>OX387424.1:45274478-46750532 GCA_947563755.1 Lochmaea crataegi
TATTGATTTTGTTTTAATCAAGTTGAGATCTTCACCATGCAGCTGCAAATTAACTTTGTTAAACATAGCAAAGATGTCAGTTAAGTAATAAATATCTGTTTTAGAATTGTTCAGATTTTCTATAAAATTTGTTTTGTAGAACTCAGATTAAAAAATAGCTGAAAATCTTGCTAAGCAAGAGTCTCTTGATAACCAGCGAACTTCGGTGTGCTAAAGTAACAGATTTAAGTACTTGTGCACGTTTATCGACTTGTTGACTTTATTAAAGATTCGCGCACACTAGACCGGCCCGGCCGGTAACGGACCGCGCCGCAACGGAACTCGAATTTTAGTTCCTACGCCCACTAGTCGGAAAATCTCTCCAGTCACCAGCCAGTCGCATCAAAAATTTTGTAAACGTAATAGTTGTTAGTTTGCTCTGCGAAGAAGAGGAACGTAATCAAGAAAATGCTAAAGGCCGCTTGACATGGTGCAATACAACGTGCAATGCAATGCAAGACGCAAGTTTCTTGATTGAATGCATGCGCAGTTGAGACCCAGCTGATCAGTTTCTGCAATTCGATGCAATTGCAATTTTGTCGGCCATTCTAGGGAGAAATCTAGTTTCTTTTGTGTTACCAACCAACTAACTGTTTCCAATCAAATGATACATATCATCTGATTGCTGATCGTGGTGACTGATGTTTTGTCATTTGTCACGCCTTTCTTAATCTGTTTGCTTCACCATTAAATGTGTTTGTGTTAGAGATTTCTTTAAAATAATCATTGTAGTTATATTTGTTTTTGCTGAGATATTCAAAAATGATTAAAGTCGAAAGTAAGTTTCACTATACAAACTTTCAAGTACGGTAAATAACAAAATATTGTTTTAGGTCTGGGTTTGATTGGCCAAGAGCGGCTACATCAATGTTAATTCTGCTATATGAGCAGAACCCATGCCTCTAAATGACGAAATTAGCCGAATACCATAATAGGAATATGAGGCAGAAAGCTCTCGAGAACATCACAAGTCAGTTTAATACAAAAAGCCTTACGAATCTAAATGTAGATAATATAAAGAAAAAAAATTCGTGGTTTGAGGACTCAGTTTCTGGCAGAAATGCAAGAAATAAGAAAGAGCGAATTGTCTGGAGCATCCACTGACTCCATCTATACCCCCAAATTGTGGTGTTTAGTTGACCTTCTTGAGTGATGGTGCTAGTGTTGTGGGAAAGGCAAATCGAATATGGAGAAGAATACATCGAGAAGTCAGGATTTTCAGGAAGTGTATGTGTACCTATACTTTTTTTTCAAATCTATATTCCTAATAATTTGTTTATAGGAGGCTGAAGTAATTTTTGAAAGTGATATCACCCAATTGAGCGAAGGAGAGGTTGTCGAAATATTTTCTCCAACAAATTATGAGAAATCTCTAGATGTCTCCAGGGCCCCCTGTTGAGAGGACTACAACAGAGCTCCATCTCGAAAGGATTACAGCGGAGCTTTATCTAGGGAGGACTGTAGCTCTACCACTCCATCCCTTACTAAGAAAAGAAAGAGAAGTGGTAGAACTCAAGAAATGGAAGAAAAGCAGCAGATTACCAATCTGATAAGCTCTGCTGTTACAACGCTCAATTCTATAAATAAACCCGATGAAGTGCAGCTTCAATCGAGAAGGCATCAGCTGTTTGGAGAGTAAGTTTATTTATAAAAAAAAATTGAAGTTACTACTTTGCAATCCTTCACAAGTGATCAAGAGCAAAGTAACAAATATCAAATTTTTTGAGTAACAATCCTCTAACTATTCTTTTGTTTTCTGCTATATTGCTGATGAAATGAAATCCTCAGCTCTCTAGTCATGTTTCTAAAGGGGTAAGGTTTGAGAATGTAGTTTGACAGTGCAAAAGCTGCTTCAGCTACAATAACATGGGGTGCTGGCTTATTCCTCCCTGGTAGTGGTTTGCTTTCTGGGATATTTAATAAATTTAACTCGATACCTTCAGAGAGATCACTTTCCCAATAAGCACGGCCATCTGATAATCTTCCATTCATTCCAACATTTATATACGTTAAGTTGTAATTCCCATCTGCAAGAGCTAACAGAATAATGTTGTGTTGTTTCTTGTAATTGAAGTATGCCGAGCCTTGATCTGTGGGTGCTTTAATCACTATATGTTTCCCATCTAATGATGCAATAACATTTGGAGCATTCCAGGTTACCTCGAATTATTTGGAAATTGTTAACCATTCTGCTTCAGGAGTGGGAACCTGAAAAGGATTTTGTTTAAATATGTACTTTTCTGTAGATAGTTGTGCCTACGCCCTACATTTAAATAATCTCTCCTCAGTTCTTCATAAATTGCCTCGCAGACAACTAAAGCTTTCCCCTGTAGCGAGATATCTCAATGTTACAATTAATTTCTGTTCTGCTGTTATAACGTCTCTCACCAAGGATGTTTTGGTAATCCTGTGTTTTATTTTTGAGAGGAGTTTGTTGAATGTCTCATTATTCATTCTCAAACACTTTTTATACGTTTCTTGATCTAATTCTGCAGCTAAAGTTACGTTTCCTTTTCTTCTATCCAACCAAGGTCTGGTCCACCACCTCCTTGGTGTTCTTCTATGCTCATCCGTTTCCAAAAACAAAGCAGCAGCAGCTATGATAATCGACAGTGATGCACTTTGTTTTTTTCTCTGAACTTTTCTCACTTTCGCTATCTTCATTTTAAATAATAATAAAAAAACGTTATATATTATGTTTGAATTAATTATTTTTTGAGGTTATTATACATTTTTTCTTTTTACTATTGGTTGGGTTGGCAGCAATGTTGCAAAGGTACGATGTCAAACAGCATGCAATATTCATCATTTGCAATATAGTGACCTTGCAACAAATTGCCGCAATTTCTTGCACGTGTTGTATTGCACCATGTCAAGCGACCTTAAGAAAAAGCAAAATGGGTTCACGAAATTTGCAGGAAAATGAAGACAGAAAGTGAATACACAACATTATTTCTGGATTTAATAACGCATCAGGAGAAATGTTTTTAATAGTTTAAAATGACATATGAAATCGCTTCCCCAATTTCCTTTCAGCAATTACTCTCGACTTCTTGATTTGAGTAATTTTTATAACTCAAATCATATAGTTCTCTACACTCGCTGACAAGCAAAATAAGCCTTTCTTCATCCATTTTGAGATAAATGACGTCCTTTTCGTCGACCACTACTTCACTCCGCGATGAAACGCAACGAACTAACGGGAAAAGTATTCTCGCCCGATAATTCTGCCGATTGCTTGCCGGTGCGTTGCCGTCCGTTGCCGATACGTCCGTTACCGATACGTCCCGTTGTGGCGCGGTCCGTTGCCGGCCGGGTCGGTCTAGTGCGCGCTAGCCTTAAAACTACAACATTGATGCTTGCTCCTAAAATATCAGTCACTTTTATAACAAGTTGGTACACGTAACACACAGTATCTTAAAAGTTTCAAATAAGAATTTGTCTTAATTCATAGAGGTCGATTTTTAAACCTTTTCTACCCCCAAAATAAGTTTTCGTTTATGTCGACAACTGGGAAACTCAATTTGTCACAAGGGGTCGATATCGAACACTTTGGGAATCCCTAGAAGATGTAGTCAGGATATAAAGCGATTAACTAATCAGAGACATAATTTGCAATTACAAGGTTTGAAAGACAACAAATAGAAAAAATAGAAAAGCTGATGAAATTTCTGCTTTAATTGTTAAGATGAGTAGTCAGATCGTTGAAAAAGAATATGGGGAAGATCTGGTGGAAGATATTGATGAATTAAAAATTCTGTTTGACGAGTTCTTTATAACAAACTGTATGCTGAAAATAATTTTATTCTCATGTTAAATAATGCTAGGTGTTTCTACATAAACAATGAAATAATTTCTTAATTTCAATGCTAGTAAATATGGCAGGGTATGCCTGTAACTAGAAACAAAGTTGACAAGTAATAACGCATAATTTGAATAGTTGAACGGGATATACATAAATATTGGGAACCATTAAAATTAAATCAAATCTATGTACTTATATAATTAATCCTCTATTTATTTTGTTCGAATAAGCAGTATTTTTATCTAGTATTCTTTTATATATTATAATAAAATAACAAATTGTAAGAAAGGTTATCAACCCAGATGTTATTCGAATTTGATCAGCACGAAATTTTGTTGATTAAAGTTAATTATTTCTTAAATAATTTTTGACTAAGATATCAAGAATATTTCAATACTGACATCTAATATTTTCACTGATAGCTCGTAAAAAAAGGTAAATAAATAAGAGGTAAATTGAATCTCTCCCAACAATGTATCATAAATATGTTGATAAATAGTACTATTATTATTGTTACATAAATCTAGGGATAGGAACAAAAACATTTAAACAAACAGTAAGATATTATAAGTTTACTTTTATCACCAAAATCGGAATCAAATTGTGAACTAGTTCCAGTAACAGCAATACCAACTATAGCTAATATGCGGGAAATAATAGCACTCAATAATCCAGAACCTCCTGGTCCACCACCTGTTTTATACAAACTTTGTTTGTGCACAGCATATTCTTTTTTTGTGCTCTTTTTCAAAGAATCCCACTTACTTCGTAGCATTTTAGCTGTTCGAGCTGTTGCACAAACAGCGTTAAATCTTATATCAATTTTTTTCCACTCTAGGTCTTTTCTATTATTATTCACTGTATCGGTTTTTTTACATTCTGAAATAAATTTAATGATATGAACGTTAGATACCTACCCTAAAAATAAAATCAATATGTATTTACTAAATTACAGTTACCTGTAAATAATTGTCATTTAGTAAAGCGTGATCTATAGACGTCAAAAAATAATAGTTCAATACTATTATAACGCTTTACATAATTAGAAAAATAAATTTCCAAAGAACTAAGAAGTAACAACTACTTCTCGGGCTATATGCCCCGACAGACATTGAATTACACTTCTAAAGTAAACTTGGTTGGTATATCTGTTAAGATAGAACCAACCATTCTGGTTTGCGATTAGAAGGAATAACATCACTTGTAGACCGGTTTCGGCGTATTGCGGCTCATCAGCACAAGGTAGATGCTATTCGTCCAGAAGCTCTGAGAGCATAATCCTGGACTAGAGACTACGTTGATACTACACCAATACATTAACTTACCTACAATATCTTCAACCTCTTCCACTAAGCTCAATAGCACATCAATTTCATTTGATGTGAATTTATTACAACGTTTTTTGTCCATGATAACGAAAGGAAATAAAACATTTAAACAAATAATACAATACTAATCGGCAAAACCAAACAATCAGCCCAATGGATGATTCCAGTATTCCATTCAGTATTGCCACTACACAATTTTCGGATCTAAAACTACTGACATTTTCTAGACCTTTTAGAGTAATTCAAGGTCGAGACAGAAATAATTTTTGATTTCAAACATTTCTAGATGTTCCCGAATATCTGAATCAGGTGTTATTGAAAAAAATAATACGTTTGTTGCATGTATGAAACCTGTCAAATCAATGTCATATGTCTTGTTTTTGGCATTTGCAATTATTATAAACACAATCATAACACAATAATAAACCATTTAAAAAAATCAATAAATCAAAATCACGATATATTATAAAACACAGATAGAGAGAGAAAACAAAACTGGAGTTAATTTCAAATGTCAAAAACAAGACATGAGACATTGATTTGACAGGTTTCGTCCATGCATCAAACGTAAAAATTCAATTTCCCTAGCTTATTTTATTTTTTCAATTAACAACACCATTAATAGCCTCATTCAGATATTCGGGAACATCTAGAAATGTTTGAAATCAAAAATTATTTCTGTCTCGACTTTGAATCATACTCAAAAAGGTCTAGAATATGTCAGTAGTTTTAGACCCGAAAATTGTGTAGTGGCAATACTGAATGGAATACTGAAATCATCCATTCCATTTCAAAGCGTCAAATGTCAAAACGTTGGTTGATTGGATCTACTACTACTTCTAGCGAGATATTCTCGGAATAACTGCACCTGTCATAGAAATCGATTGTAGAAATGTAGAACCGACAACCAGTTATACTCGGTATAAATCTAGGTATAAAATATCGAAGGATTAACTATACTGACTTTTATACTCGCATTGTAGAATCGGCCCTTAGGGGTAGAATTTCGGAATATGTTATCGGATGCATGTATATATAGTAAATTTTATACCCATTTAGAATAAGACCATCCTTATTTATTATTAATAAATCGGTTGAAACAAAAAATTACCAACAAAAATGAACGTCGTAACTAATTTATTAGATGTCACGTTTTTGAAGTTACGTCAAATTTTGAATTCATGTTAATGTCAGATGGTTCAAGAAGCCGCATACGTTAAGTTACTAAAACGGCTGGTACCTCTAAATAGGTATTAATTTTACTATATGTATGTATGTATGTATGTAAATTGGGGTGACATTCACTGAGACCTAAAAGATCTATTGTGTCCCCTTACTTCTACTTAGTTCCCGAGGAAAGTCTCAGAGACTAGTAGCTCCTTCAGTCCTATTTCCCGGAGGAATTTTAGGATATCTAAGGTTTTAACTAAGGTAAATGCAAGAACCATGGACAGGAAACACAGACCGAGTAACCGGTCTCAGCAATATTCCTGGTGAGGTAATAGTCTGCCCTGGGGTGAAACCTAGAGCATGTCTACTCATCAGGAAAAATATTAATTATTTTTTGCTTACTTAAATATTTGGGGATTATCCTAAATATGAAACTTACTTGGAACGCTCACTTGGAAAAAGTTATCCATAAGGCCAGACTATCCTTGTGGACATGTCGTAGGATCTGTGGAAAATCTTGGGGCTTGGGACCCAAACAAATCTATTGGATATATGTGATGATCGTTAGACCAATGATCACATATGGAGCTATTGCCTGGTGGCCAAAAGCTTTACAGCGAACGGCCCAAGCAAAGCTCTCTGGTTTACAGAGACAGGCTTGCCTGGTAATCACTGGTGCTATCAGCTCCACACCGTCAGCAGCCATGGAAATACTTCTGGACCTACCCCCTCTCCATATATTTTTGGAAAGAGAGGCTAGATGGACAACTTACAGAATTGTGCATATTTCTAAATGCACAAATCAGGCTTATACAGAACGAAGCAGAATGCTAGTGGACACTGAAAGTCACAGTATTCTGGGAATGACCTCTGACATAATGCCTCCAACAGTAAACTACGACCTGCCTTATACCGTCCTAATTCCAAATAGAGATGAATGGGTCCTCCGTAAGGATGAACTATTAAGAGCAGACAGCTGTTGGTACACAGACGGTTCAAAAACACCCTCAGGCTCTGGTGCAGGTGTATACGGGCGCAGACCTAGGACAGAAATCTCAACCTCTCTAGGATCCTATGCAACCGTATTCCAGGCGGAAATTTACGCCATTGTTTCATGTGTGGAGAGATTGGAGCAAGCCAATCTCATACATAGAACAATAAAAATTTTCTCGGACAGCCAAGCGGCTTTGAAAGCACTTAGCTCTCACCGTGTAACGTCGAAATTGGTTTTAGACTGCCAAAGAAGACTCTCCTTAAACGGAGAACTCAATAAAGTATTGCTGGTCTGGATCCCTGGCCATTCTGGCATGGAAGGAAACGAGAAGGCAGACTCTCTTGCAAGGGAGGGTGCCGTACGTGTTTCTATCGGACCAGAACCAATAATTGGCATCGCAATAAGTTTTGCCAAACAAACACTGAATACCTGGACGGCAAGAAGAGCTTTAGACTTCTGGCATAATTTACCAGGATTGGTTCATTCAAAGGCTTTCATACATCCTTCGAAGAATGTCTCCAAAAAAATGTTAGACTATAGCAGGCATGACCTACGTTGTCTAACAGGTCTTTTAACAGGCCACTGTCATCTGAATCATCATATGCTAAAACTTGGACTGTCGGAAGATCCGACCTGCCGTCTTTGTCTGGAAGATGATGAATCAGTAGAGCATATAATTTGTGCCTGCCCCGCCGCGGCTCGAATCAGGTATCTGATGTTTGGCAGGGATTCTCTCTCGCCCTCGGACCTGAAATATCATTCACCAAATTAACTAATTGGCTTTGTTAAGAAGCTGAATTTGTTTGGTGAAATCTGAATAGGCGTGAGCCACAATAGACTCTTGCGAGTCGCAGTGGAGGGCCTTATAGACCCACTCACCAAAAACCTAACCTAACCTAACCTAAGGTAAATGTCCCTCTTCTATCCAGTACTCACCTAGGTGTTGTGCCCTAGGATTCTGAATTGCTGTGCAGTTCGCAAGTATGTGGATGGAGGTTTCTTCTTCCATACCACAGAATCTACATTCTTCTTCCTCCACTATTTTGAGCTTTTTCAGGTGCCCATTCAGGCGACAATGTCCCGTAAGGATGCCTGTTAAAACTCTTAGTGCAGTTTTACTTTGACTTGTGCATTCATTTGATCTCAACAGGTTGTAGTCACCCAGAAGAATCTATGATGGCCTAAGTCCTACTAGATCTTTCCAATGGTCAGATCTTCTCTTTTCTTCGGCTTTGCCTATTTCTCCCAATATTACATTGGAGCTGATACCGCAGAAGGGTTCCGGCCCCCAAAAAGGGTGTTCCAATCCCCCTCTTTGCTAGTTCATCTGCTATTTCATTTCCTTCTATCCCTGTGTGTCCTGGAATCCACAGTAAGGTGACTCTATTGTTCTCGCCTAGTACATTTAGTTTGCCTAGGCATTCCCACACCATTTTGGAACTGATAACACAATACGTCATACAAAGAACACACCCTCCAAGTTTCAGGCCTCTACGATCAGCGGTTTAGGTTGTGCGTTGATCCGTCAGTCAGTCATTCAGAACAAAGCATTTTCTATGTATAGATTAACAAGACATTAAAATAAAAATCTCCTAAAAAGACACTATAACGACCGTAGGTACATAGATTCACTCGTCGTCGGCGCTTATTAAAACATACCGAAAAACGGTCGCTGAAAAACACGTGCTCCGTGTATACAGGGGTCGCGCGATTTACTCATATATTGAGTGTTTGATACGGGGGCTAATAAAAACTTTTATAAAAAACGATATTCTTTTCTTTTGCTATGTACGGTATGTATGGCCTAGAGCAAAGATTACAAAATATATATAAGATAGTTCACTTGAAGGCGGTCTGATTCTTCTTAGTGTTTTAAACGATCGCCGCACTCATAAATCATATTTACGGCTCCCTTTTGTTGTAAATAACGACACCGCCAGGTACCAGGGAATTAGAAGAGTATATTTTATTCCAAGCTATACAGGGGTAACTTGAGAAATATATATTCAAATAGGATGATTTATTAAAGGTTTTTTTTATATAATGTTTTTAAATGTTAATTATTTCGAAAAAAGTTCAGGATATGAATTTGAAAAGGAAAGTTTAGGTATAAGTGAAAAAATATATTAAAATTTTTAAAATGAATCAATTGACAGATTTTATTCAACATTTTAGTAATTTTGTGATGCTTATTGATGATCTAGCGGTTATTTATACAGAATATCACAAATTAAATTATACATACTTATTGGCCACCAGAATAATAGGACCACTAAAACAATTTTGATCTTTAAATTAGACACTCCGTATTTTTTAGATTCACAAGGTTAAAACAGTAAAAACATATTATGCAGCTGCAGGATACATTTATTAATAAATTAGATATGTGAATTTTCAAATTTCTATGAATACCCAGGACCTATAAGTACTAAATAACTAACTAATTTTTTATTATCAAATATCTTTGTTACAATAGTTTTGAAAAAGTTGAATTCCGTATTTGATAATAACTAATTTAATACCCACCTCTCAACGTCTTTGGGACAACGATAAAAGGATATTTCTGGTTTTCCCACCTTGCTGGAACAACCGATCACAGCACAACACACAGGCATTTTAAAACCACAATTATAATATTATTAATGTTACTTTTGGAAGACAGGAGTTAAAATAATGCGAACGAGAAATTTTACTTCCGGAAAGTTTCCCGAAAAAGTAAATGAAATACTTCTACAAAGTTTCTAGAGATTGTAGGCACATTTCTGGCCCTTAATTGCTTCTCTATATTTTTATCATTGTTTACATTATAAGTACTTAAAATCAAGACTGCATTCAGAATTCGTGGGAAAGTGATAAACTATACGATTTATTATGTATACAACTAAGACTATTAACAAATATCACAAAATATTTATTTTATAAGTTTTGCTATTGAAGAGGAAAATATTAATATTATTTTTTCCCTATTGCAATAATTAATTAATAAATTTAAAATATCCATAAAACATAAACACGAACAACGAATTCTAAAATACCAGCGCTCGATAGGCGACAACCCGTATAATATGCAAAATTAAATGCAAGTAAGGATTTAGCGACATACTGTAGCATGGCGCCAACCGATAAGTCACCAGACAGTAACCAGCGGTATGAATCCTTTGATCGATAGAATTCGTACGAGTGAACAATCTTATATATATTTTGTAATCTTTGCCTAGAGCCATTCTAATTGGGCAATAAGATTTCCAATTTTTCCCCACCCCATTCTACCGATCTGACTCCAAGCGATTATTATGTGGGCTGCTATTTATATTTCGAGAATATAAATTCACCTAGATTTATCATAGCGAATAAGTGTATGATATTCACTATAATACTAAAAATATTTATTGGATTTTATGAAATAAAATATTAAATTAATTTTAAAAATATTAATATTGTTGAAACAAAACTGCTGATGTTTTCTTGTCTATTGCAACATCAATACATTCAAAAAACTTCTTTAAACCGATCGCTGAATTGCTGATTTGGTAACAACGTCAGACGCGACCTACTCGATTCCTTTAGTTCCCAAAGACATTTGACACCTACCGGTGAAACCTAATATTTCCGCATTATGTTCGATATTTAAAATATGAGATATGTACGGGGTGTTAATTACATTAGGTACGTAAGAAATTAATAATTAAAAGCTACAGAAATGGAAGAAATAAATGGTAGTTGTGTGAAATTATTTACGATTTTTTAAAGTTATTAGTCCTGGAACTGGTTTGATTCAATCACTCTTTTAACTTTCCCTTTCCAGTATCTATTTATTTCTTTAAGTTCGTTCCAACTGGCATAGAACCGTTCGCACAAGTGCAGTATTTCTTTCGCGTTCCATCTGATTATAGAATCGTTCTTGGGACGGTACTAGAACTACTTTCTGGAAGGGGTGATAAAGTTGATGTGTCCATCCATAATTCGAGTTTTCGCACTATACAATACTCGATCGATTCCAGAACGGTTCCTAAATGCTAATTGGAACAAACCTTTTGTCTACTCTTGCAATTTTTATCCTCCATTGTCAGATTCGTTACTACGTTAGCCAATTCCCTATACCAGGGGTTCCCAACCGGTGGTGAGGTGAGGCGACATTTTTGACAAACTCAACACACTGAACTTGGGACTTCAGGGACCAAACTCAACAGCCTTCACAGTCAGTGGTAAAATAAACTCCTTCAAGAGAAAGTTGGTCCTGTTTTGTTAACAAATACAGAAAGAGAATTGATCTGCATATCCCACTCTATCATTATTTTTTTGAAGAAAATCAAATATCTCCAATGCCAGATGTAGTTGCAGATATCATTGTTCACTTGTAAGGCCTTCAAAAAAACTTTAAGAAGTATTTCTCTGAAGATTATTCAAAAGTGGACTGGATCAGAAATTCTTTTTCGGGAACCTCACTAAAAGAAAGTTTTATCGATCTTACAGAAGACAATTCCATGAAAGATTATTTTAAAGAGAAATCTTTAATTAACTTCTGGATCGGATGCAAAACCGAGTATCCTTTGATCATCCGGCAAGCTCTGCTATTTTTGATGCAATTTGTTGCGAGTTACTTGTGTGAGAGTGGATTTTCTGAACTCTTGTACTTAAAAAATAAACATAGTTGCAGAATAAGTGTTGAAGAGGACTTAAGAGTGAAGATAAGTTCCATTACTCCTAATGTTGATATTTTAATCACAGGCAAACAACAACAAGTTTCGCACCAAAGACTATAAAAGTATATTTTGTATGATGATTAATTTTTTTGCTGTTAAAAATAAACAAATATCAAGTTTTCTCAGGAATTTAATTCAAAAAGCCTTTGAACACTTTTAGAAGAGTAAATATTATACGTTTATTAAAATATTTAGGTCTGTTGGTGCGCCAAAATTTCTCAAAAAGACAAGTGGTAAGCAGGTGCAAAAAGGTTGGGATCCCCTGCCCTATACCGTCATATCCCTTTTAGTTATAATATACTCGCCAATTAGTCCTCTCTTTGTCTTCTTTGGGGGGACTCGTTCCAAAACGTTGCATTCTCTTTGTATGCCCAAACCAAGTTAACTGTCTCATTTCTATGTATCAATGAGTATTAATTTGATACAAATAATTTAAAACTTTGGAATCCCGACACAATATTTTCTCATTTGATTGATTGATTATCACAGTACATCCAATCAAAGTTTCAACACCTCGGCCTTTAGGCTTTTTGTGCTCTTAGTTGTACGGTTAATGCTCAACAGTTTTCGCCCTATATCCTTCTAGGAAAAATCCTTCCTTGCACCAGGAGTTTATATCTTCAATGAGTCCATGGTTCAATGCTTTAAATTCTATTATTATGTTTGTAGTATAACTCTGTTAATAAAGTCAGCAATTGTGCATTTACAGTGTTGAATTTTGATTCATTTCCAATAAGTCATTTAATTATTATTATAAATAAAAAACAATTTTTAATTTTCAACTTTAGAGGTCTATAGTTCGTTAACTTAAAGAGTAAGGAATACATTTTATATTAAGTAATATAATTATTTCTCGTCCCTCTGTCATCTCCCGAGAACTCCTAGGACCTATACAAGCTCCGTCCAATTGAATTTATTAGTACAGGGTGTCCCAAATTAGTGTGTTTTGCAGGGTATCTCGTAAACTAGAAGAGATAAAAGAAAAGCAGTTAAGATGTTATGACTTCTTTTTTTGTTAAAGTAACGATAGTCTAATTAAATATTTAGTAACTCCCTGCAGTTGGAAGATACAGGGCGATTATTGAAAACTGTCGAAAACTACAAGGTACTATAACTTCTTAATTAAGAAAAATATAAAAAAACGTTTTAAAAACTTTTGATAGATATAATATTAACGAGTTCAGTGGCGCACAGAATTTTTTTGTTAGGGAGGAAATATAATGCAAACTTATGTTGTTTTAGATGGGACACCCTGTATATTTTGACGTTTTTCGTTTCCTTTTTTAATTCTCATTCACGTTTTCGACAGTTTTCAATAATCGCCAACTGCAGGGAGTTACTAAAGATTTAATTAGGCTATCGTTACTTTAACAAAAAAAGAAGTTATAACATCTTAACTGCTTCTCTTCTATCTCTTCTAGTTTACAAGATACGCTGCAAAACACACCAATTTGGGACACCCTGTACAATCAGTAATACAATAACAATAATATAGTGGCAGAAACATTTGCCAACTGTAGTAGGTAACGTTGATGATGGTAATTGTTAACCGAAACTAGTTATTTGTATGTGTATATTATAGTTTTATTGAAACAATTTTATCCTTTTTTAAATAATTATTAAAGTTGTCACTAAATTTCTAGCCTAGATTGAGAAATATTTATGGTTGTAAGTTCTATTGAAAGCTATTTTGTTTTTTAAAAGACTTGTCTATGATATAAATAAGAATCAAACACTTACCGTCCTCACATTCCTGGAATAACTTGAGATACAGTATTTTTTTCGTCTTCGTATTTTGACGGTTGTCCAGTTTTTTGAGAATATTCTGCAACAAAAAAATATAGTACAAAATATATAAAGGATGTGCCAAGCCGGTATTAAGTACCGGATGTCTGATTAAGAGAGGTAACCCCTGTATCTCAGAAACTATTTATCGTACAGCTTAGAGAGAAAAAAATCTGGAAATGAAAAACTTGAATTCTACTCAACCACAATAATAACACAAAAACATAATTTTTCTATAATGAACTAGAGGACCCGGCAGACGTTGTCATGTGCATGTGCATTTCCTGAAAATTCGACTTTCCTGATTTTTTTTCTTCCATTTTTACGGGCAAACTAATTTTTTTGTGAGAATTTGACGCGTTTTTTTGAAATTATCGTACCAAAAAAACTCCTTTGCAAAAAGTCAACAAAATCGGACCAACCGTTTAGGAGAAGTTCAGTATTAACACGATTGCAGCGCCACCTACTGGGACTAATTGTGAATCTAAACCATCCAGTTACTTACTTAAACACACAAATTTTATCAAAATGGGACCAACCGTTTAGGAGTTGTTCATTATGAACCCGATTGCAGCAATCAGGAGAATCGTACCTATGATATTTTGTATATAGGGTCATCCGAAAGTGAAGAGTAAGAGGTTAGGTCATAACAGCAGAGTTCAAAATAGAAGAGCATTTTTCGGCCCTTTGGAAACTTCATCGGTAACGTCTTCAATGATGTTTCTTTGAGGGTATACCTTGACGTTTCTGTTTTTTGAACTTTCGAAAGTTATCGTCAAAAGTATGGAAGGGTGAAGGGTGTCATATTGCGAAGAGGTGAAAATAGAGGAGTGATTTTCGAACTTTATTTATATAAAAAATACGCATATTAAAGAGCCGAAAAATACTCTTTTTTGAATTTGACCCGCTTTTTGAAATGATCGCACCAAAAAAACTCCTATGCAACATGTCAACCAAATCGGACCAACCGTTTAGGAGAAGTTCAGTATGAACCCGATTGCAGCAATCAGGAGTATCGTATCTATGATATTTTGTGTACAGGGTCATCCGAAAGTGAAGAGTAGGAGGTTAGTTCATTAACTGCAGAGTTGAAAATTGAAGAGCGTTTTTTGGCCCTATGGAAACATGAAGCACCACCTATTAGGACTAATTGTGAATCTAAACCATCCAGTTACTTACACAAACACACAAAATTTCATCAAAATCGGCCTATACATTTAGGAGTTGTTCTAAACCATTCTCGAATCCACTTGAACACACACACAAAATTTCATCAAAATCGGTCTATAAAGAAGATGTACCGTTATAGTACCAGAAAATTTAAATATTCGTAATTATTAGATCGTCTCACGTAACTTTGCTCCAGTACTTTTCCCTCTATCTTGTAAAATAATTGGTAGGGGTGAGTGGGAAAGCTGACTCAATAAAACTGTTATAACTTTTGTTCCGATTTTTGGATTTTGATAAACTTAATATCATTTCAAAGGGAATTCATGTATAAAGTGTAAAATTCGCCTTTAATCAATCTTTTGCGCATTATGGGATGTAGCGTTTTTTACATTTTCAATTTCTTTCGTCGTATTTTAAACGCGCAGATTACAGCGAGGTCTACAAAATTCTCAACATCACACCACTACATATGGTGGTGGAAAGTGTTGCAGAAAGAACCAGATACAGACTAAGTAGAGAGGGAATCATTAAAAAAAAACCACCTCCTTACTTCTTAGAAATCAGAAAACCTGGGACATGCCATAAGATGGTATGATGAAAAAGTATAAGTTTTCAAAGAAATTCGTTACGGAATTAAGCAACAAGAAGGAATGGGATCCAAACACCATTACCAGACTTGGAAAGAATGCCATTCAATGGTACACAGATGGCTCCAAAGGAATAGAAGGAACTGGGATAGGAGTGTACGGGCCGGGAACCAAACACTCTGAAAGCTTGGGAAAAACCCCGAGTATCTTTCAAGCGGAAATTCACGCCATAAGAAAGTGTGCCCAGTTCAATATTGATAAAGGATGTAGAAGGCAAAGGATTATCATAATGTCGGATAGTCAAGCAGCCATTAAAGCACTGAGCTCTTTTGTTATCAGTTCCAAAATGGTGTGGGAATGCCTAGGCAAACTGAATAAACTAGGCGAGTACAATATAGTCACGTTACTGTGGATTCCAGGACACACTGGAATAAAGGGAAATGAAATAGCAGATGAACTAGCAAAGAGGGGGACTGAAACACCCATTTGGGGGCAGGATCCCTTTTGCGGAATCAGCACCAATGTAATATTGGGAGAAATAGGCAAAGCCGAAAAAAAGAGAAGATCTGACCATTGGAAAGATCTAGTAGGACTTAGGCAATCAAAGATTCTTCTGGGTGACTACAACCTGTTTAGATCAAATGAATGCATAAGTCAAAGTAAAACTGCACTAAGAGTTTTAATAGGGATCCTTACCTGAATGCTTGAATGGGCACCTGAAAAAGCTCAAAATAGTGGAGGAAGAAGAATGTAGATTCTGTGGTATGGAAGAAGAAACCTCCATCCACATACTTGCGAACTGCACAGCAATTCAGAATCCTAGGGCACAACACCTTGGAGATTACTGGATAGAAGAGGGACACTTACCTAAGTTAAAGCCTGCAGATATCCTAAAATTCCTCCGGGAAATAGGACTAAAGGAGCTACTAGTCTCTGAGACTTTCCTCAAGAACTAAGTAGAAGTAAGGGGGAACAATAGATCTTTTAGGTCTCAGTGAATGTCACCCCAATTTACATACATACATACATTAGCGAGTCCATTATAAATATAAAGAGTAATGTACTTAGGCTATCTCCTTGTTTAATTCCTTTTTCCATGATGAACGGCTGAGATATTTCGCCACTTACTTGAATTTGTGTTATCACTTCGTTATACATTGATTTTACAACTTTGATGGATTTCTCAGCTATATTAAACTTTTCCAAAGTTTTTCACAATATCTCTCTATTGTTCGTGTCAAAGGCTGCCTTTAAGTCTATGAACAGTAAATGGAGCTGTTCTCCTGATTGGAACTTTCTTTCAACTATTTGCCTTATTATGTGTACATTATCGTTTGTACTTCTATCTCCTCTGAATGCAGCCAATTTACTTTTCATCTCATTTCGCAGTCGTTTTTCTACTATTCTTGAAGCATACTGATGATAGGCATATTGCCCTATAATTATCGCAATTTATATGATCCCCCTTTTTATATTTTGGTAATATAATATTTTTAGTCCAGTCTTTCGGTATCGATTCTGTAGTCCATGCATCTTTACATATCTTCCAAAACCACCTCGCCCAGCCATCTTATCATCTCAGGATTAATTTCGTCTTCTACCGCAGCTTTTCTTATTTTGATGTTTTTAATGGCTTCCTCTACTTCCTCTTGGGTTATTTCGTTATGATATTCCTCAAGATATTCCTTTTCTTGTATTAGTTCTTCCTCTTGGTCATTTTGTGTTTCAGTTTCTTCCTGTTTAAATTTTCCCCCCAAAATTCATGAGTATTTAAAATGAAATTTGGTATCTACTTTTATCCAGATTGTGTTGTCTATATTTGGAAAACAATTTTCCAGAAAATCCTCTTATATTTTATTCGAAAGATAATAATACTTCTTATTGTGGTTGTTGCTTCGGATATGTTTGCATACAATGTGGATTTGTTATCAAATCATAAAATTTAATTGTCCGTTCATGTAGTAAATAGGAATTTACTCATAAACCCTTGTTTTGATTCATATTGTAATAACAGAATTCCATAATTCATATCAACATTTATACTCGCTATAGGGCTATATTTCAAATATTTTATAGGAATTCCTATTATGGTTACGATTCAAATAACCATTCTTTTGATGACAAAATATACAGGGTATCTCATCCGAAATATCACAGTTGTTAATGTCTAAAGATGAAGGATATAAACACTAGTTTAAATAACAACCCGAATAACAGAAGGAGATAATCGACAAGAAGAGACATAACTAGAAAAAGCTTTAAGCTACTGTAAAAAAATTTATTTTAATATTGAATATTTAAATTTTTCGAATTTCTATCAAATTTTTATAAAACATATAAAAAATTGACATAGAGGACTTTAACTGGGATACCGTAATTACTTCGATATAAATTTTAAGAACTAGTAACTAAAAATAATGATTAATAAACATGTTCGATGTGTCTGCCTTCTTGGTCCATACATTTGTAGAATCAAACCATTAATAATTTGTTAAATGCTGCTTCGAACATTTCAGGAGGAAAATTTCCGATTACATGCCGTATGTTAATTTCATATTCCTCAATAGTTAAAGTCATCGAGTTATATTCTCTATCCCCATATTATAAAATCTGGAACTGTAAGATCTGGAGAATTTGGAGCTTGTTCTGTTGGTCCACTTCTACCAATCCAATTGTTTCCAAACTATTGGTTGACATAATAGTTTGCTATGTTGGAACAATGGGGAGGAGCACCGTCTTGTTGAAAGTATACATATTGGTTTAGAATATATATGTAAGGTTATACATTCCTTCCGGAACAGTAACCGCCAATATTTGGCTCTTAGACCCTTTTGTTTCAGTGGAGAGTCAATCTTGCTTGCATTCAAAGTTTGTCATGATTTTTTGCCATTTCAACGATTTTCCTCCATTCCTTCCTGTCCTGGGTCTTTTCACTCCAGTTTTTAATTTCCATTTTTTCTAGGTCTCTCTCTATTTGGTCCATCCATCTAGCTTTTGGTCTACCTTTTGGTGTGTTTGTAACGGGTGTCCACTCTGTTATTCTCTTTACATTACTACCTTCTTTCATCCTTTTGATATGTCCAAGCCATTACATTCTGGATGCCTTTATTATTCTTCCTATGTTCTCAGTTTCCAGTATTTTTTCTATTTCCAAGTTTATCAATCTTTCATACTCTACCTCATTTAATTTCTTTGGTTCATAAATTTTCCTATCGAATATTTTTAACTTTTCTTCCTCTTCACTTGTCATTGCTGCAGTTTCGGCTGCATGAGTGACTGCTGTCTTGTATATTCTCATTTTTGTGGTTCTCTTGATTGTTTTGTTCTGCATTAGAGGATTGTATTTATAGTATGCTCGGTATTCTGCCTGTATACGTTGTGCGATTTCATCTCTTTCCGATTGTTAATGTTTTTGCCGAGATATTTAAAGCTTTTAATCACTTCAAATTCATATTCCCCAATTTTTATTGATTGATTGTCTTTGTTGTCTCTGTTTCTTTGTACTTCCATGTATTTTGTTTTTTCCTCATTGATTTTCAGTCCCCTTATTTTGAATTCTGTTACAATCGTTTGCAGCGTTTCTGGTAAACTTCTCTAGTCTCTTACAATTATGGCTACTATGCCACTATTTGTAGCGATTTATTGATGACTGTTCCAGGTCTAACCTTATCATTTTCTTGGGTACCTGCATTTTGAGTAAGTCTGCTTTAATCTCTTTTCGAACTAAGCTATCAAATGCTTGCTTGAAATCAATAAATAATATGTGCATCTTGATGTCCCGTTCATAACATTTTTCCACCGTTTGACTTAAAATCTGGATTGCATCGATAGGTGATCTCCCCTGCCGAAATCCAAATTGGTACTCCCCTATACTAGTTTTAACATGTTCTTTTAGTCTCTTCAGTATTATACTTGTAAGGATCCTATATGCAGTATTCAATAATGTAATCCCTCTATAGTTCGAGCATATCCTTGGATCACCCTTCTTTAAAATTGGTACTAACAACCCTTTATTCCATTCTTGGGGCATGATTTCGGTTTCCCATCTCTGTAGTTTATTTAACGCCATCCCCATTTCATACCCTCCTTGCTCTAACATTTCATCAACGATGCCATCTGGACCCGCTGCTTTATCATGTTTTAGTTTATTTATTGCTTCCATAACTTCGATTTCTGACGGAGCTGTTTGCCCTTCTTCATGTTGCTGTTGTTCATTTTCCTCATTTCATCTCCTCTGATCTTGTTAGTGTTTTTATGAAATACTCCTCAAATTCTTTTGTGTCTATATTTATCATGTTAGGTTTTCTGTTCTGTTTCCTAATGTATTGATATAGTTTCGCATTATTTTTATTTTCACTCTTCATTTTTTCCATTATTTGCTCGACCCATTTATTCTTTTTATTTTTGATGAGCACTGATGATTCCTTTCTTATTTCTTTGTATTTCTCGTGGTCTTGCTCTCTGGCTCTTCCTAGTACCTGAGGAAAGTCCGTTCTCGAAATGTTTCCAAAAAGATGGTGGCGACATTTGTCTCAAAAGCGGGTCATGTAGTAACAATTCCTCTGCATGATCAAATAACTGTTACTGCTGATTGGCACATATCGTTTTTTTTGCCGGAAGTAGTTGCTGAGTTTCGAAAAACTCCCAACGACGAATGATTCTCCACCAAGACAAGATCCCACACAGCTCGAAATACAATTGAGTTTTTAAAGCAGGAAAAAAATTGTTGTCCATCCTCCATACATTACCGACCTAAGTTCTAACGACTTTTTTTTTACTATTTCAAATATTAAGATCTGCGTGGTCAAAGGTTCCGCTCCCCAAAAGATGCAGTATTTTGAATGTACCAACAAGCGAGTGGAATAACTGCTTCCAGAATTGGTTCCAAAGGAGGTTCCTCTTCGTGGAGAATAATTTGAAAAACCATAGTGATTAAAAGTTATCTACTGTTTTTTTTTCTAGCTCTATATGCAAAATATAAAAGACAACTCTCGTATAAACTAAGAAATATGCCTAAGCAAACTCAATGAACTACGCGAGAACAATATAGTAACCTTACTGTTAATGTTACTGTTATCGGCTCCAATGTATAACATTCGATTTTATAGAATAAATCCTTTTAATTACCGCTCGTCGTCTCATTATCCACTTCCAATTATAGTTCTGTGATCTCAAATTTCAACCCTGACCGTAAGACAATTGACGTCTGCTAACGGACGCTTCCATTTTTTCCAACGCCACGAGGGACACCCTTTTCCGTTACCGACTCTTTCCGAGGAAATACCTCATTTTTTTATCGTTTTATACTTTTCGTATCTAGTTAATTTTGCTGTGGTAAGCGTAAGCACAACCAACTCTAGGATAAAACCCCAACCCTAGGATATAACCCAAACCCTAGGATATAAGACCTAGATATAGGATACAAGCCCTAGGCAGTGATATAGCCCCAGGATACAGCCCTAGACCAGAACACAGCAGTACAAATCAAGACTATCTACCTATCTTCTTCGAGATCTTCTCAAGACTTCGTAGATGCAAGACCTACCTACCTTCTTCAGACAACCACTTCATATTTATAAGCTAAGTACCTAAGTACAAATTCTTTTCAAATTTTTCCATTTCCTATGGCAGGAGTATAAATATATAAATTTTTTTTAATTCTTATTTTTTATTTTTTCTAAATTCTCAACTGCAAAAGTTGAGGGAGATATCGCCCGGGGTAATTTTAAGTTACTTTTTTATTTAAATTTTACAAGGCGTTTCTACCTTTTCCGCCTTAGTTTTTTTAATTAGTATTTTTTATCGACGTCAAAAAGGTAGTGGCGCCCTCAATATTTACAACCTTCCTGTAATACTTGTGCGACATAAACTTGGGGTCGAATCACCCTTGAGAGGAGTCTCTAGTCGGAGCCCTTCAAGCTGGCGCCTCTCACCGTTACAAATGTAATATAGGAAATAGGAAAAGCCGAAAAAAAGAGAAGATCTGATCATTGGAAAGATCTAGTAGGGCTTAAGACAATCAAATATACTTCTGCGTGACTACAACCAGTTGAGAACAAATGAATGCCTAAGTCAGAGTAAAACTGCATTAAGAGTTTTAACAGTTTTAACGGGACATTGTCGCCTGAATGGACACCTGAAAAAGCTCAAAATAGTGGAGGAAGAAAAATATAGATTTTGTGGTATGGAAGAAGAAGCCTCCATCCACATTCTTGCGGATTGCACATCTATTCAGAATCCTAGGGCACAACACCTTGGAGATTACTGGATACAAGAGGGACATTTTCCTAAGTTAAAGCCTGCATATATCCTAAAATTCATCAGGGAAATATGTCTAAAGGAGCTACTAGTATCTGAGATATTCCTCAGGAACTAATTAGAAGTAAGGGGGCACAATATATATTTTAGTCACCCCAATATTTACACACATACTAACTAAGGAATAAGAAATGGACAACCTTGTATAATTTGCATACAATTAATTTCGGGTGTTACAAAAATAAAAAATAAAACGGTATAGATCCATTTTTGTCGCCGAATCGTATAATCGAGCAATTAACAATGATTTACAAAAAAAAACAACATAATTTATAAATAAAAATTATGTATCATGGAAATATCAAAAATATTTATTATTAGTAAATAAAAACCACACCTTACTGTAAGCGTGTGTGCACCACACTTATATGGTTATGTGTACATAAAAGAGACAAACCCAAACATTATATAGGCTCAGTGGCGCGTCGCACAGATACTAAAAGGGATCATCATAAACATACGCCTTCCAATATGGCTATGAAAGATTAATATAAGGAAATTCACCATTTCAGATTACTTATACGAGTATGGGTATATAAAGCAGCTGAAAAAATACATTTCAAATTCTAACTATAACTACGAATCTACAGAAGAGATACTTAGTACGACTAATATCTCAAAGGTTCGTATTTTGTTAATTTGGAATTTAAGAAATGAATATCATTTTAATTAAATAGACTTCAATAAAAAAAAGTTAAATTCATATTAAGACTCTTACAAAAGAAACTAAATAACGGCGATTCACCATTTCGTTGAAGAAATGAAAAGGCAGGACATACCGTTCAGTTGCTATCTTTACAGACAGCCAAAAGCTTCACTGAAGGCACTCCAATCCATAGAGGTCAATTCTAAGCTAGTAAGGTGCCTTAAACGCACTTGGAGACTATTGCTGTCATGGTAGCCTGGGTACCAGGTCACGAGAGTCATAAGGGCAACGAATTGGCGGATGAAACGACCAGACAGGGCACATCAATGCCATTCATTGGACCGGAACCAATCTGCGTCGTCGCAAAGTCGACAATAAATATAGCCACGAGAAATCTCTGGAATGGTGGGTAATCTCAACAGGACATAGACAGTTTGGTAGGGGATATTCGCCAACATTCACGGCAGACCTAATAAGCAAAGATAGGAAAACTGTTAAAGCCGTAGTAGATAAGTCACCTCATCAAATCTATGTGTTTGATAATATCAAGGAGGGTAAGGATTCAGCGTTTATACTGTATTGCTACATAGGAATACAGGTTCCCAAAATTCCTTAATATATTTATATACACTGCACAAAGTTTTTCCTATCCCATTTCTTCCATTTTTTTATTTGTCGAAAACTTTATTATTCAAGTGAATTTCATCAACCTCTTAATTTTGTATGAATACCGAGTGTTAACATTAAAACTTGTTTGTTCAACTGTGGGTTAAATTAGCAACAACAGTAAGTGAAAATAGTCAAAAATAGTCAAATCTTCTCTAGTCCTCTTTGCTTAATATTTTCGTTTTTGATCCACTTTATTATCTCTGAGAGAGAGAAAGAGAGAGACAATATTTTACAACACAACTTACATTATGTAAAATTTGCAGCCATAATAAACAGCAAAATTACTGAGTTCAGTCTAAGAAAATTCATGTAAATTTCAATGAAAACAAATTGTTTTATAAAATAGTGTCTGATTACATAGAAAATTTTTTGCTCTAGTAGATAGCCAATGAAATCAGTTAATTTCAGGTCATTTGATTGAACACAACCAATCAGAACAACATTACACTGATAACAGACCATGGTCTGTTTTCAGTGTAATGTTGTTGATAACAGATATTTGGATGGTATAACGTCGAATTGTGTGTTTTGCGTTGTTTTAGACTCTATTGAGACTTCTTACGTGTTTTTGTCTGTATTTGAGAGGTAGAGAATGGAAAATTGTCGAATTGCAAGCTAGTTCTTGTTTTCAGGTATATTTGAGTGAGTTTGTCAATTATTAAGTTATCTTGTGATCTTTATAGTAGAATTGAGAAGTTTTTGGTGATTCCGAGTTCCATTGACCCTTTGGGGGAGTTGTAACGTGAGATTTCGCGTATTTAGATGGTATAACGTCGAATTGTGTGTTTTGCGTTGTTTTAGACTCTATTGAGACTTCTTACGTGTTTTTGTCTGTATTTGAGAGGTAGAGAATGGAAAATGGTCGAATTGCAAGCTAGTTTTTGTTTTCAGGTATATTTGAGTGAGTTTGTCAATTATTAAATTATCTTGTGTACTTTCTAGTAGAATTGAGAAGTTTTGAATGATTCCGAGTTCCATTGACCCTTTGGGGGAGTTGTAACGTGAGATTCCGCGTATTTGGATGGTATAACGTCGAATTGTGTGTTTTGCGTTGTTTTAGACTCTATTGAGACTTCTTACGTGTTTTTGTCTGTATTTGAGAGGTAGAGAATGGAAAATTGTCGAATTGCAAGCTAGTTCTTGTTTTCAGGTATATTTGAGTGAGTTTGTCAATTATTAAGTTATCTTGTGATCTTTATAGTAGAATTGAGAAGTTTTTGGTGATTCCGAGTTCCATTGACCCTTTGGGGGAGTTGTAACGTGAGATTTCGCGTATTTAGATGGTATAACGTCGAATTGTGTGTTTTGCGTTGTTTTAGACTCTATTGAGACTTCTTACGTGTTTTTGTCTGTATTTGAGAGGTAGAGAATGGAAAATGGTCGAATTGCAAGCTAGTTCTTGTTTTCAGGTATATTTGAGTGAGTTTGTCAATTATTAAATTATCTTGTGTACTTTCTAGTAGAATTGAGAAGTTTTGAATGATTCCGAGTTCCATTGACCCTTTGGGGGAGTTGTAACGTGAGATTCCGCGTATTTGGATGGTATAACGTCGAATTGTGTGTTTTGCGTTGTTTTAGACCCTATTGAGACTTCTTACGTGTTTTTGTCTGTATTTGAGAGGTAGAGAATGGAAAATGGTCGAATTGCAAGCTAGTTCTAGTTTTCAGGTTAATTTGAGTGATTTTGTCAATTATTAAGTTATCTTGTGATCTTTATAATACAATTGAGGAGTTTTGAGTGATTCCGAGATCCATTGACCCTTTGGGAGAGTTGTAACGTGAGATTCCGCGTATTTGGAAGGAGTAACGTCGAATTGTGTGTTTTGCGTTGTTTTAGACTCTATTGAGACTTCTTACGTGTTTTTGTCTGTATATGAGAGGTAGAGAATGCAGATAACTGATTTTATTGGATATCTACTAGAGTCTGCTTTGCCATGGATACATTTTGATTTATTTCGAGTTTGAAGTTTCAAAATATGTAATATTTCAAAATGTCACGATTCTGTCATAATACTGAGGAGAATATTAATGAAATTATAGAAGCAAATATACTCTGTTTTTTTTTCTATAATTAGCAAAAAATTTTCTATTCGAATAACCCTCGAACATTGATAAATGCTCAAAAATTTTATAACAACTTACTCAAGCAACAAGCTTTCGAAATCTGTTATAAAATTTTTTCGAACTATTATCAATATCCTTGGGTTATTACTACTGATAATGATGTGAACTCAAAATGGAAATAACTAGCAAAGATGAAGATGATTTTCATTTGCTGTTGTCGCTGATTTATCCAGGATGTTTCCAAACTTCGTAAAAAACACGGTTTAGGTTAACACTCGGTATTCATATAAAATTAAGTGACCGATGAACTTATGTAATAAAGTTCTCGACGAATCAGCCTAGGTACAATACAAAAAAAAGTTCATCCAAATTGGGCAAATAATTTAGGAATAGTTTATTCTGTAACAAGGTTAGAATGAAAATTCGATGCGAGTGGAAAGTTCCGAGCGCGAGCCGAAGGCGAGCGTGAGGAACCACGAGCATCACGAATTTTCATTTTAACCGAGTAGCAGACTATACTTTCTCCATGATCAAAGATTTTAAATACTTATATATTTTTAAATAGAAATGAACAGAAGATAATTAATATTACAGAACTGAATCACAATTATTATTTTAGGTAAACAGTCAATAATCCAAGAAACATTCTACTTTGTATTAATTGTTATATTTGTACAGTTCTCGAAATAAAAAACTGGTACATTATTGGGGGTATTTTCAACAATTGCGTGGATAGGTTAGGTCTAAATTGCATGGGGGCAGAGGTGTTGCAGAATATTTCCTCAATCTCAAGAGAGAGAATTCCAGCATTATGTAATCAAATTAGATTTCAGAATTGGCAAATTCTGTGATGATCGTGGAGAAAATATATTTATTTAGACGATGCTTGATATTTGGTGTACGAGATAAAAATTTGATCAGTGTTTTGTATACAGAAAAACAACGATGGTTATATAGATATTCTATTTCAATTTGAAAATGAAGAGATGCCTTAAGATTATGTTACCTTCATAAAATATCAAAGATGTTTTTAGAAAAAGAAAAAATATCCCAACATTTGTATTTTGGATATAAACGATTTAACCTAAATCTGTATATTTAAAAGTTAAATCCGCCACTGGTGGCATCTGAAGATAAAAATCGAATTTTAGAAGGAGAACCCAAAGGACACTGCTGAAGAAAAGAGATAAAAATACATTGACCTGTTACCTACCGGTTAGGCTACCGTGCTACGCACAGCCACAAACACGAACGTGGCGGGAGGGGGGAACGGGGGTATAGCGGAGGACGCCGTGCTGCGGTCAGCCGGTACATAGCCCGAGGGTTTTTATTGGAGAAGGGGGCGATGCTGCCACATTCCCATCTGGTCAAAAAAAAAAAAATTGAATTTCCACATTTGGGCCTACGCATTCTCTAGTGGATACTCGACAGCCATGCACGAGGTATTTATTCTCGGATGTCTAGTTTTATTATGGATGACGGTGGGAGATTGAAAAGTTAACATTTCCTCTTTTTTTTTATTGCTTGTATTACTGGGAATTTAAATACGCTTAAAAAACTAATAAAATTGTGATTTAGGCAAGATATATGGAATGCGTTCGATTTTATAGTTGTTATTTAAAACAATTTATATTATTTATTCATCTTGAACATACTTTGAAAACAAACTATTTTTCATATAACCTACATTGAAAATGCCAGTTTCAACGCCTGTTGAGCCAACTGAAAGTAGTCAATTACAGACCAATGCGATTGTTGCCGGGCAGGAATCGATCATTTTCTTCCCCGGGCAGGAATCGATCATTTTCTGCCCGCACAATGACGTTGCAGCTTATGTAGGCGACACACGCTACGGTCTACTGGAGAAGTCGACGGACGTCGGACGTGTGACTCCGGTGTACCGGAGCGGTCTCCAGTTTTTTTGGGATGGCATCGAATAAGGACGCACTGGCTTTGTTAGACATCGCGTTAATTTGGAAGAAAAAATAAACAAAAACAGTGAAAAGGAAGCGTAAAAAGTAATGTAAACATTGATTATTGGAAAGGGAAACTTACTCGAACCTGAAGATGAACAAACAACTGACGCGACCTACGCAGGCGACCGGAGTACATGCACACTCGCACAGTTACATCGTACGGTGTAATTCGAAATAATTGATTTTCGATCTTGCACCGGTCGCCTGTACATGTTAAAACAGGTCTATTCCCACACACGCTCCAGCCTACCTGCGCAGGTATGCCTCTCCGGTAGACGGTATCGTGTATGGCAGGCGTTACTTTCGATCCTGTCAGAGTAATTTTTGTTTATTTATTTTGTCATTCTTACCCGATTCATGTCATTTTAACTGAACTGACAGTTGGCTCCAGACATTGAAACACGCATTTTTAATGCAGATTATATGAAAAATATAGTGTGTGACGCGGGATGAAACACGATTGCAGACTTTCACCCTAGTTTGAAATCGTCTTGTTTCGCCTCTAGTGACACAATATACTATATCACACAACAATACAAAAAAATCAATATACCCATTAAAGTTTGCTTTTGTACACTTAGAAGCTGGGGTATTAAAATGTAAATATTCTTGTTTTTGGAGTTTTGGAGTTCTCGGCACCTCAGCCTTTGAGCTTTTTGGGCTATTGGTTGAACCGTTTATGTGAACACTGTCCTTGTTAGACTGAACAATTTTTCGTATGAATCTCGAAAGGAAGAAGGGTATTACAAGATCGGTATACATAATCATCTTCCATCTCTAACGTCTTTAGAATTGATAAAAAATAATATTTAGGAATATCCAGAGCGCTCGTTTCTTGACATGTTTTTGAGGAGTCGGCACTCGTCGCGCTGATCCAAACAAGCATATAAAAAGCGGCCAGACGGCTCTAGAGACTCTCACCTTTGGAGCTCCGACCGCAGCGTTTGATATTGGAACAACCACTTTTGATAATTATTGACCAATTTTGACAATTTTTGATAATTATTGACCATTTTTGATCATTTTTGACAATTTTTCAAAAATATTGACAATTTTTCAAAATTTTTACGATTATTGACTATTTTTCAAATTTTTGACAATTATGAATCATTTTTGACAATATTTTAAAATTTGGGCAATTATTGACCATTTTTGACAATTTTTCCAAAAATTTGACAATTTTAGACAATTATTGACCATTTTTGACCATATTTCAAAATTTTCAACAATTTTTGATAATTATTGACCATTTTTGATAATTTTTGATAATTTTTGTCAATTTTGACAATTCTTGACCATTTTTGACTATTTTTAAAAAATTTGACAATTTTAGACGATTATTGACCATGTTTTAAATTTTTTAACAATTTTTGACAATTATGGACCATTATTGACAATATTCCAAAAATTTTAACAATTTTTGATAATTATTGACCATTTTTCAAAAATATTGACAATTTTTCACCATTTTTCAAAATTATGACAATCATCGCCCATTTTTAACAATTTTTGATCATTTTTCAAAATTTTGACAATTATTGACCATTTTTGACAATTATTGACTATTTTTCAAAATTTTGACAATTATTGATCCTTTTTCAAAATTTTGACAATCATTGACCATTTTTGAGAATTATTGACTATTTTTCAAAATTTTGAGGACTTTTGACAATTATTGTTCATTTTGACAATTTTAGACAATTATTGACCATTTTTAGCAATTTTTCAAAAATTTTGATAATTTTAGACAATTAAAAAAAAATTTTTTTTTAGAGATTACAATCTGATCGGTAACGATCAATAAGCAATTTTAATCTAACTTATTTTACTAGTTTCAATCCTAAAACTGAAGGTCTTACTCAACAGTAGTTCCATAGACTAATTCATATAGACACTAACACTAGTGTGTAAGCACTGTAAAAATTTTTTGACCGTATTTCAAAATTTCGACAATCATTGACCATTTTTGACAATTATTGACCATTTTTCAAAATTTTTGACACTTTTAGACAATTATTGACCATTTTTGACCATATTTCAAAATTTGTAACAATTTTTGATCATTTTTAACAATTTTTCAAAATTTTTGACAGTTTTTGATAATTATTGAAAGTTTTAGACAATTTTTAACCATTTTTGACCATTTTTAACAGTTTTTCAAATGTTTTGACAGTTTTTGATAATTATCGACCATTTTTGACAATTTTTGACCATTTTTTACAATTTTTCAAAATTTGGCAATCTTCAACCATTTTTGACAATTATCGACCATTTTTCAAATATTTTGACAATGTTTGACAGTTTTTGATAATTATATACCATTTTTGACAAATTTTCAAAAATTTTGATTTATTTATATTAAAATCGATTTTTAACAAATCGATTAATTTCGAATAACTGAAAATCGATTTTTATTTAATTGAGTTTTTTCCATTAATCTCACATCTCCAGGGAGTGGAAAAACGCTGTAGCGGCAATAGCCCTACACTTGCGTCTAGCCTCACCGTTTAATTTTGTAGCCCGCATGCGCATTTCATGATCAGTTTGCCTTCTAATTTATCGAGAAGGGCAAGGAAAATCATTGAAAAAGCTATACAGAAGGGACAGGGTGAATAGTGAATGGTTATTTTTCCTTCCCCTTCTTCAAAAATTAACCAATGATCTGTTTTCACCAAAAAACTTATGAAAACAAGTATTAGTTCCTAATTATTCTAACCTAAAAATTCAAAAGGACAAGACGAGGCAAACTGATCATGAAATGTGCATGCGGGCTACAAAATTAAACGGTGAGGCTAGACGCAAGTATAGCCCTACTAAGTGCAAATAATTTACAACACAGCGACCGCATCGCAGCGTTTATGAAGCCACGACCAGGTCGCAAACTTAGTCTGAAGGTAAATTGCAAGGATTAGTGTTAAAATGTGTTACTTTTTTAAATGAAACTAAGGGCCAGTTTCTTAACCATTGCTTAAATGGGCATTTAACTGAAGGATCCTTTAGCTTATCACACTACTACACTACAAACGGCCTTTTACGCTTAAAGGTTCCTTTAAAAGCATTATGAAACTGGCCCTAAGTGTTTCTAATTAATTCCACCATTTAATGAAAAAATTATGAAAATTTTAAGATACTTATTGATAATTATTACGATATTGATATATCATCGTCAGAATGATCTTAAAATTTTCATAATTTTTTCATTAAATAGTGGAATTAATTAAAAACACTTAGTTTCATTTAAAAAAGTAATATGAGTAGATTCCACAAAGTAATTCATTCTATAATTGTTGTTTAAATTGTTTTCCCATTACCTCTAACATATGCCATTAAAAATAATGATCACAGTCACTCTCATATATATTTACTAAAAATTTTAGGAAAAGATACCAAAAATCTAATTAAGTATTCAACATCCGTCAAGAAATTTATTATTTATGGAATGTCAGGATAATTATTAGATGTACATAATATTTATTGCGTCCTTTCTACGACACGTTAAAAATAATCTCTACGTAACTTCCTGTGCGATTACAAACAACTTATAGCGTATTATTATTAAAAGCAGTAGAGAGATTCTACAAGTCGTAGATTTGTAATTTCTTACTAATCATTATAAAGTAATAACCGGTCCGGTTATACGTGGGTACATAAAAAAAATGTTATTTCGTCGGTGTTTATAGGGTGAATGAAAGTTTAAATACTTTTATCCACAATCACGTTATAATTGGAGTTTTATCCACACTTATGAAGCATATAAAGTACCACTTTATCCACTAGTGGAATAATGGAAAATACAATCTTAAATCAATTACATTTTAGTTATTTATTATTAATATTAACATTAACATTTTTATTTAATCATTTCCTTTTTTGTTTTATCATATTTCACTTCCGTTTCCATTAATAACAACTAATTAATAATGTTTGACGTTACAGCTGCTGTCAGAGTAAAATGTCAAATCACTTTCTTGCGTGGATAAAACACTTATACAATAAATAACTATTAAATGTTCGGAGAATGGAACATGAGGCTGTCAAAAGAGCATTAAATAGAAGAGGTGTAGACAGCACAACATCCAAATGGATGTCGGAACTGCTCACCACTAGAGTAGCAGAGACGAGGACGAGCAAAGACATTGACTCCATCTGTACAACCAGAGGATGTCCACAGGGAGGAGTAGCATCCCCATTAATGTGGAGCCTGACGTTTGACGAACTCCTGTGTGGTTTGACTGACCTCGGAATATCCTGCCAAGGATATGCCGATGATATTGTCATAACAGCCAGGGGACAATTCGAAAATACCCTTTGTGACATCGTACAAAAGGGTCTGAACTATACAAATAGCTGGTGTAGGCAAGTGGGACTTAGCATCAACCCCATCAGAACCATCTTAATAGCCTTCACTAAGAAAAAAAAGCTCAACCTCAAAACCATTAAACTTGATGGGAGCGAGGTTTAATGGAGACAAGAAGTCAAGTATCTACGTTTGACTCTAGACAGTAAACTCCTGTGGAATAAACACGAAAAGGAGATTATATACAAAGCAAAAATGGCTCTAATGGTGTGCCGGAATCTGGCAGGGAGAAATTGGGGGTGCAACCCAAAAATCCTGAGCTGGATGTACACTGCCATAGTGAGACCAATTATCACTTATGGAGCCATTGCGTGGAGTAGTAGAACTAGCCTATTGACAACGAGAGAAAACCTCTCAAAAATTCAAAGACTAGCCTGTATGTGCATTACAGGAGCAATGAGAACATGCCCAACGGCAGCCATGGAAGCTATTCTCAACCTCACACCACTACATATGGTGGTGGAAAGTGTTGCAGAAAGAACTAAGTAGAGAGGGAATCATTAAAAAAAACACCTTACTTCTTCGAAATCAGAAAACCTGGGACATGCCACAAGATGGTATGATGAATTCAAAGAAATTCGTTACGGAATTAAGCAACAAGAAGGAATGGGATCCAAATAACATTACCAGACTTGGAAAGAATGCCATTCAATGGTACACAGACGGCTCAAAAGCAATAGAAGGAACTGGGATAGGAGTGTACGGGCCAGGAACCAAACACTCTGAAAGCTTGGGAAAACCCCGAGTATCTTTCAAGCGGAAATTCACGCCATAAGAAAGCGTGCCCAGTTCAATATTGATGAAGGATATAGAAGGCAAAGGATTATCATAATACCGGATAGTCCAGCAGTCATTAAAGCACTGAGCTTTTGTGTAATCAGTTCCAAAATGGTGTGGGAATGCCTAGGCAAACTAAATGAACTAGGCGAGAACAATATAGTCACCTTACTGTGGATTCCAGGACACACTGGGATAGAAGGAAATGAAATAGCAGATGAACTAGCAAAGAGGGGGACTGGAACACTCTTTTGGGGGCCGGACTTTTGGGGTCTCAGCTCCAATGTAATATTGGAAGAAATAGGCAAAGCCGAAGAAAAGAGAAGATCTGACCATTGGACAGATCTAGTAGGACTTAGACAATCAAAGATTCTTCTGGGTGATTACAACCTGTTGAGATCAAATGAATGCATAAGTCAAAGTAAAACTGCACTAAGAGTTTTAACAGGCATCTTTACGGGACATTGTCGCCTGAATGGGCACCTGAAAAAGCTCAAAATAGTGGAGGAAGATTCTGTGGCATGGAAGAAGAAACCTTCATCCACATACTTGTGAACTGCATAGCAATTCAGAATCCTAGGGCACAACACCTTGGAGATTACTGGATAGAATAGGGACATTTACCTAAGTTAAAGCCTGCAGATATCCTAAAATTCTTCCGGGACTAAAGGAGCTACTAGTCTCGGAGACTTTCCTCAGGAACTAGGTAGAAGTAAGGGGGCACAATAGATCTTTTAGGTGTCAGAGAATGTCACCCCAATTTACATACCTACATGGAACATGAGTCTGGTTAATTATATTTTTATCCATGGGTTTTCCTACCTCTTCTTGAAAAACTTGAATCTAAGTATTGGATATTTGTTAATAAGAGGAAAAGTCTATACCAGGTTTTTATAAATTAGACCATAAACCAATTTCTTGTTTTATAAGATGCCTTGCAGTACATAGAAACTAATAAATTGAAGCCTTGATCTTAAATGCAGTGATAATTTGCACGAAGGGATCACATTCCAAAATAACAAAAATAACAATCACCAACCATACAACATCCAGATGAACAGAAATGGAATGGAACGCTGGTGTTGTACACTGACAGAGAAACAATGGCTATACTCAGGTGCAACGATTACATCTTTGAGGAAGCAATTGAACATCGAAAAAATCTTTATACTCTCCGACACTGAAGTCGGATCCTGGCACTGCTTACAAAAAGTAGTCCTAAACTCTGGCATAACACAATAGGCTTTTAATCTTACAAAAAGGTGGGTGCAATTGATTTGTTATGGAATCAGTTCAGAAAGGGCTGGTACTGGATAGTTCACCAGACGAACAGTAAATACATACGAAAAAAACAGTATAGAACTTGATGCTTAAAAAATATTTTTTCACAAAGTCACCTCTGCCATTATAAAATGTGTTAAAAATAAAAGTAGAGAGTCTTAAATAGATTCCTGTGAAAATAATTTTCCCCACCCAATTTGGAAATATGCTAGACCAAAGATCCCTTCTTCAACCAAAAAACGTATAACAGAGCGTGCTAACAAAAACCAGTTGTTTATTGTTTCATTCACAAGGTCACACAAAACTCAAATTCGATAATAGCCAAGAGTTGTTTGTTCATTCAATAAAGAAAACTAATTATTATAAAAACAATGTAAAACGTTAATAAAAGTAAAATATTACACATAGTTTCAAAACTTATGCATCACCTAAAATCTCCGTTATTATTATAAATTGTACCAAACTCCTTTTATAGATCAATTATACAATTAAAGGTCGAAACACACTTATCAGCACACTACCTGACAAGCATCGTCGAGTGGTCAACTCGACGGTTGTGTATGGGCTCACTTAACGCATCGACACGGGATCAGCACCGCCGCGATACCCGACTATGGGCTTCACTTAATAATGTCAGAGATATTGTATTGGCACGCCGTCCCCAAAATATTCTCTCTGAGAAATGTGTTGTGGTTGAGGCGTTGACGTGCCTTGTCGGTGCTGTGCTCGCGCTTACATTTAAATACACATAAGAAATAAAATCTGCTGGTGATGATCAGTAGTTGTTCCTATGAGGTGCTGATAAGTGTGTTTCGACCTTAACATTATTCAGTTGGCAGATACTTTTTGTATTAGAACAGATGCAGTTTTTTTTTAATAAAAAAATTAGGAAAATGAAAATTTTGTTTCTTATTGAAAATTAATTTTACACTGTTAATACAACGTACTTCCATCATGCAGGCCTGCATTCGAGCTCTGATATTGCTAACAAGGCGATCAATTGCTTCCTGTGGCAGATTCTCCCATTCTTCTCTTGCAGCAACAGCTAGTTCCTGGTGCGTTCTGGGAGGATTTCTTCGAGCTTGAACAGCTCTGTAGAGCATGTCCCAAGCATGTTCAATTGGATTCGCAGGTCACTCCAAACGTCAAATTCCTTGTGACTCAAGAAAGTCGTTAACTGCTCGAGTTCTATGTGGGCGGGCATTGTCATCCATAAACACAAAATCTTCACCCACAGCTCCTCGCCATAGTGTCACATGAGGTTCTAAAACCTGTGTGATGTACCTTTATCCTGTCATAGTCCCGTCAATGAGCCCCAATTCATACCATAATGCCTGCCCAAAACATAGCACTGCCACCAGCGAAAGGTAGTGTGGGGCGAACATGGGCTAATTGTGCAGCTTTTGTTGGCTCTCGCCGAATTCGCCGGCTATCACTATTCACACAGATTCGGGTCTCATCTGAGAAAAGCACAGAATTCCAAAACTGTATAGGGAGCTCTATGTGTCTTCTGATTGTAGCCAACGATATTCTGACTCCTGTAGCGCGTCTGAACTCTCTTTGGAGGGCTGGTATTGACGTAGAGGGATTTCTCCGAATGGGAATCCTTATAAATCTATTCTGCTGTTCATTGGTAGGTAACTCGTGGTGTACCAGAGCGATGCCTATTTTGCACTGAATTGGTCTCCAAAAATCTATTTCATATTCGGGACACGTCACTCTGAGAAACACCCACTCTGTCCGCCGCGAACCTCTGTGAGTGGTTCTTCAACTAAAACAATAATCCTGGCACGATCCAGCTCAGAAATTAAACGACGATTCATTATTAATCACGTTTTTTTTTCAAATTTTAACAGGAATAAATTTTTGTGTAATTGACACCAAAGTGAAAACAGCACAACTAATTGGGTATACAAATTTTTTTCACAAAAAAATATTATCTTCTACTTGAAAAAGACTTAATAAACATGTGATAAGAATACGGATTTATAAAAATGTATACAACGTGAATACGAGGGGTGATGCATAAGTTTTGAAACTATGTGTATAAGGATTCTGAGGAAGATGTACACAGCCATAGTGAGACCAATAATCACTTAAGAAGCGATTGCGTGGAGTAGTAGAACTAGACAACATCTCCAGAATTCAAAGACTATCCTGTATACAGATACATTCAAACACAAACGGAACATAGGGATTTTAAACATTGTATCAGAACTGCTTGTGAACTAGTCGACCAACATCCAGCTTCAACAGATTAAAAACACGATTATTACAATCGTTTATTTGGGCACCTATAACATATCTTACAATTCCCACCACTCCGTATTCTCCACTGTGTGCGGTCCTTAATTAGCGTCAGACAGTCAGTCAGTCGATCGGTGAGAGTGTTCAAGCCCATAACTTTGTTTCAATTTAAAGAATCCTATTTTGTTTTATTTACGAATTTATTTTTATTTTGAAAGCCGTTATGACCAAAAGAAATCAAAACATATTATCTTAACTCGAAACATTAATTGTTAAAGAGAATTTAACAATTAATTTTCGATTTTAACAACATAAAACGTAAGCATATTGTTTCAATATGTAGCGACGTTTACTACCCCCATCAAATAATTATTCAATACTAAATCGCAGTTCGCACTTCGGACACACCTCGCATATAACTAACAAATTTTGGAAGGAGAAGGAGCGGGCTTTTTTGCAGTGATTTTGTTGGTGGACTATTTAGATCGGCGAATACACTAAATCCCTATGTTCCGTTTGTATTTGAATGTATATGTATATGCTTTACAGGAGAAATGAAAGCATATCCGCCCAACGGCGACTATGGAAGTGGTTCTAAGCTTCATGCCATTGGTGCAAAATGTTGCAGAAAGAACAAGATGCATACTAAGTAGAGACGAAACCATTAAACAAAAGCAACCCTCCTCACTTTTTAGACATGCACCAGGCATATATCAAGCGGAGATTCATGCCATAGGAAAGTGTGCCCAGTTTAATATAGATAAAATATATAAAAGGCAAAGGATTGTTTGTCACCACGGTGGATAGTCAAGCAGCCACTAAAACACTGAGTTCTTTTGTAATCAGTTTTAAAATGCCTAAGAAACTCAACGACCCAATCAAGAACAACATTGTCTCCTTTGTAGTGTGGGTTCTAGGAAACCTCCATCGTGCATAGCACTACTGGATAGAAGAGGGATACACTAAACTTAGGAATGCGGATATCCTTAAATTCCTTCGGGAAATAGGTCTCAATAAAACCACTACTAATAGATATATCATATTTATAGGTCACCCTTATACATACTACCAAGTTTAACTTTTTAGCAACTTCATAATATTATTGCTGCATCAATTAGATTTATGTTTTCCCTTTTGAATTTATGACAAATAACACTAGTTTACACGGTTTTCATACTCCAGCTGAGAGTTGTTTTATTTTATTATTCATTTAGGTGGAATTATCCAGAAAAAATAATAAAACAATTCTGTTAAGAAATATTTATTAACTCAACTGAAATACATAATTTTGGTATTTATACTAAAAAGAAATTAAAAATGGCTAATTTGTGTCTTCTTTTTATAGTTATTTAAATCAGTTTCTCTTATAATGGACCAACAGTAATCCCCTAACATGTTTTCCTCCCAAAATCCTTGATGTCATTCTTCAAAAACCTTCAAATCTTGGTGAAAACGTTCCCCTTGTTCGTTACTCATACCTCCTAAGTTTTCAGGGAAAAAACTCAGATGCGAGTGCAGAAAATGAATCTTTAATGACATTTTGAATGACTTCTAAGCAGATTTTTTTGAAAATTTTCCAATAAATCGGTAATAATTTCTTTGCAATTTTCCCTTTTTTTATTTCATTTCCACTACCATTTTGTATGACTTCTAAGCAGATTTTTCATTAACAGATAAAAGGCTTCCAAACTGAGAATCTTTCATAATTTTACGGATTTGTGGGCCAACAAATATACCCTCTTTCAGTTTTCCCTCTGTAATGTTTGGAATCGTCTTCACAAAATTTTTCATGGGCCCCAATTTGATGTGTAAAGGCGGTAGGGTGATGTTATTGGGATCTAACAACAGTTCGTGTTTAATGTTCATTTTGCCCGGAATATACTCATTCCGAATAGACCATTTGTTTCTTACATAATGGTGTTATTTCGCTATACTGTCCCACAAACAAAGGAAACAACAGTATTTTGTGTAACCACCCTGCAATCCCAATAACATACCGATGGCCTTGAGGTCGCCGCATACTTTCCACTGGTCTTCTTTGTAACATGTCTATCGACCTGTTTCGATTTTACAGAATAAATCCTTTTAATTAGCGCTCGTCGTCACTAGCCACATTCAATTATAGTTCTGTGATCTCAAACTCTTCTACCCTGACCGTAAGACAATTGACGTCTGCCAACGGACGCTTCCATTTTTTCCAACGCCACGAGAAACACCCCTTTTTGTTATCGACCGCCTAAGAGGGCAGATCATCTTTCGCTATCTTTCATATCTTAAGTATCTATCTTAGGAATTTTGCTGAGGTAAGTTCAAAATCATAATTTATAATTAATAAGCTTCTTCTAAAGTACTGTCTGATATAATTTTCGTATGCATTCTTTATTTTTTTACAGAGATAGACGAAATTAAATTCAACACGTGGTCATAAACTGTTCTTTTATACTAATATGGTAGTTTTAAACCAAATATTCTTTTATAATTCACTGTTTTACTTTTATACAAACATTTTCAAGCTTTTTCAGTTGCGAAATAACTCTTTTAATTATAAAATAACACTTTTATAAACCGTTAACCTATAAAATATTCTTTCGTAACGCCAGTGCCGGTTTCATATATTTCCTAAGCACGATATTTTTTCATATAACAAAATAAATAACTTTTTGCCATTATTAGTTTCTTTCGGATCATTAGTATATTTTTTTAATTTAGTCGATAATTGGTATTTTTACTGTTTTAACATGGAACATATAATGTTGGAAAGCTTTCAGTAAATTAAATAAATTTTTTGACTTTCAAATAACTGCCTTCCTTTTCTTTAACCTGAAAAGCTGACCAACATAATGTGCCATTACATTCAAGTTCCTACATATCCCTGATCCACTTGTACTTCTAGGTAAGCACAGCCCCTAGGCGAGAATATAAGCCAAGAATATAACCCTAGGCTAGGATATAACCCAAGAATTAAACGCCGAGAATATAACCCTAGGCTAGAATATAACGCCGAGGATATAAACCGAAGAATTTAACCGGAGAATATAACCCCAAGAATATAGCCAAGGATAGAACCCCCAAACTACCGCCCTAGAACAGAACTCATCAGTTCGGATCAAGACCTGACTTCTTCTCCAGGAAACCACTTCATCTAAGCTAAGTACCTATAAAAGTACAAATTCCTCTATTAAATTCCGTTATTCATTTCCTGTGGCAGAATAAATTAAAAATTTGTTTTTAATTCTTTTTTTATTAAAATCCTCAACTATAAAAGTTGAGGGAGATATCGCCCGGGGTAATTTTTAGTAACTTTTTTATTTTTTAACTTTCATTTAAATTTTACAAGGCGTTTCTACCTTTTCCGCCTTAGTTTTCTTAGCCCTTTTTATCGTTAAAAAGGTAGTGGCGCCCTCAATTTTTACAACCCTTCTGTTATCCTTGTGTGACATAAACTTGGGGTCGAATCACCCCTGAGAGGAGTCTCTAGCCGGAGCCCTTCGAGCTGGTGCCCTGTGAGGTACAGCATTTACCGTTACAAATTGGCGCCTTTACCGTTACAAATTGGCGCCCAACTAAAAGCATACTTTTACCGTTACATCTTTATTAAATTAATTAAAATACGCATCCTTTTATATTTCTTTTTACAATTCACTGCTGGACGGTTTCTTATTACAATTGTGTAATAAAACAGCTTTTAGACTAAATTTCGAAGAGTCTATGAATAAGAGCCACTCTGTTTTGTCATAGTTTTGATTCATTACTTCAAAAATCAGTACAATAACAATATTCACCTTCTCTTTTGAAAAATTCTGAGTAAACTTTGCTTCTGTTTCTGAAAAACCAAACTTTTGTGTCTGGTAGTAATAAGTTCCATTGTTGTAAGCCGGTACCAATAAGCTCTGCTTAAGATCTTGATAATTGTAAATCTCTTATAAGATCATTTAATTCGGCTTGGTTAATCAAATGTGGAGTGTTTTCTTGAAGTGAGGACTGGTCAGAATCACTAGAAATCGATTTGAATTCAACATCACTTTCATTGTCATATTTGCACTCGAATTACCGGGATAAACTGGATATGGTAGATCTTTCGAATGTAATATGGGCTTAGTAACGGCGTATATAATACTTGCATTATTTTTTCTATGATAATCCCAATGTCTTCGTAACACAAAAGTAACAACCATTTTCATGATATTCATAATTACTAGGTTCTCTCCATAGCATTGGTGAATCAAATGGAAGGTGAACGTTTTCTCCTGATGACCATTGGAGTAAGACGATTCTATAGCTTTCGAAAACACATGAGACACCAACTTTTTATACGCTTTTATTTAGCTTCACCTGTATGTGAGCTTGTGAGTTTGTTTGTAACTCTCCTAGCAAGTGGCTTATTACTGTTAGTATATCCAAACAATTTAAGTACGTTCGTTGGCCGAGCGGGCTAATGCGCGGGTCTTCGATAACGTCCGATTCTCCGGTTGTGGGTTCTAATCCCGTCCACGGCTAAAAAATTTTTTTTCAACACTTTTTATATAAGGTTCACTGTGTATGTACAGTAGAAACGGTGGAGCTTTTCCATCACGTGATCCAATTTACGATTTATGCAACACATATTTTCTACATTCTATCTTCTTCTATCAATATAAATCAAACATAACAACCTACGATCGATTGTTTTCTTCACAAGACTTACTACAAGACATACGTAATAGTTTCTTTAAATTTGCCTTACTAATCGTGAAAAGAGACAACGATATAATTGACGTAACGTGATTAACTGATCGTACTAAAAGTTGAATTTGACATTACCGTATTTGAGGTTATGCATGCTTAGTTAACTGTCTTGTTTTTAGCGAATTTTTGGATTAAAAGTGTATATATTGTTAAAATCAGTTCTTGTAAGAACTAATTTGACTTTTTATTCCATTTAATATTGGTAAGTACGAATATAATACATTATCAACTTGTAAACTTTTGACATTTCATAACACCTAAAATACAGTGAGACGGAAGTATTACAATGCTTATTTTACTACTTATTGGTGGTAAATAGTATTTATAATTCTCTACAATTTGTAAATCTCTGTAGAATTTTCAAATTTGCATGAATCAAGTGTCTGATTGTACTTGTAACGGTATAATAACCAATAGTTATTTTCAGAAAATGCCTGGAAAATGGCTTAATTCACGAGCACAGGAGTTTGTTATAAACTTGATTGAATATTTTGAGATGGAAAAAAACAACGGCGGACCCTTTCAACCTATTTCATCTGTTCAGGAGGTATTATACTATAGTTAACATCTATTTAAGGACATTTCTATTTAATATTATATTTCAGAGTGCGGCAACTGCACTGAAAATATCTGTGAAAACGGTTCCCTTAAAAAAAGTAAGGAAAACATTCCAACTTTCCCAACGTCACTCAGTGAAACACCACGATTAAAACCAAAAACAGAGGATTTACCCGAGGGAACCAAAATGGCAGTACGGAATACCTTACATAATAACATGTATGAACAAAGTAAGTTAACAAACATGTGAAACAATAATACAACACCTTATATTCTTAACCCTTAGATTAAAGTCAGCTTACACTTTAAATAAAAGAGAAATGAGATCATAGTTAAGATTACAACATCATTGTACAGTGAGATTTTTCACCAGCAGCTTATAGTGTGGTATGTGAAAATCTTAGAAAACTAGTAGGTAATTTAAGGTAAGTTCGATTATAGAGGTTATGAGTAGGTAATAAAAGTTTTAGAATACAGAAAGTTGTGCATATTTTGAATTTGAATGTGATAAATTATAGCTTCTACATGTGCTGATTTCTAAGTTGAATACTGTCCATAAATGTTTACCAATTTGTTCAGTCTGAAAGTAGATTGTGTTTTTCACAATTTAGTTTTCTAATTTGAATTATTTGATGTCACATATACGAGGTTGCTTTATACATTATTTGGTACAAATAAAAAAATTCTGAATATCAAAAATTTGTGTTCAACTTTAGTATGAAGTAAATATAAAAAAATCTTTTGTCTTGTTTGAGATAATGATAATTTTAAACTTGTTATTTTTTTAGGGAAACATGTTACTGTGAAAACCATAAATGATGAACTAAAAATGAAGGAAATTCTTTCTGTTGGAAATACCTCTTTATTGGTGTTATCGAAACATTTGGGATTTAAATATAAAATGGAAGACAACAGAAGAGCATTAATAGAATGAACAAATATTGCTAGCCAAAAAGGATGCTTTCTTCGTGATAGTGTATTTTCAAGACAAATATTAATTTTGGATTTTGTAACTTATTCACCCAGTATATCGATAGTTTCAGTAAATATGTTGATGTTAACCATGTAAATAAAATAAATACTTACAATTAAAAAAGTTGAATTTCTTGTTTAATTACCAATTTGTAAAAGGCCGACCTTTGGAATATTAGTCATAACGATTATTCCTATTGAGTTGACAGAAGTTTTGATTTGATTCATATGAATAATATTGCTGATGTAACAGTCACGTGATGGAAAAGCTTCACCGTTTCTACTGTATGTTTGTTTGTTTGTAACGCAACCTTTAAACTCGATTTTTACCCACTTTAAACGCTCAGATTAATTCGAAATTGTGCACACTTGTCAAGGACCGATGACAACACAATGTAGTAGTTAAATATACAATGTTCCATTAAAAAAAAACATAACTCTGATCTGGCATCAAGTTTGAAAAAAACTTAAAAACAAAAAATATACCTTATAGTAAATCGAACTAAAATGTAAAAAATAAATATAGTTTAAAAAAACTAAAAAACGCGCTTTTAAATAATATCGGACTAAAAAGTTCAAAATAAGCTTAAAGCAATAATGAACGAAAAAAAATACTAGTATTATGGTGAAAAAAGCGTGGGCTCTTTGTGCCATATTTTTCGTATATCGAGCGCCCGATGCTTTTTTTACAATAATACTAGTATTTTTCGTTCATTATTGCTTTAAGCTTATTTTAAAAATTATTTTGAACTTTCTAATCCGATACTTATTACGTTTTCATGCAGAATTCAATTCGAATTGAATACACTTTCCGTATTAAACACGTCATGAAAAAAGGTATTGAAATCGAATTGAGCATGCGCATTCTGTGACATTCATTGTCAAATTTATACCAGCTGTAAGCCATATAACCTTAAAACCACTAAAAACATAAAAGTTTACTCTAGCTTTCTTGTAACATTTTGTGAAAAGACAACAATGAGGCAATTAAATCAAAAGTTACAATTAAAAGGGCAACTTTTTTGACGTTTTGATCATTATGACTACTGAAAATATCCCAGAAATCAATCAAAAACACGACGGCATTTGACACTATTGACAGATAAAATGTCAAATCTCAAAACGATTTGAAGTGTAATTCAATCGTGATTGAATCCCTATATCATGAAAACAGAGATCGGTATTGGATTCAAAATGAATTCAATACTCCATGAAAACGTAGTAATTATTTAAAAGCGTGTTTTTTAGTTTTTTTAAACTATATTTATTAACTTGATTTGCAACAGGAAATCCAATATGCAGATATGGACTTTTTAACGAATCAACAATGGGTCTTCCCTTTTTTGAAAATATAAACTGCCCACAAACATAACAAAAACGATCAGAATTTTGTTTACACTTTCTACTCGACCTTTTAAATCAGTTCGAAAGAAGATTATTGTCGTTTGAAGCGAACAAATAAACAATAAACTGTCGTCACCACGTTAGGTAGTTGAAAAAAAAACATTTGACTGCAGGAAAAAATTGTGACGTGATAACATATTTCTGCTAACACTTTTAGGTTTAAGGAAGATAGATTAACATATTTATATACATTTATTTTGGGGTATAAAAAAAAGGTCAATTTTGTAAACTAGTGTAATGTATTCGAATGTAGTTCCTGGGACTATTCATTAAAAGTTTGGTAGGAAGTCATCGAATTGTAACAACAACAATTATTTTGTTTTTGCTTTTTGTTGACATATACGCAAATAGAAAACCATATTGTAAAAGATTTAAAAATTGACTAGACTATGACATAAACATATTTATATTTTGTATTCGCAAAATGAGTAGGTAGTTGAAAATAGCATTTCGCCTTCTCAAATCCGCATATATCGTTCTAGTCTTATTTTTAGATCATTCAGTATTCAGGCGAGAAATATGTCTCTTAGAAATAAAGTAAATAGAATGAGGTAGTTGGAACTGGCGTTTTCTTGTTTTCGCTAGTATTTTTAATTCTCAATATATTGTGATAAATATTTAGAATCGTATTTTAGGTTTTTTATGTTCGTTTAGAAACCACTACGAATCAACAGTTGAGATTTTTTCGACTCCACTAAATATTTTTAGTTAATTTCGAAAACTTTGAGAGAAGAAGTAAACCATGACAGGGTGAAGGGCAAACATTATTAAAATATACCTTTTCCTATTTCCATAATTGGCAATAAACTCCAGATTCTCTTCTTGCAGGCTCCTGCGGATTTCCCAACTGCTGATGCTACTATCGAGTCAAAATATCGACAAGAATCAGATCGCCTCGAGCCTACTTCGCGTGGCACGTGGTAGACTCGCGATCCCCGTATCAATATGACGAATTTTGTACGACTACCATATCTATACGCACCTTAACATGTACAGTATTTGAGTGGAGTCGAAGTAGGTAAAAGTAACTCCAACATATTATTATTAGTTTGAGGTTTGGTTTGGTGTCTGTGAGTGGTCAGCTATTCCCATAGTTGCCAATAAAGTCCAAATTCTCTTATTGCACGCTCCTGCGGATTTTCCAACAGCTGATGCTACTTACGAGTCAAAATATCGACAAGAAACAGATCGCCACGAGCCTACTTCGCGTGTCACGTGGTATACTCGCGATTCCCGTATAAATATGACGAACTATGCTCGTTTTTCGTACGACTACCATATCTATGTATACGCACCTTAACGTGTACAGTAATGGGGTACTTCGGTCCAAGTTGCCAACCCAGCAAATTTCATATTTTTCTACCACTGGGGAAGGGAAATTTCAGAACGAATTTTTCATATGGAGGTTCGTATTATTTATAAATATCCGTAAACAGAGCCTCGGCTCTTCAAATTGGGTAATTTGATGCAAAATATCGATATTTGTAAAGGTCATGTCTGATTGGCTGAAAGTTGTATTGGAGCATCTGATTTCATGTCAATTGCGACATATCTCTTATCCAATGATGATATTGATTGATAGATATTATTGACGTAAAATCAGGAGCTCCAACATAAATTTCAGCCAATCGGACATGATCTTTACAAATATCGATGATATGAAGATCCGAGGCTCAGTTTACATATATTTATAATCAAAGCGAATCTAAACATAACAAATTTGTTGTGTAATTTCCCTTTCCCAGTGGTGGAAAAATATGAACTTTTTGGGTTGGCAACTTGGACCGAAGTCCCCCATTGAGTGGAGTCGAAGTAGGTAAAAGTAACCCCAACATATTGTAACGTTTATTCTAATTTATGTTTACAATTAATTTATATTTACAGATTTATATGTAATTCAGTCCTTATTTAATAATTTATGTAATACACTAAACACACTAATTATAATTTATATGAGAGTCACTTAATAAACACTTTATCGAGGCGCGATTACTTTCCTTCGGTATCAACACTGACTGATTGACTAATTTCCTGCAGCGATGCTTGTGGCCTATTTATACTCGCGCGTCGTATTTCTAGAATTCTCTCGACGTTCTGGCGGATGCACTGGGTATTCTCGATGTTTCGTATTTTGGATGGTTCTCGAAAATTGGGCGGAGGAGCCATAGTCGTCTCATACGGGGATTTCACTGGGGGCACTAAGTGAGCATATTAATGCAGTAGCTCGCGTAACAATATTATCTTTAGTTTAAGGTTTGGTGACTGTGAGTGGTCAGATCAGAACCGTGCATTGAGACAAAACTGTTGATTATCTGTTTTAGGGTAAGACTATCTACACCCGCAGGGAGTACAAACGCTTCTCCTAGGATCTGTAGTCTGACACGTTCAGCATCCACACACAAGCCTAGAATGTGTTCCGCGGGTTCTTCTACAAGGCAGCAGAGGCGACACCGGTTTTTTTTCAACCAGTCCAATTCTGCTGAGAGGATAGTTTAGCCTGTAGTTGACCTGGGTACCAGATCACACTATGTATCGAGGACAATGAAAAAGTTGAACTTCCAAAAAGAGAGCCAGCCTGAACCAGGATAGATTCTTATGTACCAATAACCGCAGTATGACCTTAGTTAAGACCTTACATGCAGTGAAACAGATAGTGTACAAAAGTGAGACACTTGATCGTATAAGACAGTTACTATTTGGACAACCGCAAGGGGACGCTGAACTATAAAACAAACACCCAACTTGTACAAACTGGTTTAGGGGGCGAAAATCAAACAAGTGTTGAGAACTCCACTCCCAAGTGGAAGAAGTATAAACACGAGCGATAAAAGCATCAAGAGTAGGTGGATATCTGAGAGATTTCGTATGTAAAAATAAATTAATGAGTGAAAAGACCAAGATCAGAATTTACTAAACCTATACTCACGTACGCCACCAGGGATAAAATAAGACGTCAAAATATCTTAGCACAGGATATGGTGAGATGGGTTAGAGCAGGCAAGCAATTTTGGATACACCATATTGAAAGAATGCCAGAAGAGAGAAGGGTGAAGTAGGCTAGAGCTCGCGGAGACCGGTGCATATCACCAAAATATGGTAGGAAAATTGGAGTTTAGTATCATAGAAAGAGCTTGAATGTATGAATGTATATTGGGATGACATTCACGGAGACCTAAGAGATCTATTGTGCCCCTTTTCTTCTACTTTGTTCCTGAGGAAAGTCTCAGAGACTGGTAGTTCCTTTATAACTATTTCCCGAAGGAATTTTAGGATATCCGCAAGCTTTAGTTACTCTTCTATCCAGTAGTCTCCTAGGTGATGTGCAATCCGCAAGTATATGAATGGAGATTTCTTCTTCCATTCCACATAATCTACATTTTTCTTGCTCTACTAGTCTGAGCTTATTGAGGTGCCCATTCAGGCGACAGTGTCTTGTCAGGACACCTGTCACAACTCTTGGTGCAGTCATACTCTGGCTCACGCATTCATTTGTTCTCACCTGGTTGTAGTTTCCCAGGAGTATCTTTTATTGTCTAAGCACTACTAGATCTTTCCAATGGTCCGATCTTCTCTTGCATGAAGAAAGCTTGACCTAGCGGATTGAACAGGTCTTGGTCCTAATAGAAGAAGAAGTAGAAGAAGATGAAGAAGAGAGGAAGAAGAAGAAGAGGAAGAAGAGGAAGAAGAGGATGAAGAGGAAGAAGAGGAAGAAGAGGAAGAAGAGGAAGAAGAGGAAGAAGAAGAAGAAGAAAATCCTTCTCAATATACAAGGAGTGGGTGTTTTTGGGTGTAAAGTGGAAACTTGGGAGGTATCGGAATTGAATTTGAGTGTTAGCACCGTGGCTCTTGTTTTTTTAGGGTTTATGTTAAATAGTCGAGGAGAAAACCATTTGATCATGTGAAAAATAACTTCATTATTTGGATTGAAGTATAACTACAACCTGTATAGAGCATGAATGGGAGTTCGATACGGATTGAAGTGAATAAGATAGAAGTGCTCATTCCATATCTTGAAATTGACACACTCAGCTGTGTTAAATTTAACATAATACCCAAGCACTATTTTTGCACAGTAGATATTTCGAGCCAATGTTTACTATCTAAATAACATTTAAAAATTGATTACATTGTAAAGGAAAAAAAAACAAACACTGCATACGCAGATTGATTTGCTTCAAAGAACATTTCGAATTTTATTTGATTACATAAATATACAGAGTTACGCTATTTGAAAAGTGCTCGGCCAGCTAAAAATTGTGTTGGTTGGAAAAGTGCATAGTGACAATGAATAAACAATTCAGAAATTGAATGTTTAATAGCATCGTTACGTATGACAGAATTGGAATTATATTGTTTTGTTTAAATAACATACTTATAAACAAGTAAAACGAAAATTATTATTCGTGAGATTTTAATTATTTAACCATATCTGTTAAGTTTATAGATCTCATAAAGACAGCAAGCTGTAACTTTGTCTACGGCTTCAGAATTTTTTATTTGTGTAAAATCTTGGAAATGGGCGAGTTTTCTTTGAGAAGTAGGAAAAAGCGTCAATTTGTATATGTTTTAAAATATTATGATTTAGCTAACGCCTGGGTAGATAACAATATTATCCTGAGTTGGATTAAAGGGCACGACAGGAGTAAAGGTAATCGCATTGCCGATTTTTTAGCCAGGGAAGCGGCTGGACTAAAAATTTTAGGACCCAGTGACACCTTCGGCCTGACGACTTCGACAATTGTGGAACTATCCAATCGTTACACCCATGCTCAATCCCTAAAGAGATGGGATGGAATCAAAGGATGCAGTCTTGCCAGGATCACCCTCGGCGACCCTGGGAAGCTGGCGCCGAAAAAATATTTGGCGATGACCAGGAAAAACCTACGCTTAACAGTAAGATTTCTGACACTGTAAGCTTAACAGGCACGCAAAGCTGGTTGGTGAACATACTCGTGGATAATAATCTTTTTTCTACACCCACATGTATATAATCCATTTTCTGCACAATTTACAGAACGTAAATGTAGGCCATTCCGGTTAACTGAACGGCTATGATTTCATATACATCCTAGAACGTATATGAAATCCACCAATCAGCATTTGCGTTTAGTACCCGCCAACTAATCTTTTTTCAATTTCATAGAAACGTCAAAATAACTTGTCAAAATATTTCTATAGTTTTTAAGAAAAATATTAGTAAAAATGAGTGATTCCAGTGATGAATCAATAAATAATTTTCCACCAGATATTCGCTTAGCCGCAAAGGAGACGTATAACGTATAGAAACAGAATAAATTGAATATTTAAGGGTACTCCTGACAAACGTCAGTTTTTATGTAATACATTTGACGTTATAGATAGATGATTAGTATATTCATCGGTAGTCCAGTGGTAAGTATCCCAGCCTCTCACGCGGTAGATCAGAGTTCGATTCCCCGTTGGGAATTTTTTTTTAAATTTTAATTTTATTTCTAAATAATAATAAAATAATAATCATAGTAAAATTATTGAAAATTTTTAATTTGAAGTTATATTATATTTTAATAAAATGTTTATTTTCTAGATTTTTTCTTAAGTGGGTCGTAGAAAAAATATACTGTTCGACTCGTGTGGATTGTCCATATCACTCTCGGACGATTGAGCACTCCGCCTACGGCGTCGTGCTCAAACTTCGTCCTCGTGCGATATGGCCATCATATCCACACTAGTTGCACAAACTACTATTAAACAACGGTTCTGTAAACTCTTTTCTCACTGGAAAGCACTTTAATCGATGCAGAAAAAAAGAGGTTATGTAGCCATTTAAGCGTCTTATTGATAGCTTCTTCTAGGAAAATTTAGATGATTCTGGTTTAGTGAACATACTAAGGAATAGTGAGATTTTAGCCAAAGGTTCTGTTCACTCTTTTTTTACTGGAAAGCACTTTAATCGATGCAGGAAAACACACATAAATGCTACAGTATTTAAATTATTGCACGTTAATGTGTACGATACTGTAGTGTTATATTATGAACGTTTTCTAGTGAATTTTGATTTGCAAACGCAAACCCTTATTGCATCTCATCATTCTCATCACGGTAACGCTGTACGTAGTAGTTGTATTGGATAATATCCTGCATTTTGCAGGACAGTCCAATTGAGATCGCGCTAAAGTCCCCAAATTATATAACCGGTTAATGCATAACAAATTCTGACCCGAAAAATGGCTTAAAATCGAAAATTATAAAAATATGCAGCGCGTTACTGAAATGAAAAATTGCTTTTTTATTTAAAAAAAACTATAAAAATGCATTAACAATTGATGATTTTTCAGGGAATGATAATATATTATCATTACTTGATATAATGCACTAAATATACCTTATTTTTTTCATCAGATTAAACAATTTTCCAAAAATCTACTTACTTGATTGTTGATGATTCTTTAGCGAGGATCAACCGCCTGTAAAAAATAATAAAAGTTCAATATTATACATAAATTATTTAATAATGAAACCTCTTTTTCATTTATACTAAATTGTTTATAACTATTTGAATTTTTTTGCAAGCGCCTTCAATTTTTTCAAAAACTGTCTAGATGTCATTCCGAATCGAACAAATAATGATACATCGACTGGCATAATTGATTGATTGAAAATTTCGAAACTTATCTCAAAATTTGCATTTAAAGGTATATTTTCTAAATTAATATATATCAGTTCCACTTGTACCATTAGGAGTCGGGGTTGCGGGTTCCGCAGTATATTTTCCATCTTTTCCTATCTTCTGATATCTTCTTTGCTTCCGTCCAAGAAGTTCCTCTTTTCTTCAGTACGTCACCTATTTCTTGATTCCAGTTTTTCTTCGGTCTACCTATTTTTTTTCTTTCCTCCTCCCATATTTGTTTAACTATATTATCTTCGTTCATTCTTGTCAGGTGTCCGAACCATCTGAGTTGAGTTTGCTCTATTTTTAATATTATAGGATCCACCTTAAGCCTAGCTCTAATTTCTTCATTTTTTAATCTGTCTAGCTTTGTTATTCCTTCTATTTTTCTTAGTATTTTCATTTCCATCGCTATGATCTTTGATTTTAGTATTTGGGTTGGGTAAGTATCCATGATTGACTTCCATACGTTAAGGTGGGTACAAAAACAGTTTTACAAATCTTTATTTTAGTTGTTTTATTAACCTCCCTTTTGTTTAAAAATACCCCTTTTAGTGCATTGAATAATTTAAATGTGGCTTGTATTCTATTATTTACATCTGATTCCCAGTTGCCATTACTTTCCAATATGGCTCCTAAGTATTTTAAGCTTTCTGTTGTCTTCATTGAGTATCCATCGATGCTGATTTGTATATCTTCGTGTTTCCTGGATACTGTCATTATCTCGGTTTTATTAGATTCTCATGTCGAATTCATTGAGATATTTATTCCAGTGTTCTATCGCTTTTTCTAGCTCGTCTTTATTATTTGCTACTAGTAGCAGGTCGTCAGCGTATAGCAGGTCTTTGATTATTAATGGCTTTAGTTGCCGTACTCCTACACTAACTCCTTTTCTATCCTTTCCGCATCCTTGTGAGATTTCATCCCTACTCTTACTATGTTGCTTGTCCTGTCGTATATACTTTGGATAGCATGCAGTAATCCTTTCGAGACTCCTCTTCTTGCTAGAGTTTCTTGTATTCTTTCTCTTGGTAGTGAATCAAATGCTTTTTCCAGATCGATAGTGCATATATACATATTTCCGTTACCCCCTCGTATTCTGTCCATAATTTGTCGGCTGCTAAATATCCAGTCCTGCGTGCATCGTCCTGCTCTGAACCCAGCTTGATTTCCTTGCAATGTAGTCTCTATTTCATTTCTTAGTCCTTTCGTATAGTTTACCTACTATAGATAATTATTGTAATTTGCAATATCTCCTTTTTTGTATATTGGAATTATAACACCAATTTTCCAATCATAAGGGATCTGTTTCTCTTTCCATACTAAATTCAAGATATCCAGAAGCATTTCCTTCCCTTGTGCTCCCATGTATTTGACCATTTCAGGCTTTATGTTATCCGCTCCGGGTGCTTTACCAATTTCGATTTTTTCTATCGCCGCCTCTATTTCTTCTATTCCAATATCTAATTGTCCCTTATTTTCCATTAATTCCACGAGATTTTCTCTTGGTTGACTATTTTGTGCATCGCCTTCCAAAAGCTCAGAGTAATACTCGAACCACCTTTGGTTTATCTCTTCTTCTGCGGTGAGAAGCTTGCCATCTTTATTTTTTATAAATCTTTGATTAGAGCTTTTCCCCTTCTTTAGCGTTTTTAGTATTCTAAAGTATATTACCAAAAATATAAAAGTTTTCAATACCAGCCAACGTTCCAACCAAATTTTTTAATGTTTAAACACACTTCAACTCCGTCCCTGAACATTTAAAATACGTACTTAAAATTCTAAAGAGTACTTTTATGAATACCAAATGGATATAAAAGACAATATTTTATATCATATCTTAATCTTATTCAATATATGTAGATATAATAGATGTACATGAATATGAATAGAACATAATATAAATACGACACTCAATGGTGGGTTAAAAGTTGATTATCTCTTTTTACTATTCAGTGCTTCAAATAAATTTTGAAAGCCGTTGTAAACTCCGTCTTGCATGTTGTTGCGTAGGTATCATCTCATGGTTAGAGGTTTTTAACATAAATAGCACGCAAACACCTTAGGAACTAAAGAATATATGAAAGAATTATATGAAATATTAGACAAAAAATTAAATTCCGAATATGTTTCACTTTCACATTATTTTCGTGAATAATTGATAGAAAGCTAATTTTTATTAAAGCGAATTTGACATTTATAACTGAGAAATTTATTATTGGAAAAACAGAAAAGTTTTTAGAATACCACAATATGTGAAAATGGCATCTTACTTACAAATGGACGTAGTTAAGCAGAAAACGCCCAACTAACAAATGATAAATTTTGATAATTTGAACTCAAAATTTATTGATGTGCCCTTTAAACATAAAATAATTAAATTAAATGTCACATTGATTTTCTTCTGTAGCTGCAACTGAAATGGTATTATAACATGATAATATCAAAAATTTTGGAATAATTTACAAAATTGTGGGTTAGACTATTTTAGAGAAAAACATTCCTATCCACAGTTCTAATCTTATTGCATTCATTCCTTGTCTCGTTCATATCTTCATTCCACCAGTATTGTGTATGTCTTTTTTTGCCCTTTCTCGTCCTCCCTGCCTTGGTTGCCTTCAGTAAGATTTCCTCCGCCTCCTCATATATCCCATTGGTCCTTTCCTCCGACTATCCATGTATTCCTTCACTGTTCCCTTAAATTTCAACCTGTCCATTCTACATTCACAGAAGAGTCCCTTCCTCACTGCACTTCCACTTATTTGGAACGCTATATATTGATGTAGAGACAGTGAATCGCCATCTAATTCCTAATTTTCCTTGCTAACCCCCTGGTAATCATGGTAACGTCGATATGTGACTTGGAATATAACAAGATCAAGTTGCGCCACCCACTCCATTATATAAATCCCTCTCCTATCATTTGTTGGGGATCCCCACTCTTGTGACTTTGCGTTCATATCTCCTGCTATGGTTGTTTCTTTCCCCGCTGAACTAATTTGTCCCATGACTGAGTCTATCTATATACATCTTAAATTCTACCATATCAGTGTTCGGCGTGTCCTTCTGCATTTGGACAACACATTTGGTTTTATTAGTGTCACTTCGTATTTTTCGTTTATGTATTGGCTTATTGATAATGTCTTTTAATGTGGATATGTTTTTTTTTGCTGCATCGGTTATACTATAACCTCGATATTTCAATGATTTAACCACATTTTTCACAATTCGCTTCGCATCCTGCGATATATGCACCTTTTTACCACATACTTAGTTTTAAACACAAGATTACTTTCGGAGTGAAATGTTCATTACAAACTAAAATTCTAAGACAATATTAAAAATAATTATCCCGAAATTCCCGCTTTCTATTTCATCTATAAATATTTTAATCTCATATAAATATAAAAAGGGCGTTGGAAATAAAGTAGGTAGGTGCCGTACAGGTCAGACAAAGGAAAACCAGCAATTAAAGCACTTTTTATATTTACACAATAAGAATAAAATATTTATAGATAAGGTTAGGAAATTCGGAAATATATATCTTCCTCAGCGAAAATAAATAATAGAATAATTAAATAAATTTAAAAAATTAGTCTCAAATATTATTTTACCAGCCAAACATTTCAGTTGTAAAATAATCATACTATTAGGCATTATCTTTTCGCTTTTCGATGAAACTGATACTATTGTTATCGGATTAACGACTACCTGCTGTGGGTTTTGGTCTTGAATCAATCATGTTGGCATACGTCAAAACGAAATATCTTGAAATGTAGTATACAATTATTTTTAACAAAGATTCATTTTAACCGGACTTAGCTAGTGCGATTCTGCGTTCATTAAATTCACATGTACAAAATATACATATGGTTATGCATTTACTAAGGCACACATGTGCTGTCTTTTTTAATTCGAATTTTTTGCGTGCCAACTTTTATTTGTTTTAAGAAGATCAAAATTCTCACTCTGCAATGGTCTCTAATTTCTATTTATTTATTTCACTGTCTCTTTAAAAATTCTGGATTTTATTAGAATAAAATTTTTTTATTTAAAATGAGAAAAAAATATATACATAAATATTAATGTTTTTTTAAATAAATTATTGAGGTAATACTTCTTTTGGTGCAGTTGGAAAAAATTATCAGAATTAATTTTTAAGGATGCGCGCGCACACCGACATTTGAAAAGTGACATGATGAAGTTGGGTGTCAACTGTCTGTCAACTTTCAGTTAAAACTGATAACAATATTTAAAGTATTTATTCAAATGTTTATAATCTTAAAACACGTGTTTTATAGGAGATAAAAAATTATATTCTTTCATAAATATACATATGAGTATGTCATTTTAAATTATATAAAAGTGATTTTTATTTAAAAAGTGCGTCATAGATTTGAGGTTAATTGTCGGTTGTCCCCAAGGTCACCTGAACATAATCCCCCGATCTGGTTGTGTGACTAGACATATCACGAAAGGTTGTCCACAAGAATCCGTGAGTGTCCCCATATTTTGGGATGTCATGCTCGAGGAATTGTTGAAACAAATAACAACAACGCCTGATGCATTAGGATGTGTTGCATATGCAGATGATTTGCTTCTCATCATAGACGCAAACCACAAAAGAGATCTCGAACAAAAAGCTAATAGTCTCATGAGTATTGTACACGAGAAAGTGAAGCTAGAAGTTTCAGAAAACAAGTCAATGTTTTGTGTGATCAAAGGTAAGCTAAGCAGGGATCCGCAGATCAGGATCAATGGAGAGCTTATCCGGAGATCAAACTTGGGAGTAACAATTGACGAATCAAGATTGTACGCCAATCACATCACGAGCGTCTGAGGAAGAGCAACATCGGCAACGCGTAAGACTGCAAGTTTGGCACAAAGTTATTATAAGATACCATTCAAACAGGTGAGAATCTACTGAGTAGGGTGCTTGTCTCAATAATAGGTTACGGTGTCAGTGTGTGAGCTCATAGGCTGAAAAACGTAAAAAACAGAGAAAAGGTGGACAGAGCACAAAGTAGGGATCTTAAAAAATAATCGATTTTTATATAAATCGATTACTATTTTCTTATAATCGATTTTTAGCTATCGATTTTTATAATGATATTGATCGATTTTTAGTAAATCGATTTTATAAATTACGTGTTTAAATCGATTTTCTGAAACGGCTCGTATTATTTATTGACTATTTGTCAAAATTTTGAAAACTTTTGACGATTATTGACCATTTCTCAAAATTTTAACAATTATTGACCATTTTTCAAAATTTTGACAATTATTGACCATTTTTCAAAGTTTTAACAATTATTGACCATTTTTGACAATTATTGACCATTTTGACTGTTTTTCAAAATTAGTGAACATTTTTCCTAATTTTTGACCATTTTTCAAAATGATGACAATTTTTAACCATTTTTGACAATAATTGTCCATTTTTAACAGTTTTTAACAATAATTGACAATCTTTAACCATTTTTGATCGTTTTTGACCATTTTTGACAATTTTTCAAAATTTTAGACCATTTTTCAAAATTTTAGACCATTTTTCAAAATTATCGTCCATTTTTGATAATTATTGACAATCGTTGACAATTATGGACCATTTTTCCAAATTTTTGACCATATTTCAAAAACTTTAACAATTTTGGACAATTATCAAGTATTTTTCAAAATTTTGACAATTTTTAACAATAATTGTCCATTTTTTACAGTTTTTGACCATTTTTGATAGTTTTTGACAATTATTGACAATTATTGACAATTTTTGACAATTTTTGACAATTTTTCAAAACTATTGACCATTTTTGACAACGGTAGACCATTTTTCAAAATTTTAACAATATTTGACAATTATTGACCAATTTTGACAACAATTGTCCATTTTGGACAGTTTTTGACAATTTTCGACAATTTTTGGCCATTTTTGATAGTTTTTGACAATTATTGACCATTTTTGACAATTTTTGAAAATTTATTACTATTTTTTTTAAAATTTTTGACAATTGACCATTTTGACTGTTTTTCAAAATTAGTGACCATTTTTCCAAATTTTTGACCATTTTTCAAAATGATGACAATTATTAACCATTTTTGACAATAATTGTCCTTTTTACAGTTTTTAACAATAATTGACAATGTTTAATCATTTTTGATAGTTTTTGACCATTTTTGACAATTTTTTTAAATTTTAGACCATTTTTCAAAATTATCGACCATTTTTCAAAATTATGGACAATTTTTCAAAATTATCGACCATTTTTGATAATTATTGACAATTGTTGACAATTGTGGACCATTTTTCCAAATTTTCCGACCATTTTTGACCATATTTCAAAAACATTAACAATTTTGGACAATTATCAACTATTTTTCAAAATTTTGACAATGTTTAACAATAATTGTCCATTTTTTACAGTTTTTGACCATTTTTGATAGTTTTTGACAATTATTGGCCATTTTTGACAATTTTTCAAAATTATTGACCGTTTTTGATAGTTTTTGACAATTGTCGACCATTTTTCCAAATTTTAACAATTTTTGACAATAATTGACCAATTTCGACAATAATTGTCCATTTTGGACAGTTTTTGACCATTTTTGATAGTTTTTGACAATTATAGACAATTTTTGACAATTTTTGAAAATTTATGACCATTTTTGAAAATTTTGAGCATTTTTCAAAGTTTTTGACAATTATCGACTATTTTTGACAATTATTGACCGTTTTTGACAATTTTTGACCATTTTCCAAAATTTTTGACAATTATTGACCATTTTTCAAAATTTTAACAATTATTGACCATTTTTGACAATTATTGACTATTTTTGACCATATTTCAAAATTTTTGACAATTTTCATATAATTTTATTTGATTTTTAATCTGATAAATTGTTAATGAATGAATGAATCTCTTAGGTTTATTATCGGAATATGAAAAGCATGTACTTTTTAAAATAATACAAAATAAAATTGATTTTTTCGCAGAAATCGATTTATGTTTTATTAAAATCGATTTTTGACAAATCAATTAATTTAGAATAAAGAAAAATCGATTTTTATTTAATCTATTATTTTCCATTAATCTCACATCCCTAGCACGAAGAGGGTTTCTGGTAAGAATGATCGGAGCTTTCAACGCAAGCACTTACAACATTAGTGGGAGTATTGCCGTTGAGGTTTGAAATCAAGAGAAGGGTGTCAATGTACTGGCTGAGACAGGGTAATATTCATAAAATTGAGGAAATATTGGAAACCAGACCTGTCTCGAAAAGACAAATCGAGACAGAAATATACATAAAATGGCAACAAGCATGGGAAACTTCAACAAAATCAAGAAGACTCTTTGGGGGGGGGGGGGGGGGGGTTGGGGGGGGGGGGGGGTTTTGCCAGTACTTGAAGACATACCAGATCACTTTAATTCCGTCACCGGGGTTGGTCCATTTTCTAACCGGAGATGGGCAATATCCTACGTAACCTACTACATACTAGTATATAACATAAAAATAAAATATAATTTTCAGCTCGACACTGGTCACCTGTTTATCATATTAATGAATCCTTAACCATTGTGCCGAATTTTATGACCCTATTGTATTTGAGGCGATACAGGACGTGTCGATTTAATTTTGGTAAAACCTACCTGTTTTATCATTTTATTCCACAAAGAAAAAAAGAAAGGCACACCCTATATTTATAGTACTTTTGAATAAATAATGAGTGCTGGGGGAAGTGTTCTTTCGTTGACATAAAAAAGACTGTAACTTCCATTTGCCTGAACCGAATTTCAAAAACGAAGACACTAATGCAAAAAGCATTAATGGTAGATTCCAGAAACAAATACAGTTTTAATTTTTCAATCGGCAACTAGAGCCAGCTTTTAAAAAGGCAAATAAGATGACTTATTAACCTGTCAAACCCGCGAACAGATATTTCTTGTCATTCCAAGGATATTGGAATTTTTGGGTGAGTGTTGATGATTGTTGGCTCACCCAGTAAGTTGTAAGAGAAAGTATGTTGCTAAAATTGTTGCCAACTCTCAAAAATTTGTCTCCCCAAAGCTTAAATCAAAAACCCCTAAAATCATAACATTTACATGAAAATCCCCCTAAAAAAATTATTTTATTACAAAAATTATAAATAATAAATAAATAATTATTATGAAACTGAAATCAGTAGACAACTGAAAATTTTTAGAATTCTTTCCAGCCAATTAATTGTTATTAAGAAATTTTAAAAAAAATGCCATCTATATTTTAGCGCTAACCCGCTAGGTCAACAAATAAATGTGAAAATTTTATTCGTAAAAATACCCCCAAAAAATTCTTCCCTCTAAACTTTGGGAGAAAACCCCCAACTGGCATCACTGCTGGAGCTATTCATATAACAAATTGTATTTTGTGATAGATTACGCCACCTAGCGAAAAACTATGGACTGCAGCTGCAACAGCTGCATTTACTCCACAAAGTTACGATAGCTCCATAGTTGAATTCAAATTTTAGTAAGAAGTGATTGAAAATAGGTTATTCGGCTGGTTTGTTGGGCGTTCGGTGAGAAAACGAGGCGTTGAGAAAAAAAAATCAATGTGTAGGTATGTAAATTTTATGAATGAACTATTAACCGAAGCAATTCTACTTTCTATTTTGGAATGAAAGAGTTTTTAGATGGGCGTATGTACTACACAACGTTTGTACACCTACGTCGAAAAATAATAAACATTTTTATGGTACGACCATAAATTCTTGCTAAATTTACTATTAAGGTATGTCGGACTGAAAAATATGGTTGACTGACCAAAATATACTATTATTTAGATAGTTTATAACCTAAATGAGAAACTGTCACATTTATTGTAGTTTTTTTGTCGATTAACAGACTGTTGACATTTTGAAGACTGACAGATGGTTTTTTTTGTAGATTTACATAAAATGTCTAATATAGGTATTAATACAAATGTTGGTTCAAATTATTTTGATGCAATCATTATCATCTTTATATATTATTAAAGATACTTTATTTAATAACTTGAAATCAAATAAGTTTTAGATAAAAATACAAGTTTATTAATAACGACGTTTATAATGACAAGACTCCTTCCTCTCTGACGAATGTTATCGTTAACAATATATAATTCTTCTTTACCTCTCCTAAATTTTGATGAAATTTTGTGTGTGTTGTTGAAACCACACATTCAACAATTTGTATATTTATATTTTAGTTCCTTTGTATATTCATGTACATATTTTAGTCCTTTTATTTTCATTCGAAATTCCTACCGGCGCGCCACTCCAAAATACTTCTACCTTACTTCAAAATCGCGTTTTGTTTTCTTTCCCTGGCGTCTGACCGGCGTCTTGCAATATTTACTATTATTATTCGGCAGTTGAAGTAGGCGTGACCAAACGCACACTTCGCGCCCAAATGCATTATCTCCCTGAGTTAGTCGAGTCGATGTTGAGTTTCTTACCCGATCGGTCCCCAGCACGGGTTTGCGAAGGGAAAATCATGTATCTCGGCGCTGGGCAGGGTAATAGGCTTGGTGGAAAGGCCTAGGGAGGGCAACTGCTAGTGAAGGGACGGAGCAAGACGAGGGAAGTGGGGGTGATGGTGAAGGGAAGGAGAATTCGTATGGAGGAGTGTGTGAAATACTTAGGGGTGTGGTTGGATAGTCAATTATCCTTCATAACACACATGTTAAAGGCAGCAGAGAAGGTGAAAGTGAAGGCAGCATGGCTGGGGAGATTGTAATGTGAAGGGACCGGGAGAGTTGAAGAGGAGGATAATTGGTAGGACGGTAGAGTAGAGGATGCTGTACGGTGCGGAGGTGTGGGGTGAAAGAGCGGGAATGAATGCGACGGTTAGGCCACTCCAGTGGGTGCAGAGAGGGATATTACTGAGGGTGGTGCAGGGGCACAGGCAGCAGCGGTGCTGGCAAGGACCTACCCATTGGACGTGATGGCTAGAGCCAGAAATAAACGCTGGAGGGGTGCGACCAGAGAGGAGGTACAGGAATGGATGGAGGAGGAAATTGAGAGAAGGTGGGAGGAGTATGAGGGCGCGCTAAAAGAAGCGATTGGGAATAGGAGAGATTGGATGGACCGAAAATTCGGGGAGGTGAACTACTTCTTGACACAGGTGTTCACTGGACATGGGTCGAGAGTAGGGTACCTCCACAAGATTGGAAAAAGAGAGACTGGAGTGTGCGAAAGGTGTGAAGTGGAGGATGATGTGGGGCATGTGTTTAGATGCTGGAGGAACGAGCAAGTGCTGAAGAAGTTGGAGAGGAAACTAGGGGAGGCGGTGTATTGGGAGAACATGGTGGAGATAATGTTGAGGGGGGAGGAGGAATGACTGGAGGTAAGTGGCTTAGTAGAGAGCATGGTTAGGGGGAGAGAAGGACTCGATATGGCTTGATAGGTAGGAGTGAAAGTTAGGGAGAAGACGACGGTGTGGGCGGAGAGTGTGCAATGGACCGCCGCCCGTCTCGAAGTATGCTAGGGTAGTGATTTCGACGCGGGGGTAACGGCGAGTTTGAGGTGGGTTTGGTTGGGGATAAGTCCAACACTGTTTGGGTCCTGGACCCATTTGAACATGAGTTTCCCATCTCGGCCCGAAAAAAAGGGTTATACAATGTACGAAGTTTTTTAGTTTTAGTTTGTAGGTAGCGGTTTTTTAGATATGCTTAAAAAACTGCGTCATCTTCAAAGGGCTCGAGCTTCCTTAGGAGGCACTTTTGGATAAAGGTAAATTAATTTAGATTTTAGATGGACATAAAATCACATCTAGTATCTGTAGTTTGCGTTTGACAGGAGTTTCTGGACACTCCGTATAACCTGCAATTTCAGTATATTTCGACGTGGGTACCTACTTGAATACATAATAAGCACGGTTAGCGAAATTTGTAAATCTTTCAAGGGTTCACAATCCATTCATCGTAATATGATTGTTTGTATAATTTATACGCGACAAGGGAACATTCGAAGGAAAATGGTATTTTTAGTTTGTTTTCAATGTGTGACGTTGTCTAAAACGTACTTTGAATATCCGGTGAGAAGCTATTTATATTCACAATTTTAGATCCCCTCCTTTTACTTGCTTTACAAAACTAGACGATTTTCTGATTCTAGAAAACGCTAATTTTACATTTTATAGAATATTTTTATTGAAAAATATTATTTAACAAGTTTTTTCTTTGATCCTGTAAAGTAAATCTTTAATCAAAATTTTTTCAAAAATCCATTTAGGGTCCGATTAACCAGTAGGTCAAATAGGCCATAGACTTTAGGCGTGCCACTCATTTTTATTAGAGCATTATTTTATGTTGTCCAATGTTATAATAGAAAAAATAATTACTACTTCATTATCGATATAAATATAAAATAAAATCTCTACTCTAGGTTACATAACAAAATTTCTAGTTCCCAAAAAGTGTCAGTTTAGCCACGAAAAGGAAAAAATATCGAAAAATACAGATTTGAAAGGGTTTGCGAGATAAATAAAGCGAATATATTTTTGATATATGGAGAAGGGAAGAGAAAATTTTTATATGAAGATATAAAATTATAAATATACACCAAATTTGAAGATAGCAAAATTTACGCAACGGAAAAACACCAAAAGTAATATATCTAATCCAAAAAAATAATTGACATAACTTCATGGTATGAAGAGTTAAATAATAATAACCAGAAGCAAAGCAAGTGAAGTAACATTTATTTTTAAAATTGAGAAATATTTTACAATTATTTGATTAAGAAAAAATATTATTGGGAAACTATAAAATAATAGAAGTAAAACACAAGTTTTCGAGTTAAATATTTATAATATGATACATTTTTAGGAAATAATAACATTTTGGACATTGTAAAATTTAAATTAGTATAGTAACGATTGGGGGTAAAAAACAATAATAATAATAAATCATAAAATAATTCTTCATACAAAAGTTAAGTGAATTGTTTATCGCAAAGATATATGGTGTAATGTAATATATTATTGTAAAATATAATTTAATAAAAAAAGATTTATTGACAATTTTATTGAAGTCTAGGGATATTTCTGAACCACAACCTGAGAAGAGTTTTGGCAGGGGCATATAAAAATAAAAATAAAATAAATTTTTGATTACTATAAAATCAATTAAATATAAACATACTATTTTAAACAACAAAATGAATAAAAACTGTTATTTTAAATAACAAAATGGACGAAAACTGCAATTTTGAACGAAAAAAACAATAAAAACTCATATTTCAAATGACTAAAAACATAGAAACTGCTGAATTAAAACCACTATTTTAAAACAAAAAACTAATAAAAGCTTCTATTTTTAACAATAAAATGCATAAAAATGCCATTTTAAGCAATAAATGCATGAAAACTGATATTTCAAACTAATATAGATAAAAACTGCTGTTCGAAACCATAAAATTCTTTAAAACTGCTGCTCTTTAAATAAACGAATTAAAAAATGAAATATGTTGACTTACCCTGTATGGAATATTGAAAAACGTTTAATTTTGACATAAACTGATGATTACTATTTTAGCATGTTAGCTGCTTTTCATAATATTTTAGAATACATCAAAAAATAAGAGATAGTACCAATTTCATTTCAAATATATCTTGTCTCACCCTGTAACCGTCAATAATTTGTGTCAAAAATCAGTCTAAAGTTAATGACCCATAGGTATAAGGATTAACAGTCGTATTATTTTTGAAAAACCGCATTCCAACCTTAATGCCCTGTATCTCAAAAGCTAGTCATAGGACTGTAGGCACATACATACTTTTGTTCAGGATTTTTTGCATTTTGCATAAGAGATGTGCGGGTTCTTTGAAACGAGAGTTACTTAAAAAAAATTGATACAAAGTAGGGAAAAATGCCCAGTAGTGATAGTCGACATTCATTTACGAAAAGGTTATTATCCAGATCACAAACAATTAAAAATAAAAGCTTTAGCATCACCCTCTAAGTAATAGACCACAATATTATATAATTACAAAAACGTTGTAGTTAATCAAATTTAAGCTGTTACGTTGGAACAATAAATTATGACCACCTTGTATTTTGAGATTCCATTCAGCGGATTAGTCTGTCGTATCCTTATGTATTGGTCGGTCCCAGCAACGTCATTTCCTGTGTTTCAGCCGATATCACAACCATATAATTCGCGACGTTGTCATCCCGAAAATATTTCCTACAAGTTCAGAATTCACCTGTTTTATTCTATAGAAACGAATAAACACAATGATAGGGAGATGAATATTAGAGTTGTAATAAAATTAATTATAGCTAGAATTATTTACTATCAACTTTTATTAGTTTATTATTCGAATAGTGATATTTTTGTTTTAACATTTCTATTTATATATACGAATATTTACCATCATTGTACTTCAACGTCATCAACGATATTCTGAATTAATTCAATAGGTCAGTAGAAATAAACGTTATGACCAATATCCCAAAGGTTCGTCTTTTATTAATTGGGAATTAAAGAAATAATTGGTACATTGTTTACCGAGTACTGTGCCAATCGAGCGACTGCAACGACTACAGCCGCGCGGCTGGAGACGCGCGATTCTGACAACTTTCCGTCGTTCACTGGTTTATACGTTAAAGTGAATGATCGCGTTGTCAACTGCGCGGCTTCAGCGTCACGACAGAAGCGTCTGCAACGACTCTGGCGGCGCGTCTGCCAAAAAAGCAGTCTAGCCGCGAGAATTGTCGCGACAGGTTTGTGCAAATAATCACGTATTTTCTGTTTTGTGGAATTTTCAGTTGAAAAATGGATGACTCTCTATTATTTGAGCTTGTAGGACAACATCCCAGCTTGTATGATCCTAAGTACAAGTACTACAAAAATCAAAGTGTCAAAGAAAATGTGTGGAAAGAAATTGCTGACATTTTAAAGCAATCAGGTAAGGAACTAAAAACAATTTTTTCTACAGTCGCGCGTAAAATGACTAATTACTATATTCAAATGAAATCGTAAAGTCGACAAATGCCGAGGATTGTTACTTTACGCTCTAGCGCAAAAAAAGGAATCTTTATCGCTCGCTTATTTAATCAAACCACGACCTCCGAATTAGTGAATATTTATGGAGCCGCCCTCCTAACTTCTGACCTGACCAAAAATTGTCAAAAATATTCAAAAACTGTCAAAAATTGTCAATAATTGTTAAAATTTTGGAAAATGGTCGATAATGTCAAAATTTTTTAAAAGAATTTGAAAAATGGTCAAAAATTGTCAAAAACTGTCAAAAATGGTCAAAAACTGTCAAAATTTTGAAAAATAGTTGATAATTGTCAAAAATTGTTAAAGTTTTCGAAAAATTGTCAAAAATTTTGAAACATGGTCAATAATTGTCAAAATTTTGGGAAAATGGTCCATAATTCAGTTAATAACAGTTAAAAATGTACATTTTTTATCAAAAACTGTTAAAAATGGGCAATTTTTTTCAAAAACTGTCAAAAATGGTCAATAATTGTCAAAAATGGTCGATAATTGTCAAAAAATTTTGAAAAATGGTCAAACATTTTCAAAAATTGTCAAAAATTTTAAATTTTTTTGGAAAAATGGTCAAAAATTTTCAAATATTGTCAAAAATGGACAATTATTGTCGAAATTGGCCAATAATTGTCAAATATTTTCAAAATTTTGAAAAATGGTCGATAATTGTCAAAAACTATCAAAAATGGTCAAAAATTTTGAAAAATAGTTGATAATTGTAAAAAATTGTCAATCATTATCAAAAATGGTCAATAATTTTGAAAAATGGTCTAAAATTTTGAAAAATTGTCAAAAATGGTCAAAAACTATCAAAAATGGTTAAAAATTGTCAATTATTTTTAAAAACTGTCAAAAATGGACAATTATTGTCAAAATTGGTCAATAATTGTCAAAAATTGTTAAAATTTTGAAAAATGGTCAATAATTGTCAAAAATTGTTAAAATTTTGAAAAATGGTCAATAATTTTGAAAAACTGTCAAAAATGCTCAAAAACTATCAAATATGGTTAAAAATTGTCAAAATTGGTAAATAATTGCTAAAATTTTGAAAAATAATCGATAATTGTCCAAAACTATCAAAAATAGTCAATAATTTTGAAAAATTGTCAAAAATGGTCAATAATTGTCAAAAATGGTCGATAATTGTCAAAAAATTTTGAAAAATGGTCAAACATTTTCAAAAATTGTCAAAAATTTTAAATTTTTTTTGAAAAATGGTCAAAAATTTTCAAATATTGTCAAAAATGGACAATTATTGTCGAAATTGGCCAATAATTGTCAAATATTTTCAAAATTTTGAAAAATGGTCGATAATTGTCAAAAACTATCAAAAATGGTCAAACATTTTGAAAAATAGTTGATAATTGTAAAAAATTGTTAAAGTTTTTGATATATGGTCAAAAATGGTCAATAATTGTTAAAAATGGTCAAAAATTTGGAAAAATGGTCCATAATTGTCAACAATTGTCAATCATTATCAAAAATGGTCAATAATTTTGAAAAATGGTCTAAAATTTTGAAAAATGGTGAAAAACTATCAAAAATGGTTAAAAATTGTCAATTATTTTTAAAAACTGTCAAAAATGGACAATTATTGTCAAAATTGGTCAATAATTGTCAAAAATTGTTAAAATTTTGAAAAATGGTCAATAATTGTCAAAAATTGTTAAAATTTTGAAAAATGGTCAATAATTTTGAAAAACTGTCAAAAATGCTCAAAAACTATCAAATATGGTTAAAAATTGTCAAAATTGGTAAATAATTGCTAAAATTTTGAAAAATAATCGATAATTGTCCAAAACTATCAAAAATAGTCAATAATTTTGAAAAATTGTCAAAAATGGTCAATAATTGTCAAAAATGGTCGATAATTGTCGAAAAATTTTGAAAAATGGTCAAACATTTTCAAAAATTGTCAAAAATTTTAAATTTTTTTTGAAAAATGGTCAAAAATGTTCAAATATTGTCAAAAATGGACAATTATTGTCGAAATTGGCCAATAATTGTCAAATATTTTCAAAATTTTGAAAAATGGTCGATAATTGTCAAAAACTATCAAAAATGGTCAAAAATTTTGAAAAATAGTTGATAATTGTAAAAAATTGTTAAAGTTTTTGATATATGGTCAAAAATGGTCAATAATTGTCAAAAATGGTCAAAAATTTGGAAAAATGGTCCATAATTGTCAACAATTGTCAATCATTATCAAAAATGGTCAATAATATTGAAAAATGGTCTAAAATTTTGAAAAATTGTCAAAAATGGTAAAAAACTATCAAAAATGGTTAAAAATTGTCAATTATTTTAAAAAACTGTCAAAAATGGACAATTATTGTCAAAATTGGTCAATAATTGTCAAAAATTGTTAAAATTTTGAAAAATGGTCAATAATTGTCAAAAATTGTTAAAATTTTGAAAAATGGTCAACAATTTTGAAAAACTGTCAAAAATTCTCAAAAACTATCAAATATGGTTAAAAATTGTCAAAATTGGTAAATAATTGCTAAAATTTTGAAAAATAATCGATAATTGTCCAAAACTATCAAAAATAGTCAATAATTTTGAAAAATTGTCAATAATTGTCAAAAACTATCAAAAATGGTCAAAAACTGTCGAAAATGGACAATTATTGTTAAAAATTGTCAATAATTGTTAAAATTTTGGAAAATGGTCGATAATGTCAAAATTTTTTAAAAGAATTTGAAAAATGGTCAAAAATTGTCAAAAACTGTCAAAAATGGTCAAAAACTGTCAAAATTTTGAAAAATAGTTGATAATTGTCAAAAATTGTTAAAGTTTTCGAAAAATTGTCAAAAATTTTGAAACATGGTCAATAATTGTCAAAATTTTGGGAAAATGGTCCATAATTCAGTTAATAACAGTTAAAAATGTACATTTTTTATCAAAAACTGTTAAAAATGGGCAATTTTTTTCAAAAACTGTCAAAAATGGTCAATAATTGTCAAAAATGGTCGATAATTGTCAAAAAATTTTGAAAAATGGTCAAACATTTTCAAAAATTGTCAAAAATTTTAAATTTTTTTGGAAAAATGGTCAAAAATTTTCAAATATTGTCAAAAATGGACAATTATTGTCGAAATTGGCCAATAATTGTCAAATATTTTCAAAATTTTGAAAAATGGTCGATAATTGTCAAAAACTATCAAAAATGGTCAAAAATTTTGAAAAATAGTTGATAATTGTAAAAAATTGTCAATCATTATCAAAAATGGTCAATAATTTTGAAAAATGGTCTAAAATTTTGAAAAATTGTCAAAAATGGTCAAAAACTATCAAAAATGGTTAAAAATTGTCAATTATTTTTAAAAACTGTCAAAAATGGACAATTATTGTCAAAATTGGTCAATAATTGTCAAAAATTGTTAAAATTTTGAAAAATGGTCAATAATTGTCAAAAATTGTTAAAATTTTGAAAAATGGTCAATAATTTTGAAAAACTGTCAAAAATGCTCAAAAACTATCAAATATGGTTAAAAATTGTCAAAATTGGTAAATAATTGCTAAAATTTTGAAAAATAATCGATAATTGTCCAAAACTATCAAAAATAGTCAATAATTTTGAAAAATTGTCAAAAATGGTCAATAATTGTCAAAAATGGTCGATAATTGTCAAAAAATTTTGAAAAATGGTCAAACATTTTCAAAAATTGTCAAAAATTTTAAATTTTTTTTGAAAAATGGTCAAAAATTTTCAAATATTGTCAAAAATGGACAATTATTGTCGAAATTGGCCAATAATTGTCAAATATTTTCAAAATTTTGAAAAATGGTCGATAATTGTCAAAAACTATCAAAAATGGTCAAACATTTTGAAAAATAGTTGATAATTGTAAAAAATTGTTAAAGTTTTTGATATATGGTCAAAAATGGTCAATAATTGTTAAAAATGGTCAAAAATTTGGAAAAATGGTCCATAATTGTCAACAATTGTCAATCATTATCAAAAATGGTCAATAATTTTGAAAAATGGTCTAAAATTTTGAAAAATGGTGAAAAACTATCAAAAATGGTTAAAAATTGTCAATTATTTTTAAAAACTGTCAAAAATGGACAATTATTGTCAAAATTGGTCAATAATTGTCAAAAATTGTTAAAATTTTGAAAAATGGTCAATAATTGTCAAAAATTGTTAAAATTTTGAAAAATGGTCAATAATTTTGAAAAACTGTCAAAAATGCTCAAAAACTATCAAATATGGTTAAAAATTGTCAAAATTGGTAAATAATTGCTAAAATTTTGAAAAATAATCGATAATTGTCCAAAACTATCAAAAATAGTCAATAATTTTGAAAAATTGTCAAAAATGGTCAATAATTGTCAAAAATGGTCGATAATTGTCGAAAAATTTTGAAAAATGGTCAAACATTTTCAAAAATTGTCAAAAATTTTAAATTTTTTTTGAAAAATGGTCAAAAATGTTCAAATATTGTCAAAAATGGACAATTATTGTCGAAATTGGCCAATAATTGTCAAATATTTTCAAAATTTTGAAAAATGGTCGATAATTGTCAAAAACTATCAAAAATGGTCAAAAATTTTGAAAAATAGTTGATAATTGTAAAAAATTGTTAAAGTTTTTGATATATGGTCAAAAATGGTCAATAATTGTCAAAAATGGTCAAAAATTTGGAAAAATGGTCCATAATTGTCAACAATTGTCAATCATTATCAAAAATGGTCAATAATATTGAAAAATGGTCTAAAATTTTGAAAAATTGTCAAAAATGGTAAAAAACTATCAAAAATGGTTAAAAATTGTCAATTATTTTAAAAAACTGTCAAAAATGGACAATTATTGTCAAAATTGGTCAATAATTGTCAAAAATTGTTAAAATTTTGAAAAATGGTCAATAATTGTCAAAAATTGTTAAAATTTTGAAAAATGGTCAACAATTTTGAAAAACTGTCAAAAATTCTCAAAAACTATCAAATATGGTTAAAAATTGTCAAAATTGGTAAATAATTGCTAAAATTTTGAAAAATAATCGATAATTGTCCAAAACTATCAAAAATAGTCAATAATTTTGAAAAATTGTCAATAATTGTCAAAAACTATCAAAAATGGTCAAAAACTGTCGAAAATGGACAATTATTGTTAAAAATTGTCAAAATTTTGAAAAATAGTTGATAATTGTCAAAAATTGTTAGTTCCTAAAAAATTGTCAAAAATTTTGAAATATGGTCAAAAATTTTGAAATATGGTCAAAAATGGTCAATAATTGTCAAACATGGTCAAAAATTTGGAAAAATGGTCCATAATTGTCAACAATTGTCAATCATTATCAAAAATGGTCAATAATTTTGAAAAATGGTCTAAAATTTTGAAAAATTGTCAAGAATGGTCAAAAACTATCAAAAATGGTTAAAAATTGTCAATTATTTTAAAAAACTGTCAAAAATGGACAATTATTGTCAAAATTGGTCAATAATTGTCAAAAATTGTTAAAATTTTGAAAAATGGTCAATAATTGTCAAAAATTGTTAAAATTTTGAAAAATGGTCAATAATTTTGAAAAACTGTCAAAAATTCTCAAAAACTATCAAATATGGTTAAAAATTGTCAAAATTGGTAAATAATTGCTAAAATTTTGAAGAATAATCGATAATTGTCCAAAACTATCAAAAATAGTCAATAATTTTGAAAAATTGTCAAAAATGGTCAATAATTGTCAAAAACTATCAAAAATGGTCAAAAACTGTCGAAAATGGACAATTATTGTTAAAAATTGTCAAAATTTTGAAAAATAGTTGATAATTGTCAAAAATTGTTAGTTCCTAAAAAATTGTCAAAAATTTTGAAATATGGTCAAAAATTTTGAAATATGGTCAAAAATTTTGAAATATGGTCAAAAATGGTCAATAATTGTAAAAAATGGTCAAAAATTTGGAAAAATGGTCAAAAATTTGGAAAAAATGGTCTAAAATTTTGAAAAATTGTCAAAAATGGTCAAAAACTATCAAAAATGGTTAAAAATTGTCAATTATTGTTAAAAATTGACAGCTAACAGGAATAAGGAACACAGTGTTAATAAAATATTGTACCTTAAGAATGAAGATGGAGAAATGGTTGGAGATAAAAAAGGAAAATTAGACCTGTTTGCAAAGTATTTTGAAGGATTACTGAACAGCGATAAAAAGGATGATAATATGAGCTGTGACCTAGAGGAAGAAGAGGATGATATGATCGTTAAAATACCAACTGAACAAAAGATACAGGATAGCATAGACCAACTAAAAAATAATAAAATTACCGGAGAAAATGGCATACCAGCAGAAATATTAAAGAACTGTGGAATAATAGGAAGATGCAGAATAGCAGAGTTAATTTTAAGGAAGGAACATTATTTAATATATTATTGGAGATCATCTTAAGAGAAAGCTCGATAAGGACAAAAGGACTAATTTACAACAATAAACACCAATGTCTGGTATATGCTGATGATCTAGTTCTAATGACGAGAACAAAACACGAACTAGAGAGAATATTTAAATTACTGGAGAATAAAGCAAAGGAATATGGCCTGGTAATTAATGAAAAGAAAACTAAGTACATGGTTATGGGAGATAAAAATACGGACTTAAATATAAAATGCGATGGTTTCATCTATACATTTGGGAAAGTGGAACAACTAGAATACTTAGGAGCAGAAGGAAGTGAAGAAAAAGAAATAGAGAAAAGAATATCCAAAGGTAGTAAGGCAGTAGGAATATTTTCAAACATATTAAAAGCAAAAAATGTATCCAGAGGGGCTAAGATTAGAATATATCAAACAATATTAAGACCATCAGTAACATATGCCTGTGAAACATGGGTTATGAATATAAAGGAAGAGGACAGAATAGAAATATGGGAAAGGAAAATGTTGAGAAAAATATTTGGAGGAGTAAAAACAGAGGAGAACGAATGGCGAAGAAGAACTAATAACGAATTGCTACCGTTATACAAAAAACCAACGATAACAAACATAATAAGAGCACAGAGGCCAGATGGTTGGGTCTTATTAGCAGAATGAAAGAAGACAGATGGGTTAAGAGAGTTCTAATGGGTGGAACAGGTAACAAAAGGAGAAGGGGCAGACCTAGAACAAAATGGCTGGATGCAGTAAAAGATGATCTGAAAAAAGTAGAAGTACAGAACTTTCAAAGCGAAAGATTAAATAGAAGAAAATGGAGAGAAAAAGTGACAAAAATTGAAGCAAAGTGCCAGTAGAGGGCACTGTAGAGGGCCTGTAGAGCTGATATATATAACTATTTTTTGACTTTTGCCATGGGAATGTTCCAGAAGTATTATTACAAATTAAACATCACTTTAAGCAGCAAGTATTTCGAAATGTCAAAATTATTAAATTTCTACTTACCGATGTAAAATTGATCAGCAGAGTTATTAAAAAACTGATTATAACAATTAAATACACAATTTTATAAAACAAAAACGCTAAAATTGCCAACTGAGATAACCTTAAGAGGCACTAATGTTAAAAATTTTGCACAATCAGATATTTCCATGTCAACTCTATTGTCTGTTTTTACAATTGAAAGCCAATTTGGAGAAACTCTACGTATAGTCGGGAATATAGGGCTAGTCGGAAGCGTCTACAATTTTCAATTTCCCAGTCTTTCAAAATTAGTTTGTCGCAATGTTCCATATAATGTTGCCAATGGGTTTTGGTAATTTTTTTAAGCGTTTCATCCAAAGTCCGAATTACATTCACATTTGGAGATCCATTAGTTTTAATAAATTATTGATCGTATATTCTTTTACTTTTTGACCAAACCATACCGGTAAACGTAAAACTTTTTGACCCATTGATTCTGCTTAACAGTCCAAATAATACTCTCTTTTTGGCAACTTAGTTTTTATAATTTCCCATATTTGGTACTTCATAAGTCTCCCTTGAATATTGATATTTTAAACTCTGTCCAATCTATAAATTCTGATTTAGATCAACTAGAACATGGAATTGGTTCCAGCAATCGTGAATGGTAACTGGCTTTATCCATGATAATTAAATTGGGTTCCTTAGGTTGGGTATAAATTTAGTTTTTAACCATTTTTCAAAGTTTTCGCAGTTCATATATTATCATGGCAGTCACTGAGTTAATACAGTGGTTTTCTCATCTAACCTTTGCTAAAAATCCACATCTCATCCAAAACCTTTGGTTTATATAAGGGGGCGTCCATTAATTACGTGAGGCATTATTGAAAATTTTATGAACCCCCCTCCCCCCTTGGTGAGATATAGTAAGATTTTTCTCGACCCCCTCCCCCCATCCCCCAACCTTACGTGAGATTTTTCAAAATTTGTGTTTTGGGTGTGAAAGCGTTGGATTTATTAAAAAAAACAATTTGCTTGATTACTTTCATTTAAGACTAGCAAATACTAGTATTTGGGAATATTACCGTAATCCAAAATCACAGTCATAAAATTAGATCATAAATACACGTTTTTTATTTTAATATAACTTAACTTTGACGCAATTTCACATCGTTTCTTAGAAAACAATTACGTGATATTTGTCAAGACCCCCCTCTCACCCAAGTGAGATTTGGTAAGATTCGGTTCGAGCCCTACCCCCCTGAACACCTCACGTAATTAATAGAGCTGGTACCTTTTTCTTCGAAATATTTTTTAAGAAACTGTAAGCTGGATGGTACCGTTGGAAGCTCCATTAAAAAGTTTCTATTATTAGTTGATTTAGACTTGAAACCAATTTTTCGTGTCCAGTTAATAATGGTTCTTTTGCTATACTGTACCGGGTGATTCCGGTTAATTCCCATTTGGTATTTCTTCGCGGAACTACTCACGAATTGTTTCTGCCGATATATGATTTCTTTCGCCGTACATTTTACGCACCACTTGTTGTAAACTTTTCAGAATAAGAGGTGTACATCTAGTTTTTATTTCAGTAAATTTCTCAGAGATAATTCTTAAGAATCTTTTTGTTCTCCCTGCAGTTTTTGGTGATATCCCCAACGCCTCTGCAGTTAGTTGAACCCGAAAATAAACGTCAGTCGGCTATTTGGGTGTTCCAAGATGAACCAAAACCGACGAAAGTTACCCGATATAGGGTTTCCAAAAAGATGGTGGCGACATTTGTCTCAAAAGCTGGTCATGCAGCAAGAATTCTTCTGCAAGATCAAAGAACGGTTGCTGATTGGTACATATAGATTTGTTTGCCGGAAGTAATTGTTGAGTTTCGAAAAACCAACCCCCCATCGACGAATGATCCTCCACCAAGGCAATGCAAGTTCCTACACAGCTCGAAAAACAATTGAGTTTTGAAAGCAAGAAAACATCGAATTGTTGGAACTAGAAATAAACAATAAATTCAAAACATTAGACAAACAATAGTTGTTCCAATTGTGTCCAAAATAGAGGGTAAAAGTGACCACCAACCTTTATAGCGCGCCACGTGCTGTTTTTTTAATCATTTAAAGCCAAAAAATAATTATCTTCGTAGGGAGTATACACAAAATATTTATTAAGATGATGTAAAAAAATATTGCATTCCATTTTTGATAAAACTTTATGCTACAAAAGGTTAGGGGATCAAAAAGGAGGTGACCCCTTTCAAAAACCTACAAAAGCGGGAAAAATTATTGCTTAACCCCCCCCCCTATAATGAAATTTCATGAAAAAATATTCAGTGGTTTAAGAACCACGTTAAAAAAATTTATTCAAATTTTCAACTGTAACACCTTATAACTTTTTTTCACAGCTAGCTGTGGTAGAGTGTAGAGTGTCGATCGTATATAGAAACACCCTGTATATATTAATGTTTTATTACCACTAGCAGTGGAAATTTGACATCTTAACAAATGGCCGCTCGGATTCACTTTTTATAATATGGGCAGTTGGATAAATAACCGTGTGCATAATTTAAAAAAAAAAGAGATACTATAACGATTTTTAAAAAAAATTACGACTCCCATATGCGGAAAGTTCTACCACGTGTAACGTGAAAAGGCTACCGGATACCTAAAGGATATGTGCACCGGATGTGGCTAAACCTAGAGACAGGAAAATCTTACCATCTATATCTTCAAATGGCCGGAAGTCGATTCCGCATGCATCCAACACCGGAATTCAACAAAAACAAACGAAACAATCTAATAAAAAAAAGATTATTCAAATTCCAAGCAGCACCGACTAGATTATGGCGGTATGATCGGAAAATAAAAGTCCGGTGATATGATTGCTTCAATAAAGTTGAAGAAAACAATATTAAAGATGGATAGATTAAATGTGTACAATCTTAAAGAATGTTGAAAGTTAAAATGTATAGGGGAGGGTGGGGCACAATGGAACACGGGACACAGTGAAACAGTTCGTGTACCGGAGGTACAGAAGGTTCTAGTGCAACGAAATTCCGGCAGGAAGCGTTGCGCGCCACTTCCAACAAAGCCAGCTGATTGTCTCCTCCTCCTCCCCACCAGTTGCGTGCCAGACTTAACGAGGTGCGGTGGTGTTTTTCGTAGAGAAAGTAAAAAATTTCCGCCAACGGATTTTCGCCTCCAGGTAAGAGTGATTTTTTAATTCAATCGGCTTTTATGGCATTTCATTGTACATGTATCCCTTAAGTTTTTGCCCGACTTTTGCATTTCTACTGCTTCATGTTCGTGGTAGACAGTGGGGGAAACCGAAATGACGTGTTTGGGGTTCCTTGAAACAAAAGAGATTGGGGCGCAATGAAACATTTCACGGAGCCCCATGAGTGTTTCATTGTGCCTCATGTGTTTTTCATTGTGCAGTAAGTATAGTTTGTTCTTTTTGTTTCAGAAATGGTGCGAAATCGACAGCGCAAAACTAGCAAAGGGCTCTTCTTGGAAGATGACATGAAGGCAGCAGTGGAAATGGTCATGAATGGAAACAGTTTAAGACGTGCTGATGTATTGAAGAACGTGAGTTAGGTCACTTTATCAAGATATGTGAAGAAAGGAAAAGAATATGGTGAGGGTGGGAAGAAAATATGAAATATGCACCTAACTACTCAACTAGGATGGTCTTCACACTAGAGCAGGAGGGCAAATTGAAAAACTACCTCATTATGTGCTCTAAGATGTTTTATGGCCTACCAGTTGAAGATTGCAGACGAGTTGCATACGAAATGGCAGTGATGAACAAAATACCATGCCCTATATCATGGGGGAAGAAGAAAATTGCAGGCATTGATTGGTTTTCTGAAAAGGCACCCCAAACTCAGCCAAAGAACCCCTGAGCCTTGCAGCTTGTCTCGTGCTACTTCTTTCACCAAAGCAAAAGTAGATGTGTTCTTCAATAACTTGGAAATACGGTATCAACACTCAACAGCACCCCGAGTTTGGAGATGGGACAAGAGTGTTCAATTTGGATGAAACAGCCACATCAACTGTACAAAAAACCCCAACGAATTGTGGCTGAAAAAGGCGTGAAGCAAGTGTGCAAAAGCTATAAGTGGAGAAAAAGGCACTAACGTCACCACAGTGTTCGTAATTTCTGCGTCTGGCAACACTATTCCGCTAGTCATGATTTTTCCAGGTGTTCATGTCAAAGACCACATGACTCAAGGAGCACCTCCAGGCACACTGGGCTTAGCCACCTCTAGCGGTTGGATGACATCAGAACCTTTTGTGGAAGTTATTAAGCATTTCATTCGTCACACTTGCAGTTCTAGAGAGAACCCCACTCTATTTATCTATAAAAATGTAGAAAGTCATTTGTCCCTGGAAGCTCCTATAATGTGCAAGGAGAATGGTGTCTCAGTTTTGACTTTACCTCCCCATTCATCCAACAAAATGCAACCCCTAGATGTTGCGGTTTTTGGGGCCGTTTAAAACTTATTATAATGCAGCTCTTGACTCTTGGATGATGCAAAACCATGGCAAAACTGCGTCAATTCATAATACAGCTTCCTTCGTGAACATAGCTAATCAGAAAAGCATGACACCTTCCAACATAATTTCAGGTTTCAAAAAAAGTGGGATACATCCATTTGATCGAGATGATTTTACCGAAGCAGACTTCTTATGCAATTATGTGACTGATCGACCGCCTCCTACCGTTGTGGATGATCAACCACCTAAGACCAATATTTATGCTGTCCCAAGTGATTCGCTCAACGGTTCCCTCCTTCAAGTATAAGAAGAAGCAGCTTTCCTAGAAGAAGGAGTAGCTTCCCTAGAAGAAGAAGCAGTTTCTTTAGAAGAAGGAGCAGCTGCACACCATACAATCATCGATGTCCTCGATCCAGGAGCTGGTCCAAGTCATGCTTTCCTATCTCCTGAAGATTTTCGTGGTTATCCAAAAGCAGGAGAACGGAAAACTGATCGAAAGCAGAGGAAAAGAGGGAAGAGTATGATAGCTACGAGCACTCCAGAAATGAAAGCCATTGCAGAGAAGAAGAAGCCGATTCAAACTTCCAGAATATTGTCAGTCAAAAGGAAGGTGTTCGTAAATCAACCGAAACCGAAGAAGAAAAAATCTAGTGAACAAGCTCCAATTCATTCATCATCAGAGGACGACGAAACAGACGATGGAGACGTTGAATATGCAGACAGAGATGACGATATTGATATAGATGAGGAGATTTTTGCTATTGACCCTGACCATTTCGCAGAATTGAACCGTCTTCCTGTTTTAGGAGACTATGTTTAGATCGAGTTCAAGCTTAGAAGCCAATCCAAATTCTATGTTGGTCAAATCACCAAGATGAAAAACGATGAGGGTTAAATTCCTACGATACCGAAAATGCAACACCTTTGTCGAACCTCTTGCGGATGACAAAGACATAAAGATGTTACTGAAAAATCCTTCTGTCGTTCAGGGTACTAAAAGACAAAAACGATTCATCTCATTCAAGGTTGATTTTGACAGTTTGAATATTGGCTAAACGTAAAAGGATTTCGTGTTTGTACCTTCTTAAAATCAATATTGAACTTATTTCACATTCCAGATACCTCTTTTTTTTAAATGTCTTTCCTTACCATTTTTAATACAAGAAATAAAGTTTTTTTGCAAATTCTGGCATTTTTTCGGCTGTTTCAAGGTACCTCAGACCCGTTATCATCATTGTACTCCAAGGATGGGGCACAATGACACACAATTAGTTTTTTGGAAAATGGCCGCTTACGGCCACATATGTTTTATATAATAACGGTCGATGCATTTCTCTCATAGTTTAGATCCTTAGGTCACAGGAAAAAATTAAAATATTGAAAAAAAATTCAGGTGGGGTCCAACTTTTGCGTTCCATTGTGCCCCACCCTCCCCTATGACTAGCATTTACCCACGGCTTCTCTCGCATAGATTTCCTTGAATACGTGTAAAAGACTAACGAAAATTAAATAGTTTGATAACTTTGTACACAAGTCTTGACCAGGATCATCAGGATAAAACTAAAGTTTCTAATTTTCTAGGCTAAACATACACATACGCGTAGAATAACAGTAAATACTTTCCTAAACACCATTTTGACATAGAAATGATGTTTAAGGCACATTTTCTAATCAAAATTTTCGTCAAAAAAGTTACCAGTTGGTTTCATCACCAGGAAACATTCACGTGGCGCCCCCTGTATCATAATGTAAAATAATACATTATACTCGTATTCCTCAGGCGATTTAGGCCCGCTTTGAAAAATACATACCAATCGATTTCGTTTCGAAAAACGATGACGTCAAGCTAACTTTGGTACCCTTTTTGGTCTGTCAAATCACATACCCGAGATCTGCAGCGCGGTTACTGAAATTGGTAGCTTTCTATCCTTGTCTAAAGTACTTTTTATCTTGCTTTTTAGTTGTTGGAACGAATTGTATTTTTGGCCAATATTCTAAAAGTTTTGTCTGTTTTTTTTTGTCCAGTAATAATGGAATCTGTTGATTTTATTATAAATGGCAAGAAGCTGTCATTTTAGGCGAATAGGGAGAATTGCAAATTGTCAAGGACTACTAAGCACAACGGTTTTTTTTGTGGTGATAGGGCTGTTTGCTGTTATGTTTACATTGGAAATAATGCTCAAATGGTTGCTTGAAAGCAAGTCTGCAGTGCTTCTTCTCCTTTTAAATACTTCTTACGGAAGCAAACAAAGAACTGCCTTTCTTTAAACCATCTTTAACCATAAAAGAATATATATATATATATATATATATATATATATATATATATATATATATATATATATATATAACTCAAAACTCCAAGAAAATATAGGAAAACTCAATAAACAACTTTTCCCAGCGCAATACATAAATGTCAATTTCATCAATCAGCTGTACCAACTGAGAACCAAACGATTTCGCCTGTAATTGATACTTTACGTCATACCAGTAGGACCTAGGCCGATTTTCATAACAATTGATAAATATACAAATTTAACGCCCTGTATCTTTTTCCACAGCAATATTTTATTGAGGCATATTTGGTCCTATCGCCCTATTTTGGTCCAAATAATATCCGCCCTTAGCCTACGTACCGTATATTTAGCGTAGATTACCTTCTTTTACTATTTGTCCTAAAGCTGTATATTATTTGATGGTTTTTTTTAACAATTATCAAATTATGGGGAACCATTCCATGATAGTATTAATAATTTTATTATTAACGCAGAAGATACCTTAGAAGGAAAAATAACTGTAGTTTATTCATAAATAAATTTCTGTGTCGGGCAGGTAGCTTCACCCTGTTTTGAACGTTGAATGAATGAATAAATCTTAATTGTATAATTTGAAAGTAATTGATTGTTTCTCTTTTGGCTTATTTTATGCAAACAACGGAATATGCCGAATTTTTATTGTAACATTGAATATAAAAAGTTAAACTTATATTGAGCCACACATTCTTAGACTCATATTAAGTACGCTTATGGAATTTGGCCTATTTCTTGCTCCGCCGGATTTATGAACAATCTATAAAAGAGACCAGAAGAACTAGAAGCAGAAGATGTATGAAGATATGAAACAAGGGCGTACCCAGGATCAAAACTACGGGGGGGTCGTTCAGGTTGTAACATTTTATCACGAAAAAGGTGAATGAAACCAAAATTTCAAGAAAATTATGTATAATTATAGCAGTGCTTTAACATCTAAGTTATTACAATTATTTGCTTGAAAAAAAAATTTATTCTAGTTACATGTCTTATACTATTATCATTTTTCTTGGATTTATAGAAAACTTGTTCAAAACTCAATCCAGTCCTGATTTTCCTTAAAGATTTTATGATGGACGCTCATCAAACTCAACCCAGTCAATCTGTCTTCTCCTATTGTACTTCTCAGCCAGGTCTTTACCCTTCGAACGGCACTTAAAGATCGTTCAACAGAAGCCGTAGTGGATGGGAAAGTACTTAAAATGAGGAATGCATGCCTTGTTGCAGGGAAAAAAATATTAGCCTCCTCCAATTCAATATCCTTTAATTTGTCTCCTGCTAAATCTTTCTTTTTCCACAGATTATACTCATAAAATCCGATGAAAGATTTTTCATTTTTTTCCAAATCTTTTGAAGTGATTTTTAGCATGTATGAAGGATGAAGATGGGATAAGGCAAAAGCAGGTGTATTTTCGTGTGAGAATCTAACATGATAAAGTTGAAGAATCAAGATAAGGGATAATCAACGATCGTCTCCAGAATTCAATCGCAGTCTCAGGTGACGGATTACTTCTGTGTATTTGCTTTTGAACAATTCGTGAAACTGACAACTCAACACCTACTTTCTCCGCGATATCATGTGATTTTTTAAGTAATTCATCAGAAACATGTTCAATTTTTTGTCGATCCTTCTTTATGACATTTCACAGGATTTTACCAATACGTTTTCTCACCATAGTCAAATCCATATTTTTACCTTTTAGAACGTTCACAACGGGTTCCAAAATCGCAGAGTACTTTGCAATCATGACTAAACCTACGATGAAAATTGGTTTAGTAACTGCACAGTGCAATTGATAGGCAAATTTTCTTGTAGCATAGTTTGCTTCGATCGAGAGATGTTCTAGCGCATTGCCGATTTCATGGAAGCTGTCTGAAAACTCTCTAATGCTCTTGTATTTCTCAGACCATCTAGTCTCACAGAGCCTTGATAAATTAGGAGCCAAAGTCCTGCGAGCTGGCGACTCACGAAAGAAGGATATTGTATCCTTAACTGTTGCAATAAAGTTTCTTGTTTCCGGTAGTTTGCTAGCATCTTTGACCACAAGATAAATAATTGTCTTGAGCAATGAAAAAAGAAAAATTTATTGTCTTTTGTACACCACCTTCTTTTCCAGCCATCGTAGAACATCCGTCAAATCCAAATCCAACACAATTCTCTGCTGAAAGATTCTGATCAACTAAAAAACTCTGAATTATGCTAACGATTGCAAGGGCATCAACATAGCTTACAAATTCCTCGCTGATTTTTTCTTGATTCTCATCATAAAACCGCAATCCGATAGAAAGCTGTTCTTTTCCAGCGATATCTGCTGTTTCATCAGCCATTACAGCGCAAGCTTTTGCTTGTTTACAATCTTCAATAATTCGTTCTTTGACAATTTCGCCACATAATCTTATAATCTCATTTTGAATTTTTGGTGAAGTGTAGACTGTATTTTTTCGACATCTATCCAAGTGGTTCTTTAGCTTCACATCACCACCGTCAATTCTCAAATTTAAAAGGTCAAAGAAAATTTAATAACGATTAATTTTTGCTGCCCACCCTGCCTCTCGCTGGGTACGCCGTTGATATGAAATGGTAATAATAATGTTGAATTCAGGGGTAAATAGAGCTCGGAATTAGATAGAAAACAATAGAGAAAAATATGTCGAAAGATGATTTGTTTATCACTTGAACTTAATAATAAATTTTACTTAATTACAGTTACCTGTAAATAATTGTCATATAAGTAAAGCGTGATCTAAAGACGTCAAAAAATAATAGTTCAATACTATTAAACGCTTTACAAAATTAGAAAAATTATTTTCCAAAGAGCAGACCGTCCACTAAGAAGCAACAACTACTTCTCGAGCTATATGCCCCGACAGACATTGAATTACACTTCTAAAGTAAACGGGGTTGGTATATCTGTTAAGATAGAACCAACCATTCTGGTTTGCGATCAGAAGGAATAACATCACTTGTGGACCGGTTTCGGCGTTTTTGCGCCTCATCAGCACAAGGTAGATGCCACTCGTCCAAGAGCTCTGAGAGCATAATCCTGGACTAAAGACTACGTCGATACCACACTAATACATTAGCCTTAGTAAAGGAAATGTTAAGAGTGCGACATCGGCGACATCTCTACATCTAATCACAAACCAAAATTCTATATCGACAAAAAACCATCTCGGTTTTGTAGGTATTTACTTAATTACAGTTACCTGTAAATAATTGTCATATAAGTAAAGCGTGATCTAAAGACGTCAAAAAATAATAGTTCAATACTATTAAACGCTTTACAAAATTAGAAAAATTATTTTCCAAAGAGCAGACCGTCCACTAAGAAGCAACAACTACTTCTCGAGCTATATGCCCCGACAGACATTGAATTACACTTCTAAAGTAAACGGGGTTGGTATATCTGTTAAGATAGAACCAACCATTCTGGTTTGCGATCAGAAGGAATAACATCACTTGTGGACCGGTTTCGGCGTTTTTGCGCCTCATCAGCACAAGGTAGATGCCACTCGTCCAAGAGCTCTGAGAGCATAATCCTGGACTAAAGACTACGTCGATACCACACTAATACATTAGCCTTAGTAAAGGAAATGTTAAGAGTGCGACATCGGCGACATCTCTACATCTAATCACAAACCAAAATTCTATATCGACAAAAAACCATCTCGGTTTTGTAGGTATTTACTTAATTACAGTTACCTGTAAATAATTGTCATATAAGTAAAGCGTGATCTAAAGACGTCAAAAAATAATAGTTCAATACTATTAAACGCTTTACAAAATTAGAAAAATTATTTTCCAAAGAGCAGACCGTCCACTAAGAAGCAACAACTACTTCTCGAGCTATATGCCCCGACAGACATTGAATTACACTTCTAAAGTAAACGGGGTTGGTATATCTGTTAAGATAGAACCAACCATTCTGGTTTGCGATCAGAAGGAATAACATCACTTGTGGACCGGTTTCGGCGTTTTTGCGCCTCATCAGCACAAGGTAGATGCCACTCGTCCAAGAGCTCTGAGAGCATAATCCTGGACTAAAGACTACGTCGATACCACACTAATACATTAGCCTTAGTAAAGGAAATGTTAAGAGTGCGACATCGGCGACATCTCTACATCTAATCACAAACCAAAATTCTATATCGACAAAAAACCATCTCGGTTTTGTAGGTATTTACTTAATTACAGTTACCTGTAAATAATTGTCATATAAGTAAAGCGTGATCTAAAGACGTCAAAAAATAATAGTTCAATACTATTAAACGCTTTACAAAATTAGAAAAATTATTTTCCAAAGAGCAGACCGTCCACTAAGAAGCAACAACTACTTCTCGAGCTATATGCCCCGACAGACATTGAATTACACATCTAAAGTAAACGGGGTTGGTATATCTGTTAAGATAGAACCAACCATTCTGGTTTGCGATCAGAAGGAATAACATCACTTGTGGACCGGTTTCGGCGTTTTTGCGTTTTTGCGCGATGTCGCACTCTTAACATTTCCTTTACTAAGGCTAATGTATTAGTGTGGTATCGACGTAGTCTTTAGTCCAGGATTATGCTCTCAGAGCTCTTGGACGAGTGGCATCTACCTTGTGCTGATGAGGCGCAAAAACGCCGAAACCGGTCCACAAGTGATGTTATTCCTTCTGATCGCAAACCAGAATGGTTGGTTCTATCTTAACAGATATACCAACCCCGTTTACTTTAGAAGTGTAATTCAATGTCTGTCGGGGCATATAGCTCGAGAAGTAGTTGTTGCTTCTTAGTGGACGGTCTGCTCTTTGGAAAATAATTTTTCTAATTTTGTAAAGCGTTTAATAGTATTGAACTATTATTTTTTGACGTCTAATAATAAATTAATAAGTATTTTAGAGATCTTTGTTGTTTTAAAGAAAAAGAGAACCACAACAATTACAGGTGTTTAAATAGTAAGTCCCACGTAATGACGATTAGATTTTTGAGAATGCTTAAAATCCGTAGTCTAGCCAAATCACGAGACTTTTTGACGTCACTGGAAAAATTTGATAGCACCATCAAAATAACCAGCAGTTACGAAAAATATTTATTGTTACCAAGAAACAGCTGTATTTTTTTTCCCTGGAAAATTCAAATTATTCAACCAAGATGTTTATAAACTTGATAATTTAACACATATTTATAACTTTTAAACTACGTTTTAAAAAATATACAAATTTCTATTTGGTGGTATCTTTAAGCTGTTGCAGAAAGTCAGGATAGGACTTGACCTACTGGTTATTAGGTCAATTCTTTGCACATTTGTAAGCAAATCTATAACTTTCTATAAGCCTAAAGACAATTTACAATTCTGCACTCCTGTAGCTTACAGAAAATCTTATAGAATTGTAAATATTTCCTATCGGGTGTTAGGCAATCGATGTGTCTACGGATTTTTCATTGATATTAATGGTATTTTTATTTGCGAAGTCAAGAATACAGCCCCATGTCCTACTCCCTCATTCAATAATTCGACCCCAAAGGGTTCGTTATGTTAGGTAGTTAGGTTAGACTATCATAATGTCGGATAATCAAGCAGCCATTAAAGCACTGAGCTCTTTTGTTATCAGTTCCAAAATGGTGTGGGAATGCCTAGGCAAACTAAAAGAACTAGGCGAGAACAATATAGTCACCTTGCTGTGGATTCCAGGACACACTGGGATAGAAGGAAATGAAATAGCAGATGAACTAGCAAAGAGGAGGACTGGAACACCCTTTTGGGGGCCGGAACCCTTTTGCGGTATCGGCTCCAATGTAATATTGGAAGAAATAGGCAAAGCCGAAGAAAAGAGAAGATCTGACCATTGGAAAGATCTAGTGGGACTTAGACAATCAAAGATTCTTCTGGGTGATTACAACCTGTTGAGATCACATGAATGCATAAGTCAAAGTAAAACTGCACTAAAAGTTTTAACAGGGATCCTTACGGGACGTTGTCGCCTGAATGGGCACCTGAAAGGCTCAAAGAAGAATGTAGATTCTTTGGCATGAAAGAAGAAACCTCCATCCACATACTTGCGAATTGCAATTCAGAATCCTAGGGCACAACACCTTGGAGATTACTGGATAGAAGAAGGACATTTACCTAAGTTAATGTTTGCAGATATCCTAAAATTCCTCCGGGAAATAGGACTAAAGGAGCTACTAGTCTCTGAGACTTTCCTCAGGAACTAAGTAGAAGTAAGGGAGCACAATAGATCTTTTAGGCCTCAGTGAATGTCACCCCAATTTACATACATATATACATTTACATACATACATAGGTAGTTAGGTTATGTATTATCATATGAAAATAGGCGTTTGAGTCACTGCAAATAAGACGTTATTGGCATTTTTACGATTCCATAATCTCAAAAGTAACAGATCATCGTAAGCTATAGATTTACGATTTTATAGGAATTTTACGACTGAACCTAGAATTGCCACATGAAACTTTATAGTGTCCTAGGAGAAGATGAAAGTAGAGACCCCGATACCTGAATTATGATGGGTAAAAATTTAGGCCGATGTAAGTTGAGTTCCCGAGACCTGTATTAAGCTGGGTTGAAAGTTTTAGAATATTTTTTTGAATCAAATCATCACTCCACACACACATTATAATACCGTTGAACTTTTAGATAGTTATCAAAATTATCACAGACTTATCTTGAAATTCTAGGTTCAGGCGTAAAATTTCTAATACTACTAACGAACCCTTGGTGTTTTGTCAAATTTTATTTGTGATTTTTATTAATAATCAATAAAATGAGGAATAGGGATACAGTTGGGAGAAATAGGTTTTAAATGTAAGGGAGTATTATCTTCAATAGAACAGTTAATGAATAAGCCGCTGCTATCTACACTGTTATAAACAATAGGGGAGAATTGGGATGAATGTGACACAAGAGGAATGGGACTTCACATTTTTTTAAAATTCGCGCCCCGCCTGGCAGCCTTCGCCATTCGACAGTCGAGTCGTCCTTGGTCATTCTAATTGTTTAGTAACTGCGTGCGTTGCAGTAAAAATAAAATTTTGTGAGTTTTGCAAAGAAATAGTAAGTTTTTCAATGATATGATTGATGCTTATAGCTTTTCACATTGATATCAGAAAATTCTGTGGAAAATATCAAATGAAGTGGATACATTTCGAAGGAAAATGGCATGATTTCATTTATCTCAATGTGTAGTTTTAATGAATAATGCCGATCAAACCCAAGTCATGTTACTGCAGGAGGAATGGGATTGAACAAAACAGGAGGAATGGGACACTATCCTATTCCTCCTGTTTTTGTGATAGAAATGAATCAGGAGGTTATAAACAGGTACTCATTTATTTTTCAGGTACATTGTATATTGGATCAATATGCCTAGATTTTGGGAGCGGAAAACTGATAGGGTCAGAAAATCTAATGCAGAAGTTGAGGCAGCTATACAAGAAGTGCTGAACGGAAGTTCAATAAGAGACGTAGCGAAGAATTTTTTTATGTCAAAATCTGCTCTACATCGTTATGTTCGTGAGGTCAAATCACTTCCTGACATCAATGAATATGAATTCACACCAAATACAATGGTTAGAATGACCTTCTCCACGACCCAAGAACAAATGATGGTAAGTTATTTGCAAAAAAGCTCCCGTATATATGCATTATGGTTTAACTTATCGATCAGAACGTGATGAAATTCTTCGATAATCTTCAGTCGACACAGCTTTAGTGCTGTGATGAAACTGGACCAACGACAGTCTACAAGACTCCCAAAGTCATACCTCAACGTGGCCTGAAACAAGTCGGTCAAATCTCCTCTGGTAAAAGAGGTCAGTTGGTAAAACTATGTTGTTTCATACATGCGGCTGGTAATACAGCACCCCCAGCTTTTATCTTTCCCAGGAAGAGGTATAAAGGTTTCATGATTCATAATGCACCTCCTGGAAGCTTAGGATTAGCACTCAGTTCTGGTGGATGACTGCAGAGAATTTCTTGTTGGTTTTGAAACAATTTAAGAACAGTGTTCGATGTTCTAAAGATAAACCGATCATTCTCCTTTTATATAACCATGATAGCCATGTAAATGTCAAGGTCATTGAAGAAGCTGAACAAAGTGGTATTTATCTCTCAACCTCTTCCCCACACTGCAGCCACAGGTTACAGCTATTAGACGTCTCAGTCTATGGGCCTCTCAAGAAGAGATATGATCAGGCCTCTAAATAATATATGGCAATGAATTTTGGGAAACCAATCACGATTTATAATATCGCTGAATTAGCGAACAAAGCATTCACTGCAGGTGTATCTAAACAGAACATTATGAAGGGATTTGGATATAACCAGGAACATTTTTTCTGAGGATGATTTTTTGATGTCATCAGTAACAGACCGCCCAAAACCCATAAATGAAATACAAGCCTTTGATGACTGAGGAATGGTAGGAGTACACCTGAAAGGGATATAGTCGATAAAATTCCTGTTAATATGGTAACTATAGATCAAAATATAATTAGGTACATAATTTTTCCAATTGATGGATTCTTTTTCAGATATTGTAACCCGAAGATATTATGCCATTTCAGAAAGCACCGCCAAGGAAAACTATAACACGAGGACCGAAAGTTGGACGTACCCGCATTCTCACTGACACGCCCGAAAAAACAAAGAGAAAATAAAAAAAAAGATTCCAAAGTTAGATAAATGACTAACAATGAACAAGAAGAAAATATCAGCTCAGAAAAAAAAGAAAAACAATTGACGAACAAAGTTCTGAAGGTAGTTCTGAAGAAATGGAATTAATGGACAGTTCAAATGACGAGATATTCGAACCCGATGCACCTGATACTAGTGATTTCGACTTCGATTGTTCCATGTTAGAATCCGGTGATTTTGTACTGCTCAAATTTCCTACCAAAACAACTATAGTTCACTATGTAAGTCGTTTGGAGAAATTTGAAGCAGAACTGGAAATCAAATTTCTTCGAAAAAAAGGAAATGGATTCGTTTTTCCCATTATCGAGGATATCAGCTGTGTTCCAGAGAATGATGTAGTCCTCAAATTACTTCCTCCTTCCAAGACTGGTGGTAGTGAAGGATTATTTTCGATTTTTGTATAAGGCTTTCGTACTGAAATGACTATAAATTAAGTTTCAACGTGATGAATATTGATTATGTCAAAAACGGCCCAAACCTCCCCTCTGCCCCTAATAATATTAAATTTCACAAAAAATGTCGTAGGTTCTATACGCATCATAGAAATTTGCTAAAACTTTTTTTTGAGTACTCTAATAGACAAACCAAACTTTCAGTATTAACGGCTGCTAAAGCTGCCACTATCTACACTGTTGAAAAAAATAACAATATTAAATTTCACAAAAAATTTTGTAGATTCTAAACGGATAATAGAAATTTGATCAAACTTTTTCTGAATACTCTGATAATCAAAACAAACATTCATTATTAACGGCTGCTGAAGCCACCGCCATCTACACTGTTAAGAAAAATAACGAAATATTAAATATCACAAAAAATGTTGATTCTATAAGCATCTTTAGCAGCCGTTAATTGAAAAAAATGTAAGACGCGGTTGCGGTTAATGGTAGCTTATAATACCGAACAAAACATTGATAGGTAGGAACCGTCCATAGAGCAGAGAGTTATGTAAGGGCTTTCTAATCGAGGGGTCCCGGGTTCGAGTCCCCGATGGTTTCGCTTTTTCAATATTCAGAATATTCGGCATATACAATTTCCGAAAAATCTTTGCTCGACATACGATTTACACAAGTACGACAAGGATAATATGAACAACACTACTTGAAAGAGAGAGAAGAATTGTTCATATTATCCTTTTTCGCAATCTGTATATCAGAAGTGGGATTTGATCTACGAAATGTCCACATGAGGCCATAATGTGATGTGATAGTGAGAGGGGGTGACTATAATTGGCGTACAGGCGTCAGGCTCTCCAGGAGAGCGAGATAGGCGTAGGCAGGCAAGGCATCAGGCTCACGAACGAGTAGGTGAGATAGGTGTACGTACAAACGTCAGATCCAGCACTCTAAGTACCTCGAGGACGAGCAGGATGGCCGAATGTAAGACGCAGTTGCAGTTAATGGCAGCTTATAATACTGAACAGAACATTGATATGTATGAACCGTCCGTAGCGCAGAGGGTTACGTAAGGGCTTTTTAACCGAGGGGTCCCGGGTAGAGAAAATAGAACATTTTTTGTGAAAAATAATTATTGCTTCTTGCAATTCTCCTTATTCAAAAGTTAACGACGATTGCGTCCGGCTACCAGTTTCAACATCATCTCAGTTTTTAATTTCATTTTACTTAGTTGTTTTTTTTAATATCAATATCAATACCTACTTTGTCAAATGTATCAAATTATCTAATTATTTTAGTGGATGAGGAGGTAAATTTACTATATTTATTCCAAAAATTGTTACCCTTTATCCCGATACACTCTGTATAAATCTAGAAAGTTGCCATAACACGATTTATATTTAATATAAATCAATGAATGAAAAGTTTTTTGAGCTCAATTTTTTAGGCGTAAAAAAGAATTTTTTTAAAAGGCGACAGAAACGGTTCAAATATGTGAAATATCAAGTAGTGGGCGAAGAATGTTTAACAATAGTTGACCTCGACGAAAAAGCAAGTTAAACGTAACCGCATAAAAAGTAATAAAATTATATGTTTTCTTCAAAATCTGCTGTAGACAAATTGTGGATGTAGCAGTACGTTGTATGTGTATTATAGAACATAATCGACAAATGACGGACATCCTACTTATTAGTAATAGACTGTTTCCCGGGAATTAACAGTCACCTCATGTTGGTATATACACACATATGTGCACGTACAGAACAATAATATACAAAGTGATATTAAAAAGGTATCCAGGTCAAAAATGTGTAACGAAATTTTGTTTTCATGACTAGACTACAGGTAAAAGAGGTATGCCTTGGTCAGAAACAATAAAATCATTCAGGGTGAGAAGTTGACAATTATTATGAACAATATGTTAATTTATTAAACTACAAAATCCTATTTTTATATTCGAGGATACAACATAACGAGTAATTATTTTAAAACAGAATTTTCGATTATCTCAAGTTTCTGAAACCAATTTCGTGTAAAAACGTAAATACCTATCGAAAAGAAAAAATGTAGTAGAGCTAGATAATAAAAGTGAACCGGTTAGAGTATGTTATAAATCTGAGAATTGAGACCTATCTAAACCTCAAACATCAAATTCTCTTTATCCCCTGCGATTTAAAAAAATTTAAAAGTAAGTATGTCAAATGTATTACAACTTCGTAAGAACTTTGCAAAATTATCTTAAGCCCAAACTAAAAACTTACATATAACTCATATGTAGTTCTGACGTCCATAAAATGACATCTATAATATGGTAAAAACATGTGAAAACACGCTAAAAATTTGTTGCTTCCACAGGAGTCTTTAGTAGAGTTCCAGAAAACTCCAAAGCTGAGCTGATTTTCAACCCAGCAGCAAAAACAATACAGAGTAACTAATTTTTTAGAATCAGCACAGTTTTAGAGTTTCCCGCCCAATTAGCAATTCTATATTTTATAATGTGAACGTTTAAAATGTGTTTATATTACAGTTATAAGTGCAAAATAAGCACCAGTTGCAATATCCTGGTTGAGAGTTTCTTGTCTACCTCTTTGTATGTAGGTGCCCTTGTGTCAACCTCCATTCGAGTGGGTGTTCCCTATCTAGCCAGTTCCCTATTTCCCCTATTATACAATATTTTGTGATTCCACAAAACAGTTCCGGACCTATGAAGTCTCCTTTAGAGCCTTCTTTAGCTAACTGGTCCGCCATTTTATTACCTGAAATCCCCTCATGTGAAGCACCCACATTAGAGATACTTTGTTGTCAGCCTGTTAAGGGATTCTTTGCAGTTTTTTACCAGTCTAGACCTAGTTGTTCCTCTTCTGATGTTTTTATCAAGACAGGCTATAGCGGCGGTCTCTGCTTGAAACACAGTCGTATATCGTCCAAGGCTAAAGAACATTCTCTTTCTAGGTCCTTTAATACCAGTCCCAGTGCCATGGTTTGTTTTAGAACCAGATGATTTCTACAGAATCACCTGGGTGCATCACCTCTTCCCTAGATGGGATGATGATGTTCACTCGCTCAGTGAATATATTCTCGGGTGTCTTGTGAAATATGGGTTCATCTAGTATTGTCCCAGTTATATCAGTGTGTCCTACTCGAACATTGTTTGGGCACCATAAGTCTCCCGATTTCAGTCTAAGCCCCGGTACTACCAAGAAGGGCTTGTTTTTGGATTGCAGTTAATATATCAACTGATAGGACACTTCTGTCCTCCTCCACCATTCTTCCATTGGTGATCGTTGGCCTTATTACAGTTGTGTAAAGCCAGTGAACCACCTCAGGTCGTATTCTCCAGGTTTTGCCCATAACTCTTCTGCATTGCCAGAAAAGCCTAGTCGCCCTGGTAGTAATTTTTTCCAGGTTTATTCAGTTTGGAATCAAGGGTCCTTCCCAGATATTCAACTTCTTTGGATATTTCTAGTTCTTCTCCGAACAACAGTACTCTACCCTGCGGGAGAACTCTTCTATTCGTAAAAGCAACTAGTTTGGGTTTTTTTGGATTAACTGAAAGGTCCTCTTTAGGGCACCATTCCTCCAAAATTCGTAGTGCTTCTTGTAGGACATTCATAACTACCTCTGGGAATTTCCCATTGGTAACAATCACTATGTCGTCCGCAAAGCCCTGCCTCCATACGCCTTGATCATTCAACCTGCAGATCAAGTTATCCATAAAAGTGGTGAAAGTTCTCCACCTTGAGGACATCCTTTAGTTGTCCTAACGGTGTATGTTTTATGATGCATAAGACTATGGACATGCAGTTAGAAATATTTGTAAACTTGTAAGTGCTTTAGGAGATTTAAAAAATAAACTATAATAAATTAATTTGCCAGTTTTGTGAAAAAAAATTTATTGTAGGTGTTACACTTCGTTTCCTTCTTATAGACAACCCTATATACGTACCGAGGAAATTTGGTAGGCAACCATATCTTCGACCTTTTAGAGCTGGTCGATTGGTCAAACGAAGATTATTCGTGGTTGTGGTGGGGCTTAGGTTGGTAACCCTGCATTGAGGAAGGTTGTAACGGGGGGGTTCTTTCGGTTTTTCCGTTTTACCTGTTGGAGGAATAAGTCGTTTTAAAAAAAAAAGTTGATCCTGTGCATTGTGGCGGTGTTGGAGCTAGGAGTTGTTAAGCCACCCTTATGAGGGGAGTCAGCCAAGACAGCTAACTAAATTTTTTTGAGTTTCGATATTGAAGTTTTTGGAAAGAAAAATCGACTCGAAAAACCGTTGTTACGGATTAAAAAAAAGAAAGAAAAGAAGGACTTCCATTCCGCCTTATCCGATAAGCGACCCTCACAAGAACACGAGGTAACTATTTCCATTGCGATATTATTTTCTTCACGAACTTTTCGTTATGGTTCAGGGGCCCAGGTCCGAAAAACGTGTTCAGTGATGATATTTTATTTTCTTATTTTAGGGTTCTAGTACGGGGTGATTTCTTCAATGGGAAACCGTTTTTTTGGTGTGGCTCTTTTGCTGAGTTACATTCCTGCCGGTTGCCGTTTTTTTTGTTTGTTACTGAGGGGTTCTTCTGAAGTCTCTTCCTTGGAGTTTTCCCTTTCCACGAGACGTCATCGATTACCTTTGGGAAGTTTCCTTTTTGGGCTGGACCACATTGCCGGCCGATTGTCGTCTCCTTAGTCGGATACCATTAGTAAACGTGGAGAAGTTTTTTTTTATTATTAAAAGATAACGTGTTTAATTTTTGAATCTTTTTGATTTCGCAGAATACTGTAACTTTTGTTTTATTTCATATTCAATTATAAGCTCGTAACGAGAAGCGTCTTGGCCAAGATTTTGTAAGTTTTTTATACATAATATTTAAACTATATAAGTATGTAAGTAAAGTGTTACCAAGTTTTTTTTTGTTTCATAGGAAAACTTCAGGTGATTTAACCTGGATTGTTATTTGGTTTTGGTTTTGTGTGGGGTTGAGCTATTCCAAATAGGTCAAACTTTTAAATATATATACATTGATATGGGTTTTATTGTAAGACACATTATTTAGTTTCACTTGTAACAACCATTCTCCTACCAGTCGTAGAATTTGTGGGTACTATAACATTAATTTTGTTTTTTTGTTTTTGTAATATTTATTTTATCGATAGATTAAATTATAATATTTTCTTTTGAGTGAGGTCTATCTCTTTTCCCCTAGTTTTCTGATTTTTCAGGGGAAAGTGCATATCGAGTTGAGGCTTGGGTAAAATCAGATGGCGCCCTAATTAAGAATTTTGAATATTGATCCAACATTTCTAGTGAACCACACCCGTCTTCACTGTAAGCTAGCCAGAGCCTAAGGTTGCCACCAGACAGCCGAAAGAAAAAATACAGTTTTTCCCTGTCCTCTTAGTTTGGGGGTTTTATAGAATATTTGGGGGAGGAACAGGAAGGAAAAATAATAAAGAAAAAAAAAATTGTATCATAGGTAGTACTGTGAAATCAATTAATTTTAGTTACAACACCTCAGACATTTTTTCGTTGATATTCACAGAAGTAGACTGTCAAGCAGAATGGTGAAAAAAATGTTGTTTTTTCTTGTTCACCGTATAAAAATGAAAAAGAAACACAAGTTTTTTTCCGTCTGATTTATCACGATCACAGATTACAACCGATATTAACAAGCTGACTGACTGGCTAACTGAATATCGAAATCTAGAGTAGTAACAATAAAAAGAAAAAAAACAAATTTTGTTTACGTTTTGTAGAGAACTACCAACGGTAAAAGCTAAAAATAAAACAGTAAGACATATCTTTGAGAAAAAGTTCCCCTAGTTTGAACGGAAACAGACTATTTAATATTGAGTTTTTGTGCGAGTTACGAGGTGAATGAACTGCTGGTTGTAGCAAGTGATACACATTACGAGGGACAAGCGAGAAATTACATGTAAATGCAATGCGAACGTTATTTATGATTGGAAATGGGAGGGACATTTAATGGCGCGAAGTTGCACACAAACAAAGCAAAATCGATAAATTTGTAAATCTCGATAATTTGACACTAAAGGGACCATAGAGAAATTATCAAGAATTAAAAATTACAGGAGTTTAAATAAGAATAAGATAGAGAGAAAAAAAATCAAGTAAACAAGAGTTTGATCAAAATTGATTGATTGATTCAAGACCAAAACCCACAGCAGGCAGGCGTTAATCCGATAACAATAGCACAGTATCGTATATTACTCGTTTCTTCGAGAAGATAATGCTCAATAGTATGATTATTTTACAACTGATATGTTTGGCTGTTGAAATAATGTTACGCGAGCTACTGCATTAATATGCTCACTTAGTGCCCCCAGTGAAATCCCCGTATGAGACGACTATGGCTCCTCCGCCCAATTTTCGAGAAGCATCCAAAATACGAAACATCGAGAACACCCGGTGCATCCGCCAGAACGTCGAGAAATTTCGAGAATTACGGCGCGCGAGCATAAATAGGCCACCAGCATCGCTGCAGGCAATTAGTCAATCAGTTAGTGTTGATACCGAAGGAAAGTAATCGCGCCTCGATAAAGTGTTTATTAAGTGACTCTCATATAAATTATAATTAGTGTGTTTAGTGTATTAGATGAATTATTAAATAAGGACTGAATTACATATAAATCTGTAAATATAAATTAATTGTAAATATAAATAAGAATAAACGTTACATTGGTGTCAGAAGTGGGATAAAATAAATAAATAAATAAATATACAGGAAGATGACGAAGAAACTTTGTGAATTAAAAGTTTCAGAACTTCGAAGAGAGTTGGAGGATTACGAACTGGACACAAGTGGGGTCAAGTCAGTGTTAGTGGAACGACTAAAAAAAGCTATGATCAACAATGGACTGGACCCGGAAACGGTTGAATTCACCGACGAAGCGTCCGCCTCTATAACCTCTTCCATAAAAAACGAATTGTCTTCGATGGAAAACAAAATGTCGGACATGGTAAACAAAATGTCGGACATGGAAAATAAAATTTCGACGGATATAAAAAACGAAATTTCATCCATGGAAAACAAAATGTCGGACATGGAAAATAAAATTTCGACGGATATAAAAAACGAAATTTCATCCATGGAAAGTAAACTTTCGGCGGACATGGAAAACAAAATGTCGGACATGGAAAATAAAATTTCGACGGACATGAAAAATGAAATGACATCCATGAAGACTGATATTTCTGCCGTGGAAGAAAAGATTAAAAGTATGGAGCAAGAAATGAAACAAAAAATCAAAGAAATCGAAAGGAAGACTAGTTTTAAACCGGATTTTACAACTAGGCAAGACCCGAATAACGACGAACTGGCAGAGAAAGTAGAGTTGAAACCGAAAATGGAAAACGATATTAACAGCCGAGTGAAACTGCCAACATTCGATGGTAAAACGTCATGGCCGAACTATCTTAAGCAATTCGAGGCGGCATCAAAGGCAAACAACTGGAGTGAGAAGGAAAAAGCGTTAAATTTAACTCTTGCCCTTAGAGGAGACGCTATGGATATCCTCCAGACCATTACAGTGGAAGAGGCCGAAGATTTTGAACAACTCAAAAAGCGATTGAATATGAGATATGGCCTGGAACACCTGGAGCATCTGTACCAGTCGCAGCTGAAAAACCGCAAACAAAAACGCGACGAAACTCTGCAAGAATTCGAAGCAGACATTGCGAGGTTGGTGCGGTTTGCCTATCCATCGGAACCGGAGAATGTCATGAAATGTTTAGGGGTACAGACATTCATCGACGGTGTTCGTGACCATAAAATGCAGAGAACTCTACGCTTGGCTCGGCATAAGACACTGGTCGACGTACTCTCTGCAGCCTTGGAGTACGAAGCAGCTACACAGGCTTCCGGAGTATACGGCAAGGTGAGGGCTGTAGCAGACGAAGAAGTTGAGAACAAGCTTGACCAGATTGTCAACATGATGAAAAGCATCTCAAATGGAAAACTGAAAGCTGTGAGATGCTGGAATTGTGGAGAAATGGGACATGTACGCAGTTCGTGCAAGCGACCGAGAACTGCTACAAACGAAGACGCCCAGCAGGAAAAACTAGGAAGGGCCGACCTTCAGAGAGCAGCTTCGACCCGAAGACCTTCCAAAGACCCTCTCATCCTAACAGCCTCTCTGAAATGTCGCGACGATAGTGTATACGTGGATGGTGAAGTTAATGGAAGGAAGTATACACTATTGGTGGACACTGGAGCAACGAGAACTATTATTCGCCCCGAGACTGTCAACACCCGGAAAATACTTTTACCGACGAGACTGCGACTCAGGACTGCCACAGGTGAAAGCGCCAATGTCCATGGAGAACTACCGGTGCAATTGGGAATTGGCGCAGAGAAGTTCACCCACACTGTCGTTGTCGCTGATATCGAAGAGGACATAATACTCGGAATGGACGTTATGAACCTACATGGCTTCCAGCTAGATTTCAAGAACCGAGTGATTAGAGTAGATTCTGAGGAGGTATTCCTTCACCCACACGAGTATAAGACTGTTCAGGTAGCCGTACAGGAGGATACAGTTGTACCCGCAAGGAGTGAATTTTTCACTGTGGCAAGGCTACAAGGAACCGTCGAAGAAGGAACACCGGTCATGATGGAACCATGGAATCACGATGAAGAGGTTGGTCGAGGAATCCTGGTTGGAAAAGGGTTAGTCATGGCTGCCGAAGAAATACCTGTATAAATGTAAATGACCATCCAATAACTATGAAGAAGGATACCAAAATTGGAACTTGCGTACCAGTGGCGTCAATAATTCATCAAACAACAACCTCCAATGATGCCAACAATAAATTTGAACAAATGATAGCAGTGGCTGGACAATCCCTTAGCCTGCAAGAGAAGAAAAAGATCAGAGAACTCTTGCTACAATACCGATTTCTTTTTGTACCAAAAGGAGGAAAGACAGGAAGAACATCTGCTGTCAAACAAAATTGACACCGGCGACGCTAAACCGATAAGACAATCGGCTCGACGGCTACCACAGGCCAAAAGAGAGGAAGCGGAGAGAATTGTTCGCGAGATGGAAAACGACAAGGTAATAGAACCTTCTACCAGCCCTTGGGTCTCTCCGGTAGTTCTGGTAAAGAAGAAGGGTGGAACCACCAGGGTTTTGCGTGGACTACCGGCAGTTGAACAATGTTAGAAAGAAAGATAGCTATCCTCTGCCGAGAATCAACGACACTCTGGATACGCTGGCCGGTAGCAAATTGTTTTCTACCTTGGACCTGAAGTCTGGATATTGGCAGGTAGAAATGGATCCAGCCGATAGAGAAAAGACAGCGTTTACCACCGGATCTGGTCTATGGCATTTCACCGTTATGCCATTTGAGCTGTGCAATGCCCCCGTAACGTTCGAAAGACTGATGGAAAACGTATTGCGAGGGTTGTCCTGGAAGACATGCTTAGTGTACCTTGATGACATCATAGTCTTGGGAAGGACATTCGAAGAACATCGAGAGAATTTGGAAGGTGTCTTCAAAAGGTTGCAAGCTGCCCAACTGATGCTCAACCCCAAGAAATGTCACTATTTCAAAACAAAGTCAATTACCTAGGCCATGTAGTCAGCAAGGATGGTGTAGCTGTAGACGAAGAAAAAGCTGCTGCCGTACGAAAGTGGCCAAGACCCACCGACAAGCACCAAGTTAGAAGCTTCCTTGGACTCTGTACATACTACAGGCGATTTATAAAGAAGTTTGCAGATATCGCTAAGCCCTTGACACGACTTACAGAGGAAGCAAGTTTCGCTGGGACGAAGATTGCCAAACTTCGTTCGAAACCTTGAAGAAGCACTTGACTACTGCACCTATACTCGGCTATCCACTACCAGAGGGAGAATTCATACTAGATACTGATGCTAGCAATGTTGGAATTGGAGGAGTGCTATCATAGGTTCAAGGAGGACAAGAGAAAGTTCTGGGATATTTTAGTAAAGTCCTTTCCAAACCAGAACAAAACTACTGCGTCACAAGAAGAGAGCTCCTAGCAGTAGTGAAGTCCGTGGAGCACTTCTATCAGTATCTGTATGGGAAGAAATTTGTGATTAGAACCGATCATGCAGCACTTAAGTGGCTTATGCAATTCAAGAACCCTGAAGGTCAAATCGCTAGATGGATCGAGCGGCTCCAAGAATATAATTTCACTATTGAGCATAGAGCCGGAATAAGCCACAGAAATGCAGACTCCCTCTCTAGAAGACCATGCCCTGCAGAGTGCTCTCACTGCAGCAAAACAGAAGCTAAGGAAGCTGCGATTCGAAGAACCACGGTGACCAGCGACGAATGGACACCAGAAAAGTTGGAAGAGGAACAAGAGAACGATCCCGACTTGAAGAAAATCCGACATTGGAAAAAGGAGAACTGTCGACCTACTTGGCAGGAGATTTCAAGGTACTCGCCAACGATGAAATCGTATTGGGCCCAGTGGGACTCGCTGGTTTTGGAAAACGGTTTGCTACAGCGAGTAATCGAGAACGATGAGGGTTCCGAAAGTAGAAGACAGTTGGTGATTCCAAGAACAAGGATAGCAGCAGTACTGCGGAAATTACACGACAGTCCGTCAGGAGGACATCTAGGTGTGAAGAAGACCCTCCAGAAAGTGCGAGAACGGTTTTATTGGATGCACAGTTCCGAAGATGTGAAGGACTGGTGTAAGAAGTGTACTACCTGTGCTACGACCAATGGACCGCACGGGAGAAGAAAGGCTCCTATGAAGCAGTACAATGTCGGAAGCCCGTTTGAACGCATTGCCCTGGACATTGCCGGACCGTTTCCACCGACAGCAAATGGCAGCAGGTACATTTTGGTGGTGATGGACTACTTCACAAAATGGGTAGAAGCGTATGCCATTCCAAACCAAGAAGCCGCAACGGTTGCCGACGTGCTTGTGAATGAGTTCATTTGCCGATATGGAGTGCCCCTGGAAATACACAGCGACCAGGGCAGAAACTTCGAAAGCTAGCTGTTCCAGGAAGTTTGTGAAAAGCTCGACATGAAGAAAACGAGAACTACGGCTTTGCACCCACAGTCGGACGGAATGGTAGAGCGAATGAACAGAACCCTTGGCAAATACCTGTCTAAAGTAGTATCTAACCATCAGCGAGATTGGGACCAATATCTCTCGCTATTCGCGATGGCCTACAGATCCGCCATCAATGAGTCTACCGGCCAAACACCAGCAAGAGTTCTGTTCGGACGCGAAATGAGATTACCCTGCGACCTTGAATTTGGATGCCGACCCGGAGAAGACATAGCTGGTGAAGATTACGTGACCCAGCTGAGAAAAAGAATGGACGACGTACACGAGCTGGTTCGATCGAATCTTCAGATCGCTAGCGATAGGATGAAGAAAAGGTACGATACGCAAGCTACGGAAAGAGGTTTCCACGAAGGAGACAAAGTCTGGCTGCATAACCCAAGAAGACAAAAGGGTTTTTCTCCAAAGTTGCAGAAAGCTTGGGACGGCCCGTACCTCGTAAAGAAAAGAATCAACGATGTCATCTATCGTATCAGCAAGATCCCAAATGGAAAGCCAAAGGTGGTACACCGTAACCGATTAGCGCCATTCGAGGGTGACCACGATGAGGAAGTAAACCAGCTTCAGGAAGTAGCCGATCCTGCTTTTGTAGAATTCATGGGTGCTTATGGTGGTACAGGAAAAGCAAGATTCGGCGTCACCACTGAGAGACGACAAGACCTGCTTACCGTTCCGGAGGAATACTCACTGGCAATAAACATCCCTGCCAGCGTAACCGATGCGCGCGGACTGGCATCTCTGTTTATAAAGAAGAGTGGCGCACGACCTTTGATAAACCAGTTACCAGTACCAGGTAAAGCTCTGAAGCTGCAAAATGGCTCCCGCTACAATTTCCACCTAGTGACGAGGAACACCTTCGACGAAAGACCAACGTACGAGGATGTCTGGGAAGCATTACGAAGCCTGAGGGAGCATGTGCTTGAATTGAACGTGTACAGGCTAGCCATGCCCAAGATTGAATGTAGGCATTTAGATTGGCGAATAATCCGTAACATGGTAGAAGTAATCTTCCGAGACACCGAAGTGCAGGTACTGGTTTGCGGCCATGCTCGGGAGACACAGCCAACAGAGAAGACGGTCGCATGTTACTTCCATACAACTGGAAAATGCAACAAGGGGACCAGTTGCCGATACAGTCATCTCGTTCCAGTTTCCTAGTTAGTTCCAGGAGGAACTGTCTCTTAAGGAGGGGGCAATGTTACGCGAGCTACTGCATTAATATGCTCACTTAGTGCCCCCAGTGAAATCCCCGTATGAGACGACTATGGCTCCTCCGCCCAATTTTCGAGAAGCATCCAAAATACGAAACATCGAGAACACCCGGTGTATCCGCCAGAACGTCGAGAAATTTCGAGAATTACGGCGCGCGAGTATTAATAGGCCACCAGCATCGCTGCAGGCAATTAGTCAATCAGTTAGTGTTGATACCGAAGGAAAGTAATCGCGCCTCGATAAAGTGTTTATTAAGTGACTCTCATATAAATTATAATTAGTGTGTTTAGTGTATTAGATAAATTATTAAATAAGGACTGAATTACATATAAATCTGTAAATATAAATTAATTGTAAATATAAATTAGAATAAACGTTACAATAATATATGGAACTAATTTTTTGATTTATTTAATTATTCTATTATTTATTTTTGATGTATTTCCGAATTTTCATTTTTCAAGCTAAAAGTTTTATTCATCATAAATGGTTGACCACCTTATCTATATCTATCTCTCCTTTACCTCATTTTCACATACGATACACCCACACCACTAAATCAACATCAACACATACACTTGTATGCGTTGGTGGCATGAAACTCCGGGGCAAAGGCACGCTAAGCTATTCCTTAAAAGCCCTTCGGTCAGACTGTCACGCGACCTACTATGTCAAAGTCGAGAAACGACGAGGATGATGGTGGGAATGCTGACAGGGCATTGTAGGCTAAGGAAGCATATGCACACAATTGGCCTAGCAGATGACAGCCTATGTAGGTTATGCCAGGAAGAAGACGAAACCGCGGAGCACTTACTCTGCGAGTGCGAAGGCCTAACAAGGGTGCGGTTTCACCTATTCGGAGAAGAAAAACCGATGGCAGAGAGCTACGAAAAGGAGGCGGTATCCAGGCTAATAGGTCTAATAAAAAGAATAAAGCTAGATAATCGAGCTCTAAATATGGGGGAGCACCACAATAGATCTGCAAAGGTCGCAGTGGGATAGGACAAAGAGCCACTCCAATTCTAATCTAATCTCTACACTTGTATGCAGATGACACAGCCATTCTAAACACCGCAAAAGACATCTTCACATTACAAACTAAAACACAAGCCTCGCTCAATCGGTTTTCCGATTGGTGCTGCAAATGGCGAATTACACTAAATCCACACAAAACACAACCAATCGCATTCAAACATTCAGATACAAACAAATACGACCTAAAACCTACACCAACGAATTTCCGCATTTCACTTTGGGGAGAAAGACTCGATTTACTGAAACAGGTTACCTACTTGAGGGTGAGATTCTCTCACACCTTCAATTGGGAGCCTGACCTCCTTGCTACCTTGAGCAGGGTGAAAAATCGAGCTAACCTCCTCAAAATGTTGTGCGGTAAGAACGGTAAAACACACCCACTAACACTTCTGCATACATACAAAACATTTATACGTCCAGTAATTGACTATTCTTCAAATTTTCAAAAAAATTTCTGGAAAATCCAAATAAGGATTAAATTAAAATTTAAAAGTAAAATCCTGTTCGAAGAAAAAAAATCTATAAATATTTTATTCTAAACTATAAAAAGAGCTCATTACTTTATTTCCAACGCCCTTTTTATATTTACATAATGGGATTAAAATATTTATTGATATAATAGAAAGTGGGGATTTCGGGATAATTATTTTTAATATTGTCTGATAATTTTAGTTTGTAATGAACATTTCACACCGAAAGTAATCTTGTGTTCAAAACTAAGTATGTGGCGTCCTAGGGCAAAACAGTGCATTTATCGCCGGATGTGAAACGAATTGTGAAAAATCATTAAGATATCGAGGTTCTTATGTATGCTGTGGTTATAGTATAACCGATGCAGCAAAAGATATATGTAAGAAACACCAATATCCACAGTAAAAGACATTATCGATAAGCCAAACCATAAATGAAAAATACGAAGTGACGATAATAAAACCAAATGTGTTGACCAAATGCAAAAGGATATAATCCTAAGAACGATATATGACCTATACCAAGAACAAACAAACTCTAGATTGTATAAAAAAATGCTTAATTAAAGACAAAACGAGAAAATTTATTTTCTCTATTTACTGCCAGCCTTTTTGTTTTATTTACTCCTTTTCGATTTACCTTCCACTGTTTTGCAGATACCCTGTATATGTATAGTACAAAATGTTTTTAAAATTAAATCACATATTTTTTATTGGAAACATTTTTTGATAACATCTGCCAAAATTCCATAAAGCGCATCAAAAATTGAGATTTATTGAGTCAGCTTTCCCACTCACCCCTATCAGTTACTCATGTAAAATGATCTAATGATCAAGAATATTTAAATTTTGTGGTACTATAACGGTACCTTTATTATAGAAAAATGATGTTTTTGTGTCATTATTGTGAACTACGCCGTGTAGACAAGTGAGATAGCGATATCGATTGTTTCATATCGACGGCTATTGGTTAAGCATATTCGAGCAAACGACCAACTTTTTGGAAAACTAAATAGAACTAAAACTAACATTACGAAAGTTATACCTACTTAACGGCTCTGTAGCAGAATAGCGTGAGTCAAAATAACGCTAGGTTAAAATAGCGTCAGTCGAAATAGCGCCCCACAAAAATAACGCAGAACAAAAACAGCGGCCGAAAAAAAAGCTTATTCCCTTCCCCTTCTCGAAAATATATCAAAGAATTTGTATTCTGAACTTTTCCAAAAAGGGGAAAAAGCGCTATGCGGCAGACAAAATAGCACACTCCCTGCCCCTTCTCGAAAATATATCAAAGAATTTGTATTCTGAACTTTTCCAAAAAGGGGAATAAGCGCTATGCGGCAGACAAAATAGCACATTCCCTTCCCCTTTTCGAAAATATATCAAAGAATTTGTATTCTGAACTTTTCCAAAAAGGGGAATAAGCGCTATGCGGCAGACAAAATAGCACATTCCCTTCCCCTTCTCGAAAATATATCAAAGAATTTGTATTCTGAACTTTTCCAAAAAGGGGAATAAGCGCTATGCGGCAGACCACATAGCACATTCCCTTCCCCTTCTCGAAAATATAACAAAGAATTTGTATTCTGAACTTTTCCAAAAAGGGGAATAAGCGCTATGCGGCAGACAAAATAGCACATTCCCTTCCCCTTCTCGAAAATATATCAAAGAATTTGTATTCTGAACTTTTCCAAAAAGGGGAATAAGCGCTATGCGGCAGACAAAATAGCACATTCCCTTCCCCTTCTCGAAAATATATCAAAGAATTTGTATTCTGAACTTTTCCAAAAAGGGGAATAAGCGCTATGCGGCAGACAAAATAGCACATTCCCTTCCCCTTCTCGAAAATATATCAAAGAATTTGTATTCTGAACTTTTCCAAAAAGGGGAATAAGCGCTATGCGGCAGACAAAATAGCACATTCCCTTCCCCTTCTCGAAAATATATCAAAGAATTTGTATTCTGAACTTTTCCAAAAAGGGGAATAAGCGCTATGCGGCAGACAAAATAGCACACTCCCTGCCCCTTCTCGAAAATATATCAAAGAATTTGTATTCTGAACTTTTCCAAAAAGGGGAATAAGCGCTATGCGGCAGACAAAATAGCACATTCCCTTCCCCTTCTCGAAAATATATCAAAGAATTTGTATTCTGAACTTTTCCAAAAAGGGGAATAAGCGCTATGCGGCAGACAAAATAGCACATTCCCTTCCCCTTCTCGAAAATATATCAAAGAATTTGAATTCTGAACTTTTCCAAAAAGGGGAATAAGCGCTATGCGGCAGACAAAATGGCACATTCCCTTCCCCTTTTCGAAAATGTATCAAAGAATTTGTATTCCACATGAAGTTTTCCAAAAAGGGGAAGGGAATAAGCTATGCGGCAGACAAAATAGCACATTCCCTTCCCCTTCTCGAAAATATATCAAAGAATTTGAATTCTGAACTTTTCCAAAAAGGGGAATAAGCGCTATGCGGCAGACAAAATAGCACATTCCCTTCCCCTTCTCGAAAATATATCAAAGAATTTGTATTCTGAACTTTTCCAAAAAGGGGAATAAGCGCTATGCGGCAGACAAAATAGCACATTCCCTTCCCCTTCTCGAAAATATATCAAAGAATTTGAATTCTGAACTTTTCCAAAAAGGGGAATAAGCGCTATGCGGCAGACAAAATAGCACATTCCCTTCCCCTTCTCGAAAATATATCAAAGAATTTGAATTCTGAACTTTTCCAAAAAGGGGAATAAGCGCTATGCGGCAGACAAAATGGCACATTCCCTTCCCCTTTTCGAAAATGTATCAAAGAATTTGTATTCCACATGAAGTTTTCCAAAAAGGGGAAGGGAATAAGCCATGCGGCAGACAAAATAGCACATTCCCTTCCCCTTCTTGAAAATATATCAAAGAATTTGAATTCTGAACTTTTCCAAAAAGGGGAATAAGCGCTATGCGGCAGACAAAATAGCACATTCCCTTCCCCTTTTCAAAAATGTATCAAAGAATTTGTATTCCACATGAAGTTTTCCAAAAAGGGGAAGGGAATAAGCTATGCGGCAGACAAAATGGCACATTCCCTTCCCCTTTTCGAAAATGTATCAAAGAATTTGTATTCCACATGAAGTTTTCCAAAAGGGGGAAGGGAATAAGCTATGCGGCAGACAAAATAGCACATTCCCTTCCCCTTCTCGAAAATATATCAAAGAATTTGAATTCTGAACTTTTCCAAAAAGGGGAATAAGCGCTATGCGGCAGACAAAATAGCACATTCCCTTCCCCTTCTCGAAAATATATCAAATAATTTGAATTCTGAACTTTTCCAAAAAGGGGAATAAGCGCTATGCGGCAGACAAAATGGCACATTCCCTTCCCCTTTTCGAAAATGTATCAAAGAATTTGTATTCCACATGAAGTTTTCCAAAAAGGGGAAGGGAATAAGCTATGCGGCAGACAAAATAGCACATTCCCTTCCCCTTCTCGAAAATATATCAAAGAATTTGAATTCTGAACTTTTCCAAAAAGGGGAATAAGCGCTATGCGGCAGACAAAATAGCACAACCCTCTTCAATTTTTCAGTAAAATAAATCATAAGTTCGTAAAAATAATCGTGAATTAAAATTTTTCTCTGTAGATATATGTTCTTCAATGTACTCTATAAGTCCTATATACCACCGGATTTTTTTAGGCAGGTATTCAACATCTACAACCCTTTTAAGTGTTTTAATAAAATAAATCATAAGTTCGTAAAAATAATCGTAAATGAAATTTTTTCTCTGTAGATATATGTTATTTAATGAACTCTATAAGACCTATATACCACCGGATTTTGTCGGGCAAGTTTTCACCCCCTACAACTTTTTCAATTTTTTAATATAATAAATCATAAGTTCGTAAAAACAATCGTAAATGAAATTTTTTCTCTGTAGATATATGTTCTTTAATGTACTCTATAAAACCTATATACCACCGGATTTTGTCGGGCAAGTTTTCACCCTCTACAACCCTTTTCAATTTTTTAATAAAAAGAATCATAATTTCGTGAAAATAATCGTAAAAGAAATTTTTTCTCTGTAGATATATGTTCTTTAATGTACTCTATAAGACCTATATACCACCGGATTTTGTCGGGCAAGTTTTCACCCTCCACAACCCTTTTCAATTTTTCAATAAAATAAATCATAAGTTCGTAAAAATAATCGCAAATGAAATTTTTTCTCTGTCGATATATGTACTTTCTATATACCACCCGATTTTGTCGGGCAGGTATTCACCCTCCACAACCCTTTTCAATTATTTCATAAAATAAATCATAAGTTCGTAAAAATAATCGTAAAAGAAATTTTTTCTCTGTAGATATATGTTCTTTAATGTACTCTATGAGACCTATATACCACCCAATTTTGTCGGGCAGGTATTTAACATCTACAACCCTTTTAAGTTTTTTAATATAATAAATCATAAGTTCGTAAAAATAATCGTAAATGAAATTTTTTCTCTGTAGATATATGTTCTTTAATGTACTCTATAAAACCTATATACCACCGGATTTTGTCGGGCAAGTTTTCACCCTCCACAACCCTTTTCAATTTTTTACGAACTTATGATTTATTTTACTGAAAAATTGAAGAGGGTTGTGGAGGGTGCAAACTTACCCGACAAAATCTGGTGGGATATAGGTCTTATAGAGAAAAAATTTCTTTTACGATTATTTTTACGAACTTATGATTTATTTTATTAAAAAATTGAAAAGGGTTGTGGAGGGTGCAAAGTTACCCGACAAAATCGGGTGGTATATAGGTCTTATAGAGTACATTAAAGAACATATATCTACAGAGAAAAAATTTAATTTACGATTATTTTTACGAACTTATGATTTCTTTTATTAAAAAATGGAAAAGGGTTGCAGAGGGTGAAAACTTACCCGACAAAATCGGGTAGTAAATAGGTCTTATAGAGTACGTTAAAAAACATATATCTACAGAGAAAAAATTTCATTTACGATTATTCTTACGAACTTATGATTTATTTTATTAAAAAATTGAAAAGGGTTGTGGAGGGTGAAAACTTGCCCGACAAAATCGGGTGGTATATAGGTCTTATAGAGTACATTAAAGAACATATATCTACAGAGAAAAAATTTAATTTACGATTATTTTTACGAACTTATGATTTATTTTATCAAAAAATTAAAAAGGGTTGTGGAGGGTGCAAACTTACCCGACAAAATCTGGTGGTATATAGGTCTTATAGAGTACATTAAAGAACATATATCTACAGAGAAAAAATTTCTTTTACGATTATTTTTACGAACTTATATTTATTTTATTAAAAAATTGAAAAGGGTTGTGGAGGGTGAATACCTGCCCGACAAAATCCGGTGCTATATAGGTCCTATAGAGCACATTACAAAGCACATATCTGCAGAAAAAAGATTTCATTGACGAGTGTTTTCATGAACATATGATTTATTTTACTAAATAATTGAAAGGGGTTGTGGAGGGTGAAAACTTGCCCGACAAAATCGGTTGGTATATAGCTCCTATAGAGCACATTAAAAAGCACATATTGGCAAGGGTGCACCTGAACTGCGCCAAATTTATCTTGAGGATATAATCCCTCACCCGAACTGCGCCATTTTTTTTTACCTGCTTACTTGGTTTAATCCTAGTCCGAACTGCGCCAAAATATTGCCATTTTTATATTCACTAGTCAGTCCTAAATTTTGAATTTGGTTTGGTTTGGTTTGGTTTGGTCCATTTTTATACTTAATTGATTTTAAACTATACCACCTTACTCAAACGCAAACGTAAAACTAAAAATAAAATTGATATAATTTGCTACCCTCCTCCTGTTAGAAGACAATTAGGAGTTATCATAATATTTTCAGAAATGTTTACTTTTAAATAAGATTTGTTAATTCCTAATAAAACGATAATCCCTATAACCGGCGCAATTCAGGCAAGAGATTAAGACCTTCCATAACTGCAATTCTACCTGAGGATTACTTTGGCGCTATTCGTGTGCGTCCATTGGCAAACGTGTATGTTTGCGTATTTCGATTCCATTTATTTTTAATGTTGTAGAAGGTGAATTGACATCATTATGAAAAAAACATAAATATAAAATGGTATTAAAAATACATCCACGCCCATCTATGAATGTTGAGTATCCATCCACGGCCAGCCACGAATGTTAAGTATTGTTAAATTACCAGTGGCGATACGGCGCGCGCCTTACGGTTCTAGCGAACTCGTGGCTGGAACTCGTGGCTGCTTTCACGCTGATAAATAGTGTTACTTTTTCACAACCACATTACTATACTAATTATCGCTATAATTAGTTCATCCCCAGGTCCACAAGATTGGCCAATCGATTGAATCTTGATTTCTTTACATCTTCTTCTGAGTTTCGCCGACAACTCCAAATTTGTAATTTTCAAATAGTTATTTGTGTAATTAGAGCGTAAAGTAACATATTGCCGCTTGAGAAAGAATGTTGCCGCACGACGCGGGGCGGAGCGCGGTGATCTTTCGAAAGCGGCAATTTTACTTTATGCTCGAAAAACACACACAATTTTTTCTACGGTCGCCCTTTTAATAATTAAAACAGTTTTTTATATTATCTTAGGTTATAATAGGAGAATAATTGTCATTTTCGCTATTCATCATGATTAACCTTAAAAAGATCTACTGACTAGGGATGTTAAGAAATAATCGATTTTTATATAAATCCATTATTATTTTCTTATAATCGATTTTTAGTTATCGATTTTTATTGTAATATTAATCGAATTTTAGTAAATCGATTTTATAAATTACGAGTTTAAATCGATTTTCGGAAACGGCTCGTATTATTTATTGACTATTTTTCAAAATTTTGACAACTTTTACGATTATTGACCATTTCTCGAAATTTTGACGATTATTGACCATTTTTCAAAATTTTTAAAATTATTGACCATTTTTCGAAATTTTAACAATGATTGACCATTTTTGACAATTATTGACCATTTTAACTGTTTTTCAGAATTAGTGACCATTTTTCAAAATGATGACAATTTTTAACCATTTTTGACAATAATTGTCCATTTTTAACAGTTTTTAACAATAATTGAAAATTTTTAACCATTTTTGATAGTTTTTGACCATTTTGACCATTTTTGGCCATTTTTCAAAATTTTAGACCATTTTTGATAATTATTGACAATTATGGACCATTTTTCCAAATTTTTGACAATTATTGACCATTTTTGACCATATTTCAAAAACTTTAACAATTTTTGACAATTATCAACTATTTTTCAAAATTTTGACAATTTTTAACAATAATCGTCTATTTTTGACAGTTTTTGACAATTTTTGATAGTTTTTGACAATTATGGGTCACTTTTGACAATTTTCCAAATTTTTTGACAATTTTTCAAAATTATTGACCATTTTTGATAATTATTGACAATTATGGACCATTTTCCCAAAATTTTGACAATTATTGACCATATTTCAAAATTTTTGGCAATTTTTCGAAAACTTTAACAATTTTTGACAATTATCAACTATTTTTCAAAATTTTGACAGTTTTTAACAATAATTGTCCATTTTTGACCATTTTTGACCATTTTTGATAGTTTTTGACAATTATTGACCATTTTTGACAATTTTTGAAAATTTTTGACCATTTTTCAAATTTTTTAAAAATTTTCTGACAATTAACCATTTTTGAAAATATTTGACCATTTTTCAAATTTTTTAAAAAAATTTTGACAATTATCGACCATTTTTTAAAATTTTAACAATTATTGACAGTTTTTGAATATTTTTGACAATTTTTGACAAAAATTGTCCAGTCAGGTCAGAAGTTAGAAGGGCGGTTCCATAAATATTCACCTTATTGCGCTAGAGCGTAAAGTAACAATCCTCGGCATATGTCGACTTTACGATTTCATTTGAATATAGTAATTAGTCATTTTACGCGCGACTGTAGAAAAAATATTTTTAGTTGTTATTGTAGATACGTGCTTTATCTTATGTGTTATTTAATGTATAAGTTTATGGTCTTTTATATATATATATATTTTTAATTATTCTATTTTTCTGTGTATCAATTATTGTATTCTAATGGGCTCTAGCCCGTCAATAAATAAATAATACCTACAATGGTCACGCTTATAGGTCTTTCTTTATAAGCGATTTAATACATACACAGACCACGGAATGATGGGAAAGACGTTTGGGTTGAAAAGAAGAGTAAGAAGATCTTATTCTAAATTTACAATTTTTATTTCAAATTCAAAATGTGTTTGTACAATATTTTAACATTCTTCAATTTTAAAAGTTGAACGAAGTGATTGTTTTTCAACTTTTGGAATATTATACAAATCGTTATTAAGTACATTATACCTGGTTTATAACTAAATTACAATCTAAAATATCACGTTGATGTTCTCCACAATTGCACGAAGAATTTGTTTTGTGATTTATTTTGTGTAGATAGCAGGTGTTAGGGAGTGGTTGAATCTCATTTATTAATAATACTAATTAGAGATAAAATAATAGTTATTTATGATACAAGTGCGTGAAGTGATACGTTTTCGCAACGAGTGCGTGAAGTGATACGTTTTCGCAACAAGTGCGTAAAAGTACTGCACGCATGAGTATCATACAATATTTTATCTACGACCACATTAAAGTTCCCTATATTATATATTACATATCGTCGGCTTAATTCTAGCACCTCGCAACCCACAAATAGAAAATTTTACAGAAGAACCAAAAAACGATATAAAACTGATTCTGAAAAGGACATTATGTAAATCCAATAGTTAAATGGAAAGAGTAGAAAATAATTTGTTGAAAACAGAATTATAAACATATATTTGTGACAAAATTTTACAACTTAAGTTACATAATCTAACAATGTAACAAACTAACATAAAAACTGATTTTAATTACTCAAATTAATATTTACAGTTTATGAAATTTACTTATATCAATGTTTAAATTTAAATTTATGGTAGTTTTCAACATTGAATAATGGGACCATAACGTTGATGATTTCCATTGACATTTGCTTGACTTTTCCGAGAAATATGCAATAAGAACATTTTCCGTGTAATTTTTGATTTTTTTAGTGTTACACCAATCCAAAAAATCGTCATATGACTTCATGTATATTTTTCTTGACTTTTCCGGAAGCAGGATTTGAGTTACATTGCACGCAATTTCTGGAATTTCAGGAGGAGTGCAATCAGATTCTCCTTCCATGTTTATTTAGCTTAACAATCAGTGTTTTATCAATCAAAATTTGAAAAATATTTTGCAAAATGACGATGACGTACAAATATACAAATAAAAAATAGTGTTATAATGATTATTATTAAAGCTCGGCTTATAGGCAAAATGTCTTTTTTGCCTATTTTGCCTATTCTAGATGATTTTTGTATATTTTGCCTTTTTTCGCGAATTCCGCCTTTTTGTGCCTTTTTTAAACTTTTGTGCTACCCTACTGACCCTACTGATGATGTTATTCATATTCGGTACTTCATTTTATTACTAAACCTTTGTGTAGTAAAATTTTGGGCTAGTAATAAAATATTAATGGTTTGTTTGTTAATGTTCTTCTGGGAAAATTTAGCTACCTATTTGCGGATTAAGAAGAGGCTTAACAAATGGGAAATCCCTAATGTTTTGACCTTTATATCAGTTGTACAGACGGTTACTGAATCAGAGTTTAGTTTTGTTGCGTACACCGAAAAGTGAAGAACACACATTTTAAAAAGTTTTAGACGTTTTGTGAGTTTATTTAGAAATATGACTTCTAAGTTAAGTGCTTGGATCCGACCATATCCGGAACTATCTCTAGAAGGAGATGGAGCATTTTGTAAACCGTGTGGCAAATCAGTAAGTTTCATTTTTTTCTTTATCTCAGTCAATCAGTTGTTAATGGGACATTTTCCAAAGAATTACAAATTGGGCCAGATTTATTATCGTCTCTTAAATATGCGCCAATTACATCTGTCGATGTAGAACGTTCATTTTCTATGTACAAATTAATTTTAAATGAAAGAAGAAGAGAAAATATAGAGAAGCACTTAGTTGTAGCTATTAATGATAAAATTTTGAGTGGTTACAATGTTATTAATTAACAATTGTTTAGCTATGATGTGTAAATATATTTGTGTTAAGTTAATGTTAAGTTAAAATAAATTCTTAATAACTTATTATTAATAATCAGGGAATTAAAAGCATTTGCCTATATGTTGCCTGTATGTTAAAATTTCTGACTTTTTCAATAAAAATCTTTGCCTATATAAGCGCCTTTTCTTCAGTTTTTGTTGCCTATAAAAAGCATTGTTCTTTTTCGCACGCTTTAGACGTATCTATAAAATGTAATTTCACGTATTTATATGAGTTTCTAAACTAGTGCATAAAGTGGTGCATAAAGTGCAACTAGTGCATAAAGTGGTGCTTTTTTTCACGAGTGGAAAAGTTGTCAATTCCATGAGAGAAAAAAAGACACTTTATGCATGTGTTGCATACACTATTTTTTAAAAATGGCGTCGATTTGAATGTTTATGTTTGTCATGATGACAAAACGCTAAGTAAAATGTCAGATGAGTGCAATCTGCAGAGCCATTAGCGGAAATATTTAAAATTAGCGTTAAAAAACTACTTTATCTCACCCTAATGTCACTTTATCTCACCCTAATGTCAGTTTATCTCACTCTAATGTCACTTTTTTAAACTGTCTAACAAATACATATTTTATGTACGAAAATCAATTAAAAAAACGTCACTTTTATTAATGATTGTAGAAAAACAATATTTTCACACAAAAGGTGTATTCGTCCAATTAGAAACTTAATAAGTCTTTAACTATTCTAGTGTTAAGGGCATTTAGAGTATTTTATTATTGTAAATCAAAAAATGTGTATTTGTTATATAAAGAACTGGATAATCTTCCTCTTCCAGGATTTAATAGGTGTAGCTTACATGTAACAGGACCAACCTACTTACATAATCTTTTTCGCGTAAGGAAAATCTAAAGGTCTAAAATACCTGTATAATTATCGAACCACTACTGTTATTCTACAGATAATCTTTTTGTTTAATCGGCCGCAGATTTGTATTATCAACAACTAATTGAGACTGACGAAATGTATTATACAAGTCTCTTATATTTATCAATATACATATAATATAACCCTGACCAATAATTATCGGTTATATTATTGTGTGTGTATACCTATATCGAGACCTATATAAAGTCGTTTAATTTTCGTGAAATAAAATGTGGTTTCCTGTTTAAAAACCCTTCATCTAAATAAGGCGTAATAACGCCTATATTTATACGTCGTGTCAAACACCTAAAAGTTTAATATCAGCAAAAGGAAGTGCTACAGTTAATTAATTATCAAAATTTACATGGCAAATATAACTACCTAGATAATGTTTGTTTATAAAGCACACGTAGGTATTGGTTATGTAGAATGTAAAAAAAAATTGTAATGTTTTTGATTTATTTCGGATTAAAATACTTTTTGCTGTATACAACTCTGAAAGTGAGGAGTAAGTAGGCGACAATGTCCCCTTCTCCGCACAAGATGTAAATGATTTGTTTACCACGATCTTGCCAAGACATCCCAAATCTAAATATAAATAAAAGTACACTCACCTTTAGCTAATACCGCGATATCACCAAATAGAAAATATCCACCAAATGTGTTGATTAAAAATAAGCACTTTTCAAGAGAGGGTGTAACACTTTTGGGGTGTATTTCGCTCGTTTTGAAGCCTGTTGCGCATAGACTTATTGCCTGCCTCATTCGGCAGCCATGTCAGTTATAAGATAAATCGCCGTTGATACAAATTTCGCGGTTTTCTGATATAAACTCGGTCTAAAATGTACACAAAAATCTGCATACACCCTCACTTGTCACTTTAGTTTAGGATTTTTGGTTTGTTCGACGCGATTTAGCCACTAAAATGTCCCGACAAGAAGTTGTTTTCCACGATCCTTAGAAAGAGATTTCTGTGGGATGCTGACAGCGTTGCCAAATCGTTTTTACGGAAATACACTAGTTTTTTTAAATAGCAAAGTTTTCGTAGAAAACTTACAATCTCCACAATAAAATTATGCCTAATTGAATCCACCTATCTTAATTAAAGATAATTATACTATTATAAACTTTTCTGTTGCAGTCTGAAAACAATTAAATATACAGAGTTGAATAAGTTTGAATGTTTTTGGGTAGAATAGAAAAAAGTATCTTACAATAGGCTACGCAAAGATATTGACCAAATAAATGCTCCTGACCCAAAAGTTATATTTTTGACTGTTTGTTAGTTATCATTCCTATCCCTCAACCAGGTATGTTTTGAAAATCCTTAGCGGTCTATTGTTATTATTTTCACAATTTTCTGTATTAATCTAGTACCTACTCGGATTTGTTGAAGATCTTCTAGGACCAAATTTAAAGATTCTTCTTCCTTAATGTCCTATCTATTATTGTGCTCATACTCATACCCCAGCTAACCAAGAAATGTTTTTTAAACGTCGACCAAACGTAGCCAAATGACCTATATGACGTCAGCCAATGACGATGATATAACGTATGATTAACGTGAATTTGACCATTACAAACACGTCATCTGACCGACATAAACTAAACGTGTTTCAATTGACGTAAACTCAGCGTGTTTCAACTAACGTAAACGGTTTTGTATAAATATAGGTAGATGCTCTTTACAATGTCTCCCTTAAAAACATTCGCTACTGACATGAATCTATTAACAAATATAAATTTTTATAGAATACCAAAATTCAAATTTATTAAAAATATCAGTCAGTTTTAAATTGGTACACAGTATATACAAATTATTCTTATAGCATAGAAGAATATTTTTATATAAATAAATAATCGCCCACATAATAATTAAAAGCCACATTGAGTCAAACATTATACAATATTTTTAAGACCCCAACTCATGCGATGACTCAACTCTTCGGCACCTATTTTTTATGCATCATATTTATTATAACATATATTATTGTTTGTTGATTACATTTTAAAATAAATTCATGATTATTTTGGATATCGAAGAGGATATGGCAACGTATAGAATATAACTAATGCCAAGTTATTAGCGAGCATGCGCGACCGCGAGCTCCGCGGCCTCGCCTCGCCATTGAACGGAACAGGAGTGGACTGGCTTTTGAGCGCGTGGGTGTTCTTGTGGAGGACGTAGAAAAATGTCGAGTCTGTGGGTTCTCTGAAATGCTGTAGTTGTGTAAATCTAACGGTTCAAACGAGAAATTAATGTAACGAAATTAACATATGGTATTTTGAAGTAAAAGAATGGATTGTTAAATGTGGATAAAACCAGCGAGACACAATGAAATATGGAAAATATAATGGTAATCTCTATTATTAAAGAGTGTTAAAACCATCCAAATAACGTTTTTCATGATAAGAAAGAACATTTAGTTGATTGGATTAAAAGTTAAATAACTATATTTGTTTGAGTTAAGTTGAATGGCCAGAATAATTTATTCTTGCGTAGGTACTTATAGTTCTAATTCTCATTTAATTATTCATAAATTTTATAGAAAGCAAAGTGTTGTGCCTGGGGGTTTATATATATATAATTGGTATACATATTGAACCATTAAAAACTGACCTACTAATAGCAAAATCAAGTATCCTACCAATGGAATTATTCGGCTAAAGGCAAACGATTTAGTTATAATTACATCTTAAGATGTCTGGAAATTTAATAATATTAATTAAAAGAACTCGTGCCTAGGAGTAGTTTTGCTCCAAAATCACATACCTACAAGTACATCCACGTGTCCAAAATGTATGTGACTTTTGTTTCATTTAAACAGATTAATTTATATATTTGTTAAATTTATCGATACATATAGTTTAATGATTTTTATCAATTTATGCATTTTCAAAATCTATAAAAACATCTATCTATTTAAGGTAAAAAATTTATGCAACTAATGTAAGTAAAGTATCAAGTTTATTTGCTTAGATATTTAAAGACATGAGATTGGCTAGGTTCAATGTTGCCAAGCTTTAAGGTAATAAAAAAGTTAAGACAGTTAATAAATTTGTATTAGATTTCTTAGTTTCTTAGATTCTACTTTATTTTTTAATATCTTTTTAAATCTCAATAATTTTATTATACAGTTGTTAATGCAACGTTCCAACAAATTGGTTATAAATAGTTAAAGTGGTCAGCCCGAGCCTGTTCACCAACCCGCTTTTCAATTCCATTCATATGTTTTGAAACGAGTGAACCTTACCCAGCTTACTTATACGGAATTAGACACGAACAAATAGATGAATGAATGAAATGTGTTCTTTTCAACATCTGGTTAGATAAAATACAGGAAGTAAGGAACCGGAAGTCATCGGCTGACCTCTTTCGATGCCTTTCAACCCTCCCTAATAGTTTCATTCATAATAATAAGGGGTAGTAATACATTCAATTCAGTATAATGCTCGTTATTACAATGAGGGTATTTTTTGAGGGTTAGTTAATTGTCTATACAGTGACGGTTTTTTGTAATATTAATAATGTAATTAAGTGTTTTTAAAGTTAAATTGGGTTTCCAAGATAAAATTAAAGAAAGCAAAACTAAAATTAAATCCTACAGAAATTTATTTTGATAGGGAGGTTTTCCAATTTTGTGATGTCACAAAGTCAAATCTTTAAGAAATGTATCCAGATTTTTGCTCCTTGGCAGGGTTCCGTGAAAATGTAACATACAGTATTCGCCAGATAACTTGATGTCCCAGAAATTACCAACTAAGAGAGACATAGTAATGGTGCCCTGCCTACTCGGTAAAATTTTGACAAACGCCAATTGCACCGAACCTCATCAGGTGTTAAGATTTTCAGTAGCGTAGCGTCACACAGTTATTGTACAATAAAATGTTTGTAAAAATGTCAGTCGTTAATGAAGAAAATCGTAAATGTACTGAAGGACAAACTCGTCAAGTGATATATAGAGTGTTTAATTATTTTAAGACATTAAAAAGTGATGAAGATACCTCAAAAACGTGAAAATTAAAACATCCCAGGCAACAGGTAAGCCAGCTAGCTAGCAAGCCATCACAAGCAAGTTAGCACAGCTTTATAATCTTCAATTAGATAAATAACATGTTATTGTAATGGGTTCCTTATTGTTAAAATATTATTTATGTACTCAGAATTCAGGTATAAAGCAGATCCGTTTCTATTAAAATCAATATACCAAAGAATTAAATATTATTTATTAAATTAGGATCATATATTTCCGGACGGACTTTACTTTATTAATTGTACAAGTTGTGTTAATTTGTGACAGAAAGCGTATCCTCAGAACTTGCACGGCACTGTTTACAGTTATCGGATAGGCGGCGTCAATAGCTCCCTAGAAAGCATTTAGGACATCAAGTTAGCTGGCGAATACAGTATAGGAGTAGGGGTGGTCAAAAAATCTTTAATATTTATTAAATATTATCCAGAAATTTTGTAGTAAAATATTATCATCTAAAACTTTTTCTATACGATTAAAAAGTTAAAAAAAACTAATTCCACTGTATCGTCAATACTATATTTATTTTTAATCATAAATTGTTTAATTTGCAAGTCCATCTCGCAATTGGTGTGCTTTTATACTATAACAGATAGGATGTGTTTAATTCAGAAAGCAGTTAGACGGTTCAATCTAGGAGGAACACCTTCGACGTTCAAAAAGCACTTTATAATATGAAATACTATCAACTATAATAAAAAAATGTTTTTCGTTTTTAATTATTTACTCACTTCCTCCCCTACCGGGATGATGAATGCAGGTTTTCTGTGGGTTTTCCCTGCATCTTAATTTCTGCAATGATCAGAACCGCGATACTTTGTGGAAATTAACCAAATGGGCATCCTTTGGGTGCACAGCCACAGCTGTCCCAGAAATTTCAGAATTTTTTATTGAAAATCCAAAAAAGTATAAAATTAAATTTCGATAGTAAAATCATGTTCGAACAAAAAAAAAAGTGTTTATAGTTGTTTCGCCATCAGGAGAGAGTATTAAAATTATCGGAAACCAGTAAACCATGGGCGTATATTTATAAAATTATATTTATAATGATAGTCTATAAATATTTACTTTAGACCCCATGTCGCCGCCGGTTACAAATATTAGGTAGTAACTTTAAGTTATGTGAAAAATTATATGCAAAATGTCATTGTCATTTTAAACTGAAGTAACTTTAACATTGCAATATTTTTCAATTGTACCTGCATTCTACCAAGAAATTACAATAATTTGAAAATTTTACTATTCTGACCGGATGTAGGTAGGTATTAAGGGGATTATATAAAGAGCTATTAGACTATCCGGCTTTTACCCTACTCATTATGTCATTAGTTAATGAGTTCCTAAATTATTATTTTAAACCTTCACTATATAAATTATTCTTTGCCTGGATCTTTTAGTAGTCTAAAGAAACATCGAAAGCAGTGTTAGTATTTAGCATTTTATTTCGTTTTTGTTGTGAAAGATCAAATTGGTTGAGTGTAAATTTACAGACAGAGGGAGTGAAAATGGAAAATAGTTTGGAGTGTAGTCCTATGATACGTATGAAAGGTATTCCTTTATCGTTAAATGAGAAACTTATTATTAAAAATGTGTATGACTATGTAAAAAGAGAGCTATCATCTGGAACTGTTGACAGCGAAAGAACATCAACAATGACAGGCGTGGGAAAACGAGGGACACACGGTTTCCAAAATGTGGCAAGACAAAAATATTCAGACATCACGTCAAGCTTTTATGGAAGGATTATCCACATTGGAAATAGCAAAGGTTTTTTGAATGAAGGCAGTCTCATATTTGCATGAAAAAACTGGTGATTACCATGAGGATATGAATTCAGATGTATTCGAAGAATATTTCGAGCAAATGATAAAGTTCGTTCCTAAAGGGTCAGTGATAGTAATGGATAATGCTAGTTATCACTCACGGCAAATTGAAAAAATTCCTACTTCTTCATGGATCAAACCTCAGATCGAAGAAAAAGTAAGATTGGTTGTAGTGAAGATTTACTTAAAGTTGAGTTACTTCGGTTAGTTCAGTTGAATAGACCTCCTGTACGATACGCAGTTGATGAAATTGCAGCAGCAAATGAAATTAATGTGTTGCGCCTGTAAAATACAACTTTTAAGTTGAACGATATTTGGAAACTGCTGGAAAACTCTATAAAACAAGTAAATGCTGACAATTGGGAAAAATGTATTAAGCATATAGTAGACGAAGAAAAGAAAATGTGGGAAATGGACAATATTCTACAAGTGACATTAAATGGACAACCCCTATTTACAGACGTAACATTTGTTGTTAACAATAGTAGTTCCGATAGCGATGAAAGACTGTTAGTCTGTGTGAGCAACTGTTTTAAGATTTTGTAATCACATAAATAAATTTAAGAGGTTGTAATAAATTATTTTTCATTTTGACAAAAACTAATATTTTTACTTGAAGTTTGGTGAAAAACTTTCTGAAATATTCAGGTTAATTTGATGTCACTATCAATAACTTTTTTAGCCATTAAAATCTGCTGGTTTGATGATGCCAAAAATGTGTCAATATACATCTAACTACTTAAAAATGTAGTTTTATCTTACCCCTTTTATTAAACCCAGAACCACGCTTATGCAAGGATTATTGACTAGTTTCTCGGCGATTACAAAAGGGTCGTCTATTGTTATATCAGGTATACTGGTCGGCACCGCTAAACCAAAAGAAATTTGTTAGTGCTTTATGGTAAACATTTGCAAATATACTGATTTTTTTGCTGCTGTAGTTTGCATACATAATTATAGTTTATTTCAGAAAGATATAGAGTAATAAAACCTCATTAGGTATGCAAAGGGAGCACAGAGTGACCCAACGAATATTTAAGCCACTTTTATAGTTTGGCTTTGATTTCATTGTAAAATTCTTTCTTTTTATCAAGTGCAGGTAGTACCACCCGGGTTGGGGTCAATATATGGGTTTAGCCTATTGTTATCCATTCACAAACACTGAAAATAGTGTGCCACAGGCGTGCCGGTAGGAAACTCGTAAAAAGGAAAGAATTTTATTTTAACAGAATAAAAATTAGGCATTATGTACATACTATTAGATACACTTATTTTTTATTGAACATTATACAAAAAATACATTATACAGAAATTAAATTATAGAAAATCATAATATTCTTCGTCATCTGAGGAACTGTCATCTCCTCTTGACGTTATAATTAACGGGTCGACGGTCCGATCGATCAAGTAGTCAAGATCCCACATTTTCTCCTCTTCTTTAATGACATGCTGGACTGCTTTTCGCCAGTTCTCTGGTGACACCTCCTTAATGGCTTGATCAAACAGTAGCTTAACGTCTTTCATTTTGAATGTCGTGTTGTGTCTTGCTACAAATCCTTTCACTTGCGCCCATATAAGTTCTATAGGATTTAGTTCGCCATGATATGGCGGTGTGCGCAGCACAGTTACACTATGTTTTTCTGCTATATCTTCCACGGCGTATTTCATAAAACGATGTTTGTGTAAATTTGCTACAGCTAATAGTTCTTTTTTTATCAAATTATCTTCAAATTCAATACTTTTGGTGGTTAACCAGTCAATAATTTCTTGTTTTCTACAAGATGAAGTTGCAGTCTTCTCTATGCGTCGAGAATAATAACTCGCGTTATCCATAACTACTACTGTATCAGCCGGAAGATATTTTACCATTTCACCAAAATAGGCTTCAAAAACATCCGAATCCATATCCTCGTGGTAATCTCCCGTATGGCACGACTGAAAGGATAGCAAACCTTCTTTTAAAAATCCCTCTTCGCTTCCAATATGGACGATTATTATTCTTTTCCCTTTACCTGAAGGCACCTTAATACCCGTTGACAGGCCTTCCATGAAAGCTTGGCGAGCACTGGTTATATTTTTGTCTTGCCACATTTTTGGTACTGTATAACCTTCATTGATCCACGTCTCATCAAGATAAAAGATTTTCTTCTGCTCTGTTCTGTACTGCTTTATACTTCTTGAGTATTTTCGTCGCCAGCAAACAATTTCATCGCTTTCCAGTAAAAGTGCTTTACGGTTATGCTTTTCCCAGGCAAAATCCATATTTCTCAAAGTGGTCCATAAAAGATTTTTAGTTATCAACGGAATACTGTCATCCTGGCCAAACTCCATTAAAATCTTATCTAGGGTGGGTATTTCTTTTTTAAAATAAAAAGAGTGAACTTTTCTTCGAATTACACTTTTGGTGTCTTCATCAAGGACTTTTACTGGTCTGCCTGGACTTTTCTTGGGAGGCTCCACTTGGCCTGCTATCTTTCTCCCCCGCAATAATTTAAAAACGGTGGACTTTCCAACTCCAGTCATTCGGTCGACAGTTTCTTGTACAGTAAATTTCGGGTAAATGTATTTTATGCAATCGTGTACATTTAAAATAATAAGTTTTTCATTCACTGATAGTGGAGAATTATTGGAACATCTTTTTGTTGGTGTAAATGTCGCCATTTTATTACTAATCTTATAATACTTTGAACACTATTTACGGCTTAACAGCAAATACTGATGCGTTAAACTAAACAAATATACTTATAAAGGTCTAAAAATTTTGGGTAAGGCACCTTGCGGTGCATGGTTGAGCCGAATCTGAAACAGGGTTGGAATTAGGCAGAGGCACTAATAGAAGGTTAAACGGTACCTGCTAAACGCAATACGTAACTGTTTAATCTACTACCTAAGTAATCCCTACACAATATTTCGATATTGACACTTCAGGCCAGAAAACATACTTTTCCTAATTCTCTTACGCAATTACTTGAAATTTTAATATTACAAACAATACTATTTCAAGACCCGACATCGAAATTGAGCCGAACTGGACGGAATTCCCCATTTTATTACTCTATACCTTTCTGAAATAGACTATAGGTTTTATTACTCTCGTCTGATGACGAAAGAACTGTTGTTTCTTATAAGCTTAATTCAACTCACTGTACTGTGTATATTTAACAAATTTATGTCTTTAGGAGGCACAAAGTTATTGTATAATAGGTTCTGTTAATACTCTCTGGGTGCCACCAGCTGCAACTATTGTAAAGAAGGTAAAATAGTCCATAGAATCTGGCAAACACTGACCTGCGGAGAGGAGATTTCTACATTCCTTAAAATATTGTAAATATACTTATAATATCGTCTTTCAACTACTTCATTTTTGAGTTTCAAAGTACGTCGCTGATTGAAAGCAAATATCGTTAATAATTACGTATACACGTATACTTCGTAGTTACTCTATTCTCTATTCTGGTATTTCGTTTTTCCATAGACACCGAATTCTTGACTGACTGAGTAGATCTTCCCGAGAGAGCAGATATTTTGTCTTCGTCACATCAAGTAAACCAGAATGATAAAGACAATATAGTGTGTTTTCTAGGAAATCTCTATCCCCTCAGTCAAGAATCCGGTCCCATAATGGCTGTTCTGTCAAGTGATTTCGGCTGCGAAAATGTAGAAGTATTTATCTTACTTTTTTAAACAAAAACATTTTAAGTACATATTTATACTCTGTTCAAATTTCATGGTGGATTCGTTGCACTCACAACCCACTATATTTTTATCCACCAATACGAACGCAAAACGTCTACCGGTGGAATTGTTAGTTTTCAGTGATATTGTTTTGATGCGATGAAAATGAAATTTGAACAGAGAGAATAGAGAGGCAACAACGGATACCAAATATTCGGCAGGACATCGGCCGCATATAACCGAAAATCCGGTCGGCCACATTACATTTATTGAGTTTGGCTTTGATTTATTATTATAATGATATCAGCAAAATAAATAGGTCTGGATACAAACGAAATAAAAAGCCAATATGAAAATAAGGAGTAACATTATAAAAGAAGAACCAGAAAAGTTGCGGCTGGAAGTACAAAATCATTATAAAGTACTTCTAAAGGAAATAGTATTGTAATGCTTTTCTTATTTATTTAAATAGTTTTTACGGATAGGATAAAATTATATACACTACTATGGCTAATAGTACCATCAGAAGTTCGACAAAATCCTTTACACTGACGCCTCCAAAGAAGTTAATGGTACCGGATGTGCTGTTAATACAAGAGATACAACAATAGCAACATACAAACTTCCTGACTTATGCAGTATAGGTGCACACAGCTGAACTATACGGAATACAACAAGCTTTGAGGACTTCAGTACAGGATAACAGTAAACTTGCCATATGTACAGACTCCCTTTCATCAATATACTCCATCAGAAACAACTACTCACAACATCCTTTAGTGCAAGATATCCTTGACACCTGCTACCACCATCATACTAGAGGTATCTCTGTGAATATCATCTGGATCCCTTCCCATGTAGGAATTACTGGCAACGAATGTGCAGACCAAGCAGCGAAACAAACTTGTTCCTCCGACTCGTCAGTAGAGCAAATTCAACTCCATCAACATTTAAAATCAGCAGCTCGACAAACGATGATGCAAACATGGCATACATATTGGAATACACACAACAAAAAACTACGTACAATTCAACCTACAGTTACCGCTCAGAAGATGCCTCCATTGACAAGAAAGGACAAACGTATTATAAGAAGACTCAGAATAGGTCACACCCGGCTAACCCATGGTTATCTGATGTCTTCACAAAATCCTCCTACCTGTGAATTCTGTGATAGTGCAAGACTTACAATTGAGCATATACTTTTAGAATGCAAACACTACAACCAAACTCATCGCAAATACAAGCTCAGTGGATCAAAAACGTTCTCGGACTACCTAACCAGTTTAGTGATGTGATTCAGTTCCTTAACTGTTAAATTTAATTCAACTTTTATTATGTAATCAATTGTATAACAGATCCCGTGTCAGTGGCCACTAGATGCCGAGAAACGTTAAATTTAATTTTTAAAAATCACTATTGATTTAATAATAGAAACACACACTGTATTAAACTTAATTTATATATATACACTTTACTTAATGTTCTACTAATCTACTTACACTCGGTACGATAGTTCTAATTTATTTTTACCACTTGAATATTACACTATTCATCTTAAACAATTCACTATTTCATTCACTGTCCGATTACTAAGAACTTCTGTAAACTGTCTGTGAACTAACTCTGTAAAGTCTGTCCCAATAGAGTTGATAGCACGGATGGATAAAAATATACTGAATTCCCGACAAGCTGTCATGGAGGGTTGGTCAACAGGATTAAGACTTCCCGCTGGAAAGGGACGCAGGCTTATTATAACCCATATAGGCAGTGAAAACGGATTTTTGGATCAAGAATTATCGGAATTTCAATCTAATTCAAGCAAAGACTACCACGAAGAAATGACGGCTGACGTTTTTGAGGAATATTTCCAACAAATGATCGAATACATTCCCCAGAATTCACTTATTGTAATGGATAACGCCAGCTATCATTCTCGATTAGTAGAGAAACTTCCCACAAGTTCAAGGAAAAAAGCGGCGATAATTGAGTGGTTGCAGTGTAAAGCCTTAAATTTCGATGATACAATGGGGAAAAAAGAACTTTTGCAAATTGTTATATACCGTAAGGCAAAGTTTAAGAAATTTGTAATCGATGAGATGGCAAAAGGTAGAGGTATTATTGTACATCGCTTACCTTCTTACCATTGTGAGCTGAACGCAATAGGGCTTATATGGGCACAAGTCAAAGGTACAACAAAACTTTTAAACTTCAAGAAGTACGGCAACTTTTGATGGATTCCTTGGCGAATGTGACTGCCGAAAACTGGCAAAGCGCCATAAAACATGCTATAGCTAGGGAGGGGAAAATGTGGGATCTTGACGACTTAATCGACGAAACTACAGAGATCGAACCGTTAATTATTAACTTAGGACAAGACGATTCTTCAGATTTTTCTGATGAAGAATTTAGTTAATAATGCTGTATATATTATAGTTAAAGTAATGTTCACTTGCAATAATTTGTTATAATTTTTTTATTTTTGACAAGAATATGTGTGTTTATAAATCTTAGTTGCACAATTACTTTGTATTTTCATTATAATATTAATTATAATAAACGTTAAGCAAAAATCATAAATAGGTTAGGTTAGGTTTTTGATGAGTGGGTCTATGAGGCCCTCCACTGCGACTCGCAAGAGTCTATTGTGGATCGCACCTATTCAGATTTCACCAAACAAATTCAGCTTCTTAACAAAGCCAATTAGTTTATTTGGTGAATGATATTTCAGGTCCGAGGGCGAGAGAGAATCCCTGCCAAACTAAGATACCTGATTCGAGCCGCGGCGGGGCAGGCACAAATTATATGCTCTGCTGATTCATCATCTTCCAGACAAAGACGGCAGGTCGGATCTTCCGACAGTCCAAGATTTAGCATATGATGATTCAGATGACAGTGACCTGTTAAAAGACCTGTTAGACAACGTAGGTCATCCCTGCTATAGTCTAACATTTGTTTGGAGGCATTCTTCGAAGGATGTATGAAAGCCTTTGAATGAACCAATCCTGGTAAATTATGCCAGAAGTCTAAAGCTCTTCTTGCCGTCCAGGTATTCAGTGTTTGTTTGGCAAAACTTATTGCGATGCCAATTATTGGTACTGGTCCGATAGAAACACGTACGGCACCCTCCCTTGCAAGAGAGTCTGCCTTCTCGTTTCCTTCCATGCCAGAATGGCCAGGGATCCAGACCAGCAATACTTTATTGAGTTCTCCGATTAAGGAGAGTCTTCTTTGGCAGTCTAAGACCAATTTCGACGTTACACGGTGAGAGCTAAGTGCTTTCAAAGCCGCTTGGCTGTCCGAGAAAATTTTTATTGTTCTATGTATGAGATTGGCTTGCTCCAATCTCTCCACACATGAAACAATGGCGTAAATTTCCGCCTGAAATACGGTTGCATAGGATCCTAGAGAGGTTGAGATTTCTGTCCTAGTCCTGCGCCCGTATACACCTGCACCAGAGCCTGAGGGTGTTTTTGAACCGTCTGTGTACCAACAGCTGTCTGCGCTCTTAATAGTTCATCCTTACGGAGGATCCATTCATCTCTATTTGGAATTAGGACGGTATAAGGCAGGCCGTAGTTTACTGTTGGAGGCATTATGTCAGAGGTCATTCCCAGAATTCTGTGACTTTCAGTGTCCACTAGCATTCTGCTTCGTTCTGTATAAGCCTGATTTGTGCATTTAGAATTATGCACAATTCTGTAAGTTGTCCATCTAGCCTCTCTTTCCAAAAATATATGGAGAGGAGGTAGGTCCAGAAGGATTTCCATGGCTGCTGACGGTGTGGAGATGATAGCACCAGTAATTGCCAGGCAAGCCTGTCTCTGTAAACCAGAGAGCTTTGCTTGGGCCGTTAGCTGTAAAGCTTTTGGCTACCAGGCAATAGCTCCATATGTGATCATTGGTCTAACGATCATCACATATATCCAATAGATTTGTTTGAGTCCCAAGCCCCAAGATTTTCCACAGATCCTACGACATGTCCACAAGGATAGTCTGGCCTTATGGATAATTTTTTCCAAGTGAGCGTTCCAAGTAAGTTTCATATCTAGGATAATCCCCAAATATTTTACTTCCGCTGCAAATGGAATAACCTCACCATTGTAGGAAAGTGGTGGAATATCCTCCAACTTTCTTTTCCTAGTGAAGGGAACTATTACAGTTTTACCAGGGTTAAAAAAAAATCATAAATAAACCCTAACCCTGTTCTACGACTATGGACCGTTTGGTTCACTGCGTATGCTTCATTTGCATTTTATTACCTATTGTTATTTGACCGATTACCGGGTGGCCTGGTCACAATTTCTTTCTTCTTCATCTAGATTCATTGTAAAACATAAATAAGAGATAAAAAATTTTGAGACACACGACCTCCGTTTCCCGTTTATTATAGGCGCTCTGTGCTATTAACTCCTTTGAAACGAACTTTAATAACTGTTAACTGACTAACTCAAAAACTCTCGTATATCTTTCTCAATTCTCGAAGGTTTTGAATTTACCACGCTCCTCTAGAAAACAGACGCTTCGCATTCGCCAAGATTCATAGTTGAGTGACAGGGTCGGCTTTGAGTTGGTGACTTCGTAAAAAATTCAAAGGGCTGCTTGTCGTTGCTCTTGGAGAAATGTGATGAAGAGGCAGAAACTGATCTTAAATTGGAGAAGGGAAACTGTGCGAAAGTGACACTGGGATATGAATAAAAAACAACAGACTAAACTTGAAATATGGTAGAGAAAAATATTAAGAAGGATCTATGGTGGGAAAAGATAGGAGGATGGGATCGTCGAACAAATAATGAAATTTATGAGATGTACAATGACTCCACAATAATTGATTTGTTCAAAAAGGTTGCAGTGACTAGGGGACGTCAAGGAGGTAGCAAGGAAAATGCCAGAAGAAAAGAAAAGGAGGTGAAAGAAATTGAAAGGAAACAATCATGGAGGATATTGCTAAAAATGAAATAATTAACTGGATTTCACAGCCTATAAATAAGATTTATTTTAACTGAAGGGATGAAGCAATAAAAGTGACAATAATCTTCAAATATTTGATATTGGTTGGTACTTTGTTACCATTTCAAAATAAACAACGACTTTTCCAAAAAATGTTCGTACATGTTTTGATAACAACAGATTTTCATTTAATTGTTTGATATGCCCCTCCCTAAAGCACTCCCATAGGTCAAACAATTTTCTAATATAACCAGTCTTTTGTCGGAAAACCTCCGCGGGTGGAAATTGCGTGGGTAGAGGGGTTGGCCTAGACCCACACATTTCACGGTCATTGTCATAGCAACGATTCTCGCCTTTCCATCCCCAATACACAGGAAAATTATTCGAGTGAACATTGTGAATCGCTTGCGTTTGCTGTGTATTTTTTGTTATAGATATGTTTTCACATAATTCTTTTATTATAAGTACAAGGATTTTCACATTGCAGTACTGCAGTAGTATAAATCGACGCCTCCTACGAACACTGACGTTAACCAGTTTCAGGATACATTTTAAAATATTTCGATTGCTGAACAGATATTTTTCCATGATATTTGATCATTAAATAGACTTCAGATTAAATGAATAATCCACAATACTAACAACACACTTTTTGCATTTTTTAACACTTCACAACCAATCACCATTTTCTAAATACAATTTAAACGAATAAACAAAGTATCCTTAGTTGATTTGCAGTTTGTCCAACGTAAAGATTCGATATAAACGATGTTGGCTGCTTTAGTTAATTTGTTTATCAACAGGCTGGTTTATATTCGTTGTGACAGTAAAACTTTAGGTCTAAGATCTGTTCATAAGGGTCTTCCTCGGGGATCTGTTCTCAGTCCTCTTCTCTTTAATATCTATACTACTATCTTACACTACGTGGGAGTTGATTGTAGTATTTTGCAATATGCTGACGATTTTTGTTTGTACACACGTGGACACCCTCAACCAATATATAAGCAAACTTCAAGTAGGTTCATCAGAATGCAACCATGGCCTGGAAATATCCTCCAAGAAATCAGGGATTGTATTCTTTACTAGCAGTGGCGGATTTACACATTTGCCACCACTAAGCTATTCAAATTTTGCCGCCCCTACCGACATCTACAATGCTTACTTAGAGTTTAAAAGCAATATATTTGATTATCTAGTAAGAGTCTGGCTGATAATGTCGATCAGATTCCATCACAGCAGGTATAAAAGTTTCACAATACCATTTTGTGCAACAAAGCCAAGACGTTTTGGTTTTCTTGGCTCAAGGTAGATCTTAGACAACTTCTCACTCGTTTCCAGCAGCAAAGAAAGCTTTTCTCAACTGCTGTTGCTGGAGAACATATACAGCTATGCGAACTGCTAAATACACGTTCTGCAAATTCTGTTTCCGCAGGAACGAAGATCTTTTCAATGGTCCAGATTCCGGTTTATCAAAATTGGTGAATGTCGTAATGGATACGAGTACAGTTCTTGCATTTTTAATGAAGGAATTAAAGCATGGGAGTATAGCAAAGACATATTTATGAAGTCATCCGTGCCTAGTGATGAGCAAAGCCAGTACCAAGTCCAATACTAAGACAGTCTTGCTAACGGTCTCGGTCTTGGTCTTGGTATTGCTAAAATACTTGTAGTCTTGGTCTTGCATATTCAGTCTTGGACTTGCTCAAATAGTTTGTTACTTACTACTTACGTCATTTTGGAACATTTTCGAGACTTTTGATAGGTATAAATTATAAATGATCAACAATTCATATCTAGAAATCTTAAACACACAAAATGTTTTGTTTCGACGAAAACATATATATTCTCATATATCCTATTTAAAACGAAAGTTGTAATTTTTAGTTCGGTCTTGCACTTTGGTCTTGGTCTTGCATTCTCTGTCTTGGTTTTGGTCTTATTCTTGTTCATTCGGACTTGGTCTTGCTAGTGTATGTATGATCTTGGTCTTGGTATTGCAAAATCGCAAGACCAAGACGGATTTTGCTCATCACTAGTCCCTGCCCACGCTTCCCTACATATTGAACAACATTATTAGGTATATAAATATGATTTTTCATTTATTTTTGCGAGACATAAAAATGTTGGTTCCAAATTTGCCGCCCCTAAAATCTGCCGCCCTAAGCTCCAGCCTACTCAGCCTGGTGGTAAATCCGCCACTGTTTACTAGGCACCGCCTACCAGTCTTAGACAAAGTAAAAATTTATAACTTCGATATCCCCGTTTATAGTCATTTTACCTACTTAGGAATGACTTTGGACACCAAATTAACCTGGGACGTTCATATCAATAATTGCTTAGCCAAGGGTGAAAAAAGTATCAATATTCTGAAGGCCGTCAATCGTTATGAGTAGGGAGCAGATCCCAAAATAAACATTTTATTTTATAGGGCATATACACGATCCATTTTATATTACGGTAGTTACTTATATGGTTCTGCCACCAAATCTCGTTTGATAAAGCTAGATAGATTACAATATAAAGCACTGCGATTAGTATTGGGAGGTTTAAAAACAACTCCAACTGCCACTCATCTGGCTGAATGCAACGAACCACCTTTACATCTTAGACGAATATAATCAAGACTCTTTATTACGTAAAATTTCCACACTATTGGTGCAAAATGTAACAAATAAATGGTGTGAAATCAAACAATCCCCAGTGTTAGCTATCGCTTACCCCAACATCTCCGGTTAATGTGTTGAAGGCGATGGTATACCCTTTTTCAACTCAAATTACAATGTTTTTATGTTTAAACCTTCAGTGCAGTTTCCTAACTATGATAATCCAAGCCTGTTCAACCTCATTGTGGGAGAGATTCTCGAAGAAAGGCAATCCGCATGTAAAATCTATACTGACGGATCTAAAACCAAACTAGGAGTGGGTTGTTCGGTTTACATTCCCAATACCGAAGAACCCGCCGACTGTTCTGTATTTACGGCAGAACTAGTGGCCATCTATAAGGCGCTAGAATGGATCTCTGAAAAATGTCCAAACTTCCAAGATTACGTTATATTATCTGACTCCAAATCTGTACTACTATGCTTACAAAATCACATTGAACATCTCTATTCTAATAAAATTATTGTATCAACATATTAGTTCTGTTACACAATTCAGGAAAATTTGCTACATTCATGTGGGTGAAGGGTCATTCGAATATTCCAGGAAACGGAACTCCCGATAAATTAGCAAGGCAATCAACCTATTCAGGGACAAAACAGAACATATTGCTTAAATGGGATCTAATTTCAATAAGAAAAAAGTCTTACAGGAAAACTGGAATATAGAGTGGTCTTCATCTTGCAATAACAGCAATAATCCCTATTACAAAATATACCCTTTTTTTGGGCCGAGATGGGAAACTCATGTTCGAACCAGAACCCAAACAGTGTTGGACTCATCCCCAAGGGGATGCCTACCAACTACCCCCACCTCAAATTCGCCGTTACCCCCGCCTCGGCTCACACCGTCGTCTTCTCCCTAACTTTCACTCCTACCTGTCATGCCATATCGAGTCCCTCTTTTTCCCTAACCATGCTCTCTACTACGCCACTTACCTCCATCCATTCCTCCTCCCACTCAACATTATATCCACCATGTTCTCCCAATACACCGCCTCCCCTAGTTTCCTCTCCAACTTCTTCAGCACTTCCTCGTTCCTCCAGCATCTAAATACATGTCCCACATCATCCTCCACTTCACACCTCTCGCACACTCCAGTCTCTCTTTTTCCAATCTTGTGGAGGTACCCTACTTTCGACCCATGTCCAGTGATCACCTGTGTCAAGATATACAAAATATACCCTACGTTTCCTAAATTTTCATTCTCTGAACGAAGCCATCCCATCAGGAAAATCAACACATTGTTTTACAGATGTCTTACTGGCCATGCGGCCGTTAAAGGTAAACTCTTCAGAATGAAGATTTCTGATACAAAGATGTGAATACGATGAAAGTTTGGATGACCTAGAACATTGTGTATTTGGATGCCATCGTAATAGGCATGCAACCCAATACCTCATGAAAGGCACTCCTTAAAGAAAACGTGTCCCTTCCGCTAAACGTCCCATCACTTTTTTATTTAGCGTGTAGAAATCTCGCAATAAATACCATCTTGTGGGAATTCTTAAAGCGATCTAAGCGCAAATTTTGATTTTAACCCCCAAACTTAAAAATGTAAGTAGTATGAGTTATTTAATGAATCTGCTATAGATAATGATGTACCTATTGGCTCCGCCTTTGTTATTATTATTATTCCTCCTATCCGTTGCCTGTCATGTTTGTGTTTTTATATAAGACGCTATGAGGGGCACCTTAGCGTGAAGAGAGTATCCCTGATATTCCTGCTGCTATTTTTTCTTCTTTATCTTTTGTTAATACTGTATTAGATGTAGTTTGATGGAGAATGGATGATTGAATGCATGAATTAACTTTAACTTAGGACCATAACTCTTACATTTGATTGTATAGTTCAGTTGTTTGAAAAGGCTAAAAGGGCAACCAGCACCCAATGCCAAAAAAACGATGTTGGCACATTTACTGAATAGTACTGAAACCTTCATCATGCTCTTTATAAAGATTCACTCATTATATATAAACAAATTCTTAACAGTTCTGAACTAAGAGATGATGGAATCAAAAAGTGTGTTGTTATTCTTTTAGTCTGTGTAATGATCGAACTTAATACCTGGCAGCTGATGTATTTAGTAAAGGTCGTGTGTTTGGCGCTTGTGCAATTGATTTAGGACAAACTTTACCAATATGTCCACCAACTGACAAGTTGACATTAATGACAGTCGCCCTGGTGATAAATACCCAATCAATTAAAACAATGTCGAAGAAAGCACCAAATCAAAATTAAATGAACTCAAACACAATCAAAATAACTATTAAGAACCACGTATTGTGCAAAGAACGCTTGTTTATCATCAGATTCATCAGGGCGACTGTCATATGACGTCACGAGGACTTACTCTATATGACCTGAAGCCTTCTTTTGTGTATTTAACCTTAAAATATTTAAGGTTGGCTTTCTTTAATAAAACCAGTGTGGAGCCGCTACTGAAGAAAGCTTAAAGTATCACTCCGTCCGTAAAGACCAGTGGTAGATAAACCAGTTCCAATAAAAACGAAGAATACGACGAATATAAAACCTTATTTGAAGTTGAATAATGTCCGAGCATGAGAGTGACCGGAAGTATCATTCAGATTCTGATGGATCGTGAACGGGGCCAATAGGCGTGTGCGTTACACAAATACAACTTAGTCAATTGATGAATTTGAAAAAAATGTTTATAAAAAATTTCATTTCAAATTTGTATTGGAGTAGTAAGTGAGTAAGTAAAACGAAATATTGTTAAATCCTAAACGAGAGACAGTATCCTTATCGACATTGTGTGTGTGTGTGAAGCCTCAAAAACACGCAAGGACACACCACCAGCTTTTTTAGGTTAGGTAACATCAACCACTTAAGGCCACCTGGTATGTCGCAAAAAATTGGGACAAGTTCTTGCTAGGACAATAAACTGTGTTCATTTGAAAAGGACACGTCAACTTTTAACTTGAGGGGGACACTTTTTGGCGCTAATGTCATAAACGTCAGATTCACCCCCTCCCTACTGGAGACACCCCTTACATTTTTTCAAATGGCATTAGGTATTAAGTTATACCTTCAAAAGCTCTGGTAAATCTCTATTCAATCATTATGTTTTGCCTTTGATACCAGCCTTCCATTGTTATTTAATCGTTGTTTAAAATTGGCTCTCTTTCAACTTTTCGTAAGCCCCCGTACTATGTTAAGACAGAAACACTCTTTAAAGAATAAAAAATTTACAAATAGTAAAAAGACAACTGTTAACAAGAAAAAACTGCTATTTGGTCATGTATTCAAAGTGACCACCGTTAACATTCAGGCAATAAAAGTTGAAAAAGAGCCAATTTTAAACAACGATTAAATAACAATGGAAGGCTGGTATCAAAGGCAAAACAAAATAATTGGATAGAGATTTACCAGACCTTTTAAATGAGGTGTGACTTGATACCTAATGCCAATTGAAAAAATGTAAGGGGTGTCTCAAGTAGGGAGGGGGTGGATCTGACGTTTATGACGTTGGCGCCAAAAAGTGCCCCCCCCCAAGTTAAAGTTGACGTCTTTCGGCATTTCTTTCTAATATGTCCCATTTTTGAAATATTAAGGGTGGGTCCTTTTCAAATGAACACAGTGTATATTGCATGTTGTTTAACACTTTTCTTTTTTTTACATCAGTTCGGCGGCAGAATTGGATCAGGAAACCTATAAAGTGGGAGGGACTTTACCAAACTGGGCTAGGTAGGCGACACTATCGGCATTGTCGCTGAACTAAATTCGACTAATCCAAACTGGCTTGGATAGTTCGTTGCTGATCCTTGTCGAGATTTTTTGACAGCGATGATGGGTATATGGCACCAGTCAAATAGGACACAAATAAAAAAATCGTTATTACAGAACTAGTAGAAGTAGAAGGATGTCTGAAAACATATTTGGTGTCTTCGTTTCGGGAAACGACTGAATCTAAAGGCAAAAATCAAAAATGACAAGAGTAGAGTGTAATACTCAACCATACATAACAAACTGAATTGATTAAAATTGTGTATTTGCTACTACAGCTGGCATGGCCCAATTTGGAATTATTTGATAATGGATAATAAGACATTTAAAAAACTCATGAGAAAAATAAAACATTAAGTTGGTTGGTAGCTAGATTTTTCCTTAGAATTCCGACTTTCAGTTTACAAGACATTGCAGAAATTGATCAGCTGGGTCTCAACTGCGATCAAGAAATTTTACGTCTTGCAAGTTTTACTACTTCATGTCAAAAGGCCTTTAGAAGCTTACTGTTTAACCGGTACTCAGAAAAGGCCAATTCGTGCTAAGTTAAATCAAAAAGGCAGCTGAACAATCACTACTTTTGAATCTGATTCGATGGGGGCTTTTTACATAAAAATAAAAATCTTATTGACGTCAAAAAAAAATAGTTCAATACTATTAAACGCTTTACAAAATTAGAAAAATTAATTTCCAAAGAGCAGACCGTCCACTAAGAAGCAACAACTACTTCTCGGGCTATATGCCCCGACAGACATAGAATTAAAGTAAACGGGGTTGGTATATCTGTTAAGATAGAACCAACCATTCTGGTTTGCGATTAGAAGGAATAACATCACTTGTGGACCGGTTTCGGCGTATTGCGCCTCATCAGCACAAGGTAGATGCTATTCGTCCAGAAGCTCTGAGAGCATAATCCTGGACTAGAGACTACGTTGATACCACACCAATACATTAGCCTTAGTTAAGGAAATGCTAAGAGTGCGATATCAGCGACATCTCTACATCTAATCACAAACAAAAATTCTATATCGACAAAAAACCATCTCGGTTTTGTAGGTATTTACTTAATTACAGTTAACTGTAAATAATTGTCATATTAGTAAAGCGTGATATATAGACGTCAAAAAATAATAGTTCAATACTATTAAACGCTTTACAAAATTAGAAAAATTAATTTCCAAAGAGCAGACCGTCCACTAAGAAGCAACAACTAGAAGTGTAATTCAATGTCTGTCAGGGCATATAGCCCGAGAAGTAGTTGCTTCTTAGTGGACGGTCTGCTCTTTGGAAATTAATTTTTCTAATTTTGTAAAGCGTTTAATAGTATTGAACTATTATTTTTTGTCGTCTATATATCACGCTTTACTAATATGATAATTATTTACAGTTAACTGTAATTAAGTAAAAATCTTATTGACACACTCGACTTCCTCTAAGTAAAAAAAAATACATGCTTTTAAAAATGATACTCCTCTTAGTGTATAAATTACTTAAAAAAAAATCAAGTTCGATTCGACACTTTATTTATTTAACTGGTATTCTCCAAACAAAACAAGCGTGGGTGTTATTTTCGAATTTTTAATAAATCAGCATCAAAATATGTAACTTTAATTCGTCCTCATCCGTTTGCTAAATTGCATGTGGTGATATGGCAATAATCAACGATCTTTGGCAGAATATCAGTGTGTATAAAATCAATTTAAGAGATATGAAAATGTCCGCCTCCGCATTATTATAGTCACACAAAAATCAGTGGCGTATAATATTCTTTAAATAGTATCAAAAAAATAGGGAATAGTATGTGATCGTAAATATGAGTTTTCTTTAGGTTCTATACTCATTGTGAATACATTTTTAATAATAATAACTCGTTTATTCTCAACAGGTAGGTATACAGCCAATTACAGAGAATATAAATAATGTGTAAAGTTTAGATTTTAACGAGAACAATAATTTTTAGACAGCTAATACCACTAGTAATAGTGCGCATAAACTGAAAAGAAATATTTACTTTTATATATTTTGTCTTCATGGTCGGCTTTAGATTTTAATTTAGTTTTGAAATTGTAATCCATTAACTAACACTTTTAGTGGAAAGTGAAAAACTCACTTACGTAGGTTGTTTGAATCAATAATAAATTTTAATTTCAATGTTTCATAACTTGTTCATATTTTAGTCTAGAAAAAGAATTCAAATAAATCCGAAAGCTTGGAAGTAGTAAAACAGAGTTTTTACTTTCTGTAATTTTATCAAACTTATATTAAACGCTACGTTTTTTGATTAATGATTATTTTTCAGGTACCAATGCTACAGGCTGAACTGCAAACGTAGATAACAATTATGTATTTATATTTATTTAATGGTTAGGTAAATTAATATTTCAAATGGTTCGCGCCAACTACCACTATTTTTATTCACACTGTTTAAAAACCCATACAAAGAATTTGCCTATTTGTCTATAGGAATGACTATTGAACTTATCGTACATTTTAAACAATCTTACTTTAGCTAAAGCCTACAGCGCTAAAGTCGGTTCGCTCCCAAGAAAAACCGCACGTAAATAAAATCACGTGCCTATTGAGAACGATGTGATGTATGTAGTATTCATGCAATAATTAAGAAACAAGTTAACAGAACAAAGAACACTGAAATAACACAATTTTATCAACTCAAAACACGAATCAAGTAAATTAAATCTCGTAAATAGGTACTATACACAATAATTAATCTCTGTTTCGAAATTTCACACGTATGGATAAACATGATTTTGATTACCTTTTAAATAAAGTAGCTCCTTTAATTTCTAAAGCTGATACAAATTTTTGATGTTCTATACCAGCAAAAGTTAAGTTGTATTTTTGGCGACTGGTGACTCCTATCGTTCGCTGATGTATCTGTTCCGAATATCAGACTCTACAATTTCCCTTTTTATCCCTGAGGTCTGCCGAGCTATAATTCTAGTTCTAAAGGAATATATTAAGGTAAGGAAATAAAGTTTCTTTGGTAGGTAATTAAAAATGATTTATTAGGTGATATTTTCTACAGTAGGAGATCGTCAGAAAATGGTATAACAGCTGAAGATATATCTGTCCTTATGTCGGTCGATATCGTTAATAAATTCTGGTCACTAAATTGAGTAGGTGATTGATCTGAAGGAGGAAGGTCGTTTGTTTGTGGTTTGTGTGACTGCGCGGGTGCTGAAAAGCAGCTAAATGAATCTGGAGCTGAATGAGATGATGATAAAGGGGGTGGGCAGAGTTGGGTTGAAGGAACAGAGTTCTCCGATCTTCCCATAGCAGGCTCGAATCTTCCCACATCAGGCTCGAATTTTCTCATAGCAGCGTCAAATAAAATTTTATTTATGTAATTTTTCGCAATTTGGTACGAGGTTGAGCTCAGTTTACGCAACTCACAGCCCACATGCTGACCGTATATAAAAAATTCATACTGTTGTGAAGCTGTTTGCAGTATTTTATAAGCCTCATCTGCTCTTCGGTCAGCTTCTTCTTGACGTTCGCTCTGATACCTCCGTTTTTTATTTTTGGGAGCGGACTGTTCTGCAGGTTGCTTGACCTGGTCTGGGTTGCCTCGTGTGCTGGGTCATACAGATACTTCAGATACAGGTCTGTTTGGCTCTAACCCGCTTTCTTGATCAGCTTCTTGATGTTCGCTCTGATACCTCTGGTTTTTATTTTTGGGAGCGGAATTTTCTTCTGCAGGTTGCTTGTGCTGGTCTGGGTTGCGTCGTGTGCTGGGTCCTACAGATACTTCAGATACAGGTCTGTTTGGCTCCAATTCGCTTTCTTGATCAGCTTCTTGATGTTCGCACTGATACCTCCGTTTTTTATTTTTGGGAGCGGAATTTTCTTCTGCAGGTTGCTCGTGCTGGTCTGGGTTGCGTCGTGTGCTGGGGATACAGACCTGTCGCATTCTTTATCAGTTTCATCCTCCGTCTGAAAAATAAATAAATACAAAAATTAATTAATACTGAAAATCAAAATTATTAAAATAGAAAAACAGTAACTTTTGTTTGACTTTTTTCTACGCTAATATTTTCATTGTTTTAGATGCCAAGCACAAATTGTGGATGTAGGGAAGTAAGCAGGGAATTTGATGTTGCGTGGAATTTTCCTCACTGCATTGGATGTGTCGATGGAAAACACGTCGTAATGCAAAACCCTAATAATGCTGGGAGTGTGTATCTTAATTACAAAGGAACGTTTAGTATCGTTCTAATGGCCGTTTGTGACGCTAATTATTGCTTTACATTCGCTGATGCCTTCAGCACTGGCAGTGCTGTAGGTTGTCTAAACCGCACGGCACTGCACTCTGGCGACAAATTGTCGATTAGTTTATGATTCAAATTTTTGATACGCCTATGATTTAAAAAAATAGTCCACAATCATAAAATATATATTATTGAAAAACCAAATGGTTTTGTCAAGTGCCTAAAAACTATCAATAATAAAAAATGTTTCACTGATACGTCTCTGGTAGAACGGAAGTCTGGGCCATAAAAATTTAAAAATCAACTTCGTTTGCGTAGGATATTTTCTCGGTTCTATCAACAACTTTGCATACTGCTCTGCAAAGGCGTCGTTATTACTTATCACTCTGGAATATGCCTATTTTTTTTACTAGATTCACTATAACGAATTTTAATTTAACTTTTTTAAATATGCATAGATTTCTAAGAAATTTATTTTTCTGCTTGAATAGTGAATTGTTATGTTAATTTTTAGTAACCGAAATCTCCTACGGAATGGATTTTTTGCCCACTATACATTTTAATAATCACCATTAGATGCTTCTTATATAATTATATACAGTGGCATACAATATTTAAAATTTGACAGGCTAGGAATGTTAAATTGTACATACAGTGCGCGACTAAATTATGAAACAAATTTATTATTTTGTGAACAATGCAGGTACTTCTGTTAGAAATCCTGAAATAAGTTTTGACGTGGTGATTTTTTAAAATTGGAATATGAGTCGTGTTATTAGGTACAAAACTAATTTAATCAGAGAACAATTATAAAATAGACGAAATGCAAAATTAAATTTTATGATTCTACATAATATTTTTTAGCTAAATTAAATGTTCGAAATGACAATCCATTAGTTTCTAGACAATAAGCATTCTTCTTGCAGAGCTCTAGGTACTTTTACTTTGGTTTTGCAGCTCCTGTAGATTTTGCGGTTGATCGAGATATACCTTTGATTTTAAATAACCTCACAGATCTGGAGATCTTGGGGCCACTCTATTAATTGCTAATATTTTTTACAATAATAGCAAATTCTCAAGAAAAAGATTTTGGTCACCCTATAGAATCAATACTTGCTTAACTAGTACGCCATTATTGAATACAGTATTATTTATAAAAGATCTTTCCAATGAGGTATTATAAGACCTACACTCCATGCTCAATTACCGTTTATAATCTATAACTCTTTTCGTGTTATTTGCAATATTTTCGGTGTCTTATATGAATTCACCTTTCTCAAAAAATATCTAACACTATAATGCACATTAAGTTTTTCAAGGAGAAGGAAAATAATCATGGTATTCACCCTTCTCCTTCTTGAAAAATATCCAATTACATCATATATTTCTATTGTCGAGATAAAATACAAAATTTCCTCCATAATCCATAATTGTATCTCTAAATTTAAAAGTGTTAATATATTCAAAGGATGAAACGAAAAATGAGCCCAACTCTTTATTGCATTTCATCCCGTTTGATTTACACACATTACGGATTACGATTTAACGCTGAGATTAGGATTAAAGCGTATCTCGCTCAGTCTACCTATTCAATAAATGTTCCATTATTACTTCTCCCTAGTTTACCCCCGTCCCTAGTTTATGTCACATCACCGATGAATTTAGATCATTTAAAAGATAAAATAAGACAGGCATGTCGTACCGTAACACTCCAAATTATTATAGCAGCATGTACAAGAAATCATTTAACAAGGTTTGATAATTGTGTCAATGTAAGTACATGGTCATCAATTTGAACATTTTTTTCTATATAATATAATTCATTTTTGGTAGTACTATTTTTATCTACTGTCATTTAATGACCCACATTATCATTACCTAGTTCAGAATAGCATCATGACAAGTGAGCTTGTTGAAACTGTCATTGCCTATTCTCAACTAAACATTATTTTACACCATACGAAAGTTGAGTGCTTTAACTTTTTAAAAATATTAACATGTGTAATTTTATTTCTACAAATGAAGAAGATACACTAATTTGTGTGATCAGTCTCTTAATCTCAATATACTTATTTCGGAGTCTGGCGAGCTGAATATGCCGCCCTATGTATAGTTTGTTTAACATATCCGAATATACCGGCTAGACTGTTTAAAAAAAAATGATTATTTTTTTTCTCTTAAATATACTGAAAATATTTTTGGACATGACGAAAATAAAATACTATAAAAGTTTGAACTCTTAATATTCATATTAAGAGGTGATAATTTATATTTTTCATTTAAATAACATGGAAACAAAATTGTCTTGTGCTTTGGAATTTTATAGCAGGGAGCAGAACTTCGGAATGACTAAGATATATTCTTATAGGAAATTTGACGCTCCACAAAAAAGGTCTCTTATAATCTCTTGATATTTTCACTCCTTTCAAAGTTATTCAAGGTTAAAGTTGAATTAGTAATACATTTTGAAATTTTTCGACGCTACAATCAAGTTTATGAAAAAACTTTATAGGATATTTTTTGTAGAGCGGTTTATTGGCTACAATCAATCTTTTTAAATTTTTTTTATATTTTCAATGGGTCGTAAGTTATTCGCATTAAACTGCATTAATTAATAAAGTCAATACAGGAAGAAATTTCCTAATTGTAATAAAAATCTTTTAAATCAACAATTACAATTAATAAAAATATAATTTAAAAATAGATTTAATATAATTAATTATAAACAATAAAATTATGATTATTTAAGAAAATTTTTAATTTAAGAGGTATGAAAAAAAAGTTTATGTAGTTAAATTATAGCCAATAAAACGATCTACAAAAAATATCCTATAAAATTTTTTCCAAGTTTGATTGTAGCGTCGAAAAATTGAAAAAATGTCAAAAGTTATTACCAAGTTAACTTTAACCTTGTCTATCTCCAAAATAACCATTGCATTAATTAAATAAGTTACTACAGAAAAATCCAAATGGGTACGCCCGGTCAATGTTTTTAACTCGAATCTGTCTTTTAAATATATGTTAACGCCTGATCTGTGAAATAAACTCTACTTTGTATTTTTTTATCTTGAAGTCTAGTAAAACTTCATCACTATGTTAATATTGAAACTGTATTGGTCTGCTTCTTGGAGGAATCGGGATTATTGGTGGAAAACCTATTTCCACATTGGTAAAATATTATCAAAGTGTTCATCCGTGCAGCATTCGGTGAACCGAATAATCAATTCATACAACAAATTTACTCAGACTTGAGTATTAATTGTGGGGTGTTGCAATATTTCAAAGCATTAATTTAGTTTAATATATCAAACCAAATTATTACTGAGCAAATGAATTTTTAATTTTGGATGCTAAATGCAAGTGAATGAGCTTTGTGAGATGTTGTACTATCCCATTATGAGGAATTATTATCAGATATTCCAACAGGCATCAAATATTTTTTCAAGATGCTACAACCGTAATAGCCAGCAAGTCCACGTTACGTCATCTGACAGTCGCCCTGAGATAAACAAAGCGTTTTCTGCAGAACACGTAGTTCTTAATATATAGTTATTTTGATCGTGTTCGAGTCCATTCGACTTTGTTTTAACTGCTTAGGTATTTTAAAAGCTATATATAATATATTATAATAAAAAGGATCATTCAATCAATACAAAACAACAACAAATCTATCCAACTGTCATTAGTGTCAACTTGTCAGTTGGTGGACATGCCCCATAGTAGACCATCGAACATAGACAAAGACAAGAAGGGTCACTCTATAAGCCCCTCTCCCCTCTCTATACCGGTGAGCTTTAAAAATCACAGTTATATTAACGTTATAATGAAGTTTTATTAACCATAACACCTGAGCTGTTAGAAAACTGTAAAACAATAATACCCGAATTTTGCTCTTAAAAGTATTTACAAGTGCACCGACGGAAATGCGTTGGTTTAAGTTACTGGCTATTTGATTAAAAAAAGTTTGTTGCAACATTCGAGTGCTTAAACTATAACGCCTATTCTGGTTTTAAAAAATGTTGCGGTCTAAATGTGCCTCCTCTAAACATTCTAGAACATGCTTGAACATTTTTTAATTTCCCCGAAAAGCTCCGATAATGAAACTAGTCGAATTTAGGTCATACTGAACAAAAACACATTTAACAGTTTATAGTTATTTATTCATTTATATAAATATACATCAACTTGAAACACTATCATCATCCAATCAACCTTTTTACGTATTCACAATTATCGAGAATCTGATCGAAAGGAAAATATTTATTCACTTAAAATAACAATTATGTATGCCAAAAGGGAAAATTGATGAAAACAATTTTTTACCAAATACTGAAGTTGGAGAAAAGCTACGAGTAGGTATGTTGAAAATAAAAACTATGAAGATGTGTATATTGCACGGCTATTACAAAATCTGGAAGAGTTTTTTGAGTTCCACCATCAACTGCCAATCAGTTTTTTGTAGATCGTCTCTGAAGTAGTCTTTGCAAGCGTCAATCGACTGTCGGGATATCTGCAACAAAAGTAAAAAGTCCATTCACTATTTTTACGTTAAACAGTTTTATTGTAAATATCAAGAACGGCAAATAGCATTAGTTTATTCATGAATGCGGCAGAGTAATAAATATTCGTGACCCTTGCAAAACCAATACAGGATGAACCATCCAAGTAATATTAATATATTATCGTGAACATTAATTTTTTTCTACTTCTGTGTCGGGCAGGTAGCTTCACCCTGTATCAGGACGAGTTTAGGGTCTTTTCTATTGCTAAGAATTAAATAAATGTTTTGAACGTTTTGAATAAATTTGAAATGTATACAATTTAAATCGGAACGATTCATTCTTAAACTCATATTAAGTACGCTTATGAAATTTGACCAATTGATTGATTTATTGATGCGCCGGAATTATGAAACTATAGTGCAAAAATGCATACGGTTTTACATAAAATTGACTATAAAATGAAGCAGATTTGGAAAAACTTGAATTTTATCTCATTTTATGGCGTCTTAGAACTTTTGATCAAGAATGACATTTTTTGCAAAAACTAAAAATGATTCTCCTCAAGGGAACTCCATCCGTGGACACATTGTATAACGCAACACTTGAAATTTTACTTATTTTTGATTTAGAAGAAATCTTTTACTTTTCAACCAATTAAAATGATTTTTCCGGCACAGAGTAGGAAATTTATATAAATTATCACAAGCATTTTGAATTTTTGTGAAAATAAATTTGACAATTTATTATACCGGGTGGAATGAAACAATATTTATGTATTGTAAATCCCATATTTATGTATTGTAAATCCCAAACACCCCGTGGGGTAAACTGAATGCTAAAAATTTTTTCTTTGCAAATAATAAGAAACTTATTAATTCTCGATATTTTGTTTTTTGATTCAATCCGGTACATAATAATGTTTGATTTCACCCGGTATAATAAATTGTCAAATTTATTTTTACAAAAATTCAAAATACTTGTGATAATTTTAATGAGTTTCCTACAATGTGCCAAAACAATCATTTTAATCGGTTGAAAATTAAAAGAGTATTCTAAATCAAAAATAAGCAAACTTTTAAGTGTTGCGTTAAGTTTGTCCATGAGTTTATATACAGTGCGTCCGTAAAGTAACGCATAAATTCATTATTAGCTAAATAAACAATAAAATTAAAAATTCCCGAAACAGGTCGATTTTTGATTTTAATTAACTACTTTTTCAAATTATAATCTAATAAACAGGAACCCCCCTTTTTTCAATTTACGGATTACCCTTGCTGAGCTGATTCCAAAAAGGTATAACACGTTGCTTCGAATTGGTACAGGGTGGGCAAAAATACAAAAAAAAATTATGAAAATTGTTTATGGAAAGTTATATGTTACTGAATGTAATAAACAAATTAAATGGAATTACGTACTTATGCAAATACTGTGATACCTACACTACCAAAAACAAACAAACGAAAATTTACAATAAATGTTTAAATTGTTTTCCATTGATCGTTAGACAATGTCTGAACCGGGCATTACTTTCGTCTCTTATATTCTGTAGCATAGCGGGTGTAATGTTCTGTATTTCTTGTCTAATTCGGTCTTGAAGTTGACGGATATTTCCAGGTCTGTTTGCTAGACATTAGATTTTAAATAACCCCATAAAAAGAAGTCTAATGGGCTCAGATCAGGTGATCTAGTGGGCCAGTCCGCTGGTCCCCTTCTTCCTTGCTACCGTTGTGAAAAAGTTCTGTTTAAAAAATCGCGCTCAGTTACTGCGAAATGTGGCGGTGCGCCATCCTGTTGAAACCAGATTCTGCGGTCTAGATTAGTGGGTAATTGAATATCAGGAAAAAGCTGGATCAGATCAGGAATTAATGTATTTTATAGGAAATCCAGATATAATGCTCCAATAATTGTATTTCTCACAATACCAGCCCATACGTTGGTTTTTTGTGGTCTTTGCGTATGACACTCTTGCACCCAGTGTGGATTTTCATCAGACCAATAACGGGTGTTTTGCCGGTTAACATGACCGTTCAAAGAAAACGTTGCCTCGTCCGAAAATAAAACGTTATCAATGAAATTGTTATTTTTGTTCATCATATACTCGCAGAATTCAGTTCTGCGGTCAAAGTCGTCTTCAGCCAATTCATGGATAAGACGTACTTTATAAGGATGGTATTTTACCTTTTTAAAAATGTTTGATGCTGAAGACTTTCCAATACCAACATCCCTAGATAATCCTCGCACTGTACAGCGTGGATTTTCTACTGCCGACAAAATTATGTCTTGTTGAATATTTTCATTAATTTTTGGTCTACCTTGCTTTGCTGCATCCCTCACATGTCCTAATTCTCTGTATTTTCGCTCTATTCTGCTTACCGTAGATTATGAAATAGGTCCACGATCTGGGTGCATTTCATGGAATAATCGGCATACCTCTGGTTGAGTCCGCATCTTATCGCCAATACCAATCATCATTAATATTTCAATCCTATCACTTTCGGTTAAAAGCATTTTGTAAAAAAAGTTTTCACGTAAATGTATCTTTTCTAAAGCGTTAACAATACAGAATTGTACATAGATGTTACTGACAGTTTTTAACGTCATATGAAAAAAATGGTAAAAAATACTGTCAAACAATAAAAATATTTTTATGGTTCAGGGGCTTGGATCACTAATAAAAGCTGTTAAATACAATGTTAAAAATATTGCAGTGTTTTTAATAGTGTATTAAAGTAGTTGTGTAACAATACGTAATTTCATTTAATGTGTTTATTACGTTTATTCTTTGTTATTTTGTAAGTAATTTGGAATTTTTGCATTTTTAGCCACCCTGTACCAATTTGATGCAACGAGTTATACATTTTTGGAATCAGCTCAGCAAGGGAAATCCGGAAATTGAAAAAAAGGGGTACCATTAAAAAAATGGTGATGACGTCATCACACGAAGGTGGTTCACCCTGTACATTAGATTATAATTTGAAAAAATAGTAAATTAAAATCAAGAATCGACCTGTTTCGGGAATTTCTAGTTTTATTGTTTATTTAACTAATAATGAATTTATGCGTTACTTTATGGACGCACGGTATATAATAATAAAAATAATCTGCTGTATTAGATACTAATCAACACTTTTCCAAAAAATAAATATATCAAATTATTACTTCTCCCACAAAATAAATTCTTTTATCTACTGCAGTTTAATGCCCGCATGTTTTGCCTCAAAATAAAAATGCAAATCATCTTAATTTGCAAACAGAATACCAAGTAGATACTCCAAGTTGCGACTACTATAACAAACATCAGAGGGTAGGGCAAGGGTTGAAAGAGGATAGACGGGGACATGAGGGGCTAGAGACATGAATGAAATCAATGAAAATTTGGGTCAAAGGAGGTCTTGTGTGCTCTACTTCCATTCATGAAAGTAAATGGCGCAGAAGAGTCGAAACAAATATAGTTTTCTAGCTGGTTTTCATAAGCGTACATAAAGATAAAAAACAGAGGGTTTGTAGTTAAGTTGTTATAAGGAATAAAAGATAATATTCGTTTGATATTTGTGATGTAAAAAATATATGCAAATCGATTTTTAATTGCCTTTTTTGATCGTTTTATTACATTCATTCATTTATATTTTATTATTTCAATGCTTCTCAATCATCAGACAAAATAATTAACACTGTTTACATTATTAAAATGATTAGTCTTTTATTTTTAAAATGGAGAGATATTCTGGTAACATCGTCAACGTCAGTTGATAGAAATTACTACAATTCTATAAAAATATCTAAATTTTTTTAAAAGGGCATTAAATCACAATAAATATTTTTATTTTTAACGTTTCGGTAGCGTTCCAGCTGTAGATATAAAAAATTATTGTGTTTTCTAACATCTTTTAGACACTTATAAAAAAATTCAACAACTAGAGAATTTTAAAGATAGCGATTTTTGTGTAAAAATGTACCACAAGGAACGTACAGAAGAAACATAAAAATATCACAAACGTTGCACTCTGGTGTTGCATAGCCAGTTATCGACCAATTGAAAGCGGTGTTACTGCAGCTGAAATTCGTTTTATCTTTTTCACCCCTTCGTCTGCCTCTAGTGCTGTACAATTCACCGGAAACTACTCTCCCGTTTTCCAGGTCAGGGGGTCCGTGTAAATATTTCCAGATACACGTGAAAATGAACTCCCCTTAGGTTTCATTTCTCGGTAATTACGTTTATTTTATAAAGAAATATCTGTCGATAACCAATTATTTCAGTGTGTATACTTTTCAGATTCCTTGGTTGAATGGGGATAGCAAATTATCGATATCAGTTGAACTAAATGTTTTTTTTAACAAGATTAGTCCAGACATTTATTTTGTTCCTTGAAGGAAGAGTATAAATTATGACGCATAAACGGCCAACCTCAAGAATCCTCCACACCTAATTTAATATACAGAGTGGTGGAACAATCCCAACCTCAGACATTTGGGGGCATGTAGTAAACATTTTAATGGATGTACTACATATGGTATAGTGTAACCAATTCAACTCCATCCCATCACCACCACCATCCAAAAACTGGACTCCATGAGCTCATCGTATTCATTAAATCATTACTTTCGTTCAAATGCAATGAATAAGCTTTTGATAAACAATTAATCTGTCATTTATGATGATTAAGTTTAGTCCTCAGTGGATTTTTCAACTCGTCGACAATGGTCAACTTCAAAACAATTCAATTTTTTTAGTTTTTTTACGTTTGGGGGTCTCCTGGAACTTGGGGCCTGGGCAAAGTGCCCCAGTTGTTCCCCCTGTGGCAGAATAGAATGATAATAGTAGAAGATATGGGTACGAATATCGGTGAGAGAATTAGAACTCGACAAATAACATTAAACAATTACATATTTATATAATAAATAAACGAATTTGTAACTTACTTTACTGATGAGAAAATCTGTCTCATCAAAATGTCTACCAAACATTTTAGGCGATTCTCCCGGAACAGGTTCTATCTTAATACATACTTCCATTCCTTTTCTGGCGCTTTCTACCGTTTTGTGATTGCTCTCGATACTGGTTACGATTCCTATATCCACAAACTGAAACAAACCAGAAAAATATTTCTATAATTCGAACAAGAATATCTTAATTATAATGTTGGTTATTAGCGACAAAGATGAATTTTACTGGGTTTTTTCGATAAAATATTTGATTTATTCACGTATGTAGCAAATTTGATCTAATGCCCATTTTAATGTGTCTGGTATATTGTGTTTTATCCGCGCTCCTTGATATTTGGGGAATTCTATAAGAATGTGCTTCGCTGTTATTTTGGAACATGTAGCACTCTGGTATACCGTTCTTATTGAATAAATGCTAATGAGCTTACTGTGTCCTATTCTTAATCGAAGTATTTGTTTTATCTTCCCAAGTTTTACATCGGGCTTCTCTTCGGATAAGTTTTTTCTGACATTATATGCTAGCAGTCCTTAGAATATATTTATGTAAACCGTTAATTTATTTGAACTTTTTACAAGCATTATCACTCACTGAAACCAACTATCAATGCCTGTGTTACAACAGGTGTTTTTTTAAATAGATTTCAAACATATACTCTGGAATTTATTTTCCTTAGCAACAATAAACAACGCTTATATTATTATAACCGTTTTCAGTTTCAAAACGGTTTTATTTAGCTTGTCCTGTTTGTTGGGTCAAATTTAGTTATTGAAATTGTATCCCCTTCCTGTTGACCGATTGATATGAAATTTAATAAACATTTCAAGTTCTGGTGACAATACAATTATGTAAAATTATTCAGAATCAAGATGTCCTATGCGACAAAATAGCGAATTACATTTTTTTAACCTCCTCAATATGGATATCGAATGAAAGGGTTTGATTCGTAGAATACATTACATCATAAGAAAACCAAATGCAAGATGGCCGCCACTACAAAATGGCGGATTTAATATTTGTTTCAATTCCCTTAATTAGGGTAATGGATATTAAATGAATTTACAAGTAGAACACAGTTTATGGCGGATTGTTTGGTCTCAGTTACGTCTAATCCAAATGTACCAAACATATGTACCGACATTTCGGATCTACTTGACGAAAATATCGGCAACACCTTATTCACCCTAAAATTATACAGTTTCCAGTAAAACTTATTAATGGAACTGCTGAAAGAAGGATGCTGTCCTCAATTCTGTCATAGGTTTCAATTGTCCACAAAATGCAAGGCAGCACTTTGGAAGGTTTATTAATTGAGGAGTTAGACTGCAAAAAATTGGCAAGAAACAAAAATAGGTGAGGCACTAAAATTTTTCGAGTTAAACAATTTTATTGAAAAGAAAGATAATGATGATGTAGATAATGTACTAAAAGATGAAAAATAATTTGGTAGGTCCAAGGTACCAGTCTTCACACTACTCCCTCCTCATGAATCTAGGCATTGATCAGACGCAAAAATACAATGTGTTGACGTGCGGTTACTTCCGAATGGGATGAAAGTAGTGTATAAGCAAGATAATTCTTAGTCGTTTCAAAATTCGTAGATAATGTAGTAGACGAGAGAGTCGAACAGGGTTATCTGAGTTTATTGATCTCTCTTTCTTGCACTGAAGTTCTATAGTCTGGACTGTCCCAAGAAAAACCGCATGTAAACAAAGACCACGCGTGATCAATTCGACGACTCGCATTGAAATGCTAGCAGTACGGGAACAGAATACGTCCCTGTTCAACCTTATCCACTTGCCTAGGTCGTTCAATATGCACGTGATTTCATTTAAGCGCGATTTTTCTTGAGAACGAACCGATTGTAGGTACTTTTTGTTTACTCCCGAATCGTTTCTTAGAGCAAGATAAAAATGCTTAAGTCCGCTGAAAAAGACTTGCAAAAAAACAGAAGGTTTTCAAAACACTATATCGACCTATACTAACATTTGGATGTGAATCTTGGGTCTTAACAGAACAACGTAAAAGTAAGATACAAGCAACAGAAATGAAATATCTTGGAAAAACTATAGGAGTCACCAAGAGAGAGAGACTGAGGAATACAGATATAATAAAAGATCTAGAGGTACAATCCACGTTAGAATTTATAGAAGGGAGACAACTAGATTGGTGGAGACATTTGTAGCGAATGAACGAAAAAAGACCAGTAAAAAGAGTTTGGAAAGCGAAATTACAAAGTAACAAAAAAAGGGGCAGACCAAGAAAAACGTGGGACAAAGTAATAGAAGGTATACTAAATAAAATACATATAAGCAGAGGAATTGGCACAAAACAGAATGGAAGAAATTCGTACATAAATAATTGCACCATACCCTACACCATCAAATGGTAGAAGGGTTTACTGACTATATATATATATATAAGATAAAAATGAAACAAGTGAACAAAGTTTGTGTGTGTTACCGAACCCAAGTTACACTACCAATACACCAACACTGACACCTCAAACTATCTGATACGCGTTTTGATAACCAAGTCAGATGGCGTAAAGTGTGTAGTGTAGACTGTTTAAAAAAAAATTCTTTCTTAAATATAGCCCGAGAATTAGTTGTTGCTTCTTAAAAAACTTTGTAAGGCGTTATAATAGTTAAACTATTATCTTTGACATCTATAATTGCACTTTTTATAATTAATTATATTGCTGAAATTATTAAATTTTTGATCTGAAAATTGTTTTCTTTAATTATATTTCAATTATAATTAAAACGATTACTGAGAAAGTTTTGTCTTTTTTGAACAAAGAGTACTGATTTATATTATTCAATTTTTAGAAATAAGTTCAAATCAGGTCAGCACTGTCGATCCTCAAAAGCATATAAATATATTTTATATATTAAATATGACAGTATTAACCGTATCAATTAAAAATCCCTTGATTATTTAAGAAAATATTCAGATTAATGCGAATAACTTACGACCCATGAAAGATATCAAAAAATGTATGGAGATAAATTATAACCAATTAAACGATCTACAAAAAATATGCCCCACATTTTTTTCAGAAACTTGATTGTAGCGTCGGAAGATTGAAAAAATGTCAAAATTTATTACTAATTTAACTTTAACCTTGAAAAGAGTAAAAATATCAAACATTATAAAAGACCTTTTTTGTAGAGCGTCAAATTTCCTATATATATATATCTTAGTCATTCCGAAGTATTGCTCCCAACGTGAGCTATAAAATTCCAAAGCACAAGACCATATTGTTTCCAAGTTATTTAAATGGAAAATAGAAATTATCAATACGGCACCTCTTAATATAAATATATAAGTATTTTATTTTCGTCATGTCCAACAATATTTTCAGTATATTTAAGGAAAAAAACAACAGTCTAGTGTAGTGGTAGTGTAACTTGTGTTCCATATCGAATATCGCCAACGGTTCCAGAATTCAAAACTTAGTTAAAAGTGGGTGTGTGGCTATTTATTATTGTGTCTTTATTTAAAAATGCTTTTCTTTGCTACATAAGTTAATAATAAAAATGTTAGACAATATATTAATAGTCGGAAATATACAAGTACTAACCTCTTTGCTTGGCACACAAATCGGAGTTCCTTCTCTAACGATTCCAGCTTCAACTATCACACCGGCAACAATAGGATCGCGGGAATTGAACACGAATTGAGGTAGTATTTTAAGTTTACATGGAAAAACGGCGATATGTTTGAATTCTTCTCGTTTCCTTTGCTTCAGTTCCTCACGATACGCCATAAATTTATCGAACAGATGGTATATAATGTCGGCTTGGAAAATTTTTACTCCTACACTATCGGCTAGTTCTTGAGCATCACGCTCCACTTTTACGTCGAACGCTAGGATTGTGGCATACCTGAAAAATGTAGGTTAAGTAGTAGTTTTAAAACGTATTGAGATACTAATACTTACTGGCTTTCATGCTCCAACATTATAGACGCTTTCATAACATCCTTCTTTACTACAGGTCCAATTCTAATACCAGAATACTAAAACAAAAACCTACTTTATATATTTATTTGGAGTTGTAACAAAATTGGGAAATAGTTGGGGTAAAAAAATATTTTTACGGAAAAAAAATTGTGTTCCGTTTATGCATAAGCCCGCTTCCTTTCTTGAGTTGTTTCCTCGTAAAGCGACACATCCGTCCGTCATTTCCTTATACGTGATCCGATGACAACATCGACCCGTATAACATATCATATTTAATGAATCATTCACTTAAATTTATCAACAAGAGTCTAAACATACTGGCGTATTACCCAAATGCTTATTTGTTCGAGAAATCAACTGATATCAAGCGTATAACAATAACAACTATATTACTCTCACATACCCTTCAAAAAATAACCATTACCTATTTTACTAGTACAATAATGAATTATATTACTATACTAATACAATAATAATCAGAAACGATAGCATTATTATGGGATGGGTGTTATGAGTTCTCACAAAACCAAAGTATGTGAGTAGAGTTAACATTTTCTGCACATAGGTTCACTAACTCTGTCCATTTTGTGCAGATGTTTCCTCAGGGTGCAGTGTCCAGTCACCGGGTCGGTAACTGCCTTCAAATCTCTCTTTACCCAGTTTCAACAGCCTGTTTGAGAGTTCCTTGTCTACCTTGTCCAGTAAACTCTTTGTATGGAGGTGACCTTGTGTCAAGTTCCCGATTTCCTCTCTTATGCATACTTTGTGATTCCACAAAACGATTCCGGACCTATGAAGGCTCCTTTAGAACCTTCTTTACTAACTGGTCCGCCATTTATCCCCTTATATGCCGGCACCTTTATTAGAGACATTGTGTTGTCTCTTGCCAACCTGTTAAAGGATTCTTTACAGTTTTTACCAGTCTAGACCTAGTTGTTGGACTACTGATAGCTTTAAGTAGAGCCCCGCAGTCAGTGAATATTTTTTTTTGTCCGGTATATCCTCTTCTGATGTTTTCATCAATACAGGCTATAGCGGCAATCGTATCTGCTTGAAACACAGTCGTATATAGACCAAGGCTCCATTTATGCCAGCCCCAGTGCCAAGGTTTGTTTTGGAACCATCGGTGAACCAGATTATTTATCCAGAATTACCTGGGTGCATCACCTGTTCTCTAGATGGGATGGTAATGTTCTCTTGCTCAGTGAATATGTTCTCCGGTGAAGGAACTGTAATTTCAATACCTATTTAATTTGAAGTTTGTCAGTTTTGCGAGACCTTCTGCAATATAATTTTCGACAAATTCCTCATACCCTGACAACCCCAACAAAGTCACTTTGTGATGTCTAGCCAGTTGCTGAAGGGATTGTTTGCAGTTCCAGACTTTTTTAGACTTATTAGTTGTAGAATGTTTTTTGTTTAGTTGGATACACAGATACATTCAAACACAAACGGAACATAGGGATTTTAAGCATTGTATCAGAACTGCTTTTGAACTAGTCGACCAACATCCAGCTTCAACAGATTAAAAACACGATTATTACAATCGTTTATTTGGACACCTATAGCACATCGTACAATTCCCACCACTCCGTATTCTCCACTGTGGGCGGTCCTTAATTAGCGTCAGACAGTCAGTCAGTCAGTCGATCGGCGAGAGTGTTCAATTTAATGAATCCTATTTTGTTTTATTTACGAATTTATTTTTATTTTGAAAGCCGTTATGGCCAAAAGAAATCAAAACATATTATCTTAACTCGAAACATTCATTGTTGAAGAGAATTCAACAATTAATTTTCGATTTTAACAACATAAAACGTAAGCATATTGTTTCAATATGTAGCGACGTTTACTACCCCCATCAAATAATTATTCAATACTAAATCGCAGTTCGCACTTCGCACACACCTCGCACATAACTAACAAATTTTGGAAGGGAAAGGGGCGGGCTTTTTTACAGTGATTCTGAATCCAGCTGTCCAGATCAATATTTGATATTCATTGAAGTGAACTTATAGAAATGTTTTGTTGGTGAACTATTTAGATCGGCGAATACACTAAATCCCGATGTTCCGTTTGTATTTGAATGTATCTGTATATATAGAAACGGGTTTTCGCTCATTGAAACGAAATTGTCGTCGAACTACAATTTAATTTTAAATCACTACAGAAATGGATATAGCCAAAATGACAAATAAACTGTTCAGCACATCATTGACATTATCTAAATGAAGATAGAATAAGATGATTGTAAGAGAAATTACAATTAATCCCAAAAAAGTGCTCGAAAACCCAATGAAGAATAAAATTGCAAAATATTAAAGCAACGGTGGAGTCTAGTTATGGGGGTGTTATGTCGTTTGCAGGAGTAGGTAATATCATTGATTAAAAAATAGTTAAATCAATGGTAATATGAAGTTTATAGAAAAAAATATGAACCAGTTCATATATTTGGATATATTTAGTCAATTCTGTTCGGAAATAGCAATATTGTTATAGAAAATATATTGCTATCATAGCAACATTCAAAAAAATTGTATTCTGATCATCATGTCAAGCAACATATATTACCTGTCAATTTTAAAGATATCTTGTTATTTACCTTGTTATAAAAAGGCAATAAATCCATTGTTTTTCCATTTTTATTCATTTCAGGAATTTGTGAATATTGAAAATAATTATTAAATAAATCATTAAATAACAAATTCTAAATTTCTAAAATTTACTCCTGATGATGAAATGATGTTATTTTTTGAAACTGGTCGAGTAATATATGTTCTTTTTTATCTTTGGCCCGATGCTCCGATGTTAATAATTATTAAAACAAATTAAAGGATATATATAAAGCCATTGAATGTCACTCTAAAACCATCCTGTAATCCAATTTTGATTTATTTTCTGCATTTTGTTTAAAAATTATGAATTTTTGAATAAAAACTCTTTTAGGTTCTTAATTCTACAATGATAATTACATAACAGCATCTTTATGAAATTATTAAGGACGAATATAATTTCTCTAAATAAAAATAAATAAAGTGATACAGAGATATATCGTTTGTGATTGGTAGAAAATCGTGTGGGGTAATGGGCAAGCGCACCCCATATCGATTTCTAGTTATGAATGGTCGCGCGTGGGATGATTCAGAAAACAAAATTTAATTGATGTTGGTGTGACCTTTGGTGTTGACAAGATCGATAACGGAGTTACTAGAACACGAGGGCGATAGATGGAGGTAGAAAATTCATTCAAGTTAAAGGAATTCTTTGATTCACAATTTTTGGTTTAATGGGTACGGAAAAAAATGCAATTTAATAATAACGAGTTAGGCTACAACTGGAAAATGTAAATAAAAAAGAGTTTAAACCAGAAATTCCTCTATAAACCCGGCATTGAAATTATATTTTCACAACAAAGTTTTCTTCCTTTTATATATTTTATCAATATTAATAATAATTTCACACAAAATATATAAGTAATTACAAAAGTGGTTAGTGAATAAACAGCCCGAAGGTCTCTGATACTATACGTCTGTTTCGGCAAAATACATACACTGTGTCCGTAAAGTATGGAACAAATTCATTTTTAGCTAAACAGACCATTTTAAGAAATAATCCTGAAACACGTCGATTTTTGATTTTAATTTACCGTATTTTAAAATAATAATTTGATATACAGGGTGAATTACTTTCGAGTAATGACGTCACCGTTATTTTTTTTAAATGGAACACCCCCATTTTGTCTCAATTTTCGGATTACTCTAGCTGAGCTGATTCCAAAAATGTATCACATGTTGATTCCAATTGGTACAGGGTGGACAAAAATACAATAGTTTTGTGTGTGCTCATAAAGTAACGCGTAACATTCTTTATTAGTTAAATTAACAATATTATCAAAAATACTTATTGTCTAGCGGCAATTGGTTTAAATGTAACACCCTGTAGTTTGTTACATTTTTAGATTAATAAAAATGAGCTGTTTCCAAACATGTTTGGTACTTGTGGTCTAGCAGACAGAATATGAAAGAAATTATTTCTATCAATTTAAAAAAAACATAGTCGTCTAATTTTTTGTGAAATGTCATTATTTGTTTAGTAATTTATTGATGTTCAGTGACAGTTAAGTACTACAATATTTTTGGTATTCGTGAATGTTTTAATTATTGCTTAGATTTAATTAGAAGTAGAAATGGAGTTAAGTGTAAAACAAAAAATTGAAATACTTATGATGACTGGGTATGGAGACAGATCGCGAACTCAGATGGAAGTGTGAAATTTGTTTAATGGTAAATATCCAGAAAGACCTATAACGCGTTCAACAGTCAGTAAGATTGGAAAGAAATTTCGAGAAACTGGTACGGTTGAAAATGTACGCAAATCAGGTCGTTCCTCTGCAAATGCTGATACAGCATTAGAAGTTTTACTTAGTTTTGAAGAAGATGCACACACTTCTGCGCGTAAAGTTAGTCGCGATATCGGTGTTAGCAAAACAACGGTACACAAACTATTAAAGCTTGAAAAATGGCATCCTTATAAAATCAAACTTGTGCAGGTATTAAACGAAGATGATCCCGATAGAAGAATCCAATTTTGAGAAAAAATGATGGATAAATGTCACCGAGACCCTCTCTTGATACAAAACATTATTTTTTCTGATGAGGCCACTTTCACGTTAAATGGCGAGGTTAACCGTCAGAATTGTAGATACTGGGCAAAAGAAAACCTCCAATGGATGCGTGAGCATCATAGACAATACCCGCAAAAGGTAAATGTATGGGCTGGAATTGTAAGAAATCGAATCATCGGACCCTACTTTATCGAAGGTAATTTAAACGGGGCAACGTACCTTGAGTTTTTAAGGGGGTATTCGTGTAATTTGTTTCCCAGCAGACGTAATCCTGGAGGTTTTGATGAAAGTTTATGGTTTCAACAGGATGGTGCACCTCCACATTATGCTGTAGATGTTAGAAGGTACCTAGATGAAATTTTTCCGAACAGGTGGATTGGTAGACGTGGACCTATTGAATGGCCAGCGAGGTCACCAGATTTCAATCCTTTAGTTTATTTTATGTGGGGCCATCTGAAGAATGTTGTGTATCAAACGAAACCAGCAAATATTCAAGAATTAAAGGAGAGAATTCGGACAGCAATAAACAATATTTCTCAAGACACAATAAACAAGGTTCAACAAGAATTTGTACACCGTTTGGGTTACTGTCAAATACAGCAAGGGCTGCAGTTCGAACATTTATAAAGTCATGTATTTCATAAGTATTTTTGATAATATTGTTAATTTAACTAATAAAGAATGTTATGCGTTACTTTATGAGCACACACAAAACTATTGTATTTTTGTTCACCCTGTACCAATTGGAATCAACATGTGATACATTTTTGGAATCAGCTCAGCTAGAGTAATCCGAAAATTGAAACAAAATGGGGGTGTTCCATTTAAAAAAAAATGACGGTGACGTCATTACTCGAAAGTAATTCACCCTGTATATTAGATTATTATTTTAAAATACGGTAAATTAAAATCAAAAATCGACGTGTTTCAGGATTATTTCTTAAAATGGTCTGTTTAGCTAAAAATGAATTTGTTCCATACTTTACGGACACAGTGTATAAATAAAAACAACAATACTCAATTTAATAATATTAGACAAGTTACTACAACCCAGATAAAATTATGATTAGAATCAGAACTGGGTATACTTTCCTAATTGAAACACTGTACTATGGAGACTAGACAAGGATTATGAATTCAAAGACTTAGAGAATCCGAGCTGTGGTAACCATCCAACTATGGAAATGGTAGAGTTCCATTAAAAGACAAACTACTGGTGCTGTAGTCAGATTATTTGATCGTCAGGCGTAATTTTGGGAGGTAGATAACTAATAACTTCCCAACAAGAGAAGACTGGTATAATAATCCAACAGTCATAAGTCATATAGAGTTCTGAATGGAAACAATGTCTTACAAACACTAAAAACTTTGCCCGTAAGTGCAAAGTGGAACTATGCTGGGTCCCAAGTCATAGCAATGTGGAGGGAAACGATAAAGCGGATGTACTCGCAGAGTAAGGAACGGAAACAGACATTGCAACGGTAGTACCTAAATGTCATTGATGAATTATTATTGAACAAATAGGAAGAGCGATGGAGTAACCGAGGCGATGTCCCGATCTTTTTGGCCCAGGATAGACAAGGGAAACACAAAGAAACTCTTGGAGAAAAAGAAACCTGTAGTAAATTTTATTGACCGGAAAGTGTACAGTAGCCGGAAATGGAACAAGATTTCATAGAGGGAAAAAGTGACACACTTATAGATGGATAAAATAACGAGCTTCGCAAAATACTGTAAGTGTCTTAAAACGAGGTGCTAAGGAGGGGTGTATTGGTTCGGAGCAAATTCGGGGAATTGTTTGAACGCCCTAACTTAACTATAGAAATAAAAAAAAAAGTAATTTTATGATTTCACTAGTGAATCTAGAATCTTATATGTTTCATAAGTTAATCCAAATACTTATTAATTGTATGATACATGATCCAATAAGTGTACCTATCTATTAAAACTTCTTGAAACTTTTCAAATATGTTTCTTCATAGTTTATTTGACTAGCGCTTGTGTAAGAAAAACAAAAATAAGTTATAATATCCCAACTATTTTTCAATCTCCTTTTACTGCAAACATAAATTCAGGACAACCTGTACCTAAATTGCTTATTAATCAATTGTCTGGCTCGTTAGTGTTAGACTTAGGGCCGGTTCTACCATCTCTGGTTAGGAGTTCTAGTTATGGTTAACAAGATCTGACAAGAGGTTTGCTGTTCTATGACCGCTTGCTTCTTTATAACCATAGGCTAAAGTTCTTTGACCAAAGGATAAAGTAACAGATACTTTGAGTTCTAGTTGAGAGTGTAACCAGTGGTTTACTTAATTTTGGTGACATTTGACTCTACAATCTTGACAATTGTAAATAAAAATATATTTCTGTCATAGCACATCTCCATTTATTTGCAATTGCACCCAGTTCGTGAATTTTAATAGATATTTCTGATATCCCTGGTGCTTTGTATTCACCTCCTCCTGTGCCCATAATGTTTTGCTTTTCTTGGGCATATTCTCTTCGTGCCGTTTTTTTCAGCAAATTCCATTTATTATGGAGTTGTGTGGCTGACCTTCTGCCATAAATGCCGGAACAGTTCAGCTCAGCGGCAATTTTTTCCCAACATTGCTGCTTTGCCTTCCAGGTTACAGAATCTATAATTTTATAATATTTTTTGGTTAATACCAACAGAGCATCAATTTCGGGTTTTGAAAAAGTTTTTCCCCTACTTTTTTCTTTGGTTTTTTTTATTTTTTGTTCTCCCACATCGTGTTTTACTTTGTCTTCCATTTTGAATGAAAACAATTTGACAAAACGAAGTACTTTAACCAAACTTTTATCTGTAATTTTTAGGCGGAAAAGTCAAATGTTGTACAATATTTTTATAATGGATAGTACATTTACGAAAACTATCGATGTTAAGTAACCACTAGTCAAAAGTAGCTGACACATGATGAGAGAACACATTTTTTCCTAACCTCAAGGTAAACACCTGACCAGTGGATGACAAACTATCACTTTTGACCAGAGGTCGTAGAACCGGCCCTTATTGTTACAGATTGGGAGCTGACAGCAAAAAATATAGTCGATCGTTAAACACCATAAAATATATTTTTTCTTCAAGCGTATAATATCGCAACACATATCGTAGAAATAACCTATTCTTTTACTAGTAAAATAATGAACGCTCATTATTGTACTAGTAACAAAATAATGAGAAACGATAGCAACGTCTTATTATGGGCGTTGTAACCAGTTGTAACCAAGTAGGCAGGCACTGTCATTTAATTTTTATTTAATTTGATGTTTGTCAGTTTTGAAAAGTGTATTGTAAAAATGTCTCAAGAAGAAGAATTTCAATGTACACCTCCGGAATTAGTCGAAATAGCTAATTCCACTATTGAAACACTAATTCCGACGAAGTCACCTAAAGTGTATGATTTTGCTTATGAAAAATTTATAAAATGGTGCAAAGAAAATATTGTACGAAGATATACAGAAAATGTTATGCTAGCTTATTTTACGTATTTGTCAAGAACATTTAAAAGTTCGACACTATGGGCACAATATTCAATGATTAAAACTCAATTAAACATCAAACATAAAGTAAAAATGGAAAATTATACCAAATTAGCTGCATTTTTAAAGCGACAAGGAGAAAATTATACCCCGAAAAAATCAAAAGTATTAACAAAAGACCAATTTGATAAATTTCTTCAGGATGCACCGAATAATTTTTATTTAGCAACAAAGGTAGGTACTTTCTTATTTTTTTTATTATCATTACATTTATTAAATCGTTGACAATAATATCCTTTAGAAGATTAAAGGCTGGTTTAGCCAATGAATAGTGCGTAATACACAATTCTAAGTACGTAATGGATTATTGTTGATCTTAAAATTTATATGTAGCCTTACCCATCGTAGAGTGAATAGTGCGTTATTTAGTGTTTAATACTTAATGCACAAAGTTCACAACTTTCAACTTTATGCATAAATAATGGATGATTCCAGTAGTCCAGTCAGTATTGCCACTACAAAATTTTCGGGTCTAAAACGACTGACATTTTCTAGCCCTTTTTGGGTACGATTCAAAGTCGAGACTCAAATAATTTTTGATTTCAAAGATTTCTAGATGTTCCCGAATATTTGAACCGGACTATTAATGTCGTTATTGTAAAAAATAAAATAACCTAGGGGACTTGAATTTTTACGTTTGCTGCATGGACGAAATCTGTCAATTCAATGTCACATGTCTTGTTTTTGACATTTTAAATTAACTTCGGTTTCGTTTTTTCTCAAACGTGCATCTAATCTGAGTGAGTAATTCAGAGTAATTTGTGATCTAATCTAGTATATTTTATGGTAAATTGTTTTCAAATGTCAAAAACAAGACACGTGACATTGAATTGACAGGTTTCGTCCATGCAGCAAACGTAAAAATTCAAGTCCCCTAGATTATTTTATTTTTTTCAGTATCAGATATTCGGGAACATCTAGAAATCTTTGAAATCGAAAATTATTTCTGTCTCGACTTTGAATCGTACCCAAAAAGCTGTAGAAAATGTCAGTCGTTTTAGACCCGAAAATTTTGTAGTTGCAATACTGAATGAACTACTATTACAACAATAATGCATGTGCACATGCTATTTTTCTTCTTCTTTTCCATGGTTAAGATCACCATAGCCTCAAAGTTTTATGATTTTTTAAAGGTGAACCAGATTATATTGAAATTTTATTATTTTTGTCAATTAACTGAAACAAATAAAAATAAATATAAAAAGGAGGTTAGATCTACTCAAGTTAAGTGTCAACAGCCAGTTGTCAGTTTTTAATGCATTAAAAGTACGCATTGTATAGACACCATTATTCTATTCTGCATTAAGCATAATGAATTACGCATTACGCACTAGACACAAAAATTATGAATTACACACTATCCGTTAGCTAAACCAGCCTTAATATTTAAATTGACAACAATTAACGTATTTCGAACTTAAACCGTTTATACCACGATAGCTCAGCGGTAGAGCTTTTGTGTTCCGTCTCGGAGGTCTGCGGTTCGATTCTCAGCGCCGGCCGATTCTTTTTTTACTTATTTCAACGTTTGTTTTTAGGTTATATTAATATTTGGAGTCACAGGAGCCTGTAGATACGATGAACTCGTTCATTTGAAGTACAGCTAAATCCAAGATATAGGAAATTTAATTTTAGTAAATATCACAAACACAAAAAACAAAGGTCGTTTACTATACTTGGCGATTTTTATTTGAACTTGGTCAGACAGTATACGGCACTTCGTCCGGATGATATGGATCTGCAGCGATTTTTTATTAAATATCAAAACGGTAAATGTCACCGTGTAGTAATGGGTATACATAAAATTTCAAACGTTCCAAAAGACGTTGCTATGTTTTTGAAATTAACAAATCCTCATGAATATACGGGACATTGCCTTCGTAGGACTTCAGCAACTATTTTAGTTGACAACGGAGGGGACATTACCGCTTTAAAACGACATGGTGGATGGAAATCCACCAGTGTTGCTGAAGGGTACTTAGAAGATTCTGTTTCCAGCAAGAAACAAACTGCACAAAAAATACTTCATTGGGAAGAACAACCAAGTACGAGTTCTGAAAGATTTACATTCAGGAAACCTTTCAAATGAATATATTTCTAACATAATAAATATAGACAAACACCTTACTAATCATAACATGTACACCAATGACAAGATTGTGAATGTCGAAGCCGAAAGCGGTAGCAGTGTCCTAAATTCAAATAACTGCAGTATACAAAACTGCACCTTTAATATTACAATTAATAAATAGGTAATGCTTATGCAAGCCATAATTGTTTTTTCATATTCGTATTAATAAATAGTTGAGATATAAGCAATGTATTCAATTTTTTTTCTACTTATAAATTGCATTATTTTTACGCTTGAAGAAAAAATAGTATATATCACTCGGAGAAGAAGACCCATTATATGTTTCGCCCAGTTTGCACAGCCTCGGCAGTGCAAGAATCTGGGCTCAACAATAATGATAGCCTTCTACTCCTAGTAACATAATGTACTATTTTTTCCGATTGACATTAAACGTCAGTTTTAGTGACATTTATCGATCATAGAAGTAACCTGCCTAGGCAGTAAAAATTATTTTCATTGCCTAGGCATTAAAAAAATCATTTTTTCTTCTTTTTTTTTGAAATCTTGCGTTTTAAGCAGGCCCATAGAATCAAACAATCACTTCCACGTCCCACATACAAAGGCTAATTTCACTGTGCACACTATTATTGTTGATATTTTTATCGATTAAATTATTACCTATAACATACGATTAGAAAAAATATTAAAAATTGTGAGTTGAATCCGTTATAAAAAAGTTTTCATTTTAATTTGATTTTTCTAAACAGACTGTACAAACAATCGGAGAAAAAATAATATGTTTCACTCGGCAGAGAATCAGATTTACTGCCTTGGCTACTAGTTTCATGAAATGCTAGCCGCGGCAGTAAAGCTGTTACTCTTCTGCCTAGTTAAACAAATAACTATTTTTCTTCAAATGCCATTAAAAGTGGATTTTTAATGACACTTGACAGGCATAAAAGGTGTGTTTTTACTGCATAGTCAGAAAAAGAGTGTTGCCATGCAACATTCCAAGTAATAATTTGAATCAAATTGGTAATCAAAATTGACAATCACACTGTGTGAATTTAAGTATTTTGATTTTGTATGTTTCACATGGCACTAAAGAAGGTTCAATGCCTTGGCTGTAGGCTCACACTTTTTCTGACTAGGCAGTAAAAATACACCATTTATGCCTGTCAAGTGTCATTAAAAAGTAACTTTTAATGTCATTTGGAGAAAAATTTGTTTTACTAGGCAGAAAAGCACAAGATTTAATGTCGCGGCTGGTGTTTCATTGCCGACGCGTAGCCGAGGCTAGGAAACTAGCCAAGACTTTAAATCTTGTGCTTTTCTGCCTAGTAAAACAAATAGCTATTTTCTCCACATTCGTTCCAATTTCACACAAAATTCAAATAATTAAATTATTTTAACAAAAGTAACTGGCTCTTCGTTACTATGTTTGCCACTGATGACGTTTGTTGAATTGTTTATGTTTACTTTAATGATTATCAATTTAAAAAATTGTCAAGTAACTGTTCGAAATGGATTTAATTGAAAGTGAGGATGAGTTATTATCATTAATTTTATGTAATTTTTTTATACAAAACTCCATCATTTTGTCTTCACCCAATGTCATTGTCAATTTTGATTCAAATTATTACTTGGAACGTTGCAAAGCAACAAACTTTTTCTGACTAGGCAGTAAAAATACACCTTTTATACCTGTCAAGTAAATATCATTAAAAAGCCACTTTTTTTTTGATTGTCCAAGTTTGCTAAGTCATCTCTCATAAACATTTTTCATATAATAACTACAGCGAGTAACAGCTTGAAATTGGGGTTAGGGGACTTCCAATACAACTTTTCCGAACTTATCTGACTGGAAGACTGCAGCAAGTGGTACTTAAAAATAAGCTCAACAATGAAATAAGGTCTTTTACTCGACATACACTTAAAAACATATTGAAATGGGAGTTCCTCAAAGTTCTGTTTTGGGACCTCTACTATTCATAAAATATGTGAATGATCTTCCGGATGCTATATCCATACCAGCAGTGTATCCATTTGCGGATGACATATCATGTTTGGTATCTGGACCAGATCTAAAGGCCAAATCTAAAAAGCCTTCTGGAAACTTATGCCCGATTTCACCAACCATTTCCTAAAGTTAGGTAATACCTAAATGGGATTTAGAAATTCCTAAATACAATATACTAAGTAATACCTACGAGTGATAGGAAATACCTAATATTAGCACTCTTGTGTTGCAGAAATAGACCGACGTTAAATAAGCGAATAAAAAAAATGTATTACTCAGCGCGTGGTGAAACGTAAATTGTATTTAGGAATTTCTAAATCCAATTTTGTTATTACCTAACTTTAGGTTGGTGAAATCGGGCATTAGGATCAGTAGTGCTTTTATGTTTTACATCCTTAGTGCAATAATTGAGCTTGTTTAATATGGCGCTCTATCGATGCTGGGTGTTTTATGTTTCATTCACAACTTTGCCGAATATTTGACGTTAATAAACGCTAACATAACAAAAACAACTAGCATTCCGAGAAGCTTCTTTATTTCCATATCTCTAGGGGACATCTTTATTTCTGTAGGTAGCTTAATGCCTCCTGTGTCGTATGTGTGGAAGTTTACCGCAATTTTTTTATCTTCACTCATGGCCAAAATACAATGAGAACCATAGGCCAATAGATTCTTCGGACTTATCTTGTTAACTTAAGGATTGTTTTATAATTACGTTTAAGCTCCCGTATGATTGTACAGAAATCATTACCAGCCTTATTCATAGTCAAAGTTAGTGGCTATTAAGACTCTACTAGATGAAAAATCACAAATAACCTATTCATAGACGTATTAAGTTTCATGCTAATAGACCAGGGCTGAATCCTTTGAAAATGGTAAAAAGTGAAAAAATCTATAGTAGGATGAAACCCATTGGAAAAGGAAGAGAATACAACAAAAATGAAAGGAAAAATAATTTACGCGCGATCTGAGGTCGGAAAGTGGTAGGGGGTGGGTTTTTAACTGTAAAAAACTGATAATCTCGATTTCCGGCTAAACTACAAGTATGAATTTCGAATTCGAGTATTTTTCGTTTCTTTATATTTTCTGAGAGGATTTACCATACCTAGTAATGTATATATATCCATCAGAAAGTAGAGATTTCAACGAACAAAAAGCCCACCAACTTTTTTGAAAAAGCTGATATTTTGACATGCGAATTTTCGATTGAAAATTAGGGTGCTTTTTCGATATTGAGTCAAAATAAGGTGAAAAAATTAATATTTTAAATCAAACAAATTACAGTGTGTTTGGGACATAAAAAGGTAAGTTTTCACAAAATTTCGTAAAAAACAATTTTTTTGCAAAAGAAAAATAAAAAACCAACAACTTGGTTTTTTGAATTTTTCACATGAATTTTGAGGTTATGTGAAAAAAGTGTCTATACAAAAGTTGTAGATCTTTATATTACTTACAACTTTGCCATTCAACTTTGTTCCAAAGGGCTTGTAGTTTATCCGGAAATCGAGATAAACCGTTTTTACCCTTAAAAACTCACCCCCTACCACATCCCGACCTCAGATCGCCCGTAAATTATTTTGTCCTTTGATTTTAGTTGTATTCTCTTCCTTTTCCAATAGGTTTCATCCTACTTTAATTTTTTTTGGTTTCAAAAATTATCGACCCTGGTCTATAACGCTTGTAACGTTTTAAATATTTAGAAGCGTGCTTGGATGACATAAACTTCGTTTTTTGACAGAAGGTGGATTTTGGGTTCGGTTGAGATTAATAATTGAGGTACTTCAATTAATAATGGTTTTAAATAATGTAAATATACATATAAAAATGTTTTAAATAATTTGTGCAAGTGAAAAAGTGATAAAAGCAAATTTTTTATTGAATATTCGTTCATATATATTTATAAAACCTATAGAAAAAAATCACCCCACCTTGTGGTTTAAATGTATAAATCCATTTATTATAATTTTTTTCGTTTTCTATGCCCCTCTCTCTCTCAATTTACAAGTGTGAGATTTGCGACAAGAAAAGACTGATGGATTAAGTTTAATGGTATCAATGTTTTAATGTAACAACAAATTGCTCTGATACTTGAGATTTGCTACAAAAGAAAACATTACCAGCTCCGAAGCTACCGAATTAAGAAACAACACTACCATCTTCCACAAGAACACCCCCTGTTCAAACAATGGTCTTGTGAGAAAAAGACCTAGATTATCGGAACATTAATTTATTTTTTTGTATTCTAAAATTGTTTTGCATTTCTATTCTTAGTTGATTCACACTTTTGTATTAGGTGTTATAAATGAAAATAACCAATTAACTTATACGTTTAAATAAAACAATCTTCAATTTGAACTTATTAATTTTATTTATGAAACATTTCATTTTAGATTCAAGAATCGAGGATCTTTTAATGAATGTATTTGCAATTCTGCCTTTCTAAACTGCTCTTATTTTCGTTTGAAAAAGATAAATACTAGCAATCTATCCTTATTATATCCAATATAACTGGAAATAATATTTTAAATCAACTATTACTGCTCATAATGAGATTAGGGTATTTATAATTTTCTTCTACTCAATATATTTTTGTCACCTCCATCCTCCTTGTAGACTTTTTCTAACTCACAATGTATGCACATTGTATTCAGTACTTCCCTCATTTCATACATTTATATTCAACAGGAACTGGCATTGTCAAATTTCAAAATAACTTATTATTTTAAAATAAAACTTTCATAACGTTGTTTACAAGATTTTCTAGACTTGTGTGGCCACAGATATAGGAAGGCTCCAATCATTTACATTTGCATTCTGTTCTTGAATAATACATTCTCTAAACGATTTTGTCGTTTCAAATACACTTTTATATTCCATTATTTCACCATTTCAGCTGCTTGTACCTCAACTAATTCTTTGTTAACGTTTATCTGGTTTGGATCTTTCATTTTGCCAATTAACAAACTGCACAAAATACACAAGAGCCAAATGAACATGACATTTACTAGGCTATTATGATAAAAATGAAGTTAGTCACAACACGTTAAAATTAAAATTTGCTCTGTTGCCATACATATTTTTCTGCTAACATAATATTAACTAGTAGCTAGTATAGTACGGACTATGAATATGACACATTTAGTAACATGTTGGTGGCTACTAATTAGTTCAGTCAACCATTCTGTTTAGTAATTAGAATGGGCAACATCACTTGTAGACCGGTTTCGGCGTATTTGCGCCTTATCAGTACAAGGTAGACGTCATCCGTCCAGAAGCCCTGAGAGCATAATCCTGGACTGGAGACAATGCTGAAACAGTATTTAATAGCTACTAACGCTGTGATTATTTATAAGACTGTACATTTTTTAAATAACAATATTGGCTTAAAAATATTCTGCACAGTTGAATCTCCCTACTTCTAGATACGTAAAACAACAACAGCAGTTTATGGCAGGTTCAGCTTAGTTAGTAGCGTTGAACTCAACAATTGGAAAACTGGTAACATGTGTCAATATTTTGTAAGACATAAGAAAAAATAGATATTTTTCTGAAATCGTTGCAATTGTTCATTTCTAAATACAGTCCCAGTAGGTTATAAGGCGATAGCTTAGGACAATTTTTCTATAGATACAGTGTTTATCCATCACGTTAAAATAAAATAAATGCACCACTTTTTCCGCAGAACTGTTAAACATTTTTTAATGAGACTTACCGGAATTTTGCTGGTTCTCAAAAACTCCAACAAAGCTTCCAACGATCCTAAAGTAGATGCTTGCACGTATACACCTCGATCGGCCAATTTAATATTCGACAGAGCCGATTTCAATTCTCTAGCTACTTCTTCTTTCAATATATCAGTTTCATCCGTCTTATGAGCAACGTAAAGATTCAATCCGGCGATTGCCTTTTCCAACTCTTTAGCTGCTATTTTTACTCCCTGGGCGGCTTTGATTTCTTTATATTCAATGTATGCATTCTGAAATAAAAAAAATTAATTGAGAAAATTGAAGATTTAAATTATTTATATGAATAGCACAATATCAAGTTGCTTAAAAATACAAAAATTGTTATTCCTAGATAATTTTGTATATTCTTATATACAGTAATTATTTCTTCAATTTTTGTATTTAAAAGTGTTACAATATATCCAAACGAGAAGATCAGACTATAGGAAAGATCTAGTAGGGCTAAAATAGGCACAGTTAATGCCCTTTCAACTTTTAATTTAATCTAAAATACCCAATCTATATTTTTTCCTTTTTTCAGGTGTGCAGTATATTTTGTCACTTTCTAAAATGTTCACCTTTCCGTTTACTGTACACTTTTTAGTCCAACTCAATGTATTATTTTTGAAGCGGTGACTCATTCTTCGCCTCTTTCTCGGCCGCCCGCTGCGCTAACTCTCTCCCTTCTCTTCCTCAGCCGCCTTCTTCTTCTCTCTTCCGTAGGCTCCACATCGGCACGCCTCTCTCTCGCTCTCTCTCTCTCATACACGCCGGCACGAGGGATTCCCAAACGGTCGGAAGAGAGAGAGAGAGAGTATCGCGCGTCTCTCTCTCTAATTGCCAAATATGTTAAAATTTTTGAAAAATTCGAGGAAAAATAATTGTCAAAATTTTGAAATATGGTCAAAAATTGTCAAAAATTTTGAAAAATGGTTAAAATTTTTGAAAAATTGTCAATAATTGTCAAAGACGGTCAATAATTGTCAAAACCAATCAAAAATCGTCAAAAATGGTCAATAATTTTCAGAACCTGTCAAAAATGCTCAGAAATTGTCAAAAATGGTCAATAATTGTCAGAAACTGTCAAAAATGGTCAATAAATGTTAAAATTTTGAAAAATGGTCAAAAATTGTCAAAATTTTGAAAAAATGGTCAATAATTATTAAAAAATGGTCAATAATTATAAAAAAACTGTCAATAATTGTTAAAAATTGTAATTTTTTTTGAAAAATCGTCAAAAATGGTCAATAATTGTCAGAACCTGTCAAAAATGGTCAATAATTGTCAGAAACTGTCAAAAATGGTCAATAATTATAAAAAACTGTCAAAAATGATTAATAATTGTCAAATTTTGAATAAATAGCCAAGAATTGTAAAAAATTTTGAAAAAATGGTCAATAATTGTCAAAAAATTATAAGAATTTAAAAATGGTCATTCTATTGTGCATAAGAAGCAAGCTTCTGTCGGCGGTCCGACGACCGCTCACCTTTTTTTCAATGTATTTTTTTAACTTTTTAATTTGTTACAATACTACATAACATGTTTAGCATATATGATATGCGTCATAATGTACAATATTGAATTGCGCGCCATTGTTATGCGCATGTCTGCTTTATGACGTATGATAGTAGCAGCGTTATGTGTTTTTAGTAATGCAAAGATCGTTGTTATGTGAGTTATAGTTGAAAATGGGTCTCACGACTGAGGAAAAAGTGTTTTCCGCAAATCGCAAAGAAATTTTGACATTCCATATTTCTTAAAGAGAAAGTCAAGATTTCCTATTAATTTCCTTACAGTTGTTAGTGTTCTACATAAATGATTGAAAACACATTGTTTATAAGGAATTAATTTATATTTTGAAAACATCAATACATTGCAGAATACAATTTAAAAGTAATTTGTTATATTTACAGTTATTTGACAGTATAATTATTGAACAATCAAGGAACATTATTAGAACTAAGAGAAACATTTTGAACAACATGAGGGGTGGTAGGGTTATATTGTTGAATATTTTGTACTGTGAAAATTTATTTGCCACCTCAACTTTATTGTTAGGAGATTCTTCAATATATCCTTTAGCAACGTTTGATGACTTCCATCCGCCATGCCTCTTTAAACTAGTTATGTCGGCACCAGAGTCAACCAATATTGTTGCAAAAGACCGACGAAAGCAGTGACCAGGTTTACCAAGTTCAAATAAGTAGCAACTATTTTAGGCAAAACGTTTATATATGCATATTCGTACTTTTCTCTTGATTTATTTGGCAATAATTCTACTGAAGCAGTATTCACTGCCTCAACCAGCTCTAGAGGATTCCCAGAAATGGAAAATTCTTCATCACTTATCATTTTACTTTCGAGGACACCAGCAATTAAATTTATATGCGTCAAGTTTGACAATTCAACCTTAAAACGTTTCCATAGTAACCCAAGTAATTTTATTATGAATTTCAAAGCACCATTTATTTGTTAATAAAATTATTCGTGATTTTATCAAAATTAATTACTTTCTGGCGAATTTTAAACGATTTGCGGAAAAGTAGTATGTTTACCTAGTAGGAAAAGCCACATTCCTGGACTCTGTGTTGCTAAGTCGAGGCGCAAGCAATCTTCACAGTCGTCCAGGAATGTTAGGCTTTTCCTACTCGGTAAACAATGTACTATTATTGTTGGGCATTATTTTCGTTCGTACGGAAATGGCAAACAAGGTGGACCGAGTTTGAAGTTCGCGACGGAAAAATATCGCGAACAATTTCATAAAGAGGCACCAACCAACGCAGTCATGATTGTTGATAAATTTCGTCTTTCTGGCTGTGTATTGTGCCAACGGAAGGGAAGGTCTGTTAGGCCAGTAGCTGTGAGAACAAATGAGAACCATGAACGTGTCGTCAATCAGGTTTTGCAATCATCGGCGTTTGTTCAAAGACGTAGGTGGATTTGCGTACCGAATTCAAGTTGGACAACGATTGACAAATCAAGATTTGAATGCCAGGGTTGTGTATTGTGGCCAATTTTTAGCCATGTTGTACGAGGATCCAGATTTCTAGAGTAGTGGTTTTCAGACGAAAATCACATTCACTTGGAGGGTTATATTAATAAGCAAACAACTCGCTTCCTTGGTTTCGATGAGCCAGACGTTATCATCTAAAAACCACTGCATTGTGTCCATGTGACGATATGGTGTGCAGTGTCAGCACACGGTGTAATTGGTCTGTATTTCATTGAGGATACTGATGGCAAACCTCATACTGTTACCCAGGAACGTTATAGAAACATGGTGGTAACGCCATTTCTCCAGGATCTCAGGTTATGTTGTGCCAGGAACCTTCGGATGGAAAACCAATGGTTTTAACAGGACGGGGCAACTAGTCATACTGGTCGACAATCGATAGTATTGCCGCAGGAACCTTTTGAAGGGCGCATCATGCTTCTAATTTCAACTACCCATCACATTCCCCCGATCTTATACCACCGTTATGGGGTATGTTCAAGGAGAAAGTCTTCAGCAGTACAGAACCTCCCACCCACCCAGAACTGTTAGATTTACGTGAGAAAATCGTCTCGTTTTTCAGGAATATGCAGCAACCTGTGTTCTCGAATATGTTTGAAAATATGCGTGACCGTTATGAACAGTGCCTACAGCACTCATTTTGAACATGTATTATCTAGAAATAATAATGTATAAGTAATATTGTAATATACTTCAGTATTGTATGTTTTGGCGCGTACTGTACTTACTCATCTGATGTATAAAATGGACTTTTATAGGTTTACACCTCAGCCCAATCTCACTTTTTACTAATAATAATAAATTTAAATCTTTCGTAATAACCGCTATTTCAGAAGTTACACAAGGTAGTCACTCAGGCTCTTTCTTCTTCAATATATTTGTGAATGTTTTGAAATCTGAGTTGACCAATCCAAAGTTTTTGCTTTTTGTTGACAATTTAATTTTTTTTAAATCTGACTATGGTTGACTTTGATGAAATAAATAAATTTATTGATTGGTGTCATCTTAACCAAATGGATGTTAATATCAGCAAATCGGGTGAAAATCGTCCTAAACTCAGCGTTGCTGACATATTATTTTTATACATACTGCTCAACACTAAAGTTAATTGTTCTGATCTGTTAAGTAAGATAAGCATACATGTACCTTTCCGGTTAACATTACAAAAAACACTAGTAGGAATAAACTTGAATCGTTAATAATTTAATTCGATTATATTTTGACATAATACCTGTTCCTTTAGGTGTGTTTTGTTTTTGCTTTTTATATAAATATGATAATAGAGGCATTTGATGTATCGTTTATCATTTTATTTTTTAAATTCACTTTTTGTGAATTGTTTTAGTACTACATTGTATTCTTTATATTAAGTTCGTTCCAACTGGCGATAGAAACATTACAGGTATCGTTCTCGCAATTTCGCGTATTTCTTTCGCGTTCCAACTGATTATAGTATCGTTCTTGGGACGGTACAAAAACTACCTTCTGAAAGGGGTGATAAAGTTGATGTGTCCATCCCTAATTCGAGTTTGCGCACTATACAGTACTCAATACGGTTCCAGAACGGTTACGAAAAAGCTCAAACTAGTGAGATAAGAAGAATGTAGATTCTGTGAAATGGAATAAGACATTTTCATTCACATACTTGCAGTATGAATAGCACTACAGAATCACAGGGCACAACACTTGGGAGACTGCAGGATTGAAAAGGAAGACTTGCCTATCCTGCTTCAAGGAGAATGACTTAAGCAGCCGAGTTCTTCAGGAACTGAGTAGAAGAATGGCACAATAGATCTTTTAGACTTTTACCATACCACCCAGTACATTAAAATAGCAAAAATGTATAATATGTAATTCTGCAGCTTACCTTAACTCGCAATTCTCTCAATGGTTGAGGCATTAGCAATGACCTAATTTGAGTTTCTATGGGTCCGTCTGTGCCTGCACATAACATTGTATCACCTTCTCTCAACGTACCATTTACCAAAATAACATCAATAGTAGTACCTGAAATATGGTTGTTTTAAGAAGTACCCTCTTTTTTTCCTTTTTGCAGCCTATTGGCTTAATTTACTCTACTCCCACATTTAGTCCACCCACCCAGTTATCCCTGACCCTTCAAGTAGACGATATAAGTCGACTGGATGTGTGCCAAATGTTTCAGGTGGAACATTGGCTTCTCCAAAAAGTATGTGTCTCCTCGAGTCCAGTGCCTCACAGTCAGACAAGATATGGGTTACGGACTCGGTCTCCATGTTACAAAGTCTGCAGCCGAGATCCCCGATGTATAGCCCTATTTTATGCAGGTGATCTTTTACTGGTCATGGCCCGTTAGATAACCTGTAATGATTCTTAGCTGACTCCTACCGATATTCAGTAGTTCTTCGGCCCGTTTAACACATGTGTCATCTATAAAGGTCTTACTGTGTACCTGCTTTGGAGTGTTCCTCTACTGTAGTCTATGTTGGCTTTGTACCCATTTTTGTATTTGTCCTCGGACCACTTTCTTTGTGGACCCAAGAGCTGGTTCTGGTCCAACATATGTCGTTGCTGAACCTCTCCTTGCGAGTTCATCAGCTTGTTCATTTCCAGAAATATCGTGATGTCCCTCACCCACACTAATCTCACTTTAACGCGGTCTGTCAGTTCATTTAGTTCTTTCTGGCATTCCTCTAACAGTCTGGATGTTGCCTTGCGGTTATTTAAAGCTTCAAGGGCTGCCTGGCTGTCAGTTAATATGTTTATCCTATGAGTATCAGTCCTGTATTTGTTAATTTTGACACATTGTAGGATAGCATAAATCTCCGCCTAAAATACAGAGGTATGTTTTCCTAGTATGACAGAACATCTTGTGTTCCTCATTTCAGTATACACCCCTGCTCCTGTCCCTTCCCCAGTCTTTGACCTGTCTGTATACCAGGTCTCCCCTGTGAGGTATCTCCACCTCATATTTAGGACCGGGGAGAAGTTCAGTGGCCATATAGTCTGTTTTCATATCTAAAATGGCTTCACTTAATGGATATGTGTCCTGATCTAACTGTTTTGTTGCTCAGGTTATTTTGCAGCCTTGCTTCTCCCATTATCACAAAGTGTAATGGAGGAAGGGCAAATAAGGCTTCTAGTGCTGTCGTTGGCGAGCTTCTCATACACCCTACAATTATGAGTCAAGCAAGTCTTTGCACCTTGCCTAGTCTCATCTTTGCATTCTTTTGTGTCGTCTTTGTCCACCAGACCAAAGACGCATATGTTATTATGGATTTAACCACTACACTGTATATCCAGTGTATCATGAGCGGACTTAACCCCCCATGTTTTCCCACAAGTTCGCCTTCCCATAATTAATTTTGTCTCCGATCTTGTTGCTACTTTTTCCAGTTGTTTGGTCCATGTTAATCTCGAGTCAATAATCACCCGGAGATATGTACCATCTATCACCATTGGAATCTCCATACCTTGAAGGGATAGTGGTCCCAATACCACCAGGTCCCTTTTTTGGTATAAGGCACTATGTTTGATTTGGTGGGAGTTATATTTAAACCCACCTCTTCTGTCCATTTTGTTACTATGTTCAGAGCCCGTTGCTTGCGTTCTCTGACTGTAGTATTGAATTTGCCCTGTGAATTGATGATCATATAATCCAAATATCCCAAGACAGTAAGGTGTTCCTTTTTTAGTCTCCTTATCAGTCCATCTATTACAAGGTTCCATATTAGAGGAGATAGGACTCCTCCTTGAGGACATCCAATTGAAACCCGGGCTGATAATGTTTCACCCATCAAGGTTGAAAAGATCATTCGGTCTTTCAGCATGTAGACTATCTATCTGCAGCTTGTTTTGACGAATTCTCAGTTCGTGAGAGGTGTTGTCAAAGGTACCCTCTATATCAAGGAAGGCTGCTAATAATACTTCCATATTTTTGAAAGCATACTCTATCCCTTGTACTAAGTGATGGAGTGCTATCTCTGTGGGTACTCCCGGTCTGAATGAATATTGATCCAGGTCGATCGGTCTTTCTATCAACGACTCTCCTCTAATGTGCATGTCTACCAGTTTTTAATGTCTTCAGTACAGAAGACATCAGACTTATGGGTCTTAGGGACTTCACTTTATTGCCACGTGTTTTCCCAGGTTTAGGAATATAGACCACCCAGACTTTTGATATGAACCCTCTTCCAGTTATAAGGAATTTAATTCCACACTTCCAGTTTTAGGATTGAAAATACGATTTGAAATAAAACTTGGAATCATAAAACAAAATGTTGCATCTTACCTAATCCTGGAATTGCTTTAACTTCCAATACTGTCGCTTGCAGTTCGTCGGAGTACATTAGACGTTTTGTTAACCTAGTTTGGCAGTAATCTACTATCAGAGCTAGGAGGTTACCCATTCCTTCTCCAGTAATTGCACTTGTCGGTACTAAAGACACGTAAGTACGAATATCGGGATTTTCGTAGAATAAGGCGGCATTTAATCCTTTAAACAAGAAGACAAAAATAAAAATAAGAAGTCAAAACATTAGAAAATTTGTTATACTTTACCTTGTTCGGCAAATTGTAAAATAACATCCTTAGTTCTCGCTTCAAACTCCCTCTGTGTATTAGACGCTTGTCCTTTTATAATATCACTAACGTCCTTTCTATTCATCGTCTGCCAATCGTAGAGCCTGTCAATTTTATTCAAAGCTACCAAAAAAGGTGTTTTTTTATTTTTAAGGATATTTATGGATTCTATCGTTTGTGGTTCCAGACCGTGCATAATGTCCACTACCAGAATGGCAATATCGCAGAGAGAGGAACCTCGATTACGTAGGTTAGAGAAGGATTCGTGACCTGGCGTATCGATGATAAGAAGACCGGGAATTTTTAGTTCCATGTCGTTAAACTAAAAAATTAATAATTGCAAATAAACAATTCAATTTCAATATTATCCAATCAATTACTTACACCTTTGACTATTCTAATTTGTTCTTTAATAGCGTCAAGAGGCACATTCGTGGCACCGATTTGCTGTGTGATACCTCCAGCTTCGCCGTCTTGCACGTTAGTTCTTCTCAATTTATCCAAAATTTTCGTTTTTCCCGTATCTACATGGCCGAGCACGCAAACAATTGCAGCTCTCAAATTGTCTGAAGTCCTATTTTTTTCTGCATTTTCTTTTCTAATCTGAAAAAATCATACAAAAATTATATTCAAGTGTCATTGAAATAACATATTACAAGGATGATTTATAGGAATTTACCTACAATAAATATTTTAGTGGTATACAGTACAAACACTATTTTACAAAGCTATTACTAATGAATATATTAAATCACGAATTCTTTGACAATCCATCGCATCGGACATTTTTTGTTCCCAGCAACCTATATTTATTCCGAAATGTTAGCAACGTGATATTTTAAGACTTTTACCTTTATTCTCTCTAAAGCTCGATCGCGAGCTTTCTCTGCTACAGTTTTACCATCATCATCATCTTCTGATTCTGATTCACTATCTTCTTCATCTTCACTATCTGATTCTTCCTCTTCCTCAGAACTGCTATCTTCGCCTTCATTATCTACCAATTCTTTCTTTGTTTCTGCAGATGGTTTAGGTTTACTTGCTGCAAATAGATTTAATAGTATTGTGTACAAAATATTCGGATTCACTTGCTTTGCATTGGAAAATCAATATTGTACCTGTTTCTTGAGACTCTTCCTCTTCATCATCCGATGAAGCGTCCCAAGCATCTTTTACATCCTCTTCTAATTCAGGTTCTTTAGATTCTTGAGGAGGATCAACTGCCACTTCTTCTTTAGGAGATTCTATCTTTTGTGGTTCCTGTAGTTGTTCTTCTTCTTTTGGCACTAAAAATAATATAGTCAATTGACTATTTCAAATGGAACAGACCCAGTATTATGGAATGTGAAATTCAATTTTCAGTTTATGTGTAATAGTGTAATCAATACTATAACTGCTATTAATGAACTACTCAAGTAATATTCAATGTTTTCGATAAATGTTCTTTAAATACAAAAAACAATATGATTATTAGTTTGAATGGTCTATAGTACAATAAGATTTTAGGTTATTTACCAGGCGTTTGTTCCTTTTTTTGTTTATTTGGCTTTATCCTTGTCCCTAGTCTAGGTTTCTTCTCACCGACATCTGGTAATTCAACACCTTGTGCTTTTAAACTATCAATTAATGCTTGAGCTCTAGCTCTATCAGCCTTCTGTTTAGCAGTCAACAATTTCCCCTCTGCTTTCAGTCTTTCTTTCCTTTCCTTTTCTTTCTAATAAAAAATATTAGCTTTAATCCACAACAAAGATACATTTTACAAATAATTATTTTACTGAAGCAAAAGGACCGACTTTATGCACTTGTTTCATAAAGTACTATTAAATCATACTCAATAAAATTAAGTGTGAGAAATAAGATAAATAAATGGAGCTACTCATTTTATTGGAGCTGATGAATGGCTCATCAACAAATTTTAAAGAAGTGATGATGATGATAATTAAGAATTTGGCGAATAAGTATTCCAGTGGGGTGGATGGCATTCCGGAAACTATAATTAGATTGCTGAAGATGTTGCTGGGCCTCTGGTAGATCTTATAAATTTGACATTTATGACTTGTCACTTTCCAGATAAACTCAAGCATGGGAAAATTACTCCTGTCCATAAAAAAGGTTCAAAGCATACTTTCACGAACTATCGCCCTGTATCTGTTTTACCAATGTTTTCTAATGTGCTTGAGAGAGTTATGTACAATAGCAGCATCACATAGCAGGCACACTGGTGGAACAATCATTTACATAAAAGAAGAACTATCATCAAAAACTTTAGTAAGATCATCATATTTCAATAATGTGCGGATGACTGGCATAGAACTTTCAATAACAGTTGAAAAATTCTTAGTGTTTAGTGTGTATCATTCACCCTCAAGCAGTGACGCAGATTTTTTTATCATATATGGAAGAGTTTATTGAAGAATATGCATCTAAAGAAGGAAGCCTTATATGTATTGGTGATTACAATATTGATATGTCAAAAAACACATTCTATTCTGAAAAGTTAAGGCAGCTGATATTACAAAATGGATTATATCAAAATGTAAATAACTTCACCAGAGTCTCAAACCATACATCAACAATAATAGATATAATCACAAATGACAAAAATTTAAAACCACAAGTACGTACAACACCAAAAATTACAGATCATTGCGTATTGACTGTTGATTTAATAGAAAATAACATTACTAAAGAGATGTCAAAAAATAATAGTTCAATACTATTAAACGCTTTACAAAATTAGAAAAATTAATTTACACAGAGCAGACCGTCCACTAAGAAGCAACAACTACTTCTCGGGCTATATGCCCCGACAGACATTGAATTACACTTCTAAAGTAAACGGGGTTGTGTACAACACCTTACAACATCAGTACAAAAATTACAAGGTCAGCACAAAAATTACAAGGTCAGCTAATGAATTAAGAGTAAGTTCTAACAGAACAGCGTTTTTTGAGAGAGGTGCTGAATTCAGAGCTGTAAAAGTGTATAATAAGCTGCCCTTTGAAATTAAGAATATTAATAGCATTTACTTATTTGTTTAAAAAAAATTTAAAAATTATTTCATTCAACAGTTCTATTATTCTGTTGAGGAATATTTTAATATGTAGCATTGTACTTAGTTTTTGAGGAATATTTTAATGTGTTGTGCTGAGCTTTCAACTATAAACTTTTGCTTGTAATTTTTTTTATGTATTAGGTAGGTATACCTATATGTATTTATAATGATGAATTCAATATCATTTTTTTATGATCAAATGCATAAATAAATATTATTATTATGAAGTATTCAAATTCAATGAGCCACAGAGTATATTTGATTATTTCACTTCAATATAATATATGGATATTTTCCTTTTTATATTAGTAAATTTATATGCTTATATAAACTTACTTGTTTTTTTCTCTCTTTTCGTTCTTGTTCCAATCTCAATGCTTCTAGTCTGGCTTTTTCTGCCTCTTCTTCACGTTTCACTCTTTCCTCTTCTTCTTTTTGAGCACGCTCCTCATCTTCTTTAAGTTTCTTAAGTGCCTCTTGCATAGCTGCTATAGTTTTTTTACCAGGACCTAATCACATAAATAAATGAAAATAATTAGAATATTTTTTATATAAACAATACTAAGCTAAATCAAACTATGTTTCAGTATAATCACCTTTTTTGGCATCTTTAGCATCTTTTTCTTCCTCATCTTTGCCTTTCTTCTTTTTCTTTTTAATTTTTTTTTCTCCATCTTGATCATCCTCCTCCTGTTTAACTGCATCTTCTGGTTTCTTTTCAGTTCCTTCTAAATTTGACTGTTCATTAGAAGCAGCAGGTTCTTGTGAATCTTCTTTAGTTACCTCCTGCTTTTTTTGGGTTAATTTTTTTTGTTTTTCTCTTTCTTTTTTCTCTTTTTTCTTTTGTGCAGCTGTTTTCACCGTATTACTGTCTTCTAATTTTGAATCATCTTCAGGATCTTCACTGAATGAAAAAAAGAAAATTTATAATTACATTTTCATACTTTTTCGCAGGCAAAATACATGCTTATTTCAGTGTTGTCACACTTTTACTTACATTTTTTGTTCTACCTTTTCCTTCTTTCCCTTTTTCTTCTCCTTCTTTTCTTCTTGTGGTTTCTCCTCTGTAGATGGTTCAGGTTCTTTTTTAATTCCAGCATACTCCATTTCCAATTCTGCTAAAACTTTTTCAATGTCCTCATCACTATCATCACGTTTTCTACTCTTTTTTCCCTTTTTACCCCCCTGAATTTTTGTAGTCCTATTATCATCACTTGATTTCTTTTTATTGTCTTTTTTAACAGGTTTTGTATCACTTTCATCTTCGTCGTCATCTACAGCTTTTGAATCATCGTCAGAGTCCTCATCATCAATTTGAAGAAGTGCAAAAGATTTTTTTACAGTTGAAACTACTTCAGCATCTGAACCGTCAGATTCAACAGTCTTTTTTTCCTTATTTTTGGATTTTTTGGAACCTGCTTTATCCTGCTTTGAATCGTCATTGAGAGGTTGGGATCTAGGAATAAAATTTTATTTTGAAAGTGACAACTTCAATATTCCAACAGTACTTACTTGGATTTTTTCTTTGTTTGGACTTTTTCTATTAGCTCTTGACTATCGTTTTCAGCGTCGGATTCACTAAAATTAAAATATATTAGATCGGCTAATAATTTAGTCATACAGATTTTACCTTTCGTCACCTGTTCCTTTACGGATTTTTTTAGATTTTCCCATTTTTTATTGTTAATATAAATACTCTCTAAATGTAGAAATTCTGTAAATATTCTCATAAGTGTATAGTGTGCTTAAAAATAAAGGTTTTTTTCAACAATCTGTTACAGATATAATGGCAAAATTCACCACATGCATAAAATGATTCCAAAAAGGTATTTTGACTTTTCCTTTGACAATTGTGACATTACAGATGTCAAAGTCAATTGCAATACGTCATACGTCTTAGGAGTGCGTTCGAAAGTATGAGTAAATGGATGAAGGGGTAGTGTTAAGGTAAGTTCATATAGCGACGAATCACGAAACACGAATAACGAATCGTTATTTTTATAAAGTCGTAAAAAGTTCCGTAGACGATTTGAGGATCTTTAAATTTTTGAGGTTAGGTTAATCGTTAAGACCTAAGACCGTGGAGTTTATTTTTTCTGTTTGTGTTTTTTAAAAACCAAAATTATTAATTTTAAATAATTCTAATATAAACCAAAGGTTATGTACACGGAAAACTACTAAATTAATTAAAACTAACCTAAAAATTAATATGCAAACTGTCAAAAGAGTCAAATTAGCCTAAATTCGTCACGAATCTCGGAAAATCTTGAAATGGGCTCAAGTTTCCCGCCAGTAAAATTTTAAATTTCAGGAATTCGTGAAATCTTAAATTATGCACCTGACAACTTTCCCACCAATTAATCTGACCAGTCGCGTTAGGCTACATTCGTAATCAATTCGCTGGCCAAGTGGCACTTTGGCACGAAAGCTAAGCAAATCTATTTCAGTGTGATCGTCCACAGCGCAATTTGGCGTCAGTGTTGAAGTTGAAGTCGTCGAAATTTCTTGCAAGCTGCAAACTTTCACTTCGACTTGCACTTCGTGCCGGCTATGGACATGCGCATTAATTTTTGTTATTTGTTTTTTGATATATCTGACATCTGTCTTATAGTCCATCACTACTAAACTCCAGTATATACTGCTATAAAAAATGAATCCAAATCCAAATTATATATTATAACCTCAGACTGAAGTAAATACAGACAGAATCATGCTTCGACCATATGTTGGAGGAATCCTGACAATTATCTAGGTACGAACGCGCTTGCGTTAAAGTCGACTTTGAAGTTATTGTGAATGGGAAATTTCGTGCCGACTTGCGTGCCAAAGTGCCACTTGGCCAGCGAATTGATTATGAATGTAGCCTTAGGCTAAGCAAATCTATATATTTCAGTGTGATCGTTCACAACGCAATTTGGCGCCAGAGTTGAAGTTGAAGTCATCGAAATTTCTTGCAGCCTGCAAACCCTGCAAACTTTCACTTCGACTTGCACTTCGTGCCGGCTATGCGACATGCGCATTAAGTTTTATTTGTTTTTTGATATATCTGACATCTGTCTGACAGTTTGACATTTTCATCGAATTGTGTGTTTTTGGTTTGTTTTTCTTGATTTTTCCTTACGAATGATTGAATAAAAAAAAATGGAGGAGGAGGACATTACTTCTACTTTACTTGCACTACTAAACTCCAGTATATACTGCTTGTAGTATATAGTTAGTTTACTTTTACTTAAATTGTTACTATGGATTTTTGTCATGTTTATTTTTAGTCGTCATGTTCAATTTTGTTTATTAAAATCTATCGCAAGCTTTCATCGTGCTTTGGGGAGATGCCTTGGATGTACTTCAGACGATACCCCTTGAAGAAACGGATGACTTCGAACGGCTGAAGAAGAGGCTCGACATGCGATATGGTCACGAACATCTAGAACACTTGTACCAATCTCAGATAAAGAACCGAAGGCAGAAACGAGACGAAACTCTTCAAGAGTATGAAGTGGATATCGCCCGACTAGTTTGATTTGCTTATCCATCAGCACCGGAAAACATGATGGAATGTCTGGGCATTCAGGCCTTTATTGATGGCTTACATGACCCTGATATGCAGAGGACGCTTCGTTTGGCGCATCCCAAAACATTGATCGATGCATTAACTGCTGCTTTTGAATATCAAGCAGCCACGAAGGCTTCGGGGTATAAAAAAGTCATGACCATTCAAGAAGAAGGTGACGAGGATAGATTTGACCAGATCGTCAACTTGATAAAAAGGATGGTACACAAGAAGCCGAAGAAGATTAGATGCTGGAATTGTGGCGAGCTAGGGCATGTACGCAGTTCGTGTAAGCGCCCTAGGATTCCAGCAAACCAAATACCACCGACCAAGGATCGTTCCAAAGATCCTCTTATCGAACATCGGGCCGGCGTGAATCACCGAAATGCCGACTCCCTGTCTAGATGGCCGCGCCCAGTATACTGTTCCCACCGCAACAAGGCGGAATCTAAGGAAGCTACTGTTTCAAGAACTACAGTAGTTAATGAAGAATGGTCTTCCATCAGAATCAGAGAAGATCAGGAGAATGATCCTCACCTGAAGATGATCCGGCAATGGAAGGAAAAAAATCGGCGACTCACCTGGCAAGAAGTGTCAAGATTTTCACCGACACTCAAGGCATATTGGGCCCAGTGGGACACCCTTGCCCTGGAAGGGCAAATCCTTGGAAACGATGATGGTTCCGAAAATAGAGGACAGTTAGTCATCCCGAGAACGAGAGTAGCTGAGGTACTGAGGAAGTTACACGACAGTCCATCAGGAGGTCATTTGGGAGTGAAGAAAACCCTTCAGTGAGTCGGCGAAAGGTTTTATTGGATGAACAGAATCAAGAGGCCACAACTATCGCAGAAGTATTGGTGAAGAAATTCATCTGGCGATATGGAGTGCCCTTAGAAGTTCACAGCGATCAGGGAAGAAATTTCGAAAGCCATGTATTCCAGGAAATTTGTGACAAGCTGCAGGGAATGAAGAAGACCAGGACAACAGCGTTGAATCCACAGTCAGATGGAATGGTCGAGAGAATGAACAGGACCATTGGAAAATACCTGTCCAAACTAGTTTTCAGCCACCAGAGAGATTGGGACCGATATCAATGAGTCCACAGGTCAAACACCTGCGAAAATCCTAATTGGACGCGGAATGAGGCTTCCTTGTGACCTGGAATTTGGTTGTCGACCTGGAGAAAATCTAGCTGGAGAAGATTACGTGATCCAGTTGAGAAAAAGGATGGACGATGAGCACGAATTGGTCCGAACGAATCTTCAAGTTGCCAGCGACAGAATGAAAAAACGGTACGACACGCAGGCCACAGAAGGCAGTTTCATAGAAGGGGACAAAGTATGGTTACACAACCCGACGAGAAGAAAAGGCTTTTCTCCAAAATTACAAAAATCGTGGGAGGGTCCGTACTTGATCAAGAAGATGATCAATGACGTCATCTATCGCATAAGCAAGATCTCCAATGGAAAATCGAAAGTAGTCCACCAAAACCGACTAGCGTTACTCGAAGGAGACCATGACATGGAGGAAGGAGTGAACCATCTCCAGGAAGATTCTGACCCTGACTTTGAAGAATTTATGGGCGCATACGAAGGTACCGGTAAGGCTAGATTTGGAGTCACTACAGAGCTTCACTGGCACACAACATCCCTGCCAGTATCAAAAACGCACGAGGTTTGGCAACCGTCTTTCGAAAGAAGTTTGGGCAACTAGAAAAACTTGCAGAACAGATTCCAACCCCTGGCAAGACACTGAGACTCAAACACAATTCACGGTACGTCATCTACCTGGTAACAAAGAACGAATTTCAAGATCGGTCCACCTACCGGAATGTGTGGGAAGCGCTACGTAGCTTTCGAGACCATGTGCTGGAATCCAACGTGAAGAAACTAGCTATGCCTAAAATAGAGAGCAACCAGTTGGATTGGCGAGTCATCAGGAATATGATGGAAGTGATCTTCAAAGATACCGGTGTCCACATATTAATCTGCAGTTATACCCCCGTTATTAGTGTCCAATGAAGACAGTGCCCTGTTATTTCCATACGACCGGAAAGTGTAGGAATGGGACCAGTTGCCGATTTAAACATCCAGTCCCGGCTACACAGAAGTTCCAGGAGGTACTTCCTATTAAGGAGGGAGCAATGTTGCGTTCAAAGCCGGCCCTGTCCGTCGACTATAAATTTTGGCGAATGCACTACTTTCGAGAACAAGTTGTGTTTACGCATATGACGGGCGTAGAAGTTCAAGAACTTTCCAGAATTGATCAAGACTATATACGCGGGACAAAGACTTAGTTCACAGACAGTTTACAGAAGTTTTTAGTAATCGGACAGTGAATGAAATAGTGAAGATAAATAGTGTTATATTCAAGTGGTAAAAATAAATTAGAACTATTATACCGAGTGTAAATAAATTAGTAGACATTAAGTATATATTAGTGGGTATATAAATTAAGTTTAATAAATAAATCAATATAGATAGTAACTAGCCATAGTGTGTATAATTATATCCCACAAGTAAAAACTATTTTATTAAATGAGAAAAAACGTTACAATATATATACCGACCAGCTTTTCAGTATTTTTGGGTAATTTGGCATAAAAAGAAAAGGATATAAAAATAGCCAATAAATAAACAATACCTAGATTTCAATACTGCGATTCTTCGGAAAAAAAATGAAAGGTTACCACTCATTTTAAAAATGTTGCTAATAAAATGCGTTAGCTGTTATTTTTTGTACTATAACACAAAATACTTTTTTATTCACAATCACTTCAATCCAAATTGAATGTGAACTTAAATTATAAAAACATTTTAAATTCAGTATATTTATTTAATGCTAGTAACTACCAGTAAAAACTTACCGGAAATGTGAAATTATAATCCATGTAACCACAGATATATTCCTGGTTTCCTGAATTATTTTAAATTCTATTTTCGGGATGCTTTTTGCGAGACTGGTATTTTAGATTCTTTTATTAAATTCAACATTATGGGGTATATCAGTAATAAATAAATTTAATTTTAATTTGTAAGTGTATATTTTCGTCAGAAAGTACATGAAATCAACAATTCACTATATTCAGATTGTATGTTAAATTATTAAATTCCAAATATGTCATCCTTGAGTCCAGTCTGTAAAAATAAAAATATAGTAATTAATGAAATGAAGATATACCTAAATTATATTCTGAATTCTAATTACAATAGGTTCGTTCAAACTGGTGATGAACCGTTCTAGGAATCGATGCGCAAGTGCTGTATTTCTTTCGCGTTTCAACTGATTATAGTATCGTTCTTGGGTCGGTACAAAAACTACCTTCGGAAAGGGGTGATAAAGTTGATGTGTCCATCCCTAATTCGCACTTTGCAGTTTGCGCACTACAGTACTCGATACCATTCCAAGAACGGTTCCTAAATACCAGTTGGGACAAACCTAATATATTACCGAGGCCTGGGCCGGATTTCCCCTTAATGCTGCATTGGGACACCGTATAAAATGCCTCCCCATTACTTATATTCTACAGAAAATTGATATGTTTTCGAAAATTGGGAAGTTATAGATTACATCCCGATTTTTAAAAAGTGAGTGATTGACCCTGAATAGGACTGCTTTAAATTCACAAAAGCATAAAAGTACATTTAGCTCGAAAAAAAAAAGAGTGAAGGTATTTCTTATAGAGACTATACAAGGAGATCGAACTCCATGTATTCCAATATCTGGTCATGATAGAGGGCGCCACTTAAAATCTTGCACCAAAACATCTGACGGCAGAACAATAACAGCCAATCATAAAACTCGAATTCATGATGTTTTATTGGTTGCTAGCTTCCTTGACAGTTCGCGGTTCACATGTGAGGTAAGTGAGGTTAGGTCATAGAAATGGAAAATATTTTGAATAGGAAATCCGTTTTTTGTCCTCGTTTTCAATTATATCGAAATTTGTGATAGTTTGGTGGTAAAATAATTAGCTCAATGTATTTATATATTATAATTTTAGTCTATCACAATAAATATTCTTTCCTACTTCATTTATTTTTGAATATTTTTAATTACCTTTGGTACTTTAAAAAATCGTGGATTTCTTAAATTCAGCTCATGTCTTCGTCTTATATCACCAGCACTACCAATAATGCAATTTTTAACAACACACACCCTGACCATAATAAATTTTTATTGTAACAATTTCAATTTTCTAGTTTTTATAGTAATGTTTACTATTTACCTATAGTCAAATATAAAAAGTAAGATTATTGTCGTGACAGTTTTAAAATGGTGCAAACTGCTTAGATAGACGATTTTGAGGACAGTTTTTGTCAATTTTGCCGTATGAGTTCGATCTCCTTGTCTAGTCTCCATGGTATTTCTCTTCATACAAGAAATATGTTTCTCCACGGCTATATAATAATGCACAAATTATTTTTACATATTTAGCTGAATAATGATATAAATTCTTCACACCAGCGAAGAATGAAAAATAATTCACTCTCGTTAGCCAATCACATTCTATGATTATCAGAAATCACGCTAAAATTAACAAAACAAATGGACTCTTTCAGAACGTCAAATACCTAACTACGCAAAATAAGCAATTGTTATAACTTTACCATAAATTTTTCAAAAGAATGAATCTAAATTAAGTACCTATATTTATGTTATCTCCCTTATTATTCCTAATAATGTTATAATTTCATTTAAAAACGTAAAGGTTTCTATTAAAAATATGAGTTACCTATATTTATGTTCTTTACATTTTAATAAGTAAATGTAGAGATACTTGACTCTTACGCGGGCGAACAGGGTTCGTTTCCCAATGGAGGAATTTCTTTTTTTTAATGCAGAGTCGTGGAGAAAGTATAGTCTTTTACTTGTGTAGAATGGCTATTATTCACTTGGATGATTCCAAAACTCACTCGCTGCGCTCGCTTGTTTTGGAAACTTCATCCCCGTGAATAATAGCCATAATTCTACACTCACTATTCAGTTACGATATACATTTTATACTTACGGCTTTTCCCTCCTTAATATAACACTCAGCTACATTAAGAGCTGTAATACATGGATCTTCATCAACTGAAAAATATAAACATAAAAAAATACTGAATGCGATTAATACGAATTTTTCAAATTTGACATAAAACCAGAATAATATGCGACTCAAATGCAGTTATTGGAGCTCAAGATCATAAAATGTGTTTTGCTACTTCATTATATTCTATATTTCAACTTTTTCAATGAGGTGTTAAACCTATACCCGCTTTTGGTATTTCATTGAAGTATATTAATACAAATTTCCAAAAATTGAGTTAAAATTTTTTTAAATCGAATATATTGGGAAAAAAGAAAATTTAGAATCCCTAAATGTATGCAACTTTAACTACACATCATTATCTGACTCTAAATGAAGTTTAATTTCTGATTATATAACTCATGTTCTAATGAACCAATACAATCCTTGAATTTCCCTTAGTTACGACGTATTGATAAGTGAATATACCCCTTGACGACGTGATTCGTTTTGGTGTTTCACCTCCTGCCATATTGTGATCATTTCCATAGTAACGGGCAAGCTCAATGAAATGTCAGTTAATTCTACTACAAATTCCGAAAACAACAATACATCAAATATGTATTATAATAATTGTACCTTCAATATTAATATTAATCAATAAAAAAAATTAGAATATTATTCGTTATATAATCGTAACGAATACCAATTCGAGCATAGACAATATTTTTCGATTATTTACCTCTTCACTCGAAGTATTTCGCGAAACACCACTCGAGCTGCGCTCTCGTGATGTTTCGCCAAATACGTCTCGTGACTCGGTGAATAATCGAATATTGTCTATGCTCTTGTGATATTATAACTGAATATAATACAAGAAATATACAGAAAAAACTGATAAGGTTTTAAAAAAGAAGACGACATAATTGTAGTCCTATGTCAACCCTTATATAAGGGCCGTTCGGCAATTAACTCCGAAGTGGAGAGTGAAAGGAGTGGAGCAGAAGCAGATTTATCGTAGAGTGAAAGGATCATTTATTATCGAACTCTCAAACTGACAAACGAGGTACATCTATCAAACGTCAAATTCAAACAAATGTCATTCGGTGTAATATTTTTGTAGATATTTTTTAGTATTTTTATAAAATGTGAATAATTATTACTTCGCAATTGTAAACCATGTAACCTAAAATACATAGGAATTTTATTTTTTGGCCGGTAATCGAAATGCGCATATTCACTCCTAACACCCTACCTCGCCGAGATGGTACAATTGGAGCAACTCTTTTCACACCACTCCACAGTAAACGAACTGCTCCTTTTACTCGTTCTGTAATAACCGAATGGTTTAAAGAAGGGAGGAGTGTTCGGAGTCAATGGAGTAGCATTGCCGAACGGCCCTGTAGAACTCCTCTTTTACATATTGTGCGTCACATTGTAAATGGCGGACTATTGAAACAATCCAAAAGTTGAATATTGGAATTGACATGAAAAAGAATGAACATTTTAAAAATGATTGATTCCCCATAATACTTTTGTCCACAACTAACTATTAACATTGGAGAAACATCATATTTTTGTTAGGTAATTTTAATACGTCGGTGATATTACTCAGATATTATTTGACATGTTTTTTAATTGACAGGCAAAATAGGTATGCAAGAGATTTGCATTTAGAAATTTGTTTATAGTTATCGAGAATAGTAGACTAAAAAATATTTCTTACCAGCAGTATTTTGACAGTTCTTAAATATTGTTTCCATTTGATCATATACTTCTGGATCACTTTCTTTGACCACCGATATCAGCTTTAAAGTATTTTCTGAATTCATTGTTCCATCGTCGTTTTGCTGAAATGTTTCATAGAATAGAATAAAATATTATAAGCAAGATCTGCAGGATCTTAAGACTATCAGGACTGAATAGATCGTTTTTAGTAAAATTAAGAAATAATATAATTCTGCAAAGCACCGACTACTTCAAAGTCAACAACACATAAGCCAAACGCACAGTGATGACTATCGAAAGCTTATCAAGGAGCTAAGCTAGTATCGGATTGCGGAGACTGCTGCAAGGTGACGGAATCCTGGATACCAAGGTATGAGGGTCATAAGGGCATCGAAAAGACGGATGAAACGGTCAGAAAAGGCTTCATTGAACCAGAACCCTTCTGCGGCGTCGACAATGTACCGGGTGTCTGATTAAGAAAGGTAACCCGCTGTATCTCAGAAACTATTTTTCGTACATCTTAGAGAAAAAAATCTGTATCACAAGCTAGCATACGAGAAACTGCTGGAAATTATTTTCAAGTTTCCTACTCCACCGCTAGAGAGCTTCGTTCATAATAATAACACAAAAACATCACTGTTCTATAATAAATGTACCGTTATAGTACCTACCACAAAATTTAAATATTCGTAGTCATTAGATGATTTTACGTAAGTTTGCTCCATTAGTTTTTCCTCTATCTTGTAAAATAACTGGTAGGAAAGCTGACTCAATGAAACTTTTATAACTTTTGTTTCGCTTTATGGATTTTGACAAACTTAGTATCATTTGAGAGGGAATTCAATGCATAATAAAATATCATATACTCATTTCATTCCAGTGGTTCTAATGGTCGCTAGATGGCGGTGATTGAACAATTGTTTTGCTTTCAACTTTTTTTGGGAATCTTCAAATGCGATGCTATATTTTTTAATCATTTACTTGAAAGAGGATGGAATTAAAAAAAAATGGCATAAACCGCATCGCAATATCTATTTTCTGAGCGAAGATACAGATGCCAGAAAAAGTACTGGAGCAAACTTACGGTGGAGTAGGATGCTTGAACATAATTTCCAGCAGTTTATAATACAGATTTTTTCTCAAAGTTTTTAATCAGAGACCCGGTACAGAGCTCACTCAATCCATTATCCAACCATTCAGGCAGGAATAAAGTTAATGTTTTTTTGATTTTAGTTTTTAATTACCCGGTTATAAGAGCTGTGGGAAACGTTTCAGGATTAACTTTTTAACTATCTTAAATTTTTTAAAGGAGTTTCTGCCTTTCTCACTCAATTTTCTTTTTCATTTAACACTTTAGAATTGTTCATCGACGTCTAAAAGGTAGTCGCGTCAAAAGCATCTTATAGTCTGAACTATCAACCCTCTGGAATATCCCGTCAAACTATTTTTGAAAAGATGTCTCATGCCAGGAATACTCTTCTGAAGTGACAGATCGACTTTTTAGTATCACAAATTTTCGTCCAAATATATCTTACGTTACAAAATCAATGTAGAAATATAACTACAACTTCCTAATGATGTTCAGCAACAAAATATGTCCCAGTCCTTGAGATCACAAAGAAAGTGATCCAGATTTTTTTCTCCAAGCTGTACGATAAATAGTTTCTGAGATACAGCGGGTTACCTGTCTTAGTCAGACACCCGGTACACAAAAAAGTGGGTGGCACAGAAATCTCTAGAATGGTGGAAAATCTCCCCAGGAGAGAGAGATAAGCAAAGCAGTGCATTAGAAGTGATTCGCCAAAATTTACAGCAATCCTAATAAGCAAAGATAGAAATACTATCAAGGCCGTAGTATAGGGCACCGTAAACTTAATAGATATATGAAGCTGATGAGAATGAGAGAAGAAGCCATTTGCAGATTCTGTCACCCAGAGGAGGAAACTGCAATTTGTTGTACTACGCGATGAGAAATCACCAGCAAGAAACTACATAAAAGGTTCAGTCTCCAGGCGTTAACTTGAGCGGGATTGAATTTCTTCCTGAATATTTAAACTATTTGAAACTTACGATGCCAAAAGCTTTGTAGATACAAGAGATCATACATTTTCCTTCATGAGTCGTAGGGGATTGGTGAGCAATTAATTGGGCAACATCATCTGCAAGAAAAAATATGATTAGTAATATACGAGATTTAATCATTCTTTAAAACATTATCAGGTCAAATCCTCAGTTAAAATTTAATTCAGCGTCAAATTGTACTTAGTGGTGGTGTAGATCTTTGGCAGTTTTCGTGCATTCTAAGATAAGTAGGAAATTTAATATAGGTTTACAGTCTAGCTAACTAAACAAATAATTCTTAAGCTGGATTCATAGTTTCCGTAACGTAATCTTCAAGAAGTAGCGTTAATCCCAAATAGACAAGAAATATTTAAATCAAAAACAACAAATGACAAGTGTAAATAATACCAACCAAGCCGTAACTGTAACAATATCAGGACTATACCTAAATTAATTTGTCGTAACTTTTACATTCTAACTGTTACTACATAATTTTTACAGCTTACGTTACTGAAACTATGAGTGCACCTTTATCTTCTTCCTTACCGCCTGTAGCTTTAGTTTCTTCCATACATGCTTCTCCAAACTTGGTAATTTGTTCTGTAAACTCCTTAATTACTTTAGGATCAATCTAAAACAAAAAAGAGAATAACATATAAGTTGAATATACTACAAACTATATCACCACCCTATAAATAAAAAATTAACTGAATCTAGGTTATATTTTCTTGGGATTAATTTGTTGATCTGTTGATCACTATACAAGGTGATTCATTAGTGCGATAAAGTCCAATATCTTGTAAATCCTCAATGATATTTAAAATTTTTTTGACCAATTCTAGCCAGCCGGAAGGCACATATTTTCAAATCAGTCGCAATTGTACAGCGTGTGCCAGATCAAAGTTATATTTTTTTAAATGTGACACCCTGTATTTTACTTTAAATTTGAATTACGCTTGACTTCTCTATTGCAATGATATAGGGCTGTACTAGGTTGTTTAAGAAGTGTATTTAAAAAGTACTGACCACTTGTTCCTGAAATCGTAGTGATTTACAAGATATTGGACTTTATCGCACTAGTGAATCACCCTGTATATATAAGGTGTTATGTATTTATTTTAGTTCAGTGCTTCGTATTTGAAGTTACTGACATGAAATAAAAACTTTTTGACATAAGTAATAATAATCTAATTTACATAGTGAACACAACAAATCCTCCCAGATAAATTTACAGGCATAATCCTTCTGGTTTCCTTCTTACTCTTGTAGTTCTTCGCAAAGGTATAGTTAAATCCCTGAAATCTGGTTCTACTTTATGACCCGTTGCCATTATTCGTTCTTCATTACTTTATGAAGTAGAAGCTTCTGAGTTGACAGTATCGTAATTCCTTAGACGAACATATTCCCCCACAGTAAAATTTGCAACTCCCTGAATTTGATTAGAGCTTCCCACAGGTTCCTGAAATCTAATGAAATCAAGTTTTGTCCTGATTTATCTCCCAAATATTAGTTGTGATGGTCCAGCTTTCATTCTCTTCAAAAAAGGTTCCTAGACAATATTTTCATGAAAGTTTCAATTGGTGCTTTGGTTACCTTGTAATACCTTTGTGAGGGTTTTAACTAATGTACTGAATTGTTCAGCATTCATTGTAGAGGGTCTCTTCCGAATCCTCGTCGCCAATTGTTATGTATTTACTTTAGTTCAGTGTTTCGCATTTAAAGTGAACACAACATAAGGTATCCTATATCCTTTCCTGTATCCCTGATATTTTGTACAAAATTTCATGATGATTGGTTGAGTAATTAAGGCGTGAAAGTCTTTTTCAAAACTTGATAAAATTAACGAAACTGACAGATTTAAATCATAATAATTTTCCCTTAACTATAAATAATCATATTGTAATTTTAGGAAATTCCTGTCAGAAATTAAAAATTATAAAATTTAAATGTACTTACTGCGGCATGGATATAAACAAAAAATACAGCGAATACAACAAAGAATTTCATATTGATTTTTTTTTATGTTAATTCGATGATAACACAAATAAAATACAATTTTTTATGAACTTATACTATTAGACCATACATTATATAACATTTTTAACAACTTCTGATTCTTGTTTCTCTCGATAATTATAAATTACAAAAGTTATTGTTTCCTCAATTATTATTATATTCAATGCTCATGGGTTTTTAATATATACTTTACGGAGACTGAATCCTTTTTCAAATTTAAATTATCCTCTAATAGTCATTATTTTCGTAATTAAAACTACATTTACGACTAATTTGATAATGAAAATGTTCATGTGTACTGTAGACCAGGATTTGTAAATTTATTCAAGCATACCTGACATAAGGTAAAATTGTTTGAAATTGAATAAGTCCTCAAACAATAATAATAATAATAACGTATATTTAGAACAAGAATTAACAAATTGTATAGGTACATATAAAAAGGTAGTAAAATTTGAACTAAAAAACAACAATAATACATAACGCTAAAATCAAAAGTATTTTCGTCAGTGTAACCCATTAGGGCCATAGAGGTTGAGCATGGATGACAAGTGATGAAAAGGAATACTTTTGGAAACGCTGCTTTGGTTTATTCCATTGATTTTTAATTTAAGAAATATTATTTTAGAATTTTGTTGTTGTCAATTTTCAATAATTTTTCCTATATCTTTAGATCCTAATTATTTTATATATGTTTTAAATATTGATTTTAAAAGATTGGTTGAATTTAGTTTTCTTATATACATTTTATATACACAGATTGCGAAAATCCCTTTCTTACAATGCGACTTATACAAGTACGACAAGGAAAATATGAGCAGAACTACGTGAAAGAGAGAGAAGACTTGTTAGTCCAGCGATCAGTCCCCTCTAACAAAACAGTTGGGCGAGTGTTCATCGCCCCACTATTTCAACCGCTGTTGCGCTGTTGCCAGAAGCTCAGATTAATTTGTACAAATGATATTTTTGTCTCGTTATCGTTAACTTTTTTTCGAGCTCATGCACTATTAGGTAAAATTACACACTCTCATCCGGCAACAGTGTCCTTCACATATAGAACTCACATTTAAACTTATGTGATCTTTTCGCTACAAATCTTTCACACGTTGGTAGCGCACGCCGTTGGATTTGAAAATAAAACATTTTACAATGCCCACATTAAAATACGAAGCCTGCGAAAAAATGCAAATTATAAAATGGTATTTTGGAGGTCATTCGGCTGATGCAATAGTTAATTTGTTTATTGTGGCATTTGAAAATCGCCCAATTCCTTCACGAACAACAATTTTGAACATAGTTAATAATTTCGGGACAAAAATTAGGAATAATTTTTACAGATAAATACATTTGGCAACACAACATTTAAAATAAATAGGAGGGGACTGAATACACGCCCAACTGTTTTGGTAGAGGGGACTGATCGCTGGGCTAACAAGTCTTCCCTCTCTTTCACGTAGTTTTGCTCATATTTTCCTTGTTGTACATGTATAAGTCGCATTGTAAGAAAGGGATTTTCGCAATCTGTATATCAGGTAGGAAGTTAAATAATCGTGGAGCTAAAAAATCGAAATATCTTGTACCTATAGCTTTTTAGCAGTATTTGTTTGTATATAATTATTTGTTTTAGTTCTAGTATGATAATGATGATCAGGTGTTTGCAGGTTAGCGCGATTTTGGAATAAATGAATAATTAAACTATCAAGATATAGGTTCCTCAAAGACATTGCATTTGTTTCTTTAAAAAGAAGATTTGTGTTAAATACATTTTTATAATACATAATTTTTAAACTTTTTCTTTGTAGAATTTCCACCTGTTCTAGATGACTTTGCATTGTTCCTCCCCAACCAAACAAGTTAAAGATCTAGATTAGTGTCTTCATAGATTGTCCTACATTCTGGACTATTTTATTTGACATGATTTACCAAACCTATGAAAACTTTTATATGATTTAATGGGGGACTTCGGTTCAAGTTGCCAACCCCTAGAATTTTGGAATTTTCCACCACTGGGAAAGGGGAATTTCAGAACTAATTTCTCATGTAAGTCGAAAAATGAAATTAAGCCGAGAAAATATTCGCGCAATAATTTTTTACAATTTTGTTTCGCCTTGCCCAGTGTGATGTTGGGATGTTGTTATGGAAAGGCCTCTTTAATTGGTGGTCCTCCAGGTCACTCGGAGGGTCATCTGATTTCAATAAAACTACGACTTCTTGCACTGGGATAAGTTATGTTTATTACCATCTTTAATATTACACATATATTTATAGTATAACTGAGTAGCATATCTTTAATATAACCTAATACTTAATTTGAATGAACTGAATATGAATACATTATCGTCTGCGTTTATGATATTTATATTGTGGTTCAGGCTGATATTTACTATTTAATGTTATATGTTTATTCACGTGATGAACTTGACTCTCGATACCTGTCGGCCTCGTGGGTTTTATTTATGCATTCTTTAACGTTCAATGATTTATTGAAAATAGTTACAAGGGAATTTATTTCTTATTTTATTTTATGCCAAAAGGCATCACAACGGCAATGAAGCACCACATCAGTCGACAATTTTTCGTTGGTAAGGAGAACTTAAACATGGATGGATTAATCTTAGTGACGATCCAAGAACAGGTCCACCAACAGCGGCAGTTACCCCGGAAAACGTCGATGCTGTACGTAAGCTGATCCAAGAAGATAGACATGTCACTTATCGTGAAATTGGAGCACCATTAGGCACTTCAAAGACCACAATTCAAATAATTTTACATGAAGAATTATCCGTAAAAAAATTAGTTTCTCGTTGGATACCTCATTTGTTGCGGAAGAACAGAAAGCAATTAGAGAAACTTGATGTCAAAAAACTACTTTTTTCTATGAGCTGAAATGAATATTTTTAATTAGTTCCAATAGATACTGGAATATTGTTAAAATGAAATAAATAATTTTAATTGTCTAGTTAAATGGATATAGATAAAATTAGCCTCTAGTTATTTGTAATCTTAAAAAAACACTAATTAGCTGGAAGTATGCCAAATGCTAAACAGTGGCGGCAAAAGTTTTTTTTTTGGCATTGTGCGAAAAAATAAATAGAAATGTTAAAGTTTATATAAATTTAGAGGAAAAACCAAAAAAATAAATATTTAAAGTAGCGCTCGTCGGTTATAGTTTATTTCAAGTCAGTGTGAAATCAAAAGAAACATTTCAAAGGACCGATTGTCGGACGCCAAAAGGTTCGACAAGTGGTTAATTGAACTTTGTTTGTATTTCACACTGGCTTAAGATAAACGATCGGCTATTAGTTCGCCATAGAAATTATAGGTTAGGAATCCGTGGTAAGATAAGTTTATTGCGAAATTGCTGCTATTTGAAATATCCATATGTTTTATATTAAAGAAAAAATCTCCCGAGTTAAATATTATGAGAGGCAGAATTGTAGCGTTTGTGTTTGTTTTGTAACGTCACAAAATTTTTATTAGTAATTTGACAAAATTGAAATTTACACACTTTTATCAATTTTTCAATTTTATACAAGTTCTTCGAACAAAAACTACTATAGATTCCTGGACCCACGAAAAAGCCAAAAAGTTAAGTAAAAAGTCTTGCGACCCCGTCACTATTTTGTTGGGAATAGATTAATAATAATAAAAATCGAACTGGCAATCCTAGCGAGGCCGAGCTTCATTTTTAGGGAAGTAGTATAGGCCAGGGAAGCAAGTAGGTACATACTGATACTGAGCGATATCGTGATTTTTTAATCACGTTGTGAAATGATAGTATGTAATAATGTCTTTTTCCACCCCCCAAAAAAGTGTTTATTACCGAAAAAACGTTATAACTCAAAAAAGTTCCAATATATTAATTTGAAATTTTTTTCCTGGTTTGTGACTATGAAAACTACCTTTGACCAAATTTTCATCAAAATCGAACATTTTTTAACGAAACTAAAGAGAAAAAACGAAAAACGCAGTTTTTTGCGTTTTTCCAAGTTTGGCCGAAAATCGCAATAATGTATTTTTGCACCCCCCCAAAAAAAGTGTTTTTTACCGAAAAAACGTCAAAATTCGAAAAATTATCAATATTTTCGTTCGAAATTTTTTTCCATAGTTTGTGTCTATCAAAGCCACCTTTTACCAAATTTTCATCGAAATCGAACAATTTTTGAAGGAACTAAAAATAAAAAACGAAAAATGCAGTTTTTTGCGTTTTTCGAGCTACTTTTGAGGTTATGTAAGAAAGTCATTAATGAAAAAGTTGTAGATTTTTCCAAGATCTACAACTTTTATGGCCAACTTTTTTTCCTAGGATTCTAACTTTTGCCGGAAATCGTAATAATGTCCTTTTTTACCCCCCCAAAAAAGTGTTTTTCACCGAAAAAACGTCAAAATTCGAAACATTCCCAGTATTTCCATAGTTTGTGACTATCAATGCCACCGTTTCACCAAGTTTTCATCGAAATCGAACAATTTTTGACGAAATAAAAAATAAAAAACGAAAAATGCAGTTTTTTACGTTTTTCGAGCTAATTTTGAAGTTATGTAAAAAAGTCACTGATGAAAAAGTTGTAGATCTTTCCAAGATCTACAATTTTTATATTCAATGTTTTTTCCTAGAACCTCAGCTTTGGCCGGAAATCGCAATAATGTATTTTTCCACCCCCCAAAAAAAGTGTTTTTACCGAAAAAACGTCAAAATTCGAAAAATTTTCAATATTTTCGTTCGAAATTTTTTCCATAGTTTGTGTCTATAAAAGCCACCTTTTACCAAATTTTCATCGAAATCGAACAATTTTTGAAGGAACCAAAAATAAAAAACGAAAAATGCAGTTTTTCGTTTTTCGAGCTAATTTTGAAGTTATGTAAAAAAGTCACTAATAAAAAAGTTGTAGATCTTTCCAAGATCTACAATTTTTATATTCAATGTTTTTTCCTAGAACCTCAGCTTTGGCCGGAAATCGCAATAATGTATTTTTCCACCCCCCAAAAAAAGTGTTTTTACCGAAAAAACGTCAAAATTCGGAAAATTTTCAATATTTTCGTTCGAAAAATTTTTCCATAGTTTATGACGAATTTTCGTCGAATGAGAGCGATGAAGAGGTCAATATTATGTTCGATTTCGAATATTTCGATTCACTCATTCGATTCATTGTCGTTTTCGCTCGCTGTGATCACGTCATGCTTTAGATTTGCTTATAGGAACTGTAACTGACTGTGATTTGTTCGTATCAGTGAAAAAGTAAAATATCTCTCATCACTAGTACATACCACAACTATCTTATCTCACTCACATTAAAATTCATTCCCTTAATAAAAGAATCTTTTGTACCTACCTATATGTAGTTTTCAACATACCGCGACCCCCTTTAAAAACAAACTCGACCCCCTCAAGGGTCGCGACCCCCCGCTTGAGAAACGATGGTCTAGTGGTTGAGCTACAGTTGCCGTTAGACAAAATAATTGTATTTTGTAAACACAAGCACTTCTACCTCATCTTATAGAAGTTTTATTTCATTGGGGGTCTAAAAATATTATGTTTTTTATTATTCCTATCATATATATCTCTGAACAAATTTGACCCGCTTCCCAGTTTCCAATTGAGCCGAAATTTCGTTTATTAGTTTGGGTGACAATGCGTGGTTAGCGTCATTTTGTAGGATTCCAAATATGACGGACTATTAATTTTCCATGCATCCCCATTATATGGATAACAAACGAAAATATTTGCTAGAGAAAAATACGTGAAACAGAATGACGTCACACTAAATTCAATATGGCAGACCAGTTATTTTTTATGCACCCTCGTGATAAAGATATCAATTGAGAGGGTTTGCTGAGAAGAATACTGAAATAAAATGACGTCTCAGTAAATTCAATATGGCGGACGGTTGTGCAGCTCAGTGAGGACCTGAAAGGCGTGAAGACTGCTTTTAGTTGACTTCGAATAAACCTTGCAAGGATGATGCTTTACACTATATAGGATCGAATAAGAAATGTTACAAATTACTAACCACTAATTAGCTATTTGAATATTATTTTATCATAACTTAAAACGAAGAAAAATATAGTACCCAAGTGGTTTTATAAAGTTTTAGGTTATCATATGTAATATCACAAGAGAAAAAATTTTGTCGCAGAATTTTCGAAAGATATGAAAGTTTGTTGCTTGGCAATTTCGCGAATTATATTTTTGACAAAATCACAAGCCCTGAGGCGAGTGGTTTTATCAAAAATTTTATGATCGAAATTGCCGAAAAGCAACAAAATTGAATAAAACCTTGAGAACAATTTTGCCTACACAAGTGGTAGGTATTCGACATGACTATTTCACGAGAAAAAGACATAAAACAATAAAATTAGAGAACTTTTATTTAAGAATGAAACAATCACAAAAAATTACTTATTCATTTATATAAAAGTTACAGTTATGATAATTAATTATTTTTATCGTTATGATGTGATTGTCGAACATACTTGCGAACATACTTGATCTTGTGATTTTTCTCTTAAGTTTTCAATTAATTTTAAATGGTGTTCAGAGTCCAAGGTTTCAAAGAGTTGGCATGGAAATGTCCTGTTAATTTGATCATTTCTTGCTCACCAACACCTTTTTTTTTCAAGGGCAGAAATAGTGGAAGAACGATGTGAATCGTTTGTTACTTTAAAGCCTGTCACTTGTGATTTCTGGATTGGTATTTCTTTTTTCCAATAATTTTAAAAATATACGAGTAGGACAAAGATCTTTGTTAGTGTTGTTTCTTACCAACCATTTGGTACTGTTCAAGGCTTTTGCACCTCCTTGTATAGTCTTTGAAAATATGGGATTGTATTCGATGCGTCCCGTAAATTCTCCTTTTAGGTCTAATTCTTGTTGGAAACATTGTACTTTGCAGTTCACTGCTTCGTTGCCTCGCCAGGCAAGTTCAAAAGAGAATAAGTGAAATTTTTTGTCTGTAGGCGTCTGGGGTGTCTCAGTCAAGAATTTTTATCATTTCCAATAATTCTTGTATTGTAAGGGCTTTCGAACTTTCTTTTATTTTTTCTTGGTTGTCTCGAAGTTGTTTTCGTTTTGAGTCCTTTGCAAAAACAATGTCGGTAAATGGTTCTTTTTTTATATTAAATTCTTGATAGTACTTTTCTTATAGCATCTGCGCCGTGGTGTTCCATATCTTTTGATACTTGACTCTTTGTACTCCTCTCCTTTTTTTTATTGTAAGCATAATCTTCCATTTTTGCTAATTTTTTGGCTGGAGTATGCTTTTCAAGCTTATAATCTCTTATCAATAAATACTGCGAAAACTGTCGCCAACAGGAAGCTTTGGAGACAGACGTATTTGGAGATATATTATCCGATACTGCCTTTTCAATTTCTGCAATGGATTGTGTTCCAAATCTGTTTTTTTCTTCAGAAACACTCATTTTTGAACTGAACGAATCTGACGTTTTCTAACAAGAAATAACACAATGACATTTTAAATAAATATCAGAACCATGGTAACAAAATTTGCTTTGATCAACGCACCTTGAAAAAATTAAAATTTTGTCAATAAAATAGATGCAAACTATATAGAAATCACTAATTTTAGTTATTTATTATTAACATTAATACTAAAAAGTAAAAATAAATGAACAGAAAAACATTTTAAAACAAGCTTTTATTACTTGTTAATAAAAAAGTTGTAAATAATTTTATTACGAATGGAAATAAGCTTTTCTACTTCTTATCTACAGTCAATACAAAAACATGGTCTAGAGAAATTATTATAATAATTTGGCCTTGAACAATAATTACTACCAAAAGATATAGTGCTATTTTCTATAATTTTGTTATCGGCGCATTTGAAAACCATATTTACCCTTTTGCTTGTTAATTTTGATACGTTTTGCTATTAACATTCTTGTTTTTAGTTTACTTCAAACTCTAAACAGTGGTTGAAGTTAAGTTTGATTTGACCGAAAATGTACTTGTTTATACTTTTGGTGTTAATATGGCTAATTTTATTAGTCGTAAGAAATCATACATATTTATCTAAAATTCCAATGCCTGAGAGTCACTTTATTTTTGGACATATTTTCCATTTCATGAATACCACCGGTAAGAACTGATTTCATAGAAATAATATTTTTTTACTAATACTTGTCTTGGGACAATAGTTTTCTCTTATAAAATCCCGATTTTAGTCTCTGCTCCTTTGCATAGATATAATTTAGTAAGTAATTTTTCGCAATTTTTTATTTTATTATGTATATTTTATTATAAACATATTCCCGTTAACTGAAAGGATTTAAAATATTTAAGGGATGAGTATGGTGTAACGGGTCTAATGAATGACTTTTTTGATAATTTGGTTTGTATTTATGTATATTGGGGTGACATTCACTGAGACTTAAAGGATCTATTGTGCCCCCTTTCTTCTACTAGTTTGAAAAAGCTACTGTGTAGCGAAACGCGTCACTAATTTTAATTTGAACGTTAGTTCAAAATAAAAAGCCTCCACCATCAAACAACGAAAAATCGTTATTAGACAAAATAACAGCAATGGTTTCATAAAAACAAAAATATAAGTACATATAAATTACACATAATTTGCACATAATTTGCACACAATTACAGCAATGGTTTCATTGAAGTCGAATGATAATTGAAAAAAAGTTTTTCTAGCTTTAGTTTAAGCTAGCACAACTTTTAATAAAAACGAAAATATGAGTGCACAAAAATTATGATTTGTGCTCATAAATTGCACATAATTTGCACAAAATTACCGCGATGGTTTCATTGTAATCGGATGATAATTAAAAAAAAGTACTAGCTTGCGTTTAAGGTAACACAACTTTCAATAAAAACAAAAATATAAGTGCATATAAATTGCACATAATTTGCACAAAATTACAGCAATGGTTCCATTGAAATCGGATGATAATTGAAAAAAAGTTTTACAAGCTTTAGTTTAAGGTAGCACAACTTTTATTAAAAACGAAAATATGAGTGCACAAAAATTTTGATTTGTACTCACAAAATGCACATAATTTTTACAAATAACAGAGATGGTTTCATTGTGATCGGATGATAATTAAAAAGAGTTGTTATAGCTTTAGTTTAAGGTAGCACCACTTTTAATAGAAACGACAATATGGGTGCACAAAAATTGTGATTTGTGCTCATAAATTGCACATAATTTGCAGAAAATAACAGCGATGGTTTCATTGTAATCGGATGATAATTGAAAAAAAGTACTAGCTTGCGTTTAAGGTAACACAACTTTCAATAAAAACAAAAATATAAGTGCATATAAATTGCACATAATTTGCACAAAATTACAGCAAAGGTTCCATTGAAATCGGATGATAATTGAAAAAAGTTTTGCTAGCTTTAGTTTAAGACAACTTTTAATATAAACGAAAATATGAGTGCACAAAAATTGTAATTTGTACTCACAAAATGCGCATAATTTGCACAAATAACGGGGTTGGTTTCATTGTAATCGGATGATAATTAAAAAAAAGTTGTTATAGCTTTAGTTTAAGGTAGCACAACTTTTAATAGAAACAAAAATATGAGTGCACAAAAATTGTGATTTGTGCTCATAAATTGCACATAATTTGCACAAATAACAGCGTTGGTTTCATTGTAATCGGATGATAATTAAAAAAAAGTGCTAGTTTGCGTTTAAGGTAACACAACTTTCAATAAAAACAAAAATATAAGTGCATATAAATTGCACACAATTTGCACAAAATGACAGCAATGGTTTCATTGAAATTGAATGATAATTGAAAAAGAGTTTTGCTAGCTTTAGTTTAATGTAGCACAACTTTTAACAAAAACGAAAATATGAGTCAGCTGGAGTCAGCCAATATTCCCTTGTTTACTCGAGTGCTTCCACGCGTTTCTTTGTATTTTCGGTTAATTCTGATTTATTAGACATTGTGAAATTTTGTTTGTGTCCATAATAATCTCAACATGACGGAAGACAAAATGTCACAAAGAACTAACAGCAGCAGAACACAAATTTTAAGAACGTAAATCATACGAATAGGCTAATCAATAAGTCCTAGTAGAAAATGGATTGTTCCATCATATAAAAGACATTACGTAGTATAATTTTGATATATTTTTGGACACGCAAATGTTTTTCAGTTATTTGTTATAAACATTGAAAACGAAATAAACGTACTTTTCTTAGATTTTTTCATATAAGGTAAAAAGTAATGGAGCAATCTCAATGGTTTGTATAGATAAATCGGGCATTTTTGGACGACTTCGCATCATTTTATTCATCATCGGCGATCGATACACGAGTACACAGCTGGGGATCATACTGATTGACGTCAGCAGCTTTGGCGCGCTATAGAGGTCGTTTGAAATTATTTTAAATAACACAGAACTTTAAACTATGTTTTCCAAGTTAAAATTGATTTAAAAAAAGCCTTGGTGATTAGGTTTTCTAGACGCCACTTAATGACATTATTGAATTAAAAAAAAATTGAAAAGTTCCCATTAATTGAACTTTTTGATTATCTGTCTGTCTCCATGGTGTATTTGAAGAATAAACTATGCCATGTTAATTTTTACAACAATAACATATTGATTTGCTTTATTGTTTTAATATTTATCTGTAAGGTATGTGCATAATTATACTTTTATGTTCATGCAAGTATTATAATAAACTTGCCACATGATCATTATTATTGATATTATATCATACTAGCAGCTTTCTTTACAAGTTCATTATATTTCTCATTGTCTGGAATCCCGGCAAGCTTTGAACTATAAAAATTCGAAGCTATATCTGTTTGTCGCTCTCTCGGTTCAGAACATTTTCCTAATGAATTTTCCTCCTATTATGGAAAAACAAGAAAAAAGAAGTCGTACTTTTATATGAAACACAGTAGTTATCCCATCACCCCTTAATTCACATGAGCGCAATTTCTAGTTTTGGATCTAAATGTAATCGAACTTTATTGAGATTTTACGGAGGGAACTACTGAAATTGAGAATAAAAACGTTTTACATATTTTTTTTATAATTGATGGTTTTACGCAACAGAAAATTCAAAAAATATTTATTGCAACCTCCCCTATTTCTTTTTCTCAATCAAAATAATTGGTGTTGAATGTCCAAATTCATTTCGTATTTTATCATGTTTGGCGACTGCGTCTATTTTTCTTATCTTATTTATTTTTAGAGATTTTGAAAAAAATAACGAATTTGTTTATACTTCATGGAGGAATAATAAGAATCTACATTCCACCAGGTAGACCATCCATTGTAATCACTGATCCAAGAATTATTCAGAAAATAACACGTTCAGAAAAAACATTGGAAAAATCCAGTGCTTATAGTAAATTCCTTCAAGACTGGCTTGGAGAAGGATTATTAGTTAGTGAAGGTGGGTAACAAAATTAAAATAATGGCAAAATAAAATATTAGTACTTCAGCAAGACATTCAATTGGAAAATCCAATCTTTTAAAATTAATTTAATTAAATAATATAAATTGTCCTCAGGCAGTGACAGGAGAAAAAAAATTCTTACCCCTCCTCAACTGCATGCATTCATGGTGAATTTTTGTCCCTGAATTAGTAATGCATTTTTTTCCAGCTGTTTTTTTGTCAAAAAAGGTAACTAGCTTATCCTGTACCGTATTCGTATCGTATTCTTTAATTACATTCAAATGATCGCATTGAACCCCTAGCAAGAGACAATTATGATACGTGGAGTGTACAAGCACAAGCTGTATTGATAAAAAATAAGCTTTGGGGATATGTGAATGGTATCCAGTTAAATCAGAGCTGAAACAAAATATGAGCAAGAGGATCTAATAGCTCGCTCAGAATTACTACTACTTTTGTCTCTATCGGATTTGAAGCAAGTCAAAAATTGTAAGACATCAAAAGAAGTATGGAATTTGTTAAAATCAATTTACCAAAGTCGAGGCCCTGCCAGAAAAGCTCCATTGCTGAAGCAATTAATACTCAAAAAGACGACTGAATCTGAAGATATTAAAGATCATTTAAATAATTTTTTAGAAATTATGGATAAATTAAATTAAATGGAAATTGAGGGTCCGGTAAGGTTTGCGACCCTCGGAATTTTGCAACGATTTTTTTTTATTAGAAAGCCCCATTGCTTTTGAACATTTTGAAAAAAAAATTCTTGGATCATGCACTTTTGAAAGATTATTTCCTTCCTATTAATTTTGACCAATCGCTATCAAGAATTGTTATGTCAAATATAAATTTTAAGTGGAAAAATTACTTAACAACTGTCAACTTAGCTGTCAGTAGTTTTTCCGGAAAAAAAATCGAAAAAATTTCATGCAAGTTTGACAAGTTGTAATTTAAAATGAGTTTGAAGTAATTACCTTTCCTAGCTTGAAAGTTATATTGTTCTTATTAATTATTGTTCTTATTATTTTAATTTAAAAAAATGTTGTATTAAAATAAGATGTTTATTTAACTCAGGAAATAATCTTACTAAATATCCCTCGTGCAACTAATTTTTCCTGTGGAAAAATTGGAACACTCGTTTCTAAGTAATCTATTTTAACAAATAGCATTCGCGAAAGTGGAAAAATCCTCGTCTTCGACTCGGGTTTTTAAAACCACTCTCGCTCATGCTATTTGTTAAAACAAATTACTTAGAAACTCGTTTTTCCGAATTTTTCCGGAAAAATTAAATGCACTAGGGATATTACCCCCGAGAAAATTGCAATTAAAATACCAAAAATCCGCCATTTTTTTAAAAATTTTGACAATTTTTGACAATTATGTCTAGATATCAGATGGTCACAAATTTTAGATATAGCGGTGGATGGACAATGTTGCCAGCTCTCATTTCCGTAACTCGTGACGGCTTGGAAATATTTTACACAAGGTTTTAGATCTTTTTGCAAAAAAATGTGTGGTACATTCAGAAGTTATAGAGAAAAATCCAAAAAAAACAATATTTTTTCACCACGACCACTATTTGGACAGATATTTTATTAAAAAAATAGTTAAATACTTTATATTCAACATGAATTTTTTCGAGAAGGGGAATAAATATGTATGTATAAATGTAGACATAAATGTCAAAGAATTTGTATTCCACATGAAGTTTTCCAAAAAGGGGAAGGGGTACCCCTTATACAAAGTATTTGATATATTGAATAGATGAGGCTTTTACTTGATGAAGATCCATACTACTGATGATACTGATACTGATACTGATACTGATACTGATTTGATATATTTTCGAGAAGGGGAAGGGAATGGATAAGTATGTTTATAGATAGTCATAAAGTCCCAAAACTTCATGTGGAATACAAATTATTTGATGTTTTCGAGAAGGGGAAGGGAATATACCAAGATTCACATATTTCCTTCCACCCGTCGAACCAATTATAACCCGACTAACTGTCACAAATATTTGCAGTGAAATTATAATGGAATTAGCATAATTAGGAATAACATATCTTTTACAAATAATAATCATAACAATAGTTTTCATAATTCAATACATCATCGCTTCTCGACCAACGGACACAGATCAAAGTGTAAATATCTATAACAATATCAGAAAATAAGAAACAGAAAACAAATAAGAAAATAGTAAAATATAATAGAAATAACCTCAATAAATAATAGTAATGACAATCAATAGTTTTCATCATAGTTCAACACATATCGCTTCCCGACCAACTGACACAGATCAAAGTGTAACTAGAACCAAAACCTAACCTAACTTACATTAACCAAATTAAACTCAACAATGTAATAAACTAGGTAGGTTATGCTCTGAAGTATCATTTCATTTATTTCAAAGTAATAATATATATGAAGAAAACTATGTGGTCCAGCAGTAAGTTTGTTATGAACTCTTATATTTAATGTAAGGTATACAGCAAATCTATGATAAACATTATATTCTAAGGATTCTTAATATTTCAATTTTTATGATTATAAATGCAAATCATTTTATATTTTTATATATTCATGTATTACAATGCAAAATTAATTCAACTAAAAGAAAAAAAAACACCATTTGACAACGCCGCTAAACTATCACCTGACCACACAACAATCTTAATTTGTAAACGTAAGGTATCTAGACGTAAGATTTTAGTGTGTAGTTTTATAGAATTATTACACTTTCCTGTAGTTTTATAACCTATAAGTGTCGAGTGAAAATAATTATGCTTAAAAATATTTCTGAAAATTGGCAAAATTTAAGTATTTTCTTCCGGTTTTTTTTGTGAAACAGACTTACATTTAGTTAAGGATAATAACCTTCACAGTTTAAAGTGAATATATTCATCGTAAATAGCATTAAATAGTATTGAAAAAGTATCATTTTTTGAACTAAATTCGTGATTTTTAAAGTAATTTCTGAATGATCCAACGAAATTTTTGTTCTAATCTACTTTATTTAAGGTGAGCTATCAAACAAATTTAAAATTAACATAAAATTCCGAGGGTCGCGAAGTCTACCAGAACCGAAATTGAAATTAATTCTGAATAGTTAAATATTATAAATATAAATATTATTTGTACAGTCTTCCAGTCGGTTTTAAAAACTTCAGAATTGCTATTGAAACTAGAGACCACTTACCATAACCAACAGACTAAAAAGTAAAAATTATAGAAGAGTTTAAAGCCAGAAAAAATATTGGTCATGACTATAAACGCAAGGAGTAAAATATATAGTAAAAATCGTAAACATTTCAATAACAAGCATGAAGGTTTTAAATTTAAATGCAACAAATGTAACTGGTGGGCCACAATGCATCCGAATGTTGGATTACGATACATAATAATGAATATGCAAGGAAGAAAAGCGAAGATGCTAATTTGAAAAACTACCAATTTGCTTAACATCTACTGACACCACTAAAAGTGAACTCTGGTGATTTGATAGTGGATGTACTTCACCTATGAGTTGCAGCAAAGAAAACTTTTGTTTTATTAATGATGAAAATAATATGTTAAAATAATGACTAATAGTTACACTAAAAGAGTCCAAGGAAAAGGAAGAGTTACAGTAAAGACAGAAAATTATACTTTTAATTTAAATGAAATTTTATATGTACCAGAGCTTTCCGTAAATTTGAACAGCTTCTAAAATAACTGATAATAACTACTCTGAGCATTTTACAAAAGCGAGAGCGCTGATAAAAGATAGTAATGGAAAAACCGTTCTAGAAGTCACAAGACAGAATGATGTATACTATACACAATTTTTTAGTAAAACTCAAATTGCAAATAATGTCCAAGAAAGTGAAATCATAAAATGGCATAGAAAACTGGGTCATATGATTGACACTGATATGAAATCAGCCATAAATAATGAATTGCTGGAAGGATTAAAATTTAATATGAGAAAAAAAATTATATGACTGTGATACTTATATAAAGGGGAAAATGACACGTTTACATTTCGATAAATGTGAAGGAACGAAGACAAAAGAACGTTTAGAAGTGGTACACACCGATGTTTGTGGACCATTGCAAGTGAAAACATTAGCTGGATCCAAATATATCGTTACTTTTATAAATGAATATAGTTACTAGATATTATGAAGTATATTTTATAGAGAACAAAAGTGAAGTTTTTGAAAAGTTTAAAGATTACAAAAACGTGATCGAAATTTGCCTTAAGTTTGCGGTAGGCTAAGTGGTTAAGTACATAAACAATCCTTATTCTATCATAAGTTGTACTTGTATTTTAATTTTTGTAACCGGGAACTGGAATACCCACAAAAATATATATAAAGTTGAATTTAAACACAAAAATTTCCGTAGATAAGTTTTTAATATGTAAAATTATAAAATTTTAGTGAGTATTTGGAAACAAAACAGAAAAAGGATCATACCTTACATTAATAGACAGACGATACTGATGAATTTTATAAAAATTTTTGAATCCAAAAGTAATATTTTAATAGAAAATCTCGAGAAAGAACTCAAAAATCCCAATCTAGATGTTTATACAATTGTAAAAACATTTTCGATGGATGTTATTTGTGGTAAGTTTTTGCGTTATATTAAATCTGATTCAATTTACTTATTTTTCATATTACCCTAGGTACGGTTATATTTGTACCTAACCATGAAATGCTCCGACCGGTGCCTGGGAAAAAATGTCATGGTCTAAGTTTTTTCATCAAAATCTCTGTTCTAACCAATTTTTTTATTTTTTAGAATCATTGATGGGCATAACTAATTTTGACGACAATTTAAAATGCAATTATTTCCAAAACACTCTTAATATCGGCCGATCAATTTTAAACAGATTGACGTCACCATTTAAAAGATATAATTTTTTGTTCTATCTATCTCAGGAAGGTCAAGAATATAAAGAGAACCTAAAAAATATTCATAATATCTTTGACGAAATAATGACTAGAAGAGCAGAAAAGAATGACCGTTTAGGCGTTGATTCTCCTCAAACATTTTTAGATTTCATGCTTCAATTCGAAAACACTCACTCGACTAAATATATTAGAGAAGAAGTGGCAACATTTATATTTGCGGTAAATTTAATTTCATATTCCTAAATATTATTTTCTGCCCTCCGGCGGGAAAGCATCAACTTTCGGAACGCCGCGCTAAACGAAGTTACCGTTTTCCGGCTCCGTAGAACAGAAAAATAGTATACAAACCTCGGCCAGTAAATAAGAAAGCCTCAGATGTGGATGTGGATGACATCTGAGACATTTCTTACTTTACTGGCCTTGGTCCGTAATATACTATTTCATTATACCTTACTGAAATCCCTATCTTAACATGCTTATTAAGGGTACCGAAAATGACCTGTGCGCTAACATGCGTTATTGTTTAGTTCCCTTAGCAACACTAAACAACAATTTTATTATGACAGTGTTTTGAATTATAGTATAGTATAGTAAATACTTACTAGTTTTTGTATTAAGAAAGGTATAATGTATAAGTATCGTTCATTACACATTCATAAATGCTTTTCCCGTGCTTGCACACGGGAAAAGCCTATTTTCTGGACTATAGTGAAATATACTAAAACCACCAACGAAAAAGTTGTTTGAATCCTTACTACATGGAATCTTTCCATAATTCTTAAATAAAATCGATAAATAAGAAATTCTACATTAAACATCGAAAATATTTTAAACAATCAAGAAAAGGTAACGAAAGGATATTCTAGCAACTTAAATGATGTGAGTACCCATTCATTTTCTAAACGCTTTCAAAATTTCAAATGAAAAATTAGCCTCACGTTCACTAGTATTGAAACCAAATTTGAATGTTCAATTTAAAGAAAACCAACACACACAGACATTATAATACCATCCCACTCATCACATTATATCAATTGGATAAGCCCCAAATATCTTTCAAGTGGAAATTTACGACATAGGAAAGAGTGCCCAGTTCAATATTGATAAAAGATTATTATTACTTATTATTATTACATATAAACAAGTCCCATTTTACCCAAAAGCAGAAAATAATATGAAAATCAATTACCTACTAACAAATTAATACATAAATTGAAAAAAAAAAGAAGGAAGATAACAAAACAAGTAAAATAATTCGTATTAAGATAAATATTGTGTTAAGAGTTATTGATATATAAGGCGGTCCAGTCTTTTTTAAATATGTTGTTAGAAGACGCAGAAATAATATCAACATCGAGATTATTCCAGGCGTCAAAAACTCTATGAATCAGAAAAGTCTTGATCTGGACAATAAGTTTTCTTTTTTAAGTTTTAACTCATGTCCTCTGAGAAATGCTTCCGAAGTTGAATTTTAATATTTTAAATGCCGTGATAAGATCTCCACGGTGACATCGAAGTTCAAAAGAAGTTAAGTTGGCCCAAGGGAAGTCGAGTGGCTTTTCTTTGAACATTTTCTAATAAACTTATATCACGAATCAAGTGAGGATACCAGGCGGGCCCCGAATATTCAAGAATGGGTCTTACATAACTGGTATAAAGTTTACATAACGATTGAAACGTAACTCTCGAAAAACACTTCCGTATAAGATACTGCCTGGTGTAAGCACGTTTGGTTATTGATAAAATATGGTCGGACAAAGTTAATAATAATTCCTAAGTCATTTTGAGAGAATACAGAGTTTAAAGTTTGACCGTTAGCGAGATAGAGTTTAAATTGAACTGAAGAGATAACTGGTTCGTTATTGGATTTGAATAAAATCTTAAGTCATCTGCGTAGAAAGATATTTTGTTTGAAACGTAAAAAAGAAGATAGCTGGTGTAAGCTATGAATAGCAAAGGTCCCAGAACAGAACCCAGAGGCACCCCACTTTCCACTAATTGTTCTTCTGATAATGCTTCCCATACTCTAACTTTAAATTGCCTATCCGATAAAAAGTTATCGATCCACAGATGATAGTGCCCTCGTATCCCAAAGTGATCAAGCTTATGAAGAAGTCTTCGTTTAGGAACCCGATCAGAAGCTTTGGAGACATCTAAGTATAACATCTACGGGCTGTTGTTTATTAAGCGATGATGTCCAGTCATTGACACAATATAACAGATTAGTTAAGGTTGAGCGGTCTTGGACAAATCCATGTTGTTGTAATGGATTAATCTTTTCCTGGAGAAGAAATTTGGTTATTTCTTCTGAAACGATAGATATTGAAGGCAAAGGATTATCATCATGTCGAATAGTCAACCAGCCGTTAAAGCACAGAGTTCTAAAATAGTATGGGAATACCTAGGAAAACTCAATAGAGTAGGCGAGAACAGCATCGTCATCTTACTGTGGGTTCCAGCATACACAGGAATAGAAGGAAATGAAATAGCAGTTGAACTAGCAGAGAGGAGCTGAAACCCTTTTGGGTTTGGTTCTACCAATGTATTGGTAGAAATAGACACCGCCGAGAAGAAGAGAAGAGAAGATTGGACCATTGGAAATATCTAGTAGGGCTTCGACAACTAATGATACTCCTGGGAAACTACAACCAAATGTGAATTAATGTCTAAGCCAGAGTTAAACTGCTCCAAGATTTTTGACAGGTAGAACAAGAAGAATGTAGATTCTGTGGAATGAAGGAATATACCTCCATTTATATACTTGCGGATTGCATAGCAATTCAGAATCCTATAAGACTACTGGAGAGAAGAGTTACCTATTCCTGCAGATATCCTAAAACTCCTAAAGGAACCACCAGTCTCTGAGACTTTTCTCAGGAGCTAAGTAGAAGAAAGGGGGCACAATAGATCTTTTAGTTCTCAGTGAATTTCACCCCAATATACATACGGGTTTAGCCCATACATACACACAATATCCCTCAATTTGATTACGATTTATTTAAGATTATAACACATAGTTCAAAAAATAATATTACACTTCGTACTCACAAAAATATTGAGTCTTTTTCAACAACTGATAAGGAGAAATTAACTTTTTCGCAAAATTGTTCTAATTGCAATGCAGTTTATATTGGTGAAACACAAAGAAATCATAAAATAAGATATAAAGATCATCTTACTTAGTTGCTTTAGAAATAAACATCCCGATAAGTCAAATTATGCAAAACACTTAATTGAGTCAAATCATCACTCTACTCCATTCGAAATTAAAAAATATAAAAAAAAGTTCAATATAAATGAACAGATAGATACTTTTCAATCCTGATTGTTAGATTGTATTTTAGATGGTATATAAATGTATGACATATACTTATTTATTAATATCAGTTTCTATAATTTAGTATTTCTCATATATATTTGTCGAATTTGATATTTAATGATTTTATCGTATGTACTTTAAACTTAAATATTTTAAGTTTATGTTAAAAATAAAAATTACCAGAAAACTTACCCAACCTAAGCGATGAAACAAAGCATTTTTTTTAGTCATTATTCTTTCAGTAACAATTGCTTCTGGGATAATATATTCTTGAACACTCTTTGCAGCTATTGCTTTCAGAATATTTCTTGTAGCATTATCTACTGCCTCACCAGAAACGTTTTCGAGGTTGTCTTCATAATCTTCTGTTACATTTCGTGGATCTTCCGTAACAGTTGTTTGGTAGACGGTTTTTTTCTGTATGACGGGATACTCCAGTTGTTTTGGGCCCAAATGTGGTATTCTACTTGTTATAATAGCTCTTTTAGTTGCAGTTTCTTCAGCATCTATTTCATCTAAAATATCTTTCGTAAAATTTTTCACAGGCTCTTGATTTGCAGCAGTGACATTGGTTAATTTTTTCTGTATAACTGGGTAAACGAGTTCTTTCGGGCCTAAATTTGGAATTCTACTGGATATAATGAAATCACTACTGTTTTGCTTCATCTTGAAAAAGTAATTCTTTCCATTCCCATTGGAAGTTTCGTTTAAACTTTTAGCGAAGGTAACATGAACAGCAATTAATAATGCACACCTTATTTTCATTTTGAAAAAACTAACTAACTGTGGAACGGTTGTGTCGTATTATTATTTTTCGGCAAATGTGTCTTTTAATTCAACAGGATCTTGAAGTTAAATTTAGCACAAGTGGCTAATTTTCCTATTAAGGAGCATAGTATTTATTAACAAACTCATTTGACGTGACTAATAAACATAGTGACCAATTTTGAATGGGACTAATTGAGGGTACAGTCAACAACGCATTTAGCGTTAATTTAATCAAAATATTTGTGACGAAGAGAGGACATGTAACGAAATTTACAAACTTCCCAAAATGCAAGGGAAACGAAACATTATTTAATTAATTTTTTTTCTAAAACTAAATATTAAAAACAGTGGACTTCTCATTTCACTGCAGCTGGAGATTCAATTTCAATCATGTGTATAATAGTGAATATCTCTAGAGGGTTTTGATCCATTATTCCATCAGCAGAAGTTGATTAGCGTAGTTGGGAATATCTGTAGGAAATCCAACTAAACTTCTCCCTTGTCCTGGTTATTGGGTAGATTTACTGACAAGACTCAAGCAGACTGAAACTTCCTCGAGGTGACTTGGTTCACAGACGGGACAAAGACTAGGCAAGGGACATGAGCAGGAGTGTATAGTGAAATGAGAAACACAAGATGTTTCTTCCCACTGAGAGTACATATCTCTGTATTTCAGGGAACAATGTACCAGAATTAACAAAACCAGAACTGATACCAATAGGATAAACAATAGGTTCAGCAACAATGTATGTTGGACCCAAACCAGACTATGAAGAAAGTGTTCCGAGGACAAATACAAAATGGGTACAAAACCAATAGACTATAGTGGAGAATACATCTGTTCATCGGACCGTAGAGCTACTAAATACTAGAAGGAATCGACAAGGATTTATTACAGGTTATCTAAGGAAGTGGGAGGCACAGAAATTTCTCGAATGGTGGGTAATCTCACCAGGACAGAGACAGGCGAAACAGTTCATTGGAGGACATTCGCCAACATTTACGGCAGACCTAATATGCAAATATAGGAAAACTGTCAAAGTCGTAGTAGGTATGTTATCAGGGAACTGTAAGCTTAACAGGCACTCAAAGCTAATGGGGTTGACAGACGAAGCTATGTGTAGATTCTGCCACCGAGAGGAGGAAACTGCAGAGCATATCCTATGCCAGTAGGACTGCTAGGTAAATGTGCGGTTTCTTGTACTAGGCGATGAGAGGTTTGTTCCAACAACAATCAGAAACTGTCTAAAACTATCAGAGAATAGTCGATCATTGCAATCAGTGGCTATTGGCTATTTGGAAATAGTCGGGCTGGAGAATGTAATCTAGATTCTGAGAACCACAATAAATCTGAAAAGGTCGCAGTGGAATAGACCGATTAGCCTCCTCATCAAATTTAATATACAGATTACCTAACGGGTCATACCCAGACCACCTACATAAAATTGGGTTGTTTAACGGGAATCTCAGCTGCATACTCTGTGGTATAGACATCGAGATCGAGACTGTAGTCTTCATCTTACCTGACTGTGAGGCACTAGACTATGGGAGACAAAAAATTTGTAAATTTGCCACCTGCAAATTTGCAAATCCAATGGACCTATATCGTATACTCGATGGTAGGAGGTAACTGAGTGGGTGGACTAAATGTGGGATTAGAGAACAATGAGCTAACAAGTTAAGACACGAGAACGGTTCCTAGAAAAAAACATATATTGATCTTTTACTAGAAAACGACATCAATACATTACAGTTTTTTGCTTGGGTATGTTTTGTATGGTGCACTTGATTCTCTTGTACTTTTTATATTTCCCAACAGTCACTCTCGTTTCCTTTATAAATGTATACTCAGGATAACCAGCAACTGGTTATGTGGTTGTTTCTGTTTCTTGACAGATTCACAATCTAACAGTAAATATTTAGCTGTATCTGTCACATTGCTACATACCTAACTTAGGGGATCTCTAGAAAAAAAAGGACTATAACAGTGTGTACTGAAGCTAATCATTTTTTTGCTAGGATGTTGGTCCTATCGCCTGCTACACCTCAGCCTCTTGGGCATTTTCTGTCTTCACAACACCCATTACGCTGCTCTAGTTCCCTGTATCAGTCTAAACAGGTTTTTCTCTGGTTGGCTATTGTAATCTTCGGGAGTTAGCCATCTCCCATCGATTTTATCGTCCTTTCTCCGCCTTCCGCGTTGAAATATTGGATTTCTGGAACGATTGTCAATTGCCACACAAGAAAAATAAGAGTCACGCACTAAGCCCACGAAATATTCCCGGATTCTCGGAAGTATCGCTCTCATTATGTCCCCGAAGAGCCAATTCAAAAGCTCCGCAAAATTTAACACAATTAATAATTTTTGATAAAATACATTGATTCTTCGACACGTTTTGAGCCATAATATTAGTTGACCCTAGTAACGCAAATTCCATACAATTATGAAGATGGCTTTTAGAATTTTCGTGTCTTTTTATTTTCAAACTCAAATGCTCTAGATCCGTGACTCCTATTTCCGTCCAAGCTTTATCGCCACCAAAAAGTAAGCAGGGAAAACACTATAAAGCATTTTTTTGTTACATTCACAAATCCATTCGTTTTTTGAATAAATATCTCTACTAAATTTACGTGTATAACTTTTTCCTCTACTTACACTAGTTTTTTGATTAGTGATATCTGGTAATGGCGCCTACCTTTTGCTTTTAATTCTATCTTTTCTTCATATGAATATTTAAAAAATATCTTTACATTAATTAAATTGAAGACCACCTCCACCATAGTTCACAGTTTATATAATAATTGTCAACAAAATACACAGAAACAAAAACACCTGCACCGCGGGAACCGTACCGTAAGCCTCGATGCGCTGGACTAAATGCAGCGATTTTAAGAGGGAAAATCACGCATGATCACGGCTTAGTTTTTAGACAGTCAATCGAGAGAAGTGTGCAGCGCGGGTGTTTTAAACTACTCGCAGGGCACGTTGGTATGGCCCTGCTATATAAAATATCAACGATCGAGCGAAATAGGTTCGTTATTCCACTGGTGGACTTTATTTACGCTTGTTTGTTATTTCAGATGTGGCTTCAGTGGCTTGTTTTCTATCATTATGACAATGCGAATGCCTTACAAAATATATTATAAATTTTATATTTGATAAAAGGAAATATTTTAGTTAATTAGTAGATTTTTTGGGAGCTCTGCCGCCACTGTGTTGATATTAGAGTATATTTATATAATATATTTTTTGTTCCAGGGACACGATACCGTTTCTACAGCTATATCCTTTCTATTATACACACTATCTAGACACCCTGAAATTCAGGTATTCTTATTTGATTATTTTTGTTTAAAAATTAGCTAAATTTTGTATATTATAGTATTTATTTAAAAGTAATGTAATGTTTTTATTCATTTAATTTATTCATTTGGCAGTGGAATTCGACACTAAATAAACGATTTTGTCCACTACTCGATGCGACTAAATTCGATGCGAGTCAGTCGATATGTATGTAGCTATCGAAAAAGTAAGGTTATATATCAGTTATTTGTTGATGTTGACATTAGATATAACCAAAGAACCACGAAGTCTTTCAATAATGTATCTTGCTAGTTCGTTACTAACTCTTTACAACTTCTTAAATCTAAAATCGGAAAGTTCAAATGGATTATATAAACTTCTCAATTGTCTTCTATTCCTGATCAAGGATATATTCATTTCCCTCCTGCGCCGACGAATGTTCTGTATTCTGACGGCAGCAAGCATTATTATCATTAGTACTCTCTGTTTGTACACTTTTTTAATGGAATGAGAATAATCAATCAACGATCAGTCGGGGAAACGGTTGTACCTGAGGACACTTTTTACAATTTGATTTTTATAAATTAGACAAATAAAGATACAAAGAAATAAAAAATCTGGATGATTGATCATGGTCTTGTTGATTAATAAGTCATCTATGTATGTAATTTGACCAGTAATACTTTCAAAGATCTGTAAAAATTGTTTATGAAATACCTCTGGTGCTGAAGACACTCCAAATGGGAGCCTACAAAACCTATACCGACCAAACGGTGTTGCAAATGTGCAAAGTTTTCGACTGGTTTCATCCAAAGGAACCTGATAGAAGCCTTGATTAGCATCTAAAATACTGAATATTGTGGAACCCCTAAGTTCAGCTAACAGTTGTTCCACTGTTGGCATTTGATAATGCTCTCTTTTAATAAATTTGTTTAAATTTCTAGGGTCCAGACAAATTCTAATTTTACCTCCAGGCTTTCTTACCACCACCATTGGATGAACCCATTCACTTGGTTCCTCAACTTTTTCTATGATTTTTAATTTGATTAATTTATCTATTTCCTCTTTGACCTCATTTTTTACAGAATATGGAATTTTTCTTGCGTTGTAGACCACCGGTATAGCATCCTCATGAATTATTATTTTATGTTCTTTTTTAAAACATCCTACACCCTCAAACACATCTCTATATTCTGTTCCTAAATTATTAGTTGTATTGACATTATTTATTCTTTGTATTAAATTTAATTTGATACAATCATTTAACCCTAATATCGGTGGTCCACTACAGTCAGTGTCGACTATAAAAAACTCTATTTCACTTTCTTTATTCCCTGATTTACAATTTAATTTAATTTTACCTAGGTTTTTTATAGTTTCCCCACTATAATTAATTAATTTACGGATAGGTTTTTCAAGATTAAGTTGAGGAATTTTATTGAGAAATTTTATTGGGATTATACTAGCCTGTGCTCCTGTGTCTAATTTAAATATTATATTAATTTCCGGTTCTTCCGATACCTGAATAATTTCCGTCCACTCCTCGTTTTGTTTGTTTCTTTCAATAGTTCCTATGAGCAAATCTTCATCACTGCTAGTTTTTATCTCTTCTTTTCCTGTAGTAACTTCTCTCACTTTCTTTGATTTCTCATTTCTTGTGAGATGTGGATTATTTTTCAACATGCACATCCTACTAAAGTGATTCTTCCTTTTACACTTATGGCACTCCATTCCATAAGCAGGGCATTGATTTATTAAATGATTTTGTCCACATCGTGTACAGTTTCGGATAGAGATTGTATTCTTGGCTCTACCTGCTCCTTTTACTTGCTGGATTTTGCAGTCTATCTTAGTTATTTTATCTACTTTAATCTCAGTTTCATTTGTTATTTCTCTAATTTGAGTTTTAGTTATTTCAAATGATTTACAGATGTCTACATACCTGGATAAGGTTAAGTTTTTTTCACTTAAAAGTTTCTCTCTTACCTTGGAATTTTCGATTCCACAAATAATTTTTATTAGGGAATTTTTTAACTTTTCAAATTCGCATGTGGCTGCTAAAGCTTTTAATACTGTTACATAAGTCTCTATAGATTCTCCGGGCTTCTGGTTTCTGGTAAAAAACTTGTGTCTCTCATAGGATATGTTGATTTTGGGGATAAAGTGATCATCAAATTTACTTATCAGAACTGTAAAATCGTCTATCTCTTTAACTTTTAGATCAAATGTTCCATACAACTCGATTCCTTCTTCACCCATACAATGTAGTAGTAAATTGCAAATTCTTTTCTGACCGTTGCCTTCTTCGATTCCAGCCGCAATTAAATAAACATTGAATGCTTTTTTAAATTTCGGCCAATTACTGGCTGCATGTGGGTCATTTACCTTGAAGGTTGAAGCTCTTAGGTTGATGTCCATATTTCTGTTCTTATAATTCCTGCGCCATGTAATACACGTTGGTTTACTTTCTATCTGTTTATTTACAGCTTTGTACAATATATTTATATTTATTTACACTATCAATTAACCTGATGTTTGTCGATTTATAATTTATAATTTTGTATTCAGTAACCATTCGTCTACTCCATGTCATCGTCTATCTATGTCACAGATAATTGGTCTATGTCATTTTTCACGTCATCTGTCATTTTGGATGCGTTCGGAATGTGCACCTTAGTGCAACTCATACTACATTGAGCTTCTCTATTCTAAAAGTAAACTTTTCTGAAGCTTCTTGTTTTTTTAATCGTTATATTTTTTGCTTCGTCTACTTTTACAGCAACCGTCATATTTTGTTGTAGTTCCAAGTGTTTTATGAAGATCTTCACAGGGCTACAAGAATCCAATTAAAAACTACAACACAATGTTTAAAATAAAAAAAACCAGTAGTTTGTATTTTTCCTATTGTAACTTCTCAGTTAGCAATTTCCATTCCAAATATGTGCTAAATTTATTAAACTTAACTGTGCTCTTAATTTATGGTGATCTTACTTCTTTGTTTATGGTCTGCGTAAGTTTCTTAGCTTTTATTTTTTCTTCTTGAATCTTCGAGTAACTTTTTATGTACATTTAGAATGTGCAATTGAATGAATGGGATTTGTTAGTAAATTAGTTTTCCCACTCCCTCTTGGTCTGTTATAAGCTGTAATTTGTGTAGAATTTGAACTACTGTCTGTAAACGAATGGGATTGATTAAACTGGAAGGAATCTTGCGTAAAAATTCAAGTTTCTCTTAGATCTTTGGTCTCTAATTTTTCTTATGTGGAAGATCTGACTCATATACAGGTATCGCCTCTCTACTTTCTTCAAGCTGCCAAGTTTTGTGTTTTAAGGGCTCTTTTCTATCTACTGACAGAAATTGAATACCGAACGCAGGAAGTGTCTTCTGCATCCTAACTGCATTTTATATCTAACTGTCAAATGGATATTTTATTATTTCGAATTGTTTTAGAACCAGTATCAAAAGCAGTCTTCAGATCTATACATGTTGAATATCGGTTCCGGACATTTACCGCAAAACAATTTTCACCGACTGCAGTTCGCCGACTAGCAATTCACCGCACCTGCAATTCACCGCATCGACAATTCACCGAGAAAGGATAAATTATGAGAGGAAAATAAATTAACCCGTTGCAGTTGCACATTCTTAAAATATATTTTAAAAATAGAATAAGATATGGTAAACAATACAGTAAACAATATAAACTCCGTTGTTGGCATTTAAAGTTGCAGTTTTTTAATTTATGCGGTTTTTTTCAACACTTTATACCTTCTTCAATCATTTTCCTTGCCCTGATCGATAAATTAACCAATAATCTGTGTTAAAACGTAATAATAAAATCGTATTAAACCATATTTACAACCCCAAATATAGAGTCATAAAATTTTAAATGAAAAGTGTTTTGGCGAGGTATTTTCCATTTCTCGGTGAAATGTCGATGAGGTGAATTGCTAGTCGGTGAACTGCAATCGGTGAATTGCAGTCGGTGAATTGCTTTGCGGAGAATTGCTTTGCGGTGAATTGCTTTGCGGTGAATAGTCCTAGATCCGTTAAATATACAGGGTGTACCGTAAATAAGTACCGTAAATTAGAGGCATGATAGATCGTTAAAAAATATTTAAAATACCCAAATACAATTTTTCTCTAGCCTTCTTAGTTTGTGAGATATAGGTTGTTGAAGGATGCAGAAGAAATTAACATTTTATTGCATATCTTCTCGGGAGATGCAAGTATAAATTTGAAATATTTTGTAGGTTATTGTCTCTTCAAAACACATCAACAGTATTAATTCTGTCGAATTCTAATGAGCCAGTGGCGTGGTACGAGGGGTTCGTAAACATTTATTGTACAATATTTTTGAAACACCCTATATTTAGAGCTAAAGACTTTTGTCTGCAATTCTTTATTGAATTTCCTACATAAAAGGTACTCTTTGTTTAACTCGATACAACACTTCATTTTCAAGATTTTTAACTTTTTATTGCAGTAAGACAATTTTTTAAGTTTTGAAGGTTTGAAGAGACAATAACCTACAAAAAATTTTAAATTTGTACTTTCATCTCCCGAGAAGATATGCAATAAAATGTGTATTTCTTCCGCATCCTTCAACAACCTGTATCTCACAAACTGAGAAGGCTAGAGAAAAGTTGTGTTTGGGTATTTTAAATATTTTTCAACGATCTATCATGCCTCTAATTTACGGTACACCCTGTATAACTCGTGTCCTCGTATTCATCACATGTTTGATATTATACGCAACAAAAAATTTAAGGAAAACGTATTCGCTGAACAAATGGATATTCTTGGAACTCTTGATATAAATCGCGAAGTTACTTATACAGAGTTACTCCAAATGAAGTATCTAGATTTAGTAATAAATGAAACTTTAAGAATGTATCCACCAATTGCAATAATCGGCAGAAAATCGACCGAAGACTTAGAAATAGGTAAGAATATAATATATAAATGAAAAGCCAATAAAAATTGATTAAACATGAAAGTCAATTTATGGTCTTTAGACTTTAGACCTATCATGGAGCAGTAGCCTGGACAAAAATAGGCAAAATCCTGCGGTTGACTTGTTTATGCATAACAGTAGTTATTAAATCTTGTCCAATAACTGCCATGTAGGTGATACTGGACCTCACTTCTCTTTACCTTGTAAAGGCTGAAAAAAATCTTGGAACAAACAGTGAGTACACCTCAACCTAACTCGCTATCGCTCCTTCCCAGGTACCGAGACGACATGACCAAACAATTTAAACTTTGTAAAGAACATTAGGCATGAACTGTGCTCTAAGAAAGAATGGGCAAGTCAATCCACAAAGTATGCTCTCTAGAAGCCATCAGGTGGTGTATGAATAAAAAAAGTGGAAGGAGCAGGGCTGGAATTTACTTCACCAAACTCTCACGTGCTGTTCCAATGGGAAAGGCAGTGTTTATCCTTAGCAAAAACCAACTAAAAATCTTCAGTGATGTTCTCACAGGGAATTGTAGATCTGTGCAGCATGGGGGAAAAATGCGACCCTCTCTAGCTGACACCTGTACAAAGCTCAAGTGGAAGAGGGAATAATTCTATTTTTGAAACTCCAACAGATCATGCACTGTATAGAAGGAATGGGATAAGGGGGTGTGGTTTAACTGAGCAAAGACAGGGACAAAGTAGACCTAATTTGATAGGAGTGATAAAACACTCCACTTAATTCATTCATTCATAATTCCTGGTCTTTAGATGGGGAAAATTGAAAACATCTAGTCCAAAAAGAAGATGTCCAAAGTATAACGAAACAGGCGATTAATTATATTTTACATTACAGATGGAAAATACGTTATACCAAAAAATGACAGTTTATTAATCTTTATTTACGGATGTCACCACAATCCAATTTATTTTCCGGAGCCAGAAAAGTTTATACCAGAACGTTTCCAAAATGAAATTGTACCTGGATCTTTTATACCTTTCAGTATGGGTCCCAGGAACTGTATAGGTAAATGTTAATTATAATTTCATGATAATTTGTTATGCTTTTATAGTTTACTTTAGGGATCTTGACGAATTATAACATAATTAGTTTAGAGATTTCTATTTGTTTTGTTTTAGTTTTTCTCATAAAAATAAATTGTTTTAGGTAAAAAATTTGCTTTGCTGGAAATCAAAATTTGTGTATCTAAAGTGATACGACATTTTAAAATGATGCCTCCTAAGCCCGATTATAAAATACAATTGATTTCTCAGATCACATTAAACTCAAAAAATGGCATAAGATTATCTTTAGAAAGACGAGTTAGGTGAAAAATGTTTCATGGTAAATAAAATATGATTCAGTTTATTAATATTCCGTTATTATGATATTCGAAAATCCTCCTTCATCTCCTAACTCCTTAGACTTTTCTTATGTTTGATTTCTCGTTCTAAGGCGTAGTTCAGGCAGAACTGGGTGCCGGCTTGGAGCTGGCGTAAAATTTTGGTACCGATCTTTTTTGCCTGTTTCTACTGTACAATGATTGGATATTCTCGTAAGTAAGTGAAATAACAGTTTAATAACAGTTGTCGCTAGAACTTCTTGTCAAACCGGGTATTTGACATTTAGAACTCTCTTGCAGAAGATATTGTAAGTGTGTCAACAGTAAACTCATATAATAATAATAATATTTCCATTTATATTGTGAATTTGTTATATAAGTATAAAGAGGAGTAAAGAAAAACAAAGAAGTTTTATGAATCAAAAATTAAGTCCATCGCACTTTATTAATATCAAAGGAATGAAACAAAAAAATTTTAGTAATGAACTTTGTTCATAATTGCATCTAATAACTAAGTATATTACACAACACAAAGGTAACTAACAACTAGTATAAATAATAATAATCACTAAACCGATTTAAGAATATTAAAAAGTTAAGCTTTAAGTTGATGTTTTCTTGGTTCTAATTTGATTTTGAATCCTTCGGCTCTCTTAAGGATAATATCGGCTTGGAGTTGGAAATCTTTCTCGGCGATGTCGGATTTGATAACGTAGTTTCTTAAGATGGTTGAAAGAAGAATTTTCAGCTTCAACATAGCATATTTACGACCTGTAAATTAATTTTTTTGTTAACGTACGATTTGATCGTTCAATATTATTGAAGTTGAAATTTAAACTTACCGACACAGCTTCTTGGTCCAGCTGAGAAGGGGATAAATGAATAATAATGCCTGTTGGCACTGCGTTCAGGCAAGAAATTGTCAGGGTCGAATTTTTCTGGATTGGGATAGGTGTCAGGATCACGGTGGATTCTGTAGGTACCAATGATAATAGTAGCACCAGTTGGTAGAGTATAATCTCCAGAAACTGAAAAAATAATGGACCGTTGAAATATTTACATTCAAGAATTATACAAGAAAAATGTTAATATAGGAAATAACGTATTACCTAGTTTTACATCTTGTCTGAGTTGTCTGGCGATGATTGGTACTGGTGGGTATAAACGGAGAGTTTCCATTAAACACCTTTCCAGATATTTCATTTCTAAAGTATCGGCAAAAGTAGCTGGCCTGTCAGAATCACCAAAGATTTCATTGATTTCTTGAACAACTTTATCCTGGATTTCTGGGTGAAGACCCATCATTGATAAGAAGAAGCTACTTCCAGCAGCAGTGGTATCGTGGCCTTCAAACATAATAGTATCAACTTGTTCTTTGATTTCTTCATCATTAATTACAACACCGTTTTGGGAAGCTTCAATCAACAAGTCCAAGAAAGCCATTCTCTTCTTTTCACCAACATCTTCATCTACATCCAAATCGTCCTTGAGACCGGCAGATTGGCCGTACGACAAACCTTCAACAACAGTTTTTGAAGAGACATTATTTTCGAATTTTTGGGTCTTGGCATCTTCGGGTACTTCAGCAGTTGATCCACGAATACCTACAAAATATTAAGCGGTTTTATTGATAAAGCATAATTATTTCAATAGCTCCTACCTTGTTCGAAATCGGCTCTCTTCTTTTTGATAACTTTTCTGGTCAAGCTATGGATGGTGTTAATGAGTCCTTTTTGGTTTATTGCGTGTTTCGTTAAATTGAAAAGAAAATCAGGTCTTAGCCAGATTTTAGTGTGACGAATGTGTAGAATATCACACATTTTCATGACGGCTAAAGCATAGTCATAACCGCTTTGGTCTTGGGTTTTTTTGCTGACGCCCATGGCTGTTTCCAAAAGAATTTCTACTGTAGCTTCAGACATGTAATCGTGACAATCGAATTCCTTTCCAATTTCCTTCTTCAACTTCTGTACGACTTCCCTGGAGTTAGCATTGAATAAGTCGATGAAAGATTTCAGTACGTTCAAATGGAAAGTGGGAGCAATCAGTTTTCTGTGTGCTCTCCATTTTTGACCAGTGGAAATAAGTAGACCATCTCCCAACCAAGGTTTGAAGAATCTGTATTCGCTTGCTTTGTCAATGTGCACGTGGCTGCTAAGAATAATTTCTACATCTCTGGGGTCAACCAAGAAAATGAGAAGTTTGGGACCAGCCCATATTTTAATGACCTTTCCATATTGAGTGGCTTTTGCATAAACTCGCTTGAATATATCTAAAATAATATTTTAATATAAAGATTAAATTTTAATAATAAGAAATAAATAGTAAATTCGTTTTTCGGTCCAAATTCGCCGAAAACAATCCAAACAAAGTTTTTTTATTTACCACAATCTCTGAAAATTGTACATATGAATCTAAGTTAGGGCGTCGACCCAGCTCTGTAGTGGAACGCGTAGAATGCGATAATTACAGCTAAGCAGAGTCGAGCGAGGATAGTACTTGGATGTGTGACCACTGGGGAAACACCGTCGTAGAGCCCGTACTGCCTGCAGCGAAACACTTTAGACTACTAGGGTGCACTTTAGACTACTGGGGTGAGAAGCATACCACAGCTCGAAGGCAATATGCCAATGAGCACGAGGTATAATGTAGATATGCCGTCTTTCGGATGAGACGTAAAACCGAGTCCATGGATGTTGGGCTCGATAAAGATCCCTACCACTGGTTGGAACACTAGTGGATTCGGCAAAATTTCCGGTTAGGGGTAGAGTGCTCCCGGCGTCGGTGATTAGCCTCAGTTGCAGAAATAGACCGACGTTAAATAACCGAATAGAAAAAAAGAAGTTTTTTTTAAGATTAAGGTGAGACTGGATTTGTAGAATTATAATAATATACAGATCTGGTCACTTTTTTACCGACGATAACTGAATGGTATTCCCACCTCTACATTTCTTCTAAATCTTAAACTAGTATCAGAAAATAGAATACAGAGTCCACGGCTATTTAATGAGTCACAGTAAATTCTGTATTTTTTCAATTTCAATTTAGTTTTGTTATTTTGTTATGGATAGCCGAGAATATTTTAGCCTATTATTGAAACTTACGCCAAAATCCAAAAAAAGAAACAGCTGTTCTCTAATGCTTATAAAGTCTGCTGGAATTTGAAATTGGCGAAGGACCAAAGGACCAGTCGTCCTGGATGATCGGACTAATTTTCGAATAGATGTCTCCATTTCTAGTACCTATACCCTTCCCTATTCTTGTCATTATTGTGATATGATAGGAGATAGGAGACGTAACTTAGAAATGGGAGTCACAGCGATGCTTATAATGGATTTCCAGTCCTATGGTCGGTAAAAAAGTGGCCAGATCAGGATAAATATATACCAATAGCATTGTTTAATGACGAGTATTTTCTAAACAATTTTAGTGTGTCTGCGCGTCAGCGGTCTTATGACACCTTGTTTACGCCAAATGACGTTCCAAATAACAACTTCCAAATTTTGCTTATAAATTGAGTTCGACTTTGAACACCCTCGATATTGATTTCTTGAAAAACAAAAAAAATCGTCATTTTACTTAATTACATTATCCAAGGGTTAATATATCATCATATATTGTTAATATGTTATAGTGTCGTACAATGTGCTAGTTTGGAAATCTAAGAACTAGTCAACAATCACACGAAGATTGTTATTTTTTACCTTTTAGAGAAACCATGTTTCTTGACCCCGTATTCTGGTTTTTATTCATTACAATGCAACATTAAACCAGAGACATTATATTCTTTACGCAATACAATCTAGTTGACCTTAGATCAGATTTAGATGATAAAATAGAAATAACAAGTAACTTATGGTCGTAAAACACGTTAATGGTGGTTAATAGGACAATTTTTACGAGTCTATGGAAAGCTTTGGAAGAATTAAGGAACTTCTTTTTTGCGAATTACTTTTAACTTTGTATGTTACTACATTTTAACAGTGATTTTTTTAAATTAAAATTTGCTATGTACAAGAAAACCAAAATAAGCAAAAAAGGTTGTAATAAAATATTTCACACTATTTAAATTACTTGTTTGTGGTGTTGTTTCTGTAATTACGTTAGGAACAATTTTTTTTAATCCCATAAATAAAATTTATGAAAAAATTAATATGATTTACTTTTGGCAAAGATGGGTTACCAGGAATTGGCGATAAGAAACAAAATCCCACAATATGAAGTCGTCAATGAACAGATAAATCTAGGGAGCTCTCCACTATGAAACTGTCTTCTTAAGTATCAATTGTAAAGATCAGCAGATATATTTTTCCTTGGTTTCCTACATCATTGCACAGTTATACTGAATATTGTTGAATATTTGGCAAAACGGCTTTCGTATCGCTATCTTAATTTTTCTTTTCCTTTTCAATCGTAAGGAAAAGATAAGAAATTTTTGTCTTCCATAAAAAATTTGGATCACCTATTGGTCCAAACTGTCCAAAATTGTTTCCAAACTGTTGATTAACAGATTCTTTTGATATGCTGGGATAATGGAGTGGAGCACAGTTTTATTAAAAGTATAAATTTTGGTTTAAAGTACCACCTTGTTCTAACTGGGGATAGAAAAATTTTCTGATATATCGGTATAGTTATTGCCACTTTATTCTTTCCAAAAAGGAAGATCCACTACAGTCTTCCATGCGATGCCAAACATTAAACTTAGGATTATCTCTTTCATGTTAACTCGTCCATTTATATGAAATGCAGCTTCATCGGACATGATAATCCCAATATTTGGATATGTTCTGTACAAATCTGTTAAATTTTCATACATAAGCACTCTCTTAGCATAGAATTCTTAAGACTTTTGTTTTGTCGATTTCCAAATTTGATAAGGTTTTTCTACTTGAAATTATCACAAAGTAAAAATATGATTAATATACAGGGTGTCCCATTTAAAAAATACATCTATTGTCATCTGATACCATGCCACTTTTATAGTGGGTAAATCGGAAGTAGGGCATTTATATAAATATGTCACAAAAAAAAAAACAATAATTATAAACCTAACTGTGAAAACCGCATCTCATTATCTATAGCCGTTTGGAATGTAATGACACACCTTGTATATTTTTATATTTTTAACTCAAGTTTTAAAAATATGTAGCTACTAATGAAATATCCGTTATTCTTTTTCTATTCTTCAACAACTTTCATTATTTATACTTTGATTTTTATTCTTAGTTTTATATTTGATCCATTCTGCTTTAAAAATTTATCATCATTAAAATAAGGACTTGTTTTGTTCCTTATTTGAAGAGACATTTGATTTATTGTCAAAATATCTAAAATAAGTTGAAAAACATACCGGGTGATGATCCAATGAATTCTAAAGCTGATCCAAGAATCGGAAGACCCGTCGGTCCAGGGATTTTGTCAGCTAGTTCATTTAAGTGACGACGAGATATTTTCCAGTAGGCATAAAATAATAGAGCTGCTGGCAGTAATAGAAAATAAAATAAATTATTTGCTAAGGAACTGCCACTCGAGCTGACTAAGTCAGGTCCAGCTGTGACCGTTGTCATATTAAATCTGAAAACAGTAAAATAGGTTTGTTATAATCTTATCTACTTTGAATAATTTATATTCTTTATTAGCTTCATCTGAATGTATGTACGGCATGATTTTTAAAAACATAAGAATACCGTATCGGAAATAATTTGAAAAGTTGGTACCTAATTAATTCAATATTCAAACCTCCTTCAAATCTACCATTACTTAAGATCTATTCTAACTAAAACTAAACCAAACAATAACAGCAATCTTAATAAAACTGCAGGTATAACAAATATCCTGTGAATGCGACAAACATTAAAGATGGAGAGTACGACCAGAAATTTAAGAAGGTCATAAATCACTCACCACTTGAGTTATCAGCAGGCGGTCGATTCTTCTTAGAGTTGTACCTGCCCTAACCAGTAAATTCTGTTTCATAGGTAGGTATAATGATAATTATTTAAAAAAATTGCTCGAATTTAATTGAGAATTGTTTATGTATTGTGTATATATGACAAATGATGAAGTTTTGTGTTAATTATTTAAAAAGAAAAGAAGAATTGATGATAAAGGTTTTTATCAACTATTTATTTAAAAAAGAAGAAAAAGTCAATTCTGAATGTTAACGCAGGTCAAAATTTAGGATAAACCAATTGAAAAATTTTAATTTGAAATGAAGAGTTATCTAAAAAAAAATTGAGGGGCGTTGCGAGATAAATAAAGGGTTGCATTTTGAAAAATAATTATAAAACTCACAAAAATTTAAAATCAAATAAATTAACTAAAATAATAAATAATATAATAATAAATGACAAAATGGTAGAATCAACTTCAGAAGTCTATATGTAAATGGTATTGATGCAGAACAGAACATGGTAGAATAATATTTGGAATGAAAAAACTTGGACAGAATACAAATAATTTATAAAGAGCTTCATAGTATATATAAAATATCTAATGTAGGCACAATTTGCTCTTTATACAAGGCATATATTGATCTTCGAATTATATCTATATCACAGCAATCTAGTTTCCTTGAACCCACTATTATTAAACTGCCAAACTATTTCATAAGATATTTTAATCCGGACCTGGGAAACTTTTAAGACACACACACTTTTATTGCTTATCTATATTTCGAACAATAGGGAATAATGAGGGCCATCGGCTGATATTGATTTACAACCTTCTTAGATTTCTGGTTTTACTTTATTTGCAAACATGCTTGGGAAGAGTAGACTATAATACTATTAGAATGTTTTTCCAAAAAATATTTCTTCATTCTCAATCATTTACAACAAAGAAATAATCTATCTACTGTGACGGGACATTTTTTACACTTAAAATAATATTATAATTAATAGCTAGTTGTCAAATTTTTTCGTAAGTGTCAGATAAGGACAACTTAAAAAAAATAAAATTAATATTGATGTACCACCTGTAATGCTACTGAAACGTTTAAATAAAAATATTTAAAAAATTGTGTTTTAATTTCCCAAAAATAACAAACAAAATAATGAATATACCACAAGGAACATACTAAAGATAGTATACAAATATACAAAAAACCTACTAAGTTGAAAATTATTTTTGACTTTTTAGTTCCATCTACTATTGCGTGATTTCTAGTTTTTTACTTATTTAAATTTAACTTCAAAGAAATATTTTTTTTTAAATAAATTAATAATTCAATATTCAATTTTGAATCAAATTATCTAAAATTATTGAATTTTCACTATGGACAAGTATCATTGTCAGTAACTAATATTTCCCCTGCAAAAAGTTTTAAGTGGTTTTATTTGATTCAAAGAGAGAGGCTACCGAAACGTAGAAATAAAAATATTTAAAAAATTGTGTTTTAATTTCCCAAAAATAACAAATAAAATAATGAATATAATACAAAGAACATACTAAAGATAGTATACAAATTTATAAAAAACCACACTACTCTTTTTATACTAACTTGAAAATTATTTTTGACTTTTTAGTTCCATCTGCTATTGCGTGCTTTCTAGTTTTTTAAGCCATTACTTATTTAAATTTAACTTCAAAGAAATATATATTTTTTAAATAAATTAATTATTCAATATTAAATTTTGAATCAAATTATCTAAAATTATTGAATTTTCACTATGGACAAGTATCATTGTCAGTAACTAATATTTCCCCTGCAAAAGGTTTTAAGTGGTTTTATTTGATTTAAAGAGAGAAAATAAAAAATATTTTAAAAATTGTGTTTTAATTTCCCAAAAATAAGAAATAAAATAATGAATATACAACAAGGAACATACTAGAGATAGTATACAAACATATAAAAAACCACACCACTCTTTTTATACTAAGTTGAAAATTATTTTTGACTTTTTAGTTCCATCGCTATTGCGTGATTTCTAGTTTTTTAAGCTATTACTTATTTTTTTTTAATAAATTAATAATTCAATATTCAATTTAGAATAAAATTATCTAAAATTATTGAATTTTCACTATGGACAAGTATTATTGTCAGTAACTAATATCTCCCCTGCAAAAAGTTTTAAGTGGTTTTATTTGATTTAAAGAGAACCACAAATTAGAATTTTAAAATAATCCATATTGAATAAAATTAATTGTTGTCATATAAAGTATAAACTAATTAAAAAATGTAAAAAATAATTATAATTTGAATATATATTATATATTTTTCTAATCTGAAATTTTTTGTCATTTCAATGTAGATTCAAGCTTGATATTGATTAAAAACTATCACTTTCCTACCTTAACTCTTTCGAATTATTCTACTAAGTCGTACTGAACTTGAAAACACTTTGTGTGTACAACTAGTTAGTAAAAACTACTTAAGGTCGGGGTGATCTATTTTGCTTATATACCCCTCCATATCTGTACTTGTTTACAACATATTGCGTTTTATTAAAAAAAAAGTGAATTATTTGCGACTATTAACAATAGCTAAAGGTTGCGGGGGCAATTTTTTAAATTATTCCAAAAAAAAACAGGTTAAATGTGCGAAAGTTCTACCTCATTTAAATACAAAAGAATTCCAAATGATATTCAATAATTAGGTTTACTAAAAACGTAGAAACCTTTTCAATTATACTGGAATTTCAATCTTAGTTGCTGAATTTTAAAATATCCATAAATCTATTGTGAAAATTGATTTCCACGTTTCAATTTAGATACCAATATTGATACATGGATGTATACTAAATAAAAATATCTGGAAAACCAGCTAGAAGTATGGATAAAATGAAAAGTTATAACTGTGGCAGAAGAAAACGAAGACAAAGGCAGTAGATAATGCTAAAATGGTAATGGTACTGGCTATTCTACAAGAAAATAATAGAAAAAACTGGGGAAAGAAAATCACTACTTCTACATTACTGATTGATAGATTATTTGCCAAAATAAACAGTGAATTATAAAAGTATACATTAGATGTAGAAGAATCAAAATATAGTAAATTCTATCCATTAGCTGAGCGTATTATAAGAGTAACTGGTTCGTTTCTGTCACAGTTAGCGGCATGATATCTTTTTGAATACTGCTGATTATCGAATTTGTCTGTTTAAGTTAAATGCTAAACACTTTATGAAGAAACCCAAGTTCAATCTTAGTTCTGGGATGATATAAACTGTTAGTATTCAAGTTCAGATGGTGTCTAATATCAGAGTATTCATAAGCATCACGCACTAGTCCCATTTGGATAGCACATGTTCTTAAAAATCCATTTTGATTCTACTTTCTGATTGTGCAAAATGGGTCCAAATTTTTGATTATTTTATATTTACACATCAGAGCACATACATATTTACCTCTAAAATATTAATATTGCCTTTTAGTCCAGCTTTGAACTGTTGTTTTTATAGGTGCTATGTATGGGATTGGCAAATCGGGTAAAAGTGATTTGGCAACACCTATTTGTGTAAATGTCAAGAAGATTATTCACACCAATAACATACATTTTTCAGTGTAGTATGCAATTCCTCATCATTCGACATGTTTGCTGATATTGATTTAAGCAAATATCAGAGAGTTAGAATTATCAGACATTAACTCTTTTATATCCAGTTTGTACAAGATCGTTGGGGAATCCCAGAGGATACCTCAATGCCTGATGGTATAGAATATAGGACAAATAAAAAAAGTGCGTAAAAGTAACACTTTGTTTTAACGAATGTTCGTTTATTCACGAACTCCATCATTCTCATTCGCAAAATAGGTAAGCGATAAACGCTTAGAATTATAGAAAAATGGAAAGGAATAATACATAAAAACTTTAAGCGGAACAGTAGTAAATGTTAATAAAAGGACAAATGAAAAGGATCTAAACTAAAATTAAAAAGAGTAGTTTAAAATTTGTAGAAGAAAATTAGAAAAACTTGGGGTATAAAAGAGTTTTTAGTGTAAGGTACTTATGAGAGCATTTGGAAAATTGAATAAGCTATTATTGAGTTAAAAATGTATGCGCACTACAATAAAATATCTCCACCAATTAAAAATAGTTATTTGTTTAACTAGGCAGATAAGTAACAGATTTACTGCCGCGGCTAGAATTTCATTGTCGAGGCGAAGCCGAGGCAATGAAACTAGCCTATGAAGTGAATCTGATTCTCTGCCATGTGAAACATAATTTTTTCTGCGATTGTTTGTACAGTGTGTTTAGAAAAATCAAATTAAAATGAAAACTCACAATTTGTAATATTCTTTCTAATGTTATAGGTAGTAATTAAATCGTAATCTACATAATAATATCTTCCGAAAGGTAATAAATTTAATGTTAAATATCGACAATAATATAGTGTGCACAGTGAAGTTAGCCTATGTATGTGTGACGTGGAAGTGATTGTTTGATTCCATGGGCCTGCTTAAATCACATTATCATTGCCGTTGCTAAGTAAAGTATAGAAAATTTCAAAAAAAAAGGAGAAAAAATGATTTTTTTAATGCCTAGGCATTAAAAATCATTTTTACTGCTATGCAGTAAAAATGTTACTACTATGATCGATAAATGTCACTAAAACTGACGTTTAATGTCAATTGGAGAAAAACAATGTTTTTAGTTGATATCGTAAGATTAGTTCACCAATAAAAGAAGACAAAATATATGAACTATTAGAGTAACTTACACATAATATTAGGTTTAATTGGGCGCAGAAAGCACAGGAAACCAATAAATATCATCAGAACATTGGATAAAGATATTGAAAAGGAAACAATAACAAACATTGAGAATTGTTTGAAAAATGTTTTGTGTTGGCACAAAATAGTATTTGGACTATATGGAAGCTTTGGAAGGAAAGAGAAAGTCGAAGATGGTGAGAAATTCGTTAGAAAAAAACATAAAAATAGGGTGAGAAAATTATGGAAAATAAAACCAACTAAAGATTCAAAAAAAATAAATGTAGCAATCTAAACTAGTAGGCAATAGAGAAATAAAAGTAAAGTCAAATAGTTAGCAACGAAAATATATGTACCATATCTATAATAGTAGCGCATTAGCAAGAATCTTCCATATGTAAAAAATTTAAATCAAGTCATATAATATTTTAAAATAGTCAAGCTATTACCACTATTTAAAGTTAACATTATATATTATTTAAATATTAAAAATAAAATCTTGTTACTGTTATCTTATCCTACAACTAACCTTATTTTTGAAACTGGAACTTAAACTATGGATAAATCAAAGCGATTTTCACCTTTTATAGACGGATTCAAAGTTTTGACGTAAGTTGCTTTTATGGTTCTCATTCAATGAAAAATTAAAATTCATACAATACAATGGAACGGGTCATTATTATACGGAAATACCTTTTAATTTTAAACCGTCCACAATGAAAAAAGTAGATAACTTTTAAACACTATAGTTTTTCAAAATATTCTTCACGAAGAGAAATGCATTTTTGCATCCTTTGGAACCAATTCTGGAAGCAGTTATTCCACTCGCTTGTGTAAATTCAAAATCGAGTTTTTGAAGGTGTTGAATGCATCTTCTGGGGACTGGAACCTTTGACCAAGCAGTTCATTCTTATTTTTTGGAGAAGTTAAAAAGTCGTTAGTTCGAGACTGTAAGGAGGATGGTCCAGAAATTAGATGTTGGGGGTTAGTTTTTCGAAACTCGGCAATTACTTCCGATTAACAAATCGTTATGTACCAATCAGCAGTAACAGTTCTTTGATCTGACAGAGGAATTGTTGCTACATGACCCGCTTTTGAGACAATTCCATGATATGTGACATGTCGATCTTCTTGGATCAGCTTACGCACAGCTTCGACGTTTTCCTGAGAGACTGCCGTTGTTGGTAAACCTGTTATTGGATGGTCGCTAAGATTAATCCGTACACGTTTAAATTCTCCATACAAAGGAGAAATTGTCGACTGATGCGGTGCTTAATTGCCGAAAACAGAAAACAACTCGGCAAGGCCTTCTTGTTGAGAAAACTGTCTTCAAAAAAAGCAGCTTTACACGAAGCGGTCTGAAACTTTGGCGTTAAGTTAACTGAACATGACAGTTAATCTTGACATTAGATATTTATTGACAGGCGCTAACTATCTTGTTATATGCAACACTTAGAGACAATCCTCATATTTGGTTTTTGCGAGTATTATATTGTTTTTTCGTTAGTGCATCATTCGAATGTATCTCGATTTGATGAAACCCTGATGGTTACAAATAGGTACATTGGAAATTCAAACGATACACAAAATGTCAAATGATGTTTACAAAAGCGTGACGTCATGAGCTTCTGATAGGTGTTTGAGCTAAGATGGCGGATTGTCAATTTTGTATTTATATTTTTACTTGAATAAATATAATGGCACATGTAATGTAAAAATAACTGATTTCTTCAGAAACTCGGTAGCCTTTATAATTATTTTGAAATCATCATTTTAGACAGTATCACGTTTTGTTTCACGAGATCAAAAACAACAGAAATGTCTTCTTATCGAATACTCTTTTGAAATCTAGAAAGCTTGTCACCTATATTTTCTCGTATCTTCGCTTAGAAGATATTGAGATGCGGTTTTTACAATTTTTTTTCAAATTCCATCCTCTTTCAAGTAAATGATTAAAAAATATAGCATCGCATTTGAAGATTCCCAAAAAAAAGTTGGAAACAGAATAATTATTCAATCACCGCCTCCTAGCGACCGTTAAAACCACTGAAATGGAACGATAATAATATAATATTTTTATTAAGCATGGAATTCCCTTTCAAATGATACTAAGTTTGTCAAATTCCATAAAGCGGAACAAAAGTTATAACAGTTTTATTGAGTCAGCTTTCCCACTCACCTCTACCATTTATTTTACAAGATAGAGGAAAAAGTACTGGAGCAAACTTACGTAAAATTAGGAATATTTTAATTTTGTGGTACTATAACGGTACATTTATTATAGAAAAATTATGTTTTTGTGATATTATTGTGAACTACGCCTTCTAGCGTTGGAGTAGGAAACTTGAAAATAATTTCAAGGAGTTTCTCGTATGAGAGTTTGTCATACAGATTCTTTTCTCTAAGCTGTACGATAAATAGTTTCTGAGATACAGCGCGTTACCTCTCTTAAACAGACACCCGGTACATACCTCGCTCAATCCATTATCCAACCATTCATGCGGGAATGAAGTTGATGTTTTTTGATTTTAGTTTTTAATTACCCGGCTATGAGAGCTGAGGGAAAAGTTTCGGGATTAATGTAAGTTTTTAACTTTTTAACTATCTTAAATTTTTCTCACCTAATTTCCTTTTTTATTTAACACTATAACACTTTAGAATTGTTCGTCGACGTCTAAAAGGTAGTGGCGCCAAAAGCATCTTATAGTCTGAATTATCAACCCTCTGGCATATCCAGTGTAACCTAAACATCGAATCAAACCATTTTTGGAAAGAGGACCCATACCGGGAATACTCTTCTGAAGTGACAGATCAACTTTTTAGTATCACAAATTTTCGTCCAAATATATCTTACATTACAAAATCAATGTAGAAAAATAACTACAACTTCCTAATTTATTTAGAAGTGTGTTTATTATAAAATAATTCCTTATTTTTATGGGGAATTCTTAGAACCTGAAATAATAACTGAAGATGAAGTTTCCCCATGATTATTAAACTGTGTTCTGCAAAATGTAATCCAGGAATGGCGAAAACAAAAAAAACTGGAAGCCTTAAGACAGACTATATGGCTACTAAACTTTTCCCCGGTCCTAGATATGAGTTAGAGGTACCCTACAAGAAAGACTGGAAGACCCACACAAACAGGTCAAAGACAAGGGAAGGAACAGTAGCTGGGGAGTATAGTGGAATGAAAAACACAAGATGATCCTTCTCACCAGTATAAATATTTTAACCAACAGCCAAGCAGCCCTTACGGCCTTACTTAGTTACAAGGTAACATCCTTGCTGGTAAATGAACTAGAGTAACGAAATTTATGGAAATGAACAAGCAGATGAACTCGCACAACTGTGGGCGGAGCCTGGACTGGTTCCAAACAAACTCTCTTTCAATGTAAAAGTCCCATAAGGAATTTTTTATCCAGTGTTTTCAACGTTATAAAGGCAAAATAAGACATCTAGTTTCCATATTGTGTTAGAGGAACGAGCATTTTAAGTGTTTTTGTATAGGTTTTTGCCAAGGTGAGTTAATTTAATTACTAAATTAAGTTGAAAACTTTTTGAGGTTATGTTGGCTATTTTATTTTATTCGAAACCATCTAAACTGTATTCTGTATTCTTAATTTCTATATTCTATTATTTTCAGATGGCTTCGAAATATGTCTTAGAGGTTTCAAGCATCAATGATTTCTTAGGCAGACACTAAATGTCGATAAAACAAAATATATGCCATTTGCATCCTACACCACTGGACTTCCAAATTTTGGTCCACTCGAACTTCATAATAATATGAAAATACTACAGAGAGCATTAAGTATTTAGGTGTTATAATAGATCGTCATCTAAAACGGGAGCTGCATATTAAAAATGTAGTTTTAAAATTACGGGGTCTTCTGTCTAAATTTAGATACGTGAGAGAATTCTTAGATATTCATAACTTGACAATTATGTATTACTCACTAGTGCAATCCCAAATTAACTACGGAATTCTTGCATGGGGGGGAGTAAATAAGTGCCACCTACAAAAATTAAATGTTATTCAGAAATGGATAATGTGAATAATTTTTCGAAAAAATATCACTTTTCCTACACAAATTTATTGTATGAAAATGTTGTACTTTCAGAAAAATAAAAATAACCTGATTTGTCCAGAACACCTTCATGATACTCGTTATAAGAAAAATGTATATATCCTACCTAGACGAGAAAAAACTATAGGACAGCGTTGTTTTGACTACTTGGGTCCCAAAGTTTATAATCAAGTTCCTATAGAGTTAAAAAATTTAAAAAGTATTAAACATTTTAAATCAAAAATTAAAAATTGGATAATTACTCTAGATAGAGATATGTTAAGGAAAATTATGAATAACCAGTAGAAATCACCGTCGAAAATGACTGCAATGAGAAACTATTTTAACCAACAGCCAAGCAGCCCTTACGGGCTACGGCTTTACATAGTCACAAGGTAACATCCTGGCTGGTAGTTGAACTGGCAGACCGCACTAGAGTAACGAAATTTCTGGAAATTAACAAGCTGATGATCTCGCAAGAATATGTTATGCAACAAAATATGTTGGACCAGACTACCAGACCCAGTTCTTGGGATCACAAAGAAAGTGGTCCGGGGACAAATACAAAAATCCACATCTGAGAAGCACTGGACTCAAGGAGACAAATAATTTTCTGAGAGGCTCGACGATGTATGTATGTATATTGGGTGATATTCACTGAGACTTAAAAGATCTATTGTGCCCCCTTTCTTTTACTTACTTCCTGAGGAAAGTCTTAGAGCCGGCACCCAAAAAGGTGTTTCAGCAACCCTCTTTGCTAGTTCATCTGCTATTCCATTTCCTTCTATTTCAGTGTGTCTTGGAATCCACAGTAAGGTGACGATGCTGCTCTCCCTAGTTCATTGAGTTTGCCTAGGCATTCCCATATTATTTTGGTCTACTAGACGATAGCTGGGTGGGTGAACGAAAATATGCATAAGTAGTGTAGACTAAGCCAACAGGCTGCAGTATTCCCTGCATGAGGACAGGTTTAAAAATCTTCTCATAGTGGAGTGTCAATTATCTCTACTTTATATATTTTTATGGTTTTCCTGGTATATGTTTCTTTTGATTACTTTTATAGTACAACCAACATCTATGAAAATAAATTTTTGTTATATGAATTAGTGTTTTCAATCTTCAATTAAAGAATTTATTGCCTTTTTAATAAATGCCTGGTTTATCAAATCAGATTATTTTAATGGGACTGGTTTTCTTGAATCCGCTTAGCTGAGCAGTACTGCAGATTTGTCCGGACTAGTCAGTTTATGTCTGTTGAGTTTTATTTCAGCGGAATCGCCGATTATATCAATCGAAAGCGATTTAACGCAGATGAAGACAGCTTACCTTCGGTGGAAATCGGACATTTCAGTTTATTGGTATAATTGTTGGAAATGTCCTTTATACAAAACTACACATAAATTGGAAAAGTCTCAATACTATATTCAATATCAATACCTAAATTTGGTTTAATCTACTATACGGTGATACTAAAACACTTAGTATTCAATGTTTTAAAGGAACCTATTCTATAGTGAGATAGTTCCTGTTCCAACAACAACAATGCAACCAATTTGCAAACAGCACGCACTTAGAGCGGACACAAAAGGAACTGTCCGCTTTCCGTGACCGTATGTTCATAAGGGGCATAAAGGAAAATATTTTGCTTTGACAGAGTCCCAGTTAATTTGGATTTAACCAGCTGCAATTCTTAAAGATTTACAGAACAATTAAAAATTTTATTTTATTTCAACTCTAATAATGGCAGCTATCAGAGACAAATAAAATAATTCTCTTGCCTTATTTATGGTATACCTATAATTAACATGACAGATTCTTTATCTACATTATGTACACATACCCATGTTCCAATGACAGTTTATCTGTCATTAAAATCATACTGAATTATTTATTTACTATTTTGAAAGTCAATATATATATTCAAATTCATTTATTTGTTTGATTGATACCCAATATTGTATTCAAATCCATAATTTTACGTCAGACTAAAATTGTCTGTGTTTACGTAAATCATTATTAAAATGCGTACTAATGTTCCATTCAATATTCAGTATTCGAAAATTTTATATAAAAATGGAAGTATGAAGCAAAACATTCAATGAATCTCTAAATCTACACCTTCTATTTAAAATAGGCATGATGACAGTCATTTAAGAATCACTGAAATAATGATTTGAAATAATTATATAGGATATAGAGATTGTAAAGAATCAATTTATTTTTATTTTAGTGAAAATTTAAACACAGAAAATAATAATCCGCCATCTTAGTCCAATGAGAAGAGCGTGACGTCACGCTTTCGTGAACATTATTGGACATTTTGTAAATCGTTCGAACTTCCATTGCATTTGCTGGTTTTGCATTGTCTATGTGATATTTCCTCGTTATAAACTATTATAAGAATTTAATTTTTGTATTTCCAAAAGTACGACAAAGAAGCGATGACTTCTGTTCAGCTAAATTTGTTAAAACATCCAAGTATTGCATATATTAGTAGTTACGACACAGTATAGGACTCAAATCATTAAATACAGTCAGTCGCTGGCAAGATTTAGCCACAAGTTCCCAAAATATCCTATTCGGAAATTCTATCGATGTATTCTTATATTGTGTTTGAAATGTTTACGGAAGCGTGATGTCATAAACAGACGCCATCACTATTCTAGCATTTTGGTGCGAAATTTTGAATTCAAACAGGTAAATTTCTCCTTTTTTTCAGAAACATTTATTTTGAATGGAATATCCTATATGTGTGCAAACATCGTGGATCAGTAATATTTTAAGTGGACTTTTCCATAAAATCGTTTTTGTGTGAATATGAAGAAATCAGTATCCAGTACCAAAATGATGCACTATGTAATTCATCATCACCAATTACTAGCCTGGCCACCGTATTCTTTGGGCCTGGTCCTTATTGAAAATTACATATTCACAAGACTCAACTCACAATACTCTAAACTCTTTTCGTATTTCATGTACGCCCAATGTAAATAAAACCACGTGGACAGGTAAATTGAGCAGGGTCATATTTTATGTTACGGTAATACAAATAAATGATGTTATTCTGCACATAAACTAGCAAAATAGCCAAACAAATGTAAACTCCAAATAAATCAGAAACGATGAAATTACATTCTAAGCCAATCTAGCCAAATTCTAGTAGACAAAAAAATTACAAAATGAATGTTCAATTCCTACACTTTATGATACAAAAAGTTGGAAGGTCATAAGGTTGGTGACTCCCAACAAAAACCTATAAAAAGCGAGAAAAAATTAATGCTTCTACCCATGTTTTATTAACCATTGTAATCTAATAATAAAATTTCATGAAAAAATATTCAGCGGATTAAGAGCAACGTTAAAAAAATGATTTTCATTTTTGACTTAGATTATATTTGATGAGGCGGCTAACCGGCCTATTCCACTGCGACCTTTTCAAATCTATTGTGGCCCTCTGAATCTGATTACATTCTCCAGTCCGACTCTTTTTAAGTAGCCAATCAGCCTCGAGACTGAATCTTTCATGTATTTTCTTGCCGGCTGCTTCTCATCGCCTAGTTCAAGAAACCGCACATTCACCATTCATAAACTTACTCAGAGTAAGGATAGTTTACTCCGAAGCGTTCATAAATTTACTCTACCAGTATAGAGTATGCTTTTATAAACGTCCAGAAACCTACCCGGAGTAAACTCTGCATACTCCGCTTTTTAATGGAGTATTATATACTCTGACAGTTATGACAGTTTGGCTTCAGTTCAGATTACTGCCAGGTTATTTTTATTGATAAATTGATATTATTTGATTATTAATATTCAACTCATCCATGGTTAATTAATTTCTATTTTCGAAATGAACAATACAACCCCAAATTCATACACAACACAATGACATTTGATTTGCCTCCGGCCGGTGTAGCCTCTGAACGGTTACTCCGAGTAACCATCAAACATACTTTTCTAATCACGTGATCATACTCTTCTCTACTCACTGGAGTAAGTTTATGAACTTAGCCCAGGCAGTCACACTAGTATAGGATGTGCTCTGCAGTTTCCTCCTCTAGGTGACAGAATACGCATATGGCTTCATCTGTCAACCCCATTAGCTTTGCGTGCCTGTTAAGCTTACAGTGCCCTGTTAACATACCCACTACGGCTTTGATAGTTTTCCTATCTTTGCTTATTAGGTCTGCCGTAAAAGTTGACGAATGTCCTAATGAACTGTTTCGCCTGTCTCTGTCCTGGTGGCTCATCACTCTAGAGAAATCTGTGCCACCCATTTTTGACTTATAGCCTTATAACTTTTTTCTGTGCACTTTTGTAAAGTACGTAATTTTCAATCGACCTATTTTTGACCCCAGATTAAATGGTATAAATTATTACCAATTTTTTTTCTTACACCCTGTATATCGTGGCGTTTTGTATCATATGAAACCATGTATGTTAGTTTGGTGTACCCAGGGCCATTGTTGACGATAAGCAACATTTTCATTGATTGGTGTTGATGAGTACGACTATCACGATAATTGTTATGTATTACGAAATTTAACAGTTTCCTCCCAAATATGATGGTTAGACGACATGTAAATATGACAGTTTCCCAACCATTTCCGCTAACTAATAAAAATCCGAATTTTTTCATCGAAAAAAAAAACGGATTACGTGGGAAAGAATTATGAGAATGAAAAAATATTGACTTGGATACTGACAAAGCTGGGATTCTCCGTAAAATGCAACCACATCTCATTGGATTGGCTATTTAGCGATATTAAAGGATAAAAATCCCAATCTAGAATAATTGGAAAAGTTTGTAATGTTTTTTCCATTCTAGTCTTAGTTTTAGTGAGAGCATATTCAATTTAATAGAGAAAGTGTGGGTCAAAGAAATAATAAAATTGAACTTAGTGTCTGTCTTTAAAGCCCATTTACAAATATGGATTACAATTGTTTGCTAGGAAACCGACAAAATGCTTCTAAATTTCGGTTTTTTCAAATCTCCTGTGCTAGCCCCTGGAAAGAGTTGACAACTAGCTTTACATATAATTATGATTTCTAAATATGGAAGACAGTTCTTTAAATACATATTTCTTGCTAAAGTTTTACTAGTTCAAATTTAGTATAAATGGCCTTTAGTATGCGAAGGTAAAGGATCATGAAAAATTAATGGATTAAGAGGAGTGCTGCTCCACTGCAACCAAATTCTTTTGTGCCTTCTTCTGTGCACAGTTAAAGCACACCCTCTAATTCCTTCTATGGAATGCAGAATGTGTTGAGGTTTCAAAGAGGGGATTTGCCCCTCTTCTACTTGGGGAGGAGGTAAGGACTCACGTTGATAAGCACAATATACTTCCATATATTATCAATCAGGTTTTAGACCCTTACATAATTGTCAAACAGCCCTTCTTAACATCACGGACATCTTAAAAGAAAGGGATAACGGCAACTTGACGATCTTAGTTCTAATCGATTTTTCGAAGGCATTTGATACCCTAAATCATCGTGTATTATTGTCTATTTTAAAATCTGTCGGTATATCAAGTAATGCTATCAAATTATTTGACAGCTATTTTCAAAACAGACTACAACAAGTTAAACTTAATAATACATGTTCAGGTTTTGTAAACGTATCAAAAGGCGAGCCACAAGGTTCAATACTGGTCCCTCTTTTATTCACTCTATACACTGCTAGTATCGGGAGAGTTTTGAAGTGGTGTAAAATTCATATCTATGCGAACGATACACGGATCTTTTAAACCTGATACGTACCTACCTCGATGTAATAAATAAAGTGAACGAAGACATTGCTAATATTATTAACTGGTAACACGAGCATGCATTAAGTATTAATCCTAAGAGGACATCTTTTTTGATATTTGGGCCTAAGACACATCTTTAAAATTTGACAGCGCGAATAACATTAAAAATTGAAGGCGAATCCATTAAACCATCGAATACCGCAAAAAATCTAGGTTTAATATTAGATCCTAAATTAAAATATGATAAGCATATCAATATTGTATTAAAAACGCCTATTTTAATACTAAAAAAATATTTCAAATTCGACAGTATCTATCATTCAGTGAAAAAAAAGTTTTGTGCGATGCGCTTAGATAAGCTGATGTTGACCATGGTGAAGTTATTTATGGACCTTGTTTAAATGTATCTACCGCTAGGAGAATTCAAGTTGTGCAAAACTGATGCCTAAGGCTGGTCTGTGGTATCAGAAGACGTCAAAGAATTTCCCACAAACTCAACACGGTCAAATGGCTCAGTATGGCCAAGAGACGATATCTTCATTCGGCTTGCTTATATCATAAAATTATTAAAACTGGACAACCATCGTATTTAATAAACAAAGTTTCACCCCATTAAAATATTCATAACCGTAATACCAGTTTCAACCATAGATTGATTGTTCCTCGTCATCGAACTGAACAGTATAAACATTCTTTTACATATCAGATTGCAAAAATTTACAGCGAACTGCCTGAAATTGTCAAACAAAAGTCGATTAAATCATTTGAAATTGCTCTAAGATCAGTTTTGTTTCGCGAATAACGTATGAACTTTGTATGTAGTATTTTATTTAGTGTATTTCTTTGATATAAGGTAGTTTTTCTTTTTATTCTTATTGTCGTTAGTATTGTGTTACCTATTATCATTATTATTACTATTGTATTTGTATTGAACAATGTTAGAACTATATATTATTATTAAATTATTCTGTTAATCAGTCATCGCCTAAGATGAAAAAGAGAGACTGCCATATCAATTTGGTGTGGTCTTCGATGCATTTTTTTCACGCTCTTATTTTTTATTATAAATTTATTTGTAACTGTAGCTTTGTGATGAGAAAAAATAAAAGACCTTTATTATTATTATTATTATATGCTCAGGTGGAAAAGTATCTTCAGCGAGACTTTTCCCTTTTTTCCTGACTTACAACATTCATTCTTCGCCTTAAGTTTCATGTTACACAGCCGTAAATTGAGTTTAAAATGCCCTGTGACCAAATAAGGATGTTGTATTGGTTTTTATTAACGCATAATAGTCAATATCTTACGGCTGAAGTTCCCGAGAGATATCTTGTACTGGTTGTCTTTATCTTCCTTCCGTTTATGTCCACCCTGAAGGCATCAGGACCAATACCGCAGAACGTTTTAGGTTCTAAAAAGAGAGTGGCAGTTAGATCATCAGCTATTTCATTTCCCTGTCCACCAGCATGGCTTTGTATCCACAGCAAAGAGACTGGGCTACTTTCTCTTAGTTCTTTGAGTTAAGGATCAGAAAACTGCAATTAATATTTGTAGAAATAATTCGATTTAGTTACCTCTGTCACTATAAATTTAAATTATGAAACCAATTTGTAGATTGTTTTATCGACTAGAAAGTTCAAACTAAAAATGAAAAATAAATGTTATACCTACTTTGGTTTTAATTGTTATCGATAAATTCCAAATATTATGGATGGAAACTTATGAAAATCTTTCCATTCCTTATTTCAATGTAATTGCATAGCTTGGGAGATGATAAAATAATACTCTTGAAAAAATTCTAATATTTAATTAAATAAAAATTGTGTATATACTCAAATATGTAATATTATAATAATAAAAATCTACATCAGTATAAAATAACATATAAATATAAACTTTATGAAGGGAAACATCCAACCATTTTCAAATACAACTAAGAGTAGTATTAAAACTAATACGTAAACACACCTAAATCCTATTTCACTATCTAGAGAAAAGCAAATGAATTTGGTAGCACAGCTGATCCGATTATGATATCGGAGTTTACATTATATATCATTGTTGAATTTAATGGTCTGGTATACCTTTCAACCTACAGTTTGAAAGTTAGTTCAAACATTGTGCATCCAAACCTATTGATCTAAAAATTACCCAAATAGGTATCTTAAACAATTTTGATGATTAATGAATTGAAATTTACTGATTGGATCTTGCCCTTTATCTACTAAACACGAACAGTCTTACATAAAAAGGGTATTAAAACAAAAACCACTTAAAACCAAAGTAAATGCAGGTTATTATTGGTGTTGTTCGGCCTGAGGTTGGTCGTGGTCGTTTTGTTGGTTAGATTTGTTTTCTTCTTCCATTCTTCTTTTAATTTGTTGACAGTCATAACATTCTACGGTTTCACCTGAAAAGAAAAAAACAATAAATTACAATTTTGGAAGTATTTACATAAACTTTAAAAACTAGTTTTTTAACACTATTCGTAAGTAAACAGTATCTACAAAACGCATTTCGGCCTACAACGCTTTAACACAGGAGATAAAATTCCAATAGCTTTTTTCAACCAAGAGAAGACTTTTTTTCCAAAGGTATATGTGGAAATAGAAGCACATTTACCAGAAATTGGGGAAAGTTATTGCTTGCTTGCATTTTTGGCACTATGTACTTTTCTTGCCATGGCAGCAATACTGCCAACTCAACCCATAGTAGAAATAAAAAAGAATCTAATTTTTTCTATAAAAATATTGTATTCAAAATATAGGGCATGTCCACTAATGACAGTCGCCCTGAGGATAAACAATTATTTGGATAGATTTTGGATTTGTAATTTGGTTGCTTTGTATTGATTTTTATTATAAACAGTCAGATATAACTTTTAAAATACCTAAGCAATTAAAACAATGTCGAAGAAAGCTCCAAATCAAAATTAAATGAGCTTAAACACGATCAAAATAACTATTAAGAACCACGTGTTGTACAAAGAACGCTTGTTTATCACCAGATTCATCAGGGCGATTGTCACATGACCTCACGTGGACTTGCCCTATTATTTAAAATGAAGATAGTGGAAGTGAGCAAAAAAAAGAAATAGAGTAAAGTGCACCTTTGCCGATTATCATAACTGCTGCCTGCTTTTGGTAACTGATGAATATAGAAGAACACAAGGATATGGTAGACCACACCTTAGTTGGATAGGAGGGAAATCTAGGTTTGGCTGGTTTAAAAAGTGTATGAGAGCTCTTTGAGAATGGATAATGAGACATTTAAAAAAAACCTGTCAAAAGTAAAGCATAGAATTATCAAAACATCCTTGGAGAGAGACCTGACAACACATAACATCAATTGATTGTAACATTGAGATATGTTCCAGCATGTCATCTTATGAATTTTTTCTCAAGATAACCCAAAATTGCACAACAAACAAAACGCATCAGTGTCAGAGACGTGTAACGTGGACATAATTTAATTGGGGTCTTTTGTTTGGTTGAAGAGTAACCAGATTTCTCAATACAATTGCACCTTGCAGGCAAAAGAAATGGCACCAAACCTATAAAATTGCAATTGATTGGAATTGTAGAAATTGACAACTAGTTTAAAATCAATAGATCAGGTTTATTTAGAAAGAAAAATCATCTGTTTAAGCAGACTAAACTTCGTGATTCCAAGAAAATGAAAAAGTGCTTCAAAATAAAACTATGAAATATTATGGCTGGAATGCTTCAAGTGCGATTTTCAATACCACTTTTTTAGCTACAATACATTAGTTATGCCCCGCATCTACAAATTAGAAGATGGAAAATTAAGTAAATCTAAAGAAAATTAGTAAAGCGAAATATCTGGGTTTTACTGTAGACGTAGGGTTTTAATAAACAAATATTGCTGCCACGTTGCTTCCACATCTATCATAATATTATATTATTTAATGTTTCAAATTGGAAGTTTTCGAAGTACTTACCCTCCTGGTGTGGTAGATGTATATATTCTTCAACTTTGTGCATTACCTCATCCTTGATGGTATGTGCCTTATCTAACGCTGGTTGTATGTAAGGTTCCACGATCGTTCTGGCTCTCTCATAAGCTGGTTCTACGATGTTTCTGGCTGTTTTCAAAGCAGGTTCAGCGTAAGAAATAGCGGTTCCAACAGCTGGAGTGACGGTGTTATTCACGTATTCTTTCGTATTGTTGTACACCTGCAATATGATCTAAATAAGGAGAGATTATTAGATGAAAGATGGCAGATGAATGCGAGTACGAAAAAGCAAGTATAGTAAGCGTCATGTTGGTTTCAATTTCAATATGGAAAAGCGGGATGAAGAACTCGATAAGCCGAAATATATAATGAGAGGTAAACTTACTTCTGCAGGAGGTAATTTTACACTCGGCACTTTAGTTTCGATATAATCTAAACCACCACACAGAGCATTATCCACTTTCTTAATTGGACCTTCTAAGTTTTTGACGAATGGAGTAGCTATGGGTTTTCCTAGATCAACGGCTTTACAAAGAGTGCTTTCGGCTGTTGAAAAAGTCCAATGTGTGATTCCATTGTAATCCTGAAAATTGTAAATATTTCGTTAGGAAATACAAAACAGTAAAAGCAACAAATCAAATGCTTCGGATATAAAATGCCAAAAACAAACCCAACAAAAAGTTCATTAAAGGCACATTAGTGTGAGATATTGACATTTTAGCACATAAAACTCACCTTCACTTTCTCATAAAAGCTAGTAGCTGTCTTAATGGTTGAATCAATAACTGGCAATCTCGTAATTCTGTTGACAGATTCCATGCAAGTTGGATTTGGTGCAAGAATTGCATCTCCAGGGGCATTACCGTTTGCAGACATTTTGATTTTATTTCTGAAAATAAAAGTTATTATAAATAAAGTTAAAAGCAATAACGTTAAATAAAAATGTAAAGAGAGCATAACTAATATTATTTATCTCCCTCAAACGATTTCGCATCTAAAACGTAATCCTAATAAATTTAAACCATTTTTCTACATCCAAATACAACCATTTCTAACTTTCCCATGTCCTGGAATAGTGCCATAAAAGAAAGAAATAAATCAATTTTTATTCGTAAAATAAACAGAAGATATGTGAAATTCCGAGTGCTAGTCTTTTTAGATTATCTCTATATTGCGAACTTTCAACCATAATATATAATAGTTTTAAATGGGAGAAACTGATATAGAGATAGCTTCAAAAACTTGGTATTAGGCAGATAAAAGTTAACAAAAAAGGCACTCTATTCTTTGGACTGATTAATGTTGTCGTAAAGTCAATAAGTTATGATATATATTTACACTTTTTTTGGAGCAATATTAATGGTTAAAGAAAATAAATCATTTATTGTATAATATTCCTTTCTCTCATGAAATCCTCATATTTTAGCTCTGTCTATGATGTATATTAAAATCTTATTGAATTACATTTATTAAGTAAAGTTAGGTTACTTATTCATGTAAATAAAATTTTTTCTATTTTATGACTACAATTTCTTAGAGTAACACAGTTATAGGGATACCTCTTATTTAAATTGATCCACATGAAGAATGTCAAATTGGCAATATAAAGCTCTATTACGGGTGGCCAATTGCCGAAGGCGGAAAGTATTTGTGGCATTTAACGATATTGGTGTATCTAAAGCAATATTTAAAAAAAATGAGTGCTTGTGGGAATTTCCCAAGTAATAAATCATATTTCACATACTGAAATTGACTCCAGGGCAAATTTGAAGAGGTGGCAACCCTGCATAATTAACAGACGATAAATTTATTCTGAAATCATGTGTTAAGTTATTGAAATTACCAAAGTTAACACAGACTGTGATAAAATTACGAAGCGGACGTAATTTTAATCAGAAAAATATTTTTCTTAAATTGTATTTTCCCCAATTTCATTCCATTTAGACGGATAATGGAGTGAAGAGTAACCTTTTTAATTTCGAAATTCCCTTTTTTGGTCATTGTGCACTGTTAATTTGTCTCGATTTCTCTATCTCTGATAATAAAATAAAATGGAATGAAAATAACTATTTTTAAAATTTTCGAGAACATGCTCTGTCGCCATGATAGACAAATTGATCAAATGAAAGAAGTTGAATAAATAACACATGGAGTTACTCTCAGTAATTTTCGATGCTAAAAACATAATTGAATTGCATTTGAGAACAAGGTTTTTAAAGAAATAATCAATCTGAAATTTTTTACGGAAAACTAAATGTACGGTAATGCTGTGGAAAAAATAGCCAAGAAATTTAAAAAAAAAACAATGTATAATAGAGTGGATTTGAATTTTTATGGCTGAATATAATTACTATTATTAGATGGATTTCTAGTTTTAATATAATTAAGCTATTTTGCGATTGTTTTACAAATAATAAATTCTAAGATAACCATGCCTGTATAAAATAAAATTTTTAAAAAGCACCTGGAGTTTGAATATGGAAAAAATGTATGAGCCGGTCTTTAAAAAAAGTTTAGGTACTATAAGTAAAGTAAGCGGAATCTGAAACAAAAACAATATGCGTGGGTGTGAAAGAAATATTTGTAACAAACAGATTGAATCAAAAAGTTTTTTTGACAAAGACCACAAGAATTTAGTCATTTTTTAAGTCAGATAACAAAGTATCTTTAACTTACTGCGCATAAATTTTTAATCGCATTATCAATAAATCAAACAATTTTCCTTTTCATACATATAAAAGAAATAAATTAAAAGAATAACCATACCTTCACAAATAAAAGTTACACCGGCTTCAAATTATTTTTCAAAAACTAAGAACCTGCAATGTTTATCCTTTAAAATTTGAACATAAAATGAATCCTATAATGAATTTCATGGATCAAAAACGTAGTTGAAATTTCTAAAATTATAAAAACGACCGATAAGACAAGTTCATAAATACATTTTTTTTATCATCAATATCTTCGGTCTCAAGTTCAACTAGAAGCTAACTATGGTTTCAATTTTACATTGTTTAGAGATGGGTTTACATTTAAATGTATAAAGATGGAAGATGATTTAGTAGTAGGTATAAAAAGAAAACTATATTTATGTGCAGTGAGATACACTGTGAATATATCAACTAAATTCAAATTAATGTCCTCTTTATAAGATGTCACCTCCTGATCGTCTATGAATTGTAAAGATTTATATCTTTTTAAATTTCACGCTCGAAACTATTTGTATAGTTCTTCAGAGCATCGTTAAGATTTATTTTAAATAGTGTGGAAAATATATAGCGTCTTTTTTTAAAGATTTACATTGACATAGAAACTATTTGACTATGACAAAATTTTTCTTATTTTAGCTCATAGTGTTGTCGAGACTATTCATAACATTGAAGTTTGTTTTCAATTTTCTAGCACCAGCGCCATCTGAAGTTTTTATTAGCAACATCAACACTGAATTCAAAGGTCAAATATTTGATATTAATGCTGATAAGGTTGTCATAACATTGAAATATATTATAATTGTTGGAAAATTTAAAATTATGATACTTTAAATATGAAGTACTTTGAATAACAACGGAATACTTTATTCAAAACATCATAATTCAGTTTATCTAAATCAGATTACCTTAAATTTTTTATGTAAATTTGTGAATTGGGTGCGTTCATACCAATATCTAAAACATTTTTTAGTACTCTTTCTCTTGTATAGGGTTGCAAAACAACAAAAGGAATTGGGATAGACGTGTACTGGGCAGGATCCAAAGTTTGTAAAAAAAAACTCAATCATCTTTAAAGTGGAAATTTACTCAATAGGAAGGCGAAGTATTATTATCATGTCGGATAATCCAGCAGCCATTAGGTAAAGCAACAAGTTCTTGAGTAATCAGTTCTAGAATGGTATGAGAATGCATATAACAACTTAATGAACAACATCATCACCCTACTGTGGGCTCCAGGATACACTGGAAGGAAACGAAATATCAGATAAACTAGCACAAAAGGGACTGAAATACCATTTGGAGAACCCGCGTTATCAGCACCAGTGTAATAAGTAAAACCTATAAAACATGATCAAATCATTAGAAATATCTAGTAGGGATAAGGCAACTAAAGTTAGTTTTGGGTAAATATAACCAGATGAGATCAAAAGAATGCATGTCAGAGTAAGACTGCACTAAGAGTTTTTACTGGTATTTTATCACAACAGTGCCTCCTGAATGGACACCTCAAAAGACTCAAACTAGAGGAGCCTTCATTCTCATATTTGTATGTATCAGAATCCCAACGCGCAGCACCTGGGAGACTATAGGATAGAAGGGGAAGACTTGGATTCCCCAAAAAAATCATATATATAAGGTATACAAACAATGCCAGTCTAGTGCGAACGCATAGCATCTTCCTCAGATTTTAATTCCGTCACCAATTATTAGTAGCGACACGAAATACATATGTACCCGTAAAAATCGTGGTAATATGAGCAACCACAATAAAGTTTCGTCCTTAAATTAAATAATTGTATTATTACAAATTATGAATATCCACGCCCATGGTCGAGTTTTTGCTGGTTCAATTTGCTGTAGATCGGTCGGTAATATAAGGACGATAGTAAACTAGACTTACTCCCCGTGTTCGCACTTTATTGGCTCGTATATTAGACATATTTTAAAAACATTAGGTAGCGTTTGTTATTAAAAAGTCAGTAATACTTTTATAAACTTATCTTATCTCACAGTCAGTAAGCACTTGTTATGGCTTTTGGCGTTATTATGATTAAGAAGTGATGATGTTTGCTTTTAACAAAAAAAATTTCTATCAAACAAATTGTTTAATATTTGGTATTGTTATTTAATTAATTATTTTATTTTAAAATTACTCAATATATTGTGTACTCTTCCTCTTTTGAGGTAAAAATTCTGAATGGCAAAGTGAAATACGGCACAACAATCAAGTTTTAAAATATATTTATAGAAGGAGATGTTCCATGAAACTTTCTAGCACGTGACTGGGTTTTGACTTTTTTTATTTTTAGATCACGAAAAATATTCAAATACTTCATTTACTTCCAAACTATGGTACTTTTGTTACTCGCAGTACACTGTAATATGATTTTTAAAATTTCAAACATTTTTGTATTCTCTAAATTTTATCTATCTTTCATTTCGAAGTGAGTGGAATACACCAGAACTTTCTCGAACCAACGTGGTTATTCGCGAATGTTTAATTATTGCTACTTAAACAATGTTGCTGCGCTCTCGACAGTACTACTAGCGTCATCTGTTCGCGTATAAAGGATAGGCCAGTTTCCTGGACGTCAATTCTTGATGGCAATAGAATATAACGTTCCTGATGATCATTCTTCTATTCTACTTTACTGCTGTTCTCTTGAGATCATAATAATTACGTATTTTGGAACATCAAAGAGGGAGCATGAAACAGGGAACAAAGCCACAGCGATGCCAAATCACCAACCAATCATAAAAGTATGACCAACCATAAAAGTAGAGTGGAAGTAGAAGCATGAGGAAGTTATCCTTCTATTGACGTTCGATAAAATGACGTTCAAGAATACCATTTATCCATTCTCGATAGAAACACGCCTCCTTTCTCTCGATTGTTCTCCTCCCCGAATTTCAAGAACAAGGTCCCTGTTTCGATCACCAAATGTCTAAAAAAGTAAAACGAGTTGACCCTAAAGCTGGAAAAATTACAGTCCCCAGATCTAAACAATTCTAAAGTTGATTGAAAGTCAAAAATCACCAACGTAAACAAATATAGGTTGTAATAGCCACGTGCAAAGCGAAAAATACGCCCTGATTGGTCAAGCAACTGTAAAACATTCGAGGAATGGCAATATTATTTATTGGAGTATTCAGTTAAGGTAAATGTACCAATGCCTGATACTATAAGGGAAGTCACTGTAATAATTAAGTTATTAACAGAGAATCGAAAAATAAGGTCCCACTTGTGTTCGTAAATGCTGAATATGCGTTCTATTAAAGGGAAAATATTTTTATTTTGTTTATAATACCAATTAAAATGTTTTTTTAACATATTATTTGCCCATTTGCATTTGTACTAGTAGCTGACATGAGAAAATTGTAATTTCACCAATAACTGACAGGTAACGTCCCTATAGCTGACAGCTAATAAAATGAAAATAGTCTTAATAAAGGCTGTTTAATAAAATATTAACGTTGTATTTTATTGAAAAATAGTTATTTATGATACAAGTGCGTGAAGTGATACTTTTGCGCACGAGTTGCGAAAATGAAAGGCACGAGCGTAGTTAGTGCCTTTTTTCGCAACGAGTGCGCAAAAGTAATTCACGCATGAGTATCATACAATGTTTTATCTACAACCACATTAAAAATAATTTCCCTTAATTATATATTACATAACCTCTCTTTTTAATAATTGTGTTTGAATTATTGCCTACCTTCATCATAAGAAATTCATTATCTGGTGCTCCATTTATAAAATCCAAAATCTGTTCCCTTGTGAAAATTTTTGATTTTTTTGGTTTATGGCTCTCGGATTGTGAAGGTAATAAGTTTATGAAATTTACTTATATCAATATTTAAATTTATGGTAGTTTTCAACATTGAATAATGGGACCATAACGTTGATGATTTCCATTGACTTTTCCGAGAAATATGCAATGAGAACATTTTCCGTCTAATTTTTAATTTTCTTAGTGTTACACCAATACAAAAAAAAGGTGAGAGGTCGTCGGACCGCCGACAGAAGCTTGCTTCTTATGCACAATAAAATGACCATTTTTGACCATTTTTCGAAAATTTTGACCATTTTTCAAAAATTTTGACAATTTTTGACAATTATTGACCATTTTTTCAAAATTTTTGACCGTTTTTGCTATTTTTTCAAATTTTAACAATTATTGACCATTTTTGACAATTATTGACCAATTTTGACAGTTTTCACAATTATTGATCATTTTTGACAATTTTTCAATAATTTTGACCATTTTAGAACATTTTTCCAAATTTTAACAATTAATGACCATTTTTCCAAATTTGAACAATTATTGACCATTTTTGACAATTTTCGAGCATTTTTGACAGTTTCTGACAATTATTGACCATTTTTGACAATTTTTCAAACATTTTGACAATTTTTCAAACATTTTGACAATTTTTAACAATGATTGACCATCTTTGACAGTTTTTCATAATTATTGACCATTTTTGCAAAATTTTGACCATTTTTGACAATTTTTCGAAAATTTTGACCATTTTTCGAAAATTTTGACCATTTTTCAAAAAAATTTGACAATTTTTGACCATTTTTCAAAAAAAATTGACAATTTTTGACCATTTTTCCAAATATTAACAATTATTGACCATTTTTGACAAGTATTGACCAATTTTGACAGTTTTGACAATTATTGATCATTTTTGAAACTTTTTCAAAAATTTTGACCATTTTAGACCATTTTTTCAAATTTTAACAATTATTGACCCAATTTTGACTGTTTTGAAAATTATTGATCATTTTTCAAAAATTTTGACCATTTTTCCAAATTTTAACAATTATTGGCCATTTTTGACAATTATTGACCATTTTTGACAACTTTTCAAAAATTTTGAGAATTTTTGACAATTTTTTCAAATTTTAACAATTATTGACCATTTTTGACAATTATTGACCAATTTTGACAGTTTTGACAATTATTAATCATTTTTGACAATTTTTTTAAAAAATTTGACCATTTTAGACCATTTTTTCAAAATTTTTGACCGTTTTTGCTATTTTTTCAAATTTTAACAATTATTGACCATTTTTGACAACTATTGACCAATTTTGACAGTTTTGACAATTATTGATCATTTTTGACAATTTTTCAATAATTTTGACCATTTTAGAACATTTTTCCAAATTTTAACAATTAATGACCATTTTTCCAAATTTGAACAATTATTGACCATTTTTGACAATTTTCGAGCATTTTTGACAGGTTCTGACAATTATTGACCATTTTTCACTATTTTTGACAATTTTTCAAACATTTTGACAATTTTTCAAACATTTTGACAATTTTTAACAATGATTGACCATTTTTGACAGTTTTTCAAAATTATTGACCATTTTTGCAAAATTTTGACCATTTTTGACAATTTTTCGAAAATTTTGACCATTTTTCGAAAATTTTGGCCATTTTTCAAAAAAATTTGACAATTTTTGACCATTTTTCCAAATATTAACAATTATTGACCATTTTTGACAATTATTGACCAATTTTGACAGTTTTGACAATTATTGATCATTTTTGAAAGTTTTTCAAAAATTTTGACCATTTTAGACCATTTTTCCAAATTTTAACAATTATTGACCCAATTTTGACAGTTTTGACAATTATTGATCATTTTTCAAAAATTTTGACCATTTTTCCAAATTTTAACAATTATTGGCCATTTTTGACAACTCTTCAAAAATTTTGACAATTTTTCACCATTTTTTCAAATTTTAACAATTATTGACCATTTTTGACAATTATTGACCAATTTTGACAGTTTTGACAATTATTGATCATTTTTGACAATTTTTTAAAAAAATTTGGCCATTTTAGACCATCTTTTCAAATTTTAACAATTATTGACCATTTTTGAGCATTTATGACAGGTTCTGACAATTATTGACCAGTTTTTTGACAATTTTTTAAAAATTTTGACCATTTTTCACAAATTTTGAGAATTTTTAACAGTTATTGACCATTTTTGACAGTTTTTTATAATTATTGACCATTTTTTCAAAATTTTTACAATTTTTGACCATTTTTCAAAATTTTTACAATTATTGACCATTTTTGACAACTTTCAAAAAATTTGACAATTATTGACTATTTTTGACCATTTTTTAAAATATTTAACAATTTTTGACAATTTTTATAACTTTTGACCATTTTTGACAGTTTTTAACAATTTTTGACATATTCTGACAATTATTGACCATTCACGTTTCACACTTCTTAATGACAGTACAAAATTATTACAATTACAGAACCTTCGACAGAAAACAAAACACTAAATTATCCAAGGTAACTTAATAAATATACAAATAAAAAAGAGTGTTATACATAATGATTATCCCATTTAAAAAGCATTGTTCTTTTTCGCACGCCTTAGACGTATGTATTGAATTTTATTTTCACGTATTTATATGAGTTTGTAAATGCTTAATTTTAATGGTGGTCGTAGATAAAACTAACTTAAATAACTCTTAAGTTTTGAGATAAACTCTCACTTATCTCAGGGTGTCTTTTTAGAAAAAGAGTGTACCAATGTCGAACAGACAAAGTTTAGAGGGGGAAATTTTCGCCTTTAATGAACACCACTTTCTTAACCAAACACCTAAGAATGGACAAGCTGTTGATACTAAACCCAAGTGGCGCAGTTTTAATCAACTGTCAAAAATACAGTTTTCTGTTTTATACAACAATGTGTATATGAAATACCCCAAAATATTCAAAGGTTGCTCTACAGTATCAATAGTAGACCTCAACGTAACCGTATTCTTATTTTTTGGAAATTATTTGTAAGAGGCATTGGTACATTCACCTTACCTATGGCAATATTTCAGTTCACGTGCATGCCTCCTGTATCTGTTTATAATTATTGATGTCTCTTAGTTTTGAATACGCTCTAGGCTTTAGGTCATTTCTTTGTATGGTAATAAATGATACAAACGTACTTAACCTAATTGACCTATAGCAACTATTTTGTGATAAATACTTTCAAACCGGATAGTAGTGTCTGGAAGAGATAATGACTTTTTCAGAAGATGATAATTAAAAATATTGAGAAAACTTTGATATACAGGATGAATTACGACAGAGTGACGGAGGTTTATGCGGCGAAATAAATTTTTGTCCCTTTAGTAGATGGTATATTGAATGATTTGAAAAATTAGAGAGAGACAGAGAACTGCAAATGGTTGTAAATCGGTTTACTGTTAAATTTAAGAAAACTGTAAATTACAAAAAAGTTATGGCATTTTGGTAAGGTTAGGTTTGTGGTAAGTCAGGACGTAAGAGTCTATTGTGGCTCATATCTATTTATATTTCAAGTCCAAGTCTTACCATATATGATGACTCAGTCAACAGTAGACAACGTAGGCATACCTGCTATATTCTGGTTTGGAAACATTCTTCGAAGGATGTATAAAAGCCTTTGAATGAACCAATCCAGGTAAATTATGCCCGTCTAAAGTCTAAAAATCTTTTTATGTCCTTACAAGACATTTTTTTAGCACTCTGAATGATTAAACTGTAAATTTACAACTATCTGTAAAGAGATGTTTAATACTCAATCATGGAAAACATTTAACGAATGCCCAACTATTATAACGTAAAATTAAATTATTATAATCAGTTGCATTCGTAGATATTGAGTTTTCTTTAAAGCTTCACATTTCAAAAACAGTCGACATGATTCAGAACACTCTGTACTTAAATATAAGAAATCCTCATTGCCATATAGCTAATTTTTCAAGATAATTTCAAAATATATCCTTTATCAATATACAAACTACTAAAAGACCGGTAGCCCATGACACATATAGGCTTCATTATTTCAAATGGATGCCATTTTCACCATCGAGTTTCATGTGAAAATCAATTTTTATAATTCTTATATGTTTTTAATTGGTATTAACGTATAAGTAAACAACTGAAAATGCGCATTTACCAAATTGTTTAACTTTGTTTGCAGAACATAATAAAAAAATATCCATTAAATATAATTAACACTGAGTTGTTTCACTTCAAGTCAAGGATATTGAAATAGTTACATAATAAATTAATATCATATGAAAACATTTATCTTTATTGTTGATATGAAGTTGAGTCAACTACAAAGTTGTAAGATTCCTATTAAAATTAAAATATTAAAACTAAACCATAACCACAATATGTCCACTAGCAAGTAATTTGCGGAATATATTGCAAGAGGGAGTTTTAAAATCGTGTAGACGCGTCCGAGATTGCGCTGCTGGGCACAGAATAACCTACTCGCACAAAAGGGACACTTTTTGACATTTCCATAAGAAATACTTTTGTTGTTAGTATGTATAAGCGATTTTGTTTTGACATTGATGACAATATAAGCACCCACCCAAAATATTGAAATCATTTACTCAATCTATACTAGATTTCCTATTGCATGGGAGCACAAGAAAGGGTCGATAGCCATAACGCGGCAATACACCATTGGCGTTACATTTTTCGGTAAAGACCTGAATGGATTCATTTGTCGGGTTTATTTAATAGTGCAAAGTTAGGCAAGTGTATCATATTATTAGTAATTATTACAGTATTAAGAGCCGATTTTACGGAGACCATTCAATTGGGCCAAAATATCTGCTATAATCCGTTACTGAAAACAGTGGCGGATTAAGTATTTTGCCGCCCTAGGCCCTGTCTGATAAGCCGCCCTTTTTAAAATATGAAATTTTATTTCTTTGAGTCCGTTCATATTATTTAGATATAATATTTATTTCATAAAAGTATAATTGTTAAACAATACAAATAAATATTAACAACATAAATAACAGTCAGTTTTCTTAAACTATAATGTATAACTTAATTTTTAAATATCTTCTTTCTGGCTTTCGTCTGAGCAAAATCATCAACTATGTCGTTGTAATCAATTTCTTGAACTAGTTGAGCTTCAATTGACAGTAGTGCTAAAGCATTGAGTCTCTCTTGGCCCATACTTGCGCGTAAATACGTTTTTACTCTTTTCAAGGTGGAAAAAGATCTTTCTCCTGAAAATAGGTAGGGGAGGGTAGTACTAAGTGAGACGAAATTAACATTTTTTACTCTAATTTATTTTTCTATACATCCGTTTTCTTTTCATTTCATTTTATAGTATAATCTCTCCGCTTTCTAAATTATACACAAAGGAGAAATTAACCACAAAAATAAGCAAATTAAAATATATTTTTCTTAAGTGCGATCTTGTCTCATTTAGTACCTGAAAGTGTACCAAGTGAGACTAACAAAAGTACAAACTGAGACATACAATATTATATACCTTCAGTATAAAATTAGAAAAATCAAATAATTTTTTTAGCGAATATTAACCGAGCTGAAGTTAATTCTGAATTTGTACAATTTAGACTGTCGCTTTGTAGTGCCTAGAACAGGATCTGGAAGTACCATTGCTATATCATTCAACGCAACAAAAGATGTATCGGGTATATCTGGAAACACAAAGCAGTTCGAAAATTTAAGGCTCTTACGGAAGAAAAGACACTTCGAACTCATCGTTAGACACTCCTGTAACTTTTGAGACATGATAAATTTGTTTTGGGAACCTAATTAAAACAAATTTGTCCACTGATACATCTGCCTTGGTCACAACGGTATCTTCAGTTTCATCATCGGGTACCCAGTCTTCAGTTTCAGAAAACGTTTCGTATTCGGAATCTTCAGAGGTATCAGTGTCTGTCGAATCCCGTTTCTTTGCCTTCTTAATCTTTTGACGCGGTTTCTTAGGTCCCCCCTTCTGTAACTCACTTATATTTCGCTTAACTTTTTTAGTTAATTCTTTTGATTTTTCCTTTTCTGTCATCAGTTTATCCTTCTCAGGCGTTTCCGTTATTATTTTACTTCTTCCCTTTTCTTTTCCCTTTCTAATTTGTTTTCTGGGTAATGCTTTGGGAAAACCTGGAATATCTTCGGGTGAAATAAATTTAGTTTGAGCTATTTGTGTATTTTTTGGAGGTGTTTTTTCAGCAGGAGGAACATTTTTGTTGTGTATTTTTACTTCTTCCTCTGATGGACCAGGTTGATTTTCCTTATTTTCAGTTTCTTGATCATTAGAATATGGTCGGTCAGTTATAAACGAAGTTAAGAAGTCGGCGTCCTTGAACACATTTGGGTCAAACGGGTGAATTCCTGATTTTCTGAATCCCGCGACTATATTACTAGGCGTAAACGATTTTTGGAGTGCTTCTGAAATTCGTCCTGCTGAATCGTATATGGTCATAGGAACTCCAGGATGTTGAAGCATATACTTGTCGCATGCAGCATTATAATATGCTTTAAAAGGTTCGTAAATGGAAATATCTAAAGGTGGTAATTTGTTACTACAATGAGGAGGAATCGTCAAAATTTGAACTCCTGCTTGTCGAGCTCTTTCTACCACCTTTAGAGAAATGTCACTTTCATGGTTATCATATATAAGAAGGGTAGCGTTTTCTTTGGATGAATTGCTATGAGCAATAAAATGATTTAAAACATCCAAGAAAATTTCTGAATTCCTCCATCCACTTGGGTTTGCAAAACCTAAAGCACCTGTTGGACCATCTTTTAGCATATGATTTCTAAAGTTTTTCCTGGGAAATATAAGTACCTGCGGTAAAAATGTTCCAGATGCCGAAATTATTCCACACATTGTGACTGTTTCCCCCCGTTCACCACTTGTAGATTGATAAACCTGTTTTACTCCTTTTGGAGCAACAATTCGTTTTGGACTTTGAACTGTTTGGGTGCCAGTTTCATCTAAATTGTAAATACGGGAACCGTCTGCCAAACTAGGGTATTTCTTCAAAATCTTGGCCAAATTATCAAAAAATATTTTAACATTGTGTACATTAAACGAGGTTAGACGTGATAAGCTACATGCTTCTGGTTTCCGAATGGAAATCTCATTATTTCTTTTCATGAACGCCCTACGCCAATCTTCACCAGCCATTTTGTTGTTTTCCCAGGACACATGGATATCAAAATTATTTTTAATCGCAAGCTCATAAGCTAGCTTTCTTGTAGCCTCTACTGTCAATCCGTAAGCCATTTTACTGCAAGTTATAAGATAATCAGCAAGTAGTTTTTCTTGTTCAGGTTTAAATACTTGTCTATGCCGATAATTTGGTTCCATTATCGCATCAGGCTTATCTTTCTTTTTTTTACATACCTTGCTAACGTTTGAAATTTTATATTACAGCGGTCAGCAGCAACTCTCAGCGATAATATTTCATTGCAGATTAAATGCATGTTCCATGGTTTCAGCACTTGTATTGCCAATTTTTCTTTGCTTAGGTTTTCGCGGCATCTGTAAAAAATGTACCGATCTCTTAAGAAATTATAAATTTAGTACTAAAGTGAGAATTATTATATAGTGATATTTGCGTAATTATATTATGGTACTAACTGAGACAGTCTCACTTAGTACCAGATATATTGTCTCACTTAGTACATTCTGATGCCACAACACGAACGCCCTCAAAAAGAATATCTTTGTTAATATCAATGTCTATGATCATACAGAAAGTAAGGTTAGTAACCAAATATCACAAATATCACATCACATTCACAAAATTCTATGAAACAAATGTTATACAGTATTATACATCGATATAAGAAAGTAACTAACTTACCCTAAAATTAGTTTTTGTATAAAAATACTGTAAAAATCATCTAAAACAATCTATAAAGTCGCAGAACGTTTTGCTTTATGAATGTCAACAACTCACTGACAGTAAACGTAATTTGGAGGGAAATTTAAATAGTTATTCTGATTGTCTCACTTGGTACGCCGTCTCACTTAGTACTAGGGGAGGGCCTATTAACTAGTTATTCTAGGTATTGCTAAACAATGGAAGTTTTGACAACTATATGGTCACAAAGTATTCCAGGTAGCTATAAATGTAGATGGTACTTGAATTGTGCAATCCTTAATATAAAAAAATATATAAATACAAAAAAAACTGTAAGACCCATCCCTACTCGGCAAAACCCTTAACCCTCCGGCAAAAAAGGAATAGAAAGCTTTGGTTATGTATAATAAATAATAAAAAGTGATTTGTTAAACGTTTAAACAAAATAACACAACTAACAATGAAAATTTTGTTGTACTGAACAACAAACAAACGTAAATGTAAACGAAAAATAAACTAATAGGTAAACTATAAAATATATAAAAAGAATTCAGTCTTCCTTCATTGGAGGATACAAACATATATTACACTTCACTGTCTTTTCGCTATGTGCTTCACAAACAAACTGTAGGCATGAACTGCAAGTTACTGTAGTTTTTGTATTTTTATGCTTACTTCACATGTGACATCGTCCTGGTCCATCACTTCGATTTACTGCAACACATTCGTCAACTTTTTCCTGATACTGGCTAAGAAATTCTCTAATATCTTTTGGAAGCGTTTGTATTTATGCCCGTTCCTTCATATATGACTTTCCATGAAGGAGAAACTCAGGTCAGTTAAAATTTTTCTTCGCCTAGGTGAGGTATTTATTGGTTTTCTGGAATCGTTAATAATTTGTGAATTGTGAATATCCATTATGCGAAAAAAAATTGCCAATGGCCATCTTCTTGTTATCCTTTGTGTGGTATATGATGTACATTTTTGATCCACACTATCTACTCCGCCTTTTGTTCTATTATACTCTAAAATTATATCCGGTTTGTTGGTGTTGTCGTCAATTTCGCCTGTGTCGTGAGTGGTAGAAAGTAAAACTACAGCCTTATTTTTTTTGGTAACATAAGAAACTAGAGTAATGTCCTCCTGAAAACCAAAAAGAGAGGATCCAACTATTCGTTCTTTGTGTGGTAGAAACTGGGGTGGAATTTCCCTTTTGTTCTTTTTCATTGTACCAATTAATGTGAGCCTATTGTTGAGAAGTTACTCGGCCAAAGGAAAACTAGTGTAGTAGTTATCGGTGGTTAAGTTTCTATTTGATTGTTTCAGAGGATCTACCAGCCTGGTGACTATATAGAATGGTTTATTAGAAGCATTGTAGGGTCCATCTTGTTGTTTTCCGCAATAAATTTCAAAGTTCGATGTGTAAAATGTTTTGATATCACAAAGAGCATATATTTTTATACCATATTTAGCCAGTTTTAGTGGCATATACTGCACGAATCCACATCTGCCTCGGAATGGATGAAGCATTTCATCTATGGTAACAAATTCCCCTAAACAGTAATTATTCATACAGTTATTCACAAAATAACTCTCTAACGGCAGCTAACATGTCACTTTTCTCCCGATCTTTTCTGGTTGTAATATCGTCCATACGTAGTGAACGAAGAAGAAACAAAATCTTCTGTGGCTGAAAGCAGCTCTCAGCCTAATCATTCCAGTTCCGTCTTTACTCCAAAGCTCTTCAACATTTGTATGATTACCTTTTTTCACTCCAATCAGAAAAATAACTCCAAACAGAGCAATTATTTCAGTGAAATAAGTTTTTTTGCAATCTCTATCTCTTTCGTAATTTGGGCGATTTTCAATGAATATATTGGTATAAGTGACGATATTATGGATCATATCTTTTGTTATAAATGAAAAAATGTCTCTAATTCAGTTGATACATTTTTTGCTGCCCCTTTGGGTCCCGGAAAAAATTTGATAATATTTTTCCTCCTGCTTTACTTACAAATATTTACTGGGGTGCATTTCCACAGAGTTTCTTCATATTTACCAATGTAAAAGTGATAATCATCTTGTAACGGTTCAAAATTCTCGTAATCGTCATCCGCAGACTGTTCTGAGACGCTTTTGTGATCGTCTATTTGTACTATTTCCTCTCGAGTTAAATAATCTCATTGCCATTTTTTATTCATAAAATTAAAAAAACAATAATTTATTATAAATAAAATGCATAAATATTGCATATAATGAAAAATAATACATTAAACAGTAACTAAGTTTACTTACATGATCGGTCGCTCTGCGCTGCGCGACCGCCGGAACGGACTGCACGACACTGGCCACCGGCTTATCATATTAATGAATCCTTAGACATTGTGCCGAATTTTACGACCCCATTGAATTTGAGGCGATACAGGACGTGACGATTTAATTTTGGCAAAACCGACCTGTTCTATCATTCTATTCCACATAGAAAAAAAAGAAAGACCCACCCTATATTTATGGTACTTTTGAATAAATAATGAGGCACTTTGCTCCTAATTAACAGCAACCAACAAAAAAGTGGTTACTTGCTAGTGGACATACACATTTAGAAAAAGTAAGTCTACTGTAACATTACTATAATAAAAGAGAACTAATATCCCGTTGTGTTTTTAGGGATGTCAATGGATAAATAAATGAATATCAATTGAAAAGATTGAGGAAGTTGTTAATAAAAGTCTAAAATCATTATTGATGGTGGTAGTTTCAAGTAGTGGAGTGGCCATAAGGCAAAATTTGGATTTAACATACTACTTTACTTCCTTGTTGTGTTTGTAGATAATTTTAGTTGTATTATAAATAATTTAGACCAAATTAGGAACTCATACGATGATTAAAAATGATAAATTAAGTAAAATTTAACTGTCGGTTTGTACATATTTCAGGTCATTATGTTTTATACAATAAAGAATTATTACAGTTTCCTGTAAAATTGTCGTATTTAGTAAAGCGCGTTACCAACAGATATCGAAGAATAAATATACACTGTGTTCATTTGAAAAGGACCCACCCTTAATATTTCAAAAATGGGACATATTAGAAAGAAATGCCGAAACACGTCAACTTTTAACTTAAGGGGGACACTTTTTGGCACTAATGTTATAAACGTCAGATTCACCCCCTCCCTACTGGGGACACCCCTTACATTTTTTCAAATGGCATTAGGTATCAAGTCATACCTCATTTAAAAGGTCTGGTAAATCTCTATTTAATCGTTGTTTAAAATTGGCTCTTTTTCAACTTTTATTGCCTGAATGTTAACGGTGGTCACTTTGACACATGATTAAATAGCAGATTTTTCTTGTTAACAGTTGTCTTTTTACTATTTGTGAATTTTTTATTCTTCAAAGAGTCTTTCCATCATAACACAATACGGGGGCATACGAAAAGTTGAAAAAGAGCCAATTTTAAACAACGATTATATCACAATGGAAGGCTGGTATCAAAGGCAAAACAAAATGATTGAATAGAGATTTACCAGACCTTTTAAATGAGGTGTGACTTGATACCTAATGCCATTTGAAAAAATGTAGGGAGGGGGTGAATCTGACGTTTATGACATTAGCGCCAAAAAGTGTCCCCCTCAAGTTAAAAGTTGACCTGTTTCGGCATTTCTTTCTAATATGTCCCATTTTTGAAATATTAAGGGTGGGTCCTTTTCAAATGAACACAGTGTATATTATTCAACGCTTTACAACTAAGTTTTGAAAAATATTTTTAAAAAACAGTGACCTTTCAACTAAGAAGAAACAACTACTTCCCGGGCTATATGCCCCGACAGACATTGAATTACACTTTTAAGTCAAACGGGGTTGGTATATCTATAAGATTTAACCAACCATTCTGGTTAGTAATTAGAAGGGACAACATAAATTGTAGACCGGATTTGGCGTATTTGCACCTCATCAGTAGTACAAGGTATATGTTATCGTCCGAGAGTTAATCCCGGACTGACTATATCTCTAACATCACCACCAATACATGTCTTCCAGTAAAGCAGATAGATGTAAAAGTTGTGATGATAGCGACATCTTCACCTCCAAACCACAAACCAAAATTCGAAATTTGACAACAAGCCCGTTAGCTTGAAACAATAAAGAATTATTACAGTTTCCTGTAAAATTCGAATTTAGTAAAGTGCGTTACCAACAGATATCGAAGAATAAATATTTATTATTCAACGCTTTACAACTAAGTTTTGAGAAATATGTTTCAAAAACAGTGACATTTCAACTAAGAAGAAACAACTACTTCCCGGGCTTGTAGATATACCAACCCCGTTTGACTTATAAGTGTAATTCAATGTCTGTCGGGGCATATAGCCCGACCGACTAAATACATAATAGTATACCGCATTTTGATAAAAAAATGAGGTAGGTATCTTAGTTACTTATATCAATTTCTATAATTTACTCCTGACGATGAAAATATTATTTGTGAAACCGGTCGAGAATTTTTTATTTATTTTTATTAAAGTGAAACTTTTATTCCATCGCCTCAAAATTTTTCGTCCATCTATCGCATGTCCCGTTACAGGCCACCGTACATAGACAATGAATAGTAGGTTCACTCGTCGTCGGCACTTTCATGAAGCGATGATAAAGACTTGCTGAAAAACGGTCGTTAAAACACACGTGTACGGTATATACAGGGGTCGCGCGAAATATTACCTTCATAGCTTGTTAATTTATAGATGGAGTGTGTTCAGATCCTCTGGTTTTTAGGATCAAAACACTATAAGTTTCAAGAACTTGTCGCGAGTTACACGAAACTCTAGATTAAAAGAGCCTGTATGTCTATTAAATTGAACGTGGAGATTTTTCAATACATATATTTACTTGAGTCACATGAATAAAATAGGACCTAATTTCTCAAAACTGTAACTGACATAATATTAAAAGAACTAATAATCTTTTTTTTGACAGAGACACGAGAATGATGATCTGATTTTTTTACAAGTTGAGGTAACGCACTTAAACTTAGTCACATGTTTTTCCTACATCTAAACTAAACTACTGAACATCTTTGACACATTGCATAAAAAGTCAAATGATCATTCCAAAAGTGGTTGCGAGTTGTATTGACTTTTAACACATTGAGAAAATATATTTTAATTGAGAGATTTGAACAGAGTGTTTGGTACGGAGGCTGATAAAAATGTAACGTTGTTAGAAAACTATTTCAAAAAACGATGTTATTTTGCTATGTACTAGTATTTAATTGGGAACATCAAATTAAAATAAATAAACTAGAATCATTGATTGTCATTATTTTAGAAAATTATAAAAAATGCCGAGACACGTCAACTTTTGAATTGAGTTGTGCGTTATGTAAACAAAAATTTAAATGTTCAGGGTGATTCACGCAAGTATGCCATAGTCGGTGTTGTTTTTTTTAATGAAACACCCTGTATATATGCATATTTTTGAAATCCTCTTAATGAACCGATTCCAACAGACTGAATAATGTATGGTCAATTATGAATTATACAGGGTGAAATTTTAAAATTAATAATTTATTACACTTGAAATATTGGTACTTTTTTAAATTAGCTAAATATGGATTTATCAAAAATCTAAACTAACTAATTATTAGACGTATTTGTATATTAAACAAAACCTGCTACGCCCATGAATTTTATTGTAACTTTTATTCTAATTTATATTTACAATTATTTTATATTTACAGATTTATATGTAATTCAGTCCTTATTTAATAATTTATGTCATACACTAAACACACTAATTATAATTTATATGAGAGTCACTTAATAAACACTTTATCGATGCGCGATTACTTTCCTTCGGTATCAACACTGACTGATTGACTAATTGCCTGCAGCGATGCTTGTGGCCTATTTATACTCGTGCGCCGTAATTCTAGAAGTGTCTCGGCGTTCTCGCGGGTGCATTGGATATTCTCGATATTCTGGATGCACCCGGGTGTTCTGGATGTTTCTCGAAGTTTGGGCGGAAGAGCCATAGTCGTCTCATACGGGGATTTCACTGGGGGCACTAAGTGAGAATATTATTGCAGTAGCTCGCGTAACATTATCATAAATACCTAAAAATTGCCTAAATACGCCAATAATTAGACAAAATCGGTAAATAATGTGGATTGTTTTCTATTCTCTCAGTTGTTGATGTGTTGTCAGTTTATACTGAAAAAGTAAAATCTTTGTCAAACACTCTTTCCTTGTCGACATAACAATGAAATATTTAACTGAGACTCACCGAATTGAGATTTTAATGATGATCGGGTACGGGGATAACTGCAGAAGTCAAGTTGAAGTGGCAAACTTATTTAATCACAGGTATCCCGAATTGCCTAATATTTCACAAAGTACTGTGTCTAAAATTCATGCACAATTCAGAGAACTTGGACATGTCAAACCATTGAAAAGAAAACCACACTTCGTTGAAGATGATTTGAAAGTGTCGAAGAGAATCCAACTTCAAGTACACGTCAAATTGCCCGTGAAAATAATGTTAGTCATACAACCGTTCTAAGATGTCTTCATAAAGAAAAACTTCATCCCTACAAATTAACTTTTGTGCAGGAGTTAACAGAAGACGATCCAGATCGTAGAATGGATTTCTGCGAAAGATTGATGAATAAGCTGAACAGAAATGAGATAGCTCAGTACCATTCTTTTTTCTGACGAATCAACATTCACATTAAATGGAGAGGTAAACCGGCAGAACTGTAGATATTGGTCAGCAGAGAATCCTAATTGGATGCGTGAGACACATACTCAGTACCCTCAAAAGGTGAACGTTTGGGCCGGTATCATAGGCGACCATATTATTGGTCCTATATTTATAAATGGAAATTTGACAGCTGAAAAATATTTAAATATGCTTAGAAATGAAGTTATTCCTGCGTTGGCAAACTTATATCCCAACGCAATAGATCCTAGCTTACCGAATGAAAATGTTTGGTTCCAGCAAGACGGGGCAACACCCCATTATGCTTTAATGGTAAGAACTCATTTAGATGAAATCTTCCCCAATAAATGGATTGGACGAAGAGGTACTATTGAGTGGCCAGCTAGATCGCCAGACCTTACGCCGTTAGATTTTTTCTGTGGGGTTATCTCAAGAACAAAGTATATGCAACACAACCAACTAGCATTGTACACCTCAAAGACAGGATAACTACAGAAATACGGAATATTTCACCTCAAACTTTAAACAAAGTTAAGGAGGAGTTCTATAGGAGACTGTGCTATTGCCAACAACTAGGTGGAGAACATTTTGAGCATTTATTTTAATGTATTAAAATCCAATACATCAGGTATTTTATGTATGTGTTTAATAACTGTAAAAATAAAAATTTCACCCTGTATAATTCATAATTGACCATACATTATTTATTTTGTTGAAATCGGTTCATTAAGGGAATTTCAAAAATATGCAAATATACAGGGTGTTTCATTAAAAAAAAACAACACCGACTATGGCATACTTGCGTGAATCACCCTGTACATTTAAATTTATGTTTACATAACGCACAACTCAATTCAAAAGTTGACGTGTCTCGGCATTTTTTATAATTTTCTAAAATAATGACATAAAGAATTTTATTCCATAAGTGGTTTCCACACTGTATAAATATAATATAGGTATATAAAAATCGTTGTGCGGTTTTGTAAAACCATAATGCAAGTGAAACTTTTTTCGGATTGTAGGCAATTAACTGAACATTTTTGGGAAAATTATTCCATTGAGGGTATTAAAATCGCATTTTTAATCTTAATTTAATAATTGGAAAATGGGAATAATAATGGGAAATCAATAGTTAGAATGAATCTGCTCCACTTATTGAATACTTGAGAGAAGTATTTAATCTTGAAATGAAATATACCAACCACGAGATATGGTACTATGATCGATGCGGTTTTTTCTAGATACATGGAAAAAATAAGATGTAGGTCATTGTTTACTTATTTTATTTGCCATAAAATATTAGATACATTTATAGACTGTGAGACTGAAGGCGAAGTTATTGATAGAATAATTGAAGTTCAAAATGATTCAATCATCTAAATCAGGGGTATCCAAACTATAATATTTTTCGTAAGGGCCAGGTAGTAAATATCTGAAGACCAAGCGGGCTAACAAACTGCTGAAAATACCGCCCCTTCCACGACAAAGAGGTTGGGGTTCTCCTTTGGATATTTTTAATGTAGGAGCAAAATATTGAGTTTTTGTTAGTGAAATTCAAACTTAAATTTTTGGAGTTTTTTTCAGCACAACACAAACATTCTTAGTGAGAGGTATGAAGTTGTTTTTTATTCACAATTTTTATCCACTCGGGTTCAAGTTGTGTTGTACCAATAATAAGAAGTGACTTTAAGTGTTCATCAGTCATCCTTGATCTGTATTTGGACTCATCATATCTCATTTTTAAAAATGTGTGTTCACAAAAAATGTAGGTAGCAAAAATTGTTTATTTCATTATTTTTCTTGGTTCAAGTTTCAAAATGAAATTTTACTTGAACAAAATTTTAAAAATTCTTTTTTTTACATCAAGGGCCGGCCGGTCCAAAACCTTTGGCGGGACGTATAGTTTGGAGACCACTGTTTTTAACATGCGTCTATCATCTGAATGATTGTAAGTATTTATTATGTATTGCGTATTTTAATACGCAGATTGAAATTAAAACTTATAGTTGGATTTCTTGTCTACTATTGATTTCCCATTAACATTCCCATTTTCCGATTATTAAGTTAGGATTAAAAAGGCGATTTTAATACCTTAAATAGAAAAAATAATTTTCCGAAAATTATCAGTTAATTGCCTACAATCCGAAAAAAAAGTTGCACTTGTATCGTGATTTCATAAAACCACACAATGATTTTTTAATAATTAAGGAAAGATCCCACGTATTAGGGCTGAAACAATTAATTTGTTAATAATGCTTAAAAGTAATTCCCTAGAAAAACTTTACAAAGTACAGGATATTTTTCGAAAAGTGAACGGAAAAATCCTGCTTGCATTCACAAATAATAAACTGCACTAACGTTCTACGATTTCAAACAAAGATTATTTAAGGCTGGTCGAGGTGGTACTCAAGCGAAAAAAAAAGTGAAAGACTTTCAGAATGTTGCGAAATTGCATCATCTTCCAAACACAAATGCAACGTTGCGTTTGTAGAAATGTGGATTAACATTTTTACAAAAATACATCGAAATGATAATTGATATTTTTACTAGACAAATATGAGCCAATAGAGAAGACCAGCAGGTTCATTTTATTGACCTGATAAATTATACAGGTATCTTTTATATAATATTGTTTATGTTTTACAGTAGCATAACCCTACGTTTACATTTTGTTCTCCATGTAACAACTACTTAAAAAAATTACTTGCCGGTATAAATAAAAATAAAACAAACTTACCTGTATTACAAAACAATTAAGGAGATAGACACAAAGTAAATATTGCGTTTTAAATTTAATGCTGCTTCAATTTGAACGTTACACAAAACTAACGACTTGAGAATGAAGATCTTCACGTTGACAATATATATTTATAGAATAAAATTTTCCCTGTTTTTTACGATAACGTGATACCGAATGAAATGTGGTCGATGTACTCTAGACTTAATCATCACCACGTCAAATCATGATTCAACTGTACTCGTACTCGAGACTGGGTACAAAGTTCTTCTTCATTATACTAATCCTTGGAAAATACTACACGTACACGTCTCTCAATGGCGTGGTGATAGGTGGGCTTATGCAATAATATTGTTTTTTTAGAAATTGTTTAAACGCGGTTTTACATCGGTTTATTTTTGTGAAAAATGAGGGCATGGATGGATATGTTATTTACTGAGGAAAGTATAGGTAGTACCTATTAGTGGCGTAAATCAGTTTTCTTACAACCAAAACCTATGCAAAACATGCTTTTTTCTAGAAGTGCTATGAAAAGTGACGTATTTCCCATACCTTACTTGATTTCAAAACCAAATATTGCTCATACTGTGAGAAATATTATTTCTCACGGCACTTTGCCCACGCCACATATATTTATATGGAGAATCAAATAAAATCGACAAAAACTTAGTAGGCTACTGTCATCTTTAAATACCTACTTAGTTGTCAGATTATATTAGAAAATATGTTAAAATTTTTGAAAAATTGTCAAAAATTTTGAAATATGGTCAATATAATTGTCAAAAATTTGGAAAAATGGTCAATAATTGTCAAAAACTGTCAAAGTTTTGAAAAAATGTTTAATAATTGCCAAATATTTTCAAAAATTATCAAAAATTTGGAAAAATGGTTAATAATTGTCGAAAATTGTCAAAAACTGTCAAAATTTTGAAAAAATGGTCAATAATTATAAAAGCCTGTCAAAAATGGTCAATAATTGTCAAAGATTTGGAAAAATTGTCAAAAATGGTCAATAATTGTCAGAATCTGTCAAAAATTGTCAAATATTTTAAAAAATGGTCAAAAATAGTCAATAATTGTTAAAATTTTGAAAAATGATCAAAAACTGTCAAAATTTTTGAAAGTTGAAAGATAATTGTTAAAATTTTGAAAAATGGTCGAAAATTGTTAAAATTTAGAAAAAATCGTCAATAATTATAAAAAAATGTCAAAAATGATCAATAATTGTTGAAAATTGTCAAAATTTTTGAAAAGTTGTCAAAAATGGTCAATAATTGTCAGAACCTGTCAAAAATGCTCAAAAATTGGCAAAAATGGTCAATAATTGTTAAAATTTGGAAAAATGGTCTAATATGGTCAAAATTTTTAAAAAATTGTCAAAATTGATCAAAAATGGACAATAATTGTTAAAATTTGAAAAAACTGTCAAAATTTTGAAAAAATGGTCAATAATTATAAAAGCCTGTCAAAAATGGTCAATAATTGTCAAAGATTTGGAAAAATTGTCAAAAATGGTCAATAATTGTCAGAATCTGTCAAAAATTGTCAAATATTTTAAAAAATGGCCAAAAATAGTCAATAATTGTTAAAATTTTGAAAAATGATCAAAAACTGTCAACATTTTTGAAAGTTGAAAGATAATTGTTAAAATTTTGAAAAATGGTCGAAAATTGTTAAAATTTAGAAAAAATCGTCAATAATTATAAAAAAATGTCAAAAATGATCAATAATTGTTGAAAATTGTCAAAATTTTTGAAAAGTTGTCAAAAATGGTCAATAATTGTCAGAACCTGTCAAAAATGCTCAAAAATTGGCAAAAATGGTCAATAATTGTTAAAATTTGGAAAAATGGTCTAATATGGTCAAAATTTTTAAAAAATTGTCAAAATTGATCAAAAATGGACAATAATTGTTAAAATTTGAAAAAATTGTCAAAAATTTTGAAAAAATGGTCACTTGTAAAAAATTGTCAAAAATTGTCAAAATTTTGAAAAAATGGTCAATAATTATAAAAAAGCTGTCAAAAATGGTTAATAACTGAAAAATTGTCAACATTTTTTAAAACTTGTCAAAGTTTTTGAAATATTGTCAAAAATGGTCAATAATTGTCTGAACCTGTCAAAAATGGTCAAAAATGGTCAAAAATGGTCAAAAATGGTCAAAAATGGTCAAAAATGGTCAAAAATGGTCAAAAATGGTCAAAAATGGTCAAAAATTGTCAAAAGTTGTCAAAAATGGTCAATAATTGAAGGCCTTAAAGTGAAACAATAACAAGCCACACATTTTTCAAAATCTATTTTACTATGTAATAGAATAATGCAATAATATAACAAGCCACTTGACTGAGAGCTTAGCTATTTGTCAATAGATGCCGCCACAATCCAGAAATCATGTTGTTGCAACTCTCTACTTTTCAGAGACTATTTGTGTTAAATAGTGACAAGCCACAGAAAATAGCGGATACCGATTAGTTCGTGATGTAGTGTTTTGCTATAAAGTTAAAAAATGAGCAGTTTTATTGTTGATGTTGAATCACTCGTAAATGACAGTGATCTCGATAAGGACTATAGTCCTAGTGACAACGAAAATCAACCTAATAATCAGCAGGTAACTTTTTTTTTTAAAATAATGTGGCTTGTCACAGTTTTGCACTTGAGCATTCTAATGTAAAAAATTAGTAGCTTATTTATACTATTGCATTTATATTCTAGGAGTCTGATGTAAATGATGTGGCAAGTGAAGATAGTGAGGGCCCAACTACGACAAAAATACCTAAACCTAATTCCCTTAAACGAACTCCCAAAAGCAGGTAGACAAGAGAATGTAGAATGTTATTCTAGACAAAAAATAAAATGTAGAAGGAATCTTGGGCAAGAATATGTTAGCGACAAGACAAAGAGAACTTGGGCCACCTTGTGGATGTAAGAAAAATTGCAGAGAAAAGCTTCGAAAACAAGATTTTTTATGAGTTCTGGGATTTGGATTCTTGGGAGCTCCAAACTAGTTATATTTTTGGTTGTATTGAAATCGTTAACAAGAAGAGATCTTACCCAAAAAAACAGAAGCGGAAGCAGTCTAGCAGATTGTCAAATGCAATCTACTCGGTTAACATTAATGGAATGAAAATATGTGTCTGCAAAAAAGAGTTTTTGAATATTCATGGTTTGCAAACATCAAAGGGTAGATTGAATAATATTGTTTCCAAAAAGATTCAAGGTATGGCAGTTCCTGAAAAAGACAATCGTGGGAAACATCAAAATAGACCAAATAAAATAAAGGACCATCAGAGACAAAGCGTCCATGACCACATAGAATCGATCCCTAAATATCAGAGCCACTACAGCCGGAACCAAAATATGAGTAAAGTGTAACTAGATTGCGACATGAGTATATCGAGACTTTACAAATAAAAATTTGTGCCTTAGGTGTCAAGAAAAGGGCATCGAACCAGTTTTAGAACATGTACACAAAGTACAACATTGGTTTCAAGTTACCCAAATCTGACACATGTAAAATATGTGACGAGGTTACTATCAAAATAGAAACTGCAAAGTTAGCAAATAATGAATCTGAAGCGACAAGATTGAGAACAGAACTCAATTTACATAAAGCCAAAGCAAAAGGAATGCAAGATCGTCTCAAAGAAGAAAGAAAGATTATTCCAAAAACAATAACAAAAGATGCGTGATTTCGTTTGATTTGCAACAGGCCCTGCCTATTCCAAAGCTAACAACAGGACCGGCGTTCTATTGTAGAAAGGTATGGATGTACAATCTTGGAGTACATGATTGTACTGAAGGCAAGGGGCATATGTTTGTATGGACGGAGGGCGTAGCAAAAAGAGTCAGTGATGAAGTGGCTTCCGTTGTTCTAAAATTTTTGTCTAAAAAATCTGGTGTTGAAGATTTGGTTATTTTTACGGACAACTGTCCAGGACAAAATAAAAACTGGCTAGCTATGTCTCTGTGGTTGCAACTTGTTAAGGAAAAAAGATTCAAGAGTATTACACATCACTTTCTTGTTACTGGGCATACGTATCTGCCTTCGGACAGAGATTTTGCTCTCATCGAAAAGCGCCACAGAAAGTATGCCCCACTTATCTACTCCCCAAGTTATTGGCACCAAGTTATAAGAGAATCGAATATAAAACAGCCCTTTAACTTGACTATTATGAATCAAAGTGATTTCCTGAATTTCCAACCCATCCTAACTAACATAAAAAAAAATCTGCGTACGGAAGACAACGAAAACCTTAATTTCTGTAGTGCATTTTCCTTTCATTTTAAATCTGATAACAGTAAAGTAATTTACGTGAAATATGCCGTCAATGACAACTACAAAACAGTCTCTATCACTAAAAAAGGACGTCCCACCCAGACATTGCTTTCTGAATTACGCCCAAAATACTTGGAACCAATAAAAATATCAAAAAAGAAACTAGATAATGTCAAATCATTACTACCTTATGTGCCTCCTGTTCATCATGAATTTTTTTCTTCCTTACAATGCTCATCTAATGAAAACCCTGAAACTGAAGGCGCTGACGAATTCGGAATAGTTGAGTGATGGAAGTCCCTTTTAACCTAATTTTTTCGTACTTTTAACCAAAGTGGTTTTTAAGTTTTTATTGTTTTGTTTTAAAACAATAATGTAACAAGCCTCATTTTTTTAATAAAATGTTTTTTTCTGCACACATTTCATTTTTTTATTCCGAGTATTACCAGTACTAGTCGTAACAAAGTATATAACATTAATTAACCAAAAATCTCCGATTGATTTTTAATATTTTTTAAAAACTTTAAATTCGTTTTCCCAACAATTTACCTTATGTGGCTTCTCATTATTTCACATTAAGGCCTACTTTTGTTAAAATTTGGAAAAATGGTCTAAAATGGTCAAAATTTTTGAAAAATTGTCAAAAATGATCAATAATTGTCAAAACTGTCAAAATTGGTCTATAATTGATTGATTTTTAATATTTTTTAAAAACTTTAAATTCGTTTTCCCAACAATTTACCTTATGTGGCTTCTCATTATTTCACATTAAGGCCTTCAATTGTTAAAATTTGGAAAAATGGTCTAAAATGGTCAAAATTTTTGAAAAATTGTCAAGAATGATCAATAATTGTCAAAACTGTCAAAATTGGTCTATAATTGTCAAAAAATGGTCAATAATTGTTAAAATTTAAAAAAATAGTCAAAAATTTTGAAAAAATGGTCAATAATTGTCAAAAATTGTCAAAAATTGTCAAAAATTGTCAAAAATTGTCAAAATTTTTGAAAAATGGTCAAAAATTTACGAAAAATGGTCATTCTATTGTGCATAAGAAGCAAGCTTCTATCGGCGGTCCGACGACCGCTGACCTTTTTGTTTTATTAACCATAAAAATAAATATTAAGTTACTTTACTTGTATTCTTTAAATTTGTGCAGTTGTAGAAAAAGTATAGTGTGCAACATGTGGGGAAAGTACTTTTCTCACTTGTTGCACAATATACTATTCTACACAAATTTGTATACTCAAAGCAGGCCTTTTCTTAATTTCTTAATAACCGTTGGAAAAGTTATGCGAAAAGTACACGCTGTGGCACTTTTTCGCACCGAAATGTCAAACACAGCTACCTATGAACTGTCAACTTTTTTTGACAATTCAACATAGGGCCGTTCGGCAATTAACTCAGAAATGGAGAGTTAAAGGAGTTGAGCAGAAGCAGATTTCTCGTAGAGTAAAAGGATCTTTAATTACCGAACTCTCAAACTGTCAAACGAGGGTCATCTAGCAAACGCAAATTCATTCGGTGTAATGTTTTGTGGATATTTTTCAGTATTTTTATAAAATATGAATAATTATTACTTCGCAATTGTAAACCATGTACCCTAAAATACATAAGAATTTTATTTTTTGGCCGGCAATCGAAATGCGCATATTCACTCCTAAAACCCTACCTCGCCGAGATGGTACAATTGGAGCAACTCTTTTCACACCACTCCACAGTAAACTAACGATTTAAAGACTGATCTTTCTACTCGTTCTGAAATAACCAAACGATTTAAAGAAGGGAGGAGTGTTCGGAGTCAATGGAGTAGCATTGCTGATCGGCCCTATTATAGTAAATTTCTGGGTGTTGGTACCTACACACTTCAAATTTAAACCAAAAGTGAGTTATAGTTCATATAACAGCCTTTTTGGTGTGCGTCATCGTTTATGACGTATATCCGAGTTTTGGGTATGTCGATATTTTATTTGTTATTTTGACATATAGCTAACCTTTAATTTGATAAATAAAATAATCAAGATCGTATTCAGCCAAATTCGAAAAGGCTATGAAATTAATGGTACTTGAGATATCAAAACACTGCAAAATAAAACGAATTGTATATTCAATTTACATATTAAAATAATTTGATATTAGTAAATATAGTCATGCAAAAGAATTATACAGCGTGTTTAATTAAGTCAGTACCATATGGGACCCTATTAATTCTTAAATTTTATGGAAAGAGTTACTCTTCACTTATAATTCTTATTGTTAGTGAATTTTATTGTTTTATTTGTTTAAATGAGGCCATTGTCTCATTGATGTTTTTACTGAACCCATGTATTCGATGTTCATTAAAATATGTACAGGTTGTGTATTGCAAATTTAACAAAATATATATTTTTCTATAACTTTAAACTTTTTGAAGCTACGACCACTTGTTCTGCCGTTGAATAGCTACTTTGCAAACACTAACTAGAGTATTCTATCTTCAGTTACACGTTCACCAGAAGACAACCATAAACAGAGTAAATAGTCAGAAACCAACCAACTAATAAAAAATTAAAAAGAACAGGATTATGAAAGTTCAATTTTCTGATTCACATTCCGACTCATTCAAGTCAACAATTATAGGCGAAATATCACTAGCGTCAATAATTTTTGCTGTTTTCCAATATTCCTCAATAATATTTTGGGTATGCCTAACATATTTTTTCCATTTTTCTGGTGTAACCTACAATAATATAATTAAAATAATAGGAAATTTTTGTTCTAACTGAATTTTGATTTTTGTTCGGGTTTTCTGGCAGATTTTTTGTAAAGCGTCGTTTCCCCCGCCCCGAATAGTTGACATTGTAACTAGATTTCTGACTTTTTGATACTCAAAACTAGTGGAGCCCTAACTGAAGAAGCGGAACATTACGAGCGATTAAAATCCTCAAAACGAACCATTCTTAACACATTACATTAAAATATATAAAATATAGCATATTTGATTGAAGGGCCACAATTGGTAGTAATATAGTCATGCATCATGAAGCTAGGACTCCTGCACTTCTATTGGAGGTCAACCATAAAATAAATCGAGAACGCATACTGTCGGTTATTTGTGTTGTTGGAACATTAAGAAAAACACACAAAATACAGTCTCCATCAGGACTCGCAATAAAAATCAAAATACTGGCAGTACGGCAGAAACTTAAATTTATTTGTTCATACCTGCCCAATTGCCTCTAGCCAAACATTTATTATTGTTGCTGCAGTTACACGGTCAACAGAGGTTATCCTAGCATCGTAATACCGTTTGAGCTTGGACCAAACCATTTCTGTTGGATTGAATTGGCAATGAAAGGGAGGTAGTCTCAAAATACGATGACCATGCTGAAGAGCCAGTCTATCTAATCTATAAAACAGCACGCTTACATTAACACTGTTAAGCCTTACCTCCTACAATAAAATACATACTTGTGTTAGGTTAATTTGATATGGATGTATACTCTGTGGTCTCGTTTATGTCACCTTGAACCATAGATCGATATAATTATATATCGGTGGGTTGGTTCTACTGTTTTGTGAGATGTCGTGTCTCTTTTTTTTGGCGAGGGAATAACGTGGTGTGGCCCCGAGAATAAAAAGTAGTAAAAATCTTAAGTTGTTTAAGTGCTCGACCCACCTATGCCCTTGTATTCTTTATCCGGTATATGTTTCTTCACAATTTTAATATTTTCATCTTTCATGGTAGATGCTGGAAAAGGTATACGCCTTTCTTGTAACCAATCAATTAAAGATTGCCTAGTCCAAGATTAATTAGGGATTTTTTCAACTAAACTTGTATGGTAAGACGCTTTGTCCATAATTATTAAAGAAGGTTCTTCTAAATTCGGCAGAAGCTGTTGTTCAAAACATTTTTCGAAGTTATTCGAATTCATTGAATCATGGTAGTCACCAGATTTACTCCCATTTGTAAAAATCAAACTAAAATTTTTGACGAAAACATTCTCAGAACCTGCATGTAAAATAATGTACCGTACACCTTCACCACTCGTCTTTCTTACTGCCTTAATGCTACCGTCTTGCCAACTCTTGCGAAAACTCCCCTTACTAAAAATCCAGGTCTCGTCCAAGAAAACAGGCTGTAGAGGGTAAGGAGAACTCTCATTGTTCTTAAATTCTCGCAGAAAATGTAATCTTTTTTGAGCTACATGTGGTTGTTCCATAAGATATTTTCTATTGGAAATACTGCAATTTAGCCATCTGAATTTTAGTTCCCTTAAAACATTATCCAGTGAACCAACAGACATGTTGATTCCATCCAGATCAACGAGATTTTCATTCAGTGTAAGTAGAGTTACATGTTCACCTCAAATAAATATGCCAACAAAAAATATTAACAAATAAAAATATATATAAACATTTTAAATCACACACTTTTATTAGGAAATGCACTAAAAAGTAAAAAATAATTTTTTTTAATTAGAAAATATTTCGTTCACTATTTCTCACTAAAAATTAAAGTAGGTTTCGCATTCTATAAATTATGACTAAATACGAGTTTTAAACAAACATTTAATATGAGTTCTCAAATATTTTACTTACCCACTTTTATTTTTAGTGAACGAAAAATTTTCTAATTAAAAAAAATTATTTTTTACTTTTTAGTGAATTTCCTTATAAAAGTGTGTAATTTCAAAAGTTTTTTTAATGTTTTTTATTTTATACTTTGTAGTGTTAGGCTCTTAATTTAATTGAATTTTTTTGATCCAAAACTTTTAAAAACATGTATTGTCACCGAAAATATGATCGTGTGCAAAATTTGCATGAAATCGGTTAGGTAAAGTAAAAGAAGGTAAAAAATGGATTGCAAGATTTGATCTAGACAAACCGACAAACAGAGAAGTGAAGTTAAATAAAAGTGTGTAAAAATAGTTCACTCATCGGACTAATTAAAAACGTCCGACGCATCGAAAACATTTTTCTACATATCTTCACTAAACCCTCTGTATATACGCGACCTAATGGCATGCTCGTGTTTCTCTCGGATTGTAGGACCCCTCGCCATTTTGACAGATTTACTCATTTAAGTGGTATATTATTCTGAATCACTGTGAATGGCATTTTTTGCCAAATTTGCTGCATCCGACAGAAGGTTATTATATGAACTTTAGGTGCGTTTGGCATTTTGGTGCGGAAAGGTGCCATTACTTTTCCAACGGTTATCAAAGGAATTTAGAAAACGCCTGCTTTGCGTATAAAAATTTGTGTAGAAAAGCGTGTTTTGCACAGTGGTTGTAGAAAAACAATTTCAACCATTATATGTGACGATTTTCACTGATAGGTAGTATGTTTGTGGTCTTTATACTGCGTTCAAATAATGATTGTGTACAGATTATATGCCTACTTTAAACTTTTTGTTTTAGGTTGGGAAAAAAACTACACGTCTCTGTTTACTACAGTATATTTGATTATTTTTGTTTACATAATACAAGTAATCAGTGTAATTAGCATAATTACAGTAGACATGTATGAATATACATATCCATATAAAAAACAGTTGACATTATTTTAAAAACTTTTTAAATTAAAAATAAGTGAACTAAACCCACGTGAGTAGGGAAAGAAAAAATTGGTGCTATCTGAAAAAGTTTAGAAAGCTGTAAGACCGTGAAACCTTCAATTCAATTTAAGAAAATACAATAGCTATTTGTATTAAGTGCCACTTCTCCAACGGAGGAGAAGACAATTTATTCCCGTGTTATACATATGATTTTTTTTCTACAATCATTAATAAAAGGGACGTTTTTTTAATCGATTTTCGTACATAAAATATGTATTTGTTAAACAGTTTAAAAAAGTGACATTAGAGTGAGATAAATTAATTTTTTTTATCGCTAATTTTAAATATTTCCGCTAATGGCTCTGCAGATTGCACTCCTATGACATTTCACTTAGCTTTTTTGTCATCATGACAAACATTAACATCCAAATTGACGCCATTTTTATTCCATTTATAGCAACCTAAATAACACATTTTTTGGTTTTTGCTTGATTGTAGAAAAAATAGTGTATGCAACATATGCATAAAGTGTCTTTTTTTTACTCATGGAATTTTTCCACTCGTGAAAAAAAGCACCACTTTATGCACTAATTACATAAATAACTATTTCCTAATTTTTATTAGTCCACAGAGAATTTACATCTTTAAATTATGTGTTTTATAGAAAATCGACGGAAGAATGAAAAGTTTAATATATTACACGCTGAAAAGCCCTTTTAGGTGCTCGGAGTTATTCAGATCGCTTATAGTCTAGTCTATAAGCTTAAAATGGTGTTAATTCTACATACTTTTATTAAAATTATGTGGTTTAGCTCATTCCATCCGGAATAATGTCTAGATCATTGTGCCAACTAATTAAATTAGCCCATAAAAAATTCCAAAAGTTAACAATTAAACACCAAAAAAAAGTGTTTGGTTTGTAGCTTATTGTTCGTAAATTATAAATATTTTCGAAATTTGAAAAAAAATCCTTAAAGAGGAGGAAATTTAGTAAAAAAAAGTTCTCGGAACTCCCGGAACTGTACCTCCATTATTTACAATTTTAATTTAACGCTGAAAATAGCCCTCCGCGCGCCATTGTTAGGCTGAGCGCACGGCCTCGAAAGCGAATACGTCACTTAAATTTTTTTTAAGTACTTAAAGTTAATTGAAAAATCTAAAAAAATTATAGTATAATCTAAACACTTTAAAGAATTGATTCCCGTTGGAATTTTTCATAAAAACAAATTTTTCAATATGCTAGACGATTGTTAATTAACAAAATTTTTTCAAACTTCCTTCATCGTTCTAAACTAAAAAAAATGTTTAAATAATTGCCGTAAAATCATTTCGCTTCTTATATACATACAAAACAAGATTGCGTCATCAAAGTTTTAAAAATGTTTTGTTTATAATAAGTAATGTAAGTTAGCAAAAAATGGCAAATCAGTCATTTATTGTTAACTTGAAAAAATTATTATAAACAAAGTATTAACATTTTTAAATGATCTAGATATTATTCCGGATCGAATGAGCTAGACCACATAATTTTAATAAAAGTATGTAGAATTAACACTGTTTTAAGCTTATAGACTAGACTGTTAGCCCCAGCCATTCAAATACACCCCGCATTTCAAAGTAAGCTTTTGCAGCTTGGAGTGTGAACATTTATTATTATACTCTGTATATTATGATCTTACACTGAATTCTTAATGAGAAATTAATGACATAAAATATTATGTAAGTATATTTGAACAGTTATGCATTAAAGTATTAATAAAATAACCTAAAATTTATAGAAAAATTGGAAGTTAGTTAGTTGGCTTATAATGATTTCTTTTCACACTGAACTTTCATAAATAACAATTTGTAAGACTTGTTGAGGTTTGTGCTCTGCAGCGTTGGCTGTGAGATCTCGAATGGCAGCTTCGATGGCATTTTCCCAATCTTTATCTTTAATTTTTTTTCCTCTTCTACCGCCAGTAAGTTTAGGCATAGTTACCTTAAAAAATAAAAATAGAATCAATAAAGTATTTTCTCCACGATCATCACAGAATTTGACAATTCTGAAATCAAATTTGATTACAGAATGCTGGAATTCTCTCTCTTGAGATTGAAGAAATATTCTGCAACATATCTGCCCCCATGCAATTTAAATGTATCTACATTCTATCTCTAGTGATAGAATAATATTCTCACACTGGTTAGCAATAATAACATTAGCCTTGACGCAGTTGATTGTCATTGTAGTGTCAAAAGTGTCAAAATTATTGCTGTCACGTAAACGTAACCTAACATAACCACACAATTGTTAAAAATCCCCCAATAATGCACCAGTTTTTTATTTCGAGAACTGTACAAATATAACAATACAAAGTAGAATGTTTCTTGGATCATTGAGTGTTTACCTAATATAATAATTGTGATTCAGTTCTGTAATATAAATTAACTTTTGTTCATTTCCACTTAAAAATATATATTTAAAATCTTTGATCGTGGAGAAAGTATAGTCTGCTACTCGGTTAGAATTAAAATTCGTGATGCTCGTGGTTCCTCAAGTTCGCCTTCGGCTCGCGCTCGGAACTTTCCACTCGCATCGAATTTTCATTCTAACCTTGTTACAGAATATACTATTCTATGTTAAGGGTTAGCATTCAACTTAGTCAATTTTCTGGAAATTGTAGGTAATGTTTCAGGCTGTAATTTAGTACTGAATAAAAGATTTCCTTAAACTGAAGCTGAGTCTGACAGACCTTCCTCAGGAAATGAGTAGAAGAAGGAGACGCAATAGATCTTTCAGATCTCAAAAAACATACATTCCTACATACAAGCCTAATTTATGTTTAATTCTTATAGAAGGTATCTCAACAATGAAATTACCTATATCAAATTATTATTCGGAAACTGGTAATAGTGGTCTTTCCAGAAAAAATTTGTCGTGAATAATATACTTACAACTGTGAGGACTTTCATGAGATCTTGTTGGAAAGCGAGCACGTCAAGTCCAGGAGCGTTTTCAGCGAATTTTCTGAAATTTTCAGCTAACGGTCCTCGTAATGCTTGAAGTTGTCTCCAAGAATGTGCGTACTGTCTTCGTACTAATTCTATAATTGTTGAGGTTAATGCTAATCCTACAAGGATGTATAAGGTACATAATAACATGTACTTAGGCTGCTCTAAAAAAAATAAATAGAGGTAAAATTGTGCTTATCCATACTTAAGGAGCAAAAAATTGAGTTCACAAAGTTGCAAGTAGTTTAAGGACCAGTAATAATAATAAGGGCATGATGGTAATAGTACTATTGTTGCGTCGAGAATTGTAGCGTAATTATAAGATGGTCGGGGACAACGTGGAATCACAAACATTATTGTACAATGGGTGTAACGGCGTTACCAAGAGACTAGCCTTATAACGAGTAGGCCAGAATCTCAGCGAAAAATAGTCACCACCCAAAAGGATGACCGTTTTTTTTTGGGTGAACAGAACAGCTATTATGGTTACGCTGCGAAGAAACATGAAGAAGTTAGGGATGTGAATATTATTGAGTGGACCGTTAAAAGAATGCTTCATGCTGCTGGATTGTCTTGGCCACAATAGGAACGTCGGCATCGAATTTTACTTGTGGCTGAAATCACCTGGCATGGAATGATGAGGACTATTATCAGATGATTCACGTTTTTGCCTCACTGATAAGACGGACCTCGGCCCGGAGAAACATAAGGTCCAGCTAGAATTTACTAGCGTCTTCCTCGAGAATGGCTCCTTGATAGCTCACAGATCCATCTCGGAGGCTCTAGCAGATCATGTTATGCCTTTCATGATCACTATGGGCGAGCATTGAATTTTTATGCTAAGCCATTTGTAGCCAAAGTTTCCAGCGATTATCTGGATGACGTGGGAGTGAGGTAGTTCGATTAGCCATTCCGCAGTCGAGACATAATTCCCATTGAAAATGTCTGCGATGAGTTGAGATGATGTATCAGAAGATATACACCAGCTCCAAGAACTTTCCAGTCATTAAGAGATTTGATAAGGCAAGATTGGAATAACATCCATTAAAATGTAATCCAAACTTAATTGAAAGTATGCCTCGTAGACTTCAAGCGATTATCAATACAAACGGAAGAATACACGTTATTATTAATTATTAATTTTTTCGGTTTCATTTTTTTCATATTGCCGTAAATAACGTTTTCAATGTAAATTTGTTGATTTTTAAGAATAAATCATAAAAACCAAAAAATATGCCTTTCGATTCAATATATAGAGCTTACAAAATACAGTACAATAATTATTTACAATTTGCAAATAAAAGCTTAAAACAGAAAATTCCAAAAAACATCACAATTTCACTTCTTAACCGACCTAAATTTTTTACTTGTTAGAGTCTTTGGAGCTGTTCTATTGGACTTTTCAGCTATAACAATGTATACAAAATCATTCGTTAATGACGCCTATTAATGAACGTATTTGTATTAATAAACGACTTTGTTATAGGCAACCAAACATCCACTCATTTTGAAAAATTATTTGTGTAATGCTGTCTTCTCTAATAGAATACTTTTAGTTTTTAACTTACACATCGTCATTGTTATATTGTTCTACAAAATTATGATAATTATTAGCCTGAAAACAATGAATATGGAACTTATATGGTTCAATGTGTGTATCTGAAACTAGAAATTATGTACAAATCCATATATGTAAATTTACTATTATTCCATATAAGTTTACTGTTATTACATATACATTTACTATAATTCCATATAGGATTTACTATAATTTCATATAGATTTACTATAATTCCATATAGTATTTACTATAATTCCATATAGGTTCACTATTATTCCATATAAGTTTACTGTTATTCCATATACATTTACTATAATTCCATATAGGATTTACTATAATTCCATATAGATTTACTATTACTCCATATACATTTACTATAATTCCATATGGATTTACTACAATTCCATATAGGATTTACTATAATTTCATATAGATTTACTATAATTCCATATAGTGTTTACTATAATTCCATATAGGTTCACTATTATTCCATATAAGTTTACTGTTATTCCATATACATTTACTATAATTCCATATAGGATTTACTATAATTCCATATAGATTTACTATTATTCCATATACATTTACTATAATTCCATATGGATTTACTACAATTCCATATGGATTTACTATAATTCCATATAGGATTTACTATAATTCCATATAGATTTACTATAATTCCATATAGTATTTACTATAAATTCCATATAGATTCACTATTTTTCCATATAAAATTACTACTACTTTCCATATATAAATTAACTGTTGTTCCATATAAAAGCAGATAGATGAAAGTAAGAAGTAAATTACCTACTATTGATTCCTATAAGTACATTATGCTAGAAAATTTTATTAGTTTCTTAACATTTGAGTGCCAGATGAGATGGGATTTTCTTAGAACCATTTTATTTTATGATATACCAATGTGACCTGAAATGTATTATTGCAAATAAAAGGTTTGCCTTCACTGTTCGAATTTTTACTTGGTGGTGCTAGAAGTGTTTATAAATAATGGACGATTTTATAAAACATGGACAAGAAACATTATAAAAAATATTTAGAAGATCAAGATCAAGATCAAAACTTTAGTAGACAAACCAAGTGGCGAAGGCACATTTTAATCAAATAAGAGAACAAAAAACAAGGAAAAAGAAAAACGTTCACAGGAGCACGCCACCTCAAACATTTACTGTTGACACTTGACACTCCAAATTCTGTCAACTTTGGTTAGGTACAGCTGGCGCGCTCTACCTTGAATTTAATATGGAATTTTCTGAAATTTCCATATTGGAAACTAAACCATATTAAACCAGATACGAATTCAGTATGAAATTCTCATCCATATACAATCATTGAAATCCATATAAAAACACAATTTTGTTTCTGATATGGTTCTATATGGATTTATATAGAAATTGTGCCATATACAATCCATATAGATCCAGATAGCTTTTTAATAAATCATTTTAGTTATTCCATATAGGATCCATATACAAAAATAGAATCCATATATAGAACCATATTAATCCATATTTGTTCTCTTATATGGATCAATATGGTTTCTATGGTGCAGTTTAACTAGGGAAACGGGATATGAACCGATGACCCTAGTCAGAGTAGGAATTATAGTTTTTGAAGGTTGAGAAAAAAAGATACACCTGCTAAATCGACGGAAAAGTTTTGTAATAGCACGTGTATTAAAAGGGCTATTAACAATCTTGTAGCCTCTTGATTACCGGTGTGAAGATAGCAGCCAATTTTAGCTGCAAAAATGTTGAGAGCTGCTCAATTCGCGGATTCAGTGGCGTGCAGAATATATATATTGAATCGAATTCATATTTCGGAAAGCCACCTTGATATTCAATGAGTAGGGGTATATTGGTGTGGAGAAAACACTGTTAGGAGGGAATTTGCTTACGATGGGGATCAAGGGTTGCAATGTCACCTCTAAAACTGAAATAAATTGTAACTTCCAAAGGAAACCAGAAACCACGTTAATATTTAGAGGGTAGAAGCATAAAAATGTTGAAAACATACTGTTAAAAGGAAATTTGCTTACGAAGGGGAACAAGGGTTGATACGTCACCCCTAAAACTAAAATAAATTGTAACTTCCAGAGGAAACGAGAAACCTAGTTGAGCCAAAGTTATTCTAATTATAGGGGTGACGTATCAACCCTTGTTCCCCTTCGTAAGTAAATTTCCTTTGAACAGTTGGTTTTCAGCATTATTATGCTTCTACCCTCCAAATATTAACTAGGCCTCAGTTTCCTTTGGAAGTTACAATTTATTTTAGTTTTAGGGATGACGTTGCAACCCTTGTTTCCCATCGTAAGCAAATTTCCTTTCAACAGTATGTTTTCAACATTTTTATGCTTCTACCCTCCAAATATTAACGTGGCTTCTCGTTTCCTTTGGAAGTTACAATTTATTTTAGTTTTAGGGGTGTCATTGCAACCCTTGCTCCCCATCGTAAGCAAATTCCCTCCAAACGGTCTCTTGATTTAGATATACTAGACTGAATCTTCCATATATTGTAACATCTTATGATGTATTATATTAAAATTCGAATCCCAAATTATGATTATTATCACTTTTTTACTTAATTGCACTTAGCTAATGAAAATCTACTTAGATACTCGATACACCTTGTTAAAGCACCTGTTTTAATTCGATTAAAATAGTCAACGTTACAAAATGAAAATCACTCCACTTAACTTTTTATTTAATTACACGTCAGTGGATATTTTTTTAAGAATAAGCGTAAGCATAGGAAAACTCACCGGAAAAGAATTTTTGTGACAGTTATTGATTGATACTATCAATAAAATTTAAAAAAATTCGCTTTTCGTTTCGTTTTTTTCTGTAATGTACCTATGTGGAAGAAAAAACTTATCTTATAACACGTAGGGTGTGCTCACTCTAGGGACCATTTGATATGATAATAAAATTAAAATGGAGCATTTTTAATAATAGAATATACTCTCTTACTGTGTATAAATTACATATAGGGTGGTCCGTAAGTAATGGTCCAAGCTGGAATAGAAAATGCTCGGCCTCAACATATTTACGATCTGACTTGCTTTGATAAAATATTGATAATAAAAAAGATAAAGGGTGGCAAAGTTGAAATGTAAGAAATGTTTTTTCACTGTAAATTAAAAGATTTTCGATAAAAGAACGTAAAAATTTGAAGATAGTGGTTTTGACGTATAAAAAATCATAATATGACATACGTTACGATGTATGTTCTAGATGGCGCCACATTTGTGGCATTAATGTGCGCCAAACTTTTTTACTGCTCAAGTTAGCCCTAATTTTTTGAAAGATAATCAAAGCTACGCCATTCTAACGCAAAAAAGGTATAATGGCATTAGCTGCAATGTTCTTATTTAATTATTCATTTAGGGACCTGTAGTAGCACTAACAAGTTTTTTACAATAATATGAAAATTTTGAAAGTATGATAGATTTTTTTTAAATATGTAGTAAATTAATATTGAAAATCGACCTGTTTCGAGATTTTTTCATATTATTGTTATTTAGTTAATAATTAATTTATTCGTTACTTTATAAACGCTACTAGGTTCTTCATAAATTAAGAGATTTGATATCAACTAGATATGATTTCTGCTGGTAAACTCAATCAATACACGTGCACTTTGTGCTATAGAATTCCGTAACACAGCACCTGGATGGAACAGGAAGGATTGCCTAAGCTGATGCCTATGGATAACCTAAAACTATTTCAAGAAATAGGACTGAAGGAGCACCTGGTCTCTGAGGACCTGAGTACAAGAAAGGAGCACAAGATATATTTTAGATTTCAGTAAATGTTCTTTAAAAAAAAATTACTAACATTTTTTCCACAGATAACAAGATTATTGTAATACCAGCATTTTAAGGTAACTAATTCAAGTCTTGGCGTGTCTATCTTAATGGAAGACAGTCATAAAGGCTACTAAAGAAAAATCATTTATTTTTTGAGCGTAAAACGAAAGGTACTGTTCGCGGGGCCTATTTTCAACTGAGTTGGGCCCTAGGAACCATCAAATTTTGGGGGCCCTGTCTTGCTCCGTATATTGGAATGTAACCAATAGGTTTAAAGATTCTGTTTTAATTTTTGTTATGAGGACTTCCATGTATAAAAAAAAATAAAATAAAATAAAAAAATATTTAGATGCATAAAACAAATAACGGGGCCTCTGATCATTGGGACCTAGGCACGGACCTAGTAGACCTAGAGGTAAAATAAGCCCTGACTATTCGGAAAATTACACTGCTCTTAGGTTTGTCATTGCCTATTGTACCCAGTGGCCAATGTATTTAGTGCTATCTTAGAAAATATGTATTTAAGAGTTAAGAGGTAAGCTTGTTAAATTATGTTATTTATGTTATACGAAACTGAAAGTCAAACGTGCAATTACCAATTTTGCGATTAGGTTTCAAGAGTCTGTGGATATTTAATAAATCGAAATTATACTTTTTAAAAATTTTAGGGTTCCGTTAACTCCGGATTTGCTGTTTCATATTATTTGGATATCTATTTTAATCTTTGCTGTCACTAAATATATTCATATCTACTAAATACATTCTCTGGTGTAATAACAAACTGATTTTAGTACCGATTAAAATTTCATAGTAGCTCCTATTAACTGTTACTTAAACGATCCTACTTCTGTAACATTAAAATCGAACAAAACACGTACTAGTCTATATTTACATTTTATTGCATTTCTAAAAGATTTATGTAGAATTTAATTTATGAAAATTTTATTTTGTTTTGATTATGATTAAGCACCAGTTAGAGGAATTATGTACATGAATATACGCAGTGGATTATTAATATTAAAATAATTAACTTACTTGGTACAAGATCTCCAAAACCAATTGTAGTCATTGTTATAAAACAAAAATAGAATCCTTCGAAAAATGTCCAATCCTCTTCCCATATTACAAAGAGTCCTGCTCCTACCGCTAAGTAAAGGAAGAGAAAACAAATTGCGCTGAATGCGTACGAGGAAGTTCTTCTTGCTACCATTAAACTTCTGAAAATTAAATATACTTTGAATTTACTGTTTGGACCCTTACTTTGTGGAATCTACTCATATTAATGTTATAAATGAAACTAACTGTTTCTAAAAAAAAACAGTTAGTTTAATTTATAACATTAAATATACTTTGGTTGCATTGGAAAAAATATTCTCAGGTGCAATTTTATCTCTATTTCTTATCAATAAATTTGGTTAAAATTACCATTAAATTAAATAATCGAATGTAATATAAATAACCTTTTTGTAGCTACAATTTATATCATATATTTTACGTACGATATCGAGAACGAGAAAGAAAGCAGTCTCTTACTTTTGAGCAAATACTAAGAAATAAGAAATAAAACATCCTGGTCTATTAATTGGGATCATTAACTTAAGGATGTTGAGACATTAATAAATGAACTGTTCAAAACAATAAAGTGGACAAAGGACAACAGAGTTGCCTATCATCAGTCAGTGGAAGTTTTGGTACTTTTGTAAAAAAACTGTCCCAATGTCCATTACTCTGTACTTTTTCGTTACCTCCAGGAATCAATCTTTTAACGTGCTGTTATTCTACAGCGAGTTCCTTCATCGTAATCATTTTCACAGCTATTAGAATAAGCAATATTTTTATGGGAGTTGCCAGAGCTCCACTGATAGCAGAATCTTCCTGCATGGTTTCTTATACATTGCTGTCTATTTTCCTATATAGAAAGCACCACTGCCATCTGAATGTGAATTTCACTATTGTTTATATTTTGTACTAGAGGCAGGATACGATACGATAATATAGTAGTTTGGTACCTACCTTACTTACCTGAATCTAGGTGGCAGTGGTGGGATATGTTTGAACACGGTTGATACTGTACTGGCAAATAGTCTTCCCCAATCAGCAATAACTGTCAAAGTCAATGGTATTCCTATAAGAGCGAATACCATACAAAAAGCGCGTCCTTCCGTTGTCATGGGAACGATATGACCATAACCTGTAAAAACCAAATTGCAAACATTTTTTTGTTAGAAAGAAAGAAAGCTGGGCAATTTTATTTCAATGTCGGCGATACATTCATTATAGATTTAGAGGACGAAGAAAATAAATATGAAGACAGTAGTGATAACAAAAGCAAGACCAAGACTCGGACTGGCCTGGTATCAAATACTTCCAGCCTAGGTCTTGTTCTTGGTCTCGCATATTCAATTTTAATTTTATTGATTTATCCTATTACTTATGTCGTTTTGAAAATGTTTAAAAAAATTTTATCGGTATAAATTATCAACAATTGGTATTATCTGATTTTCAAACATTTATTTCACTATAACCCAAAAAGTCATAATTAAACCATAAATAAGGTGTTCCGCCTATTATATTCCTGTATGTTGAACAACGGAAGTTACAATTTTTAATTTAGTCTTGCACATTACGTCTTGGTCTCGTATTCTCGGTCTTGGTCTAGGTCTTGCAAAATCGTAAAATCTCAAGACCAAATCTAAAACTGTAAGACCAAGACCGATATTGTTTATCTCTAAAAGTCAGCGATAAATTAATGGAACAAATATCAGTGGTGGGAACGGAATAATGGAACAAAAAGGATTATCGTAAGGACGAACTACTAAGAGTAGATAGCCGTTGGTACAGAGATGGCTCAAAAACACCCTCAGGCTCTGGTCGCAGGCTTCTTAGGTTCCTATGCAACTGTATTTCTGCTGGAAATTCACGCTTTTGATTTAAGTATCCCTGTAAGACCAAGACCGATATTGTTCATCACTAAAAGTTAGCGAGAAATTAATGGAACGATTATCAGTGGTGGGAACGGGATAATTGAACAAAAAGGGTTATCGTAAGGACGAACTACTACGAGTAGATAGCTGTTGGTACACAGATGGCTCAAAAACACCCTCAGGCTCTGATCGCAGGCCTGGAACAGAAATATCAACCTTCCTAGATTCCTATGCAACTGTATTTCTGTCGGAAATTCACGCTATTGATTTAAGTATCTCTGGCCTGGATTCCTGGCCATTCTGGTTTGGATGGTAACAAAAAGGAAGACTCCCTTGCAGGGAAGGGGGCAGCAGGTGATTTTAACGGACCAAACACTGCAATTTGCATCTCATTAAGTTTTGATAAACGAGAACTAACTCTGGGCAGCAAAAAGAGTTTCAAACTTCTAGCAGCACTCACCGGGATTGGTTCATTTAGAGGTTTTTATACATCCTTTGGAGAATTCTTCCAAACAAGAATATAGCAGGTATGACCTACAGGCCTTGTAACATACAACTGTAGTCTGAATCATCATATGATAAGACTTGGGCAGTCGGTAGATCCGACGTGCCGACCTTTTCTAGAAGATTATGAATCAGTAAAGCTGTGCTTGCTTCGCCGCGGCTCGAATCAGGTATTTGATGTTTGACTTTTTTTGTCTGCTAATAGGTTGGTTCTAACTGGCATTTAGGAACTATTCTGGAATCGTATCGAGTACTGTATAGTGCGCAAACTCGAATTAGTGATGGACACATCAACTTTATCACCCCTTCCAGAAGGTAGTTTCCTAAGAACGTTACTATAAACAGTTGGAACGCGAAGGAAATACATACAGATTCCTAGAACGTTTCTATCGCCAGTTGGAACGAACCTATTATATATCTGTTGCGACTTCTCTTAATCTTCCTTTTGAGTTGTGGCTTCATTTTCTTATCCAATAAACATAGTTTTCAGACTTGTATATAATATAAAACGGTGTTCAGTCTGAAGCACCTGTATCTTCAAAGTAAATTTAAGCGTTATTACCAGAGGGTTATACCAAGTCTCTGGTTATTACATTCATTACATTGTATACTCTGACAAAGAATGGACAGAATTATGGAAATAAAACGTAAACGCTTAGCATTTCTCGCTTCTGATGAAATATTCAAGACAATAAGTTGGATCCACTGTGTCATAAATGTCTACGCGCCGTTCTAATGAAGATTTATTTTTAAGATTCTTGGCAGAAAAGTGAATCAAAACCATAGGGGGTTGAAATTTATTTATTTTTATCTGTTATATGTACAGCACACGAGTTCGATATGCCACTTTTATTGTCACCGGAAAAGAAATATTAGGCGGAAGGAAGAAAGTAAACAACATTTTTTTATGTTAGAGATTCCAGATAACCAAAAAAAGGAATAGATATATGAAATCGTTAAAGAACGTGAGAATCTAGTGATTTTCATCAGGTAAGATATCAAATAAACAGTCAAAGATGTGAATTTTATGAATTTCTCGGAGAATTTAAAGGATTTTGTAAGATAAGATTAGTCGAGGTTTTAAACATCTGGCCTAGGTCTCGTCAATTCTGGAAAAAATCTGCCTTCTGTTTATGGACCGATGTTTGCTTGGTCGATTCGAGCCCTCAAACAGAAATTTTTCGATAAAAAAGAGAAGTTCTAGTAACTTTTATTTTGTGGCAGCGGCGGATGAGAAGAAGAAGGAAGCGCCTTTTCAGTAGCATCCCTTTTCGAATACGCCTGGATGATGCAATTGTATAAATCGGGATACTTATTAAAGATACTTACAAATAATGGTCAAATCGAGATAAATGTGGTAAGATATACAAAAAATTACCGCTATTGAGAATCGAGACGCACGATTCACTCGAACAATGGGATTCTTTTTAATCGCGTAAGACTGAAAACGAGGAGATCCACAATCGTACGTTTCGAGACGACCACCAAATGACCCCTGTGCAGGTCCCAAATACTTTACCTAGGAAGGGGAAGAAATAAGGTGGATAGGGTAATTCGAAACATGAGAGAGTGGTGCCCTCTGAAGAGCCTGTGGAGTTACTAATATAAGGGATTTAATGAAAACTGTCGCCGTTTGGTTCGAGATAATTGAACGTCGTTGACGACGGTTAATTTGGATAATTGTTTTGTTCAGTCCGGGTGTATTGTGCTATAAGGTAGTGGAGGCAAATATGGCCCACGTTAATATAATTTTTTTCCATGGAACCAGAATATTTTTCGGAATATTTTTTTCAACCACATGATAGGTAAGTATGTGGCCGACATACCTATGTAATTTAACCTGGTCAGAAATGATTCGTAATATATTTATATTTAGAAATCCTTTGTACTGCTCTAGTGCCATATTACCAATCTGGTCGGATTATATGGCCCAGCGTAAAAAATCTTCAAACTTAGGGAGATTAAGCCTGTTTGTACAAAATTAAAAACCAAATTTTGTTTTTAAACAAATATTAGAACATTTCATGAACACAGCAAAAAAAATTAGGAAATTTAAGTAACATTTCAATACACATTTGAATAATAAATCAAAATAACATACTTATGCACAAAAAAAACTAACTTATAATGTAAAAATGAAAACACGAAGTCAACACCATTCAACTTCTTCATCATCGTCCGACTCGAGGCATACCTCATTGTACCAAGTAAGACATTTTGTACACATTCGCATGTCAAGTTGGTCCTCTTTATCACAAGCTGCACATAATCATGACTCCTGTATAGTTTGCTTAGATGTAGACTGTGGGATAAAACTTTTCTGTTTGGATGTTGATGGAACTGGATGTTTCGGATCTGAAGACTTCATAGCTGATTCGCCATGTCTCTCAGAGAAAAGGTCTTTTGTCACTTGCTGAGCTTTGTGATTCTTTTCACTTCATTTTTTTTCCACCAGTAGCAGTTGGAAGTATTTCGTGAAAAGACTTATTCAATCTACTTGGAGAAGGTTCTTGAGAAACTGGATTAATTATTCTAGCTGCCAATGGAACATCATCATCAGACGAAATCTCACCGTTTGACCTTTCGGAGTTTCCACTATTGTCTGCGTTTATTTCATCAGGCATGGCACGCTCTGTTACTAAAGAAGGTGCAAAAGCTGCATCTGGTGTTGCGTCAGGATTTAAAGGAAACAATCCTGTACCTCTAAATCCGCTTATAATATTTTCTGGTGTCATACTTTTGGGCCAAACACGGGACAAAAGTATGTTAAATCTGGCCTTGTTTAGGGTTCTTTGAGGGTAGGTATCCCAATATCTCAAAAGTTCCTGGTCCCTATTGGCTTCAAAAGAGCGAAATACTGCCTTATCTAGTGGTTGGAGCTCATGAGTGGTGTTTGACAGCAAACAAAATAATGTGATACCAAGAGACTCAGCTGTTTCAGCAATTATGTAATCTAAACGGCTGGAAGCTCCATCAAATACAAGAAGTGTTGGTCCGTTTGATTTATACTAAGCAAAATGTCTTAAAAATTCATTGAAGAGTTGCGTCGTCATAGACCCTTTATGTGCTATTTTTACAAGGGATCCATGGGGTACATTGTCGCAAAATTCTCGAAACAATATCTTAGGTGGAATAGAGTTGCCCATAGCGTTACAACAAACCACAACGGTGACATTTCCTGTATGCTCAGGCGCAACCATATGAACCAGTCGTACTCCCTTTTCAGACATAACACGTTGTTGATGGAGTATGGTGAGGCGACAGCCTTTCTCGTCCATATTATATAAATGTTGAGGTTTATCTTTAATGTTCATCGTTTCCATAAGCTCGGATATCTTGGTGAAGTAGTCAGAAATAATTGCTTTGTTCAGTTTTTGAGCGCGTGCAGGGTTCATAGGTTGCGCTTTTCGTACAGATAAATCACTATTTCTCTTCAGAAACAAATAGAGCCAGTCCTTTTCAGCAAGCTGCTTTGTTTTGCTAAAATTATTGCGAATGTTGTTTATATCACAATATCGAAACATTTGATGTCGGACAAGTTTGGGAGTGAGCGGTAATCCAATTTGACAGTATCGCTTAATCCGCTGCACAAAATCTCTTTCCTGCTGACGATTCAGTATGCTTGGACGACCCAGTTTCTTTTCCGACAATCCCTGATGTAAATATCGCCGTAAAGTGCGCCTCGGTATTTGAAATCTAGTACAAACATTTCTTTGAGATTCTCCATTTCTGGCAGCTGCTATGGCCTGTTCAAGTTGGTCTTGAGACCATCGCTTGCGTAAATTCTTGCTTACTTTCCCCATCTCAAAACTAAGAAATAAATTTAAATCTTTTTTAATTAAGTAGGGAATGTGCCCATCTGTTGGGTTATATGGCCCAGTGCCATATAACCCGCTACTTCTATGGGCCATATTAACCGAAAGGACATCGAGACAACATAATAAGTGAAAAAAAGACAGAGTTACACTAGCGAATCAATATTCCATGCAAAGATACTTAAAAACATGTATTTAACTTTTTTAATTTTGCATACCGTTCCCTTTAGTTCTTAGCCTGAAGAGGTGGTCAACAAATCAGCCGAAAAATTATAACAACACATGCATAACCCGGCATTCAGAAACCAACTGCCTGCTACGTGCTACGTGCAAAAGCGGTCGCTCAAACTGTCCTTGGTAGTGACGGTGGTGACGGTTACAGGCAGTTATGTGATGTTGCCAGATTGCTAATAAATGTTATAGATTTTGCGCTAGAAATTTTGGGCCATATTACCCGCTGGGCCATATTTGCCTCCACTACCTTATTTGATTGTTAGTTTTTATTAAATTAAGTTTGATTTAGCATTATCTATTATTATTGGAAAAGACAATGTTCAAGTGTTCTGTGAAGGAGTATAAAGGTACATTTACATTCAATTACGGGCGTGCTTAAGTTTGAAATTTGCCCGCTTGACATATGACGTATCCATGTATCCATTTACATTGAAAATTTTACTTTTGCTTTAGCTTGAGCGGACTTGTTCGTCTGCTTGACAAATGCAAGCAGCAAGACAATTTCATTAAAAATTTTAAGGTTATGTTACGATTGTTTTGAAAATTATATATATTATATATTCTGTGATATATATTGTGATACAGTTAAAATGGAAACCGAAAATTTCAATGAAGATTCCTAAAGTGTGTAACAAATTTTCCTGTTCTTTATGATCTAAGCAAAAGAGGATATAGTAATAGACATTTAACAGACCAGGCATGGAGTCATATTTCTCTATCAATGCATACAACTGGTAAGTGGGAATGTTACAAATTACAAACTATTTTTTGTTAACTAGTATCTAGAATACCTACTTTAAAGCACCAAAGATTTTAAATGTCTGAGGGTTTAAAATTAAATAATTAGGCTTCGTATCCTAATAGCAATGTAAATACTATACAATTATTTAAAAAAATTTTTGTTGATATAGGTATGTAAGAAAAAGAGGAAATCTCTCCGTGAAAAATATTATAGGGAAAAACAAAAATTGGATATGCTAACAAGAAGTGGAGCAGTAGCTTCACATACAATATCATGGCCTTTAATGTCATTTTTTAATTACATGTTTGATAAGAAAGAACCTAGAAAGTAAGTACCATAGTTTATTTTTAATCTTGTTTATCATTATTTGTAAAATATTTTAGAACTTCATCAAGTGCTCTTCTGGAGATAGATTGTCAAACAAATAATATGAGCAATAATTCTCAAGCACCTCTCCCTGTTAGTCCCGTTTGGGAAAGTGATATTCCAGATGAAAATTTTGATTCATTTAATGATTTAAATGAAACTGAAGTACCCCAGTCTCAAGCTGCAGAGTCAGTCACTGGATCAGAAAACATTAACTTGACACTGAGTGGGGTGCCTTCTAAAAAATATAAAAGAGGAAGAAAGCGAACTGCACAGGCAGATAATACAAATTATTTAGTAGACACTCAAGGCAGTGAAATGTTAGGAATATCAGGAAAGATATCATCATCTATGAAAAAAGTAAGCACATATCCAGCTTCATACAAAATTGCAACTTTCATAAAATATGTTGAATCAGAAGTCAGGGAGTTTCCACAAAATGTGCAAGAAGAGTTCATAGATGAAACAATTATAAGATTGTTGCAAAATAAAAGAAAATTAAGATCGACCCCATAATTAACTATTGTTGTTATGGGCATTTCTCATTTAATACTCGATAATTTTATCATCAAATGTTTGTTTTCTTAAGAACAATTTTTTTGAGTTTATTATTCATATATGTTCCTTTAGTTTATTAATATTAAGCAATTCTACTTTTTTCTAGTCATATTTTGACTAATTATGTACTTTGTTTTGTACTTGATTTTTTTGTTAACCTAATGGGAAATAAAACTACCCATTGGACTGAAATTAGATTTATTGTTTTTATTTTTTAAGTAAAAAATTGAGTGGACTACAAAAATAAGTTATTTGTAGTACATGAGCACACCAAAAAATAACAATATATATTATGTGCATGTTTTAATTAGCTCTCCTAACATATTCAAGCTGCCAGGTTAGGTTAGGAGCATATTTGACTACCTGCGTTATTAACATATTCTTTGGTTCTTTCTAAGGTTCCAAGCATCTCTTGGGGCATTTCTATTTCCAAACCTTATTTGCGAGTTCTGCAAAGCATTGAATATGGGCAATTTATTTCGCCATTGACCAGAAATAAGATTCCCATTTACCTCCCGGTCAGCATAGTTTCCATCACAATAGATAGAAGAATCTCTTTTTTGGGATCTGATAAAATTGTGCAAACAGATGACTGCCTTAACAATAGCATCAACAGTTTCGGGACTTGCATTTAATTCTCTATGAAAAATTCTAAATCGAGCAGCCATTATTCCCAAAGTATTTTCTATGGTTCGCCTTGCACGTGATAGTCTAAAAAATGTTAAAGATTAAAATAGAATATTATGTTGCTAAATAGTATGCTATACCTACCGATAATTGAAAATTGTTTCATCCTCGGGCATTTGTTGATTTCTTCTTTTCGAATAGGGTCTCATTAAATTTATTTGAAGAGGAGCTTCATCACCTGTAACGGTAAATGGCTGAAACCTCACAGGGCACCAGCTCGAAGGGCTCCGGCTAGAGACTCCTCTCAAGGGTGATTCGACCCCAAGTTTATGCTGCACAAGTGTTACAGGAAGGTTGTAAAAGTTGAGGGCGCCACTACCTTTTTGACGATAAAAAGTAATAAAAAACTAAGGCGGAAAAGGTAGAAACGCCTTGTGGAATTTGAATAAAAGTTAAAAATTAAAAAGTTACTAAAAATTACCCCGGGAGGTATCTCCCTCAACTTTTATAGTTGAGGATTTCTAATAAAGTAAAAAAGAATTTAAAACGAATTTATAATTTATTCTGCCACAGGAAATGAACAGGAATTTGTACTTTTATAGGTATTTAGCTTATATGGAGTGGTTTCCTGAAGTAGGAGTCAGGTCTTGATCTGAACTGATGTGTCCCGGTCTAGGGCGGTATTTTGATCTAGGGCTGTATCCTGGGGTTCTATCCTCGGGTTATATCGTCGGGGTTATATCCTTGGGTTATATTCTTGGGGCTATATCCTCGGGTTATATCCTTGGGGTTATATTCTTGGGTTATATTCTCGGGTTATATCCTTGGGGTTATATTCTTGGGTGATATCCTTGGGTTATATCCTAGGGGCTGTGCTTACCACAGCAAAATTCATAAGATAGGTACTTAAGGTATGAAAGATAGCGAAAGATGATATTTCCCCGTAGGTGGTCGATAACGGAAAGGAAAGGGGTGTCTCTCGTGGTGTTGGAAAAAATGGAAGCGTCCGTTGGCAGACGTCAATTGTCTTATGATGGTCAGGGTTGAAGAGTTTGGGATCACAGAACTATAATTGGAAATGGCTAGTGACTACGAGCGCTAATTTAAAGGATTTATTCTGTAAAATCGAAACAGGTCGATAGACATGTTACACACCAATAAAAAATGTTGGCACTTCATCTGCAGTATGGGGAATAAGTTTACTAGTTGGTATATTTAATGTGCCTGCTGAAAGTTTTTTTCCAAATGTGGAATTTTTTAATATGCCACCATCACTCTGTGCTCCATAAGACCCAATATCAACAAAGATAAAATTATATTTTGCATCACGACATATTGCTAATAGTATGGTGCTAAAGTATTTCTTATAATTAAAAAAATTGGATCCTGAATTTGAAGGTGCTCGAATCCTGATATCCTTGCCATCTATAGATCCCAAACAATTGGGAAGCTGCCAGATATTATAATAATCTTCTGCAACTTTCAGCCACTCTTCTTTTGATAATGGTTTTAAGTAAATAGGGGACAAAATATCCCATAAAATGTTACAAGTTTCCCAAATTATGTTACATATTGTGGAAGGATGTATGCGAAAAGCATATTTAAGGCTTGGATATGAATCACCAGTTGCTAAAAATCTAAGTGTAACCATCAACCGAGCTGCTGGCTTTATGGCTTCTCTTGGGGAAGTTTTCTGCAGATGGGATGCACATAGGGACCATAATAATTCAAAACATGAAGAAGTCATTCTAGTAAAATTGAAAAATAAGGAAGGGTGACTTATTTTAATCTCTGCTAGTAAATTATTAAATAAACCTTGAGATTCCCTCTTTAAATAAATGTCTCGTACCCAAAACCTTCTTTTTTGGCGAATTTTCTTTTTCACACAATTTTTGGGCCGTTTTTTATGTAACGTTATTATAGATACTGCTAGAGAGCTTAATACTAAACTTTTAATCTTATTCTCGTCCATTATTTTTATTTTTATAGGTGTTCGATCAGCTCACGAAAAACTCCGTCAAAACAAATAACATAACCAAAAAATTTAGAACCAATGTAAATGATCATTATGTGAAATGTCAATTAAGCAAGAGATTATGCGCGCGCGTAATTGAATGTAAATGTACCTTAATGTGTGATAAATGTCAAAAAAATTTCCGCTTAGATAACCATTCGGCGCGTTCAGCCACGCTAGCGCAAAGTTAGCGCTCGCACTGGCGCTTTGTAAAAGTGCTTGATGTGCTGTCTATGATTTGATGCTCTGTGACAAACAGATAAACACATCACATAACCTTTAAATTAATTTTTTAAATGACAAGCGCCTTCAATGGAAAACCTTATAAATTACTTAATCTTGGAAGATGAAAATAATATTTTGGAATTGATTCCACTTGTAATTGAAAGACAAGAAGAATATGTAGAAATATTAGCATTAGGAGGAGCAGAAAATCATGTAAGAAATTTAAAAAATTATTTCGAGGAAGTAATTCACTAATAAAAACTAAATAACACAGAAATTTCAACTTGGAGGTTAGAATTGTTGTTGACACAACGAATGGCTAAGCAACTTAGCGGAAAATAAATTCGCTGGAAAACATAGCGACCGCTAGAGCTAGCGCAGTCACTTAGCGGTCAAATTCGCCCACCGCTTACTCAGCGCTTGCCTAGCGCTGAGCGCGCCAATTGTCTTCATCCTCAACTGTCTTTCCTGATAGGGAGTAAATAGGGATGCTGGATGGTGAGTTGTTCACGCCGGGAGTATTGTGCTGTATTTGATTGTTAGTTGTTATTCAATTAATTTTGATTTAGCATTATTTATTATTATTGGGAAAGACAATGTTAAAGTGTGCTGTGAAGGAGTCTAATGTGTGGTACTATTATTCTTGCTGTATGTCATTAAAGTACGCGAAAAAACAAATGATTGATTGTGTATTTCTCTATATTAAATTAAAATTATATATATTTAAATAAATTGTTTTATTTTTTTTTCACTTCTGGCACTATATTCCATTTTTTACATTTAATTCATTTTAACTTCACCATTTGATTGTTGAGTTAATTTGAATGGAATCTCAAAAAATGGGCCATAATAGTATAATATGCAATGAGTGCAAAATGGCCATTTTGTTGCGAGTTGCATACTATACTTTTTCTATGACAACATATCATAACATAACATCATAACATACGATTTTGTCTTTTGATCTACCTTCCATTCAAAAAAAAGGTTATAAGCGCGTTAATACATACTCTTCGACGTTTCCGGTAATAAATTCAGTGTTGTTACCTTCGCTGCTTCTATTATATTCGGAGGTGTCAAATCTAAGTCAATATCACTATCAGTTTCCATTTTAATTAATAGTTTTTATAGAAAACAACTATGAAATTACTCGTTACCTACTAAAACTTTGACAGAAACGATCTGCTGACATTTCATCAATTTGTCGCTGGACGTCATAATTTGACAAGCCGTAGTCGTCTTGATTTTAGAGTGAACCTATACCTAACACGAAATATTCCATTTCGCATTTGTTGCTTAGCAACTTGCCTAGCAACCGATGCAAAAATGAAATTCTGTACAAAAAGTGCTTGTTTATGATTGAAGTTACGGTTATAAAATGAACATTTATCGAGGTTGTCGTAGAAAAGTACCATTTTGTAATAAAGGTTAAATTGTAGAAATTTTGAGAATGCGGCAAAAATTATAAAATTATGGTCCATTTTTGACATTTCATTTAATTTACTTTAACAATTTGATTGTTGAGTTACTTTGGATGAAATATCATAGGAATCTTCTATCCGACTGTTTTTTATGTAAGCAATGAGGTAACAACTATGTCTAAGATCGTTAGTGTCAACTCGAGAGGCTCTAAAGATGAAGTCACCCTTAAATTAATTTCGCGAGAGACTCGTCAAACTAGAATCGAGTCAACCACGTCCTCTATCCACCTATGTGCGGCGGATCTAATTCTGGATCAAGTTTCACTTTCTCTTAAAATTTTAAAATATTTCACAGTATAACCAGATTTTACATTTCGTAAAATGTACAGTTTCCTATGCAGACGAGACACAATAAATTCGTATGAGTCGGAGTGGAGTATCTAAAAAGCCTACTCACCACAAACCCAACCTATCTATGCAGACATTTTTATTTTGCTATTAAAAATTTTAAGCAGGCCAGAAACGATATTCTCAAGCAGCACCAGCACCGTATGAGGTCTCGGTATCGCCTAGAATATTTTTAAAAATGTCTCTTTTCGTCTTGTCTCTTGGTTTTTCGAGACGAGAAAAATCTTGCGCTTGAGTGAAGTCCTAATTTTGGTTACGTTTAGAAGCAAAAATCACACTAAAATACTCAAATTTTGGTTCTAAATATAATAGTATTCAAGATTTTTCCATAAATTTGTAGAAATTCATTTATTACGGAAAACTATTTGCTCCCATCACCATCCCACATAATATATATTCTATCCTAATATACTGTAGAGTTAGGTTATTCCAATAATTTCTTTATAGAAATAAGTTACTTGTTTTGATAAGCTTTTACAAACAAATTTATGCGATTTCCTTTCCTATATTGACCCAGTAAATTTCGTAAGACGTCAGCTACAATAACAAAAGCTGCTTCTGTTATTAAAATTGCAGCATTATCACAATTTGCAGAAATCAAATAAATATTGGCAAAGTACTTTCATGAAATCGATTTTAAATTATTTTCGTTATGAACGCCGACACACTAACATATCTTTGTAAAATATTGATAGATTAACAGGCTAAATTCCCTATTAAACTTGGAAATGTGCCCAAATAACTCACTTTATTACCTTTCATAATGAGCGTCAGGTCTTGAAATTATACTGTAAGGGGTAGAAAAGATTTTTACGCCCTATGATTAAAGTTGAAGACGTATGGTGAGATCGAGGAAAAATATGCAAATTGGACTATCGATCAAGTAAATAGTAACATATGGAAAATTCATGTTCCGAATAACTTGAATATTTGACAGTAGGTTTGTCCAAGCAATGAAATCACTGATAGTCTGAGGCATTTATGTACTCTCATAATGGTTTTATGTTTTATGTATTTCAGATTTATCTCTTGTTTGAACCATGGATGTTGCAGTCACTCTTTGATTCCAACACTAAAGTAGGGTCGACCTTTTACTTCGTCGAAATACAATAGACCATAATCTCATGGGTGCCGGTTAAAAAATGTTTATTGTTTTTATCCTTTTGTAAACAAAAACCTAAATGATTTTAATTAAACACATTAACCTGATTTTAATATATTTAATTACAAAATCTAACTGAAATTATTTAACAGATCATTGAGATTATAAATTCCAAAAAAAAAAAAACAATAACTGTGACCTTACTCCTATAGTATAAAACACACATGCATAATACCCAGGCCTGTCATTCACCCTTAACAGAGTCAACCCCCCTTAATTGAAAATTGCAACAAAACAAAATATTTTACATACTAAAAATATACAATCAAATTAAAACAGTAAAAACTATGAACTTGTGGAAAATAGACACTTCTGTATTATTTGTATATTTTGGTGTTGACGACGAGTAATAAAATTAGAAAATTACTTATCTGGGAATGGTTAGCACAGCTGTAACAATTTTTTTGATGTCCAAAATACCATTGCCAACAAACTCTCCTCCCTAGGTGTGCAGGTTAAAAATTTATGTGAAAGTTATTCAGTTTGTAGATTCAGGTAACAATTAAACTTATCATCACTGACTTTTTTCTGAGTGACTTTTCTATTTATTTCGTTGCCAGTCTACTTAGTTTTTTTTAAATAATATACCACCTATGGAAATGAATGTTTATCATTTATAATTTGACAGATGCCAAAACCAATATTTAAATGAGGTTAGATTATTGACTTTTCATGATGACAGTTAGCTATAGGATGGATTGATACTATAGTAAATTTTATACCCATTTAGAATAAGACCATCCTTATTTATTATTAATAAATCGGTTGAAACAAAAAATTACCAACAAAAATGAACGTCGTAACTAATTTATTAGATGTCACGTTTTTGAAGTTACGTCAAATTTTGATTTCATGTTAATGTCATAACGCAAAATAAGATATAAAAATGCGATATTCTGATGAATCCAAAAAACTTATGCTTGATGTAGTAAACTATTTTCAAAACGATTTAGGATCTCGATTTAAGGCAATTCAAAAAGCGTCCGAAGCACTAAAAGTTCCAGAAAGCACATTATATAATCTTGAAAAACCAAACAGAGCTACAGATTTCGAATTTAGAAGAAATATGTCTGCAAGCGTTTCCCGGAGCAAAACCCGAATTACAAAAAATACCCTGCATTGTTTGAGGGAAGTAATTTATAAAATGTATGCGCGAAAGGATAAAATCACAGTAGAAACTATTTTACGGCAATTTATCGAAGAGTCTCCAGAAACTAAGATTTCCAAAGGTTCGTTATATTTGGGAATTAAAAAAATGGGTTTTCATTTCAAAAAACAGGATGGAAGAAAACATTTATTGGAAATGCCTGCAGTCAGATTAAAAAGAATATTATTTTTGAACAAATACCATGCTGCTAAAAGCGAAAAGCTCTTTACACCTGTTTTTCTGGATGAGACATGGGTTTTTAGTAAAAGCGGGGACAGAAGAATGTGGCAAGATGGTACTAAACACAGTGATTTAAAAATAACTGGAAGTGGGACACGATATGTAATTGTTCATGCCGGTAATAAAAAAGGTTTTGTGGCAAATGCATCGCTTATTTTTAAATGCAATAAAAAAACAGGCGATTACCATGATAACATGAACACCGAAAATTTTGAAAATTGGTTTAAACAGCAACTAATTGTAAACTTGGAAGAACCATCGTTAATTATAATGGATAACGCAACGTATCACAGTCGCCTGGATGAAGAAATCCCAAGAAAAAGTTGGAGTAAAACACGCATGTTAGAATGGCTCAAAAAAAAGAATATTCCTTTTCCAGATCACATTTTAAAGGATGCTGTTTGGAATATAAATGAAAAGCAAGTTTTGCCAGAAAAAAATTATCATTTAGACAAATACGCTGCCGAGCATGGTCATTGTGTTCTCAGGCTACCACCCTATCATTGCCATTTTAATGCCATCGAAATGGTATGGTCAGAAACTAAAAGGCATTATGACAAAGCTATTACGAAAACTGCAAGGCCACCTACTGAAGTCTTAAATGTATGGAATGACGTTGTAAAAAATGTACCGGAGCACCACTGGCAGAATTACATAAATCATACAGAGAAAATTATTTCTGAAGCATGGGAAGTAGAAAACAAACTGGACCTACTAAACATCGAACCTATGGTGATCTCTGTATCCAATGAATCCGATGATGAACTATCACTTTCCGAAAGTTATTCTGATTTAGAAACTAATGAAACTTTGCCTTGAAGATCACGTTGTCATTTTTTTAAAATCTAGAATTTGTACTTAATCGAACTCTAAATTGCCATATTTTTTTAAGAAAACTATGTATCTAGTTAATAAAACAATTTTTTTAAAATTAGTGCGCTTCTTTTATATTCTTTTATTATGTCAACATCTTTAGAATTTTATGAATTTCATAAAATTAATTTGTATTATTACAAACCGCCACTGATAATATGAAATTTCAAGTCACTACGCCAATGCAATAAGAAATATGTCAAGCATTTGACATGACAAAGGTCATAACCTAAATTTTTTCATGCGGGTTCAGATGGTTCAAGAAGCCGCATACGTTAAGTTACTAAAATGGCTGGTACCTCTAAATAGGTATTAATTTTACTATATTTATACTTCACAACAAAAAAATATAATTTTTACAATGTTGGAGCTACTCGTTCTCCAACACATGGACGTATTATAAAAGATGCATCACAATACACACTATACGCCATAGACGAAGCGAAATTAACGAGACGTTGTTATTGTTTTCTAGCACCTATGAAATCAGAGGTTAGAGTTTAAATAATCAATATTTTTACTAACGAAACTCTGTCGCATCATTAGTATAGTAGGTATCAATTGTCACTTTTAAAGTATAGGTATAATCACTTATAATAGACCGGTAGCTCATGATACATGTAGGCTTCATTATTTCGAATGGAAGCCGTTTTCACCATCGAATTCCATGTGGAAAACAAGTAGAATGAAGGCTATTCCCCAAACTGGATAACCGACGCTACAGTGGACATTGAAACTTTTCACGAAACTAGAACAATTAACTTATGGATGCCGTTTACTTGGATGCATTCCTTGGGTAATACTTTATCATCAAAAACAACATGGCATACAAATCCAAGTGATACTTAGGGTTTATAAGCGTGGGTTGAAAATTGATAAGAAGGTGAACAAAAAACAATTAACCTATGTATGCCGAAGAGCAGTTAATTGTTTTTTTAATCAATTTTCAACCCTCGCTTATAAACCCTAGTATCACTTGAATTTGTATGCCATGTTGTTTTTTGTATTTTAATAATTAATAATATTGGAACAAATTTTTTCCCTCGAATGTTGTAAGGGTGTTCTATGTCAAAGGTTTTGTGCAATTTACAGTTTTCTTAAATCCAATCGAAAATCGGTATTAAAACAAAAAATGCATTCGTAATCCATTCGTAATTAATTGTTGTCTAAGTAATCGAGTAGTGGTTTTAAATTTGTAACGATAAGTGGCTGTAACCTTACAGGGCGCCAATTTGTAACGGTAAGAGACGCCAGCTTGAAGGGCTCCGGCTAGAGACTCCTCTCAAGGGTGATTCGACCCCAAGTTTATGCTGCACAAGTGTTACAGGGAGGTTGTAAAAGTTGAGGGCGCCACTACCTTTTTGACGTTGATAAAAAAATGCTAATTAAAAAACTAAGGCGGAAAAGGTAGAAACGCCTTGTGAAATTTAGATAAAAGTTAAAAAATTACTTAAAAACAGAACATTAAAATTTTACACCCGGGCGATATCTCCCTCAACTTTTATAGTTGAGAATTTCAAAAAATTAAAGAAATAGATTTTAAAACAAATTTATAATTTATTCTGCCACAGGAAATGAATAGTGAGGAATTTGTACTTTTTATAGGTACTTAGCTTATATGAAGTAGTTTCCTGGTTTTTGGTTGAACCAAACTTCATACGGCGTCTTGCCTTCAATGTTCAATTTTCCTGTACGATTGAGGATGTATGCTGATGTATTGATTAGCTCAGCCCAGAAACTTTGATCAAATAGTCCTTCTCTAGCATGCATTAGAGCTCTTGCGGTTTCGACAAGGGTTCGGTTTTCTCTTTCTGCGCATCCATTTTATTGTGGAGTGTAGCGCATTACTAGTCTCTGTCGTATACCTTGTTGGTCTAGGATTCTCTTGTCTCGATTATTATCGAATTCTCCTCCATTGTCGGAAAGAACTTCTTGCACTACAAGACCTGAAGCTCTAATTTGTGCCAAAACGATTTTTAGTTTCTCTACGACTTCATATTTGTTCTTTATAAAATAAACGTAACAGTATTTTAGGAGAAATCATCTTTGAATGTTACAAAATAACGGTAGCTTTGCTTTGAACACACGTTAAAAGGTCCGGTGAATTCTTTCACCTGGTGCATCAGTTCGTTTTCTTGTACCAAACTTGAAAATATGAGCCTTTCCATAAACGCAGCCCCCGTATAGATCACTATCAAGCTTTACATCTATCTGTAGCTCGTTTTTCAATACCGTTTTAACATGTCTTTTATTTTGGTGACCAACTCTTTCGTGATATAGCTGTAAAACGTTTTTGTTGGTAGCTAGATTGACTTCATTTGATTTTCCCGGTTTTCGAGTTTTCATTTTCAACACATATAACCCTCCAGATCGACTTCTTTTTCCAATCAGAACTTCTCTGCCTGCTATCTGGAATGAACACAGTTCAGCCGTGGAAACAAACCGGCTATCTGTATATCTGTCTTGTGCTGACAAGGACGAAAACAAGTTCTTCTTTATCTCTGGAACATACCAAACATTGCGTAGTGTAAACAAATGTTTTTCACCATTTACATCTGTTTCTACCTTGATGTCTCCTTGTCCAAGAGCTGGGACTGAATGGCCATTAGCTGATGTAACTCTGCGGCTATCAAGAAATGGTAGGAACGTGTCAAACCAGTCACTATGATTGGTGATATGGTTTGTAGCTCCGCTATCTACATACCAGTCATCGTCACAAAACAACACTTCATTGAACTCAATCAGCAAACTCATTTCCTTGTCTTTTGCATGTTTCTTTTCAGGTTTCGGTGGTCTTCCATCGCCTTTCCATTTATTGCACTGTTTAACTTTATGGTTGGGCTGCTTACAGTAATTACAGAATAAACGCTGCTTACTTGATTTTGTGTTCTTCTTGCCTACGTATAAGACATCTTGACTACTTTCTCCTTCATTCTTTGACTGCAAAGCTTTTTCGTATGTGACCAACTCATTTGTCAAATTTTCTACTGTTCTTTCTTTGCTTGATATTAAAACCCAACTGGATCTAAATGAGAAATATTCCGGAGGTAGCGTATCCAAAATCCTACATATAAGTAATAAATCTGGTAAGTCACACTTGCAAGTATTTCCTGCTTTGAGTTTTTCTTTAGATATTTCAGTTTGTAGGCCCTTCCATAAATTTTTAAACTTGGACGTATGGGTGGCAATATCGTCTTCTGATTTGCGATTATAGCTAAAAAATTGTGAACACAGATCAAAGGTTTTATCATCAACCTGGCCATCAAACACTCTATGCAACTCTAGCCATACTTCCCTAGCGATTGTAAATCTTATCCCTTTTTCAAGTGTTTCTTCAATAATGTTTACTGTTAACGAAAGAAGAGCTTCTTATATTCAGATAAGGCTTTCTCATAAACTATTTTCTCATCTGCTGAGGCATTATCAGTGAGGGGCGTTGGCGGATTTATCGTACCTTGAACAACCTCTTTAGCCCCTGCGACTGACCTTAATAGTATCTCCAATTTGTATTTCCAAGTTGTCCAGTTATTTTTGCCTTTCAAGTAGACCAATGTTTACTTTCCCCAACAAATCCATTTTCCCTGAACATGCTTGAATAACGCTTGGAACTTCTGTTTGCAAAAATTTTATCTGTCAAACTAACTTTCCAAATGTTTCAAATCTGAACTCCTCTTTTTACTTCTAGCTTCTATACTACACTTCGTAGTTCAACAACGGTTAGAACTGCTTGCAACCTCGCTCTGCTACCATGCTGATATGGTCTTTTTATAGTATTTTAGAAGAAAAATTATAACAGTGACTTTTGACGTTACAAGATTTATTTACTCAATGTCAACTACTTACTATTAAAAAAATAACACCAATAAAATAAAGGGATGGTAAAACATAGAAAATGTTGTTCGTACAGGGTACTTCAACAGTATCAACAGCAATAAATATCAAATAGGTTCTTGAAATATTACCTCCTAGTTTAGGAGCTCGAGACCTAAGGGAAATAATTGACAGACCCTATATATTATTTACAAATTTTGATTAACGATATTTCAGTTAAGATAAGTCGCTCTTAAATATGGTAAAACATTCCTGTTTATTTATATGATCAGAGGTAGGGCAAAAAAGAATTTAATCAAATTAAAATTTAAAATTTATGGTAATGCACCTTAGCGTGTGTCAGTCGGTATACGGGATTAGGTGGTAATTTCAGTTTCGAGTTTACACCCAAGACTTGCTCTAATGCAGTTCATTTATATGCACCATTTAATTAGGCCAAACTATTTCTGAGCAGTCATAAATATATATTGTTTACTATTACACCGAAGTAAATTATTCAGTCATTTTGGTTATTCTAAACAAAGCACACTTAATGAGAATTTTTTTAAATAGAAGTGATTATGATTTAGAGATATTCATGTTTTACAACTAAATGCTCAAGAGAACCAAAATATGATGTTTCCTCGATGTTAGCGGTGGACAAAAGCATAATGGTGAATCAATTAATATTCTCAAATGGTTATGTTGATTTGAAAATTTAACTTTTGGAAGATTTTAATAGTTCGCCATTTATGCTGTGACGTACATTACCTAAAAGAGTAGTTAGCTACATAAGGAATCACATAGGACCACAATTCTGTCGTTTTCTATTTAAAAATCGAGTTTTCTTCTGAAAAAGTATAGGTTATGCTTATGTTATATTGAATGACTTTTTTTTCCCAAGTTTTTGGCACTGGCAGAGCCAACAGGCCAGCTATATTTTAGGTTGTTTGTCAATTTTTCATTTAAAAAGTCATGTTATTGTTAGTATTTGCCTGATAAATTTTTTATCTTTATATGGATACTAATTATTTTTTTCCATCTTTATTTTGCTTTATCCATATATTTTTTTTTCTGTTACTTTTCTTATATATATTTTTTTATTACTATTACTTTTTCATTTTTTTTTAATTATTTTTTTTTCGTTTCAGGGTTACAATACTTTGTTTTGGGGTAGCACTGCTACTTACATATTTATATTATTAGTTTTTACATAGTGATATAATATATTATAAATACTGTTGTCCTCCAATGTCAGCAGATTTTCTACATTTATGGACAGTTTAATATTTTGACATAATAAAGTTTGATATAATTTGTCTATTTCTAGTTTTTTCAGACTACACCCTAGTAGAGTGTGTTGTAAATCGGCAATTTCATCACAAACACATTTATTACTATTTATTAAACCAATTTTGTTTTTATATACAGGATACATTGCATGCTTGGTTCGCATTCGACAAATCGTTCTTATAAAGGATCTGTTATATTCTTGATGAAACCATGGTTTTTGACGCACCCTAGGCTGAATCCGTTTGTAGAATTTTCCACTTTCTCCTTGAATATATTTTTGTTGCCATGCTTTTTCCATTTGTTTTTAAAAAATCTTATTGTAGTCTGTTATTGGAATTTTATTATTCATATTAGTCCCAGTTCTTGCAGCCTTCTTTGCCAGTTCATCCACTATCTCGTTGTCTGGAATGCCAACGTGGGCTTTCACCCATGCTATATAGATCTCTTTTCCTTTGTGAATAGCTTCATTATATAAATTCAAGATATCTAAAACTATGTGGTTCAAATTAGGATCTATAAGTAATGTTCCAAGTTTTCCTACCGAGCTTCTGGAATCACTAAAAATAACAAAATTCTCCTCTTCTTGGTATAAGCACATGTTAATTGCTTCTTTGATTGCCATTAGTTCTGCGTTATATATTGATAGGATGTTAGGTAATTTGTATAGTAGTCTGATATTTTTTCTAGGGTAATATATTGCGCACCCTTTTCAGATTTTGATCCATCGGTATATATTTTCTCATGTAAATTCCACCTCGTGTTACATTCTTGAAGATGAGCTCCTTTTACAATGATTTTGTTTTCGGTATTATATTCAAAATTAATGTGCGTTTTGATCGTTACAGAATAATTTTGGTATGGATATGACCATAATGGTATACCATCTGATTCGAAAATATCTTTTATAGTTTCTGTATTTGTAATAAAGCTATCGACTAATAAAGGATTCTTTTTCTTTGCCCAATATCTGTTAGTTAAACAAAGTACCGCCAAATTTGATATTTTTATAATTAAATTAGATTTTTTACTAATTTGAGCTGTCAAAAACTTTTCACCCATATATGTTCTTCGTAAGGATAACGGCGGTTCACAAGTTTCGACTTCCATAACATCTACTGGAGTACTGGGTAGATAATATTGAATGACTTCAAAAATTGTTATATAAATATTAAATATTAGATTATTTTATCAATGTTACAAACTTTTCACGGGGCGTTTTAACTGTTGGGTTCGTGCAGCAAGATCTAAAAAATTGTGGGGCGTAACAAAAAATATAACTACTAAATTTTAAAATTACCGGTTTCTCAACGTCTGTTTCTAATTCCACAGAATAAGGGTTAAAACTATCAATTGAACTAACTCACTTCAGTGTTGCAACAGGAAAATCATCCGCAATTGATCTATCCTTTTGTGATCATACGATCTTGTTATCGGTATCCTAGGAAGTAGATTCTTACTTATAATATGATAGTGATCATTACCCGATTATTATACGGAATACTAACTTCGAAATTAAAATTACCTCACCATCTTACATTTTGAGATTAAAGAATGCAGACTGGGATGTCTTTTCTGAAAACATTAAAAAAAAATAGAAAACTTTACTATGACCGAGGATATCGATACGGATTTAAAAAATCTTGAAAATATTATTATCTCTGCCGCACAATCTAGTATTGGTAGAACAAAGCTAGTAAAATTCCAGTTCCGTGGTGGAGTAAAACATGTGAAGACGCCATTAAAACTAGTAAGCATGCCTTCAACGTTTACAACGTTTCCAACAACAATAATTATGATAACGCCTTTATTACCAAGAAATTTTCACAGGAAGCAAATGATATTGGAATTCTTGACAGGCACGATTCTTTAAATAATAATATAACTGAATCTGAATTAAATGAAGCACTAGAAGACTTAAAAGATAAATGCGGAGGGCCAGACGACATTCCTGTAGTATTCTTGAAGCACTTGCCCAAAAATACCAAAGATTACTTGCTACACCTATAGAATAAAATCTGGTCTAAACACGTCTTGTCAGAAAAATGGGGTGAAGCTATTGTTATACCAGTACTAAAGCCTAGAAAACCTAAGACAATCGCTGAATCCTATAGACCTATCTCACTAACTTGTTCAATGCGCAAACTACTCGAGAAAATAATTAACAAACAACTTTTATGGACACTCGAAAGCAGAAACCTTTTAGTCCCGGAACAAAGTGGCTTCAGAAAAAACATAGATCAACCTCAGATAACATTGTTGAATTAGAAAGCTTTATTCCTGAGGGTTTCGCATTGAACCAGAAGTGCATGGCCATATTTTTCGATATTAACCGGGCATTCGACTCGGTTTGGCGATATCATATATTGAGAACGTTGAGCGAATGGAACATACAAGGCCACTGTTTAGCTTTTATAAAAAACTTCCTCTGAAAAAGAACTTTTGCAGTCAGAATAAATACACAGATGTCTGAAAATAAATATACAATAAATTACAAGGTTCCGTAATAAGCCCATCTATATTTATTGTAGCCTTAAATAGTATTTTGAAGAATATAAAAGCACACCTTAGAGCAAGAATATACGTTGACGATCTAGATGTTTTCATAAAAAGTACAAATATGACCACAATGAATAATTTTCACCAAGATTTCCTTTCAAACCTGTAGATCTGGTGTTCACAAACAGGAGTTCGTTTTTCAGCCTCCAAAACTCACTGTAGTAAAGTAGTAAAAAAAATTAACTATTTCTACCTAATCTGATATTACAAGGCGAAAATCTAAAGAAGATCCTAGGTACTGTAAAATTTTTAGGTATGCACTTAGACAGAAAATTTAATTGGAAAATACACATCAATAATCTAGCCTTAGAATGCCAAAAGAGATTAAATATTCTAAAGGTGGTAGCTAACCAGAAGTGGGGTACTGACGGACCAGTTTTATTGTTACTATATAAATCCCTTATTAGATCAGTATTAGACTATGGTTCTATAGCATATTACTCAGCAAGCAAAACCGACACCGACCAACTCGAAATAATCCAAAATTCCGCTTTCAGGATTATACTTGGATCTTTTAGAACTACGCCGGTGAAAAGCCTATAGTGGGAATTAGGAGAGCCAGCCTTAAGGCTAAGGCAAAAAATTCTTAGCAGTAATTATGCAGTTACTATTCTTGCCATTGAGTCAAATCCAAGATTTCAGTACACACATTCAAATAAATAAGAAGGATTTCTTACTGGAAAATCGAGGACATCAAAACCGTTTTACGATAGAATTAGAACATACTTTCAAAATATTGGCTCCTAAATATATGATAAAGAAAATACGAACCCAACTTTTATAAAAGCCAAGTTCATCGAGATTTTGGAAAAGTATCCAAAGTACCAAAAGATATATACAGATGCCTCAAAAACGACCATAGGCGTAGGAGTAGCTGTAATAACTGATTCGCAGAAACTCCTGTATAAACTTCCATCCTACACAAGCATCCTCTCAGCAGAACTATTTGCTATATATTAAGCTTTAACACATATTATCGAAAGCAGTCACCAAAACCGTCTCCTTGTCCTTACAGACTCCCTCAGTTCCCTACACTCTATACAAACGATTTATTCCAAACACCCTTTGGTACATCATATTAAGAAAGAACTCTATACGTTGCCAGAGAACGAGACAACATTATCATCTTTATATGGATCCCATCCCATATTGGTATTAGTGGAAACGAAGAAGCTGACAGATGTGCTCGTAATGCCATTACAGATGAAAGTGCCGTATCGATTTCAGAAGTGGTTAGTTTGGATCTAAAATGCGTTTTAAATAAGAAAACGATCGCTTTGTGGCAATCTCAGTGGACTGAAAATGCGTCAAAACTTCGTGAAATTAAACCACTATATAAAAAGTGGTGCCCCTTTCCTAATAACAGACAATAGTCTAGTCTATAAGCTTAAAATGGTGTTAATTCTACATACTGATATTAAAATTATGTGGTCTAGCTCATTCGATCCGGAACAATGTCTGGATCATTGTGACAAATAATTAAATAAGCCCATAAAAAATTCCAAAAGTTAACAATTAAACACCAAAAAAAAGTGTTTGGTTTGTAGCTTATTGTTCGTAAATTATAAATATTTTCGAAATTTGAAATTTCCAATAAAAAAGTCAGAACTCTATCTCCATTATTTATAATTTTAATTTAACGCTGAAAATAGCCCTCCGCGCGCCATTGTTAGGTTGCGCGCACGGCCTCGAAAGCGAGTATGTCACTTAAAATTTTTTTTAAGTACTTAAAGTTAATTGAAAAATCTAAAAAAATCATAGTATAATCTAAACACTTTAAAGAATTGATTCCCGTTGGAATTTTTCATAAAAACAAATTTTTCAATATGCTAGACGATTGTTAATTAACAAAATTTTTTCAAACTTCCTTCATCGTTCTAAACTAAAAAAAATGTTTAAATAATTGCCGTAAAATTATTTCGCTTCGTGGAGCTCTTCTTATATACATACAAAACAAGATTGCGTCATCAAAGTTTTAAAAATGTTAATACTTTGTTTATAATAATTTTTTCAAGCTAACAATAAATGACTGATTTGCCATTTTTGGCTAACTTACATTACTTAAAGTGTTTAGATTACACTATAATTTTTTTAGATTTTTCAATTAACTTTAAGTACTTAAAAATTTTTTTTAAGTGACATACTCGCTTTCGAGGCCGTGCGCGCAACCAAACAATGGCGCGCGAAGGGCTATTTTCAGCGTTAAATTAAAATTATAAATAATGGAGATACAGTTCCGGGAGTTGGAACTTTTTTCTACTAAATTTCCTCCTCTTTAAGGATCTTTTTCTCAAATTTCGAAAATATTTATATTTTACGAACAATAAGCTACAAACCAAACACTATTTTTTGAAGATGTTTAATTGTTTATAACTTTTGGAATTTTTTATGGGCTAATTTAATTATTTGGCACAATGATCTAGACATTATTCCGGATCGAATGAGCTAAACCACATAATTTTAATAAAAGTATGTAGAATTAACACCATTTTAAGCTTATAGACTAGACTACAACACCAAGTGATTATTTCACGTCTACGTTTGAGACATACTAGACTAACTCATAGTTACCTGATAAAACGTGAAGAAAACCCAATATATGATCTATGTAATGTAAATATAACAGTGAAACATATCCTCGTAGACCTAAATACCATACTCAAAGAAAAAACTGTGAACTACCCAACACACTTGAAACCTTATTTCAAGATAATAATTATCATAAACTAATAATATTTTTAAAATTGATTAATGTATTCAATTCAGTGTGTAATTACCTACTGTACCGTCGCTAATAACCTACTATGATTGATGCGACTTTTTTGTTGAAATAAAAAAAAAATTAACTATAAAAATATTAACACAATGCTTTTATTTTATTATAATATTAAATCGTGGAGTGGCAACGTTGCGCTAAATCGAGCAAAAGCAAATTAAATTTTCTCCTATAATTTAACCTGATTTTAGGCATTGTTGGGAAATTTAATTGCAGGAAAGTGCTAGAGAAGTGTGAACTTGACGTATTTAGTGCAGTGGAATAAAAATACTAAGTGTGAGTAGAAAAAAAACTATAAAACTATGATTAAACATTGATATTTTAACGATAACAAGTAATTAAAAGAAGAAACCTTATCAAAATATACTGCGGTGTTGCCAGATTTAAAATAAAGAAGGCTTGATAAGGAGAAAGTTTCTGAACCGTTGAGGTGGGCTTATCCTTTCCGCGAGCCTACAGGTAAAATGGAAAGCGACTACTCAACGGATGAGAGTAACAAAAGAAGAAGATCGGGAGTAAATGATGAAGATGATGAAGCCTCTAGAAGAAATAAGAAGACATACAGAACACCTACGAAGACGGGAAAAGATAGCGATGGAAAACTGGATCAAATATTAGATTTAATGAGAGATATCAAATTGGAAATGCTTGATGTGAAAAATGCAGTCAAAGACATGAGAGCTGAGCAGAAGGAACTTAAAGAGGAAATACAAATAGTAAGAGAAGAAAACAAAAGGCTTGCAAATGATTATGAAATGACTAACGAACTCAACGATATTAAGAAAAACGTGGAGTGGTTGGAAAAAGAAAAAAGAGAGAATAATGTGGTGCCTAATGGGCTAACTATACAAAGTTCAAACCAAGAGGAATTAAAAGTAGAAATTAGTAACTTTCTTGAAAGAAATCTAGAGGTGCAGACAAAGATAAAAGCAGTACGAAAACTTGGGAATAAAACGTGCCTAATAGAATGCAATGGCAATGAGGATAAAGAGAAAATAATGCGAAATAAACACAAACTAAAAGAAGTCAGGAATGAAAGATATTTTATAAGCCCGGACCTAAGCAGAAAAGAAAGAGAAATGGTAAGGAAAATCCGCGAGAGAGCAAAAATAGAAAAACAAGAGGGGACGGAAACTAAAATTGGTTTCCGGAAGTTAACAATTAATGGCGAAGAATGGAAATGGAATAAGGAGAAGGAAGAGTTACAGAAGACAAAAAACTAAACAAGGAGAAGGTTAATGAGAAAAATATAACGAAACAGGCAATTCACAAGGAAAAGACATGGAAACTCGGAACATGGAACATAAGAAGCATAAGTGGCAAAGAAAAAGAACTAGAAGAGGAATTTGAAAAAATAGGACTGGATATTTTAGGGATAACAGAAACAAAAAAGAAAGGGAAAGGAACAATGGCACTAGATAACGGACACATATTAATATACAGTGGAGTCGAGCAGAATGAAAGAGCAGAAGCGGGGGTAGGCTGCATAATAAAGGAAGAAATATTACACAAAATACAAAAATGGAATTGTTACTCAGAAAGGATTCTTATGGTGGAAATGAAGGAAGACGACGGGGATAGATGGTCATTACTAATAGTATATGGCCCAAATGAAGACGAGAGAGCAAAGAAAAAGGACACTTTTTGGGAAGAGCTTGACGAAATAACAGGAAACGGTGTAGGAAATATCTACGTAGTAGGTGACTTTAATGGAAGAGTGGGAAGAGCTGATATACAATACAATAGAACAATAGGACGTTTCGGAGAAGACGTGAGGAACAACAGTGGAAAAAGAATGATGGAATACTGCCAACTAAATAACCTAATTATGGCAAATACGTTCTACGAACAGAAAGACATACACAAATTCACAAGGGTGGTAGAGAGCAGAAGAGAAAAATCTATCATAGACTACATAGTTGTAAATAGAGAATGCCAAAAATAGATTTTAGATGTGAGAGTTAAAGGAGGGCCAGAGATAGGAAGTGACCACTATCTGATAGAGGCAAAGATCAAAGGAAGTACACGCACTAATCCAACCCAAAAGAGGAGAGAAAAACTAGATCATGAAACAATAAAAGCGTATGAACTAAATAACCCAAGCATTGCAAAAAAATATGAAACGGAAGTTAATAGGAAATTAGAAAGACAAATGGGAAATACTGAAGATATGAATGTAGAAGAATTGTGGCAAAAAATTAAAAATACGATACTAGAGGGGGCAAAAAATTCATGTGGCAGATAGAAAACAAATAATCGGAAAAAACAAACAGCATGGTGGACAACGGAAATTAAGAAGCAAATACAAGAAAAGAAAAGAGCTTGGAGAAAATACTTGGCAAATAAAACGGGAAGTAATGATGACGAATACAAAAAACAAAGAAAAATGACCAAAATATCAGTGCAAAATGCAAAAAAGAAGTCGTGGGAAGATTTTGGAAATAAAATGGAATGGAACAGTAAAAATAATCAAAAACTTTTTTACAAGGTATTAAAAGCACCAGAACGGAAAAAGCAACGATAACCTTAGGAATCAAGGACACAACAGGAGTGATCCTTACAAAAGAAGAAGCAATAATGGAACGATGGAAAGAGTACTTCAGTAATTTACTAAATACTAAAGGGAATAAAACACGAAATATAGCAGAAACGATACCTTTTCAAGAAGAAGAAGAAGAAATATCAAAAACAGAGCTAGAAGAGGCTTTAAAATTATTGAAAAACGGAAAAACTCCAGGGCACGACAAGATAACGTCTGAAATGATCAAAAAAATAGGAGAACAAGGAAAGGAAATATCAGAATACTATTCAATAAAATATGGAATAAAGAAGAGATACCGAAGGATTGGGAAATGGGTGTAATATTACCAATTTTTAAGAAAGGAGATAGCATGGACTGTAACAATTATAGAGGAATAACATTAATAAGTTCCGCATTAAAACTGTATGAGCAAATTTTAAACCGGAGATTGATAAAACAAGTAGAACAAACATTAACAGAATCGCAAAGTGGATTCCGGAAAGGACGTAGCATCCAAGATCATATTTTTACATTGAAGCAAATAACTGAAAAGAAAACCGCTAATACACAAAACGTATATCTTGCCTTTTTGGACCTAGAGAGAAAGCATTTGATAGTGTACCTAGGCAGCAGATATGGGAAAGCCTTTATAAAAGAAATGTGAACGAAAAGCTGATAAGTAACATTAAAGCACTTTATAGAAGAACGGAAAATTATGTAATAAGTAAAAATATGAGATCGAATACATTCATAACACAAGACGTATTGAGGCAAGGAGGTGGATTGAGCCCAATACTATTCATTATATTTATGGATGACATCATAAAAGAGTGTAGCCAAATTGTCGAAAAACTATATGTTGGCTATCACAATAAGCAACGAATCCAAATAGCAGAGTGCGCATTTACTGATGATATTATCATAATGGCAAACACAAGAGATAGCCTGCAAAATAATGTCAATATATGGAATGAATCGATGATGAAACATGGAATTTAGGAACTAAGCATATTTATCGATAATTCGGAAATAGAACAAGTGAATGATTTTCAATATTTAGGGGTCGTAATCGAAAATACTGGCAAGCAAGAATTAGAAATTAACAGGAGAATAGACAAAGCCATTAAATGCTATTATGCAATGAATAAGAATTTTATCAACAAAAATGAAGTTTCTAAGACAACTAAAACGAAAGTGTATCACTCCATATACAGACCAATACTCATGTACGGATGCGAGTCGTGGGTTTTAAATGACAGGCAGAAAAGTAAGATCCAAGCAGCAGAGATGAAATACCTAATACTCATACAAACGAAATTTTATAATGAATCATAATATATACACCGTGTCCCAAGTTATTGTTTACTGCCATCTCGCTTAATTTGAAATATAATCCAATACTGTAAAAACGATTGTGAATGGCATCAAAATTCCTTCGTAATGACGTATCAGAAACGTTCACTTAATACTCCTTTGGCAGCCACCCCTCACTTTCTATTTTCAAATAGCACCTCCTGTATATTTTCATTGAAAATTGCTTGTCACTATATTTGGAATACAACGATGTAAGATACCTGTTGGTTTTTGATTATTAGCACCAAAAAATTCACATTTTATGATATTTTGCTTTACCTAATTAACCTTATTGCTTCCACCACTGTTTTTAAAAACTTCACGAGATAGAAAAGTAGATTAATCTTTTGTTTAAAAAAACTGATGCTTTTTGTGTCAATAAATTTATGACAGTTAATAATAATAGTAGAACAACAATCATTTGCGAATAGTACCTAGGGTGTTGTAGTTAATCAACGAATTAAATTTTTATACTATCCACAAATTTGAATTCAAAATTATTAATCTTGTTATAAGCACAATGCCATTTACATTCAGTCCAGAGGAGTACATTGATGTGCTATTGGTTTAGGGTGAATGCAGGAAAACTGCTCGACGAGCGGCCCATTTATACCAAGAACGTTTTCCTCAACGTCCTCAGGTGACACACATACTTGCGTATGTTGGTATCAATCCTCATACTTCTGTTAGAAACATAGCTGAAGGACTGGGAATAATCAGGAGCACGATATAGAGGATTTTGAAGCAATACAAATATCACCCATTTAAACTATACTTAGTTCAAAGACTGATACCTACTGATTTTGACAGAAGATTAGAATTCATTGCTCTAATCGATGTGATGATTGCCGACAATCCCTTACTATTAAATCAACTATTTTGGAACGATGAAAGCCGCTTCCACAACAATGGTGTAGTTAATACACACAATGTCCATTATTGGTCGAAAGAAAATCCTCACTAAGTTCGTTCAACTCGTTTTCAAACAGTTTGGAGTATAAATGTATGTTGTGGTCAATGGTCATTTGATTGGGCAATATTTTTACGAGGGCACATTGACTGGACACAGGTATTTAGATTTTCTTGAAAACAAATTAACTGAACTTATGGAAGACATTCCTTTGGCAGAGCTAAATACAATGATCTGGTAACAGAACGGTGCTCCACCTCATAATGCAGGCATTGTTGCGGAGTATCTCAATCAGTCTTTTCACAACAGATGGATAGGTACTTACGTACCATGGCTTGGCCTCCCCGCTCGCCCGATATAGCGCCACTGGACTTTTTTTGTGTGGTTATCTTAAAGATCACATCCTGTAGATTTAGATGAGCTTAAAGAACGAATTCGTGAGGCATGTACTAGTATTACACCAGCTATGATTCAGGCTGTGTGCACAAGAGCGCTTTTAAGACTTTTGAAGCTTGTATGGAATCTGCGGGAAATAATTTTGAACACTTGCTGTAATTTTTTCTTCATTATTTGTATTTTATTTTAATGAGGAAATTTTGAAATTACAAAAAGGAAATTTTTTTGGTGCTAATAATAAAATATAAACAAGTATGTTACATAGTTGTATTCTAAATAGAGTGACGAGCAATTTTCAACGAAAATATACAGAGGGTGCCATTTGAAAATAGAAAGTGAGGGGTGGCTACCAAAGGACTGTTAAGTTAAATAAAGTTTCTGATACTTATTCATTATGAAGGAATTTTGATGCCATTCACAAACGATAACTTGGGACACGCTGTATACACTAAGTAAAACATTATTGTTTAAACGATTTAGGTTAGGTGTTTGTTAACATCTGGTGCATCTTGAAAATGAATCTGTTAGTTTCTAGAAGACTAACAGTCTAAGGAAACCTTATTTTTAAATAATACAACTTGAAAGAATAAGAAAAAAAATTAGTTAAATGCTACGTTTCTTTTTAAAAGTAACAATAGAATCTCTATTCTGTTTGTACAGTGAAAATCACGTTCCTTTCAAATTGTATGGAAGAATCAGAAAGGAAATAGGACAGTAAAATGCAACGTTTCCATTTAAGATTTTTGTGTATTCTGGCTCCAAAGTGGCGGTGAGCAAGGCCAATGTTGAAATGTAAATTGAATATTAATTCGTAACAAACTGGATACAAAAAAGAAGACAAAAACATGCTACGACGGCTGTCTTTTAAGTGTTACATATAACAGTATAGTTGGCTCCTGTCAACAAATATCAAATTTCAAGAAATTTTTCTAGCTCTATATATGCAAAATATAAAAGACAACAATCGTAAAATAATTTAAACGATTACATCATTAGTTAAATTAAATTTAAGTATCTCACCTATTGTTGTGAGCACTGTAGATGAAAAAAACACAGCTTTTAAAGTACTCCATCTCTCTGTATCTTCATTCGAATATCTCGTTATTCCAGCTACAAAGGCATTTTCTAGAATTCTTTCATATTCAACTAATTCACTTGAAACCAAGTCTGCTACGTAAGTATTGTTATTTATTATTAAGTCTAATAAATACTGCCTTTTTTCGTGTACAGCTGATTGAAAATGTCGTACTCTGGATATTTCGGCTGGATACTCGAAATGTCTAAATATCTGAAACAAATATAAAATTTATCAATCCGATATTTACATCGAGGCAAAATTTATGGACTATAAAGAGATACTGGAGAAAATCAACTCCTTAAATCTACCCCCACATGTTTCACATTCTCTCCGATGAGCTCTCTCTCTTTCATCAGACCAAACTGTTCCCGGTCTTTCAAGAGTATCCTTTTAACCAGCTGTCCAAATAAAAATCTTGTGCCTAAATGTTTCCTAATTAAAACGTCTGCTTGTGGTATATCTGCTGCATTTATTTCTTCTTTTATTGCTGTGATTCATTTCCGTTTTTGCATTACTGCCATTTTCTTAAAATCAACAACATCATTTGTTAACCTCATCGGTTCCATTTTTTAATGCGTCCGTGAAACTTCAACTTTTTGTTAAATATGGGAATATAAGTCCGTGTATTCTTCTATTTCTTTATTACTTCTAAATCTATAAGTTTAAGTTGATAAATCTAGAACCGTTGGTGAAACTCGATACTGACCACAGTTTCACTAGCACTGAAGGTGAACTCGGTGTCTGATGAAGATAGCTTGGTTCACGAAATGCGAGTCAAAACTGTTACTGCTGATGTAGTTGTAGTATATTATGCTGTATTCAGTATCTATAAATCAGAGTTTATTCTAAGAATTTTTCGTAACTACCCCAAGCAAAAAAGGGGGGGTCAAGCGGTAATATACGTATATACTATATATGGCGCAGCTATCAAGGATTCCACGCGCTGCTGAAGCTAATTTGCAAGGAGAAACAAGTGAACGTAGTGATTCGCTAGTAAGAAAAGATAATAAAAAATGAGAATAATCTGTGTTGACCATCTCGAGTTATTTCCTAGTACAGAAACTGAAATCTGTAACTACCATTTCCATTTTATAACTACCATTTTCGATCTGACTACCCGATAGAATAAACTCTGCTATAAATTCAATTGTAATTGTTAATTGTGCCTGGTGTGCCTGTAACTATTTTCCATTCCCTTTTTTTAATTGTTTCAAGTCAGTTTTTCTATTTAGAACTAGTCATAGTGTCTGAGTTTAGTATAATTAAAGTGTGATTTTTTATTATAAATGTTTTGAGAGCCTTTTGTACTTTTAGTGTCTTCCGGGCTTAGTTTCACCCACTCTAGTTATATAGCTATGTACAGGCTCTTCCCCGGCGGGTTGCTGTATTCTTCGGGTATCTATAATTATATAGTGACAACTGAATAAGCCCGTTACTGTTCTGATTTGATTTTTAAGTTTTGTATTACGACAGTTCCTCTATAAATTATTTTCAGTGGTGCATCAGCGGGGCTGCATTCCACCTCCCTCTTTGCTTCAGTTTGACCCAGTGCATCGTCAAATATCCGATTTACTAGCCCTGATTGCGGACTCTATGCCAATAGAGCCAATAGGCTAGTTTATCAGCTTTTTCGTTGCACTCGATGCAAGAGTGTGTGTTCCTAAAACCCACGTCAAAATTATTTCGCTTTGTTCCGAGAGAACACAGTTCTTCTTGGCATTCCCTTATCAGTCTTCACATCACTTTTTATTTAACAAAATCTTTAAGCGAGATCTGGTTGTCTGTGCATATATTGATCCGTGCATTGAACCTCATATTTATTTCCCTTTCGTAGTGCAAGACAACTTACTTTCCCACACTTTATTTCAACTCCTTACTTGGTCTTGGATCCGTCTGTATGCTAGATCTTCTCTCCAGGTTTGTCCTCGATCTAGTCATCTGTCCATTCCCTTTAATCTGCCATAATCATCTGGAAGTTGATGTTGAAGAAATACATAGGAGTCATGGGGTCCGTTGATTTCATTACAAGAATGTAACCTACCACTATTTCCTCCATCTTGTGATCCGATCTACTGCTCGTGTATTATTGTCTCCTAAAAGTCCCATTCTTGCCTCCCCCATGTTTGTTATGTCCATTTGGGAGTAATGCTTCCGTTGATCATGTTTAATGTGGTATTTCTGAACATGCTCCTGGGCAATATTGGAACACTCCATTCATATAGACGTTTTCACATCAGTGTCATTTTGATAGACTTTCCAGTATGACATGATATGACTGGGGATAGATATTAACAGTTTGACAAGTTGACATTTAGACATGCAATATATTTTTCATTAAGCTTTTGTAGTTGATTCCAATAAAGAGTTTACCTTGAAACTACGTGGTTTTGTCGTACTACATTTTGGCGACGAGGAAACGAAATGTCCGAACCCGAAACATCTATATACATACATTTCCAGCTTAGTACATTTGATCCCAATACAGAGCCATGGGAATACTACCTATAGAGATTTGAGCTGGAGTTGGACATGCGAGAGCTCATGGATACCGAGAATACGGTTGTACAACGCAATTTGTTACTTTCCAAAGTAGGTCCACATGTTTTTAAGTCACTTGTAGACTATTACAAACCAGCTAAAATAACTACTAAGACCTATTCGGAACTGGTGGAAACTTTAAATCGCTTTCATGGAAAAAAGGTGTACATTTTTGCTGAGCGAGTAAATTTTGCAAGCTGTTTTCGAAACGATAACGAAACAATTACAGAATACATCAACAGACTACATACATTGGCAGGGGATTGCAGTTTTGGATCCAATTTAGACGAAAGAATACGAGATCAGTTAATTTTTGGTATTAACAACAAAGAATGGCAGGAACAAATCATTCAAAAACACTTACAATCTGATACGAAACTAGAAGACGTGGAATCTACAACTCTCTTACTAGAACAGGCATCAATACAGACAAGACAATTGGCAAATCTACAAACATCTTTACATAAATCAAGCTCTCAATACGTTAATCGGTTAAACAAGACCACTGGAAGTAATAAGAAACATAAAACTCGTGAACTTGAACCAGACTTGGATTGTTTTTATTCCGGTGATTCAAAACACAGACAAAGACATTGTCCAGCATTTGGTAAGTAATGTAGCCTATGTGGTGAAGAGAATCATTTTGCAAGAGTTTGTGTGACATCAGGAAACGCTATCATCAAACAGTCATCCAAATCTGCAAATCGAAGTAAACCAAAGCATACACGTTGTATAAGAAACGACGCCGATAGTGACATTACCTCCGATTCAGAACAGTCATCGATTTTTGACGAAGAAATAGTATTAAAAGGGAATGTCCCACAAATAAGAAGAGTTAACGCAGCTACCAGAGTAATGTTAGATGTTCGGGTAAATAGAAAACATGGCGCACAGGCGCTGTGCATGCTGTAATAGGAAAGAATACGTGGAAGAAGATTGGTCAACCAACTCTATAGCTATCGGATAATTTAATTGCAAACGGCGAAAATTCTATGAAAACGATGGGTAAATCAATGGTAAATGTAAAGGCATTTGACAAAAGTCTAGAACTTCCTATCTACGTAACCGAAGATGAAGATATACCACTTTTCGGGTTAGACTGGTGTTTAGCTTTCAAAGTACCATTTCCAGACGAAGCCAAAATTTACCATATGACCAAAGAAGAACAAGGACCCCTAAATCAAGACATAATGCAAAATATTTTACGAGAATATCAGGAAATGTTTGAGCATGGCCTTGGCCCAATCAAAGGCTATTTCGCAAAAATTTACATTAATCGTAATGTAGTTCCAAAGCATTTCCGTTCAAGAAATGTACCACTGGCTCTCCAAAACCAGGTGTCTGCAGAACTTGATAGACTTGTAGAAGAAGGCGTCCTAGAACCTATTGACACTACTCAGCAAACGATTGAGGGGTTTCTCCAATCGTTGTGGCAATGAAGTCCGATGGAAGAATAAGGATTTGCGCCGATTTTAAAGTGACCATTAATCAACACGTCCAGATTGATGAATACCCCTTGCCTCGTTTTGAAGATATTACATCCAAACTATCCGGAGGAAAATATTTTTCAAAAATGGATTTGCAAGATGCTTATTTGCAAATGAGGGACCATCCCGATTCATGAAAGCACTTGGTGATTGCAACTCATAAAGGCTATTTTTATCATAAAAGACTACCGTTTGGCATAAGTTTTGCTCCATCACTTTTGCAACGTACTATGGATCAAATCCTTTCTGGAATTGAAGTCGTTGTTTGCTATTTAGACGATATATTAGTGACCTCATCTGATTTGACAGAACACAATAGTTATGGCTTAAGGCAAGTTCTAGGAAGGCTACAGTAATCTGGAATTAAGACTCAAAAGTCGAAGTGTGAGCGTCTTAAGAACGGATTAACATACTTGGGCCATAGAATCGATGAAAATGGTTTACACCCAACCGAAGAACGAATTGAAGCCATTAAGAATATGCCACTACCGCCATATATTAGCCAATTGAGATCCTTTTTAGGAGCCATAACATATTATGGTCGATTAATCGAAAATCTTCATGTGGAATGTGTACCTTTATACCGACATCTTAAGAAAAATACAAGATGGCATTGGACATCCGAAGATACCGTCATAGTTAATGACCTTAAAGAAACCTTAACATCTCAATACACGTTGGTTCATTATGATCCTGATAAACCTTTGGTGGTGACCAGTGACGCAAGTAACGTGGATACAGGAGCGGTTCTCTCCCATAAATATGTGGATGGAAGCCTAAAACCGATCGCGTTTGCTTCAAGATCATTTAAGGATTCAGAAAAACACTACTCAACAATACGCAAGGCTTAGTGTACGCTGTCACCAAATTTCATGAGTATGTGTATGGAAGACGTTTCACCCTCTTAGCGGACCATAAACCCTTGGAAAGAATTTTTGGAGAGACTCGACAAACTCCCAAAATTGCAAGTAACCGATTATTACGTTGGGCAATGACACTTAACAGTTACAACTATAACATAGAATACCAACCTGGGAAAGAAAATTCTCCTGCCGATTCACTTTCAAGTTTTCCATTGGATTGCTCCAGCTGTGTTCAGTTTCCCAATCATGGTAAATTACTGCGGCTAAGAGTACAAATTTTACCAATAAGGAAAGAAATTTTAAAATCAGAGATGGTTAAGGATGACATCATTTCAAAAGTTATGACCTTTGTAAAATCATATTGGCCGGATAAGAAAAGCCTAGACAGTAGGTTCTACACTTTTTATGAAAAACGAGATGAGTTATCGATTGAGGAAGACATGCTTTTATGGAAAGGACGCGTTTGTATACCTACATCTTTACAATCAAAAATCTTAGCTACGCTACATGATGGACACCCAGGTATCACAGCCATGCAATCATTAGCTAAGTTACATGTTTACTGGCCAAATATAAACAAGGATTTGACTAGTGTCACTGAACAATGTATTTTCTCCCAAGAAGCACGACAGAATGATCAGAAGTCTCCATTGTATTCTTGGTTGATTTTGCCGGACCATTTGAGGGCAACATGTGGATGGTACTAATTGATTCTTATACCCATTGGTTGGAAATAATTTGCATGACAAATATTACATCAGAAACTACCATAAAAGTTTTAAAAGAAACTTTTGCACGTTTTGGTCTACCAAAAATAATAGTAACCGATAATGGTCCTCAGTTAACGTCCGACAGTTTTGAAGACTTCTGTGCTGAAAATGGAATATCCCACATGAAGGTTACACCATATCATCCAAAATCAAATGGCTTAGCTGAACGAACAGTGAGAACCTTTAAGGAACGAATTAGATCTAGCGACCAACAGAATAGTCAGTTCGACAGGCTTCAGTCTTTTCTGTTTTCTTATAGAAATACCGTTAGAAGATCAACCGGCAGAACACCTAGTGAACTAATGTTTGGTCGTAACCTTAGAAGCAAATTTGATTTGTTGAAACCTGATATTGCCAAAAATATCGATATGGAATGTATTAGACAGAAGAAAAATCATGATGAATTTATAAGACCACAAACAAATTTCTATGAAGGCGAAGCTGTCTGGGAAAATAATCCACTTACCAAAGGTTCAAGTGCTGGTCAAATTGTTAAACAAAATGGTCCTCTTTCGTATCATGTAAACATATATGGACAGCTTCTACGTAAGTATAGCGAACAGCTAAGAAAACGAAGAACCGAGCCTATACCGAATTCAGTTTCCAATGATGACGCCGATGAAAATCAAAATGCCAACGTTTCGCTAAGAATTCCTACAGATCTAGAACAACCCTCTACTTCAAAATTTTCCATTAGAAACCACCAAAATCACTGTGAACCATCTACTTCAAAAGATGACCACCACTCTGACGTAGACGAATTAGATTTACAAGAAGATTCACCTTTAAAAATGACCCTAAAGTTTATAGAAGAAATCCTCCACGAGACAGAAAACTTCCACGACGATACCCGGATTAGAGCAGTTCTTTGTAAGGAAGAAATGTGGTATTTCTGAACATGCTTCTGGGCAATATTGGAACACTCCATTTATATAGACGTTTTCACATCAGTGTCATTTTAATAGACTTTCCAATATGACATGATATTACTGGGGATAGATATTAACAGTTTGACAAGTTGACATTTAGACATGCAATACATTTTTCATTAAGCTTTTGTAGTTGATTCCAATAAAGAGTTTACCTTGAAACTACGTGGTTTTATCATACTACAGTACTGTTTTCATAATCCCCACTTTGCGTTAGTATGTAGAAAGTTCTCATCTTTTGACAACGGTCTTCATTTGCAAATTTTTTAGGACTAGTTTTTCAGATTCTGGGGGACCAGGTTGAAATGCACTATGAACAATCAGAGGAATTCGGAAGCCACTGGGAAATTATTAACAAACAGCAAAACATTATTTGCAACACTTAATATGAATATCAAATAATGGTTCATATTAATTTAGCTCTTTATTTGATGTTTCAAATAAGAAACACATTATGAGGTAATTGCTTGTCGTTATTTATTCGCGCTAACTGTGGTGCGCTATCTGACCTTATTTCATTATTCACATAACGTAACCTTACTTTCTCCAGTTTGCATCTTTTTTTATTACATAAAATTAAAAAAGATTTAGCTAAGAAACATTTTTCCGATTAATGCATAATGATGAATTTATAAAAAAAATTTAGTCATATCTTAGTCCTAGTCTTTTTCCTAAAAAGTTAAATGATATAGTGTATAATATATAGTTGTGTGGTTTATAAAAGTGGTAACTTGGTATCACTCCCAAGACGTGGCCTTGGAAATTTCAACTTTTAATTTCTAGGACCAGGACGTGGCCTTGAAAATTTCAACTTTTAATTTCTAGGACCAGGACCCTGGTAATGTGCAAACTCCATCTGATTGATGGAATATGTCATCAGTTGGAATTATACAAGGATATGATTATTTACTTTGTATTGTGCTAAAGACTGATGTATTACTGATGAAATAAAACAAATTAATTTGTTTAAATCTTCATTATTTATTTTGAACTGACGTTCAAATTAAAATTAGTGACGCGTTTCGCTACACAGTAGCTTTTTCAAACTGTGTAGCGAAACGCGTCACTAATTTTAATTTGAACGTCAGTTCAAAATAAATAATGAAGATTTAAACAAATTAATTTGTTTTATTTCATCAGTAGTATGGATCTTCATCAAGTAAAAGCCTCATCTATTCAATTACTGATGTATTAACCGATCAGTTTGACGACAGCTTATAAAATTAAGGAAACATGCGAAAATTCTAGGACTAAGTTAGGGTTCGTAAGTTAAGACCAAACTAAAGCTAGGTGTCCATTCGAGATTTTCTCTCGAGAGCTGAACTCAGCCATTCGACAGAAAATTTGCGAATTTTTACTCTCTCGGAGATAGTCGCGGCAGTGCTTTCCAGACTGTGTCCACAGCGACTGTGTGTTTGCGAGTTCAATTAAAAAATTTAGATAATATAGAAGTGCAAAAGCTTGCTGCCGCCATTGTATGCTACAAAATTTCAGTAAAAAAGAAACAAAAACAAAAAGTGAATAGAATGTGTTGTGTCAAACTATGGATTCACCGTAGATTACAACTGGGTGCATGTTTTACACTAACAAGAGAGCTATAGATCGTGATTTCGTTCGTATGAATGCAGTGCAGCTTCAGTATATACTAGATTTGGTTGGACCATCAATTGTGAAACAAAATACCATAATGCGAGAAGTAATTACCATGCGATTTTTAGCATTAAGTATTTATTCAATACACAAAATTTTCATTAAAACAAAATTTCATGGTGTTTATGATTTGCAGGTGATTCCTATAACAGTTTGAATGTTTATTTCGACTACCAGTTTGTACGATAGGTAGAATAGTTAAGGAGGTGAAGCCTGCAACCTACAACGCGCTAAAGGATTTGCACATAGAGGTGAACGAATCTCCTGGAAAATGTGTTGCCTCCTTTCTCTGTTGTGGTACTCAGAGCACTTTGTATCCTATAGAATGGAATCTTCATGAGTTTTTTCGCCACCATAACTGTTAAATACCATCAGCGCTCAAACTGTCGTTGAAATCTGAGAGTGACTCTCCCACTATCAAACAACCACCTATCCACCTGCTAGCAAGCCTCGACTCGTGAGAGTTTCTTATACTCATAGATGTGGGATTATGCTATGCTCCCATAGTTACTCTCACAGCTGTATCCATTTGCATTTGCATTTGCACCTAGCTTTAGTTAGGACTAAGTTTTTTTCTAAAAACTCACCATAATTGTTTCAATGAGGTTATCACAAATAATGTAAGGCAGTAAATTCATGTTTCCAACAATTCTCTCATGTAAAACTTTTCTAACGTATTTTCAATACAAGTTTATATTAGACTATTAGTTTTTGCGCAGTGTCATCCGTATGCCATTATTTACGGACGATATACTCCATATTTGCTTGTTATTGGTTATGAAATTCAATTTTCGCGATCGTATTTACAGTAACGGGGTCCTGCTCGACCTTAATACAATATTTTCAACTGATTGCGTTTGATTTATGCCCCTTCATTATTTGGTTATCTCAAATCTATAAATCGATTTGTCGGAGACTGGAGACCAAAGTAATAGTAAGCATACATTTTTTGCTTAAAATTACTTATAGAACAGAATATTCACTACAAAATAGGGGATAGCGACAAACAGCGAGTTAATCTGAAGTAATCTAAGTAATAAAGTAAGTGAGAATAAATAAAAGCTGTTAAGTTTAGTGTATTAAGTGAATAGTGATAAGTGATTTATACCTGCAAGCCGGTTTTGTGATATTGCAACTTGTCAGTTCACGGTAAATCAAAGCTATCTAAAAAAAAGTAGTACCAAATCTAAACTAAAAATCATTATAATAAATAATTATTCCACTACCACACCCTTTTCTTACACTACTTTGTTTAACCAAAAGGAAAAATAAATATAGTTAGGGGTACCTGGAATAATAAAATGCGAAAGAAATAATAATGAAATATCCCAAAAGCAATTGTCTGGAGGATAATTTTTGCACACTCTGATTCCTTTAGTTTCTAGATGCTTTTGATTTATAGAGGACTTTTGTGACAACTAATTGTGAATAATGATGATGTTATAAATGTTTTCAGTATAAAGAACTGCAAACATGGAAAAAGATAACAAAAAATGCCAAAAATCATAGTAATTTATAGAGGAAAAATGAAGGACAAATCAGCAGAGTGATTCACCTCATTTGACGAGCTTGAAGGCCCGTTGAAAGTTGAAAAGCTACTTTCTCATTTGCGCATTATTCTCCGTTGCTGTTACAGTTCGCCGTTGAGCGTGACGTTCCCTGATGTTCAGACATAACGAAGTTTTAAGTTTTGCAGTTCGCTGCTCGTGCCGTTCGCATATTAACCAATCAAAAACTTGGTCGTTTGACAAGAATCGGGATTAGTGGGTTTAACTTAACCTTAAATATTAAATATGCTATTAAGAGCTGAGTACCTGAGTCACGTTGAGTAAGATTCATTTTTGTTGATTGGATGATTTGTGCTTTGTGACAAAACACAACGGAGGCGAACATTAAACGTCAGGATTATAAATTAACACTATCAACGGCAAGTGCAACGTCAAACAGCAAGGGGAGCTTTTCACCGTCTGGGGGCGGGCTCAGAAGAATACCCCCAGGGGATAGCCCACCTGTCGTAAAAGGCGACTAATAGGTTAGATTCCCAGGAATCTAGAGGAGTGAACCTCGATAAAAAACCAGCGACATAGGGAAGGCAGCTATGTTGTGGTGTAGTGTAGGCAACGGAAGCCACTGCGTCCGGAGGCAACCGCGAGAAAAAGCCTAGAGGAGTAAACCTCGATAAAACAATCCGTAATCTACGTTGTTAGCTACCGTGGCAATGGATGAATGGCTGCGCGAAAGTCAGTCAGAAACGGTGCCTCCGGGATACCTGGTGACCTCCCGGAGTAACCAGCCTTACCACCACAAGCGGGGCTCTGTGGTGGTGGACATTCAATTCCCTAGCTACTCGTGGGATGGAATATGGACAAAGAAGAAAGAAAAATAGAACAGGAGGTTATGGATGAAGAAAGGCAAGGAAATGGAATTTTTGGTAAGTCGACGAAGGTAAAACGAACGCCTGATAAGGCGGGGGAGACGAGAGGGAGGAGTGATACTGGAGTAAAGAGAAAGGAGGTATCGCCTCTGGAGGACAAGGAACAGAAGAGGAAACTGAAGGAGAAAGGAAAGAAGGAAATGGAGGATTGGGAGGAAGAAGAGAAGGAGAGTGTAGAGAGATTGAAGGATATGGTAAGGCGATTGGAGGAGAAGGTGGAAAGGCTGGAGGAAGAGAAGGCAGCGGCAGAGGGGCGGGTCAAGGAATTGGAGAGGTTGAGGGGGGAGGACGATAGCAACGGGATAATGCAAACACGATGGGAGGTGGGGCAAAGAGACTGGGAAGGATGGCTGGAGGTTAGAGATAGGGACTGGGATGGTAAAAAGGGGGAGGGAATAGAGGTGAAGGTGGGAAATCCAATATTAGGGGATGAAAAGGTAAAGGTGGTATGGGTGACCAAGGAAGACAGTGGAATGGAGAAGGGAATACAGAGGATGTTTAGGGATAGGTACCCGATGCTAGGCGGAAAAGGAGAGGAAATGGAGTGGGTCAAGGAGGTACGCACTACGGAAAGGAATGGGGTAAGGGTGAAGACGGAGGAGTTGATCTGTCGGATGGAGGGAGATTGTAGGGATGAGAAAAAGGTGTTTGAGCTGATGAGTCGACTGTTTGGGGTAGTGGGGAGCGGGGACAGCATTGGACTCCACAGGCTTGAGCAGGTAGAGGTGGAGGTGCTGAAGAAGATGGTGGCGTGGGTGAGAGGTGGCGGAGGTAACAATCTATACAGATGGGGAGAAGGAAAAGGAGGGTAGAAATGGGGCGATAATCCTGAAGGATATCGGGGAAGTCGATCAGGAGGGGATCGAGAGGATTAAGAAGGGGTTGAGGGAGATGACAGGGGAGTGGGTGGATAGACTCAGAGTCTCAAGAAATAGGGAGGTGGTAATAGAGGCAAAGAAGGGGGTTGAGGTGAGGGGAATTCTGGGGGAGGTAGGAAGGGTAACAGGAGCTAGGGTGGTCGAAGCGGGGAGGGGAACAAAAACCATTAAAATGGTAGGGATAGAACCGTGGATGGAAGATGAAAAGGTGAGGGGGAAAATAGAGAATTTGATTGGGAAAGGGACAACGGTGATTGAAGTGGTAAGGGAGAGGAACGGGATGAAAATGGCGGTGGTGAGGGCGGAATGGGAAAAAGCGGTAGCCTTTTTGAAAAAAAAGGAGATTAGATTGGGGTGGAACAGGGTAAATATTATAGAGGGTAGAGAGGATGACAGATGCTTTGGATGTGGGATAAAGGGCCATAAAGTAACAGGGTGTAAGGTGAAGGTAGTCAAGGAGAGGAGTAAGTGTTGGCTTTGTAAGAGCGAGGATCACATGGCGAGAGACTGTCGGCAGGCTTTCCTTTGTAGGGTATGTGGGGAAAGGGGACACAGGCCAGGGGAGATAGAATGTAGTAGGGGAAGGGAAGAAGTAGAAGGAGACGATGGAAAAGGTGAAGGAAAAAATGGGAGGGACCCTCTGGACCCCTCAGAGGGGACGAGTCTGGTCAAATAGGAGGAAGGGGACAGCATTGCGCGGGAAGGAGAAATGTAGGGGATGTATGGAGAGTGTTACAGATAAATTTAGGGAAATGCAGGATAGCGCATGATATATTGGATGAAGTGATTTTTAGGAGGGAAGTGGATGTAGTGTGTGGATCCGAGGTGAATGCTAGATATGTGGGGAAGCAGGGATGGATTATGGACGATACAGGAGAAGCAGGAATAAGAGTGGTGGGGGATGGATTGAGGGCGGATGAAGTGAGGAAGGGAAATGGATGGGTGGTAGTGCGAATGGGAGACATGGTGGTGTATAGTGTGTATATAAGCCCAAATGTCAGCCTGGAAGAATATGAGAGGAGCATGACAGGACGATCTGAGGGTTTCAAAAGGAAAAAGGAGGATCATAAGGAGAATGGTGGCAGGGGACTTCAATGCGAAGAATACTATATGGGGGGGGAAGAAAACGGACAGGAGAGGGGAGATCCTTGAGGAAGTGTTAACATCCAACGGGTTGGTGCTGAATGATGGACTACTGCCCACCTTCGTGAGGGGTGACGGGGGTTCATCATTCATTGATATAACAGCATGTGATGAATGGCTGTGGGAAAGAGTGTTTAGTTGGGGGATGCTGGAGGATGAGGAAAGCTTGAGCTTACATAGGTATGTGGAGACGGATATAAGGAAAGAGAGAAAGGATTTAGTGGAAGAGTGGGAATGGAAGTGGACGAAAGCCGAGGCAGAGAGAATGAGGAAGAAAGTAAGAGAAGAGATAGGAAGGGGACTTGGACATGATGCAGATGAATTGTACAATGTGATACAGGGCTGCAAAAGAGAGGGAAAGAGGGGCAATAGGCGTGAGCGGAGGGCCAATTACTGGTGGAATGAGGAAATAGAGGAGCTGTGGAGGGAGTGTAAGAAAGAACGAAGACGGATGCTGAGAGGAAGAGGAAGGATAGAGGGAAGAGGGAGATATAAAGAGAAGAAGAAGGAACTGGAGCGTAGAGTGGAGAGGGAAAAAAGAGGGAAGTGGGAAGAGTTACTGGGGGAATTGGAAAACAATCCATGGGGAGGGGCGTATGAGATAGCGGTGAAGAGGATGGGTGGAAATAGAAACGAGGTTCTAGAGGAGGATTGGGAGAAGGAGATCATAGAGAAATTGTTCAAAGGGGGAGAAGGAGGAGTGGGTGGCAGAGTTCAGGAAATCCAAGATACAAGGGGGGTAGTGAAAATGAGGGGGATAAGGCCGGTAGAGAAGTGGGAGGTAGAAGATTGGGGGAGAAATATTAAAGTGAGAAAAGCCCCAGGGATAGATGGCCTGAGGGGTGATATGGTGAAGAGGCTGTTGGATGACAATAGGGAGTACTTCTGGGAACTATTCAACAGGGTGCTGAGGGAGGAGTTCCCGGAAGGATGGAAGGTAGCCAGGGTGATACTGATGAAGAAGGCGGGTAGAGAGGGGAAGCGGGCGGGGGACTATAGGCCTATCAGCCTGCTGTGTGGTATGGGTAAACTGATGGAGGGGATAATAAGGGATAGGATTGAGGAGGAAGTTGGTAGGAATGGGGGTTTTAGGGTAAACCAGCATGGGTTCACGAAGGGGAAATCTTGCATCTCGGCACTGAGCAAGGTGATGGGTTTGGTGGAAAGAGCTAGGGAGGGCAGCTGGAGGAAGAAGAAATTGGCCCTATTCGTGTTCTTCGACGTCGGGAACGCGTTCAACATTGTCAGCAAACGGGCAGTGTTGAGCGCGTTGCTGAGGCTTGGAGTGGAGCAGGGGTTGGTTAACCTGGTGGAGGACTACCTGACGGGGCGTGTGATTGTAGACTCCAGAGGGAGGAGATATGAGATGGAGGCTGGAGTGCCTCAGGGCTCGGTTCTTGGACCGACGCTCTGGAAGTGTGTGTTTGAAGAGGTTTGTGGGATAGTATGTGAAGAGGGATGTGAGATTACGGTGTATGCGGATGATGTGTGTCTGGTATGTACGGCAAAGGGAGAGGCGGAGATAGAAAGAAAGGCGGAGAGAATGTGCAGGAAGATTGTGGAGAAGATAGAGCGGTGCGGACTGGAAGTGGCGGAAGAGAAGACGGTGGGGTTGCTAGTGAAGGGACGGAGCAGGGCAAGGGAAGTGGGGGTGATGGTTAAGGGAAGGATAATTCGCATGGAGGAGTCTGTGAAATACCTAGGGGTGTGGTTGGATAGCCAATTATCCTTCAAAACCCATATGGTAAAGGCGGCAGAGAAGGGTAAAGTGAGGGCAGCATGGCTGGGGAGATTGATGTGTAATGTGAAAGGGCCGGGAGAGTGGAAGAGGAGGGTAATTGGTAGGACGGTAGAGCAGAGTATGCTGTACGGTGCGGAGGTGTGGGGTGAAAGAGCGGGGGTGAATGCGAGGGTTAGGCCACTTCTGCGGGTGCAGAGAGGGATACTGCTGAGGGTGGTGCAGGGGTACAGGACAGTGGGTGGACTGGCAGCAGCGGTGCTGGCAAGGTCCTACCCATTGGACGTGTTGGCTAGAGCTAGGAGCAAACGCTGGAGGGGTGCGACCAATGAAGAGGTACGGGAATGGATGGAGGAGGAAATGGAGAGAAGGTGGGAGGAGTATGAGGGCGCGCTAAAAGGAGCGATTGGGAATAGGAGAGATTGGATTGACCGGAAATTCGGGGAGGTGAACTACTTCTTGACACAAGTGCTCACTGGACATGGGTCGAGAGTAGGGTACCTCCACAAGATTGGGAAACGAGAGACTGGTGTGTGCGAGAGGTGTGAAGTGGAGGATGATGTGGGGCATGTGTTTAGATGCTGGAGGAACGAGGAAGTGCTGAAGAAGTTGGAGAGGAAACTAGGGGAGGCGGTTTGGGTCTGGACCTGGACCCATTCGAACATGAGTTTCCCATCTCGGCCCGAAAAAAAAAAAAAAAAAAAAAAAAGGGGGAGCTGGAACGGTAATGGCGACGGCAACTGCAAGTTTATAAATAGACCTTAAAAGAGCGGCCACCATTCCTATAGGAATATGCAACCTATATACATGCTGTCTCTTTTATCATAAGGTAACATTACTATATTTTAAACCGTAATAGATACGAAGACGATTAAAATGGACAAAAAGGTAACTTTTATGGAGAACAATATATTTCTTTAAAAAAAATATAGGGACACTCTTCATTCTCGAGTTATGCAGGAAAAACTGAAAATGCTGCTTTTGGTTTTTTGAGCATAAAATTTTCAAATAAAAAAATATCAAAAATTGGAAAATGAAAGTTTTATTTTATCACAAATTCACTATAGCCATGTATCAATAAATTTTCGATACGACGTTTCGTGTATTCTCGAGGCAAACATCAATATTTTTTTTAAAAAAGGCCTCTTTTATTGCAGTTATTAGTAAATCTTTAAAATCCGTATTCAGTGATATATTACACTCAATGCGGTCCTGTCTTTTGTAAACTTGTTTTGATTCCGTCAATCAAATGTAACGATATCTTTACTTCCGACATTACCTAATAATTTCTATAAAAAATTTGACTCAACAAAATGTTTTCTTATTTCAAAAGTTGTAATGTAAATTTTTCAGTATTCCATAAAACTACAGAAATTATCCATGAATTGTTACCAGAGACGGTGTTCTTTATCTATGATTGTTATTGCCCAAGTACTTGTTTTAAAGTAACTGATAATGTCATGAATTGTTATTACTCAAATATTTTTTTGAAGTGTAAGACAATTTTTTTTCTCACCCTGTTATTCTTAAAATAGTTTCCGTTTCAAGTAAAATAAATTAAGTTATGGTTATACCCTAATATTTCAGAAATGCAATCTCGACAAAACAACCAATTGTCTGAAACAGATAAATATAGTATCATAATGTCACGTCGGCGATAAAGTAGTCCTCGAGGCCACGAAAGGGGAAACAAAATTTTAAGAACGATTCGAGTTTTAGCTCCTAGTAACTACCTGAAGTGTACACTTGAGCCAAATAAATCTGTTTTAATATAGTGTGAATTGTGGTGCATTGTACAATAAAATATCAGGAGTTAAATAGGTGAGTTTATTTCACAGAGTAATTCAGTTTTGCCTGCTATTTGATATTTGATTTTAAAAGATATTTTATCACATAGAGTATATATATTTGCTAATTATTTTTAATAATTACTTTGTTTAAAGTTCTTTAATATTCAACGTTATTAAGAACATTAATTTGTTGTTGCATTTCCTATTCATCCAATCCTACTGTATTGTGGAGAGTTTGTGCCACTTGCAGTTTATCTCACATACATATACTGTATTGTGGAGAGTTTGCGCCACTTGCAGTTTGTCCATTCCTGATACAGGGTGACTACTCACGTCACCCGTATCTTCTTCCACCCCCTGTATTGTGGAGAGTTTGAGCCACTTGCAGTGTAACCTTATTTTGCTGTAGGTACTGTGGAGAGTTTGTGCCACTTGCAGTGTATGATTATTTTGCTGTACTGTGGAGAGTTTGTGCCACTTGCAGTGTAATATTATTTTGCTGTACTGTGGAGAGTTTGTGCCACTTGCAGTGTATTATTATTATTTTGCTGTACTGTGGAGAGTTTGTGCCACTTGCAGTGTATTATTATTTTGCTGTACTGTGGAGAGTTTGTGCCACATATTCCTTACATGCACCGGGGAGAGTTTGCGCCCCTTGCACCTTTCCTAATAACCCTAAATATTTACAATTAGGCATTTATTTTTGATCAAGTGAAGTTTTAACTTTACTTTAGTACTGATATGCATAATCACAGTTCAAACACATGAGATGCACCTTGTATATTATTGATACTTCCATTAATTTTGGGGATTTCAACTATACTAATCGTTAGTTAAATAATTAATTATTATTTATGGCAAATTGAATACTCAGAGTGTTTTTCTATCTAATTCCAGGTACGTCATCTCGGTTGTTCAACTTACTTGGACCAGGTCCATATTGACTGTTCAATTAAATCCAGGCATCACGTCCAGTGTCTTGTAAATAGTTATTTTCAACATTTAGATTTGTTTTATTATCTATAATATAAACAATCGAATGTAAGTACACAGTAAGTAATTAAAAGTTAAATTCTAATTAAATATATCAATCTTAAGTTAAGTTTTTCCCTCCTTCCAAAAGTAACTGATAATGTCATATTTTATTTCGAAACGCTATGTAAGATCTAAAGTACATTTGTACAAAATGAAAACAGGTTCACAAAAGAACCACGACAGGACCGTATTTAATTTTTTTTCCATTGATGATGTTAGTTATTTGAGGTAAAACGTAATAAAAATCTTAAGTGTGATATATCTCTGAATTTGGATTTTAAAGATTAACTAATAATTGTAATGAAAGAGGCAGGTCCGTATTTAAAAAAATATTGATATTAGCCTCGTGAAGACACGAAACGTCGTATGGAAGATTCATTGGTGCATGGCTATAGTAAATTTGTGATCAAATAAAATTTTCCTTATCCATTTTTCGATATTTTTTATTTAAAAATTTTATGCTCAAAAAACCAAAAGCAGCATTTAGTTTTCCCTGTATAACTCGAGAATGGAGAGTCTCAAATATAATGTTCTTCATAACAGTTACATTCAAGAGGGGTACAAAATTATTTTAAATTTGAAAAAGGTCGATATGAGCGCGCCTTATGAAATTTTCAAAGCGGTATAACTTTTCAAGGATTGGTCAGATTTTAACGCTTAAGTTGTCCTTTCAAGGTATTTTTGGGTCTACGTACCTTCTTAATGGCCCTAATGGCTGCCAAACGGACGATAGGAAGCACATAGGAACTAGATCCACGGATAGTTCACTGGTTGTATACAACTGTGGTGAGACCCATGGTTACCTATGCAGCCCTAGTTTGGTGGCCAAAAACAGATCAGAGGAAAGCCGAACTGGAGCTATCAAAACTTCAGAGGCTTGCCTGTCTGTGCATTCTCAATCTTCCGCCTCTTGCTCTGCATGTTAAGGCGGAAGCGAGAGTGGCTGCATACAGGCTGGAATGCAATGGGAATTGGCACGAAGGAACCAACTCCCATAGTCATTCCAGAATCACAGATGTTATCACAAACACCCTTCTTGAAATGAGAAGTGATAACATGTTGGCCACAATTAACGACAACCAACCTTACCATATCCAGCTAAACTGGGATGGATTGGAAGCAAGCAGTCAGGAAGGAACGTTGGTATGGTACACAGACGGATCTAAAACTGACAAAAGAACAGGAGCTGGAGTCCATGGTGCCAGACCCAGGTGCAATATCCACACATCGTTGGGGAAGTTTGCATCTGTATTCCAGGCAGAAATCTACGCTATCGAAACGTGTTTGCAAATGAACATCGAAAGGGAGTATAGGGGCCAAAATATTTAAACGATAATAAACTCTTAAGTGGGTCCCGTGGCACAAGGGTATTGTAGATAATCAAAAGGAAGACACCCAAGCAAAGCTAGGGTCTGAAACTGCATTCACTGGACCTGAACCAGTATTTGGAATATCAAAATCTGCTGCACGGGTTTGTACATCTCGGTGGATTTGAACTAAACATCAGACGTACTGGAGACACGTGCCAAAACAGGAACACAGCAAACTCTTGGTCAAAAACCCCTCGGAGTCTCTGACTAACGAAATACTAAACCTCAGCAGGGGCCAGATAAGGAAAGTGACGGGATTACTCACCTGTTACTGTACCCTAAGGAAGTACATGCATACAATTGACATATATAGGGAGGAACTTATCTGTCGGTTGTGCATGGAAGATGAGGAAACATCCTCTAACATCATCTTCGAATGCGAAGCACTGTCTCATTGGAGATATAGACTCCTAGGACTAGAGTATCCAAAGGAGGATTTCTTCAAGAAGGACCTAGTGAAAAGACTGTCGAGCCTGATAAGGGCTATTGGTCTCTCCACATAAACGGTATAACCAAGAACAGAAAAAGCCTAAAGGCTGAGGTGCCGATGAGGTCTCTAAGCCTCTGACTGGTGGTGCCGAACAAATCAATCAATCAATCACCTTCTTAATGACACTTTATTCACAGCAAACAGACTTTTATATAAAAATATCCGTATATTTGTCTTGAAGAGATGACAGCTGAGCAAACTTATAAAATATCTCCCGACTCCTCTGCTATATTTCTCGTATGTAGAATGTTTAGTCAATCAGATCCTAAATTTAAAAAAAAATGTGGAAGTCTCACTTCATCTGCCTCAATATTATATTAATTACTATGCATTATACAAAAATAACTCAAGTGGTACTTCTTACATCAAAGAATAAATATTTCCATTAAATCTAAGTGTGTTTAGGATGTGTGTCTAATAACATTATAGATTATAGCAGTGAAGGTTTTATAAATTGTTTAGTTTGTACAAATTTTCTTTAATTTATTGCTAAAGAAATTTACATTCAATAACGTAGTAATAAAGATTCAAATTCGTATATCGATATTTTTCTTATTATTCTGATATTTCACTGTGTGGAAATAATTGTGAAATGAGTGACTTCTTTAAAAAAAATACAATCTATTTGAGGTTGGAACAGTCTGATTCTCTAAGAAAGTGGCTAGATGCTGCTCAAGAAAATAATTCAATAGGATAATTACTCTTATCAAGGATCAACTGATATTATTGTATAGTATTAATTATTTTCAGAACACAAATAGTAGGTATCCTCACAAGAATTTACAAAACCATTAAACTAGAATTCACGGAATTTTATCAAATGTCTAAAATTTTGGCGTTGATGCCTTGAACATAACTTTTTGCTACGTAGAAGGATTACTCTTATACCACTAAAATGTTTTTCTCTAGTAATTATTACAAAAACCAGGCGGTTTTGGATCACTAAAATCATTGTATAAAGTATACAATGCTAAAACTAATACTCTAGATCGAAAATACCGTTTTACTTTTGGTTTGGTTTCTGAAAGTGGTCTGTTCAGAACCATGCACTGCGATAATACTATTTATCTACATATTCAGGACGCACAAATGCAGCTCATATGGTCTGTAGTCTAACGAGTTCAGCAACCACACATTAGCACATAATGTGTTTCACTGATCCATCTTTTTTAGGCAGAGACGACACTCGGCTTTTTCGACCAGCCATATTCTGCCCAAATGATAGTTTAATCTCCAGTGAGGAGTCCGGTTATAGACCTGATCTCCTCCCTATCCATGCTCAGCAAGGTGCCTGTTTCCAGTTTTGTAGGTCTTTTCATAAAGATCTTGACTTGCCTTAAGCCATTAAGCCCTTACTTTGCAGTCCATCTGATCTGAGACAGATCTATTAGCCAAATTTGAAAGTATTCCGAGTCGGGGCTACGGGCCTATGAAGAGGGACCCTGGGAAACTAGTCCCTCTTTTTTAGTGTGACCAGGAGTTCATTACTGGACAACTTTATTGATTGCACCCAGTTGGTTTAGGAGAAGTCACACCAATTTTGAATTGAAGCTGCTAGAGCTTAGTGAAACCCAGCTGCCAGAAGATAATTTTATTGACCTGTAATCGTTCTACAGCATCCACCCAACGCACAGATAACGAAATCTTCCGCTTGAAAGAATAATGCACGCTATCCAAGACTCTCAATAGGCTTTTACAATGCAATTCAAAATATAAGGTTTTATTAACGACAAAATAATTAAAGAGAAGAGGAGTAGCTGATGGTCAACTGATTAAAAGTTAAAATACTATATAATTGATATTATGAATTTATGCACCTCTTAAGTATGTATTAGGCCTCTTTTATGCACTTGTGGTTATGTGGTTTGTGGTCGGACGAGTGTTTTCGTGTGGTCTCGTTTTACCTTTTTATGCAATTTGCAAGGGTTCAAGAAGCTGTTGAATGTATTGCAGTGTTGTCAGAGCTGGAAGACAATATGGATCCTTGTGTGTTATATTATTTAATAATACATCACAAGAAGCAAGGAAATCAAACACGGTGGGCTGTCCATCCGTCCAAACTGTACTTGTGCATACCAGTGGTATGTGTATTTAAAAAATCTGTAACCGCAGATGTGGTCGGACGTTTGTAGTACAAATCTATATTTTCTATGGCACGACAACCGCACGTTTATAAACCACGACCACAAATTTCTTGTTCATAACTGCATACAAGAAAAATATAGAAAGTATCTACAAATGCACGAGAAACTATATAAGAACAAACAATGAGCACTCCGAAGAATTCAACACTCATGAAGGACTAAGACAAGGAGGAGTACTTAGCCCAACGCTCTTTAACGTAGTACTTGATGATGTGATTAAAGAAGTAAAACTTAACACCAAAAAACTACAAGTGGGATACAGAAATATGGAACCTATATACCTATCAGAGTGTGCCTTCGCAGACGATCTGATGATATGTGCTAAAAACTTGAAAGATTTACAACAAAACTTAGAAGCATGGAATTTAGCACTCGATAAAAGAAATCTAAAAATAAATTTAGACAAAACAGAAATAATGGTACTAGGGAAAAATGAGCAGAAAGTAATAGTAACATTAAACGACTACGTCCTAAAACAAACAGACCATTTCAAATATTTGGGCGTCACGCTACAAAATGATGGAAAAAACGAAGCAGAAATAAACGACAGATTAGAAAGTGCAACCAAACTGTATTACTCCTTAAATAACGCACTTATTAGGAAAAAAGAAGTATCCAAAAAGACAAAAATGACAGTATATAAGACAATATACCGACCGATATTGATCTATGGAAGCGAAAGCTGGACGCTCACAAAACAGCAAAAGAGTCAGCTCCAAGCGGCCGAAATTAAATACCTAAGAGCGGTCAAAAACATCACTAGGAAAGACAAAATAAGAAACGACGCAGTGAGGCAAGAATTAGAAGTCGAGCCATTAATAACACACATAGAAAGACAACAACTGCGATGGTTCGGACACCTAGTTAGAATGGAAAGTAGCAGACAAACCAAAAGAACATGGCAAGCAAAAGCGTCTCAAAAGAGGACCAGAGGTAGACCTAAGAAAACTTGGAATGACGCCATAGCTGAAAACTTAAAGAAGAGAAACAAAAGTTGGACAGAAGCGAGAAGATTAGCACAAAACAAGAAAGAGTGGGCAAAATTTGCATATAGTTAAATTATACCACCTTAACACCTTCGGGTACACTAAGGTTTTCGATTATATATATATATATATATAACTGCATACAATGAATCATTGTATCTTGTATAGTTTTCGAGCGTGCATAAAAGAGGCCTAAAACTCACCGACTTTATGGTTAAATAACTTGGAATCTATAACTTAATTTATTTTACCGTCTAGACAGTGTCAGAGTTTTAACTTGCTAAAAGCAAACGCAGATTAAATTTAAGAGATAATCCCTCTAATTTTTTCTTTTATCAGTTAAAATTTTTTCTTTGTTTCTTTTACGAACTTTCGTGTAAATATATCCGCATTAAAGCCATTCCTACTGTCTGCCTTTATCAATAATTTAGAAGTATATAGATAGGGTAGACTTTTTATTCACTTGCAAAGTTAATAAGGTGTGTAATAAGCTTTCAGTAAGGCTAAGTTGATCAAAAGTTACATTATCTAAAATAGAGAGGCAAAAATATGCTAAAAATATCCACAAAATTGTTTTCAAAATTATAAACTACAACCAATGATTGTTTTTATAAACAACTAATTAGAAATACCAGCAAAAAATTAGAATTAATTTAAGGAAGAGGACGGATTTGTGGAAAATATTTTTTATTTGATCGTCCTCCATATTTGCAGAAATTTGCACTGAGCGAAAATTGCGTTGGAGTTGGATTTGAAAGCATTGTCCACGTCAGATTTGCATTGGAGACCGTCGGCAGGCGTTGGAAAGTTGGTCTGTTCGCGACTTACTCCTAGGAGTTAAGTTCGATTCCCCAAAACTGTACACACCAAAAACAACGAGCTCCAGCATAGTTCACATGTGCCAATGGCAGGCATGACTTAAAGCCACGTACAATTTACTTAACAAAAGGAATAAGAAACGGAGGCACAGACGCTGGTGGTTAACAATACCGGATAAAAACAGAAGTTCCAACTGCGCAAGTAATTCGTCTACACCAAACTATAATAGTCACAACCAAGCCACAACATAATAACAATCAGCAGGTTAACTCTAGTGATGGGAAACGTTTCGCGCAGATCTGTTTGGGCGGGGCTAGAATGTCAAAACAACGACAGCGACGACGTGGAAGCTGTAGAAATTTAACTCCCAACTAACTGACTTTTCTGCTATGTATTATACATTTTTGTAGTCGTCTGGTAGAGTAGAATCCAATAATGCAATAATGTATAGTGTTCTATTTAAAAAATTGGGTGTGGTGACCATAGGGGGGAGGGGGTTGAAGTTTTAACTTTTACATATGAGCAAAAAGACGTCCCCCTTTATATAATTTTTCATAAAAGTGACTCCTTCAGAATTATGTGGGGTGGATAGTTTTCATTCAAATGCTCTGTATATTGAATAGTATTGGACCTAATACACCTCCTTGCGGGATCCCACATCTAATCCGGTCTCTACCACTGGTTCCATCAGCCATTTCTACAGTCTGATATTGATCTGATAGATAGCTTTTAAATAAGTGAAGACATATTCCTCGAATTCCAATCATGACTTACAGTGTCAAAGGCCTTAGTGAGTAAGGAGTAGGTGTTGTAGAAGTAAATACAAAAAGCCCTGGAGGCTGAGGTGTAGGATGGGACCAGCAACATAGAAAAAATAACTTCCGACTTATCTCAAAATTCGCATTTTCTTGCACTCATACTTACAATAAACTGATAGGCATTGTTTGGAATGTCAAATTGTCACTGTATTTGCTACTTATGTCCCATTCTTATAGTAGACTTCAATACTATCAGAATGTTATTGCAAAAAATATTTCTTTATTCACTATTATTTTCATCACAAATATGATCTACTGTGAATGGACATAAAAATTTGGGTACATGTAATTTGGTTCCCATATTAAAAAGGGTCCGAAAAAATGTCCAATTTGGTTCCCAACCTAATTTTTATGTGTAATTTAGATCCCAACATTTTTAGTTTACCAGGCCTTTATTAGTAATTTGGCTCCCCATATTTACTTTTTATAATTATTTATTATAGACAAAGTATTCACAACATATAGTTTCTAAAAAAAATGTTACTGAAACACATATACTCATGTAATATTCTTCGAATGATCTTCGTAGGTTTTTCGGACATGACCTCTACAGCTTTTCGTTTGCAGGAAGAATTAACGATTTAAGTCCTTCACAAATGAATCATGAAATTGTTCTTGTATATGTTTTGTAACTATTAAACTTTCATCACATTTGCTTCTGTTTGTACAAGTCCATCGCTTCTCACCACTTTTCAGGTCCTCTTGAAAACCATATTTGTAGTTATGAATAATTAATAACTGATAGATCGAATATAATAGAATTAATACTATTATAACGCCTTACAAAATTTTGAAAAATATTTTTCAAAAAACAATGACCGTTCAACTAAGAAGGAACAACTACTTCTCGGGCTGTATTCCTCGACAGATATTGAATTACACTTCTAAGCTAAACGGGGTTTGTAATTAGAAGGGACAACTTCACTTGTAGACCGGTTTCGGCGTATATGCGCCTCATCAGTATAATGTAGATATCCTCCGTCCAAGTACTCTAAGAGCATAATCCTGGACTGGAGACAACGCTGAAATCACACTGATATATTAACCCAGGTGAAGGAAATGTTTAACCATAAACCAAAATTCTATATTGACAAAAAACCATCTCGGAGTTGTAGTTATTTACTTAATTACAGTTTCCTGTCAAATTGTCATATGTTAGTAAAGAGTGTTACCAATAGATCGAAGATAATAGAATTAATACTATTATAACTTGGGTTAATATATTAATGTGATTTCAGCGTTGTCTCCAGTCCAGGATTATGCTCCAGAGCTCTTGGACGGAGGACATTGTAACGTTAATTTCGTTCACTTTACTTTCCTTCGGTTAATTAATAATAAATTATCGTATGGGCGGCGAATAGCCAGTCCTTTCTCATACCCAACACCGAGAAATGTTTCAAGGCTGAATATATTTGCTGTTGACGAGAGTCGAAATCAACGTTTCTATACGGGCCGATCGAGGTCCGTCTGTCGTGAAAATAGTCACTTCTATCTTGATATTCCCACTTCAGTACTCGCTCTTATCTCTTCTTCTACCAATTATCAATTAAATATGAATCAAGAATTCACTACTGAAATGTAAATTCCTTTCCTGGTCAAAGCGTATGAGCGTGACATGAACATGAGACGTAAGTCTGTTATCTTTCACATGATTTCGTGTATTTAAACAGTGGCAAAAGGGTTTCATTCTTCTTTCCTGTGAACATGTGCCATTGAAGCCTTTCCAACTTATCGTATCTTATCTTTAAGAAGTGCATTCCTCGGAATGCACTTTACCTGGGACACTTTACCTGGACCCGAACTTTACCTGGGACACTTTACCTGAAACTTTACCTGGACCTGAGAACTTTACCTGGACCCAGACCCAGAATTTCACCTGAGATACTACCTGGAACTGTAACCCAAAAAGGACACCAAGGACACCATCTCCTCACCATCACTCCAGGAAAGTAAAATAAATATTTCATCGCTTCTTCAACAACCTCTATGAACTAGTCATTTAATTTTTCTTATTTTAAATTGTAACAAAAGTCAATATACAACTTGTAAATTGAATAACGTTGTTCATAAAGTTTATTTTCCCTTCCAATCTTACAGGATTTGTCGTTATAATGCTGATGTGAATAACAAATAAGCTAGTAATATTCAGGGTGGCACCCACTTACCTTTTTTAACTTTCATAATTTACCTTTATCTAATTTCAGTACCTTAAATAAATTTCAAGTAGGATTACCCGAGAACCGGTAAGACTACTCTCTGAATTTTTACTAGTTTGGTCTCAGAATCTACACCTGAGGTGCTCTCTAAACTGAGTAGCCGTTGCAAATTGTCGCCCAACATTGTTGGAGGCGTTGCAAATTAGCATTACCTTATCGTTACGTAACAACATCTACCTTGTACTGATGAGGTGCACATATGCCAAAACCGGTCTACAAGTGGTATTGTCCCTTCCGAGACCAGAATGGTTGGTTATATCTTGCAGAAAGTCACAGATTCTAATTAGAAGTCAAATTTGTAAAACAAGCACATAATAGATACTTACTTTGCAATAAACTATAATAAAATAAACAAGGGATTACGCCTCTTATACAATAATGCCTGAGAACCAAATTACCAATGACCTTTTTGAGGCTGGGAACCAAATTACATATTATTGACAGGCATCTTAACTTGATATCTAATCTTCTACCTGGCTGGAACCAAATTACCAACACCCAAAAATTTTTTGATGTCTTAGGCTACTTATCATTGATTGTGAGGTTCGTCTGGTTGTCGAGTTTTTTTCGTGAGTGTCAAATGGGGACAAAAATTAAATTATTCTAGGTAACTGGAAAAAAGATTGTGGTATAATTATCCCCCGCCCCCCAAATAAAAGAATAATGACTATACCACAGGGAATATACAGAAGAAATTCTCAATTTCAAAAGTCTTGGAATAAATGTGGAAAAATGTGAGTACAGTAGAATCCCTATTATCCGTGCGCGCTTTAACCGGGCGGCGGATTTTCCGTGCGGCATTTCCGCACCCCTAATGCATGTATGTATGTGTTTATGTACTTATTATTTTCGTCAACTTCGACCGACTGGTTAATTGAACGTAAACAAACGCACAAAATGCATCGTTCCGGTGCTGACGAAAAGCGTAAACGCAATGTTTTAACTATAGAACAAAAGATGGAAATTGTAAAACAATTTGAAATAAACAAAGGTGTTGCTCTACTGGCTAAAACATATAACATTGGAAAACAAACGGTTCGCGACATTGTGAAGAAGAAAGCCGAATTACAGAGCTTTGTAGCTAAAGCTGACAGTGCAAAAGCTGTTTCTGACAGGAAGTCACTAAAAGGATCTACTTTTCCAAAACTTGATGATGCTATGACCAAATGGTTGTTACAAAAAAATCGGAGGGGGTTCCAATATCAGTATCTACGTGTACTAGGCAAGCCCAAAAGTTTCATGAACAGTTTAAAAAACGTCATTGAATACGGCAGTTAGGTATTCAAAGGGAGAAATTAAGTGCTGATGATGTAGCTATGGTAGAATTTTGCTATGATTTGGAAAATCTTATAACGGAGCACGACCTAAGACCCGAGCAAGTGTATAATGGAGACGAAACCGGACTTCATTGGAAAGCAATGCCGAAAAGAACACTTGCTGCAGGTTCAGAAACTAGTATACCAGGTTATTATTTTTACATATGTATTACTGTTTGATTTTTAAAGTTACATTAGGTTTCAAGGAAAGCAAAGACCGTTTGACAGTGTTATGCTGTGCTAATGCAACAGGAACTCATAAGCTTAGGTTAGCTGTCATTGGAAAATCAAAAAATCCGAGGACTTTTAAAAATGTAAAAAGACTGCCGGTTGATTATTATAATCAAAACGCCGCTTGGATGATTTTTGAAAAGTGGTTTTTCGAAAAATATGTACCAAAACCCATCTGCAAGAAAATAATATTCCACCCAAGGCTGTACTGTTACTGGATAATGCTCTATCGCATCCCGATGTAGATCAATTAAAGTCAGCAGATGGAAACATATTCGTAGCATATTTTCCTCCGAATGTGACATCTATTGCCCAGCCAATGGACCAATGTGTTATAGAGACCATGAAAAGGCTTTATAGCAAAGACCTTATGCTTCAATTGCTGGAAGAATGTTACTTTATGGGATTTTGGAAACGTCTGACTTTAAAAGGAGCAATTTATACTGTAGCTCGCTTGGAGTGAAGTGAAAGAGACTACTTTAAAAAAGCATTTGATAAAATAATGACCTTAGAAGAAGATACTGAAATGAAGGTGAGTTATCAATCGAAAACATGGCATCTATAGCCTCACAAATCGAAGGCTTGGAAGAAATAGACAACGAAAAGATAAAAGAATGGATAGAATGTGATCACGAAGAAAAAGGGTATCAGATTATGGATGAAGATTATCTAAATAACCAGACCTCTGTAGAAAGTTCTGATAAAAATAGTGATGCCGATGAAAATACTTTCATCAAAACAAGCCATCGAGAAGCAGGAGATGCAGTAAATGCACCTGAAGAACAGCCTGAAACTGATGACATTCATCTACTTCAACTTAGAAAAATGAAGGAAATTATAAGGGGTAGAATTTACGAAGCCCAAAAAACAAACAAGCAAAGTGATTTTATTCACGTTATTATAGTTCATATACGTAGTATTATGTATAAATATTGAAACTTTTATTTTTTGTTACATGTATCACGTTTCTTTTGTTTCTTTGACGTATGTATTTGTCTAAATAATTTTTTTTTTAAATTAAAAGTGAGGCTTTTGGATTATCCGTGTTTTCGATTATCCGGCAAAGGTTCGGTCCCGGATGGCCCGGATAATCGGGGTTCTACTGTATTTGTAAATTTTGTGTGAAAAAATAATTAATCTCTGGAAATTCAAAAAAGTATCGCTAAGTACCATAGTTACATAAGAAGTAACTGTTCGTTTACCCAGGATAAATTCAACTACAAGTGTTATATAAAATTAATTCAATTTCATAAGTGACATTATAACTACTACAATATTGATCACTTGCTACATCTCGACACACTATCATTTTATTCGTTGCGGTTGAACTTTGTCATTTCACCCCATGGAAACTCGACATTCCCATTGCGGAATGTGTCCCTAAAGAAATTAGCCTTACCGCAGCTATCTTTTTTCTTCATAAAAACAAAACTTTATAAAAAAAATAACATTTGCATAATTTATGTAAAACGTTTTAGCGGTAACTTTTATGAATATATTTTAACTAACTTTAAATAGTTATTCTGGGACTTTTATCGCAAATCACTTGCATAAACAGAATTGTTAAATGGATAAGTATATTATGGCACGAAGCGTAATCAATTTCTTGAAAATAAAAAATTATTCGTTCGAACAGGTCATATTTCAATAAATGTGACTTTTTGGACATTCAAGGTATTTTTATAAGGAAATAATTAACATTCAATTAACATCAAAATATAACTTAATGTTTTAAGGTATCTAAATAAAAGTTTGGTATAAGAATTCATTGATACTTACTAGTCCTCCAGCTACAGTATATACCATCAAGAACACCAACAATCCAAGATGTTGTAACACATTTTTCAGTCTAAGTCTTTTCCACCAATTCCGTACTCGCGATCTAACGTCCATACTGGAACTGAGGTATACTGTAGTGCGAGTATGCACCAAATTCTCCATTTTTCACGATTTATATTTAGAATACACTTAAAGTTAAACAAAAAATCACTTTGAAATTAATTACATTGTGTATTGTTTCTACTCGTTTATTTTTTTAAATTGTACAATATTTGTATATATGAAAACGGAATCCACCTGTTTCGTCAAAAACAATTAATTTTGGGAAGCTGTTTAAAATGACATAATCAAACTTTGTCCCAATTTTTACTTGAGAACATCAATAGGTTACTATTTATATTCCTGACAAAAAACGTCTTCAATACGTCTTTGAATGCTTGCGTTCACCACACAGTTTATTTGTGATAATTGGAATAATTAAAATTCATTTGTGGCAAAATCAGGTCTGTATAGTGTTTGACCTGGCAGTTCAATCAGTAAATATTATTGTAGAAACGGTAATAAAATTTAAAAATTCGTCTATTGCTGGTATTTTTTTTAAACCATATAAAATGTGTTTGTTTTTCTTTGTTTGTTGAATAAAAAAAACTTAATATAGATTGTCATGTTATCTAAGGACGCGTAGAGACTAAGAATGATTGATTATCCTAAATCCCTTGTTTTCATCACAGATATACATCGTTTGGATCAAAATTTGTTGCTCTCACTTTTGTGTATATTTTTGGGCTCCTATATTAACTTTCTCGCTGCGGTTGTCGTAAATCAACTGTCATCATAGAAAATATATTCGATGAAGGATTTGCGTATATAAATTGTGTACATTATTACAATAATAATCGTTAATTATGACTGAAACACTGGTTACACAAAAATTTCACTTTATAATAAAATTTACATTTTTCAGGAATACAAAGATTTATGATAAAGTTATACAATGATATAGGTAGATAAATTTGATTGACAACGTTGAATCCTACAGTACGAGAAAGGAATTCTGTTAGCATAGAAGTTAAACATGTGCTATAAGAGACAATGTATTGGAAAGAAACAAGTATTAATGTTATAAATGAAACTAACTGTTTCTAATTAATTCCACTATTTAATTGAAAAATTATGAAAATTATTAAAGGATATTGATAATTATTTCGATATTGACATATCATCGTCAGAATGACAGAAGTTACATTTTATGTGATACCTACTTGATGATTAATATTTTGGCTAGACCATATAGTAAGTGACCTATCTTGTGATTGACTTAATATATATGAATAGAGAAAAAAAAGAAGATATGATTTTACAAATATTAAAGCTTAGGTATTATTAGCCCTATGGGGATATCCTGGATATCTTTTTCCCATTTAAGATCAGTATAACTGTGCAATGATATAGGAAACCAAGGAAAACTATATCTGCTGATCTTTACAATAGTTACTTAAGAAGACAATTTATTAGTGGAGAGCTCTCTAGATTTATCTGTTCATTGACAACTTCATATTGTGGGTATCTTAAGTGTCTTCTTATTTCTAGTTCTTCAAGGAAATCTAGTTCTTGTTTCTTATCACAAATATGCAGTACTTCTAGTTCTGTGTTAGGTGTTTTAATGAATGTTTTGTGTCAAGAAGGTGTTTTGCGTAATGTGATTTATCTGGCTGTTTTAATCTGTATGCTCGTGAGTGTTCATTGTATCTAATTTCGAAATTTCGAATTGTTTGACCAATATAGACAGCATTACATTCTGGACATTTAAGTTTATATATTCCAGACTTTTTTAATGGGGGTATTTTTGTTTTTACATTTAACAATTTTTTACTCACATTGTTTTCTGTTTTAAAAGAAATTGCTGTATTTGTTGAACAAGATATTATCTTTGAAATATTATTAGAAATATTACCAGCATATGTGATGGTTTTGTAATTTTGTATTTCCCTAGTTTTTTCAGGAAATATTAATTGTAATGCCACTTTTTCCTCTTTTTTATTAATTTATTTATTTATTATATGTAATGGATAACCGTTGGATGTGGCTATTTGTTTAATTATATTAATTTCTCTATCAAAATTATATTTGTTCATAGGAACTGAAAATGCTCTATGTATCATTGAATTATATGCTGCTAATTTATATGACATGGGATGATTGGAACTATATGGTATAGTCACATCAGTATGTGTTGGTTTTCTGTAAATTGAAAAATCAAGTATATTATTGACTCTTTGAATTTTAATATCAAGAAAATTGATTGAGTTATTTTCTTCAACTTCTAATGTAAATTTAATTTTTGGATGTAAATTATTAATATGATTGAACAATATATATAATTGTCGTTCACTACCTACAAAACAAGCTAATATGTCATCTACATACCTATACCAAAATAATATTTTTTTTGAAATGTTACATTCAAAGATTTTTCTTTCTAAACTGTCCATAAAAATGTTTGCTAAAATTGGTGATATAGGGCTTCCCATTGGTAAACCTTCATTTTGAATATATACCTTATTATCAAAAGTAAAATAATTCTGATTAATACATACATCAAACAAATTAAGTATATCTGATATTATTCCTGGATTGATATTTTTATCCTCTAGTAATTTTTTAACAAGTGTTATGCATTCTTTAGGAGGAATTTTAGAGAACATATTGGTAACATCAAATGAAATAAGTTTAGAGTTATCTTGTAATTTGTATGTTTTTAATTTTTTGATTAGTTCTATTGAATTTTCAATTGAGTATTTAGATATACCTCCATAGCTATTAAGTACATTGTTTAGTTTTTTAGCTAACTTATTATTAGGAGTATTAACGTAAGAAACTACAGGTCTAATTGGTTTCGATACTTTATGTAATTTTACAGTTCCATATAATTGTGGAGACTGAGGATTTTTATTAATCATGTATTTTTTCTCATAATCATTGAAAACATAATTTGAACTATTGACAATCTCTTTAACATTATTTGTTGGGTCAGCCCTCAGAATTTTTACATCAGAAGATTCTATAAAATTATTAACTTTAGATTTATATACTTCGGATTTTAACAAGTATGTTTGGTCCAGATTCAACTAAACCAACGCTTGATTTACCAGGAGAAGATAACATGTGGAAAGGGGGTCTAAATTTTGATACGGTCTAGATTGCTTGACTCCCAACCACAATTGCTTGCTCCCACCCATAAGCCGCCTGTCTTTTATGCGTTCCTAGTTGAACGATCTGCTGTGAACCAAAGTTCTATTTAATTTTATTCTTTCTTAAAAAAGAGGTTCAATAAAATTCCAACTCAGACCACAAAATATGATTAACCTCCACAAGGGAGTATACAACTAGTTTCGGTAAACAATTACCATCATCACGTTATAAAATACAAAAAACACGAGTCATGAGATCTTCTGAGATCAACTATCTATTATGTTTTTTTTTTTACCGAAACTTGTTGCATACAAACTTGTGGAGGTTAATTATACTTTGTAGTCTGACTTGGAGTTTTATTAAACCTTGTTTTTGATCTTAACATATTTGAGATATGGATAGAGTCTTATTTTCAAGCTACATTTTAAAATTCTCCAGTGGCCATAAAATATCCCTCATGCAAATCAACAGAATTCAGTTATCATAGGAAAAACTCTCAAAGTACATGGCGTTATCAGTGTGTTAGAAATAGATAGATAATCTTGAGTTTCAGTTTGATGTATTTTTATGTATTAACACCCATATTGATATTAATATGTGGCAACCGTCTTAATATTTCGAGTTCACGTTTAATTCTTGTTATCAGGACCGGACCGCGACCTTTGGGGGCCCTGGGCTAACGATATCCGGGGGACCCACGAAATAATTAAAATATTTGCATTTTCCTAAAAAAAGGATTATGCGGGAAAATTGAAAATACGAAAGGTTTTTTTTATTTCAAACGAAAATACATTATAAACTTAGGCCAAAGAAAATAAAATAAAGAGGTACCTTCTTTATCTATGGTAAACAAAAAAATTAAATCCTTAACAAACATAATTTAAATGAAAATGGATTAATAAATGAACATAATAAAGCGGAAGAACGAAAGTAAATTGCTCTTTAATATTAAAAATAAATTTAATATGTTATCTCGGATTTCTATTTGTATTTTTTTTTCTGGTTTATTATTTTATTGTTCGGGGCCCCTGGAACCCGGGGCCAATTTACGGCAACTGTAGTAAATAAAGTACGTAGATAACTTATACACGATAGATAGGACCATAGAGAACTAATATTTATTTCTCTATGGATAGGACTATGTTAATGTATGTAAATTGGGGTGATATTCACTGACACGTAAAAGATCTATTGTGCCCCCTTACTTCTATTTAGTTCCTGAGGAAAGTCTCAGAGACTAGTAGCTCCTGTAGTCCTATTTCCCGGAAGAATTTTAGGATATCTGCAGGCTTTAACTTAGGTAAATGTCCCTCTTCTATCCAGTAATTTCCAAGGTGTTGTGCCCTAGGATTCTGAATTGCTGTGCAGTTCACAAGTATGTGGATGGAGGTTTCTTCTTCCTCCACTCTTTTGAGCTTTTTCAGGTGCCCATTCAGGCGACAATGTCCCGTAAGGATGCCTGTTAAAATTCTTAGTGCAGTTTTACTTTGACGTATGCATTCATTTGATCTCAACAGGTTGTAATCACCCAACAGAATCTTTGATTGTCTAAGACCTACTAGATCTTTCCAATGGTCAGATCTTCTCTTTTCTTCGGCTCTGCCTATTTCTTCCAATATTACATTGGAACTGATACCCCAAAAGGGTGTTCCAGTCCTCCTCTTTGCTAGTTCATCTGCTATTTCAATTCTTTCTATCCCAGTGTGTCCTGGTATCCACAGTAAGGTGACTATATTGTACTCGCCTAGTTTATTCAGTTTGCCTAGGCATTCCCACACCATTTTGGAACTGATTACAAAAGAGCTCTGTGCTTTAATGGCTGCTTGACTATCCGACATTATGATAATCATTTGCCATCTATATCCTTTATCAATATTGAACTGGGCACACTTTCTTATGGCGTGAATTTCCGCTTGAAAAATACTCGGGGGTTTTCCCAAGCTTTCAGAGTGTTTGGTTCCTGGCCCGTACACTCCTATCCCAGTTCCTTCTATTGCTTTTTAGCCATCCGTGTACCATTGAATGGCATTCTTTCCAAGTCCGGTAATGGTATGTGGATCATATTCCTTCTTGTTGCTCAATTCCTTAATGAATTTCTTTGGAAAGTTATACTTTTTCATTATACCATCTTGTGGCATGTCCAAGGAGGTGTTTTTTTAATGATTCCCTCTCTACTTAGTCTGTATCTTATTCTTTCTGCAACACTTTCCACCACCATATGTAGTGGTGTGAGGTTGAGAATAACATCCATGGTTGCCGTTGGGTATGTTCTCATTGCTCCTGTAATGCACATACAGGCTAGTCTTTGAATTTTGGAGAGGTTTTTTCGCGTTGTCAAAAGGCTAGTTCTACTACTCCAAGCAATGGATCCATAAGTGATAATTGGTCTCACTATGGCAGTGTACATCCAGCTCAGGATTTTTGGGTTACAACCCCAATTTCTCCCTGCCAGATTCCTACACACCATTAGAGCCATTTTTGCTTTGTATATAATCTCCTTTTCGTGTTTGTTAAGCTCTTAACCTGAATTTCACCCTCTATTATCTAGTATTCAATATTCCACTTGGTGAAAGTAATTACCACCAAAACAAACAAATACAATAAAATAATATCATAAAATGAATACATGAATCTAGACATAAAAAAGGCTGAAGGTTATGAATCCAACCAAAATTCATAACAATTCGTTTGGAAGAAACTAAAAACGTGGTTTGACCTTGGCCCCTGGATAAAGTATTGGTTGCAGGGTGACTCGTCGACTCGACAGGTCAAATATGGGTCAAATGTCACTGAAAGAGCTAGAACAACAGTAGCCCAAGAAATAAACGAGGTAAGTTATTTATTAATAACCTTGTTTTATAAATAAAAAAAGTAATATTGTTGATGGTATATTTTCATTGCAAAGCTATTTTTAAAGATACACTTGGAAGTATAAGATTGGACGATTGTGGTTGCTCCGTGGTCGAAATTTTGTATTTTGAATAAAAAATTGCTCACTTTAAAAACATTTTCGAACGCCTTGGATTACAAATATTTCCATAAGTCAAAACTGATTTTTTTAAATATCGATGGACAATGACGAATGCGCAGAAAAAGGAATGAAATTTAGTTTCTGCTTTATGCGTTCATGTGACATAAATAATGGCTTGAAAATGTTAACGATTGGGCAGAGATAGTTGTGAAAATAATGTCATTGGACCTTGTTTTCGCTAAAAATTAAACATTCGTTAATTAATTGCTCATTCGGTTACCAATTGCATTTTGGTGATAATATCGAATGCTCAGTATATTATAAAAGATTAAAATTTGTAATCTTTGATATTATGCAATATTTGGTATAGAAACCTAAACTTCGGGCAAAACATAGTGAGAAAACAGTAGGATAAAGGATTGATGAAAGCTAGTTATAAAGAATGAATGTTCTATAAACAGGTAAACATTTAGAATAGAAGCATTAATTTTATATAAGGTTCGTTCCAGCCAACAATTCTGTTATCGTACGTAACCAGTAATTGCACTGTTTAATGCGCATGCTTTCAGTTTCAGGTAATCTTTTACCGTCTTTTACCAAATGGTTGGAACGTATTTTGAACTAGTTTAGTAGATGCACGGGGTGTACCGAATTGCCTGAAGTGCTTGCACCCTCATTATCTCTCTGCCAAACAACAAGAAATTCTTCCAGTCCTACTGGTACAAAAAAAGGAATATTCTTTAAAATGAACAATGTCACAACACACCCTCGAGGTGAAATCATTTGTAAATATGTACAAAATTGATATTCTCTTAATCTCCGAGACGCACTTCACTAAAAAAAGTCATTTTGTCTTAGACAAATACAAGTTTTACCACACGACACACCCTGATGGCACTGCACATGGAGGAAGTGCCGTATTGATAAGAAACAACATCAGACACCACGAGACTACAAATTATTGCACCAGCGAAATCCAGGCAACGAATATAGTTGTAGATGATTGGTCTGGACCATTAATAGTTTCAGCTGTATATAGTCCCCCAAAACATAAAATAACCAAAGAGGATTATGAGAAATTTTTCATCCAGTTAGGACAGCGATTTATTGCTGGTGGTGATTATAATGCCAAGCACTCCTCTTGGAGATCACGCATCATTACACCGAAGGGCCGGCAGCTACTTAGGGCAATCGAAAATCTGAACCTAATCGTCACCTCGTCCGGTGAATCGTCCTATTGGCCAACTGATGTGAAAAAAAAACACCAGACCTGATAAACTTTTGCGTTGTTAAGGGAATAGCTAGTATATATTTCACAAGCCTATCATTATTTGATGTTTCATCCGATCATTCGCCTGTCGAAATAATGTTAAAGAGGTATATTACACGATCCACTTCGCCATGCCGACTACACACTAGGAAAACAGACTGGGAGCAGTTCCGTGAGACAGTAGCAGCGTCACTAAACATGAAGGTCACACTAAAATCAGATGAGGACATAGAGGAAGCTGTGGAACACTTCAACAATTGTGTACAGCAATCAGCCTGGCTCGCTACACCTGAAGTGACGAACAACAATCACAACGAACATAGGTTCCCTACGAAAATCAGGGATTTATTAGCTCTGAAACGTAAAACACGAAAACAGTGGCAGCAAACACGATGCCCTGCTGATAAAAACAAACTGAACTATCTAACATCCCGTCTGAAAGAACTGCTAGATGAAGATCGAAATCAAAATGTTCAAAGATATTTAAAAGGTTTAGACACCACTTCTGCGTCTGACTACTCCCTATGGAAGGCGACGAAATATTTGAAGCGTCCAATAGCATCTGAACCTCCTATACGTAAATCGGATAACAGCTGGGCTGTTAATTCAAATGAAAAAGCAAATACATTTGCTGAATATTTGAAAACAGTGTTCACACCGAACCCCGACCAGGGATCCTCGCAAATCGAAGAAGTAAATGATTTTTCACAACAAATAGATCAGTTGGATCCTCCGATTGAGACATTTTCTAAACAAGAAGTAATGAGGGCAATAGAAAGGCTTGATCAAAAAAAGGCTCCCGGCTACGACCTGTTTTCTGCGAAAATCCTAAGAGAATTACCAAATGAAGGCATACTATTTTTGACCTATATTTACAACTCAATTCTGAGAAGAGCAGCAGTGCCCCAGCAATGGAAAGTGGCACAAATAATAATGGTCGGAAAGCCCGGAAAATGCCCAGATTAGGTAAAATCTTACAGGCCTATCAGTCTACTGCCGATTACGTCAAAAATAATGGAGATCCTATTTTTGAGCAGACTTCAGCCAATAATAAAGGTAAGGAACTTAATCCCCGACCACCAGTTTGGTTTCCGCTAAAAACATGGCACTATAGAGCAAATCCATCGACTTGTAGAGAATGTAAATTCAGCCTTCGAACAAACGCAATACTGCACAGGCGCCTTCTTGGACATCTCACAAGCCTTTATCGGGTTTGGCATGACGGCCTCTTGTTCAAAATTAAGAAGACTCTTCCAGTTAACTATTATAAATTTATCAAATCATATCTTGAAAATAGATACTTCTTCGTGAAGCATGGTGAAGACGTAACGTAACGTACGTAATACATGCTGGTGTCCCGCAGGGCAGTGTTATGGGACCAACGCTGTAACTCCTGTATACAGCTGATCTTCCTTCTATAACAGGAGTCGTTACCGGTACCTTCGCTGGTGACACCGCTATACTATCCCTGGATGAATCACCAGACATAGCATCATCGAAACTACAAAATAGTCTTGATGAAATCTCAGTATGGTTTAAAGGCTGGCGCATTAAAGCTAATGAGACAAAATCTGTGCAAGTCACCTTCACTACTCGTAAAGATACATGTCCTCCAGTAACACTGAATGGAGTCCAAGTCCCACAAACCGATGAAGCAAAATACCTGGGTATGTACCTTGATAGACGATTGACATGGAGGAAACACATTTTTACCAAACGTCTTGCAATGGGACAACAAGTTCGCAAAATGTACTGGATGATTAGAAAAGAGTCGCAGCTCTCACTAGAAAAAAACAAATTGTTACTTTACAAGTGCCTAATAAAGCCAGTCTGGACTTATGGCCTACAACTTTGGGGGACCTCTGCAAAGTCAAATATAGAAATCCTACAAAGATTCCAGTTCAAAATACTACGTATGATAACCAACGCACCATGGTACATAACTAATGATAGGCTGCATCATGACCTAAACATGAAAACTGTTAAGCAGGAAATCAAAGACAGCGCAGAAACATACAAAAAAAGAATATTACAACACCCCAACACCCTGGCGAAGCACTTAATGAGTGAATTAACTCTTCCACGGAGATTGAAAAAAAGAATACCACAAGATCTACTAATTAGATGAATTATTATGAAAAGCAAACGTTTCAGTGGACGCGTTATTCACATGCCATCAATAAAAATACATAACCAATTGCTGAATGTCGACAGGATAGAGAGCAAGGAAATTTTCACAAAAAAAAATGAACAATGTGCATTCTTCCCTTCTTTTTTTTACATCAACAACTACACGAAGAAACAGTCATAGATAAAAAACAGTCTCCGGTGAAAACACTTTTCAAAACAGTTCAAAAACTAAAAACCCACTTCCACAACCTATTTACACTTTCCATAACAAACAAATTTGAGAGTTTAAAACAAAAATGTTACCATTGCGCATGTTTCCTAATTTCAGAATTTTCGGTACTCGCTATCCAGCAAGAATCGTTTGAACGGTAATTTTACTCGACTGCAAACGAGATGGAACAGAGAACTGATAGTAATCGAGAGTTCTGAACCAGTAATTTCAGGTGGTTGGAACGATTTTTTTTTCTGCGCATGTGTATTAGTAATATTACTGCAAATTACTGGTGGTTGGAACGAACCTATTAAAGGTCAAAACACACCTATCCAGTACCTCATAGGAACAGCGACTGATCATCACCGTCGAGTGGTCAACTCGACGGTTGTGTATGCGCTCACTTAACGCATCGACACGGGATCAGCACCGCCGCGATACCCGACTATAGGCTTCATTTTATATTGTCAGATATATTGTATTGGCACGCCGTCCGCAAAATATTCTCTCTGCGAAAAGTGTTGTGGTTGAGGCCTTGACGTGCCTTGTCGGTGCTGTGCTGATGCTGTTAGGTATGCGCACTTACATTTAAATACACTGCTGGTGATGATCAGCCGCTGTTCCTATGAGGTGCTGATAGGTGTGTTTCGACCTTAACTCTGCGTTTCCTTATTCTTGAAAGTTTTAATAGACGACTCTTTTATTTCATCTTCAGAATTACTTGAGTAATGAATATGAATATCTCCACTAATGTTCCACCACTCCGTTGAAATATTTGTTGCGCCATATAGTTGCTTCGTTACGACCTTGAAGTTGAACTCTTCAGCGCTTTTGTTTGAAATTTAACAGACTCAAAACTAATGAACACAGAAACCATCTTAATTGAGATTATGAGATCTGAAACTGTGAAAGCTCACACATTCACTGCAATTCCTGCCCCTACTCTGTATTCCACAGCACAGTATTAATTTTATAGTGCATGCCAAAAGTGGAAAATATTACCGAGCATTATTTATACCTACTTTTTTACTGTGCAAAACTAATTTATATATGGAGTACTGTGCTCGTGCGCAATTACTTTATATGCATGGCAAATACAATATTCCATTTTATAAACGTGTTTTAAATATCGAGCGCTTTATTCTTACCCTTTTTTTAACGGTTTAGAAGGGTATCATTATTTAACATTGCTTCTAAATAATGCCCACTTTGGCGAACATATACCTTCCTCACAAATAAATACATAAATTCCAACGAATCTGACGTAGAAAATATCAAAATAAAAAGCTTTACCAAATACTTACCTAACAGAACTCCTATAAAATGTTTTAAGGCGGTGGATAAAAAGGTGAGAATCGATAGAATGATGACCAGTACGTTGACCTGATCTTAATCTATTAAACTTCTAGTGAATTTCCTCGACATAAGTTAATTTCTCTTATAAGTTGCATATATCAGGATTTTTATATACACGGTGATTCATTAGTGCGATATTCGAATAAAATTTTCACCGATTGTAGCATTCAAAACCCCGTATACTTTTAACTGCACAATTTGAAATTAATCTGTTACAGCCATACGTCTGTGATGGTCTTCTATTATCATAATTCACTAGACCTGCTTCCATATCTAAGAAACCGTATACAGGGCGAGTCCAAACTCGCATACATCGGTTTCACAATTCGCAATTTATATCGGTAAATGAAAGTTACTTCACTATACCTACTTCAAACTGAATAGTTTTTGTGATTAAAAAAATCCAACTATACAAAATTTATTCACATCAATCACAAATATACTAAAATTTATAAAAAAATCAACACTAGAGTTTTAAAAGATACTTAAAGTGACTACCACTGCAGGCTTTAAGATGGTCCTCATAAGATCGACATCTCTAAGCATTTGCGCATCAACATTTTGAAAAGCCTGCCTTATTCTATCTTCCCTATCGACTAATGCCAGTGTACTTTGTACTCCTGATGAAGAAAAAATCAACTTTATTTTACTCTGGTGGTCTTGGTGTCCAGAAAACTGGTCCTTCTCGTCCAATCTTCCTTTCGGGAAACATATCATTCAATCCATTCTAAATGAGCGCATTATTATGAGAAGGATCTCCGTCATGTAGATACCACATTTGTTGACAAACGATTTAGGAAACTGTATATGTTTATTGATATTTCAGATCCTACTTACTACCTACCTAATTACTAAGAACGATAATAATGATGTGGTTCTAATTTAACTATTTAGAAATTAGGATATTATGCAACGATCATGTAATAACCATTACATGAGGGTTGCATACACTATTTTTTTCTACGAACAAGATATTTTATTTGAATTCAACAACATTGCTTTTTTTTAAGTTTCTTAGTACTTTTTTATACAAACAATAAGAAATAAAATATGAAAGATGATACTTCTCTTACTACACACCAATCCATAAATTTACTATAAAATTTATCATATACCTTTTTTGATTTTGCAGGTAATAAACATTTTTCGCCTTTTCAGCGATTTCAGGTGGTGTGTATGAAAACTCTTCGTCGCTCGACATTTCTTTTAAAAAGTGGAAGGTATCTACCTTTTTGACTAACGCAAAAGATTGAAACTGTCATAAAACACGAATCTCTTAGAAACTGCCAAACATTCTACAGAAGATATTGGATTTGCCTACTTGGTTATTTAAAAATCTATTTATATATTGGTCAATTTTTCATTTTCATAATAAAAACCAGTGTAATAATAGCTTTGTTCGCGGGTCACAATTCGAACTGATTCCAAACCAGTCTGGAATTAACTCTGAATTGCCTAGAGCGCATGCCTAGTTCCGAACCAGTAAATAATTTCAATTATACCGCGAACGGTCTTAGAACCACAGATCACCCTTCAGAACTTGAACGAAAACAAAATGGTGTAAAGGGATGTAACTTTCTCTGAATCAACTTCTTGCCATTTATAATACTCAGTGTTGGAAAATTGGTCTGCTAACTCTTCTGTAATTTCTCGAGTTAATCGAAAATGTTGAATATATTGTTCATCAATAAACTGCGGCACCACTTCTTCAAAATATTCATTAGTTTTAGGAACTTGAACAAGTTTCCAACAATTCTTCCATATCCTCGTCGCTAGAAGATAAATAGTCTGACATGGCAAATGGAAAATATACACTAAAAATAAACATGATATGAAAACCAAAATAGACTAAATTTATAATTTAAATTCACCTTCAACTACACTTGGAGTAGACAGCTAAGTTAAAGTTTGATATTTGTTTACAACGTCAAAACACAACAAAGCAAACAATAAACAAATGAAACAACAGGGACAACAGATAACTAAAATAAGAAAACAACTGACATATCGATCATATGCGCATGAGCGAACTTTTAGTCCTTACCAAAATCAGAGAACCGCTAGGACTGATTCCGAATCGATAACGAACCAATCCGATATGACCCGCGAACACCGAACTATTACTACAAATTAAGAATTATATTAACCGCGAACGCAACTTTTCAGAATGCGCATGCGAATAGTCCCTGAACTGGTTGGGATTGTGACCCGCGAACAAAGCTAATGAGTATCATTATGAAACTGAAAATTGGCATTTAACTAACAACTTATAGTATAGGAGTAAAAAAAAACTTCACATGAAACATTTTTCTGAAATAACACACTTTCCTAACACGTTAACTGTTGTGAATGAATTTTATGCAGCTGCTTTTTATTGATTTTTGTTTCAATTATCGATATGAAATACAGGATGATCCATTTTGAAAAAAATGTGAAACCGATGTATTCGAGTTTGGACTCGCCCTGTATACGGATTCTTAGATATGGAAGCAGGTCTAGTGAATCATGATACTAGAAGACCATAACAGACGTATGGCTGTAACATATTAATTTCAAATTGTGCAGTTTAAAGTATACTGGGCGTTGAACTCATTACACTTTTCAAGAACAATAGAGAAGGTGCAATAGGGAAGTCAAGCAGAATTCAAATTTGAAATAAAATACAGGATGTCCCTTTGAAAAAAATGTAACTTCTATCTGGAACACGCTATACATATGCGACTAATTTTAAAAGATGAGCCTTTGGGCTGGCTACCGTCGGTGAAAATTTTATTCGAATATCTTCGAGGATTTACAAGATATTGGACTTTATCACACCAATGAATCACCTTGTATACACATTTTTGTTTATTTTAAACAAGTTTTAGTTTTCATAGTAGTTAAAATCTACCTAGTGATATAGTTTTCTATAGATGAAAAATTGATCTTTTACTTAGAAAATTCATCATGCTACTCTGTAATTAACGTTCCAAACTGGAAAATTATAATTTGATGCAGACTACAGGAAACTTTTAAATCTTTGGATAAATGCTTTCCGCGTTCTGTGATTAATTAAAGTAGCATGATAGATAAGATTCGAAAAAATTCTAAGAATGTTTAGTTAATTTTTGTGGTTTGGGTATTATTAACATTTTTGTGAAGAATTTACTGTTTGGACCCTTACTTTGTGGAATCTACTCATATGTATGTAGAACGTCGGCGTATTTGCGCCTCATCAGTACAAGGTAGATGTCATATGTCCAGAAGCTTTGTGAGCATAATCCTGGACTGGAGCAAACGCTGAAACAACATCAATACATTAACCCCAGTGAAGGAAATGCTAAGAATGCGATAAGAGCGACATCCCCACATCTAACCACAAACCAAAATTCTGTAATGACAAAAAACCATCTCGGTTTTGTAGTTATTTACTTAATTAGAGTTTCCTGTAAAAGTTGTCATATTTTAGTAAAGCGTGTTAGCAGAATGGTTGGTTATATCTTGCAGAAATATCAACCCCGTTTAACTTAGAAGTGTAATTCAATGTCTGTCGGGGCATATAGCCCGAGAAGTAGTTGTTGATTCTTAGTGAACGGTATCTGCTCTTTGAAAAATATGTTTCAAAACTTTGTAAGGCGTTATAATAGTATTAAACTATTATCTCCGACATTTTTTGTAAAGTATTAACCAATAAACATGTGAAATAACTTTGAACTTTTATACCAAAACTTCTCTTCTACAAAAAGTAAAGTAAAGCAGTAAAAAGTCCTTCCATTATCCAGAAGTAAGGAGCCCGAAACCCTGAACTTGGATTTATTTCAGTAGATTGTGGTATAGCGTGGCTGCAGCATTATTCATAAATCTTTATTCAGAAGTCTTTTTTAATTAAGATTTTGTTGGTCAGTTATCCAAAAACTTTTACAATTATTGACATACATAAAGTTCAAGGTTTATACATTTTATTCTCTCTCCCAACCTTATGCCGAAACATATTTATTGACGAAATTGCGTACGTTTTGCGGTTTGCGTTTTATTTAAATGGCGTGTGTGATGAATCGTTTTATTGCATAATTTGCTGATCACGAAGCACGCCTGGTAATAGAAGTTGAATGAATTACCTTGTTTACTCTCGCACTTTAACTATTACTATAGTTACCGCGAATTTAAATTCCCAAACAACAAACTCGATGATACAGGGTCCGTTCAAATGCTATTTATCCATCCTTATCTAAATATTTATAGCTCTAGGAGTTCTTTTTCCCATTTTTCTCTGGAATCATAGTTTGCGTCTTTCTCATCGTCCAACCGACCGCTGGTCGTCTCTGGAAACACCCAAGAACAAAAAGTTGCTGAATCAGTTCTGTATGTCCAAACTTAAAATTTTGGTGTTTGATTTTAAGCTACGCTAGTATGGGATTATCTACATGCTGTGAATGTATTGAGAGACCGTACTATGGTTCCGGTAGCTTGGATTTCAGGACACAAAAGCCATAGTGGCAACGAAAAAGCAGATGGAATGACCAGACTAGTCTAGTCATTGCCATTCGTTGGACCAGAACCGTTCTACGGCGTAGCAAAAACGACAACAAAAGGGATACAGGAAAGTGGGTAATCCACAAATGGTGGACAAATTCATCAGGTCAAAGACAAGCGAAACAGATCATAATAGAGCATTCGCCAAAGTTTACGACAAAGTTGATAAGTAAAGCAAGAAACACTGTCAAAACTGTGGTAACTGGTCGGTGTAAACACACAACACATTCTATGCTGTTGTAGCACCTCGTATATCAAAGTCATTGATCCTCTTCTTGATCAAGTACGGACCCTTCCACGATTTTTGTAATTTTGGAGAAAAGCCTTTTCTCGTCGTCGGGTTGTGTAACCATACTTTGACCCCTTCTTTGAAACTGCCTTCTGTGGCCTGCGTGTCGTACCGTTTTTTCATTCTATCGCTGGCAATTTGAAGATTCGTTCGGACCAATTCGTTCACATCGTCCATCCTTTTTCTCAACTGGATCACGTAATCTTCTCCAGCTAGATCTTCTCCAGGTCGACAAACAAATTCCAGGTCACAAGGAAGCCTCATTTCGCGTCCAAATAGGATTTTCTCAGGTGTTTGACCTGTGGACTCGTTAATGGCGGATCGATAAGCCAATGCAAACAGGTCCAATCTCTCTGGTGGCTGGATATTACTTTGGACAGGTATTTTCCAATAGTCCTGTTCATTCTCTCGACCACTCCATCTGACTGTGGATGCAACGCCGTTGTCCTGGTCTTCTTCATTCCCAGCTTGTCACAAATTTCCTGGAATACATGGCTTTCAAAATTCCTTCCCTGATCGCTGTGAACTTCCAAGGACACTCCATATCGGCAGATGAATTCCTTCACCAATACATCCGCGGCAGTTGTGGCTTCTTGATTCGGGATCGCGTAAACTTCTACCCACTTTGTGAAATAATCCATCTCAACCAGGATGTATTTACCACCATTTTCTGTTGTCGGAAATGGTCCTGCGATGTCTAAAGCAATTCTTTCGAATGGGCTTCCGACATTATACTGTTTCATGTGTGCCTTTCTCGGCAATGTCGTTTTTCAGTGATAAGATATCGGCAGAAATATTGTTCTTCATAGTGGAAATCTTCTCGTCCATAGCAGAAATGTTAGCAGAAATCTTCTAGTCCATAGCGGAAATTGACGAGATTGAGGTGGAAGCCTCGTCGTTGAATGAAAATGTTTCCGGATCCAAGCCGTCAATTTCCAGCGCTATTTTCAATCTTTCAACTAACTCACTCTTCCTTCCGGACGTTTCCAGCTCGCGATTTTCCAATTCTGCTTTTAGTTCCGCCACTTTCAGCTCACTTAGTCTCTTAGCCAATTTTACGTAATAATTTATTTATATTACCCCACACCTGACACCAATGTAATGTTTTTGTTATTTATTTAAATAGTTTTTACTTATGGGATAAAATTACACACACTACTATGGCTAATTACTATTGATTTATTTAAAGAAACACACACACTGTATTAAACTTAATTTATATACACACTATACTTAATGTCTACTAATTTATTCACACTCGGTATAATAGTTCTAATTTATTTTTACCACTTGAATATTACACTATTTATTTTCTCTATTTCATTCACTGTCCGATTACTAAGAACTGAACTAACTGTTTCAATAATTATTCACGAACTCAAAAACCCGCGTATATATAGTCCTTCTCATTTCTAGAAAATTCCAGTACCTTCCGCGCTCGCCCTATGCACAAACAAAGCGTATGTTCCCGAAAAGAGCGCAGCCACCAAAATTTACAGTCGAGGGACAGGACCGGCTTTGAGTTGGTGACCTCGCAATAATATATTAGAATTTTCATATTTTTTTCATTAAATAGTGGAATTAATTAGAAACACTTAGTTTAATTCAAAAAAGTATTGAAATGAAGATTTATTAATTGATAGTAGATTCATAAAATAGTTACGATTCACTTTAACCATACTACTTATACAGGGTACGTACAAATCCTACGACAAAGTTCGGCGTATGGGCTATTTTAAGTGAGATCAAAAAATGTTATTAAAAATGACAAATCATACAGGGGTTCTCATTTAAAAAATCATATGTTTGGCTTGTAACGGAGTTATGCAACACTCTGTATAGCTCAAGATAATTTCAAAATATGGACCCTAAAGATATCTACATTTTTCGATTTCTCTTGAAATAACCCTTATACCGACCTCTGTTTTAAGATTGGTACACCCTGTATATAATTATCAAATCGAAGCGATTTGTAAGCAAAATAGAAGTTTTGATCGAGAGTAGATAGGAAGACGGTTGATTATTACTGAACTAATTCGAATAAGGTCAGCATGTGCCGGCAAGAGTAAATTGCAGATTATAGATACAATATACCGGGTGTCCCAGAAGTTTCTGGCCCATTTTAATTGCAAAAATCTCGGAACTCAGAAACGATAGAGAGATGCGGTCTTCGATGAACAATTTCTTTTTATATAAAGTTTTTTAGGAATAAATGTTTAATTAGTGAGATCTTATATAGGGTGTTTTAAAAAAATGGTACTTTTAAAATGCAAATATCGTCAATTTTTTTAATGAGACACCCTATATATTTTTATTTTATCTGAAAGCTGAACTCTTCTCCTTTCAGAAAATGTATAATTTGTTGAAGTTTAGATGAAAAATGAGTAAGTTATTTGGTTTTTAATGATGATTAATTGTTTATTAGATAAAGATGTCTCTGAACAAAAAGTGATCAAAAGAATTGCGTAAAATTTCCGAGGTAATTTCTTGAAATGTTCGGACAATGTTGCCTCGCAGTTATTCCACAGTCTCTGGAATAGGATTATAACTTCTATCTTTGATAAAAAAAAAACTATATAAAAAAGTCTGGTGAGTGGGCAGGCCACTCAATTGGTCCGGCTCTCCCAATCCCCGTATCTCCGAATGTTTCTGCTAAAGAATTTCTAGCCACAAGTGAAAAGTGTGGTGGCGCACCATCTTGCTGAAAGTAAAATGAATTTATGATGCCATCTTGTTCAAGTTCTTGGTATAAGTAATTTTGTAACATGTATGTGTAGACATCACCAGTAATTGTAGTTTATTCAAAAAAGAACGGTCCGTATATTTTTTCTTTAGAAACGCCACACCAAACGTTCAACTTCGGTGAATCTTTTCCGTATTCTTCCATTATCCTTGGATTTTCAGACCCCCATATGCGACTGTTATGTTTATAACATTGCCCGTTTAAATGAAAGCCAGCCTCATCTGACATTATAAGTAGAACATTGAGAACTTCTCTAAATAAATCTAGTAATGTCTCCGGAAAAATAATTCTGGTTTGAAAATCGCTTGCATAAATATTTTGTTGCATCTGAATTTTATAAGGAGTTAACTTTTATCTTCATACCACTCTGAACTTCGGATTTTGAAATTTCTGTTGCGCATGATATTTTGCGCAGCGATATTCGATTATTATGTTCTTCCTGAATACATAGAAGTCTATTTAAAAAAATATCAGCATCACGTGTTTGATATTCCTTCCTTTCCAATAATCCACTTTGCAAAAATGCAGCGTACCACTTTTTCATACTGTTTTTTTAAGGTGGATTTTTCCTAAATACCCCACGAAATCTTCTTTTGGTATCAACAATCGATTCAAACTTAGCATACCATAACACAGTTTTTGCTTCTTCAGGTAAACTAAATTGGACCATTATTAAAAATAAATTAACATCAGCCAGCCGTTTAAGAACTATTAAAATCGGAATTAATTACTTTGACAGTTCGTTTCAGTTTATTGAGATTGTAAAAATTCCAAAAATACTTTAACATTGACGCCTCTAGATGCCTACATAACAGCCTGTCATTAAAAATCAAATAACTTACTAATTTTTCTTCTAAACTTCAACAAACTATACATTTTCGGAAAGGGGAAGAGTTCAGCTTTCAGATAGAATAAAAATATATAGGGTGTTTCATTGGAAAAATAGACGATATTTGCATTTTAAAAGTACCATTTTTTTAAAACATAAGATTTCACGAATCAAACATTTATACTGAAAAAACTTTATATGAAAAGAAACTGATCATCGAAACCCGCACCTCCCTATCGTTTCCGAGTTACGAGATTTTTGTCATTAAAATGGGTCAGAAACTTCTGGGACACCCGGTATTACGTGCAGATGCAGCATGAAAATTGGGGGTACATGTAATTTGGTTCTCTTATTAAAAAGGATCAGAAAAAATGAGTAATTTGGTTCCCAATATTTTAGGTATACCTAATTTTTATGTGTAATTTGGTACCCGACATTTTCAGTTTACCTGGTCTCTATTAGTATTTTGGTTCTCGGAAAGCAATGAAACCCCATTTAGTTTTTATAATTGTTCATTATAGACAAAGTATTTACAGCATGTAGTTTCTACAAAAAATATTAACTACAACACAGAAAGAAACATACAGATCGGGACATTTTCTCATGTAATAATCTTCGAATAATCTTCGTAGGTTCATGAAAATGTTCTTGTATATGTTTTGTAACTGTTAAACTTTCATCACATTCGCTCAAAGTAAGAAAACATGATTTGCATTTTCTGTTTGTACAAGTCCATCTCATCACTTTTCAGGACCTTTTGAAAACAATATTTATAGTTATTAATAATTAATATAACTAGACGTCAAAGTTAATAGTTTAACGTTTTACAAAATTTGAAAAGTATTTTTCAAAGAAGAAGCAACAACTACTTCTCGTGCTCTATGCCCCGACAGGATATTGAATTAAACTTCTAAGTTAAACGGGGTTGGTATAAACATTCTGGTTTGTAATTAGAAGGGACAAAATCACTTGTCTTGTAGACCGGTTTCGACGTATTTGCGCCCCATCAGTACAAGGTAGATGCTATTCGTCCAGAAGCTCTTAGAGCATAATCCTGGAATGGAGACTACGTTGATACCACACTTATACATTAACCTCCGTAAAGGAAATGCCAAGAGTGCGATATCAGCGACATCCCCACATCTAGTCACAAACCAAAATTCTATATCGACAAAATATAAAATATTTTTCAAATTTTGTAAAGCGTTATAATAGTATTAAGCTATTAACTTTGACGTCTATTGATTACGCTTTACTAAAATATGACAATTTTTTACAGGTAATTGTAATTAAGAAAATTATTAACTGTTTTTCTCGTCCACTTGAAATTATTTCAGGATTTATGGGGAAAATTTAACACAACTTTAAAGAAAAGTGAATGAGCAAGCACAATTCCAAACACCACTGAACGTCACAGATGAAGTACTTACAACTCTAAATAAAAGTAAAATTCGTAGGACAAGCACATAATAGATAATTACTTTGCAATAAACGATAATAAAATAAACAGGGATTACACAGGTAGTGCCTTTAATATAGCAATGCCCGGGAACCAAACTAACAATGACCTTTTTGGGGCAGGGAACCAAATTACATATTATTGGAGGCATCTTAAATTGATATATAATCTACTACTTGGAGGGAACCAAATAACCAACACTCAAAACTGGTGAACTTCATTAAAAGAGTCGGACTGGGGAAAGTAATTTAGATAATCTAGAGGTTGACTACAATAGATTTTAAAAATTCGCAGTGGAATATTCTAATAACCTCTTCATAAAATCTAATCTAATATAATCTGCGTATGCTACAGTGAATCAAATTAATAACGATCAGAGTAGGTGCAGAGATTGAAAAAGAAATACAAAAGAACATTACGTTCAATTTAGAAAATTTAAAAAGTGAATTCAGTCGCTATTTTTCTGACATCGATAATAGAGGTATTATCAGGAAACTGATCCGCACCTCTTTCCTTACTTAGTAACTTGGAAAATACATTCGGGACAGGAATTAATATTGAAGATTTTAGGAGCCAAAGGGCAATTTATTTCCCAAAGATTCGAGAAATTACTATAATTTACCTAACTTTTCAACATAATTATCAAAGCGACATGCGTTTGGCTTTGAGTAGCACTGAACTAACGATTCATAAGTTACTTAGTGAAGAGTTTACAGTCACAAAAATTTTTACTTAAAATAATATTTTTTTTTCCAATCTAAAATTTTCGTAAGAAATTAATGCGTGTAATCCAGAGAAAAAAACGAGTTGCTTTTACGTTCTCCCACAGGGTAGAGTACTGTTGTTCGGAGAAGAACTAGAAATATCCAAAGAAGTTAAATATCTAGGATTGACCCTTGATTCCAAACTGAATTGGAAGGCACACCTGGAAAAAATTACTACCAGGGCGACTAGGCTTGTCTGGCAATGCAGAAGAGTTATGGGCAAAACCTGGGGAATACGACCTGAGGTGGTTCACTGGCTTTACACAACTGTGATAAGGCCAACGATCACCTATTGAACAATAGTCTGGTGGATGAGGACAGAAGTGTCCTCTGCAGTTAATATATTAACTGCAATCCAAAGACAAGGCCTTCTTGGTATTACCGGGGCAATGAACAGCACAGGGACGGCATCAATGGAAGCCCTTATTGGACTTCCTCCTTTGGAACTTTTTCTAAAGGCGGAGCCAATTATGGCAATTTTTAGGCTGAAATCGGGAGACTTATGGTCCCCGAACAATGTTCGAGAAGGACACACTGATACAACTGGGACAATACTAAATGAACTCATATTTCACATGAGTTTTAATAGCATGACACCCGAGAATATATTCCTGAGCGAGTGAACATCATCATCCCATCTAGGGGAACACGTGATGCACCCAGGTAATTCTGGAGAAAGCATATTGTTCATCGAGGATATACCGGACAAAAAATTAAATATTCACTGACAACCAGGCTCTGCCTAAAGCTATCAGTAATCCAATAACTAGGTCTAGACTAGTAATAAACTACAAAGAATCTCTTAACAGGCTGGCAAGAGACAACAAAGTGTCTCTAATATGGGTGCTGGCATACATGAGGGGATTGCAGGTAATGAAATGGCGGACCAGTTAGCTAAAGAAGGCTCTAAAGGAGACTTCATAGGTCCGGAACCGTTTTGTGGAATCACAAAAGATTGCATAAGAGGGGAAATCGAGAACTGGCTAGATAGGGAACACCAACTCAAATGGAGGTTGACACAAGGGCACCTCCATAAAAAGAGTTTACTGAACAAGGTAGACAAGGAACTCTCAACCAGGCTATTGAAACTGGGTAAGAGACATTTGAAGACAGTTACCGACCTGGTGACTGGACACTGCACCCCGAGGAAAGATCTGCACAAAATGGGCAAAGTTATTGAACCTATGTGCAGAAAATGTGAACTTGATGATGAAACACCTACTCACATACTCTGCTTCTGCGAGTAGGTACTTAGACGGAAGCACTTTGGAAAGGGATTAATACAACCATCACAACTATTGAAAATCTCTCCAGTCAAACTAGTGGCCTTTATAGAAGACACGAAGCTTCTGGAATGGAAGTAGATGCGTGTTTTATTTATAGATAAAACATCCCTTTATTTATTTACATTTACTGTATATTTCACCTCCAAATCCAAACAGTTGGTGGTCCATAGCAAGACAGAAATTTGGTTAAATGGCCGCTAATCAATAAAAGCCTAAAAACCACTGCTCTATACCGCTTGTTTTTCCATGATCTTCAACGTATAATCGTTTGCTTTTAAATAACAAATATCTGGCAAGTTTCCACTCGAATATCGCCACTTATTATGTTGAGACGTTTTAAAACTTTAAAGACTATCGCAGCAGCAATGTTTTGAATAAAAAAACATACTGATCTCAGCTATAAATGTTCCGGAATCTGTCGCGTTAGAACTGGTATGTTTTCATCTGAAATAATCTATATTTTTAAAATAATGTTAATCATTTGACCTATTTCAATATTTTACCAAAATGAGAATTAGGAGTAATTTCATTGTTTTAATGTATTTTCAACCTCTTCAGTACGTTGCTTTCTGCATCTCACGGTTTATAAGCTACTTACTGTAAATGTGTAAAAAGCTCAAATCAAAAAATGAATTCAATGTTAAATACAGCAAGTGTGGAGGATATATAACATTATAGAAAGAAAGGAATTTATAACAAAATCCAAAATAACATATCATCAATAAATTTTAAAATATAGAAACTCTTTGGATTTTCTCAACTTACCTATTCGTTCATTATTAAATTTAAAACAAAGAATTTATTAACTAGTTACTTATTAATATTACTACAATTTGAAAGTTCTTTTATAAAAAATAATTGAGTAGAAACAGTTACAAAACTTTTCCAATAGTTTTCCGCTATTCGCGTAACTATAAAATCGACGTTGTCGCTTGAACCGAGAGACGTCCTACTGGAGCCACTGAAGAAAATTGACTAGCAGGCTGCGCATTTAAAGCCAAAGTGTAAAGAGTTTCACTTGGCAGTCGCATCAAAGAATGATAAAATGTATCAATTTTGGATCTATTCATAGTTGATTGTCTTCAACTATTTTTACAGACAAAATTTCTGTTAAAAGGGAAATTCCGAACATTTAAAATGGTCCATTCTTTTTTTAAAACTACTTCGCCTCGTGAACGTTTCCCCGATAACATTTAGTAGCCGTTTTCTACAGCTTAAATTAACATTGCTTCAACACACCACTACTGTCATTATTTCCTTATTTAATACATACTTTCTCAATATTTAATATTTAAACAAAAATTGCTATGTAGGTATATTTATTTATATACACTGAATGAAAAATGAATACTCAATTAAATTAAATTTGTTGTAAACTTACAAAAGCAAAATACTTTAAATTAAAGCATCCTTTTTTCATTCGGCTACAATATATCTTATGTATAAAAATTAATTTTTGTTTGTTTTTATTATATTCGCTGCCGTACCATTCAATATTTTTAATCGCAAATTTAAGAATTTTAAGTTCCATAAATTTTTGTTAGATGGTGGAGTAATATATATCACCACACTCTCACATTCTGTTATTTAGGTTGTATAAGTATTCAAGAGATGGGATAATGTGCTTCAATTTCAAACGTTTCCTTGGTGCTACCATTTATTTCACTTCACAGTGTTCTGCATATATACGACATAAATAACGTGTTTGTTTATATTTTTGCGTATCATAATGATAATTCTATATACCCTTACCACAAGTAGACTTCTGCATACTGCTGTTTACCTTCTGTCCAATAAGGCCAACTTCCTAGGTTTGTCCTTATCCTCCTCTGAATCAAAAGTAATTAAATTTTGCAGAAAACCTTCAGCAATCCCCCCTCTTATTTCACTCAATAACTATGTCACTCCAATTGTGGATGACTGCAAAATATCAGTCAAATATATTTTACTTTCGCTTAAATTGGAAACAGTTTATTCTTGAAACAAAAGGTAATTGTCTACGGTTAAATATGATCAAAACTCTTTTTCACTTTCAATGAGGTGTAAATGAAACCGTCTTTCGAAAGTTTATATAGCTCTCATTCGCATAAAAAAATTTCTTAAGGCAGCTTCATCTACATGTCCATACCTAAATCTACGTTGAATACTAAACTCTGTACATAACATATCCATACGTCATTACCTTGGTGTCTTTCGCTCCAGACCTGTGGATAGCCAATGAACCACCCCTCTGGATAAGGTAAACTCCTTCTCCTCTTCTATGCCGTTTACTAATTTCAAATATTGTCCTTACAACACCACTTCTTGCCCAATAATAAAACTGAATTAATACGAAAAGACTTCCTAGAAATGATAAGCAAACACCACTATAGCCTAGTGCTATTTACTGATGCTTCCAAAAGCGAAACTGGAGTAGGCTGTTCAGTAACTACTTTTCACAACCTTATAAGTTTCTTCCTTATTCCTTCCCATTGTAGTGTTCACACTGGAGAGTCGTTCAGTATCCTCCAAATCTTTAAGCCAATTTCCCCACCTAACAAACACGTCACAATATGCACTGATTCTTTTGTTTCGATTCAATCATTGAATGTCACCTTCACCGACCATCCCTTGGTTAAAACGTACATGATTTCTACCAACATCTCCAACAAAATTCAACAGTTACCGACATCTGATGGATACCCTCACAAATTGGTATCATCGGCAACGAAATCAATTTCTTTCATCTCTCAACAGATCTTTCCGTTTCCAATAATGTGATTGTTGCTTTTTATCGATATTTCGTGATTTAGTTCAGTTTGTTTAATATTTATGAGAGTAAAAACACTATTGTGAGCAATAAAGTCCAAGATAAACTTCTCTTATCGTGATATAAAGCAATAAATTCTAAGGGAAATATAAATTCAATCTATTAGGTTTCGATTCATCAAAACTTGTGTTTACCTTAGTTAAATTGTTGTGAAAAATAAAAACTAAAATAGAGACAGAACGTATATTGTAATTCGATAGGTACATTTTGTACTTTTAGCCTTAAAATTTAAATATATACCTATATATAATCATTCAAAACTATCTTCTTTACAACGAAATAAGCATAAGTAAAGGAAGTCTACAGATTTTACAAAGATGCCTCTCGATTTCTACATTCAATCCTTTCGTCCAGTTTTTCTGTAGTCGGTCCGATACACCCACGTAATGTTCCTGCTTACTAACTCCTGACGTGCTAGGAATGTTATCAGTTAATAAACTGATCAGAATGGTCTAGCGCCCTTTAGTTTTAGAATCACATTCAATTTCCGAATCATAATTCTTATCACGTAAACTATATAAAAAGTTTATAACCTGTCCGGAATTATTATATTCTTTTTTGTTATAGTTTTACATTATACAGCTAAGCAGATTTTTACTATGAAGCCGGAGAAATTATTAGAGGCCTACATTCTCAAATGCTACAAAATTAGTTATGGCCTAACTTACACTGATATCCGAACGCTAGTTACAAGTTCAAGCACATGCATCGGTTGCTCCCACTTCTCAATTCAACAGATCATCGACATACAGGTTTCACTTCTGCCATGCGGTCTTAAGCACACACTCTAATTTTTTAATTTAGATGAAACTGACATAACGACAGTCGTCCAGGCAACAAAAGTGGTTGCCCAAAAAGGTTCAAAACAAGTGAGTAGTGAACGCTGAAAGAGGTCAACTAGTGACGTTGAGTGACATCGTACAAGCAACCAGAAATACGATTCCTCCAGTTTTAGTTTTTCCGAGGGCGAAGTTTCACGATCAAATGCTAAAAGGTGGTCTTGCAAACAGCCCAAAGAGTGGATTGATGACTGCCTCTTTATTTATTAAAGTTTTAGAACATATTCAGAAACACGCCAAATGTTCAAAAGAAGACCCCATATTAATTTTAATGGACAACCATGACAGTCACTGCTCCTTGGAAGCAGTTATAGGCATATGCCAAGGAAAACGGAATGGTCCTGGTAAATTTTCCTCCTCACTGCACCCACTGGATGCAGCCATTGGATGTGGCAGTGACGGGTCCATTTAAATTAAAGTATTCTCTCGCACAGAATGACTGGCTTCTTTCCAATCCCGGGAAGACACTAACAATCCATGATTTAGCTGAATTAGCCAACACTGCTTTTGTAAATTCATTCACAATTCAAAATATCACCTCTGTATTTGCTAAAACTGGTTCCTCTACGTGGCCGATTTCCAGAAATGCTTTCTCCGATGGAGACTGAAGCGGCTTTTGTGACAGATAGGCCTTTCAATAATCAGGTCGCACAGACACAGCAAATTGCTCAGAATTTGAACAAACAAAGTACTCAAGAACCCATCAATACTTTGGAAGAACCTCAAGCCGGTCCTTCAAATGCGGTCGCACAGATTGATTTCTGCAGAATTATAATGCCAAATTTAAAAGCTTTGGATGACATCTCCTCACCCAGTTCTTCTAATAAAAATGTGCACACTGATTTATTGACCAATAAAAATAATATAGTTCTCACTCCAGAAATATCAAGGCCACTACCAAAGGCAGCACCTCGTAAGGGAAATTTAAAGAAAAACTCCAGAAAACGAAAATCAATAATTTTAACTGACACTCTGGAGAAAAATAACATTGATCAAGATACTTTATTATGTTTAGCAAAAAAAAGAAACCTCGTTAAGTGGAGAGGTGAAAATATGGAAGATCAATCAATAAAGACAAAAATTATACCAAGAAAAAAAAGGAAGAAACATGTTTGGAGTCTAATTCAGAAGAAGACGAAAATTACGCAGTTCACGATGAGTCAGATGATTTGGAAGAGTTTCCAGAAGAAACAATTATAGACAATAAAGATGTAGAAGACAATCCAAAGCAGCTAGAAGAAAAAGACTAGATTTCAGTTAGCTTTGTTAGAAAAAATGTTAAACATTTTGTAACGCAAGTAATATCCAGATTTGAAGAGGATGAATATAAAGTGAACGATTCAAAGAGGTTGTCAGGGAAACAAGAAAACATATTTAAGTTTTCAATGCCAGAAAATCCCGAATGTAGCGATGTTAACATTGAAGACATTATTCTCAAGTTACCAAAACCCATTATACATGGTATAGGTGGTACTGCAAGAACAATGTCTTTATAATGTCTTTTGGGGTCGATTTTACTCCATTTAATGTATCTGAGAAGGCTCGTTGAAATGTACCCCATGCAGGGGGTAGATTTGAACAAATGCATGATCAAATTAAGTTTGGTTTATTTTCTTTATTTTTAATAATTACATATTTAAGTTGTACAAAAAGTTTGCTTATAACCAAAGGCTACTTCTCTAAATATTGATACCGTGTCTATTACTTATTTTTTTCCTAATAAAAATTATTTTATAAAAAGTGTTCAAATGTTCCCCCCTCTCCCCTACATCTAAAAAACCATGACTCTTACGAACTATGAAACCGTAAGGTCGAAATGCTATTGATTTTGGATTTTAAAAAAGTGAGGAAGGCGTTGTTTGTTTGATGATTCCCTGTCTACTTAATCTGTATCTTGTTCTTTCTGCAACATTTTTCACCACCCCCACCGTGTGCTGTAGTAGTGTCGAGTTAAGAGGGCCCTCCGCGCAGGTGTATAAACCTTAAAACTTACACAAAACTTGTTACTTATCTAGTAATTTTTTGGTTCAAAATATTTACGATAGATGTCGCTAGTAGTACCGAATCGGCTTTATTTATGCAACTTATTTTCTCTCTCTTTTTGTCTTTCCACTCTTGACCGTATAGGTATAAAGTATTTATCATCTCTGTATTTATCTATGCTCTTCACTATTCAAACAAACTTCTCTCCGGATCAGCTGTTTCGATGTTTTGGTTTCAAACAAACACAATTTCTGCCAGCAAATATTTTTATTTTCAATCGCAATAGGTAAATTATGATTTCATTTATTTGCTATTTTTACTCAACAGCTAGTATGTTTATTTTACCTATAGGTATTCTCGTTACTTCTTTAATTTTTTCCTGTACTTTTATAGGTTTATAATTTTGAAATTAAAATAATATTCCAATCATTATCGTCGTTTCTCTATATTTTCAAGTTTTATAGGTATATCGAGATTTATAATTTCCATTTATTGAGAAGTAGGTAAGTATAAGGTACCTAATGATAAAATACAAAGCAAACCAAGCCGACCTAACAAAAATCCATTGGAATTATCTGAATGAAAAAACACTGCAAAAAGCTAATCTTGTGAATATTTTCACGTGATAGGTTAGGTACCTATAGATATAATATATACAACATAACTTACAACCCATTATTAATTATTACGGACCATTTTTCATTTTTTTTAAATAATTTATTGAATACGAAATAAACTAGGTAGGTATAATATATACATTAGATATCAAAATTTAAATTAGATGTGATTTTTGCTCAAGAGTCTCAAGTAGGTAGGTAGGTACATTTATTTTGGACAATTTCAAAAATTATAAAGAAAAGATGTTTAGAATTAAAAATAACTTCTAAATATTTAACACATTGTTTTACATCAAAAATTTTTTTATTTCACAGAAAATATCGAAAAAATTATTTTTTTGATCTAAATAAACAATATTGAATACCTATTTGAATTTGACCGAGCTTTTCGCTAAAACATTTTAGAAACTTCAGTTTTTTTACTCATTTTACGGACCTACCCTCATTTCAAAAATATTTGAAGCCACATAACTTTGTACCTACTGATAAGATAAGAAAACAGATTGAATGGAAACATAAATAAAGCTCAGATATTTCAACTCTACCAAGTCGAAGAAGCGCGATTGCCATTTCTAGAGTAGGTAGACGAAATTAATTTTTTAGTCTTCCTTTGTTTTACAATATTTTTCTAATCAACAACTAACACTATTACTACGTCATCCTTTAATAATTATTATTTGGGTTCTTATTTTCTTTCATTGTTTTAAATGCTTATATAATCAATTAATTTGCAAGGTAATTTCGACTAGGTATATTGACAAGACAAAGTTACCTACAAAACATTTATGCTTCGAAATTTTTTAAAATGTAATGTTACCTACCTCATTCATTAATTTTATTCAACAATTATTATTACCTATGGCAAGCTAAAAACTAGATAACCATCCTCATCTCTTTTTATCGTCGTAATGGAGAGGATTATTAAATTGTATCTAAGGATTTCTAGGGATAATTTTTACATTTGGCATCGAAGCTTTAAAATCCAAAAGAGCCAAGTAAAATCGTAAAGTACAGAATGCCGCATTCACAACCGATGTTGCCATGTTATACGAAAATCCTCAAACAAGGAGAAAATTTTTTTAACAAGAAAATCTATACACGTCTGCACGTCATAAGAAAGGTATATTTTTAGGTACTTGCAATATCTATATAGTGACCATTTTACCTGTATGTTAGGTATCTTATGTTTTCAAAATTCGATATTCGACTTCGTACCTAGAGTGTATTTGTGTAATAGTCATAAGGCAAATTGTGATTAATTTTTGGGTTTCCAAAATAGAAATATATCAGGTAAGTATGTGCTTATTTTGTTATTGTTTCATTTCAGATAATTGTAGGTTTTTCATTATTATTTTCTCGTTACAATAACTACGTAAGTAAATTCAACATTATTTTTATAGTTGTGGCAACTATGTAAATTCTAAACATTTACGTTTATTGTGCAAAAAACGAACAAATTCGACTGGGTAGGGGTAGCGTGTGTTTTTAGATCCAGGGGCAATCGGGCAATTGAATATAACCAGAATATAACCAAAGAATACACCAAAATAACTAATAGTCACAACACAACGGGGTTGTGTTGTGCTAATAGTAGCAGATGTTACTTTGTTGTCTATGTCTGCGATAATATAGATCTATATATACAGGAAATTGAGATAGATAGAAAAATATGGGCCGAAAAAATGCCTCTGAAACTGAAGCAATTCTATACAGAATGTATAGCTCCTGAAATAATCAGAAATCAAATAGAAAATGCATTGACCCCCCTTATATCAAGCAAGCAATATCAGAATATGAGAAAAAGAAGTCTGGCAAGACAGAATCCAGATAATTAGGGCAAAGATATGGATGCCGATACTAATGCGTAAGTAGAAACACTAACTTATTTACAAAAATCTAATTACTTATCATTTTCAGAACTGACAATTTCACTAATATGGAACCTGCTGCAACTGCCCCTCAGGTCCATTAATCTTTCATAAAACAGTTTTCTGATACTATTCCGTAAGTAAAAACACCTACAAGACTTATTTACAAAAATCTAATTTCTTTTCATTTTCAGAACCGAAAACTGACACAGGTCCAAATAATATTCCATATAGCTGTGTTCGCTATAACTATTCAGTAAGTAAAAAAATGTCAACACCTATTTAGAAGAAACATCTAATTTTTTTATTTCATTTACAGTTCTGATAAAATGGATTGTTTGAAACTTTTGCTGAAATGAGTTTGAAATAATTTTGTTAGTAAAAATATTTATTTAGAGTATTTAGAATTAAATTCTTTTTTTTTCAGTCTTTATAACTATATGGATCAAGACTTCAGTATGTCGATGGGTGTCACCACCCCTTTGTGAGTTTTGAATCGTAAAAAATTGATAATTTTATAAACTTTTTATTTTCTTTTTGTTCTGAGGAGAAATGGTAGAGAAACGTCACTTGTGATGGAGCACATGTTGAGTAAATATAAAGAGCATTTACGAAGCACAAATTTACTTTTTCAGCATGAAGATCATTTTATTATAACCACTTACAAATACTGACAAGCTATGCTATAAACAATAATAAATAATTTGAAATATTTTTATGGACACAAAACCGTCATCATCTGTCATTGAAGTTCCATACAGCGCCATCCATCAAGACGGTGGAACGTCTGAACTAATGTTCGTTTCCAAAATTTTGTATGCAACAAATCTCAAAAAATACAATGGTTTGAGATTTCATATTTTCAGAATCGAATTCTCTAGGCTTTCTTTTGGGGATCAGATCTTGGCGTTCAAATTGGTGACCACAAATTGTCAAAACTGTCAAAAACATACCATCACATAATGGCTAATATCTTTTTTAAAACAATATAAAACTTAACCAAAATACCTGATCCCCAGGACAAAGGTCCAAGTTATATTGTGTTAAAATTTCAACACTTAATTTCACTGCGTTCTTTAGATTTGGTGTTTACAAAATGACCTAAATTTTGTTGCAAGTCAGGGGTGCCAACTGTTTTGAGCTGTCTAATTTAGGAGCGCGCTCTTAAAAATTTAAACCAAGATGCAACCACATGGGAATGCCAGCAACTCTTCTTCTTCTTTCTTGAGATATTGGGCTTAACCGCTAGATTATCCACCCAGATTTTTTTGATTTGTCCTAATGCTTTTCCAGACCAGTGTTGCGTGCTTGCCGCGTCTGACTTGTTGTCATCACTCTCTCTGAATTCACTGCTTTTTTTGTTTACTGTAAGTTAATCGGTTTAAGATATGCATAAATTAGAGAAACACTACTAGCTGTTGGGTCACTAAGCATGCATTCTAAGCTTAAAGAGGAACTACTAATTTTTGTTACACATTTGGGCATATTGAAGCGTTTTTAATTGCACTACAAACAAACAAACAAAATAGCTTATTCCTTTCCCCTTCTCGAAAATATATCAAAGAATTTGTATTCCACATGAAGTTTTTCCAAAAGAAGGAAGGAAATAAGCTATTTTGTCATCCGCTGTTTTTGTGCGGCGCTATTTTGACTAACGCTATTTTAACCTAGCGCTATTTTGTCCAGCGCAGTATATATGCATCTCTCCTTTTGGGGTTTCTGTTCTTCTCATTAGGATGACAGGCTATTTATTTTTTTAGACAATGCAAAAAGTATCCCGAAAAATGATTTAACAATAAAATTTTCTTGAAAATTCTTCGAACATCCTTAAAAACAGAAATACAGTTTTATTTATATTCTTGTGTACCTTTTTCCTTTTACTTTTTCATTAAAATACTCAAAAAGACTAATAAATAAGGTTTTCAAAATAATATACTTTTATATTCACTTCTAGGCCGTCCGGTATATATAAATATTAATCGTAGATATGATAAACAACTTTACTTGTTTAACGGGGTGACTAATGGGGGTGACGAATAAATTTTGTCGATTTATATTCAGTAGCGTGTTGACTTTCGAATAGGAAATATCGGAAATATCGTTCGAAATTAACGTGTATCGTGAAGTGTAGTGAATAGTGCCTATATGGATTACTTGGATTACAATCTGATACATTTAAGGTAAGATTTCATTTTATTTACTGGTAGTTATTGGTTATTGTTTTTTAAAATATTTTAAATCACATACGAACAATTTTATTACTATGAACAATTGATTTTTAATATATAAACGAAGTATTTTACAATTGTTAATTAGATTTTAAATTTGCTATAATCCATTTTTGCTCTCTCTTACTATTTCTTTATACCAAAATATTTAAAATACTGAAAAGGGGGCCTTTTATATATTCCTAGCTATGACAAATGGTTCGTATATAAGTGGTTAGTCATGATAAACTGTAGATATTTCTACCTCGTATTGGGGCTCCTATAGGAAATATTAAATGACAATTTAAATGTGTATGCTTCCATTGTTTCTTAATATACAGAATTGATATATATTGTTTATTTATAATCCATTTTTGCATATTTTTAATGTTTCTTTATACCAAAATACTCAAAATTCTAAAAAGTCGGCCGGTAATATTCCTAGCTATGACAAATTGTTCTTATAAACTGTCCATATACTTCTACCTCGTATTGGGGCTCCTATGGGAAATATTAAAAGACAATTAAACTGTGTCCTGTTCCATTTTGTTTATTAACATACAGGGTCTTTAAAAATTAGTTAATTTTATTCATATAAAAGTTTAGCAGAATAGATTCAGAAAAATATATTAATTTTTGTACAAATGTTCAATTTTTAATAACTAATAACATTGTTTAATTAAACAATGCTAATAATCTTAATTCGTGTTATATTTTTAATAATACAACTGGTTTACCTACTTAATTTTTAAAACCGATTTTCAAAGTGAAAAAAGCTGTTTTGAATAATAAAACATCACCCTGTATAATATGTATTCAGTAATTCATAGGTATTTGCATTTTATCGAATTCTCTGACTTTTCTTATACTTTTACACAAAATTAAAACCTACAGTAGGTTCTACACATACTTTTTTCAAAAAACAGCTAATCTATACTCTTGTGTGTTCTCATATTTAAATATCTGGTTCTTTTTTAATGAAAATAAAATATTTTCTTCAATTTAAAAAAGATCAAACTGTATTTTTTTGTCGAAACAATATTCTGAGAATTCGATAAATTGACAATACTATGCAATTTGGAACATATAAACTTTTGGAATTGTACGCTTATTTAGTACCACCCGTCCAACCTTCATATCTAAAGGAAAACTTATTATTTATTATCTATTTGTATACTTTCTTAAATCTGGATAAAGGTTTTCAAAAACCAAATACAAGTTGGAATTTTATATTTGACATACCCCGTAGGAGAATCAATACGAGGTAGGAATATGTAGAGTTCCCCATGACTCATCTTAAATAACAGAATTTTCTTTAATATTTTATACTACATACAGGGTGTTTCTGAATTTATGCGAAAAAATTCAGGTGGTGATTGCTCGTATAAAATTATAATAGGTCTTTCATATGAAAAAATTTCCTCACTCCACTCCCTTCCAAGATATCACCCCTAAAAAGAGGATGAATGAAATTGAGTTTTTATTTCTTTTTTCTCAAATTTAAGTAAAGATGAAACTTTAAATTTAGTAAATTTCGTGCACTCGCAATTATTAACCACCGGTATTTTCTCAACATTCCTGTTACATTATAATGGAGTGAAATTATCAACCCTTACTTTATTTAATATCAAATATCAGATTTTAAATAATAATTTTATTTCACAAAACTCAATCTCGAAAAAAAATTTGATATTAAATAAAGTAAGAGTTGATAATTTCACTCCCTTATAATTTAACAGGAATGTTGAGAAAATACCGATGGTTAGTAATTGCGGGTGCATGAAATTTACAAAATTTAAAGTTTCTATCTTTACTTAAATTTTAGAAAAAAAAATAAAATCTCAATTTTATTCAGGGCGATATGGGGTGGGATTAGGATATTTTGTCATAGGAAAGACTTATCATAATTTTATACGGGAAATCACCTTCTGAATTTTTGCGCCTAAATTTAGAAACACACTGTATACATAAATAATTTTTTAATGCTGATTTTAAACACACGAATTTATAATAATTTTACAATCTGCGTATTTTAATTTAATGCCCAAGATTCCTTTAGCTGAAATAACAAGCAAAAAAATTATTATACAGGGTGATTCTTTATAAAATGACCCTAAATGCCTTTGTTTTTTTAATCGTAAATGTTTTTGTTTTTTAGAAAACATGATTTTTAAAAATTATTAGTTTAGTTAAATTATTTAGAATCCTTCTTTAATAATATAATTCCTTTATTATTTGTTTTAGGTTTCGTAAAATATTGGTCTACTCCAAAGGAGTGTGAGTATACAGTAATTCTCAATTTCTATCAAATGACATCATATCTCAGTATCATCCTGCCTTTCTTTTACAAATTGGTAATTTTTTCAAAAGACATAGGTAAGCTATGTAAATCCGAACATTTTCTAACTACTATGCCTTTCGTTAATAAGTTGGTACTTTTCAAAAGTCATAGGTAAGCTATGTCAATCCGAACATTTTCTAAATACTATGCCTTTCGTTAATAAGTTGGTACTTTTCAAAAGCCATAGGTAGGTAAGCTATGTAAATCCGAACATTTTCTAATTACTATGCCTTTCGTTAATAAGTTGGTACTTTTCAAAAGTCATAGGTAAGCTATGTCAATCCGAACATTTTCTAAATACTATGCCTTTCGTTAATAAGTTGGTACTTTTCAAAAGACATAGGTAAGCTATGTCAATCCGAAAATTTTCTAAATACTATTCCTTTCGTTAATAAGTTGATACTTTTCAAAAGACATAGGTAAGCTATGTCATTCCTCATATTTCCTAAATACTATGCCTTTCGTTAATAAGTTGGTACTTTTCAAAAGACATAGGTAAGCTATGTCAATCCGAACATTTTCTAAATACTCTGCCTTTCGTTAATAAGTTGGTACTTTTCAAAAGACATAGGTAAGCTATGTCAATCCGAACATTTTCTAAATACTATTCCTTTCGTTAATAAGTTGATACTTTTCAAAAGACATAGGTAAGCTATGTCATTCCTCATATTTCCTAAATACTATGCCTTTCGTTAATAAGTTGGTACTTTTCAAAAGACATAGGTAAGCTATGTCAATCCGAAAATTTTCTAAATACTATGCCTTTCGTTAATAAGTTGGTACTTTTCAAAAGACATAGGTAAGCTATGTCAATCCGAAAATTTTCTAAATACTATGCCTTTCGTTAATAAGTTGGTACTTTTCAAAAGACATAGGTAAGCTATGTCAATCCGAAAATTTTCTAAATACTATTCCTTTCGTTAATAAGTTGATACTTTTCAAAAGACATAGGTAAGCTATGTCATTCCTCATATTTCCTAAATACTATGCCTTTCGTTAATAAGTTGGTACTTTTCAAAAGACATAGGTAAGCTATGTCAATCCGAAAATTTTCTAAATACTATGCCTTTCGTTAATAAGTTGGTACTTTTCAAAAGACATAGGTAAGCTATGTCAATCCGAACATTTTCTAAATACTATGCCTTTCGTTAATAAGTTGGTACTTTTCAAAAGACATAGGTAAGCTATGTCAATCCGAAAATTTTCTAAATACTATTCCTTTCGTTAATAAGTTGATACTTTTCAAAAGACATAGGTAAGCTATGTCATTCCTCATATTTCCTAAATACTATGCCTTTCGTTAATAAGTTGGTACTTTTCAAAAGACATAGGTAAGCTATGTCAATCCGAACATTTTCTAAATACTCTGCCTTTCGTTAATAAGTTGGTACTTTTCAAAAGACATAGGTAAGCTATGTCAATCCTAACATTTTCTAAATACTATTCCTTTCGTTAATAAGTTGATACTTTTCAAAAGACATAGGTAAGCTATGTCATTCCTCATATTTCCTAAATACTATGCCTTTCGTTAATAAGTTGGTACTTTTCAAAAGACATAGGTAAGCTATGTCAATCCGAAAATTTTCTAAATACTATGCCTTTCGTTAATAAGTTGGTACTTTTCAAAAGACATAGGTAAGCTATGTCAATCCGAAAATTTTCTAAATACTATGCCTTTCGTTAATAAGTTGGTACTTTTCAAAAGACATAGGTAAGCTATGTCAATCCGAAAATTTTCTAAATACTATGCCTTTCGTTAATAAGTTGGTACTTTTCAAAAGACATAGGTAAGCTATGTCAATCCGAACATTTTCTAAATACTATTCCTTTCGTTAATAAGTTGGTACTTTTCAAAAGACATAGGTAATCTATGTCAATCCGAACATTTTCTAAATACTATGCCTTTCGTTAATAAGTTGGTACTTTTCAAAAGACATAGGTAAGCTATGTCAATCCGAAAATTTTCTAAATACTATGCCTTTCGTTAATAAGTTGGTACTTTTCAAAAGACATAGGTAAGCTATGTCAATCCGAAAATTTTCTAAATACTATGCCTTTCGTTAATAAGTTGGTACTTTTCAAAAGACATAGGTAAGCTATGTCAATCCGAAAATTTTCTAAATACTATTCCTTTCGTTAATAAGTTGGTACTTTTCAAAAGACATAGGTAAGCTATGTCAATCCGAACATTTTCTAAATACTATGCCTTTCGTTAATAAGTTGGTACTTTTCAAAAGACATAGGTAAGCTATGTCATTCCTCATATTTCCTAAATACTATGCCTTTCGTTAATAAGTTGGTACTTTTCAAAAGACATAGGTAAGCTATGTCAATCCGAACATTTTCTAAATACTATTCCTTTCGTTAATAAGTTGGTACTTTTCAAAAGACATAGGTAAGCTATGTTAATCCGAACATTTTCTAAATATTATGCCTTTCGTTAATAAGTTGGTACTTTTCAAAAGCCATAGGTAGGTAAGCTATGTAAATCCTAACATTTTCTAATTACTATGCCTTTCGTTAATAAGTTGGTACTTTTCAAAAGACATAGGTAAGCTATGTCAATCCTAACATTTTCTAAATACTATGCCTTTCGTTAATAAGTTGGTACTTTTCAAAAGACATAGGTAAGCTATGTCATTCCTCATATTTCCTAAATACTATGCCTTTCGTTAATAAGTTGGTACTTTTCAAAAGACATAGGTAAGCTATGTCAATCCGAACATTTTCTAAATACTATTCCTTTTGTTAATAAGTTGGTACTTTTCAAAAGACATAGGTAAGCTATGTTAATCCGAACATTTTCTAAATATTATGCCTTCCGTTAATAAGTTGGTACTTTTCAAAAGCCATAGGTAGGTAAGTTATGTAAATCCTAACATTTTCTAATTACTATGCCTTTCGTTAATAAGTTGGTACTTTTCAAAAGACATAGGTAAGCTATGTCAATCCGAACATTTTCTAAATACTATGCCTTTCGTTAATAAGTTGGTACTTTTCAAAAGACATAGGTAAGCTATGTCAATCCGAAAATTTTCTAAATACTATGCCTTTCGTTAATAAGTTGGTACTTTTCAAAAGACATAGGTAAGCTATGTCAATCCGAACATTTTCTAAATACTATTCCTTTCGTTAATAAGTTGGTACTTTTCAAAAGACATAGGTAAGCTATGTTAATCCGAACATTTTCTAAATATTATGCCTTTCGTTAATAAGTTGGTACTTTTCAAAAGCCATAGGTAGGTAAGCTATGTAAATCCTAACATTTTCTAATTACTATGCCTTTCGTTAATAAGTTGGTACTTTTCAAAAGACATAGGTAAGCTATGTCAATCCTAACATTTTCTAAATACTATGCCTTTCGTTAATAAGTTGGTACTTTTCAAAAGACATAGGTAAGCTATGTCATTCCTCATATTTCCTAAATACTATGCCTTTCGTTAATAAGTTGGTACTTTTCAAAAGACATAGGTAAGCTATGTCAATCCGAACATTTTCTAAATACTATTCCTTTTGTTAATAAGTTGGTACTTTTCAAAAGACATAGGTAAGCTATGTTAATCCGAACATTTTCTAAATATTTTGCCTTCCGTTAATAAGTTGGTACTTTTCAAAAGCCATAGGTAGGTAAGTTATGTAAATCCTAACATTTTCTAATTACTATGCCTTTCGTTAATAAGTTGGTACTTTTCAAAAGACATAGGTAAGCTATGTCAATCCGAACATTTTCTAAATACTATGCCTTTCGTTAATAAGTTGGTACTTTTCAAAAGACATAGGTAAGCTATGTCAATCCGAAAATTTTCTAAATACTATGCCTTTCGTTAATAAGTTGGTACTTTTCAAAAGACATAGGTAAGCTATGTCAATCCGAAAATTTTCTAAATACTATGCCTTTCGTTAATAAGTTGGTACTTTTCAAAAGACATAGGTAAGCTATGTCAATCCGAAAATTTTCTAAATACTATGCCTTTCGTTAATAAGTTGGTACTTTTCAAAAGACATAGGTAAGCTATGTCAATCCGAAAATTTTCTAAATACTATGCCTTTCGTTAATAAGTTGGTACTTTTCAAAAGACATAGGTAAGCTATGTCAATCCGAACATTTTCTAAATACTATGCCTTTCGTTAATAAGTTGGTACTTTTCAAAAGACATAGGTAAGCTATGTCATTCCTCATATTTCCTAAATACTATGCCTTTCATTAATAAGTTGGTACTTTTCAAAAGACATAGGTAAGCTATGTCAATCCGAATATCTTCTAAATACTATTCCTTTCGTTAATAAGTTGGTACTTTTCAAAAGACATAGGTAAGCTATGTCAATCCGAATATCTTCTAAATACTATTCCTTTCGTTAATAAGTTGGTACTTTTCAAAAGACATAGGTAAGCTATGTCAATCCGAACATTTTCTAAATACTATTCCTTTCGTTAATAAGTTGGTTCTTTTCAAAAGACATAGGTAAGCTATGTCATTCCTCATATTTCCTAAATACTATGCCTTTCGTTAATAAGTTGGTACTTTTCAAAAGACATAGGTAAGCTATGTCATTCCTCATATTTCCTAAATACTATGCCTTTCGTTAATAAGTTGGTACTTTTCAAAAGACATAGGTAAGCTATGTCAATCCGAACATTTTCTAAATACTAAGCCTTTCGTTAATAAGTTGGTACTTTTCAAAAGACATAGGTAAGCTATGTCAATCCGAACATTTTCTAAATACTGCAGTCTTTCGTTAACAAGTTGGTACCTTTCAAAAGACATAGGTAAGCTATGTCGTTCCTCGTATTTTCTGTTCTGTTTTTTTTCTGCCCTTTCTCCCCTGTTGGTGTCATTCGGTTTGAAATTGTGAATTATTTTTTTATAGCAATTGTTAAGTAAGCCACATGTACCGACTTTTTTGTTTACGATTGACTTTTTCCCGCACGGATACATGCAGTATCACACTGTGAGAAAGTACTCGTTACCTAGGGTGTCGGTAAGCCTCGCTTGCAAAACGAGCAGTCATTCAGATGGGCGAGTACGCTTAAGTGTTTTCCGTTTGTCGAATGGGTATGGGTTGACAAGGAGGGGGAATAGTTGCCCAGTATGGGCCATCAAAATATCGTAGATTTCTAAGTTGGTATATGCAAAACGGCTATACTTGGCAATTTATTACTAACAATTTTTTTTCAGCGCTTCCTTTTCAGCACACTAACACTCTCTTACAGGCTTCAGAGATGTCATCAAATTTTTTTATATTTTTTAATTTTGTTTGATTTTCTGTTCCAGGAATTTTTTTAGGGATGGATTTATTTGGAATATATGCATATATTTAAACTTGCTGATAGGCCTATCTTATAATTTTACTTATTTTTATGTCCTAGGGTTTACATTAAAATTTTTCTTAATAATTTTATTTTTTGTTTTAGAATTCTTATTAGGAAAGGATTTTTTAGGTTACAAAAGTGACTTTGCAGTTTAGAACTTCAGAATTTTCATTAAAATTTGGTAAAGTTTTTTTTTGCATGATTGTTTCTTAGCTGCATGGGTTTAAAAGGTGCATGCATGTTGTAGGGGGTGGTAAAGTAGTGGTTATTTAGGGGGTTTAGTATTTTAATTATAAAATTTTGTATGTAAAAATATTTTTATGTTGTAATTCGTGTTTAAATTTTTCGGCTCTTATAAAAAAATGTAAATGTTAATATTTTATTGATATTCAACATATCTTTTTTATAATTGCTAAGTTTGCATTCATTTTATCCTGTTTGTAAATGTATATCTATCTGCACTTTGCTAGAGTAAAGATAAACTCTGGCTTAGTGCAGCCGGTAGAGAACATCCAGCTTTCAGGGGGGCGCATTTTCTAGTTTTGTCTGCGATTTCCTCCGCCGGCGGGGAATATTTTCCATCGGTTGTGAATATTTTAACCGGTTGATTATATTTTCTACCGATAAAGGGAACAACTTCCAGTCGAGAGGGCCAACTTCCAGCCGTGATGGGAAATGATTGCTTATATTTTTTTATAGATGGGTATTTAATTTCAGTTTTGTCAAAGTAATCTTTGGTTTTGTATCGCTTTGGTTATATATATTAGGTAACAAAACAAATATGATATTTTGTGTTATTGTTAGATATTGAACTCCACTTTTACTTTAGCTGATATAAATGTTGTGTTTCTATTTGTCTTTTTTACAGTACTGTTCTACAATCTGAATTAAACTGTTACTTGAGAGATAACAGAACAGAGATATTATAGACAAATCTAATAATAATTATTAAGATGTTATATAATGTTATATACACCACAGAAAATGAAAATGCTCGTCTGTATGGAAAGAAAAATGGATAGAAATGGTGACCAGTGTTGCAAAAAAATTGATGAGTATCTGAAGAAAGTAAATTGGAAAGCAGTGAAATTGTAAAGAGTTCGAAAGACTGGTGTTTACCACATTTTGCAGTATGGAATATCAATAATCCAAACTTCAGTCTCTGAAGAAGATAACTTGGTTATCGAAACGCGCGTAAGATAGTGTAAAGTGTTAGTGTTGGTGTAGTGGTAGTGTAAACAGTGCTCAGAGTCAAGTAGCTCCAACTGTTCCAGAATTCCCAACTTATATGTGTATATAGATGTAAAACTCTGTCCAAACCCTCTATTAATGGAGCGTTTGTACATTTCACTATGAAATCTTGATCTTGATACAGGCTCAATAGACAACTAACTACCGAACTATTAGCTATAGCTAAATGTTTAATTATGAATTTCTCAGCAAGCCATATCATTTTCCATTTCAGAGGTATTTCACTAACCCAAACTTCTTCTTTTCTTCTTCAATTTCGGTAACTAACCTCTCTTATGATTATTTTGTTCCATGTCAATATATGTGACTAACTTCAACTTATACTAGTGACGTCAAAATCTAAAAGGCGGATTTTAAGAAATTTTTAAAATAGAATTTTCTAAATGGAGATAAAAACAAAACAACTCTATTGAATTTGACTACGTAATCTATTTTTAGTTGAACACCCTACAGCTAGGATTTAAAGATTCTAATTTATGGTGAAGTCGCCTTAGATAGACGCGATTGCCAAAAAATAAAATCTTCGGCTTAAGGCGGCCTTACACTGAGGCAACCGTAGGCAATCCAGTTGTCTGCCGCATGCGATGATTTTAAAGTGCGCTAATCTATTCGCCGCAATATCAAGACTCTACAATTTCCCCTTTTATCCCTGAAGTCTGCCGAGCAACAATTCTAGTGCTAAAGGAATGCATTAAGGTAAGGATGCAAATTTCCATAGCCGCATGTTTACATTATTGCTCCTGTTCAAAAATAAACATTTTCATCCAGTGGCTTAGCTAGGTGGACAAGGGCACATGACGCACATGTATGTCAATATAAAATATTTATTATACAGATGCCGCCTTATTTTCTATTGCAATTAAGGATAAATGTCGGAGGCGATCGTGTCCAATGCTGTTTCTTAAATATTTTTTTAATCTTCAGTTTACCGAGCTCATTTTGGTGACCCGGGTCTTCCAGATCAATCATTAAAATGACCCGTTCTTGAAGATTCGTTCATACGACCTTGTTTATTTGTTCCATCGTTTCATGATGTGAATGAAATGAACGGCATAAATTATTATGCAGATTTTCATATTCATTTATTTATTAAACTTCACATCTGCTTATGAACCTTCATTAGAGTGGATGAATGACTGAATTTGTAAATAACAATCCAAAAATTGAAATAGTTTGTATTTTTTGTCGAATTAAAACATAAATGTACTACAACTGCGGTGGCTTGGTTCAGTTCATTCGAACGATAGGGTCACAGAACGTGATTGGACCAATCACGTACGGGTCTTGGAACTGATTCGGTCTTTGAGAACGGGTCGTTCGTGACCTTCCCATCCCTACAAATAGATGTCTATTAGATCAGTGTACGTAGCTATATTGTGTAGATTAAAAATTAATCTTCAATATGTCTATAAAGATGTGGGTATAGTAAATCCCTATAATAAAGATATGTAACAATTGTAAATTATATACTTGAATAATATATTTGTTAGATTAAGAGACAATAATACCATTTAATTTAGCTTACAGTTTACTATTTAATTTGCCTTGGTTTCTGAAGAATCATTTGCAACATTACACATTTTTCTAACTGATGATGCCATGAATTTATTTTTTGTAGGCCTCTATTAGACGTCTATTAGACCATTTCACATAATTATAGCGAGCAACAACGTCTCTATTGCTCGATATTACGTCTAACATGAATATAATAGACGTTCAATCATGTTTGGTTAATATATACTTTAATTAGTTAATTTACGAGAAACCATTCAATGTTTAAAGGTGTGTTACCTAAAAGGTCACTATATTCGGATAATCATACTGTTACCAAATTATTATTTTTTCATAGATCTCTATTAGATTAATATCGTGTAGGTCAAAAATTAATTTTTTATTTCGCAGTTATGTTATATTATTATAGTTTTTGCATACAGGGCGAAGAGATTTATTTTGATTGGAATATACAACTTGATTACTATGAAACCCAGATAAAACCAAAATCTTTGATACGTTTTCTAGATGTATATTAGATCTGTTTAACAGACGTCTAATTGTTTTAAATTATATACTTCAATTAGATCTGTTATTTTACAAGGAAAATACCGATTAATTGAGCTCACATGCGGTTTTTATAGAAGTATCTACAAAGTTAGACATTTTCTAGGGTGGTTATCGGTATTAAACTGATTTTGTTTTTCGTAGATCTCTATTAGATATTTATTATACCATTTCACAAGATGAACCATCATCTATAGACGTCTATTTCCTATGTGGGACAGGCTGTTTCACGACGAGCTTACACTATCTATATACTGGAAACTACGCATACGATTTCCGCAGGGCCTATTTCACCACTAGGCCCGTGCCTAGGGCCCAATAATCAGAGGGTCCGAAACGGCGAGCGATTTAGACAATTGCCTAGCTAATGTTATTACATCATAAATACTCGGGAGCTCGGGTTCCTTTATTTCTTATTAGTCATGCTTAACTTTTGAATGAAAATTTTTGTTTTATGTATCTATGTATATATTTTTTTATTTTATTTTGTTGTTTTGCATGGACTTCCTTATAACAAAAATTAAAACAGAATCTTTAATCCTATTGGTTGCATTCCAATATACGGAGCAAGACAAGGGTCCGAAAATTTGATGGTGTCTAGGGCCCAACTCAGTTGAAAATAGGCCCTTGACTTCCGGTTATACCGAAAGTGAATGACAACTTTGTTATTTTTAATGTAGCACCCTGTATATTATCAACATTTAGGATTCTACATTAAATTTTAATGTCACTGTGTAGAATACCCTATATCTAAAATTTATACTTATCGATATATTAATTTTTTTAATTAAAAATTGACCTTCATATTGAAAATTCTGTGTGAACATCCCCGGCCAATACGAAATTAGATTAGATTAGAATTGGAGTGGCTCTTTGTCCTATCCCACTGCGACCTTTGCAGATCTATTGTGGTCCTCCCCCATATTTAGAGCTCGATATCTAGCTTTATTCTTTTTATTAGACCTATTAGCCTGGATACCGCCTCCTTTGCGTAGCTCTCTGCCCTCGGTTTTTCTTCTCCGAATAGGTGAAACCGCACCCTTGCTAGGCCTTCGGAGTAAGTGCTCCGCGATTTCGTCTTCTTCCTGGCATAACCTACATAGGCTGTCATCTGCTAGGCCAATTGCGTGCATATGCTTCCTTAGTCTACAATGCCCTGTCAGCATTCCCACCATCATCCTCGTCGTTTCTCGACTTTGACATAGTAGGTCAAGGTAATTGGCGACAGGTCGAGAACCTCTTTCTTGTATACGGGGTTCGTGAAAAAATTATGAAAAGTTCAAGTTCAAAAATGTTGAATATCCTCATTTTTTTTTAATGAAACAACCGTATATTTTTATTTTTTTACTTAATTCTAAGGCCGAAAATTAGGGCTGTTTAAATTCGCCATAACTTGTTCTCCATCTATACCAATTTTTATAGAAATCATGTGAGTAGTCTCCATTATAAAGATAGTGTAAGCTCGTCGTGAAACAGCCTGTATTAACAGAATGTATTTATTGATAATGAAAAACACACTTTAAAATCAGCTTTTATTTGATAAATAATCTTTGTACAAATTGATTAAAGTAGATGACGTTCGTGGTGTCACTAAACAAAGCGCCTTTTCAAAATGTTTCATTTCCACAAATTGGCTTTCTAAATTTTCTTCTAAAGCCATCATGGCTGCCTCATGACACACTGCGTTTACTTCTGCTCCTGAATAATTTTCTGTTCTATATACCAAATTTTCAATATCAACAGCAGAAATCTAAAAATATATCACAAATAAATACATCCCAAGAAAACTTATTAAAAGGGTTAATTCAGACGAAAAAGGATTCAAGATAACTTACTGGCATCTTTAAAAATTTTATTCTAAATATATCTCTCCTTGTTTGTTCATCTGGTAGTGGAACATAAACAATTCTATCTAACCTTCCAGGTCTAAGAAGTGCTTTATCTATCCTATCTGGTCTGTTTGTTGCTGCTAAAATTGTGACATCCTGTAAAGGAGTAATACCATCTAATTCTGTCAATAACTGTGCCAATACTCTTTCTTGTACATTTGTTCCTGAAGTACCACCTCGTTCTCCGCCTAAAGCATCAATTTCATCAAAAAAGATTATAGAAGGAGCCACCTGTCGCGCTTTTCTAAAGACTTCCCTAACTGCTCGTTCGGATTCTCCTACCCATTTACTGAAGAGCTCGGGACCTACATCAAATACCAATCATCACTAGCACCAAATTTATCTATAGATAACTCAAATCAAAAAACATTCTTTTTTAATTTTTGAATGAAAAACAAAATAAAATATTCACCTTTAATAGACAAAAAATTTAAACCACTTTCACAAGCAAGAGCTTTAGCTATCATAGTTTTAGAGCAGCCTGGAGGTCCAAACATTAATACTCCTTTGGGAGGAGTTACACCTAATCTTAAAAAGCTCTGAGGGTACTTTAAAGGCCATTCGATGGCCTGTTTCAATATCATTTTTAATTTTTCCTGACCCCCAATATCACTCCATTTAACATTTGAGATCTGAAATAAAATTTTATTTTTTTATTTTTAATTTAGAAGTGGGGCAGCTGTAAATTTACTTAAGTTTAAAACCGAGGTTAAAACAAAATCATAAGATAGACAAAAAATTGGTTCAGAATAATCAATTTATTAAATAATATTCTTACTTCAATCTGCACTTCCCTCATTGCACTGGGCCTAACTTTTTTCAAGGCATATTCAAAATTTTTTATATTGACAAGTTCATTTTGTCTATTAGCACTTAAAGCTGCCATAGAACACAGTGAAACCAAATCTGACCCTACAAAACCATGTGTATTCATAGCTACATGCTGAAGACTGCTTTCATTTAATTCTATTGTCATTTGCCCCAAAATAGTTTGTAAAATTTCTTTTCTACTCTTAGGATTTGGTGTAGGAATTTCTATTTCTCTATCTAACCTACCACATCTTCTAAAAGCTGGATCTATGTTATCTGGTTTGTTAGATGTTGCTATAATGAAGATTTTTAACGATTTTTCAGTATGAAGATCATCAAATATTTTTAGAAAAGTAGAAACGATTCGTTTTTCTGATTCAGTTAATCGTGTACCTCTGACTGGGCAAAGTATATCAAATTCATCTAGAATAATTATACTAGGAGCATTCTCTATGGCTTCACTGAACAGTTGTTTGATATATTTATCCACTAAATTAGAATTATTGTTACATAGATCTGGAGAGCTAATACTAATAGTATTGACATTTAATTTTGAAGATAAATATTTGGCAATCATTGTCTTTCCTGTCCCTGAGTTTCCATAAAGTAATACAGCTTTTGTTTGAGACCTATTAAGAGGATTTTTAAAACACGAATGAATAAATTCCTGGATCTCATTTATCTCATCTTCAACACCAGCAGGTTGCTCATAAATTTTGTTTTCACATTCTTTTTGATAAGATTCTTCATCCCTATAACAATTATTTTGAAAAAATTAAGTGATATATTAAACAAAATAATAATAATGAAGGTATTAAAAATAATCAAGAGCATAAAGTGTGGTTCAATATATTGTAGAAATGAGTAGAAAATATTAACTCTCATTACTTTTTCAGTTTTTTATTGCATTTAATAGAATGATGGTTAATACTTACTTAAAACATGTCCATTTGGTTTTACCTGTAATTTTATAAAAGTTTGGTTGACCATCTATAGAAAGTTCTCTAAAATAATTTGTTACATCAGCATCATCATATTGATTTGATGTGTCCAATTTTTTTACCTCAAATTTTAACTCTTTTCCATAAAACATAATGCTAATCATATTTCCTTTAGTTAATATTCGATTGTCACAACTTTTGCTTATTCTATTAAAAAGTTCTGGAGTTATTTCTAAAGATTTTGGTCTATTCATGATTAATAATGATATTAATGTTGCCTCATGTGTCGGAATTGGTAGCTTTTTAACTGCAACTCGTTGATTTACTTTGAAAGAACCTAAGTCCATGGCTGAAATAATAACACTTTGGTAATCGATACTTCAACCTTAACTTTTATAATCATTTTATTAGAAAAATTGCGTCAATTTAGTCAGTTTGGTTAAAATTTCATATAACGTTGGTTAAGAAAAAATTATTAAATAGGGGCATACCATTTTTAGTAAACAATACGGAAGTAAGTGATTTTTCATTGGTGGGCCATACAATTTTTGCTACAGGAAGAATGTTACTATCTAAATTTTGGATAACTGCATAATCACCGATTGCTAAGGAACACAATCTAATTACTGATTCACTTAAGAAAACCATATTTTCTTTGTCCTTGGAAGATATATTTTTTATTTCTTCATTTACTTTTTGGTCCAAGGATCCATAAAGAATTTCATTTTTTACAAAATTGTATGTAACTACTTCAGTATCAGGAGGACAGTCTTGATTATGCTGGTCTGTATCTTTAGTATTTAAAAAAATTGAGCAATGCTCACACTGCACCCAAGGTGTTGATTTTTTTGATTTTTGTTGAGCCATTTTCAAAAATTAAACTCAACAACACGAGCTTTAATAACCCTACTTTTATATGTCAAAAATACCATTCACTAACGTATATGCCACTTACAATACAAAAATGTGAAATTTGTGCTGCCTATCAACTTTTTCTATTGATCTCTGATAATTTCATTATTATTTGTACTGTCAGTTTTCAAGTTTGGGAGTTTGTTTGGCTATCGTAAGTAGTATAAATAGATTAGTTATGTTAAAAAGATATTAATTAATAATTGTAATTACGCTATTTGTGTAACGATTTCTTAAAAAAATATATACAAATATTATACTGCCTTAATGGAAATTTAGCCATTATCAAAATTTTTTGTATTAGCTTGCGGTAGGTATTCTCGATTTCAAAAAAGTAAATAGAAATACTTATGGGTGAGCAAGGAGAAAGTATGAGTAATGCTGTGAATGATAAAAATCCACGGCAAAATCAAGATGAATTAATACTGGCCCAGCAACGCCAAATTGAAAAAGAGGTAATTTTAATATAAAAGTAAGGTTATGTTGATACTAATAAACAGTTATAGATTTCAGATACTATTTCACTAGTGGGTGATTTGGAACCCATAATTTCCCTTAATAATGAATACTCCTCGGATAATATATATTTAGAAAAAGTAAGCAACCTTGCCACAAAATACAAATTTATTCGTAGAACTAGACCAGATGGCAACTGCTTCTTTAGAGCATTTAGTTACGCCAATATAGAGAGACTTCTTAGCAATAAAGACGAATTCAATGAATTCTACAAACTTGCTGAAAATAGCAAAGAGGATTTAGTATCTCTTGGATTTCAGCAATTCACAGTTGAAGACTTTTATGACACTGTAAGTAGTAGGTTACTTATTAGAATGATTATTTTTATAAAAAATGTTGAGGATTGATTACATTTTATTTTTAGTATATGGAGGTACTGAAAAGACTTAAAACAATAGAAAATATTGATGATGCTCTTAAGGACTTGCATAGTGTGTTTAATGAACAAGGCTTTTCTGACTACATGGTAGTCTATCTTAGATTGTTAACTAGTGGTCAGTTACAGAGAGAGCAAGATTTTTATGGTTTTTTTATAGAAGGTGGAAGAACTGTAAGTAAAGAAAATACTGACATTTATGTACTTTGTGCTTCTTTTGTGTTAGTCTATCTTATTAGTTTTTGTGTATAGTTATTTAAATAATGAATTGCACAGGTATAAAAATAATTCTTATGGTAGCTTTGTTTGTGGTGAATAATATTTGTAATATTTCTTTAATAAAATAATTAAAATGGTTCACAGTGATGCAGAAAAAGTGCAAATATTTACAAATAAATTTATTTAAGGGATTACTGCTTTTTTGTATGTATAATAGTGATAATTGACGTACATATTTTTTGTTGTTAGGTAGTAGATTTTTGTCATCAGGAAGTGGAACCTATGTATAAAGAAAGTGATCATATTCACATAATCGCTGCTTGTGCTGCTCTTCGTACCGGCGTTAGAGTGATATATATGGATAGAGGCACTGGAAAAGTTTGCACGGAACATGATCTACCTGAAGGATGTACTCCAACTGTTCATCTTTTATACCGTCCCGGCCATTACGATATTTTGTACCAATAAGTTGTAGTGTGAATTGTTGATTTTTTTCTATAATAAACAATATTGTTAAACCTTGATAGTATTAGATTTTTTTTATGAAATAAATGAATTGCAGACAAATAAATAAATAGAAGTGTCTGCTTTAACATGACAGGAAAACTTGGCCACAATACTTTAATTTATTGAGAAATTTTTCACTATATAATGATATAGATGGTTTGCTGGAAGTTCAATGGAAACTTCTCTGAATATTCTGATTGCATTGTTATTTCCTATTGATTAGGTTGATTAATGGAAAATTAATATAATGCTGTGCCTAATAAATATTTTATTTATTTCTGTATTCAAAATAGATTGTAAGCTGTTTGTAAACTGGATTTAATAAATCCAGCATTACAAACTTAGAAAGATTGGGACCTTTTTAACATAATCATTCTAGTTATGAAAATTAAAAGCTTACACATTTTATTGCTTATTGACAGAATAGAATACAGTGTGACAAGACTATTTCTATTTATCAAAAAAATTTTGAGAAAAACAAAAATTGCATGCTTTGTACAGTCTTGTGACATTTTCCTTAATCTTTGATTGAGGAAAGTCTGCTTTAGTAGAATATAGGTTAGATATTTTCTGGTTTCCTCTAGGTAAAGTTGAAATAATGTTATATCAGAAACAAATTTTCAATATGTGGAAGATTTATTTTATAACTGCACTTTTGATTATGAAAGTGCTTTAGAAAGGTATGCCTATGCACAAAAAAATTTCATACATTAACATTTATCTACATTCACATTTGGTTATAACCATTTCATCGTAATTTTTAATAGCTATATCGCCAAATTTATCAAAATACATAATCGGCAAAGATTTATACCCTACTGGTACACAACACGCACTTCTTTTCTGGAAAATATGTAAAAGCTTTGCATGATTCGTATCTTTTTTCACTGGTTTTAAACATTTTCCAATGCAATCGTAGGCTACAAATTGTTCGGGAAAGATGATAAATTTGTCCCATCCCATTTTCTGGAAATGTATTACCCAATCTTGTAGTTGACACTGTAGAATGTTATCCGGAGAGTCGCGATAGGTCATTTCGTTATTTTCTGATATTGGCGTAGAATCTGAAAAAAACCATTTCTGAGAATATTTTGTCACATAAGTTTGTTTTTATTGTAATAAATATCAATTTCAAAAAATATACCTAAACCAGAGCATGTCTTATACAGGATCTCCAACTTAAACTCCAAAGTTTGATACCTTCGTTGTCTGGAGAGATAGGAAGAAACTTTAAGTCGCAGAAAAAAATCAGCTTCACATTACAACTTTTTTTTTATATACAGGGGGTGTTGTATATGGTTACAGAATAACAAAAAAAATCTTCAAAAATCACTTGCAAAACACTTTTCCTTTTGTTGAACATCCCCCATATGTGTTAATGTTAGTGATTTATTTCGATTTTAATAAATTGTTTCTGTTTTGTAACACTATTAGTAATTTTTTAGAATGTTCAACAGCTAATTTAAAAAAAAAACAATAAAAGGCACCCAAAAAATTGAATTATAATATTAAGTTATTTAATGTTATAAATGAAACTAACTGTTTAATTCTAATTAATTCCACTATTTAATGAAAAAATTATGAAAGGATATTGATAATTATCTCGATATTGACATATATCATCGTCAGAATGTCAATATCGAAATAATTATCAATATCCTTTCATAATTTTCATAATTTTTTCATTAAATATAGTGGAATAATTAGAAACAGTTAGTTTCATTTAACATTAATATGAGTAGATTCCACAATTAAGTAAAAGGGTCCAAACAGTAAATTCAATTAAGTTATTCCCTACATGAAAAAGAATTAGGTAAGCCAGAAAGGTAGGTAATTAACCAAAAAAGTATTTCGAGCCTCAAAGCTTTCTCATCTTATTTATTCCCAGCTCTTTCAGCTATTTAACTTGAAAAATCTTCGTCTATTATCTTTTCAGTTGTCTGAGAAAAATATTAAACTTACCGTTGATATGTGTTTTGACTACTATAAAAGTACTAAAGTTTCCGGTGTTTTTATCATGAAATACTTCAATTAGTTTATTAGTGTCGTAACTCGATATAGTTAAAATTAGTCCCAAGTTTTCTTCTCCATTTAACCAATTATCGATAGGCTTCTTTACTTTAAACATCTACAAATAAATTAATAATAAAACAAAAATGAGTGCCATGGCGCCATGCTCAATTTTATTGTCATCATGCTTTAGTTAGTCTCTAGTCCAGGATTATGCTCTCAGAGCTTCTGGACGAATGGCATCTACCTTGTGCTGATGAGGCGCAAAAACGCCGAAACCGGTCCACAAGTGATGTTATTCCTTCTAATCGCAAACCAGAATGGTTGGTTCTATCTTAACATATATACCAACCCCGTTTACTTTAGAAGTGTAATCCAATGTCTGTCAGGGCATATAGCCCGAGAAGTAGTTGTTGCTTCTTAGTGGATGGTCTGCTCTTTGGAAATTAATTTTTCTAATTTTGTAAAGCGTTTAATAGTATTGAACTATTATTTTTTGACGTCTATAGATCACGCTTTACTTATATGACAATTATTTACAGGTAACTGTAATTAAGTAAATAACTACAAAACCGAGATGGTTTTTTGTCGATATAGAATTTTGGTTTGTGATTAGATGTGGGGATGTCGCCGATATCGCACTCTTAACATTTCCTTTACTAAGGCTAATGTATTGGTGTGGTATCGGCGTAGTCTCTAGTCCAGGATTATGCTCTCAGAGCTTCTGGACGAATGGCATCTACCTTGTGCTGATGAGGCGCAAAAACGCCGAAACCGGTCCACAAGTGATGTTATTCCTTCTAATCGCAAACCAGAATGGTTGGTTCTATCTTAACAGATATACCAACCCCGTTTACTTTAGAAGTGTAATTCAATGTCTGTCGGGGCATATAGCCCGAGAAGTAGTTGTTGCTTCTTTAGTGGATGGCCTGCTCTTTGGACATTAATTTTTCTAATTTTGTAAAGCGTTGATTAGTATTGAACTATTATTTTTTGTCAAAAGTTGTTTATTTTATGATAGCGTTGCCAAATACTATTAATAAATAATAATTGAATAAGTACCTGCCATCCATTTTGTGCTTTGGATACATAAATAACATTGAACAGCTTATGAATATCAGGATTACTGATAAAATTGTTTCCACTATCATCATAAGACTGTTTTTCATACTGATACAGTCTTAGTATCACTGACTGGTATATATCTGATGTATTTCTTAAAGGCCAGTAAAAGTACAGATCAGCATCGATTACATTATCTTCCGGACCAATATTATCCAGAGTAAATTTCAGGATAGGTGTTGATGAATTCAAGTTTTTGTTGAATAGTATTCTCGTTGTGATTGAACTGTTTGGATACGAAGATGCATTGTCGTAGAATATTTTTACGAAAGTTGGCAAGCGAGATTTGTTTATTGCGGTTTCCTTGTGGCTGTATTCCCATTCTTTATCCAAGTAATAGCTGTAGTCGAACTAAAAAGGGCAAACAATGGAAGGTTTTTAAAATCTGTGAGTATACTTTATATTTACAATATAAAAATTTTTTTAGTTGATTTTGAAAATGATCTAATTTTGAATCAACTGCTGTCTCTCAGATTATTTGCAAGTTGTGGAATTAATTTTAGTTGTTATATTTTGGTATTTTATTTATTTTAAAACTGTTAATTAACTGATTAAAAAGCATGGTTATGTTCAGTTAGAAGTAAGAGAAAATTCGAGCTGGATAATTGCAGTGACTTACCTTAGGTACTTGCGGTACTTTATCGGGGGTTTTCAAAGTATGGTAGGTTCTCTTTTTTTCCAGAATAGGATACTCAAGTTCAGTAATATTGTGATTCAAATACATAATCCTGTTGTTAACTCTAAACTCATTATTATTTTTACCCATTTTAAAAAAATAACTTTTTCCAGTATTGCTAGAATTTTGCGATAATACAAATTCAATAACAAACAGCAATATACAGAATTTCTTCATTTTAAAAATTCTTCAAGTAGTTTACTCTTAAATAGGTGACCTTATTAGATTGATGTATGTAACGAAGTAAAATGAAAATTTAACTTAAGTGGATAATTCTGTCGATTTAGAAACATTTTATGTTAGTAGGTATACCGCATTTTGAAGTAGAAATATTAAAACAGTAATCAAGTTTTATTTCATTCCGCTGCCGACGTGGGTGGATACATGAACCAATTATTTGACATTCAAGGTAACTATAGTATATTGTGTCACAAGGGCAGAAAATGAGCTTTAGAAGCCCGAGACTATTAGATGTACGAGCGAGGGCAGCTGATAGTTAAGGGCGGCTAAAGCGTTTCCTGCATGTGTGACACACAACTGTCGTTTTTCGCATACCAAATAAACCAAAAAATAGGAAAATATAACTAAAAATTTTGGCATACACTGACGTGGCGTTAAGAATTTTCCGCCCTTGGGCTGCTAAACAATACTTTCCGCCTTATTTTCGATGTTTATATGATTGGTTTTCTGGTAAGGTAGGCGAAAAATATATTTACGAGATGCTCAAAATTTTCGACTAGGGGCCGCATTCTTGACGGAGGTAGTGAAGCTTTCCGGGAGAACAAATATTTGTCTTTGTCTCTGCAGTGGCAGAGTAACCAAGCACAGAAAACAGACAAACCTATAAAAGTGAAAATTAATAGGAATTACCTTGAATGAAAAAATTAGGTTTCAAACCCATCCACTTGAAGCGCCAGCTGCAATAGAGTTGTCGAAATAGGCCTGGCAGCTAAGGCCTTTAATCCGAAAAGATGTTAAAATAATTGTTCATCTTAGCTGTTGTCATGTTACATGTAACCTGTCACCTTATTCTTTTTGGCTTTCCTGTATTAGTGCATTACCTATCACATGATTTTTTATCATAGGTAAGTTGAAAAAATCTATTTTTTAATTTTTCATCATAATGATGTTTATTTTGCAGTTAAAAATGATGACTACCCAAAGATTTTTATAACACTAATACCCATACAAACCATATTAGGGGTCTACCCAAGGAGCCTACGTTCGATTATTTGCTGTTTGATAAGATAAAATCTTGTGTTTTTTGTGCTTAGATATTCAACTAGAAAATAATTACTTATGTGATTCATTTTAATATTCATTCTTTTTCCATTGGTTTTGAGTAAGTATGTTTTTGTATTAAGTTTTTTTAAAAAATAGGGGAGAGTAGGGGAATACCGGCCCCTTAAGGAAAGTCTTGAATATCATTAGGATTTTATGATTTAAATAAGAATTTGTAGATGTATATGAAAGATAAAATGTTTGGGAACAAAATGCATGTTAAATTGAAACATAAAAAGAAGTATTAAAAAATAAAGAATTTTTAAAAAATATATGAGTGGCCGGCATTGCCCCGCAGCGTGGGGGTAATAGTAGCTGGGGGCCGCTGTTACCCAACATTCTGTTTACTGGCAGAAATCACACACATAAAGCTTCTTTTTTTCTCCGCTGGAGCAATCCTTGTGAGCACAACCAGAACAGCTCACACATCTTAGCCAGAGTTCACGGTTATTTCCAAACTCTCCGCAAATAATATAGATGTCCTCGCTAACTTTTCTACTTCCTCCTCGCAATCATGGTAGGTTACTTTAGTTTTCTTTCTAAGCTCCGGTTTCTGTTTTATAGAAACGTTCGTGTTTCTGTTCACTAAAACGCTGGAGTCATCAAAGTTAGCAGAAACCTGTTTTTTACTATTTTTACTTTGGCTTGTTGCAGGCAACATTATATCTTCTGCAGCTTTTTCTGTTAGCATTTCCCTTTTCTTCTCAAATTTCTTTCATTGGAGTAGACGTAAATATTTGGGAGTGTTGCTTTTTTTCCATCTTTACTTCTTTTTCTGCTATTTGTTCCAGAACATCCAGGAACTGGTATTATTTCTCCAAATGATATATTCTGTCTTGTTTCTTTTTTGGTGTCTGCCTCTATTCTTTGTTCTTCTTTCGCGTCATCTGATCTATTCTCTTCTATTTGTTCATTAACGGCTCTTATAAGTTTGAATGTTGTAAATTTCAGCAGGGGCAAAATCTTCTGCATTGAAAATATCTGGATTTATCTGGATTCCTGTAACCTCAAAACCTTTGGTAGCTTTTTCGATAGTAGCCACTCTTCCAAAAGCTTTATTGAACAAATCAGCAACGATATTGGGCGTAATCTTTTCTCCTGGGTTATTTCCCATAAATATATCACATTCAGAATTATATAATGCCTTCAAAGGAGTGGTTAAACTCGGTGCGACGTAGGTATGTGGTGGAATTGTTAACATAATAATTCCTCTTTCTTTGCAAAAGTTGTAGGCATTTAAAGAGCAATGACTAGAGCGATTGTCTATTAATAATAGTACTGGATCTTCTTTTGAAGTTTTAACACACTGCTGAAAGTGCTTTAACGATTCGATGAACAAATCTTCGGTTATCCAGCCATTATCTGAGCAGCGATAAATAGCTTCTGGAGGTCCATTCCTCATCAAGTGATCGGTCATAATTTTTCTGGAATAAATGAGCATAAGAGGAACATAAATTCCCGACGCACTAAACACATAACCGTAGTAGTTTTTCCCTTCTACCAACTAGTTAAATAACCAACTCTTTTTTGGCCTCTTTCAGCGTAGATTTTGCTTGGGCGTGGTACGGTTGAAATGCCTGTTTCGTCAACATGAAATATTTTTGCCGGGGAATATGTTCATTAGGTTGCTTAGGTTTGAAAAAAAAATTCCAACTTCTTCTTTGTTGAAATCGGTCACACGATTTACACTGGTTGACTCCGGCTTCCTTAGGGTAATTTGTGGGCTGCGTCGTAAAAATCCTCCTTGTACCGATTTTTGAAATTATTCAATTTGGCAAAAGTGTAAGCGGTTATTTGCTCCGATAATTTACGCTCCTGTTCTGGAGTCGTCCCAATTGAGGCTTCGATACTTTGCTGTTTCTACGTCTATGCTGGACAGTCGGTCTTAGAATGGCTCTTGAATCTTCCCGAATAGCGCGCCCATTTTCTATGGCTGCAAGAGCTGCCTGAAGAGTCTCTGAATACCAAGAAGCTCTGTCAGTTTTTCGTGCATACGTCCGCGGCATCTGAAAACAAACGAAAATTTAAAACAAAATTATATGGGGTAATAGCGGCCCTGCCGATATTGCCCCATACAGTAATGTCTGGAATTACCCCCCAAAAAATAACATTTAAAAATACCTAAACTTATGTGCTATTCAGGTCAACCGAGAAAAAAGGCAAGAGAATCTAGTTCATTTGTATACATATAAACTATTTTTAGAGCTTACCGTTATTAAAATATATACCCTGGATTTCTGCAAAAATGGAAGAACGCCGTGTATGGAATAGGGATGAAACTTTTAAGTTGATTGAAAATTTAGAACTGTACCCAAAATTGTGGAAGGTACTCGCAAAGATTTCAAAAATAGAGTGAAAAAGCAAGGCGCATTTAAAACTTTTCGACACATCTGAACATGAAATTCAGCGCAAGCTACATAACTTGAGAACACAACTGAATCAGGAGTGGAGAAAAATTCAAAAAAAGAAGAGTGGACAGGGAACAAATGAATTATATAAAAGTACATGGGAATTTTATATGTATATATGTCACAACCGCAGCAGCCACTCGCCGAGACGACATTTTTTCGGTAAAAAAGCAACTGTGTGTACACGTTTCAGTAGGAACTTGAAGCAAACGAGGTTGCTAGAGTAATTTGCCACAATAATTTTGAAAACAATTACAATACAGTGTAGACACGCCCGCAAGTACTTGCTGAAAAAACTATCGCAAGTTACTTGCAAGTGGACATGAGCCTTTATAGTAGCTCTACGCTTTTCGTAAAAGACTCTTCACAAATTATACAGTAAACCGTTGCATTGACTAGACCATATGTACCATACTCATTACGTTTGTTTACAAGCTTGATGCGTGGAGTGGGAGAAACTTGATGGCCGGAATTACCCCTACGGCCGGTATTCCCCCACTCTCTCCTATAGAAGATTTGAAATTGATAAATTATGAATAATTTCACTTGCGAAAGGTTTTTTATTTCACTTTCCTATTTCTATAGTATACAATATTTGCAGCTGGACGATTTAACACAATAGTGTTATTACTAAAGTACAAAATTACGCGTACCTATCCGTAAAGTTAGAAATTCAAAAAACCGCCATAAATTAGTTCTGAACCCATCAACTGCGATCGCTGAAATTGTTCTTTCATATCTTGACACAGGACTTTCACTCTATAGGCTTGTCTGTTTTGTGAGAGTAACCAAGCAAAATTAGGACAAAATGTGTGTACTCTCCGGAAACTCAACTCCCTCAGTCAAGAATACGGATCCAGATCTTATTCACTCCGGCTATAAAAATAAAAAGTTTGCAGGGCCGAGGTATTTTTTTGTTAACCACTCACTTGGCATATTATGTAATCTTATATTATAAGGGAAACCACCTGAAAATCTGATTGTTGATAATCCTGGTCAGGATCTTGTAACAAACTTATAAAATTAGTATATCTCCATCTGCCCTTGATAAATGTGGAAAGTTTCAATTGTATCTGATGAATTATTAAAAAAACACGTCCTCGCTTTTTAGAAATCAGAAATCCTGGGACATGCCACAGGATAGTATGATGAAAAAGCATAACTTTTCAAAGAAATTCGACATGGAATTAAGCAACAAAAGAAATGGGATCCCAACATCATCACCAGACTTAGAAAGAATGCCAGTCAATGGTATACAGACGGATCAAAAGCAATAGAAGGGACTGGGATAGGAGTGTACGGGCCAAGAACCAAACACTCCGGAAAATTGGGAAAAACCCCAAGACTCTTTCAAGCGGAAATTTACACCATAGAAAAGTATGCCCAGTTCAATATTGATAAGAGATATAGAAGGAAAAGGATTATCATCATGTCGGATAGTCAGGCAGCCATTAAAGCACTGAGATCTTGCGTAATCAGTTCTAAAATAGTATGGGATGCCTAGGGAGACTCAATGAGATAGTCGAGAACAGCATTGTCACCTTACTTCCAGGGCACACTGGAATAGAAGGAAATAAAATAGCAGATGAACTTGCGAAGAGAGGGACGGAAACAGCTTATTGGGGACCGGAACCCTTTTCCGGTATCAGCTCTAATGTAATATTGGAAAAAATAGGCAACACCGAAAAGAAGATCCGACCATTGGAAAGAGCTAGTAGGGCTTAGACAATCAAAGATACTCCTGGGAGACTACAACCAGGTGAGAACAAATAAATGTCTGAGCCAGAGTGAAAATGCACTAAGAGTTTTAACAGGTGCTCTGACGGGACACTGCCGTCTGAATGGGTACCTTGAAAAGCTCAAAATAGTAGGAAGGATTTCTGTGGAGTGGAAGAAAAAAATATCCTCCTACATAGCAATCCAGAATGCTAGTGCACCTAGGAGACTACTGGATAGAAAAGGGACACTTACCTAAACTAAAGCCTGCAGATATCCTAAAATTCCTCCGGGCAATTGGTCTAAAGGAGCCACTAATCTCTGAGACTTTCCTCAGAAGCTAAGTAGAAAAAAGAGGGCATAATAGATATTTTAGGTCTCAGTGAATATCACCCCAATATGCATACATATAATATACATTTTTTTCAGTCCTGAAAATGAATACATAGATATTCGAAAGCTCGGGAATAAATTCTCAAAAGGGTACACTATGGTATTATTGCCTCATTCCCACAAAAAGTTCTAATATACAGATAGTTTTCAAATATATTTTTTTAATTATATAGATACATACATCTGATATTTAGAAGTCAATGAAAATTTTAAGATTCGGTTACATACATTCATTCATTCAGATGCATAAAGTAAAACGCATTTAAAACGAATATACATTTATTTCCCATTTTTAAATATGACAAAAATAAATATAAGATCATTAATTTTAAATCTGAAAATTCTCTCAATAAATAAGTACATACCCTTATATTGTCAAACAAGAAATAACGTTAACTAAATATATACATTTAGGACGGGTCAACATTGTATAAATATTTACTTATAGAATAGATAAATAAAGCTGTTTTTTTAAATTTATGCGATATTTAAAGTAACCTGGAGTCCACGATCCAAAGACTTTTATGTCAAAAAGTAAAACGTAGTAAAAACTACCAAAGTTCAAAAAGGGATGCTACAAACAGTACTAAACTACAAATGATAATACATTTTTGTGAATAACGCATATTTACGAGGGCAGTTGGATAATTTAGTGACTTTTTGAATTAACTTAAACTCCAATATTGCTACCGTCATCTGCCATAGACATCTTTCAAATTTTGAGCAAGCAACGTGATTTAGTTCATGTTTGACAGCCAATGAAAGCAGAACTTTGACGAAAATGTGGAAAAAGTGAATTTCGTGTACTTAAACCATCACCGAGAAAGGCTTGATGAATACTATGCTGACTATCAGCTTCAATGGTTAAGAGGTGGTTGAGTGAATTCGGTTGTGACCGTACCATGCAAGTAAAGTCGAATGTTAAGGTTATCCAAGCGAGATCGTCTCGACAAATTTCGACGATATAATGAATATTTGGACATTAAAAAGCTAATCGCTAATCGCTAATGCGCAGCGCATTCGTGTGACTACTTTAAAGTAGTGTTTGGCGATGGTCAGTCGCAATCAGAAAGAATTTTTGCACCGTTTCGTTATCGTGGACGAAGCAAGGTTCCATCATAATTCACCAAAAAACAATCGAGTGGATTTCTCCGAGTGAACCCGTACCATAAAAGGACAAGTTGGATTTGTCGGCCTACACAGGGCCACAGTTTTGTTGGATGTACATGGCGTGTTTCACATGGATTACCTTGGGAAGGGTAGAACGTACACCAGCGAATATTATTTGAATCTTTTGCTTCGATATCGATTTGAAGCAGAAACGACAGAATTTTACGAAATAAAGTGCTTTAGCATCAAGACAATGCATGGCTACGAACTGATATTTTTGAGATTTAGCCCCTTGTGACTTTTTCTGTTTCCAAACCTGATGAAATGGTTGGGTGGTAAGAGAATTGGGTCAAAATACACACTTTTCCATCTTCGTGAAAATTCACGTAGTTGTCTGCTTTCAATAACTATTAAACACAAAATTAACGCAGCTTGCTCGAAATTTTACAGCAGTTTATTAAAATAGATGGTAGTTGAACGTAGAAAAGTGTTGCATTTAAAGTTATTGGGGTGAAAATTAAAAAAGTGTTTATCATAATCGTTGTAGTCTCGGGATGTTATTTGTAATATTCCTTTTCATGCTAATAGCTTTTTGCTGTGTTTTACTATTTTTCACATTTTGTGATTTGGCATTCAAATGACAATTTCCTCGATTGTGGAACTTTTGCCATGTTTCATCGACTCTATTTCTAATACCTTTACTGCTGCATGGCTATTTTACAACTTTACATAGTTACTCTACTTTTTCTTTTTTCTTAATTGAAAAGACTTGATATGTTTTCCATATTTTCTAAATTTTCAAATTTTATTGCTATATTTTCCATTCTCTTTATTATATAAGCTCCAGGTCTAAATTACATAGCTAACAATTTATAAACTTGTTCCAAATATCTTAACAATTTTTAGTAACTACCTAATTATATAGATATAGTTACAGCAATTTTTATTGTTTGATATGAATCAATTTTTTGATAATAATTTTTATCAATACAAATTAAAAATTTCTTATTTTCTCAAATTAAGTGTTCTGGAGAATGTGCAGTTTTTAAAAATGTTTACTTAGTTACCTTTCAACGGGAATGCAAGTAATCGCCATGTGAAGAAAAAATAAAAAATAAAACCTAAACTAATTATATTTCAATTACAGTAAAATCTAATCTATATTTCAACGATACAAACATTATAATTTATGTGTAACGCTATATAAAAGTGTAGGCATATGTTGGGAAAATTAGAAGTAGTAAGGATTATTTCAAGTTAGTAAATAAATTTTAACATTGACAAAAGTCTGTAATGGTTGAAAACCCAAGTAACTCGCGTCAGTGTTCAACATTGGCTTAGTAAGTGTACCACCAATTTTTTTGAAAAATCTTATCTGACTGATTAATGAGAATTATCATCATGTCGAATAGTCTAGCAGCCATTAAAGCAATGATTTCTTGTGTTCTGTAGGTTCCAGGACCGAAATGATACAGCAGACGATCTAGCGAAGAGGGGGACCGAAACACACTTTTTGGGGATCAAAACGGTAACTATTCCAATGAAAATTGGAAGAAACCATTGGAAATATCTAGTAGGGCTATGACAATCAAAGATACTCAACCAGGTGAGAGCGAAATAATGTCTAAGCCAGCGTAAGACTGCAGGAAGAGTTTTGACATGATTCCTAACAGGCCTCCTGAATGGATACTTCAAGAAGCTCAATCTAGTGGAGCAAGATTCTATGGAATGGAAGAAGAAACATCCATTCACATACTTGCGAAATGCACTGCAGTAAAGAATTTCAGGGCATAACACCAGGGGCCGAATTCTTGACAGACGGAATAGAGCTTCCCAAGAGAACACATATTTTGTCTTAATTGTTCTCTCTGTTCCCTCAGACAAGAATTCGTCCACTGGGAGACTGCTGGATAGAAGGGAACTATTTATAAAATCCGAAGCCTGCAGATATCCTAAAATTTCTACAAGAAACTACTAGTCTCTGAAATTTCCCTAGGGAACTGGGTAGAAAAAAGGGATACACTAGATCTTTTGGGTCTCAGTGTCACCCCAATATATTCTTTCATACAAGCTATTTTTCGACATGGGCTTATTCAGTCTCCCATACACTTTTTTGGAACATTTCATCTGACTTGATGGATAAGCTCTTTAATGACTCAAGTAGGTATCCACAGATAGATCACGTTCCTATTTGGCTTATTTATGAGTCCACTTGTTGCCTTTCATAGAATCCAGGATGAAATAGCAAAAATGGGCTCGAAATCCAATTAAAAATAGCTCAAGTAGCTTAGAAAGATACAGGTGGAAGTCTCAAATTTTTTCAGTAACGAATATTATGTTTAATTTTTAATAACAAATTGAATTTATACATACTTTTTCTTTACATGAAATTACTTAGCATAGTTTTTGTTAGCTGCTCTAGTTAAAAATTACAAATGGCGATTACTTCCTTCTAATTTATTGCGTATCTTTAGCTTTGACAGTTAACATCAATGATTTCTAGAAGTCTCATTTAATTACACAACATTTAATAGAGATATGGAAAGAGAATCATTAAAATTGATATTTTCTCAAGTACATAGTAGTAGATTGAATTAAGCAATTATTACATAATTTATTATATTTATATTGGTCTTAATTTAATTAGTAGCCTAATCATAGTTTTTATCAAATATCTTATTGAAAACTACCTTCACTCTTATCTTATAAATCAAACTAGTTATTTATTTTCCAATATCCAATTTGGTTAAAATTTGATAAAACAAAACTTTTTCACATTCTTCATCTTGTAGGTACTGTGCACAGTAACAAATTGATCCCTTATACCTGCAAGAAAGCAATAATGCCTAAATGTACGTCCACACTGTTGATCTGCGCCACGCCGCGTTGCGCGGCGCAAGACCTTCACAAGTTGGTCGCAGAACGTCCAAACGCGTGAAAGTGAAGAACACCCAAACAAAGCAACATTTGATGTACCGACTCCTGACTGTTTACACCAACTGAAAGTATAGTGTTCGGCATAGTACGGCGCAGCTCAGCAATGAGAACGCAGCTTAAGACAGTAACTACCTTGAAGAGGCTGGTACTAAGGAGAAGAGGTTTGAACGAGTCTAAAATGCCTGATGTGGTCCTTTTTGAACTTATTTTTGTAATGAATATTAAAGTGTATAACTAGAAAGTTTTATAAAATTTCCATCATTATTATTAATATCTTCTAAGTAATAAGCGTATAGGAAAATTGACAACCATGATACATTCATATTTTAAGATTAAATACATCATTATTAAATGCTACATACAGTAAATATTCAACACATAATAGAGGTGAACTATTGATCCCATTTATGTCTTAGAAGATATGAAAATGTACTTAAATTTGAGATCCTCTCCGAGTACTCAATACTGGCGACATCTGGAGGTTGCAAGCTGTTTGCGTACTCTTTTCAGCTCCGTTTTTCGGATGGATGTCGACTTGCACTTCAATATCTTTCGTTGACTCTGTAGCACCATTCACTAAAAAGGAAAAGTATACATGTAAAAGTATTTCCTTCAACATACTAGATAAATAACTTTGTTTTTTGTTCAGTATATCTCCTACTTATTAAATGATTCAGATAAATGAATAACAGGTAAACAAGTTCTAAACAAATAAAGTGTGTTGCCATTATTGTGGGTTATTCATATAGTCTGTTTATTGACCCAAAAGTATTTCACTTATCCCTCAGCTTATGAATTTTCCCTCAGGATTTTCATTTGGCCCCTTCAGCTGTGTCTAATAGACTAATTAGAATATCTTAGAAAATTGGAATAAACAAGCAATAACGATAGACGTGAAGATGACTTCGCTTTAAGTCACAAAGTGTATTATATCTTATAGGCTCCCAAGGGTAGCGCCCCAAAGCACTGGTATACTATTAACTCACTTTATTTCGCTTACAGGTACAATAACGGGCAAGAGCGGAATAAGAAGGGGATGAGTTGGTTCAGAACGACCTCATAAGGTTGATAATAATTTAAAATTATGACAATACGTTAAAGAAGCTGGTGATTTTGTTATTTAGAGTGTGAAGCAGTGTTGAAAAATCATACTTATTATACGTAGCACATGAGGAAGTTCTTATTCTAGTTATTACACCAAATACTATTGAAAAAGAAGAAACTTTGCGATATATATTATTTGAAAAAGTGGCCAAAATAAGAGTAAGGATTGAAAACAGCATTTAACCTTCATCGAACAACGTCAAAATTCGTTTGTCGCTGGTCCGAAGACCACTACGAAAAAGGTCGCCGACAATTGGTCGCGCGAAATAATGTCGCGCTTAATTGGGCGCGAAGCAAAAGGTCGCCGGCGAAAAAATAGCGCTGACGAAAATAGATCGCATACAATTGATCGCGCGAGAAAATGTCGCGTAAAAAAATATACATATGTAATAATATACATCGTTGTTAATGGGGTTGTTATTTATTTGTTAAGTAATTGATTTGTAAACAAACAGATTATGTATGTATGTATGTATGTATATTGAGGTGACATTCACTGAGACCTAAAAGATCTATTGTGCCCCCTTACTTCTAGTTATTTCCCGAGGAAAGTCTCTTGAGACTAGTAGCTCCTTTAATCCTATTTCCCGGCGGAATTTTAGGATATATGCAGGCTTTAACTTGGGTAAATGTCCCTCTGCTATCCAGGGTGTTGTGCCCTAGGAATATGAATTGCTGTGAAATTCGCAAGTATGTGGATGGATCTTTCTTCTTCCATGCCACAGAATCTACATTCTTCTTCCTCCACTATTTTGAGCTTTTTCAGGTGCCCATTCAGGCGACAATGTCGTGTTAGGATCCCTCTTAATACTCTTAGTGCAGGTTTACTTTGACTTACACATTTATTTGATCTCAACAGGTAGTTGCAGAAGAATCTTTGACTGTCTAAGTTCTACTAGATCTTTCCAATGGTCAGATCTTCCCTTTTTTTTCGGCTTTGCTGTTTCATCCAATATTACATTGGAGCTGATACCGCAAAATGGTTCCGGTCCCCAAAAAACAAACAGATTAACGAAGGGATGTCATTATCAGGGAAGGTATAATTTACGAAGTTATAAATAGACTTTGTTAAAATATCCACTAATTATTCGTTCGTAATCGTAATTGTTCGTATCGATATATGAAGATGGTCCTAGATTTCGTAAAAAATCAAAAAGGTGCCAATATGTTGGTGTACAATGGATGTATCTATAGAAAGGAAAAAAAAGTGGTGAAAAGATAATATGGAAGTGTGCTAAATACAATAAATATAAGTGCACCGGAAGAGTTCACACAGTGGGAGATGGAGTAGTGAAAAGTACAAGTCACATCATGTTGCAAATGCATCATCCATAATAAAAGCAAAGGGAGCTTGTAATAGAATAAAAGAAATGGCTCATCAACACAAGGTATAATAGCAACTGTTTCACAAGAAATTTCTGTGCCTGCAGATGGGCAGTTACCTTCCATGTCATCTCTAAAGCGAACTATTCAACACTCACGGCAAAGAATAGAAGCTATTCCGGCAAATCCTAGAAATTTAACCGAGCTTATTATTCCGGAAGAATATACCAGAAATAGCAATGACGAACCGTTCCCGATGTTTGATAGTGGTCCAAATGAACAAAGGATTTTAATATTTTCCACCGAAAGAAATTTATCTTTCATGCAGAGCAGTGACCATTGGTATGCTGATGGGACATTTAATGTGCTCTTTTATTGTTTGGTCCGTTGTATACAATCCATGGCGTACAGTATAGCAACGTTATACCGACTGTTTTTGTTATTCTTCGCAATAAAAATCAGGGAAAATACACTCGACTCTTCCAGACTTTGAAACGTTACTACCAGGTTTACGAACTACCACGATAATGGTGGATTTTGAAAGAGCAGCAATTAATTCTATACAAGAAGCGTTTCCGGAAGGCAGAATCCGTGGTTGCTTCTTTCATTTCACGCAATGTTTGTGGAGAAACATGCAAGGAACAGAATTGCAACAAATGTATACCGAAGGCTAAGATTTTGCTCTTCTTACCCGAAGAAAATATTGTTGCAGCATTCGAAGACTTATTGGACAGCGAATTTTACACTCAAGAAGAAAATTTACTATTGCCATTAATAAACGATTATGAAGATGTATGGATAGGCCGTATAGATCAACGACACCACAGAAGATATCCGATGTTTACCATAAATCTTTGGAATTGCTTTCAGTTTATAGACGAAGATCTACCACGTACAAATAATTCTGTCAATAGCTGCTCCTCTGTATTGAATGCAGCACATCCAAATTTATGGAAATTTATCAATGGGTTGAAGAAAGAAGAAAGCTTGAATCAGTTGAAAATTGAACAGAATATAGCTGGAAACCAACAGCCGCTTGAAAAAATTTATAAAGATACGGCGCAACTACAGCTTTAACATACTAATTATTAAAAACAGACATATTCAAGTATAAAAAAAAACAAAAAAGGAAAAAATAAATAAAAAAACAAACAAACGAAATTTGTAATAAACACGCCGCTGATGAACTGCCAGTCCTGAGCCTGGATAAAGTATGAAGGAAAGTTACATGAAATTTGGAACACAAATGTTACCAAGTGTAAGATTTTATACTTTTAAACACTTGTAGCATACAAAGTGGGTTAATGTATGCATATAAAACTATTACATATGTATATTTATAACGCGACATTTTCTCGCGCGTTCAGACGTATGCGATCTTATTTCGTCGGCGCTCTTTTTTCGCCGGCGACCTTTTGCTACGCGCCCAATTGTGCGCGACATTATTTCGCGTGGACATTGTCGGCGACATTTTCTCGTGACACCCACAATAGCTAACACTTAAGTGCATCCCAGGGCACAAGAGTATTGTAGGAAATGGAACAGCAGATACCCTAACGAAGGAAGGGTCTGTAACAGCATTCAACATGCCACAGCAGGAACACGGTAAATTCCTGTACAAAAAACTCTAGGAGTATCTAACTACCTAAATATTAAATCCAAGCAGGAGTCAAATAAGGAGAGTGACGAAATTACTCACTGGTCACTGTACCCTAAGGAAGTACATGCATACAATTAACATATGTATAGAAATGAGCATATTTGTCAGTTGCGCGTGGAAGAGAAGGAAACAGCCTCATACATTATCTTCGAAGGCGAAGCACTGACTCATTGGAGATATGAACTCTTGGGAGTCCTTCTCCAAGTAGGATTTAGGGAAAAAACTGTTGAGTCTCATAAGGACAACGTCTTTCACATAAACGGTCCAGCCAAGAGCACAAAAAGCCTAAAGGCTGAGGTGCCGAGGAATCGAGGCTTCTGACTGAATATTTTGATGTTATGGAATTGCAAACATTTGGCTGTTGTATGTATGTATGTAAATTGGGGTGACATTCACTGAGACCTAAAAGATCTATTGTGCCCCCTTACTTCTACTTAATTCCTGAGGAAAGTCTCAGAGACTAGTAGCTCCTTTAGTCCTATTTCCCGGAGGAATTTTAGGATATCTGCAGGCTTTAACTTAGGTAAATGTCCCTTTTCTATCCAGTAGTCTCCAAGGTGCTGTGCCCTTGGATTCTGAATTGCTGTGCAGTTCGCAAGTATGTGGATGGAGGTTTCTTCTTCCATGTCACAGAATCTGCTTCCTCCATTATTTTGAGCTTTTTCAGGTGCCCATTCAGGCGACAATGTCCCGTAAGGATGCCTGTTAAAACTCTTAGTGTAGTTTTACTTTGACTTATGCATTCATTTGATCTCAACAGGTTGTAATCACCCAGAAGAATCTTTGATTGTCTAAGTCCTACTAGATATTTCCAATGGTCAGATCTTCTCTTTTCTTCGGCTCTGCCTATTTCTTCCAATATTACATTGGAACTGATACCCCAAAAGGGTGTTCCAGTCCTCCTCTTTGCTAGTTCATCTGCTATTTCAATTCCTTCTACCCCAGTGTGTCCTGGTATCCACAGTAAGGTGACTATATTGTTCTCGCCTACTTCATTTAGTTTGCCTAGGCATTCCCACACAATTTTGGAACTGATAACACAAGAGCTCAGTGCTTTAATGGCTGCTTGACTATCCGACATTATGATAATCCTTTGCCTTCTATATCCTTTATCAATATTGAACTGGGCACACTTTCTTATGGCGTGAATTTCCGCTTGAAAGATACTCGGTGGTTTTCTCAAGCTTTCAGAGTGGTTGGTTCCTGGCCCGTACACTCCTATCCCAGTTCCTTCTATTGCTTTTGAGCTGTCTGAGTACCATTGAATGGTATTCTTTCCAAGTCTGGTAATGGTATTTGGATCCCATTCCTTGTTGTTGCTTAATTCCGTAACGAATTTCTTTGAAAAGTTATGCTTTTTCATCATACCATTTTGTGGCATGTCCCAGGTTTTCTGATTTCTAAGAAGTAAGGAGGTGTTTTTTTTTAATGATTCCCTCTCTACTTAGTCTGCATCTTGTTCTTTCTGCAACACTGTCCATCACCATATGTAGTGGTGTGAAGTTGAGAATAACTTCCATGGCTGCCGTTGGGCATGTTCTCATTGCTCCTGTAATGCACTACAGGCTAGTCTTTGAATTGTGGAGAGGTTTTCTCTCGTTGTCAATAGACTATTTCTACTACTCCACGCAATTGGTCTCACAATGGCAGTGTACATCCAGCTCAGGATTTTTGGGTTGCATCCCCAATTTCTCCCTGCCAGATTCCTGCACACCATTAGAGCCATTTTTGCTTTGTATATAATCTCCTTTTCGTGGTTGTTCCACAGGAGTTTACTGTCTAGAGTCAAACCTAGATACTTGACTTCTTGTCTCCATTTGGCTGTTGTTAAAAGTCATTGTAATGTTTTGTCGTATACGGATACCTAAGAAAATGTCTACAAATTTAACTAAGTAAGATTAGAAAGTTTGACTTGTTACCTTTATTATTCTCAACTTTAACATCTTTAACAAGCTTTGACTTAGGTTCATTTTTTGAAGATTCTCGAGTTCCATCAGGAGATTCAATAGAAGCTTTTGGTCGAGACTGTGGATCTACCATCCTGAAAGATTCTAAAAATTCATTGAGATCAACTTGTCCATCGTTATTCAAGTCCATCAATCTACACATTTCTTCGAGCTGCTCATGTGTCACCGGGCACGGCATGTGCTTTTTAATTAAATTGCAGGCATCGGTAAATTCTTCCAAGCTGATATAACCTAAAATTATTGTGGTATTACAATTTCAAAATTAACAGTTGTGACATATCTACCACACAATTAAAAAAAAGTGACTTCATATTTCGCGAATTACGTACATTTGATTTCCGCTTTTTTTGTTATGCTGGTACTCTCTCCTCCAGCATATACTGTTAAGGTTAGGCGTGGATCAAAGAATATGTATTACATTTTGGGTCAAAAATGAAATTAAATGCTTTAAGGCACTTGAAATATTAACTTTGGCGTTTGGCATGTTTACGAAACGAAAAAACTTACTATTAGAGAAGCTGCTGAGGATGTAGTCATTTCGGTGACTCATTTCATGTAACGTTTCCGGATATTTTGAGAATGAAAAGTGTCTCGGCGAAGTTTGTTTCAAAATTTCAAAATTTTCACCAAAAGAACAGTCGTGTGAGTATGGAGCTGTTGAATTACGTCAACGACAATCCAGCACTGTAATGGAACGACTGTGATGCGATAATTACAGTGGAGCAGCTTCGAACGCGGTTAGTACTTGGTGACCATTGGGAAACGCCGTCGTAGAGCCCGTACAGCCTTCAGAGAAACACTTTAGACCACTAGGGTGAGTACCATATCACAGCTTATACCAATGAGCCCAATGAGTCCATGCGATGTTGGGCTCGTTAAAGATCCATACCACTGGTTGGAACACTAGTGGGTTCGGCAAAATTTCCGGTTAGGGTTAGGTGATCAGCCTCAGTTACAGAAATAGACCGACGTTAAATAACCGAATAAAACAAAAACATGTCTTTGGTAGCAAACTTTTATTATTAAAAATAGTGACTATTCTTCTCGTGGAAAAATTCGTGATGTTAAAGCAAATAGGCAAATGCAAAAATTTGGTTTTACAAAAATATATCTCAACTTAAATGTTCTGAATTATATTGGACATTGAAAAATGATGTTGCTTGTTTTTTAGATTGTTATTTATAATTTAAGTTTAGTTTTAAGTTTAGTTCAGAAAAGTGAACACCTTCCTACAGGCAGAGTTGAGTATTTTGGTCTAAAAAAGTCAATATATTCACTGGACCTGGCCTTCTCCACTTTTCCTGTTCCCAAAACTGAAAACACTTATAAAAGGACGAAGGTTTGCGACGACTATGGAGATGAAAACCATAACTCTGGAAGAACTTAATACAATTCTAAAGCGCTGGCATAAATGTATTATATCCAAAAGGGATTACTTTGAAGGGGGGAAAATAGGTATTGATGAATATATAAATGTTTTTCGAGAAAAATACAGTCACCTTTTTTTTAAATAAACTCCGTATATCAAATTACCTGATTTGTCTTTATCGATTATATGGAATATGGCCTCCAGGCTTTTCTTGTTTCTATATAATGTTTCGACAACTGAATGAGCACCTTGTACGGACTGAAAATAAAAACGTATATGAAATAATATAGAAAGCAGTCGTTCGAAACGAAGCAGAGCCATTTTCAGAAACTGATAAAACCTTAAATTACGTATGGTCTAATGATTACATTGATTCTACGCATAAAGACCGGCCATCCATAATGAATTGTGTTCTGACAAAGCTAAGCAGGGAATTTTTGGAATATACAGGGTGTTTCTGAACTCATGCGACAAAATTCAGGAGCTCGTATGAAGTTAGGATTGGTCTTTCCTATAACAAAATTTCCTCAGCCCACCCCTTTCCGAGATATCACCCTTAAAAGTTGGTGACTAAAATTGAGTTTTTATTTTTTTTTCAGTTTCAGTAAAGCTAGAAAATTGAAATTCTGTAATTTTTTTGCACTCGCAAAGGACTAGCCACGGGTATTTTTTCAATATTCCTGTTACATTATACGGGGGTGAAATTGGCAACCCTTACTTAATTTCAAATCAAAACTTTTTTTCGAGATGAAGTTTTATGAAATAAAATTTAACTTAAAATCCTTGTTTTGTTTAAAAAAAAATTTATTCTTAAATTTTTTTCCCAAAACCAATAGCTGCAGAGAAAAAAAAATAAACACCATAATTTATAATAATTGGGTAGAAAACAGTAAAGATGTAAAATGTAATACGATTCATAATAAATGCTGGAAATGACCACGAAAATTACAGAATTTCGGGTTTCTAGCTTTACTGAAATTTTAGAAAAAAAAAAAATTAAAACTCAATATTAGTCACCACCTTTTAAGCGTGATATCTCGGAAAGGGGTGAGCTGAGGAAATTTTGTTATAGGAAAGATCCAACTTAATTTCATACGAGCAATCACCTCCTGAATTTTGTCGTATGAATTTAGAAACACCCTGTATGTTAATATCAGTTTGAAGGTAACTAGCAGCTAGTTTCTTTTCTTTTCACTAAGCTACAAAAAAGGTGAGGCAACCTATTTGCTAATAAGTGATGTCAAATAAAATAAAATAAAATAGGATGCAGTGGCGTAGCCAACTTCCCTAGCTCCTGGGCCTATTTTCAACTGAGTTGGGCCATAGGCACCATCAAATTTTCGGGCCCTGTCTTGCTCCGTATATTGGAATGTAATAGGCTTAAAGATTCTGTTTTAATTTTTGTTATGAGGACGTCCAAGTTAAAAAACAAAATAAAATAATAAAAAGAATATTTAGATACATAAAACAAATAACAAAACAAAAATTTTCATTTAAAAGTTAAGCATGACTAATAAGAAACAAAGAAACCCGAGTTCCCGAGCTCCCGAGTATTTATGATGTAATAACATTGTTAATAACTAGCTAGAGAGCGGAGAATTTATTGATTATCCCATCTATGTTTAATTTATCCAAAATATCGCTTTGGACATTTAAAACAGCTAAGCATGCAACATTCTCTTCATTTAATGAGTTTCTTAAATAAGATTTGACTCGTTTTAAAGTAGAAAAGGATCTTTTCACTCGATGCATTGTTAATAGGAATTGTTAAATATAATCGTAACAACATTTGAAAAAGTAGACAAATCATTGGTGTCAATCCAAACCATTTTTTGTGAATCCAGAGAAATGTTATTTGATTTGAACAGTTCCTTAAAGTGTACAAGCTCATCCACTAAATTATCACGAACATCGACATCCATATTATGAAAGTGATCTATATATTTTTTACACTAATATTAAAATTTCTTATAGTAGTATTATTATTTTGAATTTTTTTATGATTTTAAGCTCGCCGTTTCGGGCCCTCTGATCATTGGGCTCTAGACACGGGCCTAGTAGGCCTAGTGGTAAAATAGGCCTTGCGCTCTTATCCATAACAACAATAACTGCGTGAATAACTGATATTAGTTCTGTGTATTGATTTTACAGCTAGAAAATGGCGCCATTTTTAGGATAAGTGAAAATAAAATGATCTAGAAGTAGGTACTTCTAAATTGATAATATCTTTAAACTATTTGTGACACCGCAAAACGTATTTGTTACAGCTCTTACAGACTTGTTAATGAATATAATTTGACGAAAAAATTGATGAATGCTCTTTATATGTTAAATGACTAAAAGCAACAAACTTTAATGAAGTAGTCTCTTTAAAAAAACTGTGTGTGTCAGCTCCGACGCACGACTAGAGTTCACCTTAAAGGCAAAAATTCTGGCACTAATATTAATAATAAATATTATTATTGCCAATATTTTTGCCGCATTTAAAAATAAAAATAAAAAAATCTGGAAATCGGTTGACCCTAAAGGCCATCCCTGCAACATCCCGCTAAATTCAATTTTCAAACGCATGCGATTTTGTCGCTAGTTGCGATGTTTTTTTTTTATTTAATTTTTGTGTTATTTTGAAAGATAAAGATAAAGCTATTCGATGCTTTATCAAAGTTCGATGAAACACGATTTTTTGTAATTTTCAAACTACTATAACTTTTGAATAAATTAACCGATTTTCACGCGGTTGGCGGCGATCGATGTAGTTTTTTGAGCTCTATAAAAAATTTAGAACAAAAAAATTGATCTGATGAAACATTTCGGAGTTATTACAAAAAAAGCTTTTTTTTTCGACAACGATATCTCACGAACGCATCAACCGATTCTGACGCACTTGGTGGCGCTCGATGCGGGTTTTCAAGGTTAAGAGCTGATGAGTTTTTGAAGTCGATCGGTTTAGCCAATTCGGAGATATTTTGAAAAAATTTAAAAAAAAAACTTTTTTTTCACTTTGTTTTCACTTTTTTTGCAATTTTTAGAAATCTACCGGTCCGAATTGTTTCCAACTTACAGGAAATCTAAGTTTGACGAAGCCTACAATTCTTAATTTTCTCAGCCAGACCCATTAACCACTTTGCTATAAAGCATAATAATTTATCGACCAAGCTGTCGTATATAGAGCGTATGATGTATGTCAAAATTAAATAAATGACGTTTAACGTAACGCTTTATAAATGACGTTAAAATTTTCATACCGCGGACTAAAAATGAAAATCGTTTCTTAAGGAGGTGAACTCTAAAAATTAGTAAAAGAGTGCTTTATTAGGCCCGTTATCTTATACTTTTACCTTAACGAAGTTTAAACCTCCTGCCTGCAAAAGTACTTCGAGAAGGACGTTAAGTTCATAAGCAACGTCTTGGCGAAATGAATCAATTATAGCTCAAAAAATTTCAATACGTCGACATCTAGAGTAAAGTAGTGAAACTACTATTCATGTTAAATTGGTAAAGTAAATACCAGTTTTCTCCTAGTCAACTAGTTTTCGTGATAGACGTCGTAAAGATAATATATTTAAATTTCTCATAATCGAAATTCATTTGAAAACTCTCTCTGGCTACGCCACTGACAGGAGCTCGTTGCTTTTCAAATTTTTTGGAAAATACAGAATTATTTTTCTGTGAAACATTATTCTTACATTTAGTTTTTCATTTTTGACATCGAACGTTGTCTGGTACTTGACTTTATTCGTTTCAGGATCAACTACAACTAATTTATCTTTCAGCATTCTCCAGGGAAGTTGTAGCCCGGTGATGTTTTCCAACGCTTCGCACCATTGGCTGATCGATATATATCCTAGAACAAAGAGAAATTTATGACAGCCGAAATTGTAAGCGGGGAGTGTAAGACAATAAGAGAATATATTTTTTGGAATTTATCTCCAAATTTAGATAAATTAATTATATTTCAAGGAAAATTAAAACAATTCTCAACGTATTTGAAATTTTTGGCAAAAAGTCAACCACTTTGGACACTTCACTATAGAAGTTAACAATAGCCGTACTTTACACGGAAACCAAGTAATTTATTTCACTATCTCATTTTTACATTTTTAGGTTTTCTTCCGACGTAAATGTACGTACAACTTTCTGGCGTTTACAATGAAGCCCTCGCGTTTGAGGAATTGAGGAAATGTTATTTAAGCGAAGTGGGTCAACATTATTTCCGCTATACAAAACACAAAGACAATAAATAAGTTTTAAAAGTAGATGTAGACATGCTATGAAGTATTTTAATGTGTTGGAAATTTACTTGGTTTCTTTGGATGTGGAAATAATAAAAGTCTTGTGATACGTTGATCATCACTGACTACAATTTATTTTTTGAGTATTAAGTATACGAGAACAGTTTGATGACTTTTCAAATTTCCCGCACAGTAACTTCAAATGCAGCATTACTGTCATCTATTAATCAACACCTGTTAAAATTTCAGCAAGCAGCGTCATGTTGATTTATTGATTGGAGGAATTTCATAATCTAAGAATTCAGTACACCCATTCCAGGTTTCCAGTCTTCGGCACCTCAGCCTTTTGGAATTCTGTGAACTTTGAATAGACTGGAAATCACATTAAGATTGGAACGTTAAACTATTGCAATGCTTTCTATATGGGAGAATAACTAACAGTAATGCCAAAGTCTTCAATCGTACGTTATGGTCCGAATCCTATGGAAAAGTAGGATCTTGGACTATTCACCGCAAAGCAATTCACCGACTGAAATCCACCGACTTCAGTTCACTGCACCTGAAATTCACCGAGAAATGGAAAATACCTCGCCCAAAACACTTTTCAGGTATAATTTGATGACACTGAATTTGGGGTTGTAAATATCATGGTTTAATGCGATTATTATTACATCTCATCAAATCTAGCTAGCTTTGGGTGCGCGATGGTCAGGCGGGTAAAATGTTAGATCAGATTGTGCCAGTCGGTCGTAGTATTCCCGAATACATCCCTATGTCTGGGGTGATTTTGGACACTCATTGTTTGTAGCTAAAAATCGAATTTTAGAATGCACTAAGGTGTATTCGGACACAAAAAATAAAAAAAATAATATCCTGGAACATCTGTAAATGCAGAAGGTGAAATTTTTGGGCATGGGTTATTAGAAAAACATAATATTTGAGAAACGTTCGAATTCACAAACAGTAAACAAAATTCATTTTCTACCTACTAAAAAATAACAGATTAAAAAAACAAAGGAAAAAACACATTCTTTAATAAAAATATGAAAGAAACTGAACAAATCTTTGGGTGTGAGTAGGAACATTGCATATTTTCTATAAACTAAGAAGTATTTATGTTATCTAGAAGTATAAACTGATATCGGCCCCTTGAAACTTTTACAGATAGGAGAAGAAGGATTAATTGGTGTCTTTCAATTGCACTTTCATGTTCAATTTGGGGGTAAGAATAATAATATCCCATCTTGGGAGAATCGTGCTTTCTTAGGAAATGAACCATATATGTATCAGGATCAATCACTTCCTTGACACAGGCGACATAGTTTTTCGTTAACTTTTTGTTGGTCAATTTAACTATGACAAAAGTGTCAGGTGTTATAACTGCGTTTTCTGGGCTCTCAAATGAATCAACTTTCTCATTATTTTCGTTTTGGCTGGTGCCTGCACCGTCAACCTCACATTCTTCTTCGTCATGATTCTCAATTTCTTCTTCGTCGTCGTGATTCTCAATGTCTTCATCTGTTGCTTCATGATCATCATTTGAGATATCTTACTCAGATGGCGACGCGGAGTTCTTTCTATTTGGACATTTTACAGCTTTCCCCGGAGCAACATTCAGTTTCCTGCCCCTTCTACGCTTGGTCTCTTCAGCAGATCGCTTATCTTTGAGTAAGCCGACAAACGTTTGGGACCATTCACCAGCAACTTCATCCTCATCTCTACATATTGGAATTTTTCTTTACACAACCTCTGAATCCAGAGGGAAAATCCCACATGCTCGAAATCCCGACTTGATGGTCTGCTGCATTGTTGGCGCCATCTTATCTAAAGTTTTTTTTTTAAATTCTGGGAAATTCTGATTTTGGAATAACTCCCTTATTGTTTGTTTTCCATTCTGTTAAAGTTGCTCGCCAATTTTTCTTCAAAGGAGCGAAAAATGCAACCTCTAGGGGTTGTAGAAGGTGCGTGGAATTGGGTGGAAATAAAATGAATCTTATATTGTATCTTTCGCATTTCTGGAGGACATGTAGTGAAACATGGCTTGAGAGATTGTCTCCTATAATTACTTTTGGTCCTTCGAGGTTTTTTAAATACGGCAATGCAATATTATCAAACAAGTCTTCAAAAGTCGGGCCGTCGAACCAACCACTTTTTGTACGGTTATAGAAAGCACCTTCTACTCCTCCTTCCACCCATGATGGATATACGTGTGCTGCCTTATACACGATATAAGGCGGTAGTAGTTGGCCAGATGCAGAAATGACCATCTTGATAAAAATGCTGCTTTTACTCGAATCCATTATTCTCTCAGCTCGTTTTGACCCTTTTCGACAGAAGACCTCAACACGACCTGGGTCATCGCTTATGTATGTTTCGTCATAATTGACAATATTTGTATCTGGCACTCCATCTAACGTCTCCCTTAAATTTGAAAAATATTCCACAATAATTTCTCTACTTACGACTGCCCTGACTTGCTTAATGTTTTGTGCCAGTCGCTCAAACAGACGCTCATTTCTTCCCAAAAACCGATAAAACCAATCATCACCTGGCATATTATCCTGGAATTTTGGTATCCTGATTCCCTTGCGATCCAAATAGTTCTTGACAAGACTTTTTAATATCGAATCGTGTAAGTGGAAAGCCCCATTTACCAAATTTCTGGATCCCCTCTGACAAAAATCTTTCATCTTCTGCCGATAGGGCGGTCTGCCCACCTTGGTTTTTAATGTACATGTTTCTTAGTTTGTCGCTAATTGTTGATTTCGGAATGTTCTGGTTTTGTGAAGCCTCTCGAATGGACCTTCTGCCCTGTCGAACATCTTCTAAAGCGAGTTGCAAGGTCACTGGCGAATAGTTCATAAACTGAATACCGAGTTTCTTCTTATATCTACGAGGCATGGCTGTCCGAGTTCACCTCACCTATGAACAAATTTTTTTAATTAACCCCCTCCACCAATAACCAAGGACAAATGTCACAATGTTTTTATGCTAAATTGTTGTTTATAGAATACTTTTTAAACATAGAGTAAAATAGCACAATTGTCTGTTGCACAGAAGTTTCTTTTTAAAGTTTTGAAAAAAGGTAAAACATCAACAAATCATAAAAGCCATGAAATAAATACTTACTGTTAAATTAGCTAGTTTTTACTTCACTTACATAAACTACGTCTATACTCGGTCGCATCTATTTGTTTACTAACTTGAAAATCTCATAACCGCTACCGACAAGAAAAAACTTGCAGAAAAAGGCACTGTGTCCAAGTTCTCCACTACTGTCCGAATTCACCCCGGATGACGGTATATCGATGGCTTAGTATGAAAACCTCGTATTTCCAATTTTCTCCAAAAATGACCTTTTGGTGGTTTTAGGTGGAAAACCAGCTTAAAAACAGCTATTACAAAAATTATCTGAACAGTGCTGCTTTCTACGGACAAAAACAGGAACCACGTATATCAGCTGCTCCCAAGATTTAGTGTGAAAACCTTTTACATCCAAGGAAGATCGGTGTTTAGATATTATGCGTGGAAACCACGTAATTTACATAACCGTAGAGTAAGAAAAACACGTGTAACAATAAACGAAACCGTGAAAACCACGTATATCAAGAAAGTTAAGAATGATAACCTCGTATATCCCATAAATAAATGACCAACAACAAGGAAGATAAAACTTTTTTCTATGATGATTGTAATTAGTTCAAATCAAAAAGATGATGTAAAAAAATGAAATCTTTCTGGGCAAAATAGAGCAGAAAATCAGTTTTTTGTAACTCCTGGTGTCTATTCTCAAACGATGACATATTTTGTCGCATGCGAGATTTTTACATTTTCGTACAAAAATCGTAATTCCTTATTCTCGAATGTCGCATTCGAAAATTTTGGAATGCCAGGAATTGTGGGCAGTATTGATTGCACCCATGTGGCAATTGTACCTCCAAAAAAGAATGATCCATTGGCATCTGAACATATTTTCGTAAACCGAAAACATTATAATTCTATAAATGTTCAGCTGGTACGTTATAGGTAGGTGATAAATTATTATTATTATTGTTATTGATTATTATATGTGATGAGAATATAGAGATAATTCATATAAATGCAAAATATCCTGGAAGTACCCTTGATTCCTATATTTGGCATAGCAGCAATGTGAGGGAATTTTTGGAACAACTGCATGAAAGAGGAAATGGGGGGTATTTTCTTATAGGAAAAAATTTATACTATACAGTGCATCCATAATGTAATAAATGTAATGATTTTAATTTACTATTTTTTAAAACAATGATCTATCATACAGGGTGAATAACCTTTGAATGATGACTTCAGTATCAGTTATTTTAAATGAAACCCACCAAGAATAACATTTCTCTCATTTATGATTTATTTCATTCTTTTATTTTATTTTTAGGTGATTCTGGATATCCTCTTCGCCCATGGCTCATTACACCATTGGCTGACCCTATTGCGGACGAAGAAATAAGATTTAATGAAGCATAAAAATGCAAGGTGCACAATAGAAATCTGTAATGGCTCACTAAAAATGAGATTCAGGTGCTTACTTAAGCACAGAACATTGCATTATTCACCGAACAAAGCATCATTGATTATAAATGCTTGCGTAGTGCTGCATAATATATGTATAAAAAATAGAGTCGAACTACTACTAAATCCAGATGAGGAGTAGAAGTGGATTTTGGTCTTCTTCCTCATATTGATCAAAACCAAAACGCTCAGAGGAACCCATTGCTAACATGGGGTATGAGGCTACAGAGGAGGCTTATTAGTAATTATCGTTAAATTAAACAATAATATGTAAAATGAGATAATTTTTTTTTAATCATTTATATATGTTGAAACTAAACTGCATTTTTAACCTATAGTTCAACTCAAAAGTAACATAAACTTTAAAAGTAAAACTAGAAAACAGTTAAACTTGAAAAAAAATTAATAAAACTTGTTACAAGTATATAAACTTAAAAAAAAAAACTAGAAAACAAAAATAATACTTCAGGTATCTACATAAACTTAGGACATTAAAAATTATTTCTTTGTAAAAAACTGCCATAATTTAAAGTTTTCAATGTAACCTAAATAATACAACTGAACAGAAGCGTCAAACAAATAACAATCCAATCTACCACGCACACGCAAATTTAACCTTTAAAAAACCAAAACCCACAACGCTGAACCCCCACAACACATGTCACATTGGCATAGAACATGTTTGAGAATCGTTAAATCGGTGTTGCCAGCTCATGCTATTCGACAAAATATGTCTCATGCGAGTTTGGAAGACGAAACCAATTGAGAATACCACAATTTCAAGTTGTGCGACAATTTTCATCGACAAATGTCGAATTCGACACATTTTGTTCGACATTCGAGAATAGGCCCCACTGTAAAATTTACATTTTGTGACATACGAGGTTTTCATCGATAGACATATTGGGACACTATGGAGTTTAAAAACAAAGTAAACAATAAAGTGTTGAGTAGAAGGTCGCAACACTGATTAAGGTGGATTCATGCAAGAAAAAATTAAAACTAAGAAGATAAAACTATGTAATGTAATGTAGATGTTCACGCAAGAAACTAAGAAATTAAGATTTAAATTAAAACTATAGAAAGATGTCCAACTTTCAACTAAGAAATTAATTTCTTCCATGAATTCGACACAACGCATGCGTCAAGCCCTGGCCACAGATTACCTACTGGTGATTTGTGTGAATTTATTGTTTACATGAGGTTATATTACAACAATGTTATTTGTAAAAAAGTTGGTTTACGTTTAATTTTATCTTCAGCTATCTGACAGCTCGATTACTATTGGAAGTTTTGAAAAATCATTGAAGAAACTGCGCATGTCCAGTTGATTCATTAATTTATGTTGCATGAACAGCTGACTATTCTTAGTTTAAATTTAATCTTAATCTTAAATTAGTTTTAGTTTAGTTGATGTTGCATGAATCCACCTTTAATTTTATTTAAGTGCCCTAGATAATTATGTATATTTTTCATACTAATTATTGTAACTTTATCTTGGTGGTAGTTTTAACTAATTGTTTTGAATCATCCTAAAGGAGTATATTTACATAAAGCATATAGTTAGTGATAACCGGTTGCTTAATCCGGAAATATTTCTTAGGCATTTTGAATGGATTTTAATAAACTTAATGACCTAATTGTCCGAAATGCCGTGAAAACAATACCTTTAAGGTCGAAACACACTTATCAGCACCTCATAGGAACAGCGACTGATCATCACCAGTAGATTTTATTTCTTATATGTATTTAAATGTAAGCGCGCATACCTAACAACATCAGCACAGCACCGACAAGGCACGTCAACGCCTCAACCAAAACACATTCCTCAGAGAGATTATTTTGCGGACGGCGTGCCAATACAATATCTCTGAAAATATAAAGTGAAGCCTATAGTCGGGTATCGCGGCAGTCCTGAACTCGTGTCGATGCGTGAAGTGAGCCCATACACAACCGTCGAGTTGACCACTCGACGGTGCTGTGACGATGCTTGTCAGGTGCTGTGCTGATATGTGTGTCTTTAATGTCCTTTACTTGGGATTTATTTTACCTGCTGTTGTTGTCAACTCTTATTACATTAATGTGTTTCCAAGACAAATTATAAAAAATTAGGATTTCTAGCAAAAGGCTGAATTAAAATATTCACTTTAGAAAGGTATAAAAATATTTTGCGGTCCGTATCTTCGAATTATACCTTGTCTTATGTTCTTTATAGTAGAGCGAAATTCGAGCTTCCGTTCCGTATAACTAAAAGAAACCCATAGATTTTATAGATTTCATGTAAGCCAATTTTCATCAAACGACAAACTTTTTTATTAGTGAAAGCAAATGGAGCCAAAATATTAAAGTAATTTTTCCAAAAGAAAATTTCAGTAGGTATTTTTATTTTTTTGAGAGCACGAGCAAATGCACGATGTCAATATACTTTATTTTTCGTTTGCCATCCTGCTTTTTCCTTCGCCCATTTGAAGTCACTAGCTAGATTTGTCTAACTGTACGTTTTAAAACAGATCATTGCTTAATTTATCGACAAGGGCAAGGAAAATAATTGAAGAAGGTATACGGTGTTGAAAAAATGGTTGCATAAATTGAAAAACTGCAACTTTAAATGTCAATAGAGTTATGTTTATATTGTTTACTGTGCAAAATATTTTATTCTATTTATAAAAAATATATTTTATTTGAATGTTCAACTGCAACGGGTTAATTTATTTTTCACTCATAATTTATCCTTTCTCGGTGAATTGTCGATGCGGTGAATTGCAGGTGCGGTGAATTGCTAGTCGGTGAACTGCAGTCGGTGAAAATTGTTTTGCGGTGAATAGTCCGGAACCGGGAAAAGTAATATTGTGGGAAATATTTATTTGTAAAATGTTAAATAGAAAAATATTTCACACTTTTGAGTGAATGTGTTGGTATTTTAAAAATAGAAAGTTATAACAAAAATCCTAATTCTATTTGTTAACTTATAATACGTGGAAATGAAATATTAATATGTATGATCCATTTTCAAGACACCAAACTACTTATTTACAATTTCAGATATTGAAGATTAATTCAAAATTTATCATAGACGTTTGTGCCATATCAAGATCAAGATGGACGTAAGTATAGTATAATTCAAAAACGGTGAAATGTTAAATTGTAAATGCAAGCATTAAGTGTTAAATGTGTTTAAATCTTTTGTCCAACACCGATAAAAGAGTATCAGAAAAACTGCGGGTATTTTCTGTTGTAACTGGAGACTATGAACAAACGATGTTTCGATGTAAAGAAGAAAGTGAAAATAGGCCACTCATAACTCTCATAAGAAAAAAAAAAGAAACTGTATTCAAATACAAAATTGGGTGCATTACTGAAAAAACACAAGGATCACAGTGGAGAACAATACCGCGTCGATGTTTTCACATCTTAAGACTTCCACCTTATCCCTGTTAACTAAACTCAACTCAACCCAATGTAGTAAAGTGAAATGATACGTGTTCTCTAAGAACTCAAGTTCAAACCAAACGACGTTAAAACTGTTAGAGCCAGTTAATTATTTTATGTAATTTATGTACACCATGTATGCGAATAGAAAGCAGAAAAAGTGTGGGGCCTGCAATACATGTGTCAGCTTTGAAGCCCTTCTTCTTATCTTAATTTATGACGCCACTTAGTTCCATTTACCGAGAGACTGGCAGTGACATTTTAATATTTTGTGGTATGTATATATATATATTGTCGAAACTCATTTGAAAGAAGGTAGTGTTAAAGGCTGTTTCCAGAAAATCTAAATACAGCCTTTTATTTTCGAACCGTCGTAGTTATCTAAAACGGGTAGTTTCAGTGAACGCGACAAAAACATTGATTTCTGAAGGTTACGAAAAATCACAGAACAATAGGTATTGGGAATCTTACGTCAACCATGTAACAAAAATCGAGAACTCGGAAAATGAACGCGAGATTATGAATATATGAAGATTTTACCATTTAAGGTAAATATAGATATTTATTGAGAATTATTGTACACGTATTCTCTTAGACCCCTTTTAGTAAATATAAATGAATCTTACTGAAAGGTACCTATGTAATTCCACTACAGTTTCCCTTAGCAGACTTGAAAGTGTTTCTCCACAAGATCCTTCTTGGAGAAATCGTCCCTAGGGCGCTCTAGTTCCAAGAGTTTACATCTCCTGTAACTCAGTTCCGCATTCGAAGACAATGTGTGCGGCGGTTTCCTCCTCTTACATAACCGACCAATAGGTTCATCTCTAAGTAAGACATGAGCTTCCATAGAGAGCAGTGACCGGTAAGTAATTCTGTCACTTTCTTTATTTGACCCCTGCTTAGCTCATTATTTCGTTGGTTAGCGACTCCAAGAGTGCTTAGGCTATATAGGAGTTTGCTGTGTTTCTTTTTACTGGTTAAGCTGCAGCTTAAGTTTTGAAAGAAAACTCCACGAAATTGATATATAAATATAGGAAGGTTACGTCTAGTTATTCTCTAATATACTCTCAGTTGTTGATTGATGAAACCAGAAAGAATAATTTGCGAATTTCCGCACCTAAGTATATAACGAGAATTATCGCACAAATTAGAACTTCCAGTAAAAAGATCTTAAATTTCAATTTAAAGGTAATTTCTATATAATTGATTGCAGTAAAATCTGTTCCGTTTGTAATATGCATACACCAGAGTCGTTGGAGCATATTCTCTTCAAATGCCCAATTTCCAGTCCTCTTAGACATAACAGATTTTTTAATGGTGTGGATGGTATTGATGGTCTAGTACATTACTTAAACGTCAATAATGACAATCTCTCCGAGCTCTCTATTCTAGCCCATAGTGTCATTGGTATCTTAAAGTTAAGAGCTTTTGCTTGAAGGGAATAGTTAATTACACAATGCATATTATACTTACATACTTATCGTACTCAATTTATGCACCGAACCCTTGTGAAAATATGTATCTTATACGCAATAAAACTATCTATCTATCTATCAATACTCGTTAAGCTGCAGCTAACTCTGTTCCAGTCCTTTTCTTTGCTAAGGTGTCTGCGATTCCATTGCCAACAATACTTTGAGTCCCCTTGGAGTAATCAAGTAAAGTACGTAAAAAAATAGTTTATTTACCTGTGCTTTCTGGATCAACTTCGGCGAACACTGCTTCTAAACTGTCCTTGTTGTTCATGATTTGCATTTTCAGTTCTCGACATGCGCCGGTTTCGACGAGTCCCATTCTTTGGTAAAGGTTAAGTTTACGTTTTCCAGAATTTGCCATGTATTGAACGAAATGTGTGTCCAATTCAGGACCCATAAGCTTCAAGTATGCTCCGTTGTTTGACCCTACCTCGTAGTAATTGGATGCTGAGAAAATTGTTACAACCTGAAATAAAAAATACGCTTGAAAATATTGAACCTTCAATTAAATTAGGTAGAATTAAATGTGAAAAGAATTAATTAAGATGAAGTGAAGTAAAAAAAAATTGAATAAAATATTTAGTAAAAATTGGTAAAAATTATAACAAGATAAAATAGATTTCCCATTATAGTTGCAAATCTGCAAAGTAATTGTTTCATGTATCTGCTAAGAATGTGATTTGCTGACAGGTAAGGTACGACCAGAGATCTAAGAAGGTCGTAAGACAATATAAGCAGACGACTCTCATTATTATACCTATTGTTCGAAATATAGATCAGCAATAAAAGTATGTGTCCATTAAAAGATTCCCAGGTCCGGATTAGAATATCTTATGAAATAGTTTGGCATTTTAATAATAGTAGACTCTCTATGATTTTTCGCTTTTGTTGACAGTTGTGTATTTAAATTTATTTGATAATAAAAAATCTTCTAAGGTTGATCTAGAACCCTTGGTAAGGATATGTTTAAATGTGTGTAAATAATAAAATTTACTTACCTGGCCACCAAACTTTCAGTACTAATGGGCTTAACGAGATTATAGCGATAATAGTCTATTTACTGTTACAAAATAAATTACCTACCAGATTTAGAAAACAAGACTGTTTTAAGAACTGACCGCTTTCCAATTTCAGAAATAAAAGGGGGAAAGGGGTTAATCATTACCTTCCAATATTCCGTTGTGTCAGTTGTGTCTATTTTGAAGTGTCTATTCGATTTTTGTGCCGTGAAAAATGTGGCGTCCAAGGACTCATCTTGGAGCTAGTACTTCAACTGGTGGTCGTAGTACCACTAGTCGACAAATTTTACACCCCCATGGGAAAAAATTATACTAAATGTTTATACTTCCATTCTGGACCTTGGAATGTTCAAGGATCAAGCTGTGTAATTAACAAAAACACAGTATTCCACAGTGTTTAAAATAGTAAGTAACCCTATTTTAAAAAGAAAGAAACGAAAAGACTCTGGTGGTTCAAGGAAACTAGATGGCTGTGATCAGGGCCGCCCAGAGCTGGACAGGACCTCGGGGATAAAGGCTCATCGGGCCCCTACCCACACCAATTCAACAGAAAATCGGATTTATTTATAATTTATAAACAGGAGTACTGGATGTACTGTTAAACCTTATTTTTATCAAGAAAGGAAGTGAATTAAAAATTGTTGTAGCAAGTAAACATTTTTATTTTAACAAGTATTTTATTTTACTTCAAATAGGTACATTGTTTTATACATTTGTACATATAGTATATAGTACAAATAGGGTCCAGGGGATTTTGTCCCCCTGCCCACCCCTCTGGTCGGCCATGGCTGTGATGTAGATATAATTCGAAGAACAATATATGCCTTGTATAAAGAGCAAATTGTGCCTACATTAGATATTTTAATGCAACGGCTTAAAAAGAATGAAACTGGTATCCAGTTTTGCGAAGAGACTTTCTTTTACAAAAAGGATTTAAATTTAAAAAACTCAATAGTAGCAGAAAAATCGTAATGGAATCTGTGCGCCGTAAGAAATGGAGATTTGAATATTTATTGGCAATAATCCAATTTATAGAATATGGTAGAACAGTAGTGTATTTGGATGAAACTTGGTTCTAAACACATGAAAAGTTGGGAAGACTCATCTGACGTGTGCCAAACTAATGCGCCGTCTAATAAAGGAAAACGCAATACGATAATTCACGCAGGAACCGAAAATGGTTTTATACCAAATGCGTTGTCTTTATCGGCAAATAGTATTAAGGACTAAGGATTATCATGATGATACTACAGCCGAATTATTTGAAGACTGGATCCAAAATAAACTCTTACCAAATATTCCACCCAACAGTATTATCGTCATGGTCGAACACTAGACAGTCGAAGACTAGATAAAGCACCATGTTCAAATGACACCAAAGCCACTATACAAGAATATGTGTTGAATAATGATATGTACTATGAGGAAAAGTACACAAAAAAAAAACAATTACCAGAAGTTTTACGCAGTTATTCGATAAAGAAGAAAAAGTAATTCATTGGCTGAAAGCTTGTTACATGCGGTGCTGAGACTTCCTCCTTATCACTGTATGTTTATCACAATTGAACATATATGATATCAGCTTAAGTCAGCAGTTCGAAAAAATAAGCCTTAAGTTCAACTGTGCTCTTATTCAAACAAAAACTGCACACATTCCTGATAGCAGCTGATAGCAGCTGGGCAACTTCACAAATGTGTGTATAATAAATTTAATTCTAAAAATTTTATAAATTTTCTGAACTACAATCGCATTTATTATCGTTATGTTTATCAATGTTTTTGCGTTATACACATAAACAATTCTTAATTATATTCAAGCGATTTTTCCTAATAATTATATTGACCCAATATAATTATACCTACCTATAAAACAAAATTTAATGGCTAGGGCAGGGACAACTCTGCGTAGACTCGACTGCCTGCTGATAACTCAAGTGCTGAGTGCTTTATGACCTTCTTAGATCTCTGGTCGGACTTTAACTGGGTACTGTATCCCAAATAGCATACGATAATCGTTACTTGAGCGCACTAACGTCCTTGCAACTTTGCATGTGCAGTACGTACCCAATTAGTCAGACGAGCTCAACTGTTGAGCATCAGACGCAGCGGCAATTATTTGCGCTCTGTTTACTCAGCGCTGTCAAGGATGACAGCAACTTTATTTTCTCATTCTTGGTGCTGTCAAAGTGTTGGGTTGAGTTACGTTGTATTTTTTGGTAATAAACAAAAATAATGGAAATAAACTTGATAAATAATGGAATGATTCTATCCAATGAAACTGGAAGAATATTATTAGAAAGTTAGGTTATGTTCCACCGCTAACTTGCAGCAATGCGTACTAAACATGTTTTGTGCTTAGTTTCAACCGTTGAGCCCGGTTGAACGTGCCCTATATTATAGCCCTAATTAAGCCTGGCTCAAATTTCTGAAATAAATGTTTATTTTCATCTCTCTCAGATGTAGGATGGCGAAAGTTTGCTTGATAAGTGTCAAAAGTTTGCTTGATAAGTGCCAAAAGTTTTTGTTCTAATGCAATCTAGTGTCAAAACAGGAAATTGTATATATAATTATTTTCTATATCAACCCATGGACCCCCACCATGTCTTAATTGTAGATTTTCTCTCTGAATTCTTGTCTGGAGTAAATTTTCACTTTGCCGAATTGTATATAACATCCTTTCAGCCAATTCATCGTTCGCATTCTGCATAATGTATTCTCTCGGAAAGCATTTAATATTAGAGCACAGGCAATTTTTAGAATGTCGGACAAATGGACGTTGAATATATGATGATGCTGCTAAATTAGATTGAACAAACGGTTTGTTTTTTTCTGTGTATCATAATATCATAATATCATAATATCATACCACATTTACCAAATTAAAATATTCTTTAATGAAACTTGTTTACTTGGAAAACGTCATGAACCTTTTTTTATGCATTAACCCGTGATAGGGTATTAGCGTAGATAATAGTATATTGTGTCACAAGGGCAGAACATGAGTTTTAGCAGCCCGATACTACTAACATTCATTTAGTTGTCAGTTTAATCAACAATAGAATTTTGTGTGACTAGGGATGAAACAAGACGATTTCAGACTAGGCCTAAAATCGTGTTTCATCCCGCGTGTCACTCACTTATTTATTTCAGTTGCAGGAATATAATATCTGTCAGTTTAGTTAAAATGAGAGATATAGGGTTAGAATGACAATTATACAGGTTTGAAATAAACAAAAAATACTCTGACATCATCGAAAAGAAAGCTGCAACTTCATTGCGCGGGCAGAAAATGATCGATTTCTGCACTGGGGAAGAAAATTATCGATTACTGCCCGACAACAGTAACATTGGTCTGAAATTGGCAAGTTTCGGTTGACTCAACAGGCGTTGAAACTCGCATTTTCAATGCAGGTTATATGAAAAATATGACTTTTGATCGTCACTGATAACTCCTCTCAAACTCACCGTAAGCCAGCAAAACCACTGAACTTCACGTTCGACTTACGGCCACTTACTGATTCTGGAACAGGTCGTGAAATAGAAACGTGAGGAAATTTCAGGAAATGACTGAAATGATATGGGAAAACGTATAATTCTGATTGGCCGATTTTAACACTTCGTAGGGCACCCTGTATAATGATTTAAATATCTCCAAATACGAATACTAGAGCTGAAGGCAAACCCCAAGAATTTCGAAGTATGCTTTGTAATTTCCTGTTCCAGATACAATACAATAAAGAACTTACAATCATCTGCCTGATCATATTATCCTCACTTGAAAACTTTTATTCACCAAATAATATTATGGAGATATAAATCCGTTCCAGCTACAAGATATAACAATCTGGTCGGATTTGATTCACAAATGGAGGGATTTTCCAAGAAAACGAATATAAGCTTAAAAGTCAGTACTAAATATCTCTGAACGAACTTTACGACCAGACTAAATCACTTAACGTTAAGATAAAGACGGCGCTTAAAGGATTATCATTTTCTTTGTGAAATGTAACAATATTTATTACTACTGTGTGGAGAAGAAAACAGAAAAAATAATATTCAGGGTGATCAACTTTTGTGACAAAGTCCGTTATATCTGTTAGTATGGGAGATGGGAGATACCATGAAAAGTTATTGACAAAAATAGGAGGCAGCTATATAAGCTTCACATATTAAAATTAGTTAAAAGAATACATATGTTTTTTTAAATGAAGCACCCTGTATTTTATTTTAAATTTAAAATCCACTTCACTTTCTCGTTATAAGAATACAACGTTGTTATGTGTTATACAGGGTATTTAAAAAGTTATAACCAAATTTCTATAAAAATCGTAGTAAGTTTAACGTCTTGTATAATAGAAAAGGGGTACAAGAGCAATGACGTGTTGAGGCCATAGTTTTTAAATGATTGTGAAACTTCATCAAAATGATTGATTTTGCTAATACTCTTTAAATTTAATACAGGGTACGTCAAAAAACAAATTCATTATTTGCTCATTTTTTTTAAATGCATCACCCTGTATTTTATATCACCATCTTAAACTACAGTCAATGTAGTTTAATTTATCCCATACCTAAACTTAATAGTTTTGGAGATATTTTAGATTGTATTGGAAAACGGGATATTTCATTAATTACATTTATTATTTTTATTTACTTTACTATTTACAAATATCTTGAAGCAACACACAAAAAACAATTATCCAAACATTAGATAAAAAAAAATTAGTTCGTGCAGTCCCTCCGCGCGGAACAAGTTATACTTCGTAATGTGGAAATGAAAATAGGAAAGGGTAGAAATTAATTTTTAGTGAAATCATATTGTTTCTTTAAGACAAACTTTATTAACATTGCTTACAATTCACAATTGATCGTTGATGCATAGCAAGAATACCACGCGCATGTGCTTGGGATCTACCGACTCCCTCTCTTTCTCTCCCCTACTTTCTACCTTTGTGTATCTTTAACGTTTAACGCGACCTTGTTTGAAGTCGCATTAGAAGTACCCCTTGAAAAGAATACTTACACTGCCATCTGTCATTGAATGCCGAAGGTTTTGGTCATATGAAGAAAATTCCATAAAAAGGAATTTTTTAGTGAATTAAATTTTAAAACTTACCTCATTTAAGAAAAAAAGTTTACTTACACTATCTTTTTTGATGAATGCCGAAGATTTTGGTCATTTGAAGGAAATTTCAAAATTGCAGCTTCTGAATAAATTACTTTTTTAAAAGAATACTTATACTGCCATCTGTCATTGAATGCCGAAAGTTTTGGTCACATGAAGAAAATTCCAAAAAAGGAAGTTTTTCTGGATTACATTTTAAAAGTTACTTTATTTAAGGAAAAAAGTATACTTACACTATCATTTGTTGATAAATGCCGAAGATTTTGGTCATGTGAAGGAAATTTCAAAATTACAATCTCTTAATAAATTACTTTTTAAAAAGAGTACTTACACTGCCATCTGTTATCGAATACCGAAGGACTCATTCTCTTTCTCTCTCCTACTTTCTACCTTTGTGTATCTTTTGTTCTTGCGATAAACATTTAACGCAACCTTGTTGGAAAGCGCATTAGAAGTATAACTTCAAAAATGTTATTTTTATTGTATAAGGTGTTCAAAATGAGCTCCTTTATCATTAAAATCAAGGTTTCTATGAAGGTATGTGTCATAAATTCAGTTTTTGATCAAATTATTTTGACACTGTCTTGAATTTTCATTATTTTGCAACAGTCAACAATGAATTTTAAAAGGGAAGAACTGGTAGACATAGTAACGATCCCAGGTGAATGTAATAACAATTGCTTACTTGCAACAAGAGTCTATAATGAGCGATATCCAGATCGGCGGCAACCGAATAAGAGAGCATTTCAAAATATAATGGATATGTTCAATCGCAATGATTCAGTGTTTATGAGACTAAAAAAAAAACAGTTACACCAGATGAAACCGAATTAAATGTTTTACTGGCCGTTACAAAAGATCCTCACTCAAGTATCAGAAATATTTCAAGAGAGCAAGACATTATATAGTTATCTGTTCAGAAAATTCTCTCGCAACACGACATGCATCCATACTACATCCAGCTACACCAAGAACTAACTTCGAATGATTTTGAAAGAAGGATAACTTTTTTTGAAGGGGCACAACAACAAATAATTGCACAAAGAAATTTTTTCGATTTTGTTTTATTCGGAGATGAAGCAACGTTTCACAAAAAGTGATGTGTCAATTGGCATAACTTCCACTATTACTCTACAACAAAACCGTACCACATAATTACAAAGAGTCAAACTAGGTGGTCTTTAAACGTTTGGTGTGGTATCTTAGGTAATTACGTAGGTAATAGGCCCTTTCTTCTTTGAGGAAACAGTGAACGGAGAAGTTTATTTAGACTCTTTAGTAAACCATTTACCTATTGTACTTCAAAACTTGCCCCTCGACATCCGTCAACAGTTATGGTATTTACGTGACGGATTTCCTTCTCATCACAACGCACTTATCCAAGGTGAATTGAATGACCAATTTTCTAACAGATGGATAGGAAGAGAAGGACCAATTAATTGGCCAGCTAGATCTCCAGAGTTAAGTAAAATAGTCTTCTTCTTCTGGGGCTACATTAAAGATCTAGTGTACCGTGAACCTCCAACAATAATTGAAGGGTGCTAAACCAAAACGTTGTAAGTGCCAAATGAGGTAACATGTGTTTTATTACAGAAAAACGTTTCAAGTGCCATCCTCAAGATGCACCTCTGATTAAAATTCGAAGCGAGCGCCACTAGTGTTATATTTTCTCTCTAGCCAAGAGACCTGCACTGGCAGTATGTAAACAGTAAGGTTCTAGAAGGGTTGAAGTCGTATGATGCACATACATTAGTGTATATTGTGTTGTTTTGTTTTCATAATGAATGAACAAATTAATCCAGAGGCTTCTACAAGCAAAAAGCGTAAAAGAAATGTCACTTCTTGGAATAAATCTGTTTAAAAACCAAAAGGAATTCGGGTCTTGGTTATACAACATTGAAAAACAAGGAAATATGCGAAAAAACAGAACCAGGGCAGGTAATTATTCTTATAATAAATTCAAACCATTTTGAACCATATTAACAAGCTAAGACGGCTTTACAGACTTCACAGTTTTATTTCTTCTTTCCAGGCAACTTGTAAATGTCAATTTGCATGCCACTCAATTACAGTTGCATGTCGAAAAAGTTTTTGCCGAATTTTGAAAAATCGGTGAGAATAACAGGCAGCAAAGCTTTCTTAGATCGTGTATAACCTAACCTATAACAATTCCGAAGAAAGCAGACGTCAACATTCCTTGCGGTACATGTTACAACTACCGGGAGCATCCGAGATTCAAGTATGCAAAAAGACTTTTTGTGAGATTTTCAATATTATACCACGAACAGTGCAACTGCTCGCAGAAAAAGTATTAACCGGCAAACTTGACATTAAACATGAGAGAGGAGAAACGCTCTCGAAGAAAAATTCTGGGTGGAAGGACAAAATTAAGAACTACATATATATCATTCCTGCTAGAGAAAGTCACTATAGCAGAAATGATAACCCAGATAGAAAGTTTTTATCCCCAGATTTGAATGTTTCGAAGCTATACAGAGGCTTTCCAGAGAAATATACAGAAGATGGAAGAAAACCGCCAGTTTCTCGACAGTGGTTCAACGATGTGTTTTTGTCGGATTTAAACGTCTTTTGCTCCACCTCGAGTAGATACATGTTCCGGTTGCGATTCAAAACAAATAGAAATTCAAGGTAGAGAAAGTCAAGAGAAAGTGGATGCCCAAAATTTATTAGAATTACATCAGCGCAAAGCTGAATCGGCACAAAAAAATATGGCGGCTGATAGTAGAAGATCCAAGGATCCGGATTCAACTGTATTTGTTCTAAGCTTTGATTCGCAGCAGCAGATGTACATTCCTAGTCTGACACATACAGAAATGTACTACAGGGAATTCACTTAGAAGATTCCAATAAAGGATTTATGTGTGTTTGGAATGAAAGTTTGGGTGGCCGTGGTTCAAATGAAATTGCAAGTTGTCTTTATGCCTTTATAATAAACGAGTTGCAGAAACACAAAAGGGAACTTATTTTATGGTCTGACAACTGCTGTGGACAAAATAAGAACCAAATTATGCTAGCGATGCTGCTAATTCTAATCGCCAAAGGTAAATTTTACCAAATAACCCACAAGTTTCCCGTATCTGGTCACACGTTTTTTTCATGCGACAGAGACTTCGCTCTCTTTAGAAAACGTCGCTTGTCTCCTAAAGTACCAAAAGATTTGATAGAAATAATGGCGTCAGCATATTTGAAGAACTCTTTTATTGTAATGGATGTGAAAAAATTCTTTGACCGGAAATCTATTGCTCAGGAATATCTGGATTCTAAGAAACTTGCCATATCAAAAGTCACCCAAATGCGAATTTCAAGACGAAATTTTGGTGTGGTGGAAGTGCGAACATCCTACTCAGACTTGGCTCCATGGACAGAGATTAATGTATTGAAAAAAAATGTTACTATATTGATTCGTTCCAGTCTTTAAAAATTGAATTTAAGGAAACATCAAAACCATTAACAGCTGAGAAAAAAAATGGATCTTACTACCATGTTACGATTTCTGCCTGCACCTGAGAGGGAATATTATCAGGGTATAATTTCAAAATTGTTTAGCTAATAGATACTCAAAATACTATTAATTTTGTTGTTGTTGTAAGTACCACCAAGTTGCAGTTGCATCATTATAGTGGCACATACAACGTTTTGTTTAACTTAGTTATAAACGACCATTTTCTTTTATAATATAAACAATAGTTTTAACTTTAAGTTTTTGTTGAAATAATGCATAACATATGTACGAATAAAAATAAATGAACAGTTTTTCACATACTTTGCAAATGTTTTGATTTGACAATTTTTTATGCACTGTGTGAAGTTATAATTTTGGCACTAACTACGTTTTGGTTTATCACCCCTCAATTGATGACATGAATGTAAGAATTAGAAACTCATTTCATAATGTTACGCCACAAATGCTTACAAACGTAATAATAATAATTTTTTTATCTAATGTTTTGTTTAATTGTTTTTTGTGTGTTGCTTTATGATAATTGGAAATAGTAAAGTAAATAAAAGTAATAAATGTAATTCATGAAACATCCCTTTTTCCAATACAATTTAAAATATCTCCAAAACTATTAAGTTAAGGTATAGGAGATACTTAGGATAAATTAAACTACATTGACTGTAGTTTATGATGGTGATATAATATACAGGGTGATGCATTTAATAAACTAAGCAAATAATGAATTTGTGTTTTGACGTACCCTGTATTAAATTTAATGAGAATTATTAATATCAATCACATTTATGAAGTTTGACAATCATTTAAAAACTATGGCTACAACACATCATTGCTCTTGTACCCCTTTTCTTTTATACAAGACGTTGAACTTGCTACGATTTTTATAGAAATTTGGTTATAACTTTTTAAATACCCTGTATAACACATAACAACGTTGTATTATTGTAACAAGGAAGTGAGGTGGTTTTTAAATTTAAAATAAAATGTAGGGTGTTTCATTTAAAAAAAACATATGTTTGATGCGGTACAGTGTTATTGAAGACCATGTATACTTTTAACTGATTTTAAAATGTGAAGCTTATAGCTGCCTCCTATTTTTGTAAATAACTTTTTTTGGCACCTCCTATAATAACAGATGTAACGGACTTTGTCACAAAAGTTTATCACCCTGTATATAGGAATGCTAGTAAACTATCAAAAACTTATCATATTGTGTCCTTATACAACCTTTGAACAATTTATAGTATGGCTAATGAAAATATAGCATATAATAGATTTTTTCAGTTCTACTTTATAATTTCAAAACAAACAGTTGCTGCAATATTAAAATAATATCAAGATGAAATAAAGCAATTTAATTTGTTTAAATGAAGATTTAAACAAATTAAACTGTTTTATTTCATCTTGTCAGTATGGATTTCATTAAGTGAAAGCCTCATCTATTCAATTATTAAAATAATATTTGTAATATTAAAAAACCTTCCTGTCACTTTACGACAAGGGTATGCCCGGCATGAGACTTCTCTAGAAGGCAGGAGGGGCTTTATGTTTAGGTCACACAATCAATATATGTCAGAAAGTTGTTAGCTCAGACTATAAGATCCTTTGATAGCCACTACCTTTTTAGATATCGAATTCTAAGCAGTTAAATAAATTAATCAAATCAGCAACTAAGGTGAGAAAGGTAAAAATTCCTTCTGTAAGTTAAGTAAAGATAGAGCTATAATTAAAAAAACATCTTATTCCGCCAGTTATTAACGAATCATGGATTTTTCGAGATGAGCTTTTAGGTTATATTAGGTCAGGTTTGATGTGACTGGCCTTTGAATAAACCAATCCTGGTAAATTGTACTAGAAGGCTAAAACTCTTTTTGTTTTTCAGGTATTTCAACATATTGAGATGCCAACTGCAGGTTCCGATAAAACTACCCTCCCTTGAAAGGGAGTCTGTCTTTTCATTGCCATCCTTTTTGAGCTGTTTGATACTCAGACCGACGTTATAATGCAAGAGATTGGTTTTCTCCAATACCTCCACATATAAACCAATGGCGTAAATTTCCGCCTGAAATATAGTTGCATAAGGTGGTTGATATTTCTCTCCTAGGTCTGCGATAGTATACACCTGATGGTGATTTTGAGCCGTTTGTGTACTTTTAGGTAGTTGTCTGGCTCTAAGGGGTGACTAATCCAACTGATTTATTATGTAAAAGGCTTCACAAAATTATTAGCTGGAGTTCATACTGGATAAAGGTCAAAACACACCATAGAAACAGCGACTGAGGGGTCAACCCAACGGTTGTGTATGCGCTCACTTAACGCATCGACACGGGATGAGTACCGCCGCGATACCCAACTATAGGCTTCATTTTATATTGTCAGAGATATCGTATTGGCACGCCGTCCGCAAAATATTCTCTCTGAGAAATGTGTTGTGGTTGAGGCGTTGACGTGCCTTGTAGGTGCTGTGCTCGCGCTTACATTTAAATACACATAAGAAATAAAATCTGCTGGTGATGATCAGTCGCTGTCCCTATGAGGTGCTGATAGGTGTGTTTCGACCTTAAAGATCTTCGATATACCCTAGAGGATGTTCTGAGTATGCCTCAGTAAAGGTTTCAGCTGCGTCAGAGAGTTTCGGCTTTGTTCTGGAGCTGAACTTCAATAGTACCCTAAGATTTGCCCAAGGGTGTCCTAGAGTCTGCTTACCATAGTAAGTAATTAACGATAATAATGAAAGTGGAGATAGTGGTCACTGTCGCTGTTGTCAGTAAGACGATTGGTTGCGAGAAGGGATTGTGATGTCACCGTGGCGAAGTTGAGAAGGCAATTGACAGTTGACAACAGTGGCGGCTCGTGAACTTTTTAAGAGAGGAGGCTGGACATAAAAATTGTTGAAAATTGTCAAAATTTATGAAAAATGTTTAAAAATTGTCAAAATTTTGAGAAAATGGTCAATAATTATAAAAAAACTGTCAAAAATGGTCAATAATTATCAAAAATAGTCGAAGACTTTTGTTAAAAATGGTTAATAATTGTCAAAAATGTTCGATAATTGACAAAAAATGGTCAATAATTGTCAAAACTTTTAGAAAAATGTCAAAAATTATTAAAAATTAGTCAGTGATTGTCAAAAATGGTCAATAATCGCTAAAAATTATTAAAAATTTTGAAATATGGTCAATAATTGTTAAAAACTGTCAAAATTTTGAAAAAATGGTAAATAATTGTTAAAAATTTTCAAAATTGTCAAAATTTTGAAAAAATTGTCAAAAATTGTCAAAATTTTTGAAAAATGGTAAAAAATTGCTCAATTTTTGTAAAAATGTTCAAAATTTTTGAAAAATTGTCAAAAACTTCCAAAAATGGACAATTATTGTCAAAATTCTGAAAAATAGTTGATAATTGTCAAAAATTGTTAAGTTTATTGAAAAATTGTCAAAAATTTTGAAAAAATTGTCAAAAATAGTCAAAAATTTGGAAAAATGGTCTATAATTGTCAAACAATTGTCAATAATTGTCAAAAATTTTGAAAAAGTGGTCATAAATTATCATAAATTGTTAGAAATTGTCAAAAATAGACATTTATTGTCAAAAACTGTCAAAAAAGGGTTAAAAATTGTCACTAATTTTGAAAAACAATCAAAATGGTCAATAATTGTTGAAATTTTGAAAAAAGGTCAAAAATGATCAACATTTTTTAAAAATCGTTAAAAACTGTCAAAATATTTGAAAACTTGGTCAAAAATTCTCAAAATTGATCAATAATTGTCAAAAATAGTCAATAATTGTCAAAAAATGGTCAATTATTGTCAGATTTTTAGAAAATTTGTCAAAAATCTCGAAAAATGGGCAATAATTGTCAAAAATTGTTAAAAACTGTCAAAATATTTTAAAAATGTTCAAAAATTCTCAAAATTGATCAATAATTGTCAAAAATGGTCAATAATTGTCAAAACTTTTAGAAAAATTGTAAAAAATTTCGAAAAATGGTCGATAATTGACAAAAATCGTTAAAAACTGTCAAAATATTTGAAAAAATGTCAAAAATCTTCAGAAATTCCCAAAATTGATCAATAATTGTCAAAAATGGTCAATAATTGTCAAAAAATGGTCAATAATTGTCAAAACTTTTAGAAAAAATTTCGAAAAATGGTCGATAATTGTCAAAAATCGTTAAAAACTGTCAAAATATTTGAAAAATGTTCAAATATTCTCAAATTTGTTCAATAATTGTCAAAAATGGTCTATAATTCTAAAAATTGATCAATAATTGTCAAAAAAAGGTCAATAATTATCAAAACTTCTAGAAAAATTGTCAAAAATTTCGAAAAATGGTCGATAACTTCAAAAATCGTTAAAACTGTCAAAAATCGTTAAAACTGTCAAAATATTTGAAAAATTGTCAAAAATGTTCAAAATTGATCAATAATTGTCAAAAATTTTGAATAATTGTCAATAAATGGTCAATAATTGTCAAAACTTTTAGACAAATTGTCAAAAATTTCGAAAAATGGTCAATAATTGTCAAAACTTTTAGAAAAATTTCGAAAAATGGTCGATAATTGTCAAAAATCGTTAAAAAGTGTCAAAATATTTGAACAATGTTCAAATATTCTCAAATTTGATCTATAATTGACAAAAGTGGTCAATGATTGTCAAAAATGGTCGATAATTCTCAAAAATGGTCAATAATTGTCAAAAAATGGTCAATAATTGTCAAAACTTTTAGAAATATTGTCAAAAATTTTGAAAAATGGTCAATAATTGTCAAAAATTGTTAAAAACTGTCAAAATATTTGAAAAATTGTCAAAAATTCTTACAATTGATCAATAATTGTCAAAAATATCCAATAATTGTCAAGAAATGGTCAATAATTGTCAAAACTTTTAGACAAATTGTCAAAAATTTCGAAAAATGGTCAATAATTGTCAAAAATCGTTAAAAACTGTCAAAATATTTGAAAAAATGGTCAATTACTGTCCAAAATTATTAAAAATTTTGAAATATGATTAATAGTGAAAGTTTTTTGGAAAATAGTCAAAAATTTGGGAAAATGGTCTATAATTGTAAGAATTTTGAAAAAATGGTAAAAAATTAGCAAAAATTGTTAAAAATTGTCAATTATTGTTAAAAACTGTCAAAAATGGACATTTATTGTCAAAAACTGTCCAAAAATGGTTGAAAATTGTCATTATTTTGAAAAATTGTCAAATATTGTCAATAATTCTGGGAAAATTGTCAAAAATTCTCAAAATTGATCAATAATTGTCAAAAATGGTCAATAATTGTTAACATTGATCAGTAATTGCTATTTGCTGGATAAATTGGCGAGGAGACCGAGCCCCCTTCGAGGAGCCGCCACTGGTTGACAATGGCCTTATGGTGAGCGTTGGACTAAAAGTTACTAATGAGACGACGACCAGTGGTTAAAGAGGGGTTAGAGATTAGATTTGATGGGGTGGCTAATTGGCATATCCACTGCTACCTTTTCAGATCTATTGTATTCCTCTACATTCTCCAGCTCGACTCTTTTTAAATATCCAATCAGCCTCGAGACTGAACCTTTCATGTCATTTATTGCCGGTGGCTTCTCATCGCCTAGTAAAAGAAACCGCACATTCGCCATGCAGTCGCACTGGCATATGATGTGCTTTACGGAACCTATGTGCAGAAAATTTGAACTTGATGATGAAACACCTACTCACGTACTCTGCTTCTGCGAAAACTTATAGGTACTTAGACGGAAGTACTTTGGAGAGGAATAAATATAACATTTACAACTACTGACTTTATAGAAGACATGAAACTTCTGGAATGGAAGTAGATAACATGGGAAATGGTACAAAGATTCAGTTCAAGTGTTTGAGCTGTTGAGCACAACCCAAACGAATTCATGAATGAAGGACATTCGGGTTTCGTTTTTCCTCCTGAAAATATTTAATATTGATAATTTTTGTGGCTCATTATTCTTTTCGTTGAAATTGGTACGACATTTCTAAACAAAACGGAAGCAATGAAAAAAAGAAAGCAAAAGGTGGACAACTGGAAACATCTTAACTTAAATCACATATAAAAATACTTAAATTAAAACGAACTATACCCGAACATGTTTATCCAATGTAATAAGTATTGAATAATCAATACGAAAATTTGATAGCGGCGATAACTGCCACGGCTATAGGAAAACAAGAATCGTATAACGCCAAACAGGAACAAAATACTTGCCTACAAGCTTACCTTGAACTGTTCTAAAACTTGCCGGCTTAAGAGCAACCAGACAAAAAGTACTCATCTCAATTAATTAAAACTAATAATGATTGTTTTCTTTATGGTGGCAAATAGAGTGAAGAAATAATTCATCAAGACAAATTTGTCCAAGAACAAAAATGGAATAGATTCGATAAGAATTAACGTTTTATTTCGAAGTGAATGATGATGTGAATAGGGAGGAGGGGGCACTTTTGAACATGGGGTACAATTGAACAGCGTTCAAATTTCCCGCTGTTGCGAGAATTTTAATTTGAAACTTTGTGTGAGCAAAGACGTCAGTCGTACAAATCTGTGCAAGGGATACAGACGCTTTCGTCGATACTTGTAAGGTTAGTATAAACAAAACTTATATCCAGTGTGTTTCACTAAACTTTCCGCTCATAAATAAATCAGGAAATATCTTAAACAATAACAAGTATATAGATGTCATGTATGACCATTAATTAGGTAAGGTTTGTTTAATATTTTGTAAGATCCTTCGATTTTTGTGATGATGGTGTTGCCTATAATTATGATAAAATTCAATTATATACATATGGGGCACCTTTGGACATTTCAATGGGGTACTATTGAACAGTGTTCAAAGGTACCCCAGCTATACAAATAATGGTGATTTCTTGTTTTAATCTTAAAGTTTGTGATGTGATATATTTTTTATAGATTCAATAATCAATATGGTGAGGACGTATAAGAAAAGAAAAGAAGAAGCAAATTTCACAGAAGAAGACATGGTAAAGGCAATAGCAGCAGTAAAAGATAATGAAATGTCTTTAAGAAAAGCTGCAGAAGTTTTTGGGGTGAAACACATCGCGTTGCTTTATCGATTACAGCCTAGACAAGAAATATTATCCTCAAAATACAGTTTTCGCCAAGTGTTCACCATGGATCAAGTTATGTTGGTGAATTAAGCTTTGAAGCTCCAGATTTCAGTATGGTCTGTCATATAGTGACTTAAGGGTGTTAGCCTTTGATTATGCAAATAGTCTTCGTAGAAAGTATCTACCAAACTGGGATATTAATAAGATGGCAGGGTTGGACTGGGTGCAAGGGTTTATGAGAGGGCACAAAAATCTAAGCTTGCGGAAACCGGAAAATACGAGCTTAGCCCGAGTTAGTGCCTTTAATGAATGGGCTGCTAACGGGTTTCAGGAAAATCTACAGCGTACCTTACAAAAACACAAGTTTACTGCTAATGCGATACTGAACCTAGATGAAACGGGCATAACAACTGTCGTTGATGCACCAAATGTAATTGCAGAGAAGGGTGTTAAGAAAGTTGGACAAACTACGTCTGCAGAAAGGGGCACATTTGTGACTATGTGTGCCATCGTGAGAGCTGGTGGCAATAGCTTACCACCAGTATTTGTTTTTCCGAGAGCTAGAAAATCATGAGAGTTTTCTTACGAATGCTCATGCCGGAACTATTGGATTAATTAATCATCCTGCTAGTGGTTGGATGACAAAAGCTCTATTTCTAGAAGTTTCAGAACATATTAAAAAATTTACAAAATGCAGCAGAGACGAAAAAATTTTGATTGTGATGGATAATGATGAGTGTAACTGCTCATTAGAAGCAATAATATTCGCAAAAGAAAATGGTATGGAACTTGTCACTATACCGCCATATTGCACCCACAAATTGCAGCCTTTGGAAGTCTCATTAATGGCTGCGTTTAAGGCTAAATTAAAAGTTGCTCAACACGATTGGATGGTTTCAAATCCTGGTAAAACCATCACAATTCACGATATAGCCAAATGTGGCAAATTCAATCGTCTTTTACTCCCAAAAATATGATCTCCGGTTTTCAGAAGATAGAAATATGGCCATTTAACAGAAACCTTTTTTCTGAAAGTGACTTTGTTGCTGCAGAAAAACTTCTTCTCGTCACTGTTGAAACAGACGAATCTTTGAACCGCAATGACCTAACAGAAACAAACGAACCTATTGCATTAACTTCTACGGCATCAGTCAGGCCACTTCCAAACATTTGCTTAGCAAATAGGAAGAAACGTCAAGGATCCAAATCTAAAAAATCCCTCTTTCTAAAAAGATGAAATTGAGGCTGAAGTGGCAGCGCGTGAGACCAAGAAAAGAGCAAAGACGCTAGCTAAAAAACCAAAAGTAAAGAAAGCAATATTTGCCATTAGCGACTCTTCTTCATGTGACGATGCTATATCGATTCATGATGAATCAGATGATGATGATATAGATGACGACCCGACTGACGATCATTCTGATGCGTTGAACAAAAGTAAAGATTTATCGTGGGAAGCTCAAATTGACTTTGTTATAGTGCAGTTCTGTACAAAAAAAACAAGAGTCCATTATGTAGATAAAAATGAAGATGACTACACCGTCAAATTTATGAGAAAGAAAGGTCAACAATTTTATTTCCCAACAATTGACGATATTGGCAAAGTAGCGTCTGCAGAAATAGTTCAGAAGTTGTCAGTTCCTATGAAAAAAGGCACCGAAAGAACATGCGCATTAATGAAGTTTACGATAAATTTCAATAAACATGACTTGAGATAGTTTTTTTTGTAAAAATAATAGAAAGTGTTTGAATAAAACTATGTTCAATTCTGCCCCATCCCTTGTTCAAAGGTACCCCAAGGTTGGGGTACGTTTGAACGATATGAAATCCAGCGTTAAATGGTCTGAGACACCCAAAATATTAAAAGTGGGTATAATCTGGTAGAGGGAATGTAAAGTACACATATTTTAAAAATTGAATAGATGAGGCTTTTACTTGATGAAGATCCTGCCTGGCACTTTTTGTACTTATCCCCATTTTTAATACTTTTGTCAATATCTTAGAATTCCGTATTAAGGCACTATATAAATTAAAAGTTTTTCATTGTAGCTTCACTAGTTTGAAAAAGCTACTGTGTAGCGAAACGCGTCACTAATTTTAATTTGAACGTCAGTTCAAAATAAATAATGAAGATTTAAACAAATTAATTTGTTTTATTTCATCAACACATATTTTAGACCTGAACTACCTTTTCGGCATTATTGATACCCGCGTTCAAAGTGGTCAGTAATTTGATTTGTAAAAATACGTTCAAACGTGCCCCCGCCTCCTACGCCGAACGGCGGTTTACAAAGTAAATTAGTTCAGATATATTTTACTCGTTAGTTTTGCAAACGCTTAATTAATGGAAATGTTTACTTAAAACACACCGGCGGGTATTAAAATACACTTTAACCGTATTTGTTTCCAATTATAAAGGGATAACAACGTATTTTTGATTTTATTTACATACAACATCGCTGCTTACTAGTTGAAACTTCGTCCGGATTATATCGGGACATTGGTTTTCAGTACACTCATCTCATCCACTTAATCTAACTCAATCCGTGAATAATTGGGTCATAGAACTATTTCTAGGGGAGCTGACTACTTTACATTATATTGTTACTGAGTCGTGCATGCTTTTATATGCCTCGCTAAACTTAGACCTAACAGCACTTTTGGAAATATGCTCTATTGTTATATTAAAAATAATTTTAGACCTTTGACACAATATGATGCTATCCTTTTACATCTATTTAATTATTTAGTTTTCTTGTGTAAATAAGCTAGATCCGGCTGGTTGTGACGATTTTAAGATTTGCTGAAACGTCCGCGTTTTTGTACAGACTCGCAGTATCAATTAATGGTGTTTTTATGGGTTCTGATCAACTGCAGTCTGATTAAAAGTTGCTTGCTGTCATAATAAATAAATATTCTAACACCATTAACAAGTGAATTGTATAAATCTCGAAAGAAAGAAGTATATTACAAGATCCTTATATGAAACTACCTAAATGCTTCTTCAGACTTAATAAAGATGAATTTTGTAGTAATTTCCAGAGCGCTGGCGGTTAGCGGCTGCAAACATTAGCTTTACCAGCTAGATTTTCATAATGAGGTGTAAAACCTAACAAAAATTTGATGTTCCTTCAATATTGTTATTAGTGGACAAAAGCATAATAGGAAACTAATTATTTTTAATCCTTCCATCTTAATAAGGTTTTTATATCGATTTGAAAATTCAACATTCGGATCATGGAGACTATAATAGGGAGATAGAACTCCAAATGTTCCAATTTCTCGTTATCGTAGAGGACACTAGTTTAAAACCCGTACCAAAACATGACGACAGAACATTAACATATAATTTATGATGTTTCATTGGTTGCTCCTTTGACAGTTCGCGATTCGCGTGTGAGGTAAGTGAGATTAGGAAATAGAAATGAAAAATTTTGTGGATGAGAATTCAAAAATATCGTAAATTGAGATCGTTTGATGGTAAAGTATGATAGGATAAGGGCGCCTAAGATAGCGCACAATCTAAGAATGCGCATAGCTTGTTTACAGTTGAAAGGAGTTAGTGGTGTGCTCGGTTCAGTGTTCTGTCGATAGCTGCAACAAACCTAACGAACCTGTGAAGAGTTTAGGGGAATCGGAGGAGCAAGAACTGAATTATCAAATGTTCAAAAATTTGGTACTAACGATGTAATATTTCTACATTTTTATTTGAACGAAAGTGCATGTATTTGAGGTTATCCCGCGGAAACCCAAAAGCAGCGCATTTAGACATGTGTTTGGATACTGAAAAGAAGCCAATATGGTCTTTATTGCCATTGTTAATTAGAACTTTCCGTGTTTGAAGCGAAAATTGACCGTTTCCTAAGAGTGCGCATTTTGAAGCGTTCTAAGTGTGCGCACTGCGTACTCTTAGACAACAGTTATTTAGTCTAAAACGACGCTGCATTTTGAAGCGTTCTAAGTTGTAACGGTTGAATTTGTCACTACGTCTATTGTATATATTAAGTATTTGTATATAGTAATTACCTGACCGATATTGTCTCTATGTTTCTAATATCAACTAATATCATTTTTCCACTACGAAAGTACTTCAGTAGTTAAATAGCTTCTGTCAGCCCAGAGTTTTAGGGACTACTCTGCCATCATCCTTCCGGTGAAGTGGTGCAGGCTGTAACCATACCTGTCTTCACATCTTGACAACAATTTTATATTTTGTCGCTAGGTAAGGTAAAGAATAAAACTAGTACCTACTTGGTAAATGTCCGTATAGATATATTCATGTTAGTTGTTTCTTTTTATTTGTTATATTATAATTCATAATTAAGGGTAGTAAGGGGTTTTCTCTCTTGTGGATTTTACTTTAGTTTTTAGTTACCGTGTGACTACAGATTTTGTTTCTGGCTTTGATTATATCACCTTTGGGGTGTAGACACAGTAGTCCAAATACTTTGTCCGCTTCAGCTTGATAAACGCTAAAGTTTATTAGGGTTCAGTTATAAATTATTACTGACTCCTTGACTTGAGTTCTAAAACATTTAAAGTAGTAATTAGGTTTCATAAAACTTACTGATCTATAAAGACATACTTTACTTTTGAGTTAAAGGTATATTTTCTTCATTTATCTACCATATTCTGGCTTAAGCAAATACATACTAGCTAGAAATCTTCTGTGTAGGTTGGCAATCGAATATATTCTGAACATCTATTTATAATATATTAGCTGTTATCGCCATGTGTTTTGTATGTTAAATCCGAGTGTTTGATCTTGCTTTGTTTACGTTGGTTTGGTATTGTGGTACTATGTTTACTCAAATTTATTTGAATAAGTTTTAATACATTGACTTTATCATTTATCTCCAATGTTTACAAGTGTTTATTTGTTGGATGACAATTACAATTGGCGTTGACAGTCGTGTCTTGGATAAAAGCGTTCGTTCGTCATGCCGCTGAGTGTAGTCGTACTTGATGTTAGTCGTTGCTCTGTGACTTTAAGAGTCCACAGACAACTTAGTTTGTCGCGCCGATGTCAGCATAGGTAGAGCAATGCTCTGTGACTTTAAGAGTCCACAGACAACTTAGTTTGTCGCGCCGATGTTGTCGGCAGAGATAGAGCGTTTGCTCTGTGACGTTATGAGTCCAAAGACAAATGTTGTCGCTCCGTTTTACGGAATTGTTAGAGCGTTTATTCGATGCTACTCAGGAGTGTAGGCTGTTTTACTCGCGAATGCATATTGACTTACATGGAGGGAAGTGTAGCACTTTATGACTTGATCTGCGCGGAACACGCTCGGTGTAGTGAGCAGTGTAGTTCGGATGTATGTTTCGGGTAGGTTTCTTTATGGTAGTATTCTGTATTGACGTCGAGGAAGTGTCAGTCACCTTTCTTTCCGGTGTGTGCTCCTACTTGATAGTTGGTTTCCAAAAATGCATGAACTTGAATCTGAATTTTATGATTGACTGGATAGTCATCTCCTGCTGGGATTTATAGGTTCTCGTTCTGAATGAGTTGTGGAATATATGGCTAGTATTTTGGTTCTACGGGAGTTCGTATTGTTGAAGAATTCCGTCCTGTTCTGGAAGCCGTTTTCACAAACCCTTATAGGGGATATATTGCACTAAAACTATTGTAAGTATTTTCTCTACTTACTGATTTCGCATCACTATGTATTATCACTATTTAAAGGAAATCGCCAACGTGAAGTTTTGAAATTGAAGGCGTGCCACATGCTGTTGTTGGTTCGTTATTTGTTGGTAGCCGCCCAATAAGAGGAAAATTTTGAGTATTGGACCCTTTTTGAAAAAGGTATGTCTCATAGATTTGTAGTTTTTGTAGATAAAACAGTTGGTGGTAAAATACTACCTGTTGATTGTAAATTTTTGATTAAGACAGTCTATTCTGTTACCCTGTGTATATTTTGTTTTCTTTGCCCGTTTTAGTCTAACGAATACTATAATTCGTGGGTGGTTCTTCAAACTTACCCTGGTTACGACCAAAAACAGTTTATTTTAGATGCTTATCGCATTCTTATTATTTGATTTAAATTCAGTGTAGTATACTGTTACTGACACTGTTGATTGTAAGTAGACCTTATGACTACTTTGTGGGTTTGATTAAGTTAATTTGGGGTTAATTTTGATTTGTACGTTACTTCTGGCATAGGCCGAGACAAGCTTAACTTGTCGAGGTGTTTGATTGGTTCCTGTATAGGCTCAGTTTTTAGCTGATACCTGTTTTAATTTTTAAGGGTTCACCGGTGGGGCCAGGGTATACTTACCACCCTCAAGATACACACTTCACCTGGGGGCCAGATTATACACACTTCACCTGTGGGGCCCGATACACACTTCGGGTTGTTTGGAGTTTACCTGGTAGATCGATGGTGATGTCTTCTGCAGTTTGCTGCTACTCTTCAACAACTTCTTGAAGAAGACCACATTTAGGGTAACCTGGTATCGGGGGTTTTTCTGGTTTATTTACTTATTTTTACTTTAGGCTTTACGCCAATATGTATATACATTAGCTAGGTAGTTTCTACTGATTTATTTTATTATGCAATTGTAATGGTGGAAATTAATATTTTGCGGTAAATTTTCACAATCTAATTTTCATAATTTTATCCACTTGCGCATGCGTCTCTGCCTTGGTACCAACGCCTTGACTACGGTGTCGCCTTATATGGAATTGTTTTTTTTTTCATAAACTTTACACTACTTTTCAGGTAACATATAATTGAAAGTTTGTATTGAATCTGTATTGGTACACTCGAACAGCCATATTAATTTCCCACTACGTAAGGACAATTAACTGGGATATGTTGGAAATTTAATTGTTAATCATTTGGGTTTTTTTTCTCACTATTTTCTTTAAGTGGGGGGGGGGCATTTACTAGGGTTCACATTAGCTAATAATTGTAAAATATCCCTTAAGGATATTAGGTATTTTATTTTAGTTATTATAAGGAACATAAGCTGAGGTTTGCCTTTTATTTTCATCCCTTGTTTTACTGGGTTATCGGGGGAAATACGTCGTGCTAGGCCAAAGTGGAAAACTCAGTTGGCGCCCACACAAGTTGTCTACTATTTTGTCCGGAAGATCAATAAGAGGGATCCACCCCTACCTCCGTTCTGAGCGACGTCGAAGGCCTAAGGTTGTCACCGGAGCAACCGAAACTTATGTAACCAAGCAGACAAATTAATTCACTGCACTTTTTTTTTATTTAAATTTTATGACTTTATTCTTATTTGGGCTTGGGCTCAATTTTAAGGTTACAAAGTGTGCGCACTGCGTACACTTAGACAACAGTTATTTAGTCTAAAACGACGCTGCATTTTATTGCCGAAAATTGATAGAAATCATTCACTTTCAGGTTCAAAATGTTAAAAGTTCGAGAATAAGTTAATATGGCTTCATACATGCGAAAAAGCAATCGACAATTGCGAATAAATCAAACAGAACTAGAAGAAATTATGGACAAACTTGCCACTGGCAGAAGTAAAAGGAGTCTTGCTAAGGAGTACGGTGTGAACGAATCCCTTTTGAGGAAGCGTTTAAAAGAAGGAACTATCCCAGAATCATTGGGACGATTTAAAGTAACATTTACTGCAGAAATGGAAGTTGACCTAGCTGAAAAAGTACGCAAATTAGATCAGTTATTCTATTGATTGAAGTATAAAGATCTTCAGAGCTTAGCTTTCAAATATGCCGAATCTTGCAAGTTACATCACAGATTTAACAAAAGTACACAATTAGCTGGTAAAAAATGGGTAAAAAATTAGTTTATTTTGTAAACGGCACAATTTAGCAATACGGCAACCGGAGAAAGTGAGTGCTGCACGAGCAAGTGGATTCAATAAAGTTCAAGATTTTATGATAATCTGAAGACAGTCTACGAAAAGTACAAATTCACAGCAAAATCTGTCTTCAACATGGTCGAAACTGGTCTGCTTACCGTTCCGAATAAAATCCCCAAAACTGTTTCCATCAAAGGGAAGAAGGGTGTAGGAAAAATAGTTTCTGGGGAGGGAGGGCAACTAGTAACAGCAGTATGTTACTTTAGTGCTTCAGGGATTTATGTACCACCTGCTTTAATTTACCCTCGAAAACGGGAGAAAAGAGAACTTCTGTTTCGAGCACCAAATGAGACCCTACCGTTAGTGTCAGACAGTGGTTTCATAAATGCTGATCTTTTTCTGAAGTGGCTGCAACATTTCAAGGAATTTATTAAATCATCAGTAAATAATCTTATTCTCCTTCTACTAGATAATCATAGTTAGCACATCAGCCTCGCAGCCGTGAATTTTTGTAGAGAAAACGGAATACATTTGTTAAGCTTACCTTCCCACAGCAGCCATAAAATTCAACCACTGAACGTAGGCTTTTTTGGACCGTTGAAAACAGCTTACAGTCAAGAGGCAGATAAGTGGAAAGTCTCTAATCCGGGCAAAATGATAACGCAATTTCAAATCGCCGAACTTTTTGACAGAGGCTACCGCAGAATTTCTTCCCTTCAGAAAACAGAGAAGAGTTTTTCTTCGACAGGCATTTGGACCTATAATCCTGATGTTTTTACACAAGAAGATTTTGCGCCTGCTTCTGTAACTGATTTGCCTGCAGCCCCCACGAGTTCAAATGAAATGTCCACACCCTTGCCTTCCAATAACATTGAAATCATCGTGGTCGATCCCGAATTGCTGGTACTAATAAATAGTACCGCCGAAGAAATACCATCCTGTGATGAACCATTTCCGCTAACTCCTCAACATTCATCCCCAATACCAAGTACGAGTAGTTACGGTTTGACGGAAATTAAAACGAAATATCCGATTATTGGAAATGAGTTTGTAGCGGAGAAATCCGAAAGTGGCTCTCTTTACTATGTCCCACCCATTGAAACAGATGAAGGTAATATATGTGTATGGTCGTAAGTAGGTAATTGTTTTGATATTCAATCAATTTTTGTAGAGGCTACCATACCAGACGTGCAAGAAGAAGGCCATGCTGCAGCCAGTTCATTAACAGAAGTTTCGGGTACTTCGGGTACCATTTCAGGCACCACCTCGACAAAAGATTCTTCTGCAGCAGATTATTCAAAGATTTTGGATGAAATTTGTCCTTCTCCTAAAACAGCAAAGCGAAAGAGAGTAGGAAAAAAATCTGAAATTGTAACAGGAACGCCTTTCAAGGATTCCTTGGTTGAACAAGAAACAACTAAACAAAGCCTAGAACACCAAAAAGCTGCGAGAGCTGCAAAACGCAGATTAATGCATCCAAAGGCAACAAGAGGCAGAAAAAAACTGAAACTACTCAAAAAGCAACGGTTTCCAAAAAACACTGTGGGATTTGTCCAGTCTGCGATGAACCATATACAGACCCTCCGGAGTTAGACCTCATTGTATGTTCGACGTGTAAAAAGTGGTTCCATGAGGTTTGTACCGACTATGAAGGATTTGGGTTTTTTATTGTGATAAATGCAAAAACACTAGTCTTTCTCAAAGTGTAACGAGTGCGCCTTCTTAGATAACCTGCGCACTTTTAGATTAGCGCCGTGCGCATTCTTTCACCACTTATGTGCTAAGAGTGCGCATTTGAGTTTTGTTAGAATTTATTTTTTTGCTGCTACAACTTGAAATAAATGTTTGTGTTTGGGTTATTTTTTGCAAGATTAAAAGTTTATTTACATGATACATTTTGTTTCCCTTTTCCGAGGTGCACCGGTTTTTTTCTATAGCAGATTTCAAGTTAAGTGCGCAGTCTTAGGCATCTTTCCCCTATGTCTTGCCAAAAACACTTCTCTTCGGCATGGAATTTTAGACATTTAAAATTTCAGCACGGCTATAATGAGTATAATGAGTCTTTGACAGAAAAATGTGAAAAAATTACCCTTAGTGCAAGTAAGTTTTTCGGCAACCGTCCGGAAAGTACCCACTTCCCGGACGCTTTTTTTGTGAGAAACTAGCATTTTTCTGGCCTAGTCCGGAAAGTACATATTTCCCGGACTAGGCCGGGAAGAATTACATCGTTGCTGTCATTCAAACAAACTGAATCCCTTTAATATTAGCAATTGTTCGAATTTCAATATAAATATTAATAAAAACAAGAATTAGAATGTTAGTAATATGAGTAGATTCCACAAAGTAAGGGTCCAAACAGTAAATTCAATTAGAATGTTTCTAATTTTGTTCTAAAAATTAGTTTTTTTAGCGTAGTGTCATCATGACAAACATAAACATTCAAATCGACGCCATTTTTAGTCCATTTAGATATTACAAAGAAACGTGTTTTATTGATTTGTTATACCTACCACACGGTTGCCGAAAAAAAATGTACGCAACACGCCCGGAAACTGTTTTTTCTGACTCGCAGACTTCCAGGACTCGCCTACGGCTCGTCCTAGAATCTTGTCTACTCGTCCAAAAAAACAGTATTTTCCGGACGTAATATACTATTATATATAAGTTTAATATGGTTTCCTACATAGTAAAATATTAGCTAGCTAGTTTTTATCATAAGTAATGTTCACTATTTGACTACTGTCATATATAAAAACTATGGTTAAGGTTTTAAAATGGTATGGGAGTAGCAGTAGTGACGCCACGGTGAAAAAAGAAATGACAGATTTTGTCAATTTTCTCGTAACGTATGTCCTAAAAGTTTTGGCACAAAATTCATTGGCTTTAATTTTAACAAAAATAAAATAATATCAAGTTGCCTTTGGGAACATAAGTTTGTTTACTATCAGTTGAGATTTATTTGTTTTGAAGTTTTCGCTTTAAGATGTCGTATAAATTAGAAATAAGAACAAGTATCTACAAGTTGGTTGGGCGGGTACCCAAAACTGAAATCTGTCGAATATTCCAGAATGAAAAATTTCACGCAGAACCATTTATAGAACAATAGCGGAGTGCGTGCAGAGAATACCATGTCTGAATCTCCCAAAAAGTGGAAGACCACGTGCATTTACTTCACAGGGGTCAGAGAGATTGGTGAGAAGAGCAAAAAACCAGGTTGGAATGTCAACGAGGAGACTGGCTCGTCAATACGATATCGTTGGAATTGAGGAGTAATGGTGTAAAATATCGAAAGAGACGTAAGTGCCCCAAATACTCTCAAGCGCAACTCCTTCGTATATAAAGATGCTGTCGTCGACTGAGGCGGGTACACTTTGCCAATGCCATTCTTTTAGATGAGTATTTCGATTTGAGTAATTCTAAAATGAAGGGAAATGATGGATTTTATACGAACAACGTATAGGATTGCTCTGACAAACATAAAGCGGAATTTGCAGATAAAATCCCTGTCTGGCGCGCAATTTCTAACAGGGGTGTATCCCGACCTTTTGTGAGAAGAGTGAGGGGTAAAGCTTTGAATAGTCAGAGCTATATTGATAACTGTCTTTCCCAATTACTTCAGTTTGTCCACGAACATCATGCTAATGACAATATCATGTTTTGGACATCATGCCATTACCAAGAGATACCCAAAACTGGCTTCGACAACACCACATATCTTTCGTTCCCAAAAACGATAATCATCCAAACTTGCCGTAGGCTCGCCTAATAGAGGATTTTTGGCCTTTACTGTCTAGGAAGGTTTATCATGGAGGCTGGGAAACCCAAGATGAATAACAAATAAGACAGCGAGTTTACGAAAAAGTGAGAGAAATTAATCTGAATTCCGTCCTGGACCTCATAAGATACATTCGAAAAAATTTGCCTCTGGTAGGAAAGAATGGACCACTCCACATATTTCGATAGTATAGTTTAGTTAAGTATTGAGTTGTAATTTATGATAACTAGTTAGTGTTTAAATACATTTCTTCATAAAAAAAATATTTTGTGCCAAAACTTTTAGGACATACGTTATAAGTTCGTTCTCCTAATCTAGTCTCCATGAATCAGATTATTTAAATAGCCTACCATTCACGATAAACAGAAGTTAGCTACATAAATGTTGATATATTTTCGGAAACTCGCTTCAGTAAGCTCCAGTAAAAGATATGGCAACAGCGCGTTGTTTTGAGATGATAAATGGTTAAGACACTGTATGACGCTTCTCCCTTTCGATTTTTGAGACATGTTTCATTTAAATTAAAATTAGGAATATTAGAATAAAATTCACTTTTACTGGAGCTTACTGCAGCGAGTTTCCAAAAGGTCCATGGGATCACAATTCTCTCATCTTTTTTTTATAATGGTGATAACTAGTAAAGAAAACGAAGATAAAAATATAGGTTATGTTATATTGATAAACTTGTTATTTAAATTCACTTCTAATTTATACCACAGAGTGAGGGTTGAAGCTATTGTAACATGTCTATCGACCTGTTTCGATTTAACAGAATAAATCCTTTTAATTAGCGCTCGTCGTCACTAGCCACTTCCAATTATAGTTCTGTGATCCCAAATTCTTTAACCCTGACCATAGGACAGTTGACGTCTGCCAACGGACGCTTCCATTTTTTCCAACGCCACGAGAAACACCCCTTTCCGTTATCGACCGCCTACGGGGAAAGACCATCTTTCGCTATCTTTCATATCTTAAGTACCTATTTTATGAATTTTGCTGTGGTAAGTTCAAAATCATAATTTATAATTAATAAGCTTCTTCTAAAGTACTGTCTGATATAATTTTCGTATGCATTCTTTATTTTTTTTACAGAGATAGACGAAATTAAATTCAACACGTGGTCATAAACTGTTCTTTTATACTAATATGGTAGTTTTAAACCAAATATTCTCTTATAATTCACTGTTTTACTTTTATACAAACATTTTCAAGCTTTTTCAGTTGCGAAATAACTCTTTTAATTATAAAATAACATTTTTATAATCTGTTAACCTATAAAATATTCTTTCGTAACGCCAGTGCCGGTTTCATATATTTCCTAAGCACGATATTTTTTCATATAACTAAATAAATAACTTTTTGCTATGATTAGTTTCTTTCGGATCATTAGTATATTTTTTTTATTTAGCCGATAATTGCTATTTTTACTGTTTTAACATGGGACATATAATGTTGGAAAGCTTTCAGTAAATTAAATCAATTTTTTTGACTTTCAAATAACTGCCTTCCTTTTCTTTAACCTGGAAAGCTGACCAACATAATGTGCCATTACATTCAAGTTCCTATAAATCCCTGATCCACCTGTACTTCTAGGTAAGCACAGCCACAAGAATATAACCCAAGAATATAACCCAAGAATATAACCCAAGAATATAACCCAAGAATATAACCCAAGAATATAACCCCAAGGATATAACCCAAGGATATAGCCAAGGATAGAACCCCAGGATACAGCCCTAGATCAAAATACCGCCCTAGAACAGAACACATCAGTTCAGATCAATACCTGCCTTCCTACTTGAGGAAACCACTCCATATTAGCTAAGTACCTATAAAAGTACAAATTCCAGTGTTCATTTCCTGTGGCAGAATAAATTATAAGTTTGTTTTTAATTCTTTTATTTCATTATAAATCCTCAACTATAAAAGTTGAGGGAGATACCGCCCGGGGTAATTTTCAGTAACTTTAATTATTAACTTTTATTTAAATTTTACAAGGCGTTTCTACCTTTTCTGCCTTAGTTTTCTTAGTTCTTTTTATCGTCAAAAAGGTAGTGGCGCCCTCAACTTTTACAACCTTCCTGTAACACTTGTGCAGCATAAACTTGGGGTCGAATCACCCTTGAGAGGAGTCTCTAGCCCGAGCCCTTTAAGGTTACAGCCATTTACTGTTACACTATCTATCAATTTAACTGAATAAATACTAAACACAATGATTTTGTTTTATTTTAATATTGAATCGTCAAGTTCGTATAAACTGTAGACAGTCATATTGTTTTGACGTTCTTTTAATTCTAAAGGCTTTATTGTAACTGACTATTAGATCATAAAACAACTAATAAGATAGTTACTTCCTCTTTATTAGTTAGTTGATGATTTGTATTGAAATATGTAAACATTTATGAATTGCTTATTCTAAAATATTCAGCTTAAAACACCTCATTGCTGTACAATTTTCATTAAAATATTTCTGTATTTATTACTCACCAAATTATTATGACAAACTTCATATCCGTCCGGCTTACACTCATGAGATCTGACGATGAATTGCAAACGGTTTTCTTTTAAAAATTTGTTTGTCACATCCGGACCAAAATATGTGCCCGCACCTCTTAGATTATTTGGAATGCAGCCTTTGGTTTCTTGTGGATCTGACCAAAGTATATCGAAAACCTGCAAAAGATAAGTAAAAGTTTATATTATTATCTACTTAGTCCATAAAGAAAAATGTTCAACTGATAACAAATATTTTATATCTTTTGATTTAGATAAAATGTGCTTAAAATACGTAATACTCTATTTTTATGTGTTTCCGTGAAAAATATGTAAAAGTAGCTGTAAATTTTATCCGCGTTTGCTATTAATAAGAAATAAAAAATTGAACTTAGCCGTTAACTCCCGCTGACTATTATTCATAAAGTCAATAATAAGACCACTAGTGTCGCTCACAAATTAGAACGTTAAGGAACTCCATAGCCATTCATCAACTTTACACAATTCTGGCCATCATCAATTACTTGAAGTAATTTGTAATCTGTAAAATTTCTATCGCTTAGAAGTACCCACTTTATGTACAAGAATGATGTGAGATACGAGGGTTGTCTTTTATATTTTGCATATAGAGCTAGAAAAAAACATTGGATAACTTTTAAACACTATTGTTATCCATAAAGAGAAATGCATTTTCCAGTGGTAAAAATTTTAAGGTGTTCTGCAATTTTTAAAAAAAGTTTACCTTGTAAACGTATCGTCCTTTTTCCGCCACCCGTGTTGAAATATTGGATTTTTGGAACGATTGTCAATTGCCACACAAGAAAAATAAGAGTCACCCACTAAGCACTACTTCGCTAACAAAAAATTATTTCTTATAAGTTAAGTCTATTCGACGTTCTTTTCGGTTCGCAAATGTTGTAATCACTTTGCCATTACAATTGTCTATTTAGGAGATACATTTTTTTTTCAATAGATAGCATGGAAAGAGCTGTTAAACGATCTTCGGTCATTGAATTTCTAAGAAATGTTTTAATTCGATTCAGTGTTGAGAAATATCGTTCGGCCTCTGATGTTGTCATGGGAGTTATCACAATTTCTAATAATTTTCTAGTCTCCTTCAACGTATCTCCTAGATTGTTTTTTGTTAAAAATTTTAGGAGAGGTAATGCGCCATTTATTGTTCTGCAATCATTTCTTGAATAAATAACAGACAGTTCAGTTCGTAATGTTTCTTTATCAAGTGTGGGATAATAGGAACATGTGGAAGTGAGTTTGTCCTCGTGAAATTTACCGCAATAATTTCCAAAGTATTCCGAAAAGAAAAGTGATGCCACTACTAGATGCTCTTCAAAATGAAATCGATGTTTTGCACAATTTATAATAACATTATACACCTCTAAAGCAGAAATCCGATGATCAAATCTGCTGTTATTTGGACGTTTGCGTTTTTCTGGTGGTGGCGACTCATTACTTATTAACAACGAACATACCTGAATATAACTACCATTTGAGATTTTGCAGCAACATCCGTCGTTTCGTCAGCCATGATCGCCATAAATGGAGAATTATTAATTTCCTCAATTATTTGTTCATGACAGACTTCAAGCATGCACTGTAACAGATCATTTTGTATTTCTTTGGAAGTGCCTTTAAAAATACCGAAATTTTTCTCAGGTGCTCACTTAGAGTTGCATCTAATTCAGGCGAAAAATTAATAAGCCCACGAAATATTCTCGGATTCTCGGAAGTATCGCTCTCATTATGTCCCCGAAGAGCCAATTCAAAACCTCCACAAAATTTAATTTTTGATAAAATATATCGATTCTTCGACACGTTTTCATTATGTTTCTGTATATTTAACCAATAAGCCGAATCTAATTGAGCCATAATATTGGTTGACCCTAGTAACGCAAATTCCATACAATTATGAAGATGGCTTTTAGATTTTTCGTGTCTTTTTATTTTCAAACTCAAATGCTCTAGATCCGTGACTCCTATTTCCCTCCCAGCTTTATCGCCTCCAAAAAGTAAGCAGGGAAAAAAATATAAATCATTTTTTTTTGTTACATTCACAAATCCATTCGTTTTTTGAATAAATATCTCTACTAAATTTACGTGTATAACTTTTTCCTCTACTTACACCAGTTTGTTCAATAGTGATATCTGGTAATGGCCTACCTTTTGCTTTTAATTCTATCTTTTCTTCATATGAATATTTAAAAAATCTCTTTACATTAATTAAATTGAAGACCACCTCCACCATAGTTCACAGTTTATATAATAATTGTCAACAATACACAAAAACAAAAACACCCGCGCCGCGGGACTTAAATCGAACCGTACCGTATGCCTCGCTGCGCTGGACTAAATGCAGCGATTTTAAGGAAAATCGCGCATGATCACGGCTTAGTTTTAGACACTCAAGGGGGAGAGGTGTGCAGTGCGGGTGTTTTAAAGTGCTCGCAGAGCACGTTGGTATGGCCCAGCTATATAAAATATCAACGATCGCGCGAAATAGGTTCGTTATTCCACTGGTGGACTTTATTTACGCTTGTTTGTTATTTCAGATGTGGCTTCAGTGGCTTGTTTTTTTTATCATTATAACAATGCGAATGCCTTACAAAATATATTATAAATTTTATATTTGATAAAAGGAAATATTTTAGTTAATTAGAAGATTTTTTTGGGAGCTCTGCAGCACTGCAGCGCTTATGTACTAGCCGCCACTGGAATTTTCGCATTCTTTGGAATCAATTCTAAAAACAGTTATTCCACTCGCTTGTTGGTACATTTGACTCGCTTTTGACGCAAATGTCGCCACCATGATTTTGGAAACACTTCGAGAACGGATAACTTTCGTTGGTTTTGATTTATTTTGGAACAGCCGTCTGACGTTTATTTTCATGTTTATAAGAGTACATCCAGGATTCATCATCACTCACAATACTGTATACAGGGTGCGGCAGATAAACGGTCAATTAGAAATATCTCGAGAACTAAAGGTATCTGAATCATGAAAATTGGAATAAAAGGGGTTTGAAGAGTGAGTTAATGAAAGTTAATGAAAATATTGCCATCCTTTTGCTACTTCCGGTTATACCGGAAGTTATTTATAGCATTGTTTTTGTAAATGGGAAACCCTGCATATTTTTTAATTATAGAAATATTTACATTATTCTGAACATTCAATAGCCTCTAATGTAATTTGAATAAACGTTTACATTTCTCAGGAAGCATTTACCATATACCGCTTTATTGTTTACACTGAGAAGATACCTTTTTTATAATACAGGGTGCTGTCAAAATTGGAATAAAAACGGCATCCAAAATCTTCGCGTAATTCCTTTTTTCAAATGGGACACCCTGTATGTAATTCATTATTTTAGAAGAATGCGTTGCCCACTATCAATCTGTATTAGTATTCCTTATACCTATCTCTTGCAGTTTTCAAATAAATCAACTCAATACATTTTTGTCACAAAATATATACAGGGTTTTCCGAAAAATTTTTCGGCTGAAATCAAGTTTAAAAATTCAGTTTAGGTACAGCTTTAAACGAAGCGGTCTGAAACTTTGACGTTAAGTTAACCAAATATGACAGTTAATGTTGATATATGATATTTGTTGACAGGTGTTAACTATGTTGTTATATGCAACTCTTGAAAGACAACCCTTGTATTTATTTGTTATTCAAGAAATAAAATCGAACATATTTATACAAGATTATTTTACAATACTTAATAGTTGATCCTGAGGAGTATATTGAATAGCCAAAGTTAAAAATGTGTTTCTTAACAGCTTTCTTATATTTATATGCTGGATATTTATTTTACCTGTTTCCACTCCATTTTGTCGATAACCTCGGCACCGGGAGCGAAGCTGTCAATCAATGGAGGTCTTAGCAGAGATACATACTGAAACAAATAAACCTTTTAATCTGAAGGTTTGAACTTCTTAAAAAAACATAATACTGTGCGTCCCGAAAGTATCGCATTCAAATATCTGTAAAGTTTGTCAGGGAAACAACTGCATAAATACTCCTCCCTTAGACATGGTCGATGAACAAGACAACTTCGTCGAACCCCCATACAACCAGATCCGACCATAGAGGAGTCTCCAGAGCCCCAAGAAGAAAAGTATAATGAACCTTCCAAACGAATACTACTAGCTCGCTAAGTGCGTAAAAACTAAATGACATTGTGCTGTGTATTTCTGTCGCAGGTGTTAACTAAGGTCCCTCTATCACTATAACCCCATGTTCTACATTTTATATCCCAATTAACCAAAATATTTTTAAACATAATTTTGACAGGAAATTACACATTATTATTGATTGTATCCAATTTCATATTGCAAAAGTCCTACAATTCGTCAGACTCCATTTTTTTTTAATTCGGTCTCCTTATTTTTTTCGTTTTTCCTGAGAACAAGTGGAATATTAGCTCTACAGTGTTCTTATTGTGTTTAAATTAAAGCTATGGAAGGCATGGGAAAAATGACCCATGTTTGAAGTGCGGTATCTTGACACTGCTCTTTCTAAGCTGCAATATAAATTTTGCACAGTTGGTATTTTCCTTAACAAATCCTAAATGGTTAAAATTCTGTAACTCTTCCTCTAAAACTTAGAGGCCGTCAAAAGTTTAACTGGCGCTAAAATGAATTAGCTAACCACATTTCCGATAAAATTTTAAAGAATTCCATAAAAATAACCTGTTAAAACTATTATTTTGAAAGGGATGTTAAAGTGTGCCTTTATAATAATAACGGTAAAAAAATGGCGTATGGAAATAAGAGAAAATTAATGAAGATAGAAGAAGAACATTTGTAACTAGCCTTCATGAACTGTTTTTGGTACGAGAGGCTATTTTCTATATTGGTCTATTTACATAAATTTTGTCAATTGGAAAACATAAAAGCTTTTAGCATTAATGAAATACATTTTAGATTAAAAGAGTATTGCCCCTAAATGTCGGCAACACATTATACAATTTCTCAAAAAATAAGTCGCGTATTCTTAGCATGATATGGAAATAAACGTCATGTCATTTATGCTCTCAATTTTTGTAACAAAATATAGTATCTTCTACAGTGGCGGAAGGCTATGTGAATCACTCTCATAAAAATATAAATGACAACGCTTTACGAATATCGGAAGCGATTACCAATTATCAATCTCCATCTTCTGATCTACCGTGCAGTACCACAGTAATAGATAACCGTTCATCACCGTTAAGTAATAAGGCACCAACGACTTACAATAATTTGTTATAAACAACTTTTATAATAAAGTTCAAATAATTGCGATTTCCTTTATTTCATAGAAGAAAATAGATGGGCGTAGAAAAAGTATAGTACGTTACACGAGATGTAATCTTATTACGCACTCGTGAAATTTTTGTTACAATGATGATTTAAAGGCACACTTTAGTATCCCTTTAAAAATAATAGTTTTTACAGGCTACTTTGAAGGAATCCTTTAAAATTTTTACGAATATGTGGTTAGCGAATAACGATTTCATTTCAGCGACAGTTAAACTTTTAACGGCCTTTAAATTTTAGAGGAAGAGTTACAGAATATGCCCCTTAACTAATTAAGATTTATTTAACTATTTTTAATTTGACCTTTTTCTATTTTTCTTCAACGTATCTCATTAAACCACGCTATCGTCTCGATTAAAAGCTAATCTACTGAGCAAGTATAATTAGACAGGGTTATAAAATTGAAAATCAAATTTCGCTCCGAGGGAGAACTTAATTTACCAGGAATGATCTTAATCTCCGTCACTCTTATACATAAACTAACCGAACAATTTGTGCTTGATACGATGGTGTATAATCTAGGATATTCCCAAGAAAATAACTATTAACTGTTTGTGATTGAAAAGTTAGAATCGGCTTAAAGAAGGGATTTAAACAAATATATTCTGTCTATTCAGGAAGAATATTAAACAGAATTCACTATTATAACCTGTCAATCTTTATTAAATCAAAATGAATATATACAGAGAGAGTCTGTAATTTGAAATAAATTCAATATTTCAAATAATTATTTTTTTTTGAAAAATGCTCGGACTGGTCGATTCATATTTCCAATCGCGATTAATTACATACAATAATAATGTATATAGGGTGTCTCAATTTAGAGATATGGCGTCATCGTTGATTTTGTTAGTATGTTGATTTTTATAGGTTGTGTAAAGTTGTACATAACTGCCAAATATCAAACTTTTATTCCTTACCAATTACAAGATAACAAAAAGTAACAAAGTTATGAAAAACAAGTCGCACCTTTGAAGAAACACTGACACAAATGAAAATTCATTAATTGTTCACCAAACGCATTTAAAGTTTTCTAAATTTATTTTTGGTTTTCTGCAGTAAATAGAAAAACAGTTATAAGAAGTTATAGTCTATTTCAGAAAGGTATAGAGTAATAAAATGGGGAATTCCGTCCAGTTCGGCTCAATTTCGGTGTCGGCCATAGGCGTAGGTCTTGAAATAGTATTGTTTGTAATATTAAAATTTCAGATGACGAAGAATATTATGATTTTTTATAATTTAATTTCTGTATAATGTATTTTTTGTATAATGTTCAATAAAAAATAAGTGTACCTAATACTATGTACATAATGCCTAATTTTTATTCTGTTAAAATAAAATTCTTTCCTTTTTACGAGTATCCTACCGGCACGCCTTTGGCACACTATTTTCAGTGTTTGTGAATCGATAACAATAGGCTAAAACCCATATATTGACCCCAACCCGGGTGGTACTACCTGCACTTGATAAAAAGAAAGAATTTTACAATGGAATCAATGCCAAACTATGAAAGTGGCTTAAATATTCGTTGGGTCTCTCTGTGCTCCCTTTGCATACCTAATGAGGTTTTATTACCCTATACCTTTCTGAAATAAACTATAGATTAAAAACTATGCAAATTGTTAGTTGATGTGTATATTATACGAAAAATTGATATTTTTGTTTTTCTTGCGAAAACCTCTCTTGAATCCATGAAATTTTGGAAAAATTTACAAATGTGTCATTGTTCCTTTAACATTTTTCTGAATTACGATACAAAGAAAGGGCATTAAAAGAAAAATGTATGGTTGAATTTGTACTTCATGGAAAATAAACTCAAAACAAATTCATAATGACCCAAAGTATTATAAAGGCGTTCATAATATTTTGGAAAAATTTTCTCCCAGAAATAGGAAATTTGGAAGTGTACTCTTGCTTCAGTAGTGGAGTTTTTTTCTTATCGAACGAGCGGCCAAATTTTATTTTTACTGACATCCATTCGCCATTATAACTAGTTTTGTAACGGTAAGTATCAGTTGTTAGCGACCATGCCATAAGATATATCCGCCATCTAGCCCATATGGGACGAGTTACAATTCTGTCTTTGTTGTACCGGATAGACTTCAGCTTTAGGAATAATGTGACATCATCAACTCATTTATGAAAATGTTTGCAATTGTGTCACTGTTTCTTCAAAGGTGCGAAGTAATAATCAATACATTAATTTAAGTAAATGCTCATATTGTTGTTCATTGGCTATTTGACAATATCCTAAGCGCGATCGAAATTCGTTTTAAACATTTCTAATGACATTGGGACGAAATCAATCTACACTTATTTTTTATGCGTGCTGTTAGCCGGTTTGGTTTTAAAAACCTTGCTTTTCAAGTACCCCAATAAAAAGAGGTCCAAAGGATTGAGATCTGGAGATCTCGGTGGCCATTCAATAGGTCCCATTCTACCTATACATCTGCCTGGAAATACAGCATCGAGATACTCACGAACAGGTCTTGCGAAATGGGGAGGGGCACCATCTTGTTGAAACCAGATGTCTCTACTCGGGATATTAGCATTTACAGGGTTATAGTTTATTTCAGAAAGGTATTGAGTAATAAAACCTCATTAGGTATGCAAAGGGAGCACAGAGTGACCCAACGAATATTTAAGCCACTTTCATAGTTTGGCATTGATTTCATTGTAAAATTCTTTCTTTTTATCAAGTGCAGGTAGTACCACCCGAGTTGGGTTCAATATATGGGTTTAACCTATTGTTATCCATTCACAAACACTGAAAATAGTGTGCCAAAGGCGTGCCGGTAGGATACTCGTAAAAAGGAAAGAATTTTATTTTAACAGAATAAAAATTAGGCATTATGTACATAGTATTAGGTACACTTATTTTTTATTGAACATTATACAGAAATTAAATTATAAAAAAATCATAATATTCTTCGACATCTGAGGAACTGTCATCTCCTCTTGACGTTATAATTAACAGAGGTCGACTGTATAATCTACTACCTAAGTAATCCCTACACAATATTTCGATATTGACACTTCAGGCCAGAAAACATACTTTTCCTAATTCTCTTACGCAATTACTTGAAATTTTAATATTACAAACAATACTATTTCAAGACCTACGCCTATGGCCGACACCGAAATTGAGCCGAACTGGACGGAATTCCCCATTTTATTACTCTATACCTTTCTGAAATAGACTATAGGAAACAAATTAGCCAAATGCGGCAGTAATTATTCTTGCAAGAATTCCAAATATCGTACTTCGTTGAGAGTTTCGTCAAAGAATATTGATTTTATAACTTGATTTCCTACAATCCCTGCCCAAACATTCACTTTTTCTGTGCCTTGAATATGGCCTTCCCTTATCCACCGTGGATTCTCATCCGCCCAATATCGACAATTTTGTCGATTTACATCACCATGTAACATAGACGTAGATTCATCAGAAAACATAATGTTTTCTATTTGAATGTTGTCTAGTTAATCCATAATTTGTTCACAAAACTGCAGTCTTCTATTAGGATCATCTACCAGTAATTCCTGGAGGTTTGAGTTTGTGAGGATGCAGTTTATGTGCTTTAAGAATTCGTGCTACTGACGACTGGCTAATTTTTAGATCATTAATCTGCCTGGTAGAGATATAAGGCCTTTCTTGAACAGATAGTAGTACATTCATTTTGATATCTTCACTAATGGCAATTTGTAGATTATTACTTGCTTTTCTTATATGCATTTTTTCCCTAAATTATTTTTTATTTTACTTATAGTACTTTGCGATATAGGTAGCAGGTCGGGATATTTTTCTCTAAATAGATGCGTATCTTCCGTTTGTGTTCTTGCTCTATCTCTATATCCAATCATTTGTAAAATTTCAATCAGTTAAATACCCATATTGAACGATTTCTCGAAAAGATCTGACTTTGCTAATAATCGATATTTTCAAAGTTCAACACATTTGTTGACCACAGCAAATACCATCTTTTTGTTTAATTCCTAGATTGCTGGATTTTTTCATAAAATGATAATGTAGTTGTCCAAGTCTCAAGATACTACATTTTCCAATTTGATTTTTCTTTTAATTTTAAATCATTAGAAATGTTCAAAACAATTTCAGTTGCGTTTAGAATATTGTCAAATAGTCAACATTATGAGCATTTGCTTAATTGAAATAGTTAAAATCATGTATTGAGTGTTGGTGTAGTGTTAGTGAAAACAGTGTTCAGTGTATACTAAAAAAAATGTAGGTATATTCATAAAGAAGAGAGAGTAATAAAAATGCAAATTTGGATAAATTTTGTACTGAGTGATCAATCACTTTTTCTTCTCTTTTAAAAATTTTCTAATGTACCTCAGGTAAAAATCCTTTATTTTATATACCTCACCCTGTTCGACCGGAGAATACAATAGAACCCAAAACCAAGAACTATAGAAGGCAAGGGATTAACTATTCTCATAGGCGCCGCAATTGGGAGAAACTTACATTTCAAGTACCTTGGTATAAAGGTATTAGTAAAGAAAATAGTAAATATATAAAAAGTTTATGAAATTTATTAAAACAAAATAACTTTATTAGAAAAAATTTATAAATTAAATAATAAAAATAAATTTTAGGAATAAAAGTAATATTATATATAAATATAAAAAATCGAATTGGCGTTTTAACACACCTAAAAATTAAATTAAGGCTAAACAAATGGTTGGTACGTAAAAAAAATGTTACGGTTGTCAACTACTACAACTACAAAAATAATTAAAATGAAATGGAGGTAGATACGTTTCTTTAAAAACAGTCAAAAAAATAGGAATAAATAAATGTAATAAAACATTAAACAGTACGTTTCTCTCAAAACAGACAAAAATAGAATTACAAAAAAAATTGTTATTAAATAGGTAGATGCGTTTCTTTAAAAACAGTCAAAAATAAAATAGGAATAAATTATTCAGATTCAGAAGAACAGTAAATGCTCTCATCATCACTCTCATTTTCGTCCAAAGAAATAATTAACGCTTTCACAGTTGCTTCGATTAAACAATCAAGTTTCCACATTTTTTCTTCTACTTTTACGTCGTACACATTTATGCCAATTATCTGGAGTTATTTTTTTAACTGATTCTTGAAAAAGCACCTCCACATCCTTTAATTTATAGGTAGTATTATTTCTTGCTACATACCCTTTCATTCGAGCAGTGGTGGCTCCTCCATTAGGTCATTGGGTCAATGACCTCCCATTAAAAAATAATTTTAAAAAATAATTAAATAAACATTTAAAAAAATAAAATATACCTACCTACTATACATAAAAATTTACCTAAAACGTTATAAGACCCCCGTGCAAACGTTTTTCAAGACCCCCGTGTAAACGTATTCCGCGAAGTACTCGGTGAAAACCAAAATTGAAAAGCGGGCTGGGGCCCACGGATGACCTCAAAGCGTTATATGGGAACGGAATTTGCCGAGCGCTGACGATCTTCGCGGCGTGAGAGATACACGCCCGAAGGTTACATGTGTTGGGTCAAAAGCCCGGTTTGATATTGACTATGAATCGACTTACGTCGGCTGACTATTACACGCTTAGAAAAGAGATGAGCAGAGGGGTTGGCAGGCCGCGCTATATTTTGATTTGAAGGAGAGCATTTGAAGCGAGAGTTTTAACGTAATAAGATGTTAATGTTTTTTTGATTATTTTTTTAAGGGTGTTTTTACACTTGTGTTTTAATTATTTGATGTTATTTTATTCTACGCCTTTTATCATGTCTGTGGTGCAAATGGTTCAAAATTTGAGAACTAAAAGTGAACTAAATTTTGAAAAACTATTAAAACTAAAAGAAAGTGGTCGTCCTCTTCCAGAATTAAAAATTAAACAGTCTAGCAAGGACAAAAACAAAGAAGTTCATCGCAATTTTCGCAGGTCTATGTATGATTTGTCTAATTGGATTTGCGGATGTGAAGTAAGTGATGCATTTTACTGTTTCGTTTGTCTGCTTTTTTTCTAATAATTCTATATGGTGTAAAAACGGTGTCCAAGACTTAAAACATTTAAAAGAGAAAATAAAAAAACATAGTTTATCGGCAGACCACAGTTTAACAAAAGTTATACACTTGTATATAATTTGTTCAATATTTAATTCAGAGCTGGCTATACAATAATTATTCTTTCTCATGGATAGCAAAGGACAAAATGTTATCTCATAATGGATAAAAGAGATTTACTCGATAGAAAAAGAAATGTTGGAAATTCGACGAAAGATCACATTCCGAAGAAGATACTTCGATCGACGTTAGCGGAATTCGACTGGCAATCGTTGTGTTTTTTCTGCGGCTGCAAGAAAAAAAAAGGGAATTCCGTTCTGCATTGCATATCTTCTACTGAAAATGTGAAAAATTCGATTCTACAAGTTGCAGTAAGGAAAAATGACGTAGAATTACAAAATCGTTTGGCACTTCTTGGTGAGTTTGATTTAGCGACAGTGGGAGCTGTTTATCATAAAAATCCATGTTATAATAGTTTTTTGGCTACCAAAAAAAAAGAAGACTCAAATGTACAAATTGAAGATTCACGAGCATCAACATCAAACTCTCACAACTATGAAACAATTAATGATAATAGCAGTAGATATACTAGGAGGGTTCTGGACCACAGGTTTGTGCATTACCCCCACATAATTCGTAATCTGCATGGCGATTAACCTAACGTAATTCGAATGTTGCATGGCGCTAGTGGTGGGGGGTTTGCATGTTAACCTCTCGAAAAGTGGGCTAACCCCACGAAGATTGGCTGCTCGAAAAACGTATGCTAGATGGCAGGTGTGACCGCTCGAAAATCGTTCAACAGTAACGTATGATAGATGGCGCTAGTAGTGATTTTGACCGCTCGAAAATCGTTCTGAAAAAAAAAACTTACGTGCGACGCGAACCATCGTCGCCACAACTGCCATGTACCATACCCTGACACTCTTAGCGCTAGGCCAGCAAGCCTTACGGAGAATGGATTCAGATATGGTATAGTTGCTACAGATTTGCTTAAAAGACGATTTGTACAGTAGGATCGTTGGCATGTGACGATTTGCGGATGTACGAGGTTATGTCACAAAGGTGTCAAAAGGACCGTTGACATGTGACGATTTGCAGATGTACGAGGTTATGTCACAAATATGTCAAAAGGGCCGTCGACATGTGATGATTTGTGGATGTACGAGGTTATGTCACAAAGGTGTCAAAAGGACCGTTGACATGTGACACACGATTTGAAGATGTACGAGGTTACGTCACAAAGTAGGACCGTAGACATGTGACACACGATTTGCGGATATACAGAGATATGTCACAAAGTAGAATGTCAAAAGGGTCGTTGTACATCACACGATTTGTGGATGGGTATCTCACAAAAATGTCAAAAGAACCGTGACGTTTTGCGGATGTACAGGGGTATGTCACAAATTAGGATGTTAAAAGGACCGTGACGATTTGTTGTACAGGGATATGTCACAAAGTCAAGAGAACATGTGACACATGATTTGCGGATGTACGAGGCTATGTCACAAAGGTGTCAAAAGGACCGTCGACATGTGACACATCAAACGATTTGCGGATGTACGAGGTTATGACACAAAGGTGTCAAAAGGACCGTTGACATGTGACGATTTGCGGATGTACGGGGTTATGTCACAAAGGTGTCAAAAGATCCGTTGACATATGACACACGATTTGTGTATGTACAGGGATCACAAAGTAAAGAGGTCTGACACTCTTAGCACCAGTTTAAAAAAAACAAAATCATGTTTGATATATTTATTCTGAAAGAAAAATGTTCTCTAATTTAAACTTTTAACAATCTCCGTCAGAGGGTAATATTCCATTATACAATCGTGAATTAAGATGCAATATACTTTTGTATTTTTCGGAAATCCTCGGTTTGCTTCAATATCGAGTTTAACGTCGACTGTTGATGCTTTCATGCCTTCCTCCTGCTTACTACAATCAACAATAAACAAGGCATGATTCTTGAATGCGTCATAGTCCAGCAAAGGTTGCTTTTGCGAGCAATGCATGTAACTCGGATAAAATTCAGCATAATTGAAGTGAGCTTCATTGTAATCTGTTTTCCCGAAATTCAACTGCATGCGTTCATTTGGCCAATATTCACCATTTAAGGATAGTCTGATACTTTGAATATCGACATCATCAAATTGTGTAGGATCTGCATTGGTATTATTGCGTTTCCCAGTTTGAAAGCAAACAATAACATATCTAGGACGTTCGACTGATGTACTCGTTTTAACTGCCCACACTTCTCGCGTTGCACCCGTTGTAATTGCGGGCAATTCATGCATTTCCCACTTCCTGAAAGCCATTACGATCGGCTGATCTTTTTGAATTGATTTCATCAATTCCAATTTAATGTCATCATTGGGATAGATGTGTTTTATTTTCAACTCTATGCTCGTAATTCCAATGGTGGCAGTTGTAACAGTCGATGATCCATCGGCAAGTACATTTTCTCGAATAATTACACAATCATTATCGTTTCTGGCTCGTACAAGACGAATTGTCTGTCGACCGCAAGTTATCAAGGGATAGTCATTAAATATATTAAATATGTGCTTAAGCGGTATTTGCAAATTGAAAGATTTATCAGCAGCATTCATAATTGGACTGTTGGGATAATTCCAGCCTGCAATCGCCATATGGTTTGAATCTTGCACATTGTAACATGTCAATGCACGAACGGCACTAACAATACCAGGGTCTCGAACGGTTTCTATCTCTCTTGCACTTTCGCTGTAACTACATGAATCGAAAAGAAATGCTCCAACATTATTAACTAATTTAACATCTCCAGCTCCTTGTACGGTGATATTTCCTTTAATGCATAGCAATGTTTCATTCATAGCAAAAAATGAATCCACTTGATTTATGCTAAATTCTACAACATCATTACAATTGAAAGACTTAATGAACGGTGCATAGGTACGATATTCTGCTCTTCGAATTGATTCGTCTATTACTGGTTTACGGTAAATATCAAACATTGGCAACATGCTTGTTGCCGATTGCAAACGCTGTTTTTTCGCATAAGTAGTAGTCATTTTAGTGGTTGACAATACGAAATCCCAACGATCGTAGAAACAATTTGTTTGCAGGTGTAAGATGTTTTTGTCGCTGTTGACGTCTGGATGATAGATTGAATAATGATGACGAATGTATTGTTTGTATGTTTTTATTATCTATTACTAGTCCCATTTGCTTCTCGATCTCAATTCCAATACCAATGTACTGAGTTCTCCACGAAAATTGATTGCTCTTCCGTTTTGATCTAATGCCAATACTGATATGCAGCTGATTTCACGTTGCGACGTAACTGGTAGATATAGTAAATTGTGTGGTATTTCGTCAATAGCGTACCCTGGATCAACTTGAATAACAAATTCATAAAAAGTATGTGAAGGTGTATCACCATCGAAGGCTCCTGTGGTAATGTTACATTCAAATCGAATACTAGATACTTTTATAATTTTTACAGGCAAATTTGAAGAATGTTTCTCATTAGCATCCAATATTTGCGGTGAAAATCCCAATATCTCACCCAAACTGTCTGATTCCATAAAAGAGATTCGATATTTGCTTAATATCTCACACTGTATAGTATTATTGTTTGATTTTAATGAAAATTCCGCTTCTGTGTTATGTCCCAATTTGCTGCGTATGAAACATTCAATGTCGGCTATTTCATAACATCCAGTAGGGATATCAAACGTGTGCAATTCATCATTAATGTAGTAGTAGAATTTTTTATTTTCAACATTGGGTATTGTGTGATAAGAGTGGAAAGATCTCAATGCCAATTCGTAATCCAAATTCGGATCCAATGCGATAGGCATAGCAGGTTGAAATGTAAACATATGATTTGTGCTGTTGACGCGTAACAACATCTTGTTATAAACTGATAGAATTTGTGGAATATGGATGCTTAAATAACACAAACTAATTCAAAAAAAAAATTTATTACTAAAACATTATTTGCTTACATTTTTATTACAAATATAACAGTCAGCTTGCGAAGTGGGAGGACCATCCCAATGCGTGTCCCATTCGGGACGATTATAATGCACAAAACAAGGCATACGTATTTGTAAATCAAAATTTGTTTTGTAATTATAGGAAAGCTTATTCCAAATTTCAACAAGTTCTAATGGTTTTACAAATTTTATTAAATGTTGAATAGGAACTTGCTCAAGTTCATCCTCTGTATAACTACACAGTGATTTCTTTTGATAAATATTGGACAATTGATCATTCATTGTTGCTGCTGTTGATAGAGAAACTTTAAACACAAATGGCCACAATTAACTTGATCATATGTTTGAAATTGTTTGTTATTGTAAAAAATTTTGATATTCTTTCCTCCACGTCTCCAATATTGAACAAGTTCGCGGCAAGGCCTCAGATTACCGAATGAATCGAAATATTCAACATTGTCATTGTTCTTACAATAAGCCACCCAGTGTGTACCGCTATTATTTGAAACATCTAAATTTACGACTGCACATTCTTTTTGTCGAGGAGAACTGTCTTTAGGTATTTCATCACGCATAAAAACATCTCGAAAATTTTTTAATTTTAGTAATTTCGCATACCGCTTAATTTCTATGTCATACAGTGCACGGTTCGGTAATTTTATCGGTAATTCTAGTCATTTTTGTTGACGCTGTTTTTTTAGAAACAAACCGAATCCCCCTCGCGCATTTTTTCTCATATACAAGCCCGATCCAATTTGTTGTTCCATTGCTTTATTGTGACGAACTTCTTCTTCAAATTTTTTTTGTGCAGTACGTGCGTCAACCACTGTTTTTGCTACGCCAGCCGCTCCACCCGCAAGCGCACCAACAGCCGACAATCCTGCGAACAGTGGTAAAAGTGGTAGGAAACCACCACTCTTTGGCATTGGAATTATTCGTGGTACATCAATTTTTTTTGCACCTCCAAGCTGTTTAACTATTGTTTTAGCTGTTCGCAAAGCAAATAGAGCCGTTTCAGGTAGTGAACTACCACCCTGCTTGTTGACAGTTTTGTTTAATTTTTGAATGACTGCACGATTAAAGGAATGTTTCTTTGCTTTTTTCTTTATTCTCCCAACTACACGACATCCCATTCCGAGTTTTCTTTTCATCTTCATGCCTCCAGTAACGAGTAAAGCCGCAGTTTTTTCTCCGAGAGATGAATCCTTTGACCTAACACGTGCCCAGGCTTTATTTTCCAAATCTTTGTCAGCTAAATGTCTCTGATCTAGTGAATTGGTCTTTGAATACGCGATATCGTGTTGTTTGCAGGCGCTGTCCGCTATCACCACGTGCAAATCGTTTTTCTAGTTTTGTTCCAGCTAAAAACAAATTATTAGTAACACCAAAAAATTTTTTTTTTCCAACTCACGTCCACAAAATTGGTATGTCGGGATATGAAATTCAAACGGCAGTTTATTTATTAGAGTGTTTAGTAGACCAGCTCCTTCAAACACCAACATTAAGACTGATGACAAGTGATATAGTGACTGATATATTTATAGAATGTTTGTCTGTAATTGACACAAGATGAATATCGTTCAACAGAAGAACATGCTACCCATTGAGAACTTGGACTTTGCAGTGAAGTCGACAATTTGTAAACATGGCATACTACTTCCAAACTCTTTTCGTGCCATAATATGTGGTCCTAGTGGCTGTGGCAAGACAAACGTGATGCTCTCACTGCTATTCAATTCAAATGGCGTAAAATTTGAAAATGTCTATGTCTATTCGAAATCGTTATTTCAGGAAAAGTACCAACTACTTGCCGAGGTATTGTCGAATGTCAAAGGTGTGAAATATTTTCCGTTTCGTGATAATGAGGAAATTATAAGTCCAGAAGAGGCGAGAACAAATTCCATTTTTGTATTTGATGACGTTGCATGTGATGGACAGCAGAAAATACGTGAATACTATTCAATGTGCCGACACAAGAATATTGATGCTCTCTATCTCTGTCAAACTTACTCTAAAATACCCAAACAATTGATTAGAGATAATTGTAATATCATTATACTTTTCAAACAGGATGAAATCAATCTCAAACACATATTCGATGAACACGTCTCGCCAGACATGACATTTGATATGTTTAAGCAAATGTGTGGGATGTGCTGGTCGGACAAGTACGGTGCTTTAGTTATTGTTAAAGATTTTCCTCTCATCAACGGACGTTATCGTAAAGGATTCGATCAATATATAAAAATATAAGTGGTCAACACCATGCAATCATTCATTGACAAAATGTCAGACAACAATCACATTCTTGCTACGGCTCTGCGTAGGAAAAAAGTAAATGAATTAGCTCGTACAATTCGCAAAAAATATCTCGCATTAAAGTTGGGAAAAACAGAATACGATGAGTCTCTAAATAAATTATTTAAACCGATTTCAAAACCACTCAAAAAAATTGTTGAATCGTCTTCTAAAGCAATGGAAGCTTCCATTAAGAATGATGAGCTGAAAACAGAACCAAAAGACGAACCTTTGATCGATGATGACGTCGCCCACGATTCGGAAAAAACTGAGAACAGCAGCACATCAGAGGATGAATTATATGATAGTGCAGAAGAAGCAGCAGTCTCAGACACGCTATGTGAAGAAGATTTATTGGATTATCCCCAAATTAGTCGAAAATATATTGAAGAATATATTCGCAAAGATAGTAAGATTGATCATAACTATGGACCTATTCACGTGGATGGCATCGGGTGGATGTTGGGTCGAAGGAGAATAGATTTTGACAACGAAAGTGGTGGAGATATTCACATACTTGCCGAAGCCAATCATGAAGAAAATCAAATAAAACGTAGTCTAGGTCTATATCAGCTGATTTTTTACGCTAACCCTTTTCGTTATACTGCAAAAGATTTGAAAAATTACAAAACTCTATTGACTCACACTGGCGTTCATCTCAACTCTCGAAATCGTTTAAAGTCTTCTTCTACCAACAAATATCATGCAATAATCAAACCACTTTTTAAAGATCTACGCACTCCTCTAGAAAAGACAATAACCACAAGATCGCAAGCATTCGCAGGTAAAGGGCTCAACGTAGACCGTTTAACTTACACCGATAAACCAATGGAATATATTTATTGGGATGATGCTAATGAATTGATTGACCGCTTAAAATTACTGATCGCATCAAAAGATGCTGGCAACACCTCAGCATTTATCAACAATGAAATTATAGCAATCATTAATGAGCTTAGAGAGGCTAATATAATTGAATAGCAATTATTTTATCGCATTAGTCGTACAATGACAATCGATAAATTCGGTCATAGACAGTCTTATAGAAATGCATACTATTCCTCTCACCCATATGTTAGAGCAGAGTTTCCACACACTGATGAAGGAGACATTGATGCTAAAAATGTAAAAATTTCAAATTTGGATCCTCCCGTTAAAGATAAAGATGCCGTCAACAAAAAGTACTTGCACTCAACACTACTTCAAACTGAAACCAACATATTACGTATTGTTCTTGACACTGTGAATGACTGTAAGAAATATGTGGATAATACATTACTTCAAATGGAGGAGGAAACAGTTAAAAAATTCCAAAACAATCTAATTGAAAACAAAAAACTCACAGATGTAGCATTATTGAAAGCAAAGGAGGATCTAGAAGCGATCATTGGAAACAATGTAACTGCACTTTATGAAGAAATGAATAAAAGGTTCATGTCATATAATCATATATCTATTCCTCCACACGGAAATATACTTGGTAGAAAAGGTAATTAAAAGAAACAAGGAAAATAAATTCCTTCAGTTTATACGTTAGTATGCTACGCATATCGCTCAAATAAACTTTCACTTGCATACTGAGTACAACAATGTCCAAGGAAAAAATACAGCTCGTTAATGAACTTCATAAACCTCTGAGAAAAAAATTTCCTCGAAGGAGAACAATAATTAAGGGCCTTAATGAATCCTGGCAAGCAGATCTCGGAGAGTTCAGATTGTTTTCCGACTCTAATCAAAGCTATAAATTAATTTTGGTGGTTATCGACACATTTTCAAAGTTTATGTGGACTCGACCGTTGAAAACAAAAACCGCTCTTGAAGTTACGGAGGCGTTCGCTGATATAATTGCTCACAGTAAACATGGAAGTCCGAAAAATTTACAAACTGATCAGGGCACTGAATTTTTCAACAAGAAATTTCAAAGTTTAATGAAACAACATGGAATAAACCACTATAATACGTTTAGCATTATGAAAGCAAGCATTGCAGAACGCGCAATTCGTACACTGAAAATGAAATTGTACAAATACTTCAGCTTACATGGTACATATAAATGGATAGACATTTTACCTGAAATTACTCGAGAGTACAATAATTCATTTCATCGTACGATCTCCATGAAACCCATACAAGGTAATAAGAAAAACGAGCTGGAAATTTTGCAACAAGTTTATTCGATACCATCGACAAAGAGACGTGCAGCGAAATTTCACGTTGGAGATCACGTTCGTATCAGCAAGTTGAAACATGTATTTGAAAAAAGTTACTATCCTAATTACACAACAGAAAATTTTATCGTTTCCAAGGTTAAATTAACAACTCCTACTACATATTTACTTCACGATTTATCGGGTACACCAATCAGCGGTGCTTTTTACGAAGCAGAAATTCAAAAAGTAAGAAATCCAAACATTTACTTGATAGAAAAGGTTATTAAAAGAAAAGGTAGCAAGATTTTTGTGAAATGGTTGGGATTTCCTGAAAAAGACAATAGCTGGATTGAAAATACAGATATTGTATGAGAAACGTCGTAGAAATTTTATCAACATGTGGCAACATTCATTTACACAAAATTGTATATAAAACTTTGTGAATTGACGACGCAGTCAGTCTTTGTATTTTGTTGAAGTGAAAAAATGTCTTTTAGTAGTACAGACAGCTGTTTTGAATCAGATTTTTCGAGTGAGCCGAATTACTCTAGTGAATTGGATGGAATTTTGGAAAATTATGAGATAGCTGCCACATCTGAAACACAATACTTGTTATACACACAATATTCTACACAAGTTTTTAATATAGGATGCGGAATAAGTGTAGCGAGAACATTCACACCTGCCATTATTTTATCATGTTGTGAGAAACCCAACACCGCCATATCATTCAGTGCATATGAGTGGTCGGTATTAATAGACTTGATTAGAAGTAACAAGTATATCCATCCAGAACTAAACAGTGGCGAGGAGCAAGAACTACCTCCACAAATTCAGTGTGGTGACTATTGTACCATAAACTCAGTTGTTTGGGATTCCGAGAGATTTCTAGATTTACGCAAACATGGAACTAATTTTTTACTGTCACAGCAAGATGTTGAAAATATTATTCATATTGACCGTTGTTTAATCTCGCATCGTGTTCTGCAGCTGGAATACCTAAATTTTCATGCGTATTATAAAAATGTAGTGGATATTATTGAAACATTTTCGCAAAATTACAAGACAATAAGTGATCTTTGTAAATTGGAACTTTTGTACGCCTTCTGTGAGAGTTCGCCACCTGAAAGTCTTTTTTCTTATGCACTTCGTGAATTTATTTATTTTTTCAAACATAAAGTTATAAATGATTTAGAGGATCTTTAGTGAACATTTATGTTATATGTACTTTAGCTTAATAAAAAAATGTTAAAAAATTGCAGTTTCATTTTCCAATCGCCTCCCAATGAAAACCACGAGAAATTTTTTTAAAACTCGCTTTATTTGTGAAACAAAGTGTAAGAAATTTAAAAAACCCTAATACTCAATAAAAAAGATAGTTAGCAAAACACTTTATATTAGATGATTGTGTGAAAAAGAGTGGAAAATATCATTAACATGTAAAAAAAAATTACTATATACAAAATAACTTTCAGCGAAATTCCTAATACTATATATACAATACTATGGTGATTACATTTTTTAACAAAATTTCTAATACTTTATGTGGTTGGGTGAAAAAGAGTTGAAAAGCACCATTAACATATAAAAACCTATTACTATATATACAAAATAACATTCAACGAAATTCCTAATACTATATACAAGACTACAGGTGTATAGCACAAAAATTGAGTAAGTGATTCTTCCGAGAGCTTCGCTATTTTCGCTGCATAAATTGTTTGGGGAACTCGTAAGCTCCTGCAAAAAAAAAAAGAAAATTTTGAAGACAATGAAACTTTTTGAAATAATAAATCATTCACAAAACATTAAACAATAACTTACTTTTAATTTTTATTGTAGCACTTGCAGACACAAAAACTTGTCAGAAAAGTCAAATGGTAGTTGTTATTAAACATTTTTCCTTTCCATCTCACTCAATCTGATCCTCTCCTTTATTCTCCAATTTCTCTTCTCCGCCTTACTCAGTTTTGGCGGGACCATTCTTATTATATTTTTATTTTCTGTTTGAGGGATGTATGTTGGCGAGTCCTCGTCCCAATTTTCTTCGCAATAAACAATCGGTCTACTATTTTCCATAATTTCTTCTGACTTCTGCGGTTGACTGCTGGTACTGAATATATAAATAAAGCGACTGATACTGAACTAATGCTTTTGATCACAGTTTTTATATATTTCTTGTAATGACAAGTTACTTAACATGTTTTTTAATTTAGCTTTTCCATCCTAAAAGTTGATTTCTATGTCATTTCGTTAATGATTTAAAAAAAATTCCCTTCTAAAGATCTCGATATTACTGGTCATTAAATATAACTATTAAGTAGCAAAATTACTTTCTAATATTTTAAATGTTTTCTTGACTATTATGTTTTCTGCTGCTTAATTTTTCAGAAGTATATTGCACGATTATGGAATATTACTTAACATGTTTTCTAATTTAACGTTTCCGTCATAAAAGTTTCTGTTTAATTTCGTTAATGCTTTTTGAAAAAATTTCCTTCTAGTAAGATCTTGATATTACTGGTCATTCAATATAACTAATGAGTAGCAAAATTACTTTCTAATTTAAATGTTTTCTTGACTATTATGTTTTCTGCTAGTTAATTTATCAAAAGTATATTGCATGGTTATGGAATATTTCGCTCTGACGGAGATTGTATAGATAAAACACCTTGTATAAAAACGATTATCATCTTCACTGTTCTCAACATCAATTTTAATGCTATAATTCGAAATGAATAACGATTTTACAATTTCCAATATAGCTTTCACAATAAAAATAAATATTTTTGTTAAGATAACATATGGCAAATAAGCTGCATATTCTTTTTTTTTTCTACATTTGTATTGCAGATGACATCAGAAGTATTGTTTTCGATACTGAACATAAATACGTCCTGTTGGTGTCGATTCCTTTATTTTTCGTTGACCAATTACATAATCTAAAACGTTTGAAAAATCTTCTTTTACGTTGATCTCATTGGGTAACTAGTTTATTTTGAGATTCTTCCAAGTATGTTTAAATTGCGATTTACCGTTCTCAATATTGTTGAGACTTAGATTGCTCAACTCTACTATAAGTTTATAAAACACCAGTGAACGTCCTCGATATGTTATTGTTTGCTTTCAAACTGAGAAAATCTAATCATACCAACGCAGATCCTCCACGATTTGATGATGTCGATATTCAAAGTATCAGACTATCCTTAAATGATGAATATTGGCCAAATTTGAAGCCGCGGGACGTTAAGGTCTTTTCAACGATATGTCACTTGTCATGATTTATTAGTTTTGCTTTGCACTTTAATTTTTGCTGTATATGTTAAAAGAATATTTAATGCAAGCTTAGTAACTAGCCGCGGGAAGTTGAGGTCTTTTAAACGATATGTCACTTGTCATGATTTATTAATTTTTCTTTGCACTTTAATTTTTGATACACTCTGTATATGTTAAGAGAATTTTTTATACGTTTCGTATGCTGGAGGTTGAGATATTTTCGATATGTCACATGTTATAATTTACCTATGTATGTATATAGAATATCGATTTTTCAATTTTCAATATAACTTTTACAATAAAAATAAATATTGTTGTTATAAGCTATTTATATCATTTTTTTTTCTACATTCCTATTATCGATGAAATTGGAACTATTGTTTTCGATACTGAACATAGCGTAATACGTCTTGTTGGTACCGCTTCCCGTATTTTTCCTTAACCAATTACGTAATCTAAAACGTTTGAAAAATCCTCTTCTACGTTGATCTCTAATGTGTATTGCATCTTAATTCACGATTGTATAATGGAATATTTCCCTCTGACGAGAATAGTTGAAAGTTTAAAATAGAAGTCTTTTTTAACGTATCTTTCATAATAAATATGTTTTTTCTCCTTCTAACTCGAATAAACTCAGGTCTGCCATAGAGTGTCGCATATCAACAGTCGTTCCTTTTGCCATACCCCATGCACAAATCGTTTGATGTGTCATATGTCAACTTTACGGACCTTTTGACATCCTACTTTGTGATATATCCTCGTACATCCAGCGCATACAGTTGAATATAAATAAAACACCTTGTTTAAAAACTAATGGCTGTCATCTTCACTGTCATCAACTTTAATGCTACTATTCGAAATAAATCTTGATTTTACAATTTTCAATATAACTTTCACAATAAAAATAAATATTGTTGCTAAGATAATACATAACATGGCAAATAAGCTATTTATATCATTTTCTATGTTTTCTACATTTCTATTGACGATGACATCAGAACTGCTGTTTTCGATACTGAACATAGCGAGTACGTCTTGTTGGTGTCGACACCCAATTTATTTTGAGATTCTTCCAAGTATGGTTGATTTGCAATTCTTCGTTCTCAATATTGTTAAGGCTTAGATTGCTCAACTGTACTATAAGTTTACTTTTGTCTTCATAAAACACAAGATCTTTTTTTACTTGATTCAATTTTACGACAAATTCTTTCAATCTATGTCTATACTCCAATAAAGCCATTGTTCATCTGTCGTAAACTAATTAATGCCAAAATATTTATCTCAATCTGTCTATGGCGCATTCAAGAAACATGCCTTGTTTATTGTTGATTGAAGTAAGCAGGAGGAAGGCATGAAAACAGTCGACGTTAAACTCGATATTGAATGATGTGTCACATGTCTACGGTCCCTTTGACACCTTTGTGACATAACCTCGTACATCCGCAAATCGTGTGTCACATGTCTACGGTCCTTTTGACACCTTTGTGACATATCCCTGTACATCCACAAATCGTCACATGACAACGGATCTTTTGACGCCTTTGTGACATAACCTCGTGCATCCGCAAATTGCGTGTCACATGTCAACGGTCCTTTTGACACCTTTGTGTCATAACCTCGTACATCCGCAAATCGTTTGATGTGTCACATGTTCTCTTGACTTTGTGACATATCCCTGTACAACAAATCGTCACGGTCATTTTAACACCTACTTTGTGACATATCCCTGTACATCCACAAATCGTCACATGTCATCGGATCTATTGACACCTTTGTGACATAACCCCGTACATCCACAAATAGTTTGTCACATGTCGACGGTCCTTTTGACACCTTTGTGACATAGCCTCGTACATCCGCAAATCATGTGTCACATGTTCTCTTGACTTTGTGACATATCCCTGTACAACAAATCGTCACGGTCCTTTTAACATCCTAATTTGTGACATACCCCTGTACATCCGCAAAACGTCACGGTTCTTTTGACATTTTTGTGAGATACCCATCCACAAATCGTGTGATGTACAACGGACCTTTTGACATTCTACTTTGTGACATATCTCTGTATATCCGCAAATCGTGTGTCACATGTCTACGGTCCTACTTTGTGACGTAACCTCGTACATCTTCAAATCGTCACATGTCTACGGTCCCTTTGACACCTTTGTGACATAACCTCGTACATCCGCAAATCGTCACATGACAACGGATCTTTTGACACCTTTGTGACATAACCTCGTGCATCCGCAAATCGTCACATGTCAACGGTCCTTTTGACACCTTTGTGACATAACCTCGTACATCCGCAAATCGTCACATGCCAACGATCCTACTGTACAAATCGTCTTTTAAGCAAATCTGTAGCAACTATACCATATCTGAATCCATTCTCCGTAAGGCTTGCTGGCCTAGCGCTAAGAGTGTCAGGGTATGGTACATGGCAGTTGTGGCGACGATGGTTCGCGTCGCACGTAAGTTTTTTTTTTCAGAACGATTTTCGAGCGGTCAAAATCACTACTAGCGCCATCTATCATACGTTACTGTTGAACGATTTTCGAGCGGTCACACCTGCCATCTAGCATACGTTTTTCGAGCAGCCAATCTTCGTGGGGTTAGCCCACTTTTCGAGAGGTTAACACGCAAACCCCCCACCACTAGCGCCATGCAACATTCGAATTACGTTAGGTTAATCGCCATGCAGATTACGAATTATGTGGGGGTAATGCACAAACCTGTGGTCCAGAACCCTCCTAGTATATCTACTAATAGCAATTCACACGATCACAGCAATATCAGTGATATTTTTGAATTGGAAGAAAATGACGTTTCCGTTTTGGCCGTCGAAAATGATTCTCGTTATTCTTATAGTGATATAATGATTATCACACTTGATACGTTAAAGGAAAGATTTGATAATTTTGAAATATTAGCACTTTCAGATATTTGCTCTATTTTCAAAAAAGTTCTATTTGAACAGTGCGGGAAAGAATCAGCAGTTCGTTCAACTTATCTAAAATCAATCATTTCACATTTTGCCAACGATTACAATATTGTCTTCTATAGTGAAGAAGGCTTACCTGATTTAGTTTGTTTAAACAATATTCCCACTCATTACTTTGTCAGAAAAATTTATAACTTATCGTCTCAAAAAGAAAAAATTAAAAGTGAACTCGATGATGAAAAATTTCGCGAATTTGGTATGACGAATTCGACAAGGTAAATGAATGTAGCAAGAAAATAAAAAACACCATCTAATAGTATATGTTTTCACGAGTAATTTGCATTGTGAAAATTTGAAAAAGCTGTGGTAGAAGCCGAGAAAAAATTTTTCGAAAAATCCATTTTTCGGTCGATTTTTGAGTTTGAATTGCCGATAACTTGAAAACAAAGCATTTTTCGAAAAAATATCAAGAGTCAAAAAGTGTTTATTTTTATCCATTTTACCTTAAAAAATGATTAGCGTAACGATTTTTTCATTTTTCGTAATTTTGCAAGTTTTTGGTTAATAACAAATGACTGACCATCGGGACAAAAAAATGTTATTGAGGTTTTTTGTTGCTAATAATATAATTAATCGATCCCAATTGGTTTTTTCCTTGCGTTTTGTAGTGGTCGGTCAACTCGCATTTTTGTGCATCTTTTTAGGGGTGCACCGCTCGCCTACATGAAATGTGCCGTGAGTTTTGCTACAATCGGTACTGTGGATATTCGTTCTCAATTAGACAATGCTTATAAACAATCCGTAAGAGTTTTTAATGAAAATGTGTCGAAAAACAGATATATTATAAATAAAATAATTGACTGTGTGAAATTTTGTGGGGCGTTTGAACTTGCTTTGCGAGGGCATGACGAGACAGAATCTTCTATAAACCCGGAACCCCGCTACGGCGGATAGGCCTCCGGAGAGCTGGTCAGTGTCGTTCCGTATTTTAAGATCTTGGTCACATCACCTATGACCCCCCTATCAAATTAACCACGAGCCGCCACTGCATTTGAGCCCATATTAATTCTATTGGATTAAGTTCACAATGGTAAGGCGGCAGTCTTAATACTGTTATGTTTCGTTTTCCAGCCATATCATCGACTATACTTTCTTATTGAATTTTTCTTTGTGGCTATTTACCAATGATAGTAGCTCTTTTTTTACCATATCTGCCTCAAAATTTATGTTTTTTTCTGTAAGCCACTTACAAATATCAGCTTTTCTCCATGCTGTGGTTGGTACTTTTTCAAGGTTTCTGGAATGGTAACTGGCGTTGTCCATTACTGTTACTGAACCAGGAGGTATTAGGTCTAAGATTTGCTGAAAGTATTCTTCAAATAAATCGCCATTCATGTCCTCGTGATAATCGCCAGTATGGTTTGACGGAAAGACCAGAAGACCTCCTTTTACAAACCCTTTTTCATTGCCAATATGGACAATTATCAAACGTTTTCCCTTTCCTGACGACGGCTTCATCCCTGTCGACCAACCTTCCATGAATGCCTGTCGGGCACTTTTCGCATTTTTGTCTTGCCAGTGTTTGCCAACATTGTGAACTTCATTTACCCAAGTTTCATCAAGAAAATAAATATTTTTGCCCTCACTTCGAAATTGCCTAATTTGCCTTAAATATTTTCTTCTCTAGCAAACTATCTCGTCACTTTCTATTAAAACCGCCTTTCTGTTATGTTTTTCCCAAGAAAAATTGATTTCTCTTAAAGTTTTTCACAATTTCGTTCTTCCCATATTTGGAAACCCACCATCTTGTTTTATTGAAGCATAAACTTTATCAACAGTGGGAATTTCCTTTCTAAAATAAAAGGAATGAACTAACCGCCTTAATGCATTTTTTTCATCCTCATCAAATTTTATTGGTTTTCTCCCAGACTTTGATTCTAATTTTCTTTCATGTAGTATTCTATAAATAGTTGATTTTCCAAATTGGGTAAAATTAGAACACTTCGTTACCAACTTATCCACTGTCAATGTTTTATAGTCTTTTTTCAGATTATCGAACACACTAAGAACTGTTTGTTTTTCTCTAAGAGTTAAGTGCGCACTACTTTTATTTGTACTCGGAGTAGAAGCCGTATTTTTTTACTTTCTAGATACACAAACTGCACACACTTTAAAAGTTAAAACTATAAAAACAAGCAAAGCAGATTTATAGTCAACTTTAATATTTCGGAACCAACTCATAAGTACCTATAATACCAGGAAAAAAACAAAATATGCTAATATGTAATCTAAAATTCTTAAAATCCTAAAATTATATTATTACATTGCTACTTAACCCTCACTTGAACTTAATCCTCTAATTATGCACCGGAAACGATTATTATGGCATTATCTGCCTACGTATTATATCTACCTACGTATTATAGTGCAAAAATAGAACACGCATAATAATCAATTTCTCTATCAGGTTAAAATATAACATATATTTTTAACTGCTGTCTTTTTTCTATTTTTTTTTAAATTTAAATGTTGGCAAAACACCTACGCCAATGGTACGCTCGAAAAAATGGGTTTTTCGTCGTTTTATTTCTCTCTCTTCTTTATGAATACACTTTAATAATTTCTTTCAGATCAGTGCCTCTAATAAGTTTTATTATTCTGTATTTAATCATCAGGAATCATTCACGAGGCGCCCCTTGTAACAAAATGTGAAATAATACATAAAATAATATTCCTTGCCTAAAGTCATGCCTCTGTGCTGATTTTGATTGATAAATATACAGTGAAATTAGCAAAAAATTATTAAGATATTTCAAATTAAACCCTGTATCTTTTTCCACGGCAATATTTTATTGAAGCATATTCATTCCTATCGCTATATTACGGTCCAAATAATCTGCCCTCAGCCTATATCCCAATATTTCTTAATCACTTCGTATAATTCAGCATTTCTAATAAACTAGAAAAATGTAAAAATATTAGAACAAAACCCTTTTAGAAACTTATTGGATTTTTTTAACAAATGTTGATTATAATCATTCAACCAAGACATTTGTTCTTCCGAGGAAACGGCGAACAAAGAAAAATTCGTGAAATTCTAAGAGTCGCCAAGCCTCATCCTTGCTATATCAAAGGAAAAAATTATCTGGAAAATGGGTCCATCTTATAACCGAAATGTTGAAAAAAAGACATAGAAATTGATTGTGGTTCGATTTCCCAAGATAAATAACAAAAAGAATATTGAATATACCACAAGGAACATACAGAAGATACTTTCAGTTTATTGCAATATACCGGGAGATACATCAGCTTAGGAGATATTATAGGCGAATATAACGAACATACTAGAATAGTAAGCAAATGTATTATCTGATGCCAACATAAAGAATGTCAAAGTTTATTCATTCATTTTGTTAGAATCCACAGATGTATTATTAAAAATCATTCAATGACTTACATTTTTTGTGGTTTCTCAACCTCAATACATTATTATTATATAATGGAGGTAAATGTATAAAAAGCGATTTATTTCATCTTCAATAATACAAAACTTCATTTATAAATAAGTGAATGTTTATTTGAAGGTTTCTGTATTTCTGCATTTTTCAGTAAATGTGAAAAAACCGCTTATATTGAGTGTTTACGTTTGTTGACAGATGTTGTATTTCGACCAAATCTTTTATGACTATTGTGTTAGGAATACTTTATTTATTCGTTAAACTAAATTTACAAAATGGTGAATGGTTGCGTAGTATGCAAAAACAATGTACAAACGGTGATCATTTCACAGATAAGCAGCAGGTACTGAACAGTACTAATAAAATAACAAACTCATAATTAAATTACCGTTGCGATAAGCATGAACGTGATCGCCCGGAACCCATTCTATAGTGGGTAGTGAACTTTAACATTGGCATAGGTCGACCAGAACAGCTAGAGTGTTGCGAATTGTATGCGCGCCAGCAAACTTCTTGTTACGCCGACGGAGCTCAGTCGATAAAAGTCAGACAACGCACTTCGACAAATTTGCAGTGGCGAAGTTACATTTTTAGTATTCTTTTTAGTTAATCAATTTACTAGTATTTACAGTTTCGGTTCAGTTATACATTTTTAATATTCTGTTTTATTAATTATTAGGTTTAGTGTTTGAAGAGTATTTACAATGGCATTTAAGAGTAAAGTGAAAAACAGAGTTTCAAGTGGCCAAAGTCGTGAACTTATTGGAAATGTGATACAATTTATGCAGGAAGAAGCGAAGCAGGGGGAACACCCATTATAAATTTTTTGAAGGTAAGATTCTGCTACCAAACATCTATTAAAATAATTATTGTAATCCTTATTTCTTAATCCGAAGAAAAAAAGAGAGAAAATGTTTAAACAAAGTTTGATTGTTCAGTTTAATTTCATTATTTAATAATTGATTTTTTTATAATATATCCATGAATATTTGAATTTTTTTTTAATATAAGATCTCCTAGGTCACAACACCTAAAATTCCTCCAGAAAATAGGTCTGAAAGAACTACTAGTCTCTGAGACTTTCCTCAGGAACTAAATAGAAAAAAGTACTAAAGTTTCTTACTTATAAAAAAATATAAAATATTTTTTGTCAGCTGCTTTAGGCATAAGTTTAAATTCTGTAGCCCGCATTGCCAAGGAGAAAAAAATGCTGGAAAAAGGTGAGACCGAATCTTTCACAACCCTCAAAAAAAGGCCTAGTATAAAAAAAAACTGTTGCACTAGATGATTTGGAGAAAACTCACCTTAGAAAAACAATATTAGGGTTTCACGTCTCTGAACAAAGAATACATATTTTAAAGAAGGTTCACGCAAAATTTCATTTCGAATATGATTATTAGGGAGGAAGGAAGTCGAGAAATACGAGCACTTGGATTTCGCTGGAGAAAAACTGAAAGCGATAGAGCAATATTAGTAGAACGTGATTCAATCCGGCATTTGAGATTGGAATTTTTAAGAAAAATGAAAAAATTTAGAGAAGAAAAATGGCCGATTGTTTATACTGATGAAACCTATATTCACTTTACTCACGCACATGAGAAAAAGCGATGAATTAGGTTTTAGGAAATCTACTGGTAAAGGAGCTCGTATGATCATCGTACACGTAGGTAGCGAAGATGGATTTGTTCCTAGTGCTTAACTTCGTTGGAAAGCAGAGTGTAAAACAGGTGATTATCACGATCAAATGAATTACCATAATTACGAAAAATGGATCAACGAAAGACTTATAATCTTATTACAATAAATTGGATCATTCTATAAAGGAGATTAACTATTAGGACGTCGAAAAGATTAACATTTGCATTTATAAATATTTTTCGGAATCAGTTCTAGTGATGAGATATATTCTCAGAATAAAAAGAATAATAGATTAATTTTGAATTAGAAATACATATTATTATTAGGTACAATAGGCTGTTTCGGAAATATTACAATAGAGGGGGAATATGTACCTACTATTTGTATTGGATTATTTTGTTAGTACGCTACTGTTGCATCGAGCAAACGCGTTAATTTTCTATCTTTCTCTCTCTTTCTACGCGCACATTCTACACTCTAGCTGTTGAGGACCCGTATCTTTGAACGTTCGACTGTTCACGAGAACAGACACTTTTAGCTTGTCATAAGTTTTTACACGTATCCGCATCCGTATTGGAGTTACGTTGACGTAAAGAAATTGTCAATAAAACCTTTTTAGCAGAAAACGTATCGTTTCGTTCTGTTTTTAATTGTATAACCTCAAAACTTTTTTAGTTTTCTTTTTATATTTTTGTAAAAACGTAATATGGGGGCGATATTAAATAATCCATTGCTGTTAGACGAGGACGAAGATGATTTGGATGACCTATTTTTTATGCATATTTCGCATGACCAAAATATATTGGGTTATAATTAAACCAAACCAATATCAAAGAAAAAGAAGACCTGTAAAATAGCACTAATAGCACAGAATACTGATTTTGGTCGGGATACGGATACGTTTACGTATACGGAGTAGGGGACGTAACAATACGTTCAACGCATCGTATCGGCTGAGACGTAACGGGTCTACACATGCGCAGTTCGTTACGGATACGGATACGTGAGAAATTTAAGAGAAGCTATAAGTCTCTAACGTCGAATGAATTTTGTTCGTACGAATGATTTCACCCGAATCGAACGTTACTCGAAAGTTCAATAAGCAATATCTTCCAAACAAACTGGCGAACAACTTTGGAGATCTTATGTGCCATTTTTTAGGTGATGTGTACTGTAGAGTAGTTTAAAAAGCACGTGAGAGGAAGAAGATTACGTGTAGTTTGTGTTTATTTTCATTGTGTGTTTTGTAATTTCATTTTTTTACGTAATGGCAATGAAGTTGAATGATGCCCAAAAAGTCATTCTCTTGGAATTAATCAGAGAAAATGATCCCTCGAGAACTAACCAATTCACAAAAGCTGATGCCAGAAAATGGGCTGAAATTTCATAAACACCGGGGGGTGCACGGAAGAAGTGGGACTAATGGAGGAAGGTAAATATATTCTATAAAGTTGTAAAATTATTGAACCAAAAAATTTGCGGACGTGGCTAGACCTGAAAAACAAGGGAAAAGCTTATGTAGCACAGAAAAAGAAACACATTGGAAGTACAGGAGGTGGGCCATCTTTTTCCACATCAGATGACTATGAAAAATTCACTGACCTAATCTCATTAACAAATGGTATTGAAGGGACACATGAGATGCCAATTGATTTTGTAAGTAGAGTTATAGATCATATTGCAACAGAACCGGAAATACTAATAGATTATTCTGTACTACAAGATCCAAGTCTGATAGTAGGTACTTCAGGAGTAACCCATAACAACACTAAAAGTTTACCAAAATCAAACGATCATCTCTATTCAACTGATGCCGACGTGTGTATGTGTGGGTAAACTGTGTGTAAACCTCTTATAACTTCTGAACGGCTTGACCGATTTGATCGCAGTTGGTGTCATTCGAAAGGGCTTCACCAAACTTAGATTTCCTGTAAGTTGGAACCAATTTGGACCAGTGGATTTCGAGAAATTGCAAAAAAGGTGAAAAAAAGTTTTTTTTTCATTTTTTCAAAATATCTCCGAATTGGCTGAACCGATCGACCTCAAAAACTAATCAGCTCCTAACCTTGAAAACGCGCATCGATCGCCACCAAGTGCGTCAGAATCGGTTGATGCGTTAGTGAGATATCGTTGTCGGAAAAAATCGAAAAAAAGTGTTTTTTTGTAATAACTCCGAAATGTTTCATCAAATCAATCTTTTTGTTTCAAATTTTTCATAGAGCTCAAAAAACTACATCGATCGCCGCTAACCGCGTGAAAATCGATTAATTCATTCAAAAGTTATAGCAGTTTGAAAATTAAAAAAATCGTGTTTCATCAACCTTGATAAGACTTTTGAGCTCGAAGAGCTCAAAAGCATCGAATAGCTTTATCTTTGAGCTCGGGGAGCTCAAAATAACACAAAAATTAAATTTTTGAGCTCAAAAACATCGCAACTAGCGACAAAATCGCATGCGTTTGAAAATTGAATTTAGCGGGAAGTGGCAGGGATGGCCTTTAGGGTCAACCGATTTCCAGATTTTTCTCATTAGGTTTGAATGTTGATAAGTTCCAGGTGATATTACATTTATAAGTTTATGTATTAGTATCTATATATTTTGTGCGTTTGTAAAATCCAAGGTATGTAAGCTTCTCAAACTTACACGGGAAGTGACGAACGCATGTGATCGTAACTGATCAATTAGGAGGCAAACTAGAAAATATTTTTGGGTATGCACTATGCAGCAATTAGGAAAAGTCTACTCTTTTTTAATTTTCAATCCTGAATCACCAATAAAAAAAAATATTTCATTTGGATAAGTTCTATACACCTGCCCCATCACTTCAGAACTCGAGACTGTCTCCAAATATAACTATCATGGCTGCTACCAGGAAATCGACCGTCAATTTGCATGATTTTTAAGCTCTCATCACAAATCAACTGTACATTTATTGAATGATGATTTTTTCTATTAACATAAATGTGTTCTTCCTCTTGAGGAGCCACTATTGCAATGTTAGTACAGACAATCACACCAACTATTCCGGGGAAACCATATGTATTGGTGAAACGAGCTCTGGTTTCTCCCAATTCTTCTCTATTCTGAGGAAATTTTATGTATTGACGAAGCACTTGGGGATTATTGGAAGCTTCTGCTATACACTTACTCACAGAGGATTGGGAACAATCAGAGTACACATTTTTTCCTGTGATTAGTTGATAGCTTCGTTTACAAGTCGAACATTCGAGGTTTCGAAGATAATGCTCGAACATAACAAATGCACTCCCATCACATGAAATACGTTGGAGCATTTGGTCGAACGTTCAAAGATACGGGTCCTGGTCGTATTATAATTGACACCATAGAACTCGAGCTCCGTTGTCATCTCGGTGTTGCATATACAGAACGCTCGAACGGGGCTCGGTGCCTACTTCGCGGAACGTGTCCGGCTGGAACACGGTCATCATCATCATCATCATCTACAATTTACTGCCGAGCCATAATTATGGAACTAAGTAGGTTATCTCTGTGTGGAACGGGAGAGGCTCGAATCCGGCATAATATTAGAACGTGCGCTGAGCGAAGTACGGCATGGTCGCGGCCCGGAGTTGCATGAATAGGCCTTTAATCGGCCTGACTGAAAGCTAACATTTTACATCTCAAAGCTAGATCGAAACGCGGTTTAAGGCCTCTTTTATAAATCAGTTTAGTATTTGCATAAAAGGTGCATTAAGCATACAACGGTTTGAGTGATGATCCAGACATTAACATTGGTGTGTATATCGAAATACATTTCCATCTTAAAAGGGCTATTTCCATAAAATTTGCACCAAGGAATGTACGAACCGTCATCAATTTTAAACCGTACATAAATTCGTAAGACATTAAGATAACACAAATTTTATAGCCGGTTTGAAAGAAAATCAGCATACCGGGTGTACCAATCTTACGACAAAGTTCTATATATATATCAAAGAATGTTATTAAGAAAATTAGTAGATGTTTTTGAGGTCCATATTTTGAACTATACAGAGTGTTGAATAAATACGTTACAAACCATATATTATACTGAATTCGGATTACACACATTTTTTTGAAGCTATTGATATAAGGTTTTGCTACGACATACAAAGTCCTTTAAAAAGTATGGACACTTTTATGTGAAAATCGTAGGTAAATCAACGCTCTGGAGCTTAATGTACGTTGAAGAAAAAAATTGTATTTTGCCTAACACAGTTTCGTAATACGATGTGATTATATGAAAGCAAGAGTTGAATGTAACAAAAAATCATAAATAATAATAAATTTCAATAAACTGTTCGTTCTAAACAAAACAAGTCACCAAAAGTATAATCCTAACCGTAATAATAAACTAAATGTTTAAAGTGTTCACCGTTAACATCATTGCAATGTTGCAGTCTAAGTTCAAATGATTCACTAATATTTGTCAGCATATTATCGTTAATAGATCAAAATGCCGTTCTGATTCTCTCTTTCATGTCCTCTCCAGTAGTCAGGGGAGTTTTATGAACCTCATTTTTTATAAAACACCAAAAAAAGCAATCAACTTTTGTTAAATTGGGAGACCGAGCTACTCAATAAGTTGGGACCCCTCTTCCGATCCATCTGTTTTCTAATTCGGCATTGAGATAATCTCGTATAGGCACAGTATTATGAACAGGCGCACCATCATACTAATACCAACTAATACCACACTTGCCGCCGAATATTAAATGGAACTTCTTCTATTGAAAAAATAAAAATTTACACTATTCATCTTAAATACTTCTTACTTTATTAAAGAAAACTATAAAATGCAGGCGACAATTACTGCTATTTTTAATAACTAAAATATAAAAACGGTAAACGACTGAAGTTTATGTCAAATTCTGTCTTTATAATCTCTAGGTATAGGGAATGCGTAACAAAAATAAAAGTTACATAACCGAAGATTCTATTTATGCAATAAAATACAGGATGAAAGAAAATGAACGGTTCCGTCCACCCTGTACACAAAAGAGAAAATAATTAACGTACAGTAAGCTACAGAGTGTTGATTTAGCTACGATTTTCACATAAAAGTATCTATACATTTTAAAGGACTCTGTATAACGTAGCAAAACCTTATATCAAAAGCTTGTGAGCAAACTGAATTCAGTATAATATACAGGGGTTCCAATTTGAAAAATCATGTTTGGTTTGTAACAGATTGATTCAACACTCTGTATAGTTCGAGATAATTTCAAAATATGCACCTCAAAGACATCTACTAATTTTCTTTATAACATTTTTTGATATCTCTTAAAATAACCCATATACCGAACTTTGTCGTAAGATTGGCACACTCTGTATATCTAATAAAAACTTTGAAGGCGGTTTTATGAGAATGAAAAAAATGTGTATATATTACTGGGTGCTGAGGACAAATATTATAATTGTATACGATCATAGAAATTAAAAAGTACCACAAAATGTTTGAAATAACAAGTAGATATTGGTGAATTCTATAATAGACAACATTTTTTTGACTGCTCGTTCTCATTAATTATTGATTTAAATAATTAGACAAAGTTAAACTAGATTAGGAATTATTTGAATATCTAAGAGCTTGTTTCGAAGAAAGACATCAAAATAAAAAGAAGAATTGATAAAACAGTGAAACTTAATCAAGTCATGAGGTTGTGAATTATGGTGTCTCAGAAATCGAATATGTCAGACCAAGAGGAGGGACTCGAAAAGAAAAAATAAAAAACAAAAATGAAGAGAGAATAGGCATGATGACATTTACTAATAATCACTGAAATGATGATTTGAAATAATCACGTATTTTCACACTACACGTGCGATTACATTTAATTTAGTAAACATATGAATACAAAAAATAACAATCCGTCACGTTAAATCCACATCCGATCAGCAGCGCGTGACGTTATCCTTTTGTAAATATCATTTGACATTTTGACTCTAGCATTTTGCATGTCGTTTTTGTATCGCTTATATGTGATATTTCCTCATTATAAACTATTGAGAATTGCAGTTTCATAAAACCAAAAGTACGACAAAAAAAACAATTTTAAACAACGATTAAATAACAATAGAAGGCTGGTATCAAAGGCAAAACAAAATGATTCAATAGAGAATTACTAGACCTTTTAAATGAGGTGTGACGATACCTAATGCCATTTGAAAAAATGTAAGGGGTGTCTCCAGTAGGGAGGGGGTGAATCTGACGAATTAGCGCCAAAAAGTGTCCCCCTCAAGTTAAAAGTTGACGTGTTTCGGCATTTCCTTCTAATATGTCCCATTTTTGAAATATTAAGGGTGGGTCCTTTTCAAATGAACACAGTGTATATGCCGAAGTTACGTCTGTTACTAAGCCCTTATTACATTCGAAAGATCTACCACATCCAGTTTGTCCCAGTATTTCGAGTGCAAATATACTATAGTTTATTTCAGAAAGGTATAGAGTAATAAAACCTCATTAGGTATGCAAAGGGAGCACAGAGTGACCCAACGAATATTTAAGCCACTTTCATAGTTTGGCATTGATTTCATTGTAAAATTCTTTCTTTTTATCAAGTGCAGGTACTACCACCTGGGTTGGGGTCAATATATGGGATTAGCCTATTGTTATCCATTCACAAACACTGAAAATAGTGTGCCAAAGGCGTGCCGGTAGGATACTCGTAAAAAGAAAAGAATTTTATTTTAACAGTATAAAAATTAGGCATTATGTACATAGTATTAGGTACACTTATTTTGTATTGAACATTATACAAAAAATACATTATACAGAAATTAAATTATAAAAAATCATGATATTCTTCGTCATCTGAGGAACTGTCAGGTTAAATGGTACCTGTTAAACGCAAAACGTAACTGTATAATCTACTACCTAAGTAATCCCTACACAATATTTCGATATTGACACTTCAGGCCAGAAAACATACTTTTCCTAATTCTCTTACGCAATTACTTGAAATTTTAATATTACAAACAATACTATTTCAAGACCTACGCCTATGGCCGACACCGAAATTGAGCCGAACTGGACGGAATTCCCCATTTTATTATTCTATACCTTTCTGAAATAGACTATAGATGACAATGAAAGTGATGTTGAATTCAAATCACACGCAGTGAATTGTAAGGAGAGCAGCTATGAAACGATGCGAATTTTAATTAATTTAATAAAGTATAAAGAACACCAATGGAAAGTGTTTTTCTTTTGTTTGTGGGACAGAGGAGCAAAACTACATCACATTATGTAAGAAAAGAATGGCCTATTCGGGATGAGTATATTCCGGCCAAAATGAACATTAAACACGAGCTGATGGTAGATCCCAATAACATCACCCTACTACACCCTTTACTCATGAAAAATTTTGTTAAGGCGCTTGACAAAAAACAGTGATGCTTTCCATTATTTACAAAAAATATTTCCAAACATTACAGAGGGAAAATGAAGAGGGTATATTTTTTGGCCCACAAATCCGTAAAATTATGAAAGATTCTCAGTTTGAAAGTCTTTTAACTGTTGATGAAAATTCAAAATGGTTGTGAGAAATTTTTTGGAAAATAAAAAAAGAAAAAATTACAAAGACATTATTACCGATTTATATTATTTATTTTCCCTGAAAACGGAAGTATGAGTGATGAACAAGGGAAACGTTTTCACCAAGATTTGAAGGTTTTTGAAGAACGACATCAAGGATTTTGGGATGAAAACATGTTAGGGGATTACTGTTGGTCCATTATGAGAGAAACTGATTCAAAGAGCTATTAAAAGAAGACAAAAATTAGCCATTTTCAATTTTTTTTTGTATTAACACCAAAACTATGTATTTCTAAAACCAGATGTAACAGCATTTTTTTAATTATTTCTTCTGGATAATTCTACCTAAATAAATAATAAAATAACAACTTTCAGCTTGGGTATGAAAACCGTGTAAACTAGTGTTATTTATAGGTGTAGTAGAAGAATCTATAAAATAATGATACCTTTCAATATAGTTTCACTGTAATTATTATAATAACTTCACCAGCACACCAGCACCCAATCGGCGACCAAGCAACTAAAACCAAAGAACTAATGGTGGATTGTACTATTAGTACAATAAAATTGTACGGCACCGTACATTAAAGTGTGTCGTACATTTTGTACGACACACACACGTACTACCCATCTCTAGTATGATTCCGTGAATTCTTGGTCCAATCTACTTAAAATTTTGGAAGATGGAAGACGTGTTACGTTTGAAACTTATCGCCTAACAGGGTTAAAAAGGGGTAGAAAGTTATTTTAGGGGTGATTTGCATCGAAGTTGATATCATTACTCCTTAATGCTTTTGATTTTAATTACATTTTATTTTAACACGTTTGAAAAGTCAATTCGATTTTATTTAAAAAACGTTGAACTCACTTAAAAGCTTGGTGCAATGCAATACTCTTTAAAATTGGAATGTCAAATATAAAAGAATATTCAAATCGGATTAGAATTCGAAATTTCAATTTTATTTGTTCTTGAATATTTGAATGGAAAACTTACCTTAATATTTTAACATAATAATTGATATGTTATAACAAATAACGTAAGGAACTAATTGAAAATCATATTAGAACCATTTTCGACTTCTACAAAATAATTCAAATTACGTATCAAAATAATTTTTCAATTTACAAGCTGTCAAGTGTTTTAAGTGTTATGACATGGACAGACGTCATTACTATTCTAGTGATTTGGCGCGAAGTTTAAATTGTATTTTAAAAAGGTAAATTCCTCATTTAAAACCCTTATTTCTTGTAGAAGTAACATTTGGTGTGGATACAGTATATGCGTGCAAATATCATGGAGCAGTTTTTCAAAATCATCAGGCCTATTTAGAAATACAGTCAATTTTACAATAATTAATATAAAAACAACTTAGTTGGTGGGGGCAAGTCTGCAACTCGTGCGGAAACTGGATATTTTATAATCCTGTGACAAAATGATGAACCAGTCGCCTAGGCTTGTGGTTCATCATATTGTCACACTTGTATGGAATAATCTATTTACCGCACTGGTTGCATAATATACTATTTTCTACAATCATTAATAAAAGTGACGTTTTTTTAATCGATTTTCGTACATAAAATATGTATTTGTTAAACAGTTCAAGAAAGTGACATTAGAGTGAGATAAAGTGACATTAGGGTGAGATAAAGTGACATTAGGGTGAGATAATAGTAGTTTGTGCAACTAGTGTGGATATGATGGCCATATCGCACGAGGACGAAGTTTGAGCACTCCGCCTACGGCGTCGTGCTCAAACTTCGTCCTCGTGCGATATGGACAATCCACACGAGTCGAACAGTATATTTTTTCTACGACCCACTTAAGAAAAAATCTAGAAAACAAACACTATAATATAACTTCAAATTAAAAATTTTTAATAATTTTACTATTATTATTTAGAAAATATTATTTAGAAAAAAAATTTTAAAAAAATTTCCCAACGGGGAATCGAACTCTGGTCTACCGCGTGAGAGGCTGGGATACTTACCACTGGACTACCGATGAATATACTAATCATCTATCTATAACGTCAAATGTATTACATAAAAACTGACGTTTATCAGGAGTACCCTTAAATATTCAATTTATTCTGTTTCTATACGTTATACGTCTCCTTTGCGGCTAAGCGAATATCTGGTGAAAAATTATTTATTGATTCATCACTGGAATCACTCATTTTTACTAATATTTTTCTTAAAAACTATAGAAATATTTTGACGTTATTTTGACGTTTCTATGAAATTGAAAAAAGATTAGTTGGCGGGTACTAAACGCAAATGCTGATTGGTGGATTTCATATACGTTCTAGGATGTATATGAAATCATATCCGTTCAGTTAACCGGAAGGGCCTACATTTACATTCTGTAAATTGTGCGGAAAATGGATAATATACATGTGGGTGTAGAAAAAGTAGTTTTTTTAACGCTAATTTTAAATATTTCCGCTAAAGGCTCTGTAGATTGCACTCATCTGACATTTTACTTAGCATTTTGTCATCATAACAAACATAAACATTCAAATCGACGCCATTTTTAGTCCATTTGCTTGATTGTAGAAAAAATAGTGTATGCAATACATGCATAAAGTGTCTTTTCGTCACTCATGGAATTGACGCATGTCAACTTTTCAACTCGTGAAAAAAGCACCACTTTATGCACTTGTTGCATAAATAACTATTGAATTAAATCTGAAATTTTATTACACACTTTATCAAAAATCTGTAAAAAATAGAACCAAGGGTGCGTTTTTATTAAACATTAATTTTAAACATATTAAAACATTTCAAACTTACCCTCCCTCTATCTAAGGCTTTAATCATGTCCATATCAGTGATGTCTGATATGCCTCCATGAACTATGAGTACACTATTGTTAACTATGGTGCATAATGGAAGATATCTGTAGACTCCCTCAATGAGTTTTAGAAGATTTCCGTGATTTTTCTACAACAAACAAGTTCGTTTAAAAGAAATTCGTTGATACAAATGTCTTGTTTTCCTATAGTCTGTTTGAAATAGACAGAGAGTAATAAAACCTAATTTAACATGCGAAACCCTTACCGGATGGGCATCTAAAACTCCAGAATTTTAAAACGATTTACATAATATCATAATTCACAACTTTATTCTTTCATTTGCCTACCCAACCCTGTACAACGCCGGTCTACAATAGAAATCCCATCTCCGGGTCGCTTGTAATTGCAGGCATAGCCGTACCTTTAGGTAGAGCTGTCAGTAGGTATGGTATTAAATGAAAAACATGATTGCGACAAAGACTAGCCATATAATATAATATTAATTAATAATAATACATTCATTACAGAGTCAATTATAATAATATTTATAATAATCAATTTTGTACTATTAAATTGTCTAATTTCTACATTTGCTGCTCTTCTTTGATTATATGTTCCATGCATTTTCGCCATATCTCTGCATTAACTTGTTCCAGAGCTTCTTCAAAATGTGCACGGACATCTTTCATTTTATATGTGGTATTTTTCCTTGCCACCAATTCATTCACTTGAGCCCATATTAACTCTATAGGGTTTAGCTCGCAATGGTAAGGAGGAAATCGAATTATTTTAATATACCGGTTTTTTGCCACTCCGTCAATTGCCAGCAGTTCTTTTTTAAACATTTCCTCTTCAAATGTAATTTCTTTATCTAAATGCCTCTGAATGATTTCCATTTCTTTCAAAGCGGTGGTAGGAAATTTCTCATATCTCCTTGAATGATAAGGAGCGTTGTCCAAAACAATTAGCGAGTTGGGCGGAATTAGAGTTATCATTTGTGAAAAATACTCTTCAAAAACAACAGTATTCATATATTCGTGATAGTCTCCGGTGTGAATTGACTCAAATGCTAACAAACCATCTTTCAAAAACTCATCTGTACTTCCAATATGCATAATTATCGCTCGTTTTCCTTTTCCATAAGGTGTTTTTATTCCTACATATAAACCATCCAAAAACGCTTGACTGGAAGAGGTTACATTTTTATCTTGCAATATTTTCCCGACGGTGTAACCTTCGTTTAGCCATGTCTCGTCCAAATAGTAGATTTTTCTATTTTCATTGCGAAAATCCATTATTGATCGCAAATAATTCCGTCTCAAACATAAAATTTCGTATTTTTCGATCAAAAGCGACTTTCTGTTTACTTTTTCCCACACTAAAATTCCTCTCTCGCAAAATTCACAATTATTGAGAGTTTTAGGATCACAAGCAGGTACGCCCTTGGAATGGTCCTTTTACAAGGGTTTACTGCTCTCTGCCTTTTTCAGATAAAGTATACTCTAATATCGTTTTCCAGGAAAAATATTCATAAATATATAATAATTGAAATCGTTTCGTTGAGCAGCTGCGAGTACACTCAAAAACAAGAATTATTCGGACGAAAATATAACCACACTTGATTGCAATTATTAAAATTCTAGTTAAGTTATCTTAAATTTTAAAGGGTGCTCTAGCCATGGATAGCATGCTAGAATTTGTTTGAGACCAATCATATTTCATTTAACTTAGCTTCCACTAAAACTTTATAAGTATCAGTTGATAACTCTTGCTTGTAATGTGGTGACATAAATATAAATTAGGCAACACTGTTTATTCTCCTCTGGCGATTTGTGAGAAGATGGATAGAGGCAGATAGAGAACAGTACAGGCACGTCATCAATCTAAGAGCCCGATTCCAACCGATTCTCTTTCCAGTGTCGCACCCTATTCAAACTAATTGAAAATAACTACTATTCAAATTCTTAAAATATCCACCTAAAAGTCAAAGTCGAACTGTAACTATATCATCACAAAATTATTGAACGTATAATAAGAATAAGCCTTCGTCTAGAAACGATATTTACTGGACGCCTCTGAGTCTTAAACATGAGATCAGTTGCCAAGCAATCGGACATTTTCATTAATGACCGCCTGCACTATTCTCTATTTACGTTAACTCTACCTTTGTTTAATAATTTTTCTTTGCTTATTTTATATTTAACTCAGTACATTTATTATAAGTGATTAGATACTTTGAAAGTGACTTAACTGATACTATGGCAATGGCGCGACAGTGCTTCGTTTGTAAAAAATTTAAATTCTAACCTATCATTTCATAGGTGCTAGAAAACAATAACAACGCCTCTTTAATTTGGCTTCATCGGTCGGCGTATATAAAATTTTCGAGAAATTCAAATTTTAATTAGAAGAATTTGTGAAATAGTAATTAAAGCGAATTTTAAAAAAATGATAGAAGCGCTTAATAAAGAAACGGTTCTAGAAACTGAAATCTAAATAAACTCAAAAACGAAGCAGTGAAAGCAAAATCACTCGAATTAGAGAACATGAATGAAAGGTCTTTAGTGAAAATGGATTGGGAATATAAAAATGGAAAAAGAGGAATCTATTAGACGTCGATGTAATGCTACTGGAAAATATTACTCAAGGCGGAGAAAAAAAGGCACTTAGGCAGTATATCAACAAAAGTGATGAGATACAGGAACGTAAAAGAGTATTAGTAGGAATTCGATAATATTTTAAATATCGGAAGATTGTGGATAAATCAAATAAATTAATCGTTTCAATATTTACTACGTGCAATATTTCCAAAATTATCAAATGAATTAATTAATAACAAATTTCACAACAGAAATATAACATATATATATATATATATATATATATATATTGTAATGTTTTATTTGTTTTTTTATTATTTATCATTTAATTTTTAAATTTGAATTTTTATTACAATTTTTAAAATTTTTATACTTGCCCTTTTTCCAGCTAGCTCATATGAAAATCGGGAACAAGAAAACTCTGACTCTCTTCGAGTTCTGGCGCTAGTAAATTATCTACTGAGTTTATTCACAGATATATGTGACTTGAATCAATTCCTATTTTTTTTTAATTTATTAAGATTGTTTCTGAACTTTTTATAAATTAAATCTTCCAATATATTATTTAAATGTGTATTAATAAAATTTTGTGACGCCTATGGACAAACCTTTCTTATTATTTTAAATCACCCTGAAATAGAAAGCAGATGTCTCTGCCGTGTATGTTGAGTGTGGAGAGTTGCAAACAGTTCAGTTTACAGCAAATGAATATTGGCACAGATATAATAAAAATTGTTGTTTATACCTAATAAAATGGAAATCAATTCAACAAAACAGTTTAATAATAATAATTGTGATTGCCTTTATATGATATTTACATGAATATCAATTCAAATTTAACTAATACTACAAAAAATCGAGACAATTACACACATACAGTTACTTAACCTATAATTCAATGAAGAAAAATTTTAAATCTAAGGTGAGCTCTTGTTTAAGTTTTATCAAAGCTAATTGTTAATTATTTATGAAATTTATTTTAGATGTACATCAGATATATTTAGAATGCATATGCTTTTTATAAAATATTAATTGGTACCAATGAATATAACTAACCTTTTTCGAAATTAATTTGTCAAACTGGTTGGACGAGGAATTGCAAATTTGATGATGTAGACGGGATTGAACAGGAAGATTGAGGATTCTGATCCTCCTGGAACGCTGGACCAACTTCTTTATAGCTAACAGGTATGTTTTAACTTTTATATTATTTCTTACTGTTTTACTAAACCTTTCTTGGTCTTTTTAAAACTTTCTAACCAATTTCTTTAGTTTTAATATCAATTTTAACTTTTTAAATCTCAATTTCTTTACTTCTCCCTTTCGAATCTCACTCTACTCTCCTGTCTTCTCAATCAACAACCTCCGTTGCTATGTCATATTTCCAAAGCACTTGATTTTTTCTTCATAATTGTAAAATTTCATAATTTCTTGTTTATTGTCTATTATTGTCTATAATATTTATCCTTTCACTATTGTAATTCTTTCTACCCTGTATATCACTAGTAACTTCACTTATTTAACCCTTTAAATTGTTCTTTTTTAATAAAAATCTTTGAAAATATGATTACCTCTTAAATATCTAATATACAATTTTCTACTATCAATAATTTTATTTGAATCATGTAAACTCATAATAAATGTCCAATAAATCTTTCCTATTACATATTTTATATAAACTAATTCTAAATTTCATTTGATAAACGTTTTAAAATTTTATTATACTCCTCCAATCACAACACATCATTCCTTATTTCCTTAACAACCATTTCTGATATTATTATTCTTTGATTCGGTCTGTCCGTTGTGTCTTCCCCAAAGCATAAAATTTCTTGACAGTGACTTTCAATTATAATTTAGGTTAAAATTCTGCCAAAATATAATTTCTATTGATTATTAAATATTATGTATACTAATGATTCTTATTTCAGGTGTAGGTAATACATATCTGGTATGAAAAACAAGCTTTTCTTATTTAAAATACTCAAAATCAAGAATTATAAATTTAATTTGATTGTTACTTGATATGATTATGCGAAAAACATTATATTTTGTTTAACTCAAGGTAAGTCTTTCTGTTTTATTATAATCCTTTTTATAACAAGAAATAGAGCTGTTTCAATTCTCATAATCATTGACTGACACTTTTCAACTATTTTCTTTCCCAAATTTCATAATATTTTTACTATTAATGTGGTTTTAATTATTCAATACCATTTCAATATATATATTACTCGAGAGGTTTCACAAATAACATTTTCATCGTCAGGAGCAAATTATAGAAATTGATAAATAAACAAATAACTAAAATACGTTATTTTTAGATTTAAAAAAATTAAGTCTGTGATAATTTTGACAACTATGTGAAAGTTCAATGGTATTATTCAATGTGGGGTGATAATTTGATTCAATATTAAGTGCTTTGAATAATTTAGCTTATCTGGATGTTTATTTCTAAAGCAACTGAGATGTTCACTATATCTTATTCCAAGATTTCTTTGGGTTTCACCCATATAAACTGAGAACATTTATCTGATATTTTGCATCATAAAAGATCTTAATATGACATTATATCCTGTATAAAAATGATATACCCATGTAGATTAATATATGTTACATTTCTGTTGTGGAATTTGTTATTAATTGATTTTATTTGATAATTGTTGAATAAATATTAGCTTTCATGGCAAATTGCGTTAAATTAGATAAAAAGATTTATAACTAAAAATCATAAAATTTTATTACTGTTAAATATTTAAAATGGAACAATTACGAAAATAAATCATTACTATCACTTACTTTGTATTTAGATTGGACTTCACGGATGAATCCGTATCTAAAACAAACAAAAAATTACTAGTATTTCAACTGATCTCTCAAATAAAATTGTTCTAATAACAAACAAGACAGAGTTTATGGTTTCTTCATTGAGCTTTAATGTTGCAAACTTGCAAAAATAAAGCTTTACGTAAGCAGACGTTTCATCAAAGCAAAAATTTTAATACTATACTGGGTGTGGCAGATAAAACGTTGATTATAAAGATCTCGAGAGCTGCAGGTGTGAAAATTGCTTAGTTGGGGGTGAACTATTTAATGAAAATATTGCCATCCTTTTTTACTTCTAGTTATTCCGGAAGTTGTTTGTAACTTGATACTCTGAATATATTCTAATTTTAATAATATTAACTATGTTTTAAACTAGTTTTATTTTTAATTACATACATAACAATCTTTAACCGTTCTTGAGTTAAAAAATGTTTCACTATGTACAAGATGGACAAACAAAAACTTCCGACAGCCTTATCTCTTGTGGTACAGTTTTGACAAAAAATTATAACAAAAGTGGCCTCGAGACAGATTATTTACATATTTGTAGGTCCACCGCTAGATGACGTAATTGATTAATGAGATAATTTAAATAGCCAAATTTTATAAAATGTACCTATTCAAAGTACGAAAACAAAAATGTTCTTTTATCAACTTCTGATAATGTATTAAAAGTTAAATATGCTAGCTCACCTTTGATTCATAATAATGTCTTCGTGATTACCTCTGTTGAGGTATACGGAACCGGGTATGGTGAGTAAACATAAAAGAAGAATTAAGAACACTTCTAAACCTCGTTTTCCCCGATCTACAAAATCTCCGTTGAATACATATGGATTGTCCGTTGAAGGAAGACCATTCTAAAAAAATAGTTTAAATTATAAGAATCTTCTGAAAAAAAAATTCAGACCACAAGCAATAGTTTTGTTATAAGGAATGGAAAACAGTCGAATCTTCACTAATTCCACAAATTTTAAAGCTGGAGTTATTTGATACAAAATAATTTTGAGAATACATTATGATGTTTGTAAGGACCGATCGTACCGCTTACAGGAATTGTCCTGTTATCTTAACTTGAAGTTAGTCGTAATTCCTACCGACCCTTGGTATATATATGCCTGTTAAAATAGAAGCCCAATTGCCAGTCTACAAAATCGATTTAACGGGTAGCGGTAAGATCGGCCCTAAAGCTGTATAAAATATTATCCGATATACTACTTTGCTGAATATTTTATCTTTTTAGAAGATGATTGGTATGCATTTGGTCAAGAAAGTACCGGAAATTGATCATTTTGAAAGCCCACTTAAATAGATTATCGAAATTATTTTTTTCTACAGTCGCGCGTAAAATGACTAATTACTATATTCAAATGAAATCGTCGACAAATGCCGAGGATTGTTACTTTTCGCTCTAGTGGCAAAAAGGAAATTGTCAATAATTGCCAAAAATTTTGAAATATGGTCAAAAATGGTCAATAATTGTCAAAAACTGTCAAAAACTGTCAAAAATTGTCAATAATTGTTAAAATTTTGAAAAATGGTCGATAATTGTCAATAATTTAAAAAAAAATTTGAAAAATGGTCAAAATTTTTCAAAAATTGTCAATAATTGTCAAAAATGGTCGATAATCGTCAAAAACTTTAAAAAATTTTTGAAAAATGGTCAATTGTCAAAAATTTTAAATTGTTTTTGAAAACTGGTAAAAAAATTTCAAAAATGGACAATTACTGTAAAATTGGTCAATAATTGTTAAAATTTTGAAAAATGGTCGATAATTGTCGAAAACTTTCAAAAATGGTCAATAATTTTGAAAAATGATCAAAAATTTTGAAAAATTTTCAAAAATGGCCAATAATCGTCAAAACTATCAAAAATTGTCAAAAATGGACAATTACAGTTAGAAATTTTGAAAAATAGTTGATAATTGTCAAAAATTGTTAAAGTTTTTGAAATATGGTGAAAAATGGTCAATAATTGTCAAAAATGGTCAAGAATTTGGAAAAATGGTCCATAATTGTCAACAATTGTCAATAATTATCAAAAATGGTCAATAATCATGAAAAATGGTCTAAAATTTCGAAAAATTGTCAAAAATGGTCAAAAACTATCAAAAATGGTTAAAAATTGTCAATTATTTTTAAAAACTGTCAAAAATGGACAATTATTGTCAAAATTGGTCAATAATTGTCATAAATTGTTAAAATTTTGAAAAATGGTCGATAATTGTCAAAATCTATCAAAAACGGTCAATAATTTTGAAAAATTGTCAAAAATGGCCAATAATTGTCAAAAACTATCAAAAATGGTCAAAAATGTCAAAAATGTCAAAAACTGTCAAAAATGGACAAATTGTTAAAATTTTGAAAAATAGTTGATAATTGTTAAAGTTTTTGAAAAACGGTCAAAAATTTTGAAATATGGTCAAAAATTGTCAATAATTGTCAAAAATGATCCATAATTGTCAACAATTGTCAATAATTATCAAAAATGGTCAATAATTTTGAAAAATGGTCTAAAATTTGGAAAAATTGTCAAAAACTATCAAACATGGTTAAAAATTGTCAATTAATTGTTAAAACTGTTAAAAATGGAAAATTATTGTCAAAAACTGTCAAAAATGGTTAGAAATTGTCATCATTTGGAAAAATGGTCAAAAATTTGGAAAAATGATCACTAATTTTGAAAAACAGACAAAATGGTCAATAATTGTCAAAAATCGTTAATAATTGTCAAAAATCGTTAATAATTGTCAAAATATTGAAAAATGGTCAATAATCGTCAAAAGTTGTCCGTTTCCGAAAATCGATTTAAACACGTAATTTATAAAATCGATTTACCAAAAATCGATTAATATTACTATAAAAATCGATAACTAAAAATCGATAATAAGAAAATAATAATCGATTTATATGAAAATCGATTATTTTTCAACATCCCTAGTCCCTAAGGTTAATCATGATGAATAGCGAAAATGACGATCATTCTAGCACTCCTATTATAACCTAAGATTATATAAAAAACTGTTTTAATTATTAAAAGGGCGACTGTAGAAAAAATTATGTGTGCTTTCCGAGCGTAAAGTAAAATTGCCGCTTTCGTCGCGCGGCAACATTCTTTCTCAAGCGGCAATCTGTTACTTTACGCTCTAAATACACAAATAACTATTTTCGATAACTGTCCTTTACACTATAAAGAGTAATTTTATACGCCATTTTTCGTTTACTTTGCTTACACTGCTCTAGTTCCAGGAGTTCATATCTCCAATTAGTAAGTACTTAACATTCAAAGATTATCTATATATGCCCATGGTACGTATGCGATTCCTCAGGGTGCAGTGACCGTTACGTGATCCTACTACTTTCTTTATGCGACCCTTACTTGAGTTTAGTATTCCTTTAGTTTTTTGATCAGGAGTTTGCTGTGTGCTTAGGCACGTGGCTTCAGTACGTATGATGTTATGATTTAATCCACTGAGATATACACCCCCGTAATGCAGTTTTTGTTGCACCGACTACTGGTTCAAGACCAGTGAATCCCATTTCAGACCCTTTCCTGGTAAGGGTATCTGACATTTCATTGCCTAGGTACTATATTCTTGTACCACGGAACCCACTTAAGCGTTACTATATTGTTGTTAACCAGAGCTAGGAGTTTTTGTGGGCTGTCCTAGACCAGTCTGGATCTGATCTGGGCATACTAAAGATGTTAATGCTGCCTGACGGTCAGAAAGTCAGCCTCTACGCTCCCTTTAAATGTTCATTTGCGTGTCAATAGTGTTGATTTCCGCCTGGAATAGAGATGCGAGCTTCCCCAGGAATGCGTAAGCACTACACTACTTGGGTTTAGCACCATGGACTCCATCTCCTGTTACTCTTAGTTTTGGATCCGTTCTCCATCCTGATTGTAAGATTCTGTCTCAAGCGAGTTTGTGATTTCATCTGTAATTCGGGAATGACTATGGATGCTGGTTTCTTAGTGCCAGTTCCCATTGCACTCCAGCCCCCATGCATCCATTATCGTTTTCGCCTTGACGTGCAGAGCAGAAGGAGAGTAATTGAATATAACGAACAAGCCTATAGAATTTTGATTTATCCAGTTCAGCTTTTCTTCGAACTGTTTGTGGCAACCAGACTGAGACCTCTTGGGTAATATTTGATCTCACCACGGTTATATATAGCCAGAGTAGATTTCGAGGATTTAGTCTCCATGTATTACTTATCGCCCGTTTGGCAGCAATTTGGCGAGAAGTTGTGAATTCTAGGTTAGTCCCAGCTGCACGTTGAAGATGCCTGGCATTTTCAATATCTCAAGCTTCCTATTTATTGTGAAGGGAATGAGCGCAGTTTTTGAAGGATATTCCCTTAGGCATTCCTTCCCACGCCATTTCCTTACTGTCATCAGAGCTTGTTGAATTAGCTCCGATATAACTTGGGAATGTTTTTCCAGTTCAAGTATTGTCAAATCATCTGCATACACCTGGGTGGTCTGGGAGGTCTCTCACTGCTTAGTTTTTCCATGAGTTTATCTATTGGCCTAAATGTCCATGCCAGTGAATAACCCTATCCTTTCCTCTCGGTTGGAATACATCCAGTTACCAGTGATGCTTTGAAGGGTATGCAAATTACTGGAATTAGATTATTTTCCGCTGCTGCAGATGCGCTGGGACTATGTCATCAGATCCAGAAGTTTTTATTGTCTCTTAATAGAATCTGGTAGGTGTGAATATAGTAGAATTTCCAAGGTTTCGCTGCTAGTTCTTGTGTGTAACCCATTGGTTTTTAATATATTGCTTAGTATTTGACTTAAGACTCAAAAAATCCCCGTAATCCTCTGTTATAGCTTCAGCCGACTTTTTCTCTTTCCAAAACTCAAATCACCATTCGAGGTACCCGTTTTCAGTTGATAGAAGACATTCACAGCGAGTACTGAAGTCGATTCCTGAAAAGCCCTTAAAAAGTTTTGATATTCATTGGTGTGAGTGTATTATGAAGTCGATACAGTAAATTTTAGTGAATAATACATATTTTGTGTTACATTGACTAATTCTCGGCACCTTTTTGACATAGTATTTGTAAGACGCAGTCTCGGTTAATGGTACATGTAGCTTATAATACCGAACAGAACATTGATGGGTGGGAACCGTCCGTAGCGCAGAGGTTACGTAAGGGCTTCGTAGCTGAGGAGTTACGGGTTCGAGTCCCGATGGATTCGCTTTTTCAATGTTCAGAATATTCAGCTTATATAGTATTATGTACTCATATTGATAATTTATTTATGTACCATTTAATATTCACACTCCTTGGTGTGCAGCTTGCACTTAAAATTTAGTTAAACTTATTATTTCCCACAAATACCTAATAAAATATAATGTAGTATTGTATTTTTTTTTTCGTAAAGTGCTGTGCTTTTAAAAATGTACCTAATGAAATAAAAGCGTAAAAAGTGCATTTGCGTTGGCAATTTCAGCTATGTAACAACTAACAAGGTAATAGAGTTTGACGTTCCGTGAAATTTACCGTTTTTACACGCTTTATATTAGCTTCACTTGTTTGTATGTTTGTTTGTGACGCATTTAAACGCTCAGATTAATTCGAAAATTTGCACACTCGACCGATGACAATACAATATAATAGAAAAATAGAGTGTTATTAAATCTTTTTTCTACTCCTGTTTTATAATATACTTATTAAAAGACTAAAATCTGTATCATAATGATATTCATTATGATACAGATTTTTAAGCCAATAGGAATGCGACATTCGCACAATATTTAATATAGCCATGGATACCTGGTTGACATTTCTGAAATTAATTATATTAGGTGACACTTAATTTGACAGCTGTCAAATAATTTTGATTTTCAAAAGTTCCTTTCATTGTTCTTGTTTTTGATAATAAATGATAATTATTAATTAAATAATTCTTATTAATCGGAGTATAAAAAATATTGTATGCAACTTTCATGTAATGGCCATTAATACACTCGCATATTATATAAGAAACTCGCCTGCGGCTCGTTTCGTATCCTACAACATGCTCGTGTCTTAATGGCTATCATTACATGATCGTTGCATAAAATACTATAACTTGTATAAAAATAAATCTATGAGGTATATTATCGTTTTTGCTTGAAACGTCCTACTACTACTACTGGAGGCCAGATCAACGTTATGTTTTTTTTTTCATTATACCTTACTGAAAACCTTATCTTAACATGCCTATTAAAAATACCGAAAATGACCTTTTTCTACAACTGCTATTAAAAGTGACGTATTTCTCATACCTTACTTGATTTCAAAACCAAATATTGCTCATACTGTTAGAAATATTATTTCTCACGGCACTTTGCCCACGCCACATACATTTATATGGAGAATCAAATAAAATCGACAAAAACTTAGTAGGCTACTGTCATCTTTAAATACCTACTTAGTTGTCACAAAACTGTCAGATTATATTAGAAAATATGTTAAAAATTTTAAAAAATTGTCAAAAATTTTGAAATTTTGTATACTCAAAAATTATCAAAAATTAGGAAAAATGGTCAAAAATTGTCAAAAATGTCAAAGTTTTGAAAAAATGGTTAATAATTGCCAAATATTTTCAAAAATTGTCAAAAACTTGGAAAAATGGTTAATAATTGCCAAAAACTGTCAAAATTTTGAAAAAATGGTCAATAATTATAAAAGACTGTCAAAAATGGTCAATAATTGTTAAAAATTTTCAAAGATTTGGAAAAATTGTCAAAAATGGTCAATAATTGTCAGAATCTGTCAAAAATGGTCAAATATTTAAAAAAATGGTCAAAAATAGTCAATAATTATTAAAATTTTGAAAAATGATGAAAAACTGTCAAAATTTTTGAAAGTTGTCAAAAATGGTCAATAATTGTCAGAAACTGTCAAAAATGGTCAAATATTAAAAAAATTGTCAAAAATAGTCAATAATCATTAAAATTTTGAAAAATGATCAAAAACTGTCAAAATTTTTGAAAGTTGTCAAAAATGGTCAATAATTGTCAGAAACTGTCAAAAATGGTCAATAATTGTTAAAATTTTGAAAAATGGTCGAAAATTGTTAAAATTTTGAAAAAATTGTCAATAATTATAAAAAAATGTCAAAAATGGTCAATAATTGTTGAAAATTGTCAAAATTTTTGAAAAGTTGTCAAAAATGGTCAATAATTGTCAGAACCTGTCAAAAATGCTCAAAAATTGGCAAAAATGGTCAATAATTGTTAAAATTTGGAAAAATGGTCTAAAATGGTCAAAATTGATCGATAATTGTCAAAAATGGTCAATAATTGTCAAAATTTGGAAAAATGGTCAAAAATGGTCATTATATTGTGCATAAGAAGCAAACTTCTATAGGCGGTCCGACGACCGCTCACCTTTTCTTTTTGTTTTACTCACCATAAAAATAAATATTAAGTTACTTTACTTGTCTTCTTTAAATTTGTGCAGTTGTAGAAAAAGTATAGTGTGCAACATGTGGGGAAAGCTCAACTTTTCTCACGAGTGTGGAAGTTTGTGGCACGAGCCCAAAGGGCGAGTGCCGCAAACACACGACTTGTTGCACAATATACTATTTTCTACAACTGCTATGAAAAGTGACGTATTTCTCATACCTTACTTAATTTCAAAACCAAATATTGCCCATACTGTGAGAAATATCATTTCTCACGGCACTTTGCCCACACCACATACATTTATATGGAGAATCAAATAAAATGGACAAAATTTTAGTAGGCTTCTGTCATCTTTAAATACCTACTTAGTTGTCACAAAACTGTCAGATTAATCAATATAACGGAGAATTTAGTGAAAAGAAATGATGTTCCGGATTTGACCATACAAAATTGTACAAATTTCACCATCAACTATAATTATTTAACAGTATAGAGATGGGATACTTTAGTGTTATTTTTGTTTTACTAACCATAAAAATAAATATTAAGTTACTTTACTTGTATTCTTTAAATTTGTGCAGTTGTAGAAAATAGTGTATTGTGCAACAAGGGGGCAGAGTTCAACTTTTCTCACGAGTGTGGAAGTTTGTGGCACGAGCCCGAAGGGCGAGTGCCGCAAACACACGAGTGCTATGAAAAGCGATGATATATCAATATCGAAATAATTATCAATAAGTATTTTAAATTTTCATAATTTTTTCATTAAATAGTGGAATTAATTAGAAACACTTAGTTTCATTTAAAAAAGTAAATTAGTATGTCTTCGTAGCCGAGTGGTGTAGAGGTTTGGCTGCGAATATTATGAATTGTAGGCCTAGTGTTCGAATCCTGGACACGGTGTCCGTGTCATGTGACTTGTTTATTATCCACACCTATTATTCACTAGAAATATAAATAATAATTTTAAAAAAACTAAAAACCACGCTTTATATGGTAATCGAACTAAAAAGTAGAAAATAATTCTTAATTCAAGAATAAAATGATTAACGAGAAAATTAATGTCATTGTGGTAAAAGCGTGGTGTGCTCGATATAAATTGTTATAATTTATTACCAGTTCTATTCCGAAATGCAGAGTTAGTGTATAAATGTAGTACAAAGCACCCCACGCTATTACCACAATGACATTAATTTTCTCGTTAATCATTTTATTCTTAAATTAAAAATTAATTTCTACTTTTTAGTTCGATCACCGTATAAAGCACGTTTTTTAGTTTTTTTTTAACTATAATTTATTGTATTAAGCTGGGACTCCAAACATACACGCTTCGCACTTGTAAAAAATGATGGCTATTTAATCACAATAACAGTAATTTTTCTTATAAATGTTTGTCGTATAGGATTTATTTACTCAATTGTTTGGTCTACCTGTTCACATTCCTTATATTACCTGTAGAGAGACAGTTTTCGTGTTGTCAGTGCTAACAATTATTCAGCTGTTCCTTTGTAAGAAATTTCAGTAGCTTCCAATAAAAGTATTTTTTCTGTGACGGGAAAACGTTTGATATTTTATCACTGTTGTCAGGTAACAAAATATCACTTTTTATGAAATTACTTTTTTCCCGGGAAAAAAGTGAATATAGGTATATATCCGGGAAAAAAGTACTCACTTTTTTCCCGGGGAAAAAAGTAATTTCATAAAAAGTGATATTTTTTTCAATATTATATCGTCGTTTTTCCCGTCACAGAAAAAAATAGTGTATTATACACGGGATAAATATTAGATTTTAGCTCTCGGTTTTTTTTACATAACCTTGAGCTAAAATCTAATACCTTTTTCCCTTGTATAATAAGTAACTAGTATACCTTTGTGTATGAAATTATCCTCGACTTTTTTTATTAATAGTATTCCTTGAAATTCTAGTACTATCACTGAAATAATATTTTATCACTTCAGAGTTAACAGTTAAATTCACAATCTCATCTTTATCACAAATATAGGTAAAGACCTTAAAATTTTGACAGCAATTTTTTGCAGTCATTTCAAAATCTTATCGACTGTCTACTTGTCGAATTTAATTGAAACTGTCAGGTAGGGACAAATTTAAAAAATTTAATTTTTCCTGATAACTATAGCTAGAACGCTACCGAAACGTTGAAAGTAAGATTATAAAAAAAGTTTGTGGTTTTATTTCCCAAGAAAGTAACGGAAAAAATAATAAATATTCTACAAGAACATACAGAACATTGATTGATTGATTTATTATTTCGGCACCACCAGTCAGAGATTTCGAGACATCGGCAACTCAGCAATTAGGCTTTTTGTGCTCTTGGAGTACCATTTATGTGAAAGAGAAACGATTTTTATTTGACATCGATGACAGTATCATCACCAATCACACAATGAGAAAACTGTCGAAATAACTTACACTGGGAAAAATAATTATACAGTTTAAATAACTATACTTGAAAACTATGTAAACAGTTCTATTGCCAATAGAGCGTTTCCAAGTGGCGTCATCCCGCGCCATGTTGTCAGCTGATCACAGACAACCTTCAGAAAGATGGATGGAAATATTATTTTTTACTGATCTAAATATAAATCAAGAACAAGTTAATTGGTTTTGGTAAATTTGTGTACTAGTGTGTATTAGTTGTATGCTATAATAATTAAAAAGTGTAAAAAATCAATTGTTATGAGTTTTATCGTATTGTATTATTCGGTTTGAGGTTATATTAGAATTTAGTGTGAAGGTTGTCCGGTGACAGAAATTCGTCACGATGACGTTATTGGAAAGGGTCAATAAACAGGAAAAAATTTTGCTCTAGTAGATATCCCATGAAATCAGTAATTTGAGGTCATTTGATTGAACACAACCAATCATAACAACATTATACTGAAAACAGCCCATGGTCTACTAGAATCTACGTTGCCATGGATACATTTTGATTTATTTCGATTTTGACGTTTCAAGATATTTAATATTTCAAAATGTCACGATTTTGTCATAATACTGACGAGATGAAATTATAAAAGCAAATATACTATGTGTTTTTTTCTATAATTAGCAAAAAACTATCTATTCGAATAACCCTCGAACATTGATAAGTGCTCAAAAATTTTATAACAACTTTCTCAAGCTTGTTGCTGCGGCGTCGGTCTGTTTCCAAGCAACAAGCTTTCGAAATCTGTTATAAAATTTTTCGAACAATTATCAATTACTACTGAAAACTACACGAATAGAAAGGAAGAGGATATTCTGTGCTACATGTGTATTATTGATAAGTATGTTAAAACATAAATAGAGATCACAACATTACTTTTTCCATAAAAATAAAATAATCAGCAAGTTACAGATATTGATGCGAAGGACTAAAACTATCTATTATAGTTGAGCCTGCAAATTAATAGCCGAGGCTAGCAGACAGGCGAGACACTGGACAGTTTTTTGTCGAGGTGCATATTTTTTTCAGTCGACCTTCACAAAAAATTATTAATTTCCTAATGAAAAATCGGCTATTTTTGAAGGTAAACTTTTTCGTCATCAAACACTTTTCGTCCGCAAACTCTTTTCGTCCGCTGGTCCAAAGATAAGTTTCATCTGAGGCATCACGAAGAAATTTGTTTATTTTATCTCGTCTAAATACTCTAGATTTTTTCGCCTTGTTTTTTCAAAAATGCAATAAGTTTCGGAAATTTGGATATATTATGTAAACGTTTTAGCGAACCAAAAATACTTCAAAAATAATCGATTTTTCATTCGGATATTAGTACGTAAAATTTCATTTTTTGTAAAGATCGACGAAAAAATGTAATATGCACCTCGGCGAAAAACTGTCTAATGTCTCACCTGCTTCTAGCCTCGGCTATCAATTTGCAGGCTCAACTATAATAGACAGTTGGTACATAAATAACTATGTTAAACAAGAAAAATATATATACAGTTTTATCATTTACCTTGTGAAGAATAACTAATAGGTCATCGAACTTTCCATGTAAATCTCCACATACAGTCAATTGCTTAGTCAGGCCAGTAGAAGCATTATTAACATTGGGCAGCCTTTTTAAATGAGCTATTGATCGTCTTAAAATATCCGCCACAACTTTTGGATGTAACCTATAATGCTAAAAAGATATCTATTTCAAAAAAGTATTTTAAAATCTAAATATGTATAATAGCAAAGAATACACCACTTACAAGAAGCGAAACTTCCGATCATTTTTTGTATGGGCATGTCTGAAAATCGCCATTTTTATAATGTCATACTTCACTTTGTCAAATAATTATATCGCTGATATTTGAAAATTTAATCATTTTCTCAGTGTATTTACTAAGTTATCTGTCAACGTCGGTCCCTCAAGGTCATAAATTTTTGTTACCAAAACATCAAAGAAAATGCGTCGGGCTTCGCTTCTTGTTAGTTGGTGTATTCTGTAATAATAGCAAAGAATACACCACTTAACAAGAAGCGAATCTTCCGATTATTTTTTGTATGCGCATGTCTGAAAATCGCCATTTTGTTAATAAGATACTTGTCATTCTCCACTTTGTCGACCAATTATATCGCCGATATTTAGAAATTTAATAGTTTTTTCAGCGTATTTACTAAGTTATCTGTCAACGTCGGTCTCTCAAGGTCATAAATTGTGGTTACCAAAACATCAAAAAAAATGCGTCGGGCTTCGCTTCTTGTTAGTTGGTGTATTCTGTGATAATAGTAACAGTATCAGTGGTTTTGGGGAAATAAAAGTGTATACCTACATTTTTGTGTGTTCCATGTAAACATTGAGCATTATTGAATTTACTGTTTGGACCCTTACTTTGTGGAATCTACTCATATTAATGTTATAAATGAAACTAACTGTTTCTAATTAATTCCACTATTTAATTGAAAGATTTATGAAAATTATTAAAGGATATTGATAATTATTTCGATATTGACATATCATCGTCAGAATGACAGAAGTTACATTTTATGTGATACCTACTTGATGTTTAATATTTTGGCTAGACCAAATAGTAAGTGACCTATCTTGTGATTGACTTAATATATATGAATAGAGAAAAGAAGAAGATATGATTTTACAAATATTAAAGCTTAGGTATTATTAGCCCTATGGGGATATCCTGGATATCTTTTTCCCATTTAAGATCAGTATAACTGTGCAATGATATAGAAAACCAAGGAAAACTATATCTGCTGATCTTTACAATAGTTACTTAAGAAGACAATTTATTAGTGGAGAGCTCCCTAGATTTATCTGTTCATTGACAACTTCATATTGTGGGTCTCTTAAGTGTCTTCTTATTTCTAGTTCTTCAAGGAAATCTAGTTCTTGTTTCTTATCACAAATATGCAGTACTTCTAGTTCTGTGTTAGGTGTTAATGAATGTTTTGTGTCAAGAAGGTGTTTTGCGTAATGTGATTTATCTGGCTGTTTTAATCTGTATGCTCGTGAGTGTTCATTGTATCTAATTTCAAAATTTCGAATTGTTTGACCAATATAGACAGCATTACATTCTGGACATTTAAGTTTATATACTCCAGACTTTTTTAATGGGGGTATTTTTGTTTTTACATTTAACAATTTTTTACTTACATTGTTTTCTGTTTTAAAAGAAATTGCTGTATTTGTTGAACAAGATATTATCTTTGAAATATTATTAGAAATATTACCAGCATATGTGATGGTTTTGTAATTTTGTATTTCCCTAGTTTTTTCAGTAAATATTAATTGTAATGCCACTTTTTCCTCTTTTTTATTAATTAATTTATTTATTATATGTAATGGATAACCGTTGGATGTGGCTATTTGCTTAATTATATTAATTTCTCTATCAAAATTATATTTGTTCATAGGAACTGAAAATGCTCTATGTATCATTGAATTATATGCTGCTAATTTATGTGACATGGGATGATTGGAACTATATGGTATAGTCACATCAGTATGTGATGGTTTTCTGTAAATTGAAAAATCAAGTATATTATTGACTCTTTGAATTTTAATATCAAGAAAATTGATTGAGTTATTTTCTTCAACTTCTAATGTAAATTTAATTTTCGGATGTAAATTATTAATATGATTGAACAATATATCTAATTGTCGTTCACTACCTACAAAACAAGCTAATATGTCATCTACATACCTATACCAAAATAATATATTTTTTGAAATGTTACATTCAAAGATTTTTCTTTCAAAACTGTCCATAAAACTGTTTGCTAAAATTGGTGATATAGGGCTTCCCATTGGTAAACCTTCATTTTGAATATATACCTTATTATCAAAAGTAAAATAATTCTGATTAATACATACATCAAACAAATTAAGTATATCTGATATTATTCCTGGATTGATATTTTTATCCTCTAGTAATTTTTTAACAAGTGTTATGCATTCTTTAGGAGGAATTTTAGAGAACATATTGGTAACATCAAATGAAATAAGTTTAGAGTTATCTTGTAATTTGTATGTTTTTAATTTTTTGATTAGTTCTATTGAATTTTCAATTGAGTATTTAGATATACCTCCATAGCTATTAAGTATATTGTTTAGTTTTTTAGCAATTTCTTTTAAAACAGAAAACAATGTAAGTAAAAAATTGTTAAATGTAAAAACAAAAATACCCCCATTAAAAAAGTCTGGAGTATATAAACTTAAGTGTCCAGAATGTAATGCTGTCTATATTGGTCAAACAATTCGAAATTTTGAAATTAGATACAATGAACACTCACGAGCATACAGATTAAAACAGCCAGATAAATCACAATACGCAAAACACCTTCTTGACACAAAACATTCATTAACACCTAACACAGAACTAGAAGTACTGCATATTTGTGATAAGAAACAACAACTAGATTTCCTTGAAGAACTAGAAATAAGAAGACACTTAAGAGACCCACAATATGAAGTTGTCAATGAACAGATAAATCTAGGGAGCTCTCCACTAATAAATTGTCTTCTTAAGTAACTATTGTAAAGATCAGCAGATATAGTTTTCCTTGGTTTTCTATATCATTGCACAGTTATACTGATCTTAAATGGGAAAAAGATATCCAGGATATCCCCATAGGGCTAACAATACCTAAGCTTTAATATTTGTAAAATCATATCTTCTTCTTTTCTCTATTCATATATATTAAGTCAATCACAAGATAGGTCACTTACTATTTGGTCTAGCCAAAATATTAAACATCAAGTAGGTATCACATAAAATGTAACTTCTGTCATTCTGACGATGATATGTCAATATCGAAATAATTATCAATATCCTTTAATAATTTTCATAAATCTTTCAATTAAATAGTGGAGTTAATTAGAAACAGTTAGTTTCATTTATAACATTAATTGAGCATTATGATTATTACTTTCCCTTAATTTAATCCACCCTCTCAAGATAATCAGTAATATAATCGTTTATACGTCTATTCAAACCCCCTTTTAGAGAGTACGAAAATTGTATGTATAAAATATATATTATTTAAAAGGCAAAAATGATTGACTGATGTATCAACGCACAGGCCAATACAACCCTTAAGGCTAGAAAATTGAAATTTCGCACACGTATTCGTCATATCTATGACGAAGGCATCCACTAAGGAAGGTTTTTTCAAAATTCAACCCCCAAGGGGGTGAAATAGGGGATAAATGTTTGTATGAAACTCTTTATTCCTTGGACATATTTGCTTGAAATTCCGTATGGATTGAGTAAGGCATAAATAATGAGTTACGTATTTCAGCGTTTTCCAAAATTCAACCCCTAAGAGGGTAAAATAGGGGATGAAAGTTTTAAATAAACGCACATGCCAAACCTTTTGGGCTAGAAACTTAAAATTTCGCACACGTATTCCTCTTATGACGTAGGCATCCACTAAGTAAGGATTTTCTCCAAATTTAAAAAATTTGTTTAGTATTATACCTACTGGGTGTAAAAAAAAGTAATCTATGTATACATATTAAATACTTTGTCCTGAATGACTGACAGACTGATCAACGCACAGCCTAAACCTCTGATCGTAGAGACCTAAAACTTGGAGGGTGTGTTCTTTTTATGACGTAGGCATCCGATAAGAAAGGATTTTCCGAAATTTTACCCCTAAGGGGGTGAAAAACGGGGGCAAAGTTTGTATGGGACAACGTGATTTCTTGTTGCAATCTACTTCAAATTTTGAACAAACATTCTTTAACAGAATTGATGGAAGACGTGTTTCGTATTTTATTGAAACTCATCGCCTAACGGGGATTAAAAAGGGGTTTTGGGGGTGATTTGCATCGAAGTTGGGTATCAATACTCCTTAATCCTTTTGATTTAAATTACATTTGAAAACTCAATCCGATGTTATTCAAAAAACGTTGAACTCACTTAAAAGTTGTGCAACAAAATTGGAATGTCAAATATAACAGAATTCGTAATTTCAATTTTATTTGTTCTTGGATATTTGAATGAAAAACTTACCTTAACATTTTAACATAATAATTTATATGTTATAACAAAATTATAATTAAAAGAATCCTATTAGAACCATTTTCGACTTCTGAGCAGACGAAGCCGCGGGCAAAAGCTAGTTATTAATATATCGTGAGACTAAGTAATAATAACAAAAGTATAAAGTCAATCTCTGAATATTTCACAGAAGGTTTTTGTTTCGAGATCATTTTTATTAAGCACTTAAGCAACTGTATAGATTTTTTCCCATTAGCCAACTTTTTCGCACCAATTATAACTAATTATTTCGTGAATTTATGAAATATCTAAGGCGGGTAAGAGGAGTCACGAAGATGGATAAGATGACAAATCTTGAAATAATGCCATTTATGGAGTTCATTGAGCAGAGACAATTTAGTTGGTGGGGTCACTTACGAGGAAGATTCAAGTCCAGTTAAGAATGTGTAACGGTATAAATCGTCACTCGATTTTATGAATATTAAAAGTGATTTTTACTAGCTTAAATACCGTTAGGAGGACGAGTAGCTACAACCATCGTGGTGGATTTAGTTTAATCACACGGATTTTCACATCGTTTAAGCGACAATTTTTGTTCATTTTAGCGAGCCGTCCCCTTTGACTCTTTATAACTTCTGTAGTGGCCTTGAATATAAAATTAATAATTTTTACCATCTGAGATATCATTTAACAATTAAGAATAAAGCCCTCTCTGTCTGTGCATTAGGAAAGCGTGATATGTGGCTTAACGTAAGTCTGAGTTTGTCTTTGCTGAAATTTGTCAAATTGTATTCAGCCTTTTAATGTTCTTTTTGGTATCTAAAGCAGTCGAGAGAAGACCTGTTGTCTAAAATATTTTTAATGTAGGAAATGCAATACATGTACTTCTAACTTTGAATCTTTTGCCAGTTTACAAGCAAAAATCGACAAAATTGATGAGAAAACTACTGAGATAGATGTGAAACTGGCGACTATTGAAAAAAAAACTGTCAACAGTTGACTACTTTTCATCCGTGCAATTTACTGATAAAATTGCAAACGAAGCAGTTGACCGAATAAACCGCGCAATGAATGTTTTTGTAAGAGGAGTGCCCGAGATTGTTGGAGATATCGAAGCTAAAAAAAAGCATGATAATGATATTATTCGTGAAGTTTTGCAAACTGTAGAATGTGACCAGGTTCCGTTTACCACATTTAGAGTTGGCAAAGCTAATGACAAATTTCCCAGGGCGATAAAGGTAGTAATGCAGAACGAACATGATGCAAAACATATTTTACGAAATAAGAAGAAACTTCTGCAAAAAGAAGCCACGAAGAAGCTTAGTATCATCGATGACTAAACACCGGTTCAAATTGAATGTTTAAAAGAACTACGCACAGAACTTGATTTAAAGACACAAAATGGTGAACGATATTTGACTATAAAATATATACAAGGTGTCCCAAGGATAGTGAAATTTCGTCGATGATATTGGAGCGTCCTGTTTTTACGATTGGCTACTCTTATACACGAATCTGGCTACTCTTAACTCTAAATTTAATGAATTGTTATGTATTACACAAGTCTTGAAACCAAAAATTATTCTTATCTCTGAAACTTGGTTATCAAAAGATCCTGATTCAATGTACGATATCAGAGATTACTCTCTGTATAGATGTGATCGACAGAATCGTCGGGGAGGGGGTGTATGTTTTTACTTGTCTTCAGATATTACAAAACATTTTGCCGTTAATCCTCTTGATGTCTCTGTTAGTAATATGGAACTTTTAGGTTTAAAAATTTCTTCAATTTCGTTTGTGCTTCACATAGTTTGTGTTTATCGACCTGGGGACTCTCAACTAGCTGATGACATTTTACTCATCGAAAATCTTCAGTATTTATCTACTCTCGAAAATGTTGTCATCATCGGCTACTTTAATTTTCGAGAAATTTCTTGGCCATTTACTGTGGCACCTGGGGATGGCATGAATTCTAAAAACCGGTTCATGGACTTCATCCTCAATTCTAATCTAAATCAGCTTATAACTGAACCAACACGTTTCAGAATCAATAATATACCATCTATCCTAGATTTATTATTTACAAACGACGAGCAACTACTGACTGAGCCCGTGATAGGCTCACCAATAGGTATTTCTGATCATGCAGTCATTACAAGCCAAATACAATTTAATGTTGACCAGCCATCTAAAAACAATAATGCTACAACATTTAAAATAACTGATTTTGAGAACCTAAACCGCCACCTAGCTAGTATTGATTGGGGACAAACTTTAGGTGTCTCAGGGGATCCCACTGTAGTATGGGATACATTTACAGGTATTGTTGCGGCTCTTAAAAACAAGTATTCTACCAGGAAAGTGGAGTACAAAAATAAAGTAAAACCGTGGATCAATGGTGAAATAATTTCCTTGATATAAAAGTAGATTGTGGCGGAAGTACAAGCGTACGGTCAGTCAAACTGATTTTGAAATTCACAAAAATTTTGCCAAAGATTTGAAAAAGTCTATAAAGGAAGCCCGAGAAGTGTATGAAGAGTCTATAGTATGCAGCGGCAACCCTAAAAAATTATACAAATACATTCGATCATCATTGTCATCAAAAATATCCATTCCTCTAATAAAGAAAGATGACGGAATTGTTTGTCAAAATGACACTGACACTGCCGAAGTTTTGGCAGATACTTTTTCTGAAGTTTTCTCTACTGAAAATAACAAAAATAATTTACCCGACATTCTGCCCACGAGAGTAATTTCATCCTTAGAACAACTTAATTTTACTCCTGAAACTGTCAAATGTCACCTTCATAAATTGAAAAACAACTCTTCTCCTGGTCTCGATCTAATCTCTCCTTTACTTCTAAAAAGATGTTGTAATGCTCTCGCTTATCCTTTGTCTATAATAATGTCCTTATCTTTTAATATACACATACTGCCTCCTATCTGGAAAACAGCCTCGGTAACCCCAATTTTCAAGAAAGGCAATAAACTTGACCCCAATAACTACCGCCCCATTAGCCTTACACCAATCATCTGTAAGGTTATGGAATCTATAATTTCAGAATATGTCAGTGAATTTCTTTTGATCGAAAAAATTATACCCGAACAACAACATAGATTTGTAAAAGGACGTTCAACAATGACGAATCTACTTTGGTGTGTTAATGAATGGACAAAATCTTTAGACAAGAAAATCCCGACGGACATCATTTACCTAGATTTTGCGAAAGCGTTCGACCGAGTGCCAAAACGAAGATTACTGCATAAATTGGAACATCTTGGCATACGAGGTGATCTACTAGAGTGGATTGACTCATTCTTAACAAACAGAAAATTTTGTCTGAAAGTGGGAAATTGTTTTTCAGCTGAGAATCCCGTATTAAGCGGTGTTCCGCAGGGATCAGTACTGGGTCCGCTTTTATTTATAATATACGCAAGTGACCTCCAATATCATATTCAATGCAACAAAGTTTTCTATGCCGACGACTCGAAAATATTCGCCGATTCATCATTTCATATAAATCTTCAAGAGGACTTGGATTCGATCTCTAAGTGGTGCTCAGACTGGATGTTGCCTCTTAATACAGATAAGTGTGTTGCTCTCTACATGGGTAAAAACAATCCGCGACATAAATACTTCTTAAACGGTCACGCCTTAAGTGAAGTGAATTCTTATAATGATCTCGGTGTTACAATTACTACAGATTTGAGTTGGTCCGAACATATTGTAAGTATTACCAAAAAAGCAAAAAGTAAGCTGTACCTCCTCAGCAAGTCTTTCGAATGGATGTCATTGCATAATTCAACTCGTTTATATAAAGCTTATATCCGTCCAATTATGGAGTATTGTGGAACTGTGTGGTGTCCGGAACTTGTGCGGGATAAAGATCTTCTCGAAAAAGTGCAGCGTCGATCAACCAGACTATCATTCGGGCGCACAAGACCTAGTTATACAGAAAGACTAAATATAATGGATTTACCGACCTTTGAACAACGTCGTCTTCGAGGGGACATGATAATCACCCTTCGCATTTTAAATTTTAATTATGGTAACTTAAGAAGCATATTTAATGTGGACATTGATAATCGGCTTCGAGGACACAAATGGAAGTTGAAAAAAGAAATATTCACCTGTCTGACAAGGCAGCATTTTTTGAGTAATCGTATCTTTTCAACATGGAACCATCTACCTGAGGATATTGTAACGGCACCGTCTGTCAATATTTTTAAGAATAGACTGGTCGCTTTTCTATTTTATAATTAATTTTTCTTTTTCTTTTTTTTTTAAAATTTTCTAATTACTTTAATCTTTGTAATATTTATATAGTATAATTCAGGGCTTATGGATCTTAGGATCCCTGCCCGTACCTTATTGTAATAATAATAATAATAATAAATTGTGGGTGAAAACCATAATTTTTCATAATTTTTCATTCACTGGATGCATCAGAGTCTGATAGTATGTATTAATGCTTACTAATAATTGCATTTAAAGAAATGAATAGGTATTTAGCTGTCTGGGACGATGCGGAATACTCTGGAGACCGACATTGTTATTATTTTTTTTTCTTCCCTTTTCCTTCTACATGTTTTTTATACCGGCAGGAATTATACTATTTCGTAGTTGTGAACAAATTAGTTATTTGTTCTAATATTATATTTGCTTGGCTATGTGAAGTTTGGTAGCACATAGTACAGTTTTTTCATAATTTATGTTAGTTTTTTAATACATTTCATCTAACCGTGGTGAAATGCAGGATTTCTGTTAATAAAGTATGAACCACGTTAAGTAGATAGTTCATTACCTTGTATAATTCACAGATTTCCTGTATTTCGTCACATGTCGTGTACATACATGAAAACTTACCCATGTGAATGAATTTTTTTTAGCATTTTTCCCGCAGGTAATTTTTTCCGGAGGTAATTTTTTCCCGGAGGTAATTTTTCCCGGTTGTAAATTTTCCCGGATGTAATGATTTCCGGATGTATTTTCGTTCCTGAAGCATTCTCCTTGATGTGCATTTTTTTTTCATCCTGGCGGAAACCTATCTTACTGAAGTATTGGAACTAAATTATCTGAAGAAATTGATGCGCTACTAGAAACAACTTCGCTGAGCCGTCAGCTGCAACCAACAAGCAGGGAAGTAGCGCACATTTTGTCTCAGCAATTTGTCCCTTGCTTTACACTGTATAATTTAGTGCAAGTGTTAAGCACTTCGTTGAATTTTTCTTGATGATAATTTTATAAACCATTCAGGCATATAATTTAGTGGAAGTGTTAAGCACTTTATTTCATTTGTTCACTATTGTAATTTTATAGACCCTTCAGGTAATTATTTTATTTGATTGCAGCTGTAAATTTTTTTTTGTCATTAAAGTCAATTTGTAAATCTAAATAACTTTAGTACCTTTCCACAATCCTCATCAGGTTATTGGACAGAAGCTATTGAATAGAACGAGAAGCAACTAATAATTTTCCACGTGGCGCCCATTTTTCTTTCCTCATAATTTATCTTTGATATTTTGTTTTTTTTATTGAACTCTAAAGTAGACTTTTACCCGCGAACCGGTAAAATCTACCCTGGAATTGTATTAACTCTGTAAAGGATCCACACTGAGATTTGACTAGCCGTGGTCATACTTTAATTTTTGAATTTTTTCCATCATTCAACTATAGTAACAATAACAAAGGGTTACACATTTTTGGGAGACAAAAATAGGTAAAACAAAAAAGACGATAAATGTATTAGAAATATATTAGAGACAAGAAGCACCACATGGAGAGAGCAAAAAGAACAGCAATAAATAAAAAGGAATGTATACAATTTATAAAGTAGTGAACATTGTTTTTCTTATTTTCCCTTCCATTTTGTTGCGCCTTCAAAAAATTTAGCAGGAAATGCAATGGATGCGACTTTTTGTTCCAAAGAAACAATGTATGTGACGTGCGGTATTTATGGTAAGCGGCATTGCGGCAATTTTTTGTAATTTAACTTAAGATTACTTCAGTGAGTAATTATCACCTGACAAGTGACAAGTGCTTTTGGCTGAACATTATGAACAGGCAAGCGGAAGTAAATTGCTGCGCTCCTTTCGAGAACATTAATAGGTCTGTTCCAACCACAATCAGAAACTGTCAGAAACGATCAGAAAATAACTGGTTATAGCAAACAACGAGTTTACTTTCGCGTAATTCCTATCACTGTTTGCAATGGTCGACTATTCTCTGATCGTTTCTGATTGCGGTTGGAACAGACCTATCGAAAAGACGCTTTGTGTACTATTTATACGCGGGTCTTTGAGTGCGTAAACAGTTAGTTCGAAATTAGTGAGTGGACAGTAAAGAGTTAGTTACAGAAGTTCTCAGTAATCGGACAGTGAATGAAATAGTGAAGATAAATAGTGTAATAGTCAAGTGGTGAAAATTAATTAGAACTAATATACCGAGTGTGAATAAATTAGTAGACATTAAGTAAAGTGTGTATATAAATATTTAATACAGTGTATGTTCCTTTAAATAAATATATAGTAATTAGCCATAGAGTGATTAATTTGATCCCACAAGTAAAAACTATTTTAAATAAATAACAAAAACATTACAAAATATTATGTTGTGGCACGCCTTAGAGGTTTTGGATGAAGAAATTGAAACACAAAATTAAACTTAGAATAGATACTGTTCGATAATACAATTAAGTGTATTATGTAATTCCTCACAAATATAATAAAACGAGCATGCTATGAAAAGACAAACTCCAATTTGCCAGGTAGGAATAATACTATTAGAATATTACGAATTTTGCGTCATAACTTGAAATAGGTGCTAATTCATTAGCTTTGTTTGAATTTTACGACACCCCATTTCATTCATCCATTTGTTGGGGTTGGGCCCAAATGCCCAGGCACTTGTACTGAATCTTTGTACCACTTCCCATGTTATCTACTTTAATTCTAAAAGCTTCGTGTCTTCTATATATGCAACTAGTTTGACTGGGGGGGACTTTGAGTAGTTTAATGGTTGTATTATTTCCTTTCCAAAGTTCTTCTGTCTGAGTCCTTGTTCTCACAGAAGCAGAGTATTCATTGGTTGCTTGTCTAGCTTATTCAGTAAACTCTTTATATAGAGATGACCTTGTGTGAACCTCAATTTGAATTGGTTTAACAAAATTACATTTTTGTTTAACTGTGTCCTAGAAAAGCAGAGAAATTCAGTTGATCTACAAAATCGTACTCATTTAACAATTTACTGTTAGAAATATTACTGCCAACAGAATTTCTTTTTTCAAATGTTGCGGAACATTTTTTTTAAATTGAAAATATCTAAACTAATTTCCTAAAGGACATTTCTGAATAAAACTATTTTGATATACGCTGAAAGCTCATTATATCATTCCATTCTGCAATGAAAAATAAACTAAAATTATTCTAATAATTTGGCTCAAATAAATGTTTCAATTAATCTAATTTTGATCAGTAACAATAGGAGAAAGCGTCCAATCTACAATATTTGATGGAAAAAACATAATTTAGCTTTATATAAATTAGAGGTATTGGGAACATTGCAAATAAATGCGGGTATTGAGAGAATTTAAATTATTTAATACAAAAATAAATGGATTTTCATTGTGATTGTAACAATGTGTAAAGTAGAATATTACTATAGTGGCGATCAGAATGTTTTTAAGCGGTTTTATTTAGTTTGTCCTTTTTTTTATTTTTTTCTCTGTTTATACAAAAAATATAACTGTTTGTAATTCCACACAGTAAGCTATCGAATTTAACTATAATAGTATATTATTCAACAAGCATATAATGATGGCTGTTATTCACGATGGTGCGAGCCGCAGGCGAGTGACCTAAACACCTAAGTGAATAATAGCCATTATATGCTAGTAGAATACTATATTTTGTCCACGTGTATTAATTACCTGTTTATAAATGAATTAATAGTTTTCCCTCTTCTCCAATTTGGGAAGGGATTATAGGCTTTCAAATATCATTTTTTCTATTTCTCTGGCAATAAATTTAATGATACTATTTATTCTGCTTCTCTTATTTTTGGCGGGGTGACATTCATTTCAGTGTCTGATTCGCTTTCCATCTTACATTTTCTAGTAATTTCAATATCAATTTAGTATTATAATTACAATTTTTACAATTAGCTATAAAGGCGGATTCATGCAACGTTCATTATAATTACATTTTCATTATATTATAATTACAGTTAAATTACATTTTCACTTCCTAATGAAACCAGTTCATGGAAAGTTTTAATTATGTATGTATTTGCAAATGCACATAAAGATGAGTATATTGACGTACCAAGTCAGTTATTGTTCCTTGGTCCATTGTTATTTTGGAAAATTATCAACAAAAATGCCTTCAGGTGATTTTATTATTATTGTTCAAAATGATAACACTGAAAACTGCCAAAACATAAATCAAAACAAACCTGGGAATGACAGCTGAAACATTTTTGGCGCATGCGATTTCATTGTTTTCACTAAAAATATAATGTTATTATAATTTATAGTTGAAAGTAGACCAGCCCCTTAATGAAATAGTGCAATAATTGAAATTCAATAATGTGGTTGTATGAACATCATATACGAAACTATGGTTATCAACTTTTTATAATGTAAATGTAATTATAATATAATGAAAATGTAATGATAATGAACGTTGTATGAATCCGCCTTGAATTATTTAAAACGTCACTTTTTTAGTTTTGACATACGATTTATAGTCCATTTTCAGTGGGCCAAAAAAGAGGCCACGCATGGATTTTGTGCTGAAATGTTTTTGTGATTATATTCAGTTAAATGATGATCTGGGGATCCATTTTCGTGAGGTTGGCATTTTGGCAAACAAATTTCAAGAAAAATACAGCTACTTTTCTTTAGATGTGCAAGCATCATAAACGTGTTTAATCTTTATAGATATATAATCGTTAAATAAACAGTAATTATAAAGAAATTAAGGTGAAATAGTTTTAGCACGTACCTAATTCTTATAAACTTAACTTACCTTCTTCCCACCCCCATTGCCCCCCACCGCTCCTGTTTTAATTCAAGAAAGTGCGTGTTGTGCAACAAGCAAACGAAAGAATCTGTTCACTGCGTCGAAACAAAAAACGTAAGTAATAAGGTAAAACGAATTTTCCTTTATACGGAAGATAAAAACCTTAAGCACAGACTAGCTTTTTTTGCTGGATCCGATGACTCTTTGATTACCATAGCGTTAGAAATAAAGTTTGGGACAGTGTGAACGAATTGCCGACAGACTTTCAAACTCTGATAACTCCACCGAGTATAAACTTAAACTTCAAATGGCATATTCAGAAATAACAAACATAGTAAAAAATACTCTTTATATGATAGATACTGCCTTTGTTGATATGAACGACGTCCATACAACATTTTTAAGTATATTATCCGAGTCTAATATTGAAATTACAAATGACAACTATAAACCTATTTTGAAACGTATTTTTGAAGAAAATATTCCCGATAATTTGTTTAAAAAGCCAAAGAATCCTACTAGTCCTGAGCCTTTGTGAAACGGTTGATAAAATTATAGCAAGAGAAATATCTGGGACGAAACCAAGCTCCTTAAATAAAATTTATGATGTAGCCAGAATTCTAAGACAAGAAATCGAGAACATGTCAAACTGGCAATTTAACGGCAACTTCAATGACTTTGAAGACCCACCGATGCTTTCAAATTTTTTTAAAGCACTTTTGCTTGGACCTAGAAAAATAACTAAAGCCAATTCTCCAGAGACAGCCGAGAGTAAAACCGAACAAAATGACAAAAGCAAATTTAAATCATCTTCTATTTTGTGTCAACATGTGATTCAAGCTTTTACTAGTCGCAAACAGAACAAATCTTTACAGTATTCTGGAAAATTGCAGTTGGCTTGGCCTTAGAACTCCATAAAAACTTTAGATCAAAACTTCTTATAGATAAATTACAAAAACTATTTTTATCCATACATTACAGCAAAGTTTTAAAAATTGAAGATTCACTGTTCCACGCAGTCTCTGATAGAATGACTAACTTAAATTTAAATGTAATTGTCCCTCACTGGGTAGAGAAAAATAGTTTCACCAGGTTTGGTATAGACAATATTGACTTCTTAGAACGGTATGAACACCCTTCACGGTTCAGTTATAGCAATTTTTCAGAACAAAACTGAGAGTTGTGAGGACAAAGAGCCGTTATTATCAGGACTAAAATTAGACAAACAAAAAGACAAAGTAATAACCAGCTATGAAGAACAACTCTTTACTAAAACTAAAACAAAGGTTACCGCGTCGAAATTTGACACTTTCGCTGCAACTTGCAATATGAACAAAAAAGATATTTGCTGGATAGCTAGATCAGTTTTAGGTTCACATAAAACAACTTTGGAAACTTGTTCAGCTTTTAATTCCTTAATATCTGAATCTCCAAGAAAATGTAATAGCTCATTACCAACTCCTCTCATAAAATTGCCACCTAGTAATTACAGCGTACTATACCAAGAAATAACACAGGCGCAGAGTGTGAACAGACTTATTTTCAAAAATTGAATAGATGAGGCTTTTACTTGATGAAGATCCATACTAAACGATGAAATAAAACACTTTCAAACTAGTTTGAAAAAGCTACTGTGTAGCGAAACGCGTCACTAATTTAATTTGAACGTTAGTTCAAAATAAAATGAAGATTAAAACAAATTAAATTGTTTTATTTCGTCGTTTAGACTTATTTTCGATAAACAACAATTAAATTCTGGACCTCAGATGAACGCGTACGAAATGAATACCTATTTAGGCCGGGTGAGCTGCACATCATGTTTTGGGCACTAGCAGCTTTGGGGAAATATATTGAAGGAAGTGGTCTCGATCAAGCCTGGGTTGAATGAGGAATGTATAGTGCATCTACAGTAAGTAGGATTTTATCAGGTAGACAATATTATAGAGCCCTTGAAGCACGTTTAACTACAATTTTAACAATATTTGACATTTTTATGGAACAAGTATTAACAAGCCATAGTGAAAAAAAAAGTTTATTGACAGTACTAAACTACTTTTTATATTTAACTAAGTTGGGAATTCTGGAACCGTTGGCGATACTTGACACTGAACACTGTTTACACTACCACTACACCAACACTAACACTTTACACTATCTTACGCGCGTTTCGATAACCAAGTCTCTGAAGAAGATAACTTGGTTATCGAAACGCGCGTAAGATAGTGTTAGTGTTGGTGTAGTGGTAGTGTAAACAGTGTTCAGTACTTTTTATATTTATTCAGAGTCGCATAATTTCAATAACGATCATTTTAAAGCCAATGTGGACAATTCGTGTAATCAATTTGCGAAGTTAGCTGACTATACTAACAAGTTGTACGATGAAAAGTCGGGCCTGAAACATTTTTTAGCCAATTATATGCAGTTTCAAACGATATTAAATATTCTTCGAGCAACGAGAGAAAAAAACTTTTCGTTACACTAGGAAAGTGTTAATCAACTAATGAAATACTTTTTTGCCCACAACAAAAATATGCTCGTTTGTTACCGTTATATTAATCTTCCATCACATATACCAAAGACAACAACCCTGAAATATGGGATGAATTGAATAATGGAAACTTTTGTGTATCCAAGTCGAATATATTCCCTTTACATCCATAGGACTAGATCATGCCGTGGAGCACGAAAATAAACTTTTGAAATCTGTGAGTCTTGTTTGGGAAAAACTGCAAGATGGATCATACCTGCCTATTGCCTTAACAAAACATCCTGCTCCTGAAGGAATATTAGAACTAGTACATTGTTCCCGCAAAAAAGTTGCGTTACAAAAGCGTGTGGTTGCAGAAAAAATGATGTTCATTGTGCAGAAACATGTTCTTGCACAGAATTCGGTTGTGAACATTTAGAAGATTTGGTTTCAACTGCAATACAATTTGACTTACTAGACGAAATTGACGACTCAGATTGTGATTATGGTAAGTTAACTCATGTAAATAGAACAAAGAGCTTACAAATTTTATTATTGTTTCAGATACCTAAAGTTATTGCAATGAACGAATTTATTGTAATTTACTTTAATTATATAATAATGATATTAGTAGTTTATTTTAAGTAAAGACTTTTGTTTCTACATGGACTTATACATTCCTGTAGTAGTGTTTTACTTATGGGCCAAAAAATTGTACTGAATAAAGTGGAATTTTTTTAAATTTTATTTTTATTTAATCTATTCAAAAGTTTTGCATATATTTATTTAATACATTTTTTTTATTTAGCAGTATAGTACCTATAAAATCTTTTTTTGTTCTTTCAAATTGGTTAAAAAATAGCCGAGATATGATTTATTTTTAAAAGCTTCAATCGGCCATCTTGAATCCGCCATATTTTTTGTCGACATCATTTCCGGGGATGCCAACCTCAAAAATCCTAATGTATTTAAAGGTGTTTATTTATTTTTAAAGACAAATCTAAATCAGCACAACTTCCAAGCGTATGTCCAAATGAAAATGGACTATTATATACAACAGCTTGGTTGATAAATTATTATGTCTTCGTACCGGAGTGGTTTAGATCTCTGGCTGCGTAAATGAAGGGATTGTAGGAGTAGGGTTCGAATCCTGGACGCGGTGATAATTTTTATTTGTTATATTGTGACATTTGTATATAAATGATCTTCAATATAGTTCCTATTCATCCGTGTCATCTGATACATTCATTATCCACACCTAATATTCACTTGTGAATAATGAACGTCATTATACTTGAAGAAGCACACGTAAAAAGTAAACATTATCAAATAGTCGTGGACAAAAATATTAACATAATACATACTTTCATTTTAATATAATATAAAATCGTCAAGCTCGTATAAACTGTAAGCAAAAACAGTTATTATATTATAGACTTTGACAGTCAGTGAAAACAGTTCTTCAAACTTCAAATTAGATATATGAGGATTGGACAATTAGAAATATATATAATATATTTTTTAATTATTTTTATAGTGAGTTATGACTTTCTCCACTATAATATTACATGGGATATGATAATTTTTTAATGATACGAAGAAATACGAAAAAATTTGAACCAGTTTTGAGCTGCACTTCTGCATATTTACCATGTCCGGAATTGTGAGCATCATTCTCATAGTTCTGACATACTTCCAAATTATTTTATGAAATATACTGGATAATATTCATAATACTAATTTTGAACGCTTTTTCATGAAAATTCATATATATGAACAACGACCCCTAATCATTTTCCTAAATTCTCTAATAAATTCCGCTAGAGTCTATGCAGCTTGCAAGCACAACGTAGAGCATTGGAAATTGGAGTCTTTTACGCTGATATATCTTTCAGTTTTGCTCCCCAAAAAAATTGTAGACATCAAAATTATAGGAAATCTTATGCCCTACAACAAGATAGAAGTAAATACAAATTTTTTTAAAACCCTTGATTTTAAGAAAATCGTTAAACAAATTGAATTTTTGTTTACTCAAGCGGCAAGTATAAGAAAATGACAAAATCAAGGTGATACTCGTAATATAAGAAATATATAGTCTGACTTTATTAACATTTTTTTCAATCGCTATTCATTTTATGAACATTCCATATTCCAGCACGTGCGATTAGGCGACATGGTGGGGTACCTATATCCATTTGATATTGCAATTTGCCTAATTATTTTAATTTTGCTCTCACAATTTTCTGAACCCCTTGGGACTAGAAAATCTATGTGAATAATCATTTTATAAGGATTGTATATTCTCATACAATGGAATTATAGTCGTATAGTATGCTGCTAGTTTATGTAACATTAAAATGATAGAAATAAAAAGGCCATCAATAAAAGTTTTCCAAAACAAAATGGATGAAAACTAAATAAATCGATAACATACTATATACGTATATTGCTTTTTTTATGAGTAATATGTATATTTTTTGTATTAGTTTTAACATGACATTCGCGTGTCTCGATAAATCCATACCACGCAAAATATAGTTTTACTAAATAAAAACCATAATATTGTAGATAAATGGTTTTAGGGCCCCGCCTTACATCTTATGTTATTTTTTAATCTCCGGAAAGGTTCCTTTGCAAAAATAATCGTTTGTAACAGGTGATTGATGATATCACGTTGAAACCATTCTTTCACATTTCATGTTACAAATTCCAACGATCGAATTTCAGTTTTTCTCCACGTCGATATTAATTGGATTAAAACGGATGTTGTATAGTTTTATAGGAAACAAAATTTTATATGTTAGTATTGTGTTTCTTTATTGATAATGTGGTGAAAGAAAAAAACTTATTTTGGTTGGAGCGTCTTTTTAACTTGAAAATATTTTCAAAGAACTAAAAGCACTGCTCTTTTTTCTACTGGACCTATATAAATGACATACAAATTGCCGGGGAAAGATGAGACTGGCTGTATAAAGAAAAATGGCGCTTAGGGAGCAACCAAAGGCCAAGTTTATATCTACCTATATCTGAAATTATGTTATTACTTCGAGCAAAGTTTTGTAAGAAAGGTGTTTGTGAACTGTAGGTCTCTAGAGTTAAACTTTTTTTTGTTAATTTTTGATTCAAAAATAAAACTTCTCAAACCTCTCAATCGTATGTTAGTGCTCATTTTAAGAATAAAAACAGATATACCTATCTACTATGAAGTAAGGGAAGAGTTATTCTTAAGAATTAAGATAATTTTTTAATGCAAATAGCCAATAATGACTTCCCCAGACTAGGTGTTCTATTTGAATTCTACAAAAAGGGTATTTTTGGTGGCATTTTCTGTTTTACTTATGGGCGATGGTAAAGAACACAACCTTATCGTATTTTGAGTCAATTTTTGCAGAAAACTGTTTAAGTCGTTTTATGACTGTAGAATGCATTTTTTTTGGAAGTTTCAGTCAGCGCACAAAAACTCAACTTGTTATTATGTATTAAATTATATTAATTACCATTCAAAAAATTAGTAGCGTAACCTCAAAATACGAAGAGATAGAAGTATTAGAAATAAGATTATCCTGACAATCTGACAGCGTGGCAATTATAATATGACTTTTAAAACCGATTATTGGTTAATTTATAGAGAAAAGCAAGGGAAATGATTGAAGAAGGGATGGCCGCGTAAATTGAAAAACTGCAACTTTATCGTAACAATAAGTGCGACAACAACGGAGTTATGTTTAGCGATCCTGAGGGTATCCTAAACAATTTAGTTGAGTTCTTTACAATTCGTTGAGTACCTATATATATATATTTTTTTTTATGTATTTTTTACCCGATTTCAAAGATTCTTTTTGTGTTGTGTTCAGTATAGTTCCAAGATGGTCGCATTTTAATTCAATTTTCATAAAATTATTTGTTCTTTCGTGCGTTAATTTGTCATGATACACGCTCAAATACAACTATAGTGTAATACTTGAAACAGTTCCATAACGAGTGCCTACGACAAGTAACTCTGTAACGTAATACTCGGAACATTTCCATAACGAGTGCCTACGAGAAGTAACTTGTAACGTTATGTTTACATTTATCAGTACTCAAGGCTCATTTTCACGATGATAGTACTCTCATGAAAGTACTCTCGTGATAGTTTTCTTGATAGTGGCGTTATGAAAGTGTATGTTTACAAGGGTGACTATTGTGACAGTAGCGAGACTTCGTATACATGATTGACACTGAGCTACTTGCAGCTATTGCTGCGTAAAAGCTGAGAAAATATGGGCTTTTTTGCGAAAACATGGGAACCTTAAGTATTCCTCAAATAATTTCAGTACATCAAACCGTTCCCCCATTTTATAGCAATTCTGCACGAATTGGTTGCAAAGTTATTTTACAAAACGATTGAACACGTGTTGGATGAATGAGATGTTGTCGAGGAGAGAAACGCGCTATCGCCCTTTACTGTTCTGAATCGGCATGATGACTGATTTTGAAAAACTGCTTGTACGCATCATTTCTTGAAAAAAAAAGGGTTTTAAAGGAGAAATTTACGTTTTTAAAATACAATTCAAATTTCACACCAATACGCTAGAATAGTAGGTAATGGCGCCTCTATGGCATCATACATCTGTAAATACTTCAAATATTTCACTGTTTGCAAATAAAAATTTTATTTTTATCACTAATTTTAATTCTTTTGTGTTATAGTCACGAGATAGAAGACATAATTATAAGATACAAGTCGTATTTTTTGAATTTCGACTTACTAACACTTTATTTCGACTTACTAAGACGTAATTACGAGATAGAAGACATAATTATAAGAAACAAGTCGTATTTTTTGAATTTCGACTTACTACCTCGTTATTTCGACTCACTGAGACGTAATTACGAGATAGAAGATATAATTATGAGATACAAGTCGTATTTTTTCAATTTCGACTTACTAACACGTTATTTCGACTTACTAAGACGTAATTACGAGATAGAAGACATAATTATAAGAAACAAGTCGTATTTGTTGAATTTCGACTTACTAACACGTTATTTCGACTTACTAAGACGTAATTACGAGATAGAAGACATAATTATAAAAAACAAGTCGTATTTGTTGAATTTCGACTTACTAACACGTTATTTCGACTTACTAAGACGTAATTACGAGATAGAAGATATAATTATGAGATACAAGTCGTATTTTTTCAATTTCGACTTACTAACACGTTATTTCGACTTACTAAGACGTAATTACGAGATAGAAGACATAATTATAAGAAACAAGTCGTATTTGTTGGATTTCGACTTACTAACACGTTATTTCGACTTACTAAGACGTAATTACGGGATAGAAGACATAATTATTAGATACAATTCGTATTTTTTCAATTTCGACTTACTACCTCGTTATTTCGACTCACTGAGACGTAATTACGAGATAGAAGACATAATTATGAGTTACAAGTCGTATTTGTTGAATTTTGACTTACTAACACGTTATTTCGACTTACTAAGACGTAATTACGGGATAGAAGACATAATTATTAGATACAAGTCGTATTTTTTGAATTTCGACTTACTAACACATTATTTCGACTTACTAAGACATAATTACGAGATAGAAGATATAATTATGAGATACAAGTCGTATTTTTCCAATTTCGACTTACTAACACGTTATTTTGACTTACTAAGACGTAATTACGAGATAGAAGACATAATTATGAGATACAAGTCGTATTTTTTCAATTTCGACTTACTAACACGTTATTTCGACTTACTAAGACGTAATTACGAGATAGAAGACATAATTATAAGAAACAAGTCGTATTTTTTGAATTTCGACTTACTAACTCGTTATTTCGACTTACTAAGACGTAATTACGGAATAGAAGAAATAATTATTAGATACAAGTCGTATTTTTTCAATTTCGACTCACTACCTCGTTATTTCGACTCACTGAGACGTAATTACGAGATAGAAGACATAATTATGAGTTACAAGTCGTATTTGTTGAATTTTGACTTACTAACACGTTATTTCGACTTACTAAGACGTAATTACGAGTTAGAAGACACAATTATTAGATACAAGTAGTATTTTTTGAATTTCGACATACTACCTCGTTATTTCGACTCACTGAGACGTAATTACGAGATAGAAGACATAATTATAAGATACAAGTCGTATTTTTTGAATTTCAACTTACTACCTCCGACTACGTAGTTATTTCGACTCACTGAGACGTAGTTACGAGATAGAAGATATAATTATGAGATACAAGTCGTATTTGTTGAATTTTGACTTACTAAGACGTAATTACGAGATAGAAGACATAATTATAAGATACAAGTCGTATTTTTTAATTTCGACTTACTACCTCGTTATTTCAACTTACTAAGACGTAATTACGAGATAGAAGACATAATTATAAGATATAAGTCGTATTTTTTGAATTTCGACTTACTACCTCCGACTACGTAGTTATTTCGACTCACTGAGACGTAATTACGAGATAGAAGATATAATTATGAGATACAAGTCGTATTTTTTTAATTTCGACTTACTAACACGTTATTTCGTCTTACTAAGACGTAATTACGAGATAGAAGACATAATTATAAGATACAAGTCGTATTTTTTGAATTTCGACTTACTACCTCGTTATTTCGACTCACTGAGACGTAATTACGAGATAGAAGACATAATTATAAGATACAAGTCGTATTTTTTGAATTTCGACTCACTACCTGCGACTACGTCGTTATTTCGAGTCACTGAGACGTAATTACGAGATAGAAGACATAATTATGAGATATAAGTCGTATTTGTTGAATTTCGACTTACTAAGACGTAAATACGAGATAGAAGACATAATTATAAGATACAAGTCGTATTTTTTTAATTTCGACTTACTACCTCCGACTACGTCGTTATTTCGACTTCCTGAGGCGTAATTACGAGATAGAAGATATAATTATAAGATACAAGTCGTATTTGTTGAATTTCGACTTACTAAGACGTAATTACGAGATAGAAGACATAATTATAAGATACAAGTCGTATTTTTTTAATTTCTACTTACTACCTCCGACTACGTCGTTATTTCGACTCACTGAGACGTAATTACGAGATAGAAGATATAATCATGAGATACAAGTCGTATTTTTTTAATTTAGACTTACTAAGACGTACTTAATTACGAGATAGAAGACATAATTATAAGATACAAGTCGTATTTTTTGAATTTCGACTTACCACCTTGTTATTTCGAATCACTGAGACGCGTTATTTCAACTTACTAAGACGTAATTACGAGATAGGAGACATAATTATAAGATACAAGTCGAATTTTTGGAATTTCGACTAACCAGGACATTATTACTCTCGTAATTACGTCTTAGTAAGTCGAAATTCAAAAAATTCGACTTGTATCTCATAATTATGTCTTCTATCTCGTAATTACGTCTTAGTAAGTCGTAATTTATGATACAAATATTTAAATTCATGTGGCCCTTCTACGCTTTTGTATGATTTCCATAGGGAGTAAATATTATTTAAACGATGCAAAACCAGAAAATACGATAATAGTTCGAACGATGTACAAAACGTTGACGTCACACGTTTGTGATCGTTGTTTTAGCTAAGATGGCGGATTGTCATATTTTGTATTTACATCTTCACTAAAATAAATATAATCACAATTGTAATGTGAAAATAAGTGATTGCTTTAGAATTTTTGTAATCTATATACAATTATTTCAGTTATTCTTAGAGACTGTCATTAAGTCATCATGATTATTGTATTCACGTCGAAACTAGGCGCGAAAGTTCCCGAACTACCGAGAGTATACTTTCAACTATCTAACCCGACGAGATAGTGCGAGAGTGACAGTGAGATAGCAACTATCAAGTAATTTAAATGGTGATAGTTCCTGCGATACTTCTGTCACGACGGTAACTATCGCAGAAACTATTATCGTAAAAATGAGCCTTTATAAATAGTACAGAAGCTTCTTATTTAACAGTGGCGTAGATAAGTATCACTTTTAATGGTTAAATGTACAACTCAACAAATATATCTTGGCGCATGCCGATGTAAGACCGAAATTACACGAAGGATCTGTAAAATTAAAAAAAATATATTCTATCAGAGACAACTATGGTTATTTAATTGCTTTGATAGACTGCCTTTTCACCATCTCCAAATAACTTGTCGAAAGTATTTGTAATTAATCCCTTCGAATAATCAGTGGGTAGGTAGATATTTAATAAGAAAGATTCCGAAAACCAAAATGTACACAAATAAAATAGAAATAAACAATAAACTTCAAAAAAGAACAATAATCATTATTATAAATTTTTTTCAGATAAGCCGAATATTGTGGATTAACGTAATAAGTCTTTAATGGTAATTACTATACGCTATTCCACGAATATACGCCAATTTCGGAGAGAAACTCCAAATCCCTTTTTAATGATTTTGTTTATTGATTTATAGAAAAGTAACTTGTAGTGAGTATGTTAATAACGTCTAATACAGATTGTGATTTGAAAGCGTTTGTGGGTAGTACAAGAATAATATGGCAGGACGAAAGTATAAAACACCTCGATAGCGAAGGAAAAATACACATTATTGTGCATGCAGGTAACAAGCATGGTTTTGTTGATGAAGCGGATCTCTTATTTTCGTAAACATCAAAATCGGCCGATTGTCACGATACTATGATACGTAGATGTTTGTAAAATGGTTAATAGAGAAATTTTTCCAGTTTTACAACATAATTAAACATATTTATCAAATTCCTACCAAAAAATTATTTTAGTTACTTCCGCTTTCATAAAAATGAAAACAATGTTCAATATTTCACGACTTATTTGCTCACTTAATTTTTTTTAACACTTCACTTTTTTTAGAAGCCATTTAACAAATAATCGGTCGCACTCAGTAAGTACTAACGTAGTGCACGTTGCAGAATCTCAAAAGATAATGAACCTCCCAACGCTTTTCGTCATATTGGGAGGTAATCTTGAATCTTCGGGCGCCAAAATATGTTTGTTGAGTTGTACATTATTGACCAATTAGAATTTTGCACAATGTGTAGTGAAAGATTACAAAATAAATACAATATATTTCACTTGTGCGTATTAATAGCGTAAAGCATGGATGCCGCTGGTAACCGTCTGGAGACTTGAGGTTGTCGCTACCTCCTTCCTTGTGTATTCCATATCTGCATAATATGCCGGTATATTATTACTCAAAGGTAAAAGTTGTCACACGTGTTCGCTGGTTCTGCAATCGATTTTGGATAAATTTTACCTACCGGTAGCGTTACTCACGACAAAAGGGAGCCGTAAATATAATTTATCAGCGCGGTTTCCATTTGTAACAGCAGAAACAATCCGATCGCCTTCAGGTGAAATATCATATTTATTTACTAATATTGTGTGTAATTCCTTACAACTCGAAACTCTTGAACATATAGGTACTGCATTGTAATTTGTACGGAAATATTTTATCAAAAGCAGGGTCAAATCAGGGATTGATGTATTTTTCAGAAAATCCAGATACAATTATTCTCCCGTTAAATTTTCATCAAATAATTGCATTTTTCACAATACCAACCGATACGTAGATATTTTGTGGTCGTTACGTATCGCATTCTTGTATCGGTCCATCCGTAACATGTTCTAATTCTCTGTATTTCCTTCCTATTCTGCTTACCTTAGATTAAAATATACGTTCACCATCTGGGTGCAATTCATGAAATAATGTGCAAACGTCTTGATGAGTTCGCATCCTATCGCCAACACCAAACATGATTAAAATTTCAATTTCTTTCCTTTTAGTTGGAGGTATTTTTTTTCTGTTTAAACGAGCGGATAGGATTCCTTTTGAAAGTGGATAGTTACAATGTTAAAATTAAAAACAACTTTTGCGTTTTTGCCCACCCTGTATCAATTTGAATAATTTTTTGAACGGAAACAAAAGGAAAATTAAAATTCATTGAATCATTAAAAAAAATTAAATCGTTAAAAAAACTGGTGCTGACGTCATTACTCAAAGGTTATACACCCTGTACACAGATGACTCCATACAGTTGCTTATTCAAAACAAACAACCAAACCAACTGTTATTATTACTAAATCTAGAGAATATAAAAAATTCAAAATTTAATTCTAATTTTTACCATGTTCAAAAAAAGTAAATATTGTAATTACATAATATACTCACTCGATGTTTTCTGAAAATCTCAATTAGTTGTATTAACGCCTTTTCTGTATACGGATACTCTAGTTGAAAATGTGACAATTTTTTCTTATCCTCTGGTTCGTAGTATTCTTCATCTGGGGATTCATCTTCAAATTCTATGTCAACATTTTCTGTAAAAACGAAAAACTTTATTTTCAAGAAAAGCTATCCTAAAATTACAAAATAAGATAACAATTAAAACATACAAAGTATACTACAAGGACTCTGAATGCTTACAACAAACAGATCAGGAAGGCAAAAAGGGAGTCCTGGAGGAAATTCTGTGGTGAGGTAGAAACAACCTCAGAAACGACTCGACTCCAGAATATCCTTGCCAAAGGTCCTATCAACCTCATAGGCAGTTTTTTAAAAGCTAATGGATCATACACGGAAACTGGAAGCAGGACCATGTAGATTCTACTGCGAACACATCTACCAGACTCTGCAGAAATAGGAACGGAGCTATCCGTCAGGCCTCCAACTCCCCTGGATCGTGCGAGGAAAAAGGATTGGAGTGCGGCAAATAAAGTAATAGCCCAGCGCATATTGAACTGGGCTATTAACTCGGTTGAGCCATACAAAGCTTCTGGGCCAGATGGAATAATCCCAGCGCATCTGCAGCAGGGGCAAATATATCTATCTACAGTACTTTGCAAACTTTTCAGAGCATCACTAGCAACTGGATTCCAATTGCTTGAAAAAGAGCCCGAATCGTCTTTATTCCCAAACCAGGTAAGGATTATTCCCAGGCAAAGTAATTCAGGCCAATAACTCTGTCTTCTTTCATGCTGAAGATAATGGAGAAACTTACTGATAGGCATGCTAGGGAAAACTTTCTCATTGAAACGCTACTACATTATAACTAACATGCCTATCAATAAGGAAAATCCTTTAAAACTTCCTTACACCAACTGGTGTCGAAAATTGACGCTGCTCTAGGAAATCAAGAAATAGCTCTCGGAGCTTTTCTTGATATAGAAGGAGCGTTCGACCATACCTCCTTTGACTCCATGATATCTGCTGTTGCAAGGCGTGGAGTAGACGACACCACATGTCGGTGGATGAAAAACATGCTTCTAAACAGGACAGCAACGACAACCTTATTTGGAGATTCCATGGAGGTATCGATAATGAAGGGATGCCCACAGATAGGAGTCCTATCACCTTTGTTGTGGGACCTTGTCATAGGCAAACTCCTGGAGAAATTGAACGGGAAGGTGATATACACCTAGGGGTATGCAGATGATCTGACAATACTTGTTCTTGGGAAATACCCTAACGTTATATCGGAGCTGATGCAACAAGCTCTGGAAATGGTGGAGATTTGGTGTAGGAGGGAATGCCTAAGGGTGAAACCTGTAAAATCTGCGCTCATTCCCTTCACTAGAAAAAGGAAGCTTGATAGACTAAAACTGCCAAGTCTCTTCAACGTGCAGCTGTGTCTTAGCCAGGAGGATGCAAAGCTCACCTGGAACTCACACCTACATGACAAAACTAATAAAGGGATAGTTCACTGGTTGTATACAACTGTGGTGAGACCCATGGTTACCTAAGCAGCTCTATTTTGGTAGCCAAAAACAGATCAGAGGAAAGCCGAACAGGCGCTATCAAAATTTCTGAGGCTCGCCTGTCTGTGCATAACGGGTGCGATGAGAAGCAGCCCGACTGCGGCATTGGGAGCCATTTTCAATATTCCACCTCTTGCTCTGCATGTCAAGGCGGAAGCGAGAATGCTGCATACAGGCTGGAATGCAATGGGAAGTGGCACGAAGAAACCAACTCCCATTCCAGAATCACAGATGTTATCACAAACTCGCTGCTAGAAATAAGAAGTGATAACATGCTGGTCACTATTAACGACAACCAACCTTACCATATCCAGCTAAACTGGGATGGAAGCATGCATTCAGGAAGGAACGTTGGTGTGGTAAACAGACGAATCTAAAACTGACAAAGGAACAGGAGCTGGAGTCCATGGTGTCAGACCCAGGTGCAATGTCCACGCATCGTTGGGGAAGTTTGCATCTGTATTCCAGGCACAAATCTACACTATCGACACTTGTTTGCAAATGAACATCGAAAGGGGGTATAGAGGCCAAACGATCCTCATACTCTCAGGTAGTCAGGCAGTACTGAAATCTTTAGCATGTCCCCAGATCAGATCTACACTGGTCTGTACCCTAAGGAAGCACATGCATACAATGGGCATATATAGGGAGGAGCCTATCTGTCGATTGTGCATGAAAGAGGAGGAAATCCGGGGAATGCGAAGCACTGTCTCATTGGAGGTATAGACTCCTATGACTAGAGTATCCAAAGAAGGATTTCTTCAAGAAGGACCTAGTGAAAATAATGTTGAGCCTGATAAAGGCTACTGGTCTCTTCACATGAACGGTATAACCAAGAGCACAAAAAGCCTAAAGGCTGAGGTGCCGAGGTCTCTATGCCTCTGACTGGTGGTGCCGAACTAATCAATCAATCAATACTGCAAGGAAGCAAACAGCACAACTAGAAGAAGATCCAAAGAAAAATGAGGATGCCAAGGAATGAGTCAAAACATTTTAAATTAAAAATCAGACAGAAGCTTAAATAGGAAAGTTGAATTTATTGACATTTTCTCGTAAATTTCCAAATTTTCATGTTTTTTACTATTGAATTTACTACTTACCTAAGGAAGCATTTTCAGAGTTTGTTGAGTCCACGTCTCGATCTGTCTGAGGAATGTGTGTCAGTAAAGCATTGAAAAAATTGTATAACTGAAACAAAATAAAAAGTCATAAAAAAATTGAATGGAAGATGTTTAGAGACTGGACTTCACTAAACTGCGCTAAGCCGGCATACAATTCAGCGGTTTGACGTAGTAAATTCGACTACACCGAAGTGCAGGTTCCGTGTACGGCCTAGTCTCTGTAGAAACGTTTAAAGAGGAAGTCATTTTTTAAATGAATAAAAAGACATGATTATGACCTGGTGCTCTTCCTGGCTATCCACTGGGACCAAAGACAAAAATCACATACATAGAGTGTACTACTTAACTATACATAACAAACTTATTTGAATAAAAGTATGTCAGTGTGTACTACCCTCTACGCCGTGGAGATTATTATTTGATCATTACCGACATTTGACAGCTGGCGGCATGTGCCAGCGGCCATTGATAATAAATGGGTTTCAATTTATTTCAAGCAATGTCACTTTTATCTTCTGCATGTTCCTTATATTCATTATTCTTATTGTTATTTAGTTTGCAAAATCAAACCAATACCGTTGTCAAGAATAATTCAGTTTTATAAAATTTTGGTCCCTATCACTAATGAAAAAATTCAACAACTATACCATGGAGGCTATAGCCTCCATGAACTATACAATCAATAAAATTTTTAATACCGCAAAAACTTGTTATAAAATTCTCAGGGTTCATTCACAGTAGATTTTATTCTTGATAAAATGTAAATAATATAATATAATATTTATCGTAATGATATTCTAACAATATTATAATCTACTAGGAAGGGGTTCCAGTGAAGTGAACGCTGCAGGAACAGTTTTGTTAAGGATAGCGCTTTTTGATTATTTCCAAATGTTGTTAAAGAGACGCGTTTAGTGTTACTTTTTTCGTTGAAATGAAAACATTGTGATTTGATTTCCCAAAATAAATAACAAAAAGAATAATCCTCTTAATTACAGTTTCTTGTAAAAATTGTCATATTTTAGTAAAGCGTGTTATCAATAGATGAGAAGATAATAGTTTAATACTATTATAACGCCTTACAAAGTGTTTGAAAAACATTTTTCAAAGAATAGAGACCGTTCACTAAGAAGCAACAACAACTTCTCGGACTATATGCCCCGACAGACATTTAATTACACTTCTAAGTTAAGCGGGGATGGTATATTTGCAAGATATAACCAACCATTCTGGTTTGTAATTAGATGTCATCCGTCCAGAAGCTCTGAGAGCATAATCCTGGACTGGAGACAACGCTGAAACCACACTAATACATTAACCCCAGTAAAGGAAATGCTAAGAATGCGATAACAGCGACATCCCCACAAACCAAATTTCTATATGGTATATATATCTGAACTACTCCAGGTTACACTAGTGTCATCAGCAAATAAAGTGAATTTACCATTAATTTGTTAGTATGTGACTTCGTTGTGGTAATGTATCTATAAAGCTTTATATAAATAAATTGTTCATGTGAAAGGCTATAAACAATGTAGTTGTGCGATGTGCGATGTAAAATGAATAATAAATCACAAATTTAAACATGATCAACCGATATTTCTCTGTCATATTTCATATACGTATTATCTGCTTAGAGTTCCACAATTACGCCATTGGATAGAAACCATATTAATACTAGAATCCCGAAAAATTAGGTTTGAATTAAAACAATTCATCCATCAAGAATGTTTGTGTTCCATGCAAATGAATCCTCGTTGCATTGCATAGCGTAATATATGACCTACTTAAACAATGGAATTAGATTAAATATAGCAGAGGCGTTGGAAATGTTTAAGGGAATCTGGATTCTGTAACGAATTAAAATTCTTCACTACGCAACAGAAAAGAACAAAATTTTTAGAGGAAAATGCATAAATATTGCTACACAACACCAGAGTTTTTGTAATTACTTATACGAACCGCCAAAACCCTCTCAACCCTCTTACTGAAGACAAAGCTAAATATTGGAGACCATCTTCAGAGTAGTTCATAAGATACATCCAGGAGATTTCTGCTATAAGCTGATGCTGGCCTCGAAACAAGGCTGGTGCTTAAGGTAAGATTGGGGGTATAAAGGCCAAAAGTTCCTCATACTTTCAGATAGTCAGGCAGTACTGAAATTTTTAGCCCAGATCAGATCTAGACTCGTCTAGGACTGCCTACAAAAACTTTTAACCCTGGCAAACCATAGTAGAGTAACTATTAAGTGGGTCCCGGGACACAAGGGTATTGTAGGCAATGAAAATGCAAAGCTAGGGTCTGAAACTGCATTCATTGGTCCTGAACCAGTATTTGGAATATCAAAATCTGCTGCACATGGTTGTACATCTCGGTGGATCCAAACTAAACATCAGACGTACTGGAGACACGTGCCAAAACAGGAACACAGAAACTCCTGGTCAAAAAACCCCAACGAAATATTAAACCTTAGCAGGGTCCAGGTAAGGAAAGTGACGGGATTACTCGCCGGTAACTGTACCCTAAGGAAGCACATGCATTCAATTGGCATATATGGGGAGGAACATATCTGTCGGTTGTGCATGGAAGAGGAGGAAACCTCTCACATTATCTTCGAATGTGAAGCCCTGTCTCATTGGAGATATAGACTTCTAGGACTAGAGTATCCAAGGAAGGATTTCTCCAAGAAGGACCTAGTGAAAAGACTGTTGAGCCTGATGAGGGCTACTGGTCTTTGCACATAAACGGTACAAACAAGAGCACAAAAAGCCTAAAGGCTGAGGTGCCGTCTGACTGGTGGTGCCGAACTAATCAATCAATAAGGTAAGATAAATGATCTGAGCGTCGTCAATTAGATAACTATTCGAGAATTATGTGCTGAGCCGTGAATTGGATATTCGAGCAGAGATTTACGAGATATAAGATCCGTGAAGATATTGGTGCTGTGAGTAAGATGCTGGATATATTCCTTCAATCGAAGAGAACATGATATATAGGAGGTTATTAAGATTTTTGACTTGCCTAGAAAACAACCTTCTACAAATGAAAAAACTAAAAGCTTACTGGTATCGTCTCCAACATCGTACCGTGTTTGTGATTTTCATATTTGGTCTCAGTGGATAGACAGGAAAGTCAAACATTCTCGATAAAAGCCAGTTTGGTGTAGTCGAATTTATTTCTGCTGGATTTTATGCAGGTGGCAAGACCGCTTGTGCCGCCGGCCTAGCCCAGTTTGATGGAGCCCCGTCATAAGGAGATATCCAAAAGTGCTTGGTCTCCAAATTTATAATTATTATATATCACATACTACGTATATCTAATAAGGTTTTAAAAATATGAAATCCAGCATGAGTAACAATTCAAATACATATTAAAAACAAGTACTGTCAAGTACGCAACGTACTTTATGTTAATATTAAAAAAACCTTTACAACGCAAATACTTTTTTTTCTTACTACCTCGCAGATTTTGTGAACACAACGAACTTATGCCCGACTGCACCGTTTGGAATTTAAGCACGTCTTTCGTAAGTTGACCTTAACTTTAAGAAGCATCCAATTGTCGCGGTATGCACCATCGATTCAATGGAGGTTAAACCAGTTTAAACTTAAACGGCCAATATAGAGCGTTTCCAAGTGACGTCATCCCGCGCCATGTTGTCAGCTGATGACGACCAACCTTCAGAAAGATGTATGGAAATCGCATTTTTTACTGATTTAAATATAAATCGATAACAAAAGTTAATTGGTTTTGGTAAATTTGTGTACTAATGTGTATTAGTTGGATACTACAATAATTTAAAAGTGTAAAAAGTAAAAAGGCAATTGTTATGAGTTTTATCGTCTTGTATTATTCGGTTTAAGGTTATATAAGAAGGTTGTCCGCTGAAAAGGTCAATTTGGAGGTGTAACTTTAAACTGTTCTTTTTCACACTTGGGTAACTTATGTCAATGTCTCATAAAAGGTTGATTGGATTTGATGAGGTGACTGTCAAGAAAAAGTTGTTGATTCTAATTATTTAAACTGTTGCACGTTTTATCAATGAAATACGTCTAAACTACATGTAATTCTGAATTCAAATAACAACCGTCTCGTCCGTTACTGTGAATGAGAGTTCTCAAAACTCAAATAACGTCAAGCATTGTCACCAACGGACGTTTTTCACACAAAAAAGTTCCTACATTTTTCGATGTTATCAAATTTCTTTCAGGTTTATCTAAATTTTATTCGGTGCATACAAAAGCAACATTAATGGCCGTTTGCACCAACTATTCTTTAGGTGAAGAATTCAGAGGGGATACCTAACTTTAGGAATTGCTTAAAATGCACATGCCTTGCACCACCTTACATTCTGAAATAACTTACTAGGTCAGTCTAGGTTATCTTTATATATAGGCAACGTTGCAATTTTGTTCAGATCTGTCTGTCATAAATCTGTGATGAAGCTAACCTAAAGTTTTAATTTCAGTTTGTTGTGGTTTATATATTCTATGGTTTGTTGTTTGTTACTATTTTTAGTGGATTCTTTCACTTCTTTTATGTTCTGAATCTTGAAAATGGGTGATCTCGAAATTCCCAACAAGTCAAAGCGAAAACGAGCGCCAAACTACACAAATAGTTAAAGAGAATGTCTGCTGAATTGTGTAGTAGAGTATAAAACATAATAGAAAACAAAAAACTGATGGGGTATCTGTTTCGGAAAAAAAACCGCTTGGGAGAAAATTGCTGCCATAACCAATGCTGCCGTCACCCAATATGGTATATCGAGAGACAGATTCTCTCAAAAAGTATTATGAACACATGAAAGAAGATATGAGGAAGAAAGTAGGGGATGCCAAAAAGGAATTATATAGAACAGGAGGAGGAACTGCAAGAGTAATATGCACAGAAAATACAGACGATTTACTGCTAGCCATCATAAATAGCAAAACAGTATTTGGAGTAGAAAATAAATTTGACTGTGATACCATTGTTAGCAGTGATAACCAGGATAGTTCTAGCACCTCTCATACTTGGAAGCCAGAATATTACTTTTAATATACCACGTCATTAGGGACTAGCTAGGGACACAAATTTCTACACTTAATTTAAGGAAAACCTAAAGCAAGATAGGGACTGAACATCAAGTGGTGCAAGCGAAATCGACACCTAAGGCTAATTTATTCCTTCCCTACAGTTAGGTGTTCCCTAAAATAGTTGGTGCAAACGGACATTAGGGCGTTTAACTTTCCAAACCAGTTTAGTTAAACGGGTTTAGTACTATAAACGGTGCATACGGCCATTAGTCAAAAAGCGCTTATCGCATTTGGCTTTGTATCGAGTGTCAGTTAGCTTTTGCCCGCGTCAAATATGAACGGTTAACCTATAAATACAAAGAAAACAACAAACTTCATGAAATGCACAAAACAGACAAACTTATAAGAGTGAAAGCTTATAGAATGACCTTGAATAAAAAATTAGGTTTCAAACCCATCCACCTGAAGCACTGTCGTTAGAAGTAGATATTTTGAAATTTTCTAATTTCCATTTAAAATCATTTATGTGTTTTTATATTACTTGTTACTTTATTCTTTTTGGTCTTCCTGCATTCGTGTATTACCTATCACAGAACTCATTATCATAGGAACTTACCTAGGATAGAGGTCAGAAAAAATCGATTTATTTTTATTTTACATATTTGAGGTTAGGTATTCATAATCAAAATATTGTTTGTTTTGCAGTTAAAACTGATGATTAACCAAATATTTTCATAACATTTATACAAGTACAAACAATATTAGGAGTCTACCCAAGGAGCCTACGTTTGTGAAAATAAAAAAAATATGGTCCCATGAGTTTTTATTTGTGGATTTTCGAGCATTACTTCCATTTGGCATTTTCTTTTATTCTGTTCTTTAGACAAAAACTGTAATTTTTTCGATTATTTGCTTAAGACTGCTCATTTGCTTGTGCTTTTTGTACTTAGATATTTCACCAGAAAAAAATTATTTGATTTATTTTAATATTTATTCTTTTTCCATTGGTTTTTAGTAGGTACCTATGCTTTTGTATTAAGTTTGTTTAGATTATATTTCACTTAATAAGAGATCTAAAATTAATAAATTATAGTATACAATATTTTCAGCTGCACGATTTATCACAATACTGTTATTATTAAAGTGCAAAATCGTTCAATAGAGGAGTTCAGTCTAAGGTCAGTGTGACCAACAAAAAGTGGTTTTTATGACAAGAATGACAGTTAATGTCTACCATTCAAAACATAAGATTTTTGCAGGTTTTATATCATTACAGACATCTATATTGCTTTATTAAAACAATGAATACACCCCCGATGCGTAAATCTTAAAATTTAAAATGACGTTTTAGCTGAATTCTCAATGCATCGGTGACCAGTAATTCTAGGAACTTTCGACACATCACCAATTCTCTTCTGTCATTATGTCACTAGTTATGTCAGATGTCAGTGTTATTTGTCTTTGTTGATATTCGTTTAATCGTTTATGTTTATTTTCCATACTTTTGTAGTAGTTCTAGTTAGTTGTATCACTTTATTCTTCCGATTGCTTTTTCCACTGACATCTGACATAACTAGTGACATAATGACAGAAGAGAATTGGTGATTTGCCGGAAGTTCCTAGAATTACTGCCACCGATGTATTGAGAATTCAGCTAAAACGTCATTTTAAATTTTAAGATTTACGCATCGGGGGTGTATTCATTGTTTTAATAAAGCAATATAGATGTCTGTAATGATATAAAACCTGCAAAAATCTTATGTTTTGAATGGTAGACATTAACTGTCATTCTTGTCATAAAAACCCCTTTTTGTTGGTCACACTGACCTTAGACTGAACTCCTTTATTGCAAATATTGTACAATACTACGCGTATACTAAAAGTTAAAAATTCAAAAAACCGCCGTGAATTAGTTCTAAACCCATCCACTGCGATCGCTGAAATTCTTCTTTCAAACCTTGACACAGAACTTTAACTTCTATAGGTTTGTCTGTTTTGTCATCAAATACCCAGCGTAAGCATGAAACTGAAGTGCTGCCAGCAACTGATTCATGGGAGACAAGCTGTTGCTTCTGTAATAATAATTATTGATCGTGTGATCTTGTAGGTTTCCTTATTGGGTAATATTTCACTTGAAAATAATTTCGAAATTAGAAATTAGACCCCTAAACAATATTGCTTTGTCACTCGAAATCTTTAATAAGATGCAAATTCCTCTATGTCGTGGAGATGATCAGATCGAGTGTAAAACATCTCGGGAATCTATTATTTCGAGGATATCAAAATAAAATTTCATTCATAAAGAAAAGGATAAAATCAGTTGTCAAACGCGATTTTAAACGCCCAACCGTGAACTAATGTTTTATTTCAAGTTGTTAAACTATATTTGTCCTATTATTATTATATTTATTGTTATTACATATCAATGTTTCTGGTTACCTTAACCTGATCCTGTTCTCCTGCATATTCCAATGTTTGAAATATCGTCCATGTGTATCTTCTTCGAACTTCTAATCGAGCCATATATCTTCTGTACCATTTTTGAATGAGTAAGGACGCTTTAATCGCTGAAAAAAAAACAGAAAATGTAGAAGAAATAATTTTTTAATTCAACTTTAAACATATTTGGAAAATAATTTAATATAACAATTTAATTCACTAATGGAGCAATAAAAATGTAAATTCTATAAAATGGACCAATAAACCTCCATCCACATACTTGCGGGATGGATCGCACTACAGAATCTCAGGACACAACATCTGGGAGACTGTTGGATAGAAGAGGAAGACTTGCCTAAATTGAAGACTGGATCTTATGCGACTATTAAATGTGGAGTTTCTTGTACTCGAGGATCAGAAGCCACCAGTAAGAAACTTCATGAAGAGTTCAGTATAAATTTATTGGCTACTTAAAAAGAGTAGACTGAAGAATAGAACCTATTCCTCTAAGGAATAGGACTCACCCCAATATATATACAATACATAATTCAAATAAGACGTAACCAAAATATTCAAATTTGAATACCCGACGAGGATTTTGTTAAATGTATGCAAATATTTAACTCATTCCATTTATTAATGACTTGCTTAAACAAATATCGCCACTGAATTGCAAAAGGATATTGCCCCGTTCAAGACTTCTTTCGCGTCAGCTCAAATCATTTAAAGTTTTCCTCCAAGTCAATTAAAAAACTTCTAGAGTATTCGCAATCTAAACGAAAATGCTGTAGCGATACTTTCCAAGTCAATTTGACGACAGAAACTTTTGACCACTTTGGCTAGATTTTCAAAGGAATTATAAAGGTCGTTGTAATATAGATACGATAGCTATTATTAAATATACAAATACATAAAAAAACTACAATTCATTCTCTATAAGAGGTGTATACCAGCGAGTTTCCCAATTTCTGTGTTGCATTTTGATAATTTTTAATTTTGTCAAAAACAAAAGTATTATACTTTTGGGACTAGTTTCTGATATATCTCTTACATGACTCAAAAATTTTGATACTTGATGGTTGTATTTCATGTTATAGATTTTTTATTAGGAATACCTTTTTTTCGTAAAATCGATAATAAAAAAGTATATCATATTGTTGCGAGGTTACCAACTAAAAGCCGGCCCTGTCTCTCGACTGTAAATTTGGGTGGCTGCGCCCCTTTCGAGAACATTCTGGAATAAGGTTTTGTTTACGCATACGACGAGCGTAAAAAACTGTAGAATTTTCGAGAGTCGAGAAATACTATATGTACGCGGGTTTTTGAGTGAGTAAAAATTAGTGAAACGAAGACAAAGAGTTAGTTCACAGACAGTTTACAGAAGTTCTTAGTAATCGGACAGTGAATGAAATAGTGAAGATAAATAGTGTAATATTCAAGTGGTAAAAATAAATTAGAACTATTATACCGAGTGTAAATAAATTAGTAGATATTAAGTAAAGTGTGTATATAAATTAAGTTTAATACAGTGTGTATTTCTTTAAATAAATAAATAGTAATTAGCCATAGTAGTGTGTATAATTTTATCCCACAAGTAAAAACTATTTAAATAAATAACGAAAAACATTACAATATGCTGCGAACTTAAGTGGACACACTATAAATTATATGTTAGTTTAGATTAGAATAGATTAGAACTTTGCATAAACTTGTAAAACTACAATATGGACCTTCTACTGTATTGTGGCAAAAAGGAGTTACAAAGTACCTATCCGCTTGTTAACAATTTGCAATTCTACAGACATCTGTATCCGTCACTTCCAAAATTAAATTGCATATATTTCGAAAACTTCAATTCTAAGATTACCTACCAAATAATGATTAGCTTACATTAAAACGAGAATCCAAAAATGCAATGATATATAGTGTGTTTCATTTGAAATAAGCGAGCAAGTATCGACAAACAACCTAATTTTTACTATTCATAGTTAAACTTTCAGTGGACAATTTTCGATGGGCAGCGTATCTAAGAGCTTAATTCATCTAATGTGGTTTTAATACAATTTCAATTAAAATATGAAACAAAATTGTTTTTTTCTAACCGCCGGCAATAAGCATTTTGATTATATATATATAGCTTTTAGCAGGCCTTTTAGGCCCATAGATTTGTAATTCCTCTCCATACTTTTCTACCTTTGGCCTTTTCTCTCCATCGATTCACATTCTTTTCTTTCAGGTCTTCTAGTACCACCTCCCTCCATCTTTTCCTTGGTCTGCCTCTTTTCTTCTTGCCTTCCGGAACTCTCCATGCTATTTGTTTCACTATTCTTCCTCCTTCCATCCTTTCTATGTGCCCTAACGACTGAAGTCTTCTTGATGTAATAGTTGCATCTATTTTGGGTTCACGATAAATGTTATATAATTCTTCGTTAGTCCTTCTCATATACACCCCTTCTACTTTTTTTCCTCCCAGAATTCCTCTCAACATTTTCCTTTCCCATCTATTTACACTTTCTCTTTGATTTTTGTTTAAAACCCACGTCTCACAACTATACAATATCGTAGGTTTCAATATAGTATTGTACAATCTTAGTTTTGATTTCCCTGTGTTATTTCACCCAAATCCTTCTCTGTTCTTGAAATTATGGCCATATCGTCCGCATAACAAATAACTTGATGGCTTTTATAGTAAATGTGTCCCTCTCTATTCAATCTGCTGTCTCTTATAATTTTTTCTAATGCAAGGTTGAATAGTAATGTTGACAAGGGGTCACCTTGCTTCAGACCTGTTCCTATTTCAAAACTTTCTGAGCCTTCACCTCTGATCTGTACACTACTAGTAGTTTTGATGAGAGTCATCTTCACAAGATTCACCAATTTTCTTGGGGTCTCGAACTCATTCAATGCATTTAACAGGTTACTTCTGGAGACAGAATCATATGCCTGCTTGAAATCAAGAAAAAGTACTAGTACTGGTATTTTGTACTCATGATGTTAAAATTTCCTTCATTGTAAATATCTGATCTGTCGTTCCTCTCCCTTTTCTGAAGCCAGCTTGGTATTCTCCTATTACTTTTTCTGAGATCGGTTCTAATTTTTTCTTAATCACAATAGCTAAGACCTTATATACGACATCTAATAGGGATATCCCCCTGTAATTATTACAATCAGTTGCATCTCCTTTTTTTAGAATAGGTATTATCAGAGAATGGTTCCAATTTTTGGACATTTTTTCTTTTCTCCATATTTCCAATATCAATTCGTAAATTTGTTGTTTCAGTTCTTCACCGGCATATTTAATATTTTCTGCTGTAATTCTGTTTATACCAGGGCATTTGTTGTTCTTGAGTTGAACTATTATTTCATCAACTTCCTGTCTAGTTGGTTCTGGAACTTCTGCGTTTATGCACCCGTAATCTACTTCTTGTATGTTTTCTACTCCATCTGTGTTTAGCGTCTGTTCAAAATATTCTTTCCACCTAGCTCTTATTTCACTATCCTCACCTATCAAATTCCCTTCCGCATCTTTCATATAAAGTGCCTGGTTTGGTGTTCGTTTCTCTGTAGAAGTTTCGTATCTCTTTCTTTTGATAGTAATTTTCAATTTCCTTTGTTTTCTGTTCCCTTTCCTCTCTTTTTCTTTGTCTGCATACTTTATTTGCTTTTCGTCTTTGTTCATTATATGCCTTTTTGTCTTCTGTTTTCCCAGTTTGTATTGCTTTTATTCTCAATTTATTTCTTTTCTCTATTTCTATTGCACATTCTGCATTCCACCATTTCTTTCTCCTTGAATTTTGTTTTTTGGGAATTATTTTTTTGGTTGCATTTTGTATTACTCCTTCCATTTTTTCCCACTTCTCATCTATACTTTGCACTAATAAATATCCACTCAACACATTTCCTTTAATCGCTTCTTCATGAAACATCCTGTATGGAGTTATTTAATTTAAAAAAAATCTAATAACAGGTTCCTTCACGAATTTTTGAATTTGTCTCCTATCGTTGATTGATTTTTACTAATGAAGGATATTCTCTAAGCTACTCCATCTCTCCTGTCATGTTAGCCAAAAATATAACAGATTCGTACTTAACTTCATTATATCTCCATCAAATACTCTCATTTGCTGCGATCCCTATTATTTGATGATTGAAGAGGGATTTTATCCTCTTTTAATTTTATATGTATCAATTTGTCTTCCTTTGACTGGCTGTCAATCAGAAGAAGCTGTTAACAAATAACAGTATAAAGAAAGGTAGACATGAATATGAATAGATTTTTGGCACTAAATATTTTTCATAGATTGCGGAAAGGACAATGTTGTTGCAATGAATCTTAACGATATAAAAAAACATTCTAAAAGAAAGTGGATGTTGATGAAAGTTTATGTGGTGTTTTAATTTTTTTTCAGCTTTATGCTTTATAGGTTTAAAATTAATAGTTTAAGCATAGCTCAAAAAATATGGCACATCGTCTCTCTGGCGCCATAGTCGCCCGTTATCATAATCAAAGATTACATCATAATACAACAATTACGAGGGACATACGTGTGGTTAAATACGTGTTTGTACTGATTTGCAGTGACCATTATAATACAGGAATATTAAAATAAAATTTAAAAACTTTTAAATCAAACTACGGTGTAATCGAACAAGCTTCTAATGAATATTATTGATTACATTGTTATGTTTAGCATAATAATGATTACAAATGTTTAAGTATACTTAGTTTGGGGTGTTGTTTCTGTAATTTTTCTGTTTTAATGTTACGATTAGCAAATTTTAATGTATAATAAATACAATGAATAGAAATAATCAACTGGGAAATTTGTACAAGGATGCCACAATTTAACATTCTTAAAGCTATTTTTAAGCTTCATACCGACACCATATTCAGAGGCTATTTTATTAAATTGATTTATAAATATGTTTTCCAATTCTATAACGAGTTCCACAAAATTTTTGGGAGGCACAACCAAATTACAAATGTTGGATGAAACACTATAATCTTTATATTTCATAAAAACGGTAGCGTCTCCTTCTAGATTATCTATCTTAATAAATTCTAAGCAAGTGTTACACGAATGCTGCAATAAACACTTTTTAAGTAGGTATCCAGTAACGTCACTTTTAGAGAAGTAAAGATATTATTTGTAGTCGTAGAACTAACTGTACTTTTAAGCAATTCAGATTTTGTATTAAGCAAAAGTTCATTTAAATCTTGCATGCAGTTTGCTCCTTCGGAGTAATCTAAATATTTAAGAGAAGCTATTTTTTAAAACGCTCTGCAGAATTGGATTGGCGTAGGGTTTCTTGCATTACCACAACAATTTATGATTTGCCCAAAAACTTTTTCCAGACAATCCTGGTTAAGGTTTCTCGTTAATAAGAAAGTGTAATTTTTTGTTTGGTGTAACATTTCCCACAAAATAAAAATAGCTTTAATTGTCAACTTCCACCCAAATATAAATTTAAGTTGTTTAGTAACATTTTTTCCGTTAGAACTGAAAACTTGAAGGTTGCTAAACATTGTGAGCATATCTCTAAGAAAAGTGTTTTGCTTTTCAGTGCCCATAAAGGCATTGAAATTATTTGAATGATACGAGTTTAGAATGTCAAAGAGATCGTTCATATTTTGTATGAAAGTAACTGTAGTTCTGGCTGATGCTGGTAGAATTTTAAAGTCAATATAAGTACTCAATGCCACGGCTACAGAGTGACTTATAACTTGGGAAGCAAGTTTTACCTTCATCTTTTTAAAACTGCTGGGGTAGATATGTTCATTAGTAAGTCTGGGTGCCAAACTGAATTCTTTTTGTCTCTCGTAATTATACATCGTATCTGAATAGGCTTTGTTGGTTTCACCATCTTTAACTATGAAATTGTATTTAAAGAAATTGTTCCTTGTCGATTTCAAAAGATGGGGTACGCCAAATAAATAAACAATTTTTATACTATCCACAAAAAATACCGGATTGTCCTCAGTTAACTTTAACGAACTTTTCACTAGTTTTTGAAAATTAGATCCTTGATCAGATATTACTCCCAAAACATTTAATCCTGCATTGGATATTTTTCTGACACTTTCAAATAATATGTCTCTTAGATCATCGGCGGATGCCGAATTTTTATAAAAAAAATAAGCAACAGGCTGTTTCCAGCTAGTTGCTATACCTCTAGCCATCACTACCAGTACACTAGACGCGATGTCCATACTATTTTGGTTAGTTTCTTTAAACCCAACAATTTTGTCAATAGAAATATTATAACATGAATTGGATTTGATTGACATTTCATCTAGACACAAAACACAATCTCTTTCCTTTTCACCTAACAGCTCGGATCTTGATTTCATTAAATTAAAAATTGAATCATTAAATCCCGGTTTTAAAATCCAGCGTCTAAGAAAACGATGAAGTGTTGATATTGAAGAAATTGTACAAACTGTTGACATTTTTCTGTAAGCTTTCGGACCTAAGAAGTAAACACTCAAAGCAAATTGCTTAAATTCGTCAGTATATCTTGCTCCCTTTGGAGCTTTATTCAGTAGTTTAAACTGACATTCTAGAAAGTTGTATGATTTTTTGGAATAGTTTTTTTTAAGAATTGCAGAACGTCTTCAAAATTAATGTTCGTTTCTAGAGACCTTTGGGAATTAGATAATCTGGCAGAGGTTCTCTTGAGATTCCTAATTTTTTTTCTATATAACTTTTTCCTTGGTGTAGAAGCTGAAAGCTTTGGGCACGTCTGAACTCCAATATCTATAAAGTAAGTTTATTCATTTTGTTAAGGTCTTTTTAAAATGTATTTAACCATACCCATTTGAGCACTAGTTGTTTGAATAGACTTTAATAGGAACATCACTGCAGGCTTTAATAGGAACATCAATATATTCGTCGTTATCTAAAACAAAAGTTTCACATTCATCGTTTATGTTCAGATTCAGATAATAGAAACAATTAAATCAATAATTAATTAGTTCAACCTCTAACTAAAATTAAAGCAATAAACACATAGAGCAAATTTCTCACCTTCAGTTCTTTGTAATAATAAAGAAGGAATTGCGAAACAGTTAATTCGATTCTTCAATTCATTTGTGAAACTATTGTCAGTAAAATGCAAATTACAAATTTTTATCCTATTATAACATTGTTCCACCGTTATATTGGCATATCGGTGGTTTCCTTTAAAACCCAAAACATTTTTCCAAGCTTCACATCTGCAATATAATATAGAAAATAAAAAAAGTTTACTTGTATACTACTAAATTACCTCTTCTCTTACCTAATTTTGTCTTTTGGGCATCTAAAAAAAACGATCTCTCTTTCACTTTACTGCGACAACCATCAACAGAACGATACACCACTCCAGGCATTTTGTAATGAAATAAGTCACTATAATATTTATACTAAATACAAAATTATAATAAAAATATGTATAAATATTTTAATATTCTCGCAAAAACAATGATCTGCTCACAAAAACGAAAACAAAAAGCTTTAATCATATTTCCGAAGTTCCGATCAGCATCACATTAACACTGCGCGCTACCCCTGTACTCAACACTTTCTCGATTTAAACTCGCCAGAACTCAGCAGAAGATAGAAGCAAAGATTACAAAATATATATAAGATTGTTCACTCGTACGAATTCTATCGATCAAAGGATTCATACCGCTGGTTACTGTCTGGTGACTTATCGGTTTGCGCCATGCTACAGTATGTCGCTAAATCCTTACTTGCATTTAATTTTGCATATTATACGGGTTGTCGCCTATCGAGCGCTGGTATTTTAGAATTCGTTGTTCGTGTTTATGTTTTATAGATATTTTAAATTTATTAATTAATTATTGCAATAAGGAAAAAATAATATTCATATTTTCCTCTTCAATAGCAAAACTTATAAAATAAATATTTTGTGATATTTGTTAATAGTCTTAGTTGTATATATAATAAATGGTAGTTTATCACTTTCCCACGAATTCTGAATGCAGTCTTGATTTTAAGTACTTATAATGTAAACAATGATAAAAATATAGAGAAGCAATTAAGGGCCAGAAATGTGCCTACAATCTCTAGAAACTTTGTAGAAGTATTTCATTTAATTTTTCGGGAAACGTTCCGGAAGTAAAATTTCTTGTTCGCATTATTTCAACTCCTGTCTTCCAAAAGTAACATTAATAATATTATAATTGTGGTTTTAAAATGCCTGTGTGTTGTGCTGTGATCGGTTGTTCCAGCAAGGTGGGAAAATCAGAAATATTCTTTTATCGTCGTCCCAAAGACGTTGAGAGGTGGGTATTAAATTAGTTATTATCAAATACGGACTTCAACTTATTTAAACTATTGTAACAAAGATATTAGATAATAATAAATTAGTTAGTTATTTAGTACTTATAGATACTGGGTATTCATAGAAATTTGAAAATTCACATATCTAATTTATTAATAAATATATCCTGCAGCTGCATAATATATTTTAACTGTTTTAACCTTGTGAATCTAAAAAATACGGAGTGTCTAATTTAAAGATCAAAATTGTTTTAGTGGTCCTATTATTCTGGTGGCCAATAAGTATGTATAATTTAATTTGTGATATTCTATATAAATAACCGCTAGATCTTCAATAAGCATCACAAAATTACTAAAATGTTGAATAAAATCTGTCAATTGATTCATTTTAAAAATTTTAATATATTTTTTTACTTATACCTAAACTTTCCTTTTCAAATTCATATCCTGAACATTTTTCGAAATAATTACCATTTAAAAACATTATATAAAAAAAACCTTTAATAAATCATCCTATTTAAATATATATTTCTCAAGTTACCCCTGTATAGCTTGGAATAAAATATACTCTTCTAATTCCCTGGTACCTGGCGGTGTCGTTATTTACAACAAAAGGGAGCCGTAAATATGATTTATGAGTGCGGCGATCGTTTAAAACACTAAGAAGAATCAGACCGCCTTCAAGTGAACTATCTTATATATATTTTGTAATCTTTGATAGAAGGGGTAAGAAAATTTTCGGTAACCACTGAATCGACGAAGTGAATTTACTTGTCGTTAATTGATGTACGGTGGTTGTGCTCCACGCCTCATTTGAGTGAGTTGTGTGCGGGTCGATATTTTTTGTTTTCCTAGTAGTATATTTTATACTTAACAATTCTATTGACCAATATTTTATTATGTTATTTAATAATCAAAACGTACCCTTGGGGCTACAATTAACACATCGGGGGGCTTGTATTAACGTGTTAATACCTACCCCAGCGATGGGGTAGGTATGGGGTAGATAATAATAATAATAATTTCTTGTCCAACAGAAAATCCACTTACAGAACAATATTATCAGAAAGTAGCAACAATGATAAAAGATTAAAAAAAAATCATAAAGTATATAACACAAATTAGTAGGATTGATACAAAATAAATAAAACTACTATAAATGATAACATAACTAAATGGTAATTTCTCTATATAATAACAAAAACAATACAAATAATGTAATTCTTTTATTTAACCCTAAATTAAAAACCTTCCATAACTGTAAATTGATTGATACAAAATAAAGAAAACTATTATAAATGATAACATAACTGAATGGTAATGTCTCTATATAATAAAAAAATAATAATACAAATAATGTAATTCTTTTATTTAACCATTAATTAAAAACCTACCCTAACTGTAAATTATAATAAAAATTTTCATTAGATTTATCAACAATCTGCATTAATGAATTGAAGTGAAGGTCGCAGTAATTTGCAATCTGATTAAACTTTGAGCATATGATGTGTAGTGGAGAATGAGAAATAATGTTAGTTCTTGCATTGTCAGAGTAAAACGTGAGATTACGACGTGTGTGAAATCTTGGAATAAGAAAATTCAGCTGATTTAATAAGTTTCAGCTTAACACGTTGAGTGCCACAATGGTACCAAATAATTCTGGTTCTATGGCCAAACCTGTTTTTTTTTCTAAATTTGGTAATAAAATATTTTTTTGAAGTTGAAATGCAACAAAACTAATGTATGAAAAATGTAGATGCTCTAGCAGCATGGTTTTGAAAATGTATATGTGTTGGATACACGTGGTCAATATATCACTTTTGGACATTATACACTTATTGCACTTTGCTCTCCAAAATATTAGTTGCAGGCAAGTGGCGTACAAAAAAGAACAAGATAAATTAGTAATAAGCAAGAACTGCCATCTGATGATGAGAATTCTCTTTTCGGGGATGTTTATTTGTCACACGAGTACCATGCAGAAAGCAGTGTTTGAACTTATTTATGAATCTCTCTGTATAATAAAAATCGGAAATAAAATCTGCAGGCCAAACGGTTTTTGGGTACCTACCCCAGGCCACCATATAAAAGCTCCCATAAGAATAACTGCAAAGCCTGCATCCACGCGGACACATACGTCTAGAAATATAAAAACCGGTTTGTATCCGTAGTGGATACTTGTGGCCCCAGAAACATTGTGCCTCGTGTATCCATGCTGGATACATATGGCATTCAACGTGTTAAGCAGGAAAACGAGACCACTATTTATTCTTCTAAGTTGCAAGTAGTCAATGCCAAAACGATGTAGCAAGATCGATTGTTCAATCCCCCTTTCGGGGTAAGTCCCATCGATCCTACTAGCTAAAAATTTCAGAAACCTCCTCTGAACGTTTTCTATCAAATTAACATGACTCGGGTAATACGGACTCCAAACAAGAGACGCGTATTCAAGTTTTGATCTTACTAGAGCGAAAAATAGCGTTTTTAATGCATTTTCAATAGAGATTGATTTGCAGTTCCTGATTATAAATCCAAGGGATTTACTGGCTTGAGAACAGATACTATTTGTATGTTTTATAAAATCCAATTCATTATCAAAAGTTATCCTCAGATCTCTTACCTCAGTCAGTACATCTAGTTAAGTCCACGTTATCGACTTGGTATTTGTATAAGACGGAATCAAATTTACGGCTAAAGGTACATACCTTACATTTACTTAAATTCAGAAAAAGACAATTTCTTGTACACCATTCAATAACTTTATTCAATTCCAATTGGAGCAAGTGACAATCTAATTGAGATTTTATTGAAAATATTTTTAAATCGTCAGCAAATAATAAATTTTTAGATTGTAACGTAATAGAAAGGTCATTTATAAATAGCAAAAACAACAAGGGACCTAAGTTGGACCCTTGTGGAACACCTGACGTTGGGGAATAGGTTGTAGAGGAAAACCCATTATAAGAAACAAACTGGCCTCTATTAGAAAGACAAGATTTTAGTAAACTTATAAGCGAATTACTAAAGCCAAAAAGTTGCAACTTGTTTATAAGTAGTGAGTGGTCTATCTTATCAAAAGCCTTAGAGAAGTCAGTGTATATGACATCTACTTGGCGCTTGTTATCCATTGCTTCAGCTATATGTTGAGTAATCTCGACTAAATTGGAAGTAGTAGATCTTTGTCTCATGAAACCGTGTTGGCTTGGCGATATCAAGCATTTTATTTGATCATAAATTTGATTATACACCATCTCCAATACCTTCGCGAAATTGTTCAATCTCGAAATTCATAATATTGGCTTTATCTCCACTTTAAGGCACAGGGCACACTAGCAATTTTCCACGTATCAGGGAATACAGACTTTTGAAGAATAAGATTATATATCTTAAGTAGTGGCTGAACGAAGGCATGGCTACAATCCTTTAAGATGAAACTAGGGAACATATCTTTTCGGAAGTAAGTTTATTTGGAAGTTTGGCTATAGAATTTAAAATATTTTTTTCAGAAAATTGACATATATATATGGGGTATGGGGTAGATATGGGTTATTACTGTCTAATGAACCAGTAGCTGGACCGTTAGGCATGCAGAAAGGTTCTATTAATTTTGCAGTTGAAATCATAAGACCTCTGCCAAAAGCTCCACCACGAGTTTCGTCTAATAGAAAACGCGCTAAAAAGTCTGCTATTCTCACTGACACTCCGGAAAAAAATTATCTAGAAGAAGAACATAATATTAGAGAAATGAAAAAGAGAAAAATGACAACAAAAAAACATAACAAAGAGGACAAAAAAGATAAGGAAAAGCGTAAAAGAAAGGCTTAAGGAAATATAATTAAAGACGAAAAAGTAGGAAAATTGAAGAAAAGGATATTTAATGAAAGCAATAGCTCTAATGATGACGATGACTATTTTTGTATCATTTTCGGTGCCTCCTATAATGAAGATACATCAGGTGGTGAATGGATCCAATGTATCTCTTTCAAGGACTGAGCCCCAGCAGGATGTATCAAAGGTGATATCACATGTTAATACCTACCCCAGACCTGTTAATGCTAACCCCAAACGTGAGGTAACAATTGACAACTGCCATTTTTAAGAAAAAGCTTTCTATCTACGGCATAGTTTCTATTATGTTTGTTTTGAGTTAATTACATAATACTTGAATGATTAAAGCATCGTGTATCCTAAAAATCAAGTCTAAATGTTGAATAATTTCTAAGCTACATCTAAAAATATATTTTTTGTTAATTGTAGCTTGTAGCCCCGGTCTCCCCTAAGTTGTTTTCAGGGTGCTGGAAATGTTTTCATTCTTCCAAAACAGTTTATACAGGGTTGGGATAAAGTATGGAAGCAAGTAAATATCTTTTAAACGAAAAAAACAATATTTATGAAAATTTGCAGGTAAGTGCAATGGAACAAAATGCATCTGATGTACATTTTTTTGTTAATAATATACTTCCAGTTTAACCGGAAATGCCATCAACTTCTTTAATTTAAATGGGACACCCTATATATTTTTACAGTTGTTGAAAGAGCTTGTTATTTTGAATTCATACATACTTACTGAGTTTAGTGTAAAAAAATTTGTAAAAACGAGGAATATAGCACTTCAATCAACCTCCTTTGATTTTTTTGCATTAGAGCAAAAAACTATTTAGATAAACTAATTGATGTTGTTTGTATGCATATTAATAAATAAACGAGTACTGTTTAGTGCGTCTTTTGCTCTCCAAGTGTCAAATTCTAATTGACGGAAATAAATTTTTATAATTTAGAATGGTTCAATTAAGTGAAAAAGAGCGTATTGAAATTTTAATGATGATCGGTTATGGTGATCGTGTTAGAACTCGTGAAGAAGTGTGTCATATTTTTAATAATTTGCATCCGGAGAGAAATCCTATATCACGCTCAACAGTAACTAAAACATTACAACGTTTTAATACAACTGGGATGGTAAAAAATTTGCTAAAACCTGGAAGACCGGGGACTGCAACGAACGAAACTGTTAAACAAAATATTGCAGTCGATTTAGAAGAATCACCTCAAACTTCCACCACAAATTTGGTACTAAACCATGGTATCAGTCGACGTTCTGTAGGAAAGATATTAAAAAGTGAATAGTATCATCCGTATAAGGTACAGTTGGTTCAAGAATTGTCAGACGATGATTTTGACCGGCGGCTAGAATTTTGCGAACGGCTAATGGTCATCTGTAATGTAGAGGATAATTTTGCTTCTAACATAGTTTTTTCCGATGAGGCAAATTTTTGTTTAAATGGAACAGTTAATCGCCATAACTCAAGGTATTGGTCAAATGAGAATCCTCATTGGGTTCATGAAGCACATACCCAGCATCCACAGAAGTTAAATGTTTGAGAAGATAGGCTTATAGGCCCATTTTTTGTCGACGGAAACTTGAATGGTGACAAGTATTTGGATCTACTAAATAACGAAATTATTCCTGCACTTCAACAGAATGGGCAATTACCATAAAATGTTTGGTTTCAACAAGATGGAGCACCTCCCCACTATGATAGACGGGCTGGGAATTTTCTGGATGCGAATTTTCCAAATCGATGGATTGGACGTAGAGGTTTCATAGAGTGGCCTGCTCGTTCTCCGGATCTTAGCCCGTTAGATTTTTTTCTTTGGGGTTATCTAAAATCACGTGTTTACGTTAGACGACCAACAAACTTACAGGAATTGAGACAAAGAATTATTGATGAATGTGAACTAATACGTGGAGAAGTCTTGGAAAGAGTGACTCAAGAATTTGTTAATAGGATGGCATATTGTCAGCAAGTAAACGGCGAGCATTTTGAACATTTGAAGTAATTTTGTTTCTCATTATTCTAAAATAATGAAATGTACACCTATTGTACAACTAACAGTGAGCTATTCCTCGTTTTTACAATTTTTTTCACACTAAACTCAGTATGTATGAATTCAAAATAACAAGCTCTTTCAAAATCTGTAAAAATATATAGGGTTTCCCATTTGAATTAAAGAAGTTGATGGCATTTCCGGTTAAACCGGAAGTATATTATTAACAAAAAAATAAATATCAGATGCATTTTGTTCCATTGCACTTACCTGCAAATTTTCATAAATATCATTCTTTTCGTTTAAAAGATATTTACTTGGTTCCATACTTTATCCCAACCCTGTATGTCGCATGCAAATAAAAAAATTCAATTTAATCATTTTTATCTTAATTAATTTATCTTCATTAATTATAATATTCAGAATAACTTTGTTTCGAATTAACTTATTTCTGTCCCTCGACTACTATGGCCATTGGCACTTAACAAACAGATTTCACAATATTCTTTCCAAAACTCAAGAAAAAAAACTCATAGTGAGATTATCTTTGCGAATTTGGTTAATGTTTATTATAGTAACGGTGATGATGGTGAAGTGAGATGAGTGAAAATGTCTTAGGTTGAGCAAAAATAAGTTAATATAGACTGTGAATGTCTTCCACTATGATTAGTAGAATATTTTTTATTGAATTTACGGGTAATATGAAGTCAGTATAAATGACAGTCCAGTAAAATGAAGATTTAAACTACCATTCAAAACGAAAGCCTGCATTTTTAAATATAAGTTCCTTTTTAACATAAATTTGAAGTATACATAGTTAAAAAATATTGAATTCTATTTAGGGGTAAAAAAATTAAAAACTACCACCAAAATCTCTTTTTTTGAAAATATCTCGAAAACATACGAAGATATGGAAAAAAGTTTTCAATAAAAAATGTAGATATCAAAATTTACTATTAATCATTCCAAATCACTTTTGACGTATTTGCAATAGAAACCGAGATATTTGCAATAAACAAATATAATTCATAGCTCAGCTTGGTTGATAAATTATTATGTCTTCGAAGCCGAGTGGTATAGAGGTTTGGCTGCGAAAATTATGAATTGTAGGCGTAGGGTTCGAATCCTGTACACGGTGATAATTTTTATTTGTTTTTTTATAGGACCAATATTTTCAAATTTATATCAAAAATTTAAACTATCCATTTTTTAATTGCGGCAAAAATCTTGGCAATAATAATAATAATTTTCTTCTTTTCTCGGGTTTTCGTCCCGGCAATCAACATATACGCGGACGTTGGTCAAACGTATATATTACGTTCTTCACTGCATGTTTAGGATTTCGCGAATAATGTTGCAGGTGTGGAGAATGACTGCTTTCTGTAGGAGTATATATGTGTTGGTGGGTAGGTCTATTGCTTTGAGACTGTCGTGTAGAGCCTTTGGAACTAAACCTGTTTATGAGACTATAATTGGGGTTGTTTTGACAGTGTCTTGCTGCCACGTCAGTCTTATTTCTTCTGCAAGTGGCAGATACTTTTCTATTTTTTCTCTGTGTTTTATTCGTATATTTGTGGAATTTGGTATCGATATTTCTAACAGGTATGTAGTTTTTGTCGGTTTATGCATTAGAGTGATTTCTGGCCTGTTGTTCATTGTGGTTTTGTTTGTGATGATATCTCTGTTCCAGTACAACTTTACTTCGTCGTTTTCTAAAACCTTGACTGGTTTGTATGTGTAGAAGGGTGGGCCAAATTTCTAAAATTTTAGAATTTTGAATTGGAATAGCGACGAAAAGTTGCCTTTTGAATATACAAAGAAATTATGATTTCATCAATTTACGTTTTTCCCCTCTACAGGGCGTTAAAAATTTTGAGAATTTTGAAAAAAAAAAATTTAATTTGGTTTGGAATAGCGAGAAAGAGTTTTATTTTATTTAGAAAATCAGAATATTCCAAGATTTAAAAAATCAGAATAATTCCGGTTTGCTATTTTTACCTACGACTAGGGCAGAACTTATGTCTTTCAGCGAGTTAATGTATAGAGTTATTTCAAATTTGTGCTGCCTCCTATAAATTGTAAGTACTTAAGTACTGATCAAAACTATTTGTATGAGCTTTCTATTGCGATTTCTTCAGGCGACCGCTCGATGGACTTATTAAACCGAAATCCAGGCAAATTAAGTCATTCTGGATGGCTCACTTTGGCCAATCGGGTTTTACGTCTTCATGTTTCTACAGAAAATCCGAATACAAATTTAATAGAGTTATCCTCTTTTATTTTAAAAGTCTACGCACCCATGTTTCAAATAAAATTTTATCCATCATTAAAATATGGAGCAAAACACATTTTTGAAACTATTAAGCTGATCCGATATTTAAACCAGGAGTTGAGAAATATTGTTGATCCTGTAATCCAACGCAACTCATATTTTGCACATCCCGAGAATCTACTGGCATGCATGTTATGCGACCATCGTCGTTTTGTTAGAGAACTTGCTCTTAGGCGAATTTTAAATGCAAAGAAAAAATATCACGAACATATACGGAATTTCACTATACCAGCACTAAATTTTGACGCTGACGACTACATAAATCTGATCAACTGGCAAGAACGTGAGATTTTTTCTCCATCTATATTACTTACAAAGCATAAGCGTTGAAGACATCGAACACCTCCTAACAGACAAATCTGCCATACTTTTTCAATTTGACTCATATATAGAGAGATGGAGATGTGTCAAACTAGTCACGGAAGCTTCCTTATCAGTAGTCGGCTTGAAAAAAAAGAGATGGTTTTATTAAGGCAAGATAGATTCACCTTTATCAATGCCAAAGTTTTAAACTAAAAAAGACTTCAGACAATAAATATTTTTTTTTCTTTTCTTCTAGTATGTAGGTGTGAGTGAGTTACTTTTTTTCTTCCTTTTGTATATATTATTTTTTTTTTTCCTGATGCGACTGGCTGAATGACGTGAGTCCAAGCCAAAAAAAAAAAAAAAAAAAAAAAAAAAAAATAAATATTTTAACAGATAATATTTAAGTTGAGTGAGTTTTTTATTCGTTATTGAAAGAATGGTTGTTAACGCACTGTAGGGGTGAAAAAATTAAACTGATTAAATTTTGAAAACAAGCATTTTCTTTGAAATACAGAGAGGGAACTTTTTTCTTTACATTCCAAACTAAAATTTTTATGAAGATCTTAAATTCTTTTAAATACCTGTAGAGGGTGAAAAATGTTATTTAATGAAAAATTGGAACATAGGTATTTTCTTCGTATTACCAAAAGAAAACGTTTCCTTTCTATTACAAATCAAAAAGTAGAAACATTTTGTTTTAATTTTCAGAATTTTAAATGCCCTGTAGAGGGTGAAAAAAGTGATCTGATGGAAAAACGGAATATGGGCCCTGAAGAAGAAGAAGTGTTGCAGCACTGGAAAAATTCGTATAAATTGCGAAATAAAACTACTGCTGATCTTTTTACAGAGTGGCCAATATTGGAAACTCAATTGGCACTACAACTGGTACGTGTGTACTTTTGTTTACATTGTATGTACCTAAGTGTCGAAATGTACATTATATACTTACATACTTCTGTACATATGCTTGTTTCTTGTTTTATATTTTCCTTTCTACAATTTCAGTTATAAGTATGAAGTCAATTTAAAGAGACACATTCAGAAATTTTATGATAGGTATATTTATATCACCGAATTTGTGTTTTACAAGTTTTAAACAAGTTTATTTATTTTTCAGATATCAAAGAATAAAAATATATTATTCTACGCTTTACAACTAGTTTTGAAAAATATTTTTCAAAACTAGTTTTAAAGCGTAGAATAATATATAATATTTTTATTCTTTGATATCTGTTGGTAACGCGCTTTACTAAATACGACAATTTCACAGGAAACTGTAATAATTCTATTTATTTATTTTTGTTCAAGCAATGTTATAATAGTGACATAACATAGCAGGCATATTTGTTTGTTGAGCTAACTACTTTTTTAATAATTCTTCTGTATTTTCAGATAAATAGTGATTATGTGCAAAAGTATATGAGCCAAGACCAAAGTATAAATATTAGCGGCCGTTTTGATCTTCTCTTCGGCTCAGTTTATGAGAAACGCAAACATTTACTGAAAACATCAGATGAACTCCTTAGACAACAGTTAGAGGATGTGCTGAATACAGCTTCTGGTAAGCTTCATATGCATAATTTCAACTGTAAATCATACAAGTTTATTATATATTTTTGCAGATTCAAAAGTGGCTATACAGTTATATTTGTTAGCGGCATTAATACCGCCCAAAGGGCGCACTCATATAAGTAGTAGAAGGGAATGGGAGCCATCAATATCCGAATGTAGAGATGCTCTATTTCTGCAAGCTAAGGCCCCTGGGGATATAGAAAAATTGAAAAAAGAACGACTGTATATATTATATGCAAAAGGCTTAACGGTTCAATATGATTCTTTATTAAATATGTTTGGACAAATAGCAGCATTTTTCACTTAAATTACCTTTTCAGTACCTAATCTAGCCTTTTTAAATTTGGTTTTAGTTTTGTAGAACTATGCTGCACAAGCATTCTTTAATATGACTCATAATAAAAATAAATAATAAAAGGATTATTTGATTTACATCAATCAAACTAAAACCAAATTGAAAAACTATTTTACTGAAAGCTTAAAAAAATACATTCTTCTATTTAAACTAGCATTTATTTGAAGCAAACCAATTATTTTTAAAAAGTGGGGCATGATTCTTTTTTTTTAAGAAATCCATTGTTTGAACAAAACAACTCGAGTTTTGATGCAAGAAATTATTCAAGAATTTTAATTTTTTGACTGAAACAAATCACAGTTAAAAAAAGGATAGTCTGGATTTTGAATTAAAAAATGTTTGATTTTAAAATAGTAATACTTTGAAGTAAACAACTCGAGTTTGCACAAACGAAATTATTTTGAAGTTTTAAAAAGAACCATTGTTCCATTTAAACTTGAAGTTGTTTAAAATAAACAACCCAAGTTTCGAAACATGAGATGGTCATAACGTTTTAAAGAAATTAATTGTTTATATTAAAATATTAATTGTTGGAAGTGAACAACTTGAGTTTGGACTAAAGATATAATTTCCTTAAATGCATTCACTTGAATGTTTACATAACACTACAAATAGTTTGAATGATACCAAACTCTTGATTGAAATTTTAAACAAACCGAAATTTTAACTTAACACCTCTGTTTGGTTGACTATATTCAAACTTCAGATTTGTTTATCTTGAACAAATTTTCTTTCATTCAAGAAAATCTTTTTTAGAGTGTAGGTATTTTCCTTGTGTTCCTAAACGGATACTTTTTTCGCTATTCCAAATCAAAATTCTAAAATTTTAGAAATTCGGCCCACCCTAATGTGTAGTATGGGGTGTGTGTGGTGATTATGGCAGTTTTTTTGTGCTATTTCTTGGTGGATGATTTTGCATACGCTGTCGTGCCCTCAGCGTGTGTATTGGTTGGAGGCAAGTATTGTGCAACTTGTCGTTATATGGTCTATTGTTTGCATGTTACATACTCTACATTTATCTGTTTGTATGTTTGAATCTTTAATTATAAATTTTTGGTAGTTTCGTGTATTAATGACCTGGTCTTGTATTGCTATTATGAAGCCCTCCGTTTCTCCATGTAAATTACCTTGGGTGAGCCATGCGTTGAATGCTGTTGTATCAATATGTGGGTATGTTAGTTGGTTTGCAATGTTTTTGCCTTCCACTGTGATTTTAGCGAGTCTGTGGTTGTAGTGAGGTCAGTTGGCATAAATGTTTAATTGTTGAGTTGTATAGGCGTACCTGTTGTTGTCAAACTCAATAACTCGGTGTAACGTACTGTTTTCTGCATTTGTCTTGAAGCATTCTCTGAGTATGTGTATTTGTTTATTGTTCATGTTTTTGATAAAGTCGATAAAGCCTCTTCCGCCTTCTTTTCGTTTAAGTGTAAATCTTCCTATCGTATCGTGGATGTGATGTATTCTGTATTTGTTACATGTTCTTGTTAGCCTGTTGAGCTCGTCTAGCTCAGTGTTACTCCATTTAATTATCTAACAAATCTATCCCATTTGAAGCATATCCCAGATAACTTCGGTCAGAAGTATTCAGGAAAACATCAAATTTGGTACTTGATCATCAAATTATAGTGAAATTCTATTTTTAACGAAGTCAATATTTACGTTTCGGTAACCATGCCGTGCCTTCAAAGTACTGTTAAATTTCATTACGTATCGATAAATTTCAAAATGGCACAATATTGTTGAAACTGCAGAATTGCAGAGCTGTAAAAGTAGAACAATGAAGTTTTAAGCCGAGGGATACACGAAAAAACAAATTTATTATTGTTGTTGTATAAAAGAGCATATTTGAAATGAAACTAGACGCAAAAGCTCTGCTTTTCGATATTTAACATTCCAACCAATCAGGAAATTCATTTATGCCATGTCATCAAATACTGGCTATTGTAACTTTATTTCATCGGCTGTAAATAATGTTGTTATCGAAAATGACGTTTTTAGCAGTACACGGTATAATCAAAATATTCTTTTATAGTCAATTGCAGTGTTGTAAAGTTGAATGCTTTTATTTCCTATTTGATTAATTTCGTACAATATTGTAATTCTTTGTTTTCCATTGTCAAAAATTTGGAATTAGTCAGATTGAGTTATCTGTTATATGCAGATGATGTAGTGTTAGCTGATCATTGAAAATGTGGGTTTTAACAATTATTAAATAATAGAGGATACAGGAATCTAATATATTATGAAAAAATACAACAAGTTATTATAAATAAAAGGAAGAAGTAGAGAACAGTATCGTAATCTCACTGAGGTTTCCAAGACATACTGGAATGGAAGGAAATGAAATAGCAGAAAGAGAGGGGTACCAATGTAATATTAAAAGAAATAGGCAACGCCGAAAAAAGATATGACCAATAGAAAAACCCAGTAGGGCTAAGACAATCGATGATATTCATGGGAAGCCTAAGCCAGAGTGGGCTCCTCAAAAAGCTTTAACTAGTTGAGCAGGAGTGAAGATTCTGTGGAATGGAAGAGGAAACCTCCATTCAAATACATAAGAAATACATAAGGACAACACTCAGGAGAATACTGGAACTGAGTAGAGGTAAGGCGGCTCGATATATCTTTTTGGTCTTGGTGAATGTCACCCCAGTCGAGTTCTGTCTTATTAAAGTTGGCCCAATTATCAAAACTTTGTTTTAAAAAGATTTACCATATTAACGATGATCGTAATAATAACTACAATATATATTTCATTTAGTTTTAGCTTGAAATATAGACTTTTTTTAACAGAGAAAAAAATAATAAAAATTCGAAAAACTCTCCAATGAACAAAATCAACAGCACAAAATTACCATAGCGCTACATCGCCTTTTCGACTGATAACTGCTTCGATTAGTCTTGGCATTGTATCAACTGCAACCATCTTGTGTAAAACCGTTCCAAATTTATTTGGGACGGGTCCTCATCCCTGGAACGGCTCTTGAGGGATCTTCTCGTAGCTTTTTCTTCATGATATGTCACAAGGTTTCAGTCGGCGATACATCTGGACTACTAGACGTCCAATTTAAAACCGAAATATTCACCTCTATGCTGTAACTTCATTGAATTGATTTCAAGTTGAAATCTTGACGGAAAAATGACATTTGACATACATTTCAATAAAAATGGGAGACTGGTATGCTGTAATAGTTATTTATGTACCAAGGTTATACACATCTGTTTATGCCCGCCGTACATACAAACTTTTATGTCATACTAGTTCGTTATTGCAATCCAATCTCAATACAAATCCGGTTTGAATTAATAACATTGCCATTTCATCATAGTAGACACTATCGTTGCTAGGTGAATGTTGACAAACGTAAATGTCATAAAATCACAATAATTTTTATGTGTCAAAGTTAGAATTATTTCTCTTTATGCCCGCACGGGCATAAAGTACGACATTAGATAGTTGGTAACTAAGAAATAAAAACACAATAATGAACTAGTATGACATAAAAAAAATTACAATCAATCTTGCTTCAAAAATTGAAATGAAGTCAAGTAAGAATTTCAATAATTGCTATGCTCTGTACGAAAAATTTATATAAAATTGCAAGTCAAGGTTGAAAAATGTCAAGAATTTAACGCACGTAGAAACCCTGGGGTCCTTAATCTTGAAATTACTCGTAAGTAAGTTTTATAACCTAGAAATTTGGATAATTTTGTATTTATATATAAATTTTTAACATGGACATAATTATGTTTGTAGAATTATCAGAAATTGAAATACAAAGGCAAGTACCTACATTAAAAATTGTATATATAATTTAAATTTATTGGTGGTTATTATTCAAGTTTCAATTTAAAAAACGGCCAACACTTATTTTATATTTCTGCGTAATTTAAATAATAACAGAAGACTTCTGAGGGATAGAAGTGACCTTTTTCAATTTTTCTGGACACCCCCAAGTTAGGACTTGAGAAACTTGTTCCCAAGCCTCCCTCTTTATATCACGTCTGCCTTTGCCCCACTTAATAACATCTGATTTTTTAATTTAATTAATTAATTCTTTGTATTGGCCGGATGTAGCTTTTTTTGGAAGCATCTATAAAAGTAAAATAGAAATCAGCTTAAGGCCTGGTTTCTCTGACCAGATCGGCCCGAAATATTTCGGCGAATATTTCACTCATACATGTTGTATCAATGCAACGAATGCTAAATTATTAAATGGAAATTCAGCGGATATTCCACGTTGCCATGACAACCCAGCGATAATTCCACGTTGCCATGGCAACCGTCGTCAAACAACGTTAAAATAATAAACGTGAAAGGTCAAAGAAGAGTTTTTTAGAGGTTATGAATCGATTCGGAGATATAACAGAACGGGAAATTCACAAAAATGTCATTAAAAGTGTACCCAAAAACACGGAAAAGAGTAAGAATAGTGTATGGAGACAATTTATGTTATTTTGCGACGAAAAAAAGTACAAATTCAATATAGTGGAAATATACAGTAATTTGTATTTTTATTCGAGAAATTTTCTCCCTAAATACCGCTTGTGCTTAAATATCCACTCGTTCTTCGAACAAGCTTTCATGGAAATTATCGGTAATTTTTAAGCACTCGTGGTATTATTCCCGAATATTCGCGTACAGAACGGTCTAGTTTTCCGAATTTAGTTCGGTCAGAAGTTTCGTTTGTGTGTGGTTTTTCTGGAGATTCAATTCGTTGCGATATATTTCAGTCTCAAAAATTTCTCGTAGGGTTACAAACATACATGTTCTGTTATATCCAGATTCTCCCATTTCCTTTGAAATTTTTAACCAAATGTAATCTTTCATTTCCATGTCTTTATAACTTTTTAATTTTTTTGCATATAACGGAGGGTTTTCTTTTACTTTTTCAATTAATAATTCATCCTCTAGCACAGAAAAGTCTAATTTATGGTACTTCTTGGACATCATTTCACTTTTATGCTTTATAAAATTATAATTAATAAAAATAAATGCCCAGAATTGTACATGAGTGTACAAGTGTGTACAAGTTTGGCGAATTGGGCCGTTTACAAATAGTTCAAATCAAAACTAGTTTGATTGAGAAGAACTGCTATCCGCACACTTCCCCGAAATTTCGTTCCGATCTTTTATAGAAACCGCTACTATGTATTTACAAACCTAAGCAATACAAAATATTACTCTCTGCTCCCTTTTTTATAGGTATTTTAGTTCCTACCCAAGTTTTTTTGGAAACTATTTGTTAAGATTACTCACTTTTATGGACAAAACTTCTAACGAACACGAACACAAAAATGAAAATTAAAACACAAATTAAATACAGCGTTTTTACTGCTCCTGGAAAAGATTAACTCAAAAAGAAATCTCATCAGAATCCATAAAACAAACACAAATATTGAATTTATTTACGTTATTGGCTAAAGTTAGGTAAAATATCGCTTAATTTTCTCTTCTTTTCTTCGATAAAACGTTAAAAATCCAATGCTGCCAGCAGTAAACTTGAAATGAATTTCAATCAACTTTATTAACAATCAATTGTGATTACTGCATACCATTTGATTTCAATATTGACGGGATGTCAATATTTAATTGAGACGGTTTCAATATTAAAATCAAATCAAGCGTAGTTAGAGCATATCATCCAGTCTTTGCTTTTTTAGCTATATGACAATCGGCGTTATCTTGTTCAAGTATCAAAAGTTTTAGAGGGTTGGGCTAACTTCATTGAGACAGGGCTCGTGCATACATACTTGTGCAGACTGCATTGGATAAATGGGTTTTGGTCCACCCTTGAATATGTTGATATTTAGGACGGTTTGTTGTAACTTGCTAGGTACTACTAAGAATAAAGCATTCACAATGGTGATGTAATATTATTGTATTCTGATGTCCTAACAAAATACTAAGAAGAATGAAGAAGAATTTTAGTCCTATTGGTGAACATATCATTTGTATGATTGGTTCATAATGCAATTTGATAAGGTGACTGTTTTGAATATTTCAATAGACCATTCCAGGTCGGCCTTATTGTGCTGGAGGCCGGAGGGCAACAAAATCGATTAGTTAGCGTTGAACCTTGTGTGTTTTCGCATCTGCTTAGTTTCAAAATTTACTTTACTGGTATTATATCTAGAAAATTGTAGCAAATATGTCTCGAAGTACGTATTATTTATCTCCAAGTGGTGATATCAAGTGCCGGTACAATGAAAAACTCGGATTATAGACAGTATCGACGCTTACGCCCTTTTGACCAAAGAACTTTTTATTTAGTATTATCTGAATAAATCTACATTTTTTAAATTGATTAATGAAAGGCAAGTCAAAACCTCATCTGGTTTCCCACTTGGGGTGTAGCCCATATTTTGGGTAGGATGCATGTTTTCTTCCAAGTCTATTTTTGAAACTTATTTATTAAGAAAATTTAACAAATATTTACTAACTAACCTTCGATAAAATGCCTAAAACACACAGGCCAAGTTTTAAGTTGGAACTCACTGAGGCGTCAGATTTCAAAGTACAAATCCAAGCATGGCGACGTTGTGTGGATACAGCTTTTAAATAGTTACCTTCATTCGGGAATCGAAAAAAAGATAAATTATCTCTTTATCCCCGCCTTCCACATTTAACAACACTACAAAATGATGGCATTTTAGATACCTTTAAGAACTAACCTTCTATACATATAAAATGCTTTGTCCTGAATGACAAACCTAAACCGCTGATCGTAGAGACCTGAAACTTAGAGGGTGTGTTTTTTGTATGACGTAGGCATCCGATAAGAAAGGATTTTCCGAAATTCTAACCCTAAGGGGAGAGAAAGGGGGGCAAAGTGTGTATGGGACAACGTGATTCCTTGGTCCAATCTATTTTGCATAAACATTCTTTAATAGAATAGATGGAAGATGTGTTTCGTATTTTATTGAAACTCATTGCCTAGCGGGGTTAAACAGGGGTAGAGAGTTATTTTGGAGGAGATTTAGATCGAATAAGTTGATATCAACACTCCTTAATGCTTTCAATTTAAATTACATTTTATTTTGACACGTTTGAAAACTCAATCCGATTTCATTCAAAAAACGTTGAACTCACTTAAAAGCTTGGTGCAATGCAATACTCTTTAATTCTTAACTGGTATGGCGAAAAACAAAAACGTTTAAGGAATGGCGGGATCAAAACTGACCTGCTCATTTTTTATGTACAATAAACATAAAAAAAATTATCTGATGTTATAGAACAAGCAATATAAAAACAATATAACCCAAAAAAAATTATTTCAAATAACGTAAAAATAAAGATACAAGTTGAAATGAATCTCTCAGAAAAATTGAAAATTAAAAAAAACAAAATGAAACAGAAATATTTTTGAGAAAAATAACAAACAAGTTTGAACAGGTAGAAAAATCTGATCAAAACATTTATTACATGTATTTGTTATAACACAGTGGATTTTACAAACCTGTTTTTGATATTTTTATAAGTGAATGTTTATTATCATTGCGTGGACAAAGGTAACATCTTCCACGTTTGGCAGGTCTCACGTTTGGTAGGTCTTCAAAATAAAAAATTGGAAAAACTTGCGCAAACGGTATGGCGGGGTCAAATCCGACCCTTACCTAACCTAAGAACGCACCTACGAGAATAACTGATATATCAACGTGATGTGCTAGCGCAAAATCTAATTATTAATAAAAGTTTAACTATTATCCGTTGTTTACCTGTAAACAATGAAACCAAATAGAATGTGTGCCCTCTGGCACAATATGGCCGACCTGTCAGTGATGTTATTCTGGAATGGTCTATTGATAATTGTAGACTGTAGAGTATATAAGGAGATCGGACTCCAATTTCTGGTCATGGCAGAGGGAGCCAGTTTAAATCCAATACCAAAAACATCTGACTGCAGAACAACCAAACATAAGCCTTGCATACACTTTGAGCTCATGGTGTTTTATTGGTTGCTAGATCATTTGACAGTATGTGAGGTAAGTGAGGTTAGGAAACATAAATGAAAAATTTAATCAATTTTAATCTTCTTACTTTGAGTTTTTATTATTCATTATCATAAGTAATTTTTACAATTTGACTACTGTCATTTATAAAAACTAAGGTTAGATGGTATTGGTATTGCAATGGCGAACTGCTTAGATAGACGATTTGAGGACAGGTTTTGTCAATTCTTCCATATGAGTTCGATCTCCTTATCTAGCCTCCATGATTGTGACACAAAGTCACGATGAACGTGCTCGATTGGTTCATCATCCCAGTTCATATCTCCATTCTATAAAATTTGTTGTTTAGAATTGAAATATTTTTTTCATATCAAATATTATACATATCCTATACATAAGAATTTCTTGACCACAACACGTACCAGACTCCTGGGGGAACAATATTTATGCAAAATTCATGCAAAATTTACATCTCTTGGGAATCAGATTGGATATAATAACTTTTGACATCGTTCATAATCTGCATCTCTCTCAATATCCCTTTTTTAGCTATCCAGAATTCTGATGGGCAGTTATATAATAATCTACATAAACTTTTTGTTTTTAAATGTATTATTAGTCAATTATGCAACAAGTTCATAAACTGGTACTATTTTTCACAAATGGAAAAGTTTAACAATTACTTGAGTGAAAAAAAAAGACACTTCATTTGGAATACGTTAATTAAACTCTTTCAATAAATTAGAACTGATAACGATTAACGATTACTTGTTATTTTATTTTGAAAACAATTTTAGCAACATAAGTTCCCTTACAACTTACTGGGTGAGCCAACAATCATCGAAACACCAAAAAATGCCTATATCTTTGGAATTACAAGAGTATGAGTTCGCGGCTTTGAAGATTAATAAGTAATCCTATTTGCCTTTTTGTAAGCTTGCTAGAGTTATAGCATTTTATTTGAAATTTCTTAGAAAAATCATAAACAACTTTAATGCTATTTGCATTAGAGTCTAAGTTTTTGAAAATCGGTTCAGGCATATGGAAGTTAAAGTCTTTTTATGTCAAAGAAAGTAATCTTCCCCCACCACTTCAGAATAGGTGACACAGAAAAAAGGCTTTAACAGAAGTTGTATAATTAAGACAGTAGCTGATATTTTTTACTAACCTAAATTGGGGAATACTTAGTAAAAATTCCAATTATATTTTGTAGGTGATGGATTGCGCCACCTAGCAAAAAACTAAGGACTCAAAAACATTTTTAATTATTTTTTCAAGTGCCGAATTTTTTCCCCAAATTCTAGGACATACGGTTAACCCTTAATGAGTCTCCCTATATAATCCATCGAGAGTTTTAAAATTAACATACTGTATATTGTATAAAACAATAAATTATGAACCTCCTCCTTTTTTAGAAGTCTGCTTAAAAGCATAATAGTTAATATGAGTTTTTAATAGTGAAACATGATAAATGTTGTAGCTTCTTGGTGGACGGTCTGCTCTTTGGAAATTAATTTTTCTAATTTTGTAAAGCGTTTAATAGTATTGAACTATTATTTTTTGACGTCTTTAGATCACGCTTTACTTATATGACAATTATTTACAGGTAACTGTAATTAAGTAAATGTTATTTTTCTGTTGCGATACGAGAAAATCAATGATTTTAAATTTAATTAACCAGAGGCAAGCTTGAAAATTACGGTTAGAACGATAATTGTTCTGTTTGTGATTATATTACGGTCAGTGTTATTTGATATGGTGTGTTTCTCTATGAATATTATAGAGTATTTACTTTGTACAGAGAAATTATAGGTGGGTGGTGTCATTTTGATCATAATTAATAGTTATTTATGTACCAAGGACGAAAAACTGTCTATTATAATTGAGCCTTCAAATTGATAGCCGAGGCTAGCAAGCAGTTTTTCACCGAGGTGCATATTACATTTTTTCGTCGACTAATACTAATTTTCGAATGAAAAATCGACTATTTTTGAAGGCAAGTATTTTTCATCCGCAGACACTTTTCGTCCGCTGTTCCAAAGATAAGTTTCATCTGGGACATCACGAAGAAATCTGTTTATTTTATCTCAGATTTGTTCGCTTTGTACCCAATGCCTTGTTTTTTCAAAAATCCGATATGTTTCGGAAATTTGGATGTGTTAACGTTTTAGCGGGCGGTATATAAGTGTTTGCGGACGAAAAATACTTGCCTTCAAAAATAATCGAATTTTCATTCGGAAATTAGTACGTAAAATGTCATTTTTTGTAAAGCCCGACGAAAAAATCACCATTTCTGATATCGTTTTTTGGAAGTTGAATATCTATCTAATAGTTAATTACTACGTTTTCATGCAGAATTCAATTCGAATTGAATACACTGTCAAAGATTACAGAAAAACACTGTCCGTATTAAAAACCTCATGAAAACAGGTATTGAAATCGAATTGAGTTTCAAGGTCGATACTGCTTTTTTGGGATCGTATCGAGATCGAAAAATAGAAATACGCGCGACATGAAAACCGAGATCGTATTGAAAGATGCGCATTCTGTGACATTCGAAGTCAAATTTATGCCAGCTGTAAGCCATATAACCTTAAAACCTCTCAAAACATAAAAGTTTACTCTAGCTTTCTAGTAACGTTTTGTGGAAATAAAGGTTTTTTGATATCTTGTTCTTGAAAGTTCTTCGTCATCTTCTAGAAATGTGTGGAAAGATGCAGAAGTGAAGTGAAATATTCCAGGAAGAAAATGTTTTGAAGTTGTTCGATGGAAAGCGATACATAAACGCTGAAATTTACAAAATGGTCGAACAAAAAATGTTAGAAAGAGGCTATATAACTAAATATACTGAGCAAACAAAAAATAAATGGAAAGCTTTAAATACTCAATACAATAATTGTATTAAAAACAACGCTAAAAGTGGTATGGATAGAAATGAATGCGACTATTTTGGGCTACTTGAGGAAATATTAGGAGGTCGTCCTGCATCGGCTCTTGAAGGTATGGATGCAGATATAATTGTACAAGTGGAAGAAGACATTTATAATCAGGAACTGAGCGATTTTTTACAGTCATCAGAATCTTATTCTGAAATACAGATCGAAGAAACACCACATACAAGTAGATCAAGAGCCCCAATTGAAAAAACTTGGCAATGGTAAAGAAAATGATTTTTTTGATAAACAAATGTCCCTAATGACAGAGTTTTTTGAAATGCAAGAGAAATCCCAGGAAAAGGCAGCAAAAGCTAGATCTGATGATTTAAACAATATTTTACAAACATTTTCAAGTACAGTGGAAAATATTTTCAGAACCCCCTTCCCTACCATGGCAATGAGCCCTTACATGGTTCAATCTGTTCGTTCTTCATCTCACACAAGATCACGAGGTTCTTCAAGTATCTCTGATGAAGAATATGAAAAAATAATTGTCAAAAAAACAAAAAATGATTTTTGAGGTACGATCACAAAACGCATATTATAGACATTTCTGCACTATGCACTTATGTGTACCAAACTGGTTAGCAATAACCCTGTACTTAGCACATGATGCTAAAGTATACAATGCTATAGCATATTTTTTCTCCACAGTTAAAGGTTCTCTAACGATGTTCAATTCTGAACATAAATACTTTTTCAGTCGAAAACATATCAAATTAAATGATGTTTTAGATAAACGAAAATTACTGATGAAATCTTCCTCAGTAGTAATTTCACAATTCTCTCCCACCAGTCAAGACTCCTTTCTTTGCGCCAACAACGTTTCTTTCTGTATGATCTAATAATCCGTCCATTATTTTTCATAAAATTCACAGAGCTCAAATTGATTTGGTGCATGAATCTTATCATATCATTTTGTCGCTTTATGTATGCAGCCTCCTCTTCATAAAAAAAGATACCAATGAGGCAATCAAACCAAAAGTTACAGTTAAAAGGGAAACTTTTTTGACGTTTTGATTATTGATCATTATGACTACTAAAAAAATCCCAGAAATCAATCAAATACACGACGGCATTTGACACTATTGACAGATAAAATGTCAAATCTCAAAACGATTTGAAGTGTAATTGAATCGTGATTGAATCCCTATCATGAAAACAGAGATCGGTATTGGATTCAAAATGAATTCAATACTCCATGAAAACGTAGTAAATATCTAGCAGAAATAGACCGACGTTAAATAATAACAAAGTAAAATAAACTCAAAGTGAAACGTAATTAAAAATTATTTTTTTTTGTCACTTATAATTACACGAGAGCTTTTTTTTTTTGTCGAAGTAAACTTGACATGTATCAATAAGAATTTTGTTGCCTGGCAATCTAACCAAAAAAACTGCATCTGAAAAAATTACGAGTCCGTAGGACGAGTAATTTTTTCTGGCAGTTTTTTGAGTTGATTTACCTAATGGCAACAAAATTCGAATTATAAATGTCAAGTTTACTTCGACTCAAAAAAAAGCTAGAGTGTAATTCGGTAAGACAATTTAATGAATATGTAAATCAATAAATTAAAAAATGAGATGTAAATCAGTTTATTTAATTTAACGGAAAAGTACAATTGTTAAAAACACAAACACAAGTTTGAGAAAAACTGACATAACGTCATCAAAAATTTGTTTACAATGCTGGTTGTCATGCTTTCAAAAGTTAGATTCCGTTATTGTCGCTGGAAAAGTTAGGGCAAACTTTTTTCGCTGTCATAATGACAAAATCACGCGGTTTATGGGATTTTTTATACATGAATTAAATTGTCAACCTAATTGCGAACAATCTTGTATATAAACACGATGCAAAATACTGTTTTTGGCACACGATGAGTTGGATTACACGTTCATTCTGAAACTAGTTAAATAAAATATAGCTTCAACCAAATCACTATTCATGCCCAGCCTTCACTCCATATAAATTACTGCAAAATCGATCACTAATCCAAAGTAAACGAAACGGTAATAAATTGGGAAAATATCTGCAATAAATTCACAAAGGATTATTCTTGAATTATCAAAAGGTCGAGATGAAACAGTATTGAATCAGACTGTAGTAATGAGGGAAATGGAGAAGTCCCTTTTAGTTTCTCAGATGACATAATAATGTTTACTAGATATAAGGCATATGTAATATAATTTTGATTTCACCAGAGAATTACTATAGTAAACATCGTACACAAAGTTGAGTTATTTGCCATTGTAATATAACATTTAATACAGAGTGCACAATGTTTTAGACAACTGATTGGTGGAATACAAAACCAGCGGTATAAAAATAACACGAACGGGGATGAATACGTTGATGTTCACCTATCATTTGAAATTGTAAAATAGCTAACTTAGAAAAACTAAATCGACTACAAAAAATATTGTTATCCAAAAAGCAAAAAATAAATGTTTCATACAACAATTTAATACAAAGTTGTTCCAACAACAATCAGAATTTGTCCAAAAATTTTAAAGTAATAGTCGACTATTGCAACAGGAACAAACCTATAAAACACTTGATAATTTTTAGGCCAAATAAACGTCGCAATGGCTCAATTTGTCGGCACTGTTTCAAGTTCGCTATTACGAGAGTTGTCTTTTAAGTGTTGCATATAACAACATAGTTGACGCCTGTCAACAAATATCAAATGTCAAAATTAACTGTCATATGTAGTTAACTGACTCCAGTTTCTTACCGCTTCGTTTAAGGCTCTACCTAAACCGAAGATTACAAAAAAAAAACCTAAACTGAATTTTGAAAGTTGATGAGTCAGTCGAAAAATGCAATTAAGCCGAGAAAATGTTCACGCAATAACTTTTTACAGTTTTCAAAGACAGTTGTCTTAACAAGAATGTTTTGCCGCATTGGTTTCTGTTTTCGGAAATGAAGCACCACATCAGTAGACAATTTCTCGTTGATAAGGAGAATTTCAATGAGGACGGACTAATCTTATCGACGATCCAAGAACAGATCCACCAGCAACAGCAGTCCCTCAGGAAAACGTCGATGCTGTACGTTAGCTGATCCAAGAAGATCGACATACCATTGAGCATTTCAAAGACCACATTAAAAATTTTATATGAAGAATTATTTTTAAAAAGTTTCCCCTTGTATACCTCATCTGTTGACGGAAGAACAGAAAGCAATTAGAGTAAATCTGAATTTTGCCACAATCAACTAAACCACTTATATTTGTAGTGAACATTTCGATGATAATTGTGTAGATCCAAAACCCTATTGTAGTGATGGGTTCACTGAAGCTGAAGTAAATGCTGAATTGACTCAATCGAATGTACAAGAACTTGCTAGTGTCTCAGACAATCAAATAAATGTTGTCAATAATCAATTGTTTGAGAGTTTTCTATCTCAAATTGAGCAACAAAGTTATAGCTCTACCAATTTTGTAATGCAACAGAAAAAAAGATTACCAAAAATGAAACAAAAGATATTCCAATCTTTACCGTGGACAAAAATACTCGTACAGGGAAAACTATTTTTCATACAAAAACGTAAAAAGGGAAACTACCATGTTTAAGTACTTTACTGGACTTTACCCTCCACATTTTGAAGCACTCTATTCATTCTTAGATGAAAATGTTATGACTTATATGACTTAAAATACCAATTTAAATATAAAAGGTAGCTTAGAGTTAGAAAGAATTTCGATTCAAAATTTTCTAATAGAGACATGTTATGTTTGGTGCTAGTAAGATTGAGAGGATGATATACAAGAATTAACATTTTTTTGTAATACAAATAAATCATACCTATCAGTGATGTTTTACCTGGGTTCAATTTATGTACCACCAAATAATTTGACTAAGAGGTGATTTATTTTTGGCAGCTAAAAATATACATTCCTTATTGTTTCAAAAATTATGAGGATAAAATTCTCGGGGTTACGGATGCCACTGAGATACCATTACAAATGGCAAGTAACTTTAGGCAGCAAGGAAATACTTACCCCAGTTACAAACACATTAATGCAATTAAATTTCTAGTTGTAACTGCAGTTAGTGGTGCCATAATATACTGTAGTGAAGGATTTGAAAGTGAACTGTTTGTACAGTGTGATATGAAGAAATTTATGCAAGAAAATGACTTTCTATTAGGAGATAGAGGGCTTTCTAAACCTAAGTTAAAGCCTTCAGATATCCTAAAATTCCTCCAGGGAATAGGACTAAAGGTGCTACTAGTCTCTGAGACTTTCCTTAGGAACTAAATAGAAGTAAGGGGCACAATAGATCTTTAGACATGTCACCCCAATTTACATATACATACATACATACATAGAGGGCTTTCTACTACAGGATGTCGCAAATGAACTCAAAATTAAAGTGTTCACTCCACCATGTCTTTTGAAAAGGGATAAACAGACAACAGAAGAAGAACGTCCGACAAAAAAGATTGCCAAGTCTAGAATTCATGTTGAACGTGCTATTCGTAGGATTAAATTTTCGAAAATATTAAGTAACCGTCTTCCTATTACTATGTAACCAATATTTTCAGTAATCTGTGCTTTCTTGTAAATTTTGAAAAACCTTTGGTTAAATAAAATCCTGTATTTAAAAAATTGTTTGATACCATATTTTGTAGATTGAATTAATATGTATGATACGTTATATGTGTTGACAGCTGACATTAGTTTTTCGTCAACTGAAAGATATAAAATACCCCAAACTAAAAAGATCTGCAAACTTTTCGGGTACAACATGGGTGGTAAAGGGACTCAAAATATATAAGAAAAGCCAAAAATTGATCGGAAAAACCACTTCCTTATGCGACTAACCTTTTTCAGTATTTTTTTTATTCGTTATGTTGCCTTGTAAAGAACTCGTCCATTTTTATGTTTTACTTGTCACCAAATTCAAAATTATAAAATAATTAATAATTACATAAGAAAAAAAACCTTAATTATATTAAACAATTGTAATTGTTGTGAAAACATTTATTTTTTGCCTTTCAGTTAGCTGTGTTTTTTCAAGTCGGTTTTTTTGTTGTTAGTTATTTAAAAGCAATTTAATTAAGTACATTAATTTGTACCTACTATTAGTTTATAGTTAGAAGTCACTGTACAGATCACATTCAACATTGTAAATGCTTTATCTTTCAACCTTTACTTTAAAATCAGCGATATTTGTTTTCCAATCGCAGAAAGAAAACCGAAAATTGCGATGAAAAACAGGGAGATAAGCGTAAAATCTATAAACCGATAAAACTACCTCAATTCGCTTAGATAAAGAGATAGAGAAGTCTTCCGAATCTCTATCCTGATAAAGCACGATTACAAAATGTAAAAGGTGCGCTATAATCTTGAATTTTTATCTACCAGGGTGATATTCAAGATAAAAAAATTTTATAAAGACAGATCTTTCAGATGCTAATACTCAAAGGTACATATATAATAAAAAACCATAATGTTTGCTAAGAAAGTTTTATTTACTTAATTACAGTTACTTGTAAATAATTGTCATATTAGTAAAGCGTGATATATAGACGTCAAAAAATAATAGTTCAATACTATTAAACGCTTTACAAAATTAGAAAAATTAATTTCCACAGAGCAGACCGTCCACTAAGAAGCAACAACTACTTCTCGGGCTATATGCCCCGACAGACATTGAATTACACTTCTAAAGTAAACGGGGTTGGTATATCTGTTAAGATAGAACCAACCATTCTGGTTTGCGATTAGAAGGAATAACATCACTTGTAGACCGGTTTCGGCGTTTTGCTCCTCATCAGCACAAGGTAGATGCTATTCGTCCAGAAGCTCTGAGTAATATTTTGAACATTGTGTTTGTGTGCTTGCTCTGTAATATCGGTGTGTGCTTCAAGATGCCTCCAGGTAGATTGTTGTATGAGTGTATGGCACCAAATTGTTTAAATGGGTACTTCAATCCAATAACTGTAGAAAATTATGCAAATACATTTTCTTTCAACTTTCCTGATGTATATATATTGAACGACGTCATAAGTGGTTTGAAATAATGAACATTAGGTACATATTCCAATAAAAAATGTTATTTGTGTGAAGATCACTTCCATCGAAAAAAATTTACTCGATTAAATTTAGATTGACTAAATTTGCACTCCCTTTCAAAATTGCAGCAAACATTGATATACTACGGGCGAGTTGTTCTAATATTGTTAAAACAAGGTTTGAAACATAACTGGTTTGAACGAAATGTGTGTTTTACTAGCGGGTTTGTTAACCGCTCAACATTGAGTGGTTAAAATAATCCTAGTTTTCTAACCTAAAAACTTTGTTCAAAAGAGAAAAATACAGTCTGTGGAATCAATATGTAATATTTTCATTTTTCCAAAATTGTAATGGAGTATCCTGATTTACTGAATTTTAGTGATGACGAAGATTTTAATGAACTTTCAGCGACAAACTAACCATTTTACAGAATGGAATATATATAATGCTACACACAGGCCTTTTAGGTCCATAGATTTGTGATAATTTTCTTCCATTGTTTCCTGTCCCTTGCTTTCGCTTTCCAATCCGGTACTCCTCCCTCTTTCATGTCTTCAATGGTTTTATTATAACACCTCTTTTTGTCTTCCTCGTTTTCGCGTTCCTTATTCTATGTCTATATTTATCTTTTTTTTTTGTCATTCTGGTGTCTGGCATGGCTGTATATGACCGAGCCATCCAATTCTTTTTGCTGTTCTTTTCCATGCCCCTTCCTTCTGAGTATTTTCCTTTCCCATATTTTTACTTTATTTTCCTCCTCTCTCTTCAATATCCATGTTTCACTTCCGTATAGAGCCGTTGGTCGAATAACTGCTTTGTATAGATGTTACTTGGTCTTTCTAGATACTTTCTTTGAAATTATTATTTTGCCTGTTTACTTCCTTTTGTTAGTTTTGTTTCTATGTTCTTCTCCTTATCGCCATCCTCCTTACCTAGATAGATGTAGCTTTGGACTTGTTCGCAATTCCATTTATCTATGTCCGTTCAATTCTACTAAAAAAATTTGTGTTCGTTTCTCTTCTTTGCGGGGTTGTCATTAGGATTAGAACTGCATTAAAAATTCTTGTTTCAAATTTTCTCTGGCAAAACTAAATTATTCACTTAACAGTAGTTACTAAAACACCAACGGTACAACACGAACAAGTTTAAACTTTTGTTAAATTTTACCCTATGGTTAAAAAATCTAGGTTTAGCCGGCTGTTGGTACAGCTCGCCCTATATCAAACTCAGACATCTAACTGTTAACTCTTAACTGTTTTTTTAGTTAGATTATTTGTTTAAGGCTGTTTTTTGATGTATTTTATTTATTTTCTATTGATTGTTTTGTATGTTATTTTAGATAATATTTTATTTTATGGAAGATTTTAAATTTATGTTTCTCACTTGTAAAGGTTTTTTTTTATTTTCCTACCATCTTTTCCTATAATATTTTTATATACCTGATAATACAATATTCGCTACTTAACGATTTAGCACAATATTGTTATTTCTTAGTCTTTTAGGACTTGACTTAAAAGAACAGAAAACAAATATTATTAAAGTGCAAAATCATTTAATTGCAAATATTGTACAATATTACGCGTATCCTGAAAGTTTAAAAATTCAAAATTCAAAAAGCCCGCGTCTTAAGCGATAGTTCCCGCCTATAGCCAAGGTAGGCGCTAGTGGTAACTTTATGCCTCAGAATGCTGTACGTTTAACAGCTCTCTTATATTTATTTCTCTTTGCAGTAAAGTCCAGAGCTTAAAATATTAAAATTTAACCCAAACCGATAGTAGATATGTCGCAGGCTTATGGTAAAATCAGTCTTATTATAATACGCCTTGGTATTTTTCAATACCACAAGGTGTATTACAATACTACCCAAACTACGCAACTCGCGGCTCTTACTTTTTCAAGAAGAGGAAGGAAAAATAACCATTCCATACACCCTTCACCTTCAGGAACCTTCTAGCAGGAAGGGTGAATGGAATGGTTATTTTTCCTTCCCCTTCTTGAAAAAGTAAGAGCCGCGAGTTGCTTAGTATTATAATACGCCTGATTTTATCATAAGCCTACGACAGATATTACTACCACCATAGTTCGAAATCGTCCGCTAGTGTCGTGGGGCGCGAAGTTTGAATTTCACAGTATTTTCTTCTAATCACAACCTACTTAGTTTAATTAAATATTAATACCGAATAATTCTGTTTGAATTCTTTACCTATAGATAAAATTTTACTCCTTACTGAGTTACGGGGTGTTTAATTTGATAATTTGAAAACTATTTGACATATCTTTTCCATACTTGACATGAAGTATAACTACTGTACATACACTACTAACATAACCTTTTTGGTTACTACTACAGGGGCGAACGACAGGGTGTAGTTGCCCCTTTCCAAATTCTACGCCACTTGCGTAATTTCCATCCTACGTCTCCAGCAGTAGCCAAAATAGTTTATTTAACATAATTTATGTGTATAATACCTACACTACCTGCAGTAACTAGTTTTAAAGAATTGCATTCTAAAATTGTTCACCTAAAATTGATAAAAATAATGCGACCACTAAAATTACTTAAAATATTATAAACATATTGTCGATTAACACACAAACAGCGCATACAATGTTTAAAATCAACATAATATATACACTCACAAAATGTATGTAAATATTTTACTTAAACTATCAAGGTTCTTTCATAAGTAACGGCTTTTTCTTTTTTATGAATTTTATTCTTTTGTATAAAAAAAATAGGGAGTAAGAACTGAAAATATTTTAATATATTGTAATGTTTTTATTATTTATTTAAACAGTTTTTAGTTGTTGTGGGATAAAATTATACACACTATGGCTAATTACTATCTATTTATTTAAAGAAACACACACACACTATATTAAACTTAATTTATATACACACTATACTCAACGTCTACTAATTTATTTACACTCGGTATATTAGTTCTAATTTATTTTCACCACTTGGGTATTACCCTATTTATCTGCACTATTTAATTCACTAATTCTTCCGAACTGTACTGTACTGTTTCACTAATTATTTCGAACTAGCTAACTAACTGCTACGCACTCGAAAACCCGCGTATATATAGTCCTTATCGGTTCTGGAACACTCTAGTGCCTTCGGCGCTCGGGCTACGCGCGAACGAAGCCGCTCCAGAATGTTCGAGTACATTTTAACGCAAGGGGAGCGCAGCCACCAAAATTTACACTCGTGGAACAGGGCCGGCTTTAAGTTGGTGACCTCGCAACAATATTGAGTAAAGTACCGATCAGTCAATGAAAATACTTTTTTCTACAGTCGCGAGCTAAATGACTAATTACTTTATTCAAATGAAATCGTAAAGTCGACAAATGCCGAGGATTGTTACTTTACGCTCTAGCGCAAAAAAGGAATCTTTTTCGCTCGCTTATTTAATCAAACCACGCCCTCCGAATGAACTCAATGGGTGAATAATTAACAATTTATCAGATTAAAAATTAAATAAAATTATATGAAATTTGTCAAAAATTTTGAAATATGGTCAAAAATTGTCAATTATTGTCAAAAACTGTTAAAAATGGACAATTTTTATCAAAACCTGTTAAAATGGACAATTTTTATCAAAACCTGTTAAAAATGGTCGATAATTGTCAAAATTTTTTGAAAAATGGTCAAACATTTTCAAAAATGGTCAATTGTCAAAAATTTTAAATTTTTTGTGAAAAATGGTCAAACATTTTCAAATATTGTCAAAAATGGTCAAAAACTGTCAAAAATGGACAATTATTGTCGAAATAGGTCAATAATTGTCAAAAAAAATTAAAATTTTGAAAAATGGTCGATAATTGTCAAAAACTATCAAAAATGGTCAAAATTTTTGAAAAATTATCAAAAATTGTCAAAAAAGGACAATTATTGTTAAAAATTGTCAAAATTTTGAAAAATAGTTGATAATTGTCAAAGTTTTTGAAATATGGTCAAAAATGGTCAATAATTGTCAAAAATGGTCAAAAATTTGGGAAAATGGTCCATAATTGTTAACAATTGTCAATAATTATCAAAAATGGTCAATAATTTTGAAAAATGGTTTAAAATTTTGAAAAATTGTCAAAAATGGTCAAAAACTATCAAAAATTGTTAAAATTTTGAAAAATGGACGATAATTGTCAAAAGCTATAAAAAATAGTGAAAATTTTTGAAAAATTATCAAAAATTTTGAAAAATTGTCAAAAAAGGATAATTATTGTCAATAATTGTCAAAATTTTGAAAAATAGTTGATAATTCTCAAAAATTGTTAAAGTTTTTGAAATATGGTCAAAAATGGTCAATAATTGTCAAAAATTTGGAAAAATGGTCCATAATTGTTAACAATTGTCCATAATTATCAAAAATGGTCAATAATTTTGAAAAATGGTCTAAAATTTTGAAAAATTGTCAATAATTTTGAAAAATGGTCTAAAATTTTGAAAAATTGTCAAAAATGCTCAAAAACTAAAATGGTTAAAAATTGTCAATTATTTTTAAAAACTATCAAAAATGGACAACTATTCTCAAAATTGGTCAATAATTGTCAAAAATTGTTAAAATTTTGAAAAATGGTCGATAATTGTCAAAAACTATCAAAAAGGGTCAATAATCTTGAAAAACTTTCAAAAATGGTTAAAAATTGTCAATTATTTTTAAAAACTGTCAGAAATGGACAATTATTGTCAAAATTGGTAAATAATTGTTAAAATTTTGAAAAATAGTCGATAATTGTCAAAAACTATCAAAAATGGTCAATAATTTTGAAAAATTGTCAAAAATGGCCAATAATGGTCAAAAACTGTCAAAAATGGACAATTATTGTTCAAAATTGTCAAAATTTCGAGAAAAATAGTTGATAATTGTCAAAAATTGTTAAAGTTTCTAAAAAATTGTCAAAAATTTCGAAATATGGTCAATAATTGTCAAAAATGGTCAAAAATTTGGAAAAATGGTCTAAAATTTTGAAAAATTGTCAAAAATGATCAAAAACTATCAAAAATGGTTAAAAATAGTCAATTATCGTTAAAAACTGTTAAAAATGGACAATTATTGCCAAAAACTGTCGAAAATGGATAAAAATTGTCATCATTTTGAAAAATGGTCACTAATTTGAAAAACAACAAAACAAAATGGTCAGTAATTGTCAATAATTGTTAAAATTATGAAAAATGGTCAATAATTGTTAAAATTATGAAATTGGTCAATAATTCTTAAAATTTTGAAAAATAGTCAGTAATTGTCAAAATTTTGAGAAATGGTCAATAATCGTTAAAAGTTGTCAAAATTTTGAAAAATAGTCAATAAATAATACGAGCCGTTTCCGAAAATCGATTTAAACACATAATTTATAAAATCGATTTACTAAAAATCGATTAATATTACTATAAAAATCGCCTATTATTTTTTAAATCAGGAGGCAAGTCTGGAGATTATCACGACGAAATGAATTCATAAAATTACAGGAAATCGGTAGAAGAAAAACATACCAAATTTACCTAGACATGGAATTACATTTTTGTTTGGTAACAAGGTATGAACTATAATGAAACAATTTCACAGAGCGCGGATTATAGTAGGAGAGCTGGCACCAATTTTTGGGTAGGTATTTGAGGCAAGCTGAAAACTTGTTCCATACCTCTCCTATTATACCCCAACTCGGAGATGCATACCTGGCTGATGAGTAGCGGGGCTAAATGAACCCCTAAAGTTAAAAAAAAAATTTTTTGCAAAAATATGTTAGAGGCGATATGCAATTTTTATATGTTGTAGTTTTATGTTCAAAGAATAAAAAAAAGATTCAGTCGGGGTTTTAACATTGCCAGACGCGTGCAAGAATATTTTGCAAAAAAATATAAAAAATGTATTTGAGGCAACTTGAAATTTTAATAGGGTATTATTTATAACTAAAAAATAAGATTCTCAAAAAGACTGATCACTTTGGTGCGACTTTCTACTTGCCAGGTAATCTAACAAATTATGTTTAGGTGAGAGTGAGTAGCGCTATAGGCAAGCCGTAGTGTGAGAGAGACCTTGGAGTTGCGCATATTACCGGTTTGCGTGATGAAATATTGCCAATTTTGGAAGCATTTGTTTCCGAAATTTATGGATATAAAAACATATCAAATATAAATTCAGCACGATTTCAAAAATTTTGTGCGACTTACAAAGCCGACACTGAAGATGAAACTTTGAAAAAAAAAACATTGAAAAATTGTGATCCCTCTACTTTACCTCCGTGCACAGCTGAACGACAACAACATCTTTTAAGAACGCAATATATATCGAGTATTTAGAGAAATTCATATTTGCAATTCCCCAGCTCTTTGACACCGGACAGGAACGGATGGACACTTAATGAGGATACGCTAGATTTTCACTGGTTCGACGGAGACTGTATGCCGCAATTAGAATTCGACGCTGTTGTTCAGGAAAAAAAAATAATAATGTTGGAAATGTTACTGCAGGTGAATATAAATAGTTTTTCTTTAATAACTGCTGCATTCGAATTTCTTCGATTAATTAAATACATCAATATATATTACTTTTCGCAGATGATGCAGAGGTAGCCCAATCGAACACAGATGAATACGAAGAAGCTCTGATGAAGGAGAATCCACAGAAGATGAATCACAATTTATTTCTGACGTAGAATGAATTAAATTTATATTTGAGTATAATTATTATATAACTCAATAAATCTAATTTTGAGATTTTATATTTTTGTAATCATTGCTCTCTTTAATACGTTAGTCTTTATGAAAAAAATATTCAATTTCTGTATAAATTTTGAGTTAGAATACTGTCACAAAAAAAATTAAATTTTGGATGTAGCGGCAAAAATATGAATCCTATAAAAAAAAGTTTAAAACGAAAGTTGTTGAAAAATTAATTTAAAAAAAAACTGTCTTATGATTTCTCGAAAAACCAATATTTGTGCAGTAATGACAAATATTTAAGTAATTCATTACATTTAGAATTGTATTGGAATTGACTAAAATAACACAAAAAATATGTCCATTTAACTCACACACAAATCAACACAATTGCTTGCCTCAAATACCTACCCAAAAATTGGTACCAGCTCTCGGACTATTAAAACTATTAACTTAATTATACTCGTGATCCAAACTTCACATCCTCTGCAAAAAAGACGTTCATTTTGCAACTAGTTATATAAATAGCTTTTTTGTTGTTACGAATGGGATCTAGTGAAGTGCACGTTCCAAGAACGATTTTTTTAAGGGTAGCGCTTTCTGCTTATTTTAGAAATGTTGTTAATAAAACGCCATTTTCCATCTATTAATTGTTAACAACTTTTCAGCAGTTTCCTTCTTGTAGTTTTTTATTAGATCCCCGAAAAGTTTGTAGTGCGTTTAAGTTACTTTTAAGTCATTATTTAAATGTTCTTTTATTAAAGACACACAGAAAAACCAGGTTAGGGATATAAAGCTCTGCCAGCTAACGTACAAAGGAACTGGATTCGCTTATAATGTATTTGAAATAGAGAAAAGAGCTTCGCCTCTGGCTCAGTTTATTAAATATTCGTTTATTCCAAAGTTTTTCATGATAGGTATTTATTAGGCAAACAACATTGGTACTGTATTTCTCATGTATATGTATTTACATGCTTATCAGATAATCTCTTTCGTGCGTGGAATATCAAAGCATCATCACTAATGAGAAATATATTTGGTACATTTCCTAGACTTTTATGGAATTCATTTTCTGGCACAGAAAAGTTTTACTACGTCATTGTAGAGAATTAATGTCCCTTCTCGGCCATTCAGCCATAAAAGTTCAAGATGCTATAAATTTTAATTTTTGGATGAAGATAAGAAATGAAGTTAATCACTATATATGTTTCTTGCTATATAAGTATTATCAGAAAAGCTTGAAGTATCGTGAATTGTGGAAACGATATCATATATAACGTATAATCTTGTATTTACATAGTTACAGTTACCTGTAAAAAATTGTAAAAATTTAGTAAAGCGTGATCAATAGACGTCAAAGTTAATATTTTAATACTATTATAACGCTTTAGAAAATTTTGAAAAATATTTTTCACTAAGAAGCAACAACTACTTCTCGGGCTATATGCCCCGACAGACATTGAATTACACTTCTAAGTTAAACGGGGTTGGTATATCTGCAAGACTGCAAACTGATGAATTTCGATAGTGTACGCAGACATCACATCCTCTTCACTAATCTCTCACAACATACGTATTTTATTTTTAAACGTTATAAATCCATAAATAGTGTGATGCGTGTAGTTCGTGCGTTGCGTGCAGTTCGTGCAATGTATAATACGCTTACTTTAATGCGTATGAGATGTCTTAGAATGCTTCTCTAACAGATTTTTATTTACTAGATTTAATTATTTCTCCAACGTTGGTTCGTCTGGTTGAAATAAACCCAAACGAGATCAACGATTTTTTTTTTGTTATCAAAATGTAACGAGTCATGCAATGTAAAAAATCGTATTCAGGTCACGGTCAATCGTTAAAATTGCCGCAAAAAGAGAAAGAGATTCAGGAATACTTTCAGTAAATTCAACCGTTCAAAAACATAGACATTTCTTGTAATCCCAACAAATAAAACAATGTCTACTCTATCTAAGCCCAACGTCAATCTATTCAAAAAAGACAAAGATTAACGTTTTTTCACACCTGAACCATTTTTCAGTACAAAAATGCCATGTTTAATTATAAAAAAACAGTGTTCCGGAAAATCCAGAATAGACTAATAGACTAATAGCCTTATATTTCTGTCCCTACTCAATATGTAATACCCGTAAATCGAAATAAAACGGTTGGTTTTTATCTTCACTCTTTCAGAGAGAGAAACAGAAGCGGGTTATGGGAATTACTTACTCAGCCAGAAATGGAGGGTTTAGGGTTGTGTTTTCCCGAAAGACAAAAAACCTTTAAAAGGATCAGGCTGCATCTGCCTGGGGAAAAAATTTACCGATACATGAAATATATTGGAAATTAATCGATACACTGTGGCTGGATAATACGAAATTAACGAATTACTTTGCTGGAACGAAACACATGCTTATTTTTTTCACTTTAAGTTTCTGAAACACAAGGACATGCTAAGAATATTTTGAATAAACTACCTGTCGGAAAAGATGCTTTGTTTGTCGTAGGTAGATGTATTGATTCTTTGATTCAAGTTCTCGACACACCTCAGTGCTCTGTACTTTTGGCAGCACTATTTATATGAAAAGATCTTTATAAGGCTTAACAGTCTCTTCCCATGATCCTTCTTGAGTGTCTTGGTGCTTTAGTCACAGGTGTACTCCAATGCGATGCCGCGCATTCAAAGATGATGCATGAGACTATTTCCTCCTCTTCCATGCACAACCGACAAATAAATACTAATAAACAAATAAACTTCAGTACGTATAGTACCATGTTAATTTTTAATAAACCAAATACTTGTTCAGGGTCAGTGAATTCCGTTTTGGACACTTCCTTTGCTAGGGTATCTACCAATTCATGGTCTCTAAAACTTTGTAGGCAATTAAGTATAAGAACATTTTGGCTTTTTTACAGATGACAACTTCTCCAAAGGGGGGTAAAGATTACATATGTCTTTATCACTATGAACTCCAGCTCCTGTTCCTCTGTTAGTTTTGAATACGTCAGTATACTACTCCAGCGTTCCATCCTGATCCCATTTCAGTCTAACAGTATATTGTATGGTGTGATGTATTCAATTTTGGTCAGCATGTGTACAACAGTTTCAAGAAGCAAGTTGATAATTATATCTGATGTTCTAGCCATATGCTGCCATTCTCTCTTCCACCTTGACATGCAGAATCTTTTTTTCTCGAGAGGCGTGAAAAAGATATTCAGCGACCAGAATCTGGCATGAAAGGATCGATACGGATATCTACGTCGGGTATTACGTGTTTTTGTATTCCAAGAAATATAGACAGGCAATCTTGTAAACTTTTTTTTTTTCACAATGTTTCGAGGAAAAAACAAATATTGCTCTTTCCTCTCAGCAAAAAATTGTATTTTGTTGCAATTAAAAAACTTAGGAAACTAAAAGTATAACCACCGTACACTAACTAGCGACAAGTAAATTCCCTTCGTCGATTCAGCGGTTACCGAAAATTCCCTTACCCCGCCTATCGCCTTCTGGGTTCTGGTGAGTTTAAATCGAGAAAGTGAGAAGTACAGGGGTTGCGCGGAGATAACGGGAGTACGGCACCAGAGAGATGATGTACTAAAAATTTCAAACATTCCGACGCAAGTGAATTTACTTGTCGTTAGTTAGTGTACGGTGGTATAACTAGCTTGATCGTTTTTCTTATAAGGCGGTGTACGTACCAGGTCTATTTTTTGTATACAATAATGGTTATTTATGTACTAAGGACAAAAAACTGCCTATTATAGTCAAGTATGCAAATTGCAAGCAGGCGAGACAATAGACAGTTATTCGCCGAGGTGCATATTACATTTTTTCGTCGATCTTTAAAAAAATTTACTAATAATAGTATTTTTCGTCCGCAGACACTTCTTTTCGTCCGCATACGTTTCATCTATCACTATCCATTCTTGATTATTACTAATATTCACACCACGGTCAAAGATTACAAAAAAATTCACGGTCATATTCACTCGTAAAATCCAGCGGATTTCGTAAATAATTAATTTGACAACAGCAAATGACAGTTATTGTCACAGCCATTCTCGCACCGTGCCGTATCATAGTACCTAATCACAGCGGACTAAAAGTGTTAGCGGAAGAAAAGTACTTGGCGCCAAAAATGGACGATTTTTCATCCGGAAATTAGTACGTAAAATGTCATTTTTTGTAAAGGTTGATGAAAAAACTATTTGTAGTACCTATTAAGTCGTATATAATAGTTATTTGTGTATTTATATTATCTTAGGTTATAATAGAAGTGCTAGAATAATCGTCGTTTTCGCTATTCATCAAGATTAACCTTAAAAAGATCTACTGACTAGGGATGTAAAAAAATAATCGATTATTATTTTCTTATAATCGATTTTTAGTTATCGATTTTTATAGTAATATTAATCGGTTTATATAAAAATCGATTATTTTTTTACATTTTTGACAATGATTGTCCATTTTTAACAGTGTTTGACAATAATTGACAATTTTCAATAGTTTTTGACCATTTTTGACAATTTTTCAAAATTTTAGACCATTTTTCAAAATTTTAACAATTTTTGATAATGATTCACAATTGTTGACAATAATTATGAACCATTTTTCCAAATTTTCACCATTTTTGACAATTATTGACCATATTTCAAAATTATTGACAATTTTTCAAAAACTTCAACAGTTTTTGACAATTTTTGAAAATATTGATAATTTTTTGAAATAATTATCCATTTTTGACAGTTTTTGACCATCTTTGATAGTTTTTGACAATTTTTCCAAATTTTGACCATTTTTGATAGTTTTTGACAATTATTGACCAATTTTGATAATAATTGTCCATTTTTGACCGTTTTTTACTATTTTTGACCATGTTTGATAGTTTTCGACAATTTTTTAAAATTTCTGACCGTTTTTCAAATTTTTTTTTCAAATTTTTGACAATTGACCGTTTTTAATAATTTTTGACAATTATCGACCATTTTTGACAATTATTGACCATTTCTGAAAATTTTTGACCATTCAATTTTTTTTTTAATTTGTGACAATTATCGACCATTTTTCAAAATTTTAACAACTATTGACAATTTTTGACAGTTTTTGACAATTATTGATCATTTTTGACCATATTTCAAAGTGTTTGACAATTTTCATATAATTTTATTTGATGTTTAATCTGATAAATTGTTAATGAATGAGGCCCGGTTTATCAATAGCAATTTATCCGTCAGTTAATGCTTAACTACCAGTTATTTTGGAAAGGTCGGTTTATCAACAACAGGATAACTTTATCCGGCAGATAAAATGTCAAATATTTATCTGTCAGTTTCAACTGGCGGATAGGTCGATATCTGGAGGTTAAGGTCTATTACATAACCTCACTTTATTCTTTAGAATTGCTTTGTTTTGATTTCATTGTGGTGTTGTGTCAAATTTACTTGGGTTTTGAGTAAAGTCAATGCAGATATTGTGCAACACTGCAGTTGCTATTATTACAACCATTGCAGTGTCTAGTTTGAGTCGAAGTTTTAATGCAAGAACAGGAAATCTTCTTTTCCAAACTCCATATTGTCGTTCCACAGGATTTCTCGTTCTGCAAACTGATTCGTTATATAACTCTTCATATTCATTATGGGTATTTATTAATGGAGTTATCAGGTATCTGGTATTCGCATAGCCACTGTCTCCAACTAAAAGTGCATTACCAAATTCATTATTTTCGAATCTAGCTTTTAAATTGGAGTTGTCGAATACATGTTGGTCATGTATTGCAGAAATCGATTTATTTTTTATTAAAATCAATATTTTTGACAAATCGATTAATTTTGAATGAAGAAAAATCGATTTTTATTTAATCGATTCTTTTCCATTAATCTCACATCCCTACTACTGACTTGTTCAGACTTGTCAGAATTCGAATCAGAATATCAGTCAATAGTAGAAGTGAGAGGGAAGTACACACGCACGAGCTTGCCAATAGGAAGTCAGGTCAGAAGTCAGAAGGGCGGTTCCATAAATATTCACCAATTAACTTAATTTGGAGGGCGTGGTCTGATTAAATAAGCGAGCGAAAAAGATTCCATTTTTTGCGCTAGAGCGTGAAGTAACAATCCTCGGCATTTGTCGACTTTACGATTTCATTTGAATATAGTAATTAGTCATTTTACGCGCGACTGTAGAAAAATGAAATTTTTATAGAACTAATAATAGATTCTTTTCAAAACCACCTGCTTGCATAATGAATTCGATAGAATTACAAAATACGTTTTGTAATCTTTGATACGGTTGAGTCTCTAATTGTTTTGAAAAGGAAGAGCTTTGTGTTACAGAAACTGTAAGAGGATATTCTTTTCAAACTAAAGCTCACAAACAAAAATTTATGAAGCACTTGTCTGGAAGTGAAATTTTTATAGCTTGTTTATTAGTCTTGTGTTGTAAAGCATTTGATAGCAAAAATACCTTTTTGTTCGTTATTTCCTTCATTCTGTTTAATGTTAGGTTTTTTTCAAAATCGATAGCATTTACTATCTTCCTTTTATTTGTTTCGGAGTTTAATAACTAATTTTTTCTAAATAAAAATTGCTTCATAAGGAAATTATACAGAGCATTTAAATGAAAACTATCCACCCCACATAATTCTGAAGGCGTCACTTTTATGAAGAAATGGAAAAACACATCAAAAATCATAAAAAGGCTCATACGTAGTCGTAGACTTCAACCCCCTCCCCCCTTTTACTCCCAACTTTTTAAATTATTGCATTGTTGGATTCTCCTCTACAAGAGGATTACAAAAATGTATAATACACAAGTGGAAAGTCAATCAGTTGGAAGATATGGATAATTCCAATTTACTAATAGTAACATTTTAATTCGTAACAAATCAACAAAACAATACTCAATTATTTTATAAGGTGCTCAAATTGACTTCCATTGGTTTCCATACAATGATACAATGGAGCCTCAAATGAGTTTTGAACATTATGTAACATTTCTGGGGTTATTTGTCGTCATTCTTGAATAATTCGCTGACGTAAATCCATGGATGCTGGCTGAGTGGTATACATTTTTATTTTCAGATATCCCCATAAAAAAAATCTAGGGGGTTAAATCGGGTGACTTACAGCATTGGGCCTCGTCTACCTATCCACCGAGCAGGAAATGATTCGTTCAAAAACCGTCTTACATCGAGGGCGTAATGTGGAGGTGCCCCATCTTGTTGAAAGGCTAGATAACAAAGCTTCTGACATGGTATTATCATTTTCTAGTATTCGTGTTATTTCGGGATCAATAGGATCTGAGTAATTGTAGATAAGACGCACCATTTCAGTTTCACTCAATAAAATATGGTCCAACATTATGGTCACCAAAAATGCCACACCAGACGTTCAATTTTTGTGGTCTTTGACTATGAAACTCCCGCATTACATGCTGGTCCTTCTCTGTCCAATATCTACAATTATGTCTGTTTACTCCACCATTTAATGCAAATGAACATTCGTCGGAAAAGAAGATATTGTAAAATAAAGCTGGAGTGCAGTCGTTCACTCATTAATTCACAAAACTGTAGACGACGGTCGAAATCGTTTTTATGTAGCTTTTGGACTAATTTAATTTTGTAAGGATGGAATTTGTTCTGAAACGGCAACTTCCATAGCCTCGTTGTTAACTACTCGTTGTGGTTGGTGATTTTTATTGGCAACTGTTCCTGTTTCAAAAATGTTTTGCATTAATTCAATTACGTACTTATGTGTGGCAGTTCTTCCGGGATGAGCAGCATTAAACTGTCTAGCTGTGGCTCTTGCAGATTTATTATTTTCTTAGTAGGTATAATCCTTCAATTTCAATTCTATCTTGCAGATTATACATCATTTTTGCGATAGATAGATACTTGTAAATGTTGATATTCGAATGAAAACTAAGCTACCTACTTGACACTTTATTTAAATACGTCAAACACCAGTTTTCCGCTCGCTATGTTTTTATCCCCAAGTAAAACATCGTTTACTTAATTGATTAGAGTTAGTACCGCAGTAAAAGCTTAGTTTACATTGGAATTATCCGTAACTCCTAACTGATTAACTTTCATTTTTGTAATCCTCTTGTAAGGAGAATCCAACAATGCAATAATGTATAGGGTGTTCCATTTAAAAAATTGGGAGTGGTAACCATAGGGAGGAGGGGGTTAAAGTTATAATGTCTACATGTGACCAAAAAGACGTCCCCCTTTATATGATTTTTGACGTATTTTTCCATTTTTTCATGGAAGTGACTCCTTCAGAATTATGTGGGGTGGATAGTTTTCATTGAAATGCTCTGTATATATATACAGGCTGTCTAGTGAATAAATACTGTTAACCAGAGAAATGGTAGATCTTTAAGAAAAGTTTAAAGAAACTAAATACAATATCCCTCCAGCCTTGTTAGTTTGTTAGATACAAGCTGATAAATAGTGCAGATGGAATATGGCTTATTGGAATTTGACAAAATTAATAACTGCAAAAAATTTCAATTTGTATTTCTCTCCTCCGAGAATATATTATGCAATAAAATGTGTATTCCCTCTGCATCCTTCATCAGCCTGCATCTCACAAACTAACAAGGTTAGAGAAAAATTGTAATCAGGTTTTTTATTTAACGATCTATACCATAACTAATTTATGGTTGTTTCATTTAAGAACATTGAGATATTTGACATTTGTGAAATTGAACTTTTCATCACTTTTTTACGAACCCTTTATACAAAAAAGAAGCTTTCAACATAATAATAATACTCTTTATTTAGCCAATTGCTATCACAGTACAATAATGAATATGAAAAATACTACATCTATACCTATATAATACTATGGTTTTCAACAATATATTTTCTTAATCTTTCTCTAAAACTAACAACATTTAGATTTTTTATATATTTTGGAAGATTATTAAAGTCTACCAAACCTTTATGAAACAGACTGTTTTGTGCGAAACTCGAATGCACACAAGCTACATAAAAATTTTGTCTACCTCTTGTACTATAGTTGTGAATATCAGATACTAATTGTAGTTTTTCTAAAATATGTCCCGGATACATACCATTTTTTATCTTATATACAACACTCATTGTATTTAACAAAATATTTTGCTTCACACTCAATAACTTTGTAGCTTCTAACATATCCCTTATTCTTGTATGCCTATTGCATCCTAATATGTTTCTTAATGCACAATTTTGTTTTCTCTGTAAGACTTCTATATCACTTTTTTGAAACATATACATAATGGTAGAACAGTAATTGAAATGGGGCAGTACAATTATTTTAAAGAGTAAAAGTTTAGACCAAGAACTTAAATTATTACCTATTCTACATAAATAATTAATTTTTTTTGTAACTTTTTTTATTATATAATTTGCATGATTCGAGAAAGTTGGGTTTTCATCTATGAATACTCCCAAATATTTAAATTCTTCAACTTGAGCAATTTTCTTGTTATCTATTAAAATATCACTGTGATTGTATGCATCTGTCATCTTATATCTATTTTTAAGAATCATAACTTTTGTTTTATTTATATTTACGCTTAAACTATTACTACACAGCCATTTATACAGTCTAACTAAATCTTCATTAATTTTTTTAACCATATTCTCACTTTCAATGAATAAGATTGTATCATCAGCAAAGAGCTGTAATTCACAGTTATTAATGACATTAACAATATCATTGATGTATAGCACAAACAAGTCCGGTCCCATGACTGTCCCTTGGGGAACCCCATGCTTATTTTCCTTAACTGTGGATACTTCGCCATTGTATTTTGTTTGTTGACTTCTTTCTTGTAGATATTCTGTGAACCACTTTAAGACACTACCTTCTAGACCATATTTTTGTAACTTTAAGATGAGCAATTCCCTGTTTATTGTCTCAAAAGCTCTGCGAAAGTCAATGAATACTACTCCTACAACTTTTCCTTCACATAGTGCAGACTTCCATCTGGAAATAACCGTTTGTAGTGCACTTTCACATGAGTGTTTTCGTCTAAATCCAGCTTGAAAATTAGTCAGTAACTTATTTTTCTCCACATATTCCCTCATTTGATCATTTGCCACAGTTTCTAATAATTTTTCGTATATTGGCACCTTATTGATTGGTCTATATTCTTCACATAGCTGAGTTCTGCGTACTTTTTCAATAGGTATTATTGTGGTTAACTTCCACTTTCCAGGAAAACAATCTTTTTCCAGACTAGCGTTAATGAGGTCAAAAAATTTATCGCCAATCACTCCAAATGATAATTTCAGAATCTTTGAGTTTACTCCGTCAACACTGCTCGGTTTATTTTTTAAATTTTTTACTTCTTTTTTGAGATCAGCCATTTGTTGAGTTTTAAATTGAGTAAACTTCTCTCTAGGTGTTTTAATATTACTGAGTATTTCTTCTACCTCTGTTCTATTTATGTCTCTGGCAATAACGGAAATACTGTCTAAAAAGTAAATATTGAATTTTCCAGCTATAATTTTATTGTCATTCTCAGGGATGCCATTGAACACAATACCTTGATTATTTTTACTTCCGCAATCATTATTAACAAAGCTCTTTAGACATTTCCACATTTCCTTTGAATCCCCTTTTACCTCATCAATTTTTTCTTGATAATAGTACCTTTTTTGTTCTCTTATCAGTTGAATTACTCTATTTCTTTGTTCTCGATAGTATTGCCAGTCTTGCTCTGTTCTTGTTATTATAGCCTTTTTGTATTTCTTATCTCGATCTGAGATTTCTTGACCTAGTTCTGGTGTCCACCATTTATTATTTCCCCACTTACATGATGTCTCTTTTTCTTGTGGTGCATGCACATTTAATTTATTTAATATTATTTGTACCAAATAATCTGCTGCTTGATGTACTCCATCTAAACGAGAGGGCCAGTCACAACTCATCAAATCAAGTTGAAACTGCAGCTCGTTAAAATTTTTCATATCTCGGTATGTGTACTTCTGAGGGCTGATATATATACAAGGAAAGTCTACTTTTAGTACTGCATGGTCAGATATTACCAATTACCTTGATCGTCGTACTAATCTACTCGACTAGATGTTTTTCATTTGGTATTCGGGATGTTCACACAGAATTTTCAATATGAAGGTCTGCACGTGTCAATGCACGTAGTCAGTGACATTAAAATTTAATGTAGAATTCGAAAATTTAATAATATACATATGTGCTTGTTCTTCATCTATTCCAATTTTTATAGAAATCGTGTTAGTAGTCTCCAATATATAGATAGTGTAATATCGTCGTGGAACAGCCTGTATATTGCATCAGAGGTAGCTCAGGTTAAATCAAACCGATATTGTACTTGATGTTAGGTGAATTGCGAGCTCACCGCAGGATCAAGGAAGAATCTCCTTTCTCGTTCACTAGTTCGAAAGCTGAATACTAAATAGTTTAAATTATCTGTTGCTACACTAAAGAATGTATAATTGAAAGATGTATGTATGTATGTATGTATGTGAATATTAATATATAAAATTTAACCTACTTTCCCTAACAGTTTTTACAAAATAATTCGAAAATTTACAACTCTGAACAAATAAGTAAGGGACAGAATTTCTATATGCGTTTTATGCATTTTTTCAACATTTCAACTAAAGGTGGCGTCGCAAACTACATACACAAAGCTACAATGATAGAGGAGACTCGGGCAGCCCCGAATATTATTAAATCTAATCGGATGCGGTTGATTTTTTATATACAGTTAAATTCACATATTACGCGTAAGTAGGTATTTAGTAAGGAGAATGTCAAATATTTAAAATTAATGACGCAAAAAATTTAAAAAGCCCAACTTGCAAAAGATCGGTTTTGCCCAGTACCCCTGGGCATTTTTACTGCCTAGGCAGTAAAAATGATTTTAAAAAAAATCTTTTTTTCTTCTTTTTTTTGGAAATCTCACAGACTTTACTCAGCAACGGCAATAATAATGTGATTTAAGCAGGCCCATGTAATCAAACAATCACATCCACGTCACACATACATAGGCTATCTTCACTGTGCACACTATTATTGTCGATATTTAACATTATATTTATTATTTTTCGGTAGATATTATTACGTATACAATTTGAGGTCTAATCGACAATAATAATTAAAAAATACGATTTACTTATTACCCATAACTAGGGCTGGGCGATTTTTCATTATTCTTGATAACGGCAGCTGGACCGCTAGCGAAACGTTAAAAATAGAGTTTCAACAAACACCGTGATCAAGAACTATTATATTTAACTAATTTTTTCCCTAACTCACGCCTCTAAAAAGATTGACAATTTGGAACTTACGAAAATATTTTGAAGTTTAAGACTTAAAAAAATTGTCAAGATTTTCTTAATGCATCAGTTAGGGGAAAAATAATTAAATACAATAGTTCTTAATAACGATAGGTGGTAAAAGCTATCGAAACGTTGGAATAAAGTTTCAAAAGAACGATTGTGGTTTGATTCCTATAAAAAACAAGATAAAGAGTGAGTATACCACAAGGAACATACAGAAGACATTGTGGTTTGATTCCCAATAAAAACAAACCAAATAATGAATCAATCACAAGGAACCTACAGAAGATATTTGGAAGTACTTAAGATTCTGATTTTGAATTATGTTGAAATAATTATTCAGAAAAAAAATTTTTTAATCGTTAAATTGATTATTTTCGATTAATCGAGTATTTCCGATTAATCGATTATATTCGATTAACCGATTATTTCCGAATATTCGATTTTTTCAGTTAATCAATATTTTTCGATTATTTGATTATTTTCGATTAATCGATTATTTTCGAGTAAACGATTATCGATTATTTTAAAAAGTTCATATCGATTAATCGATCACCCGATTAATCGATTATTTTTCGATTATTTTGCCCACCCCTACCTATAACATATATACGATTAGAAAAAATATTAAAAATTGTGAATTATATCCGTCATAAAAAAGTTTTCATTTTAATTTGATTTTTCTAAACACACTGTACAAACAATCGGATAAAAAAATTATATGTTTCACACGGCAGAGAATCAAATTTACTGCCTTGGCTAGTTTCATTGCCTCTGTTACTTCTCTGCCTAGTTAAACAAATAACTATTTTCTATAAATAAAACAAGAAAAAAATTTATTAATAAAAAAACTTAAACGTAATAGTAGTTTTTTATATCTATTAGTACGTTAATTATTCAGAAACACTTCAAAAAAAAATAACGAAAAAACAAACTCTGGTAACCTTCTAAACTTTTTATATCTAATCTAAACTTCAAAAAAGTTGTTAACGAAAACATAAAATTTGGTATCTGATAAATTATAAATCATTTTTTAGAAACACTTCGCCTATTTGATACTAATATATCATATTTGCACTCGTCACAAATGAAAACCCCACTTTTGTAATAGGTGCATAATTTATGTGCCCATTTCCTACAGATATTGCACTGGATCCAAACTTCTCTTGGACGAGAGTTGGAGAAGAGTCCCTCACATTCTAAAAATTTAACATCTTCTCCTGGAGGTTCTTCTACAGGGGGCTTTGGATAAATTAATTTTTTATTGGTTGATTCTATATTTGGTGTTTTCTTAATTCTGACCACATCGTCTATTTTCAATTTTTTGTAACAGTTTGTTTTTTTTGAAGAATTTGGTTTTTTGTTTTCTTCTGAACAATTTCTCCTTTTACCGGAGTAGATGTTGAAATTTCCGACTTTTGTGATTTTCTTTTTCGGGTGTTCTCTTTTAAATCAACTTTTGGTAACTCTACAGTTCTAATAATTTTCAATCCCTCTTTATATTGAACCAATTTATCGTTGGTAACTCCGAATGGTCCAGCAGAATCAGGTGTTATAGATGTTGTATTTCTAGGAGTTTCCATTTTATTTTATTATCGGTAGAAGCGGTAACTTCAGACATGGTCAGGGCAAAAAAACATTGTTTTGGACTGGAAATTTTTTGAGGTTGTAAATACAAGAAAGCAATAATCTTTCAAGTAAACCAAACATTTTTATGCGAAATAAAATATTTTGACAAACATTCTTCATTAACGTGGAAGCCTAGAAGTATTTTACATTATACATTTATATGTTTGAATAAATAAACTCATATAACTTACCTATTCGGAAAGAATTTATCAACGTTTAACGGCTTAAGAGCACCAGTTTTGAACTAGCTATGTTACAAGATCTCATTTCTATCCGTGTTAAAAATATTTTACTGATCGTTATTGCCCAGTAGATCGGTGTTGCCCGAGCCTCCCCTATGCCACAAAAAATATTCTAGATACATTTTGTCTCATGCAAATTGAATGATAAAAACATCTTGGACTTTTTATGTGCTTATGTCCAATGGCGCTAAACTAACTGACATAAGTTTGTCCTTGCGCCGCGGACTAATTGCCATTTGGTTGACATTGCACTTGTTGTTACCTGTTATAACACTTCAAACCAATATTAAAACAAAAAAAAGCACCAGCACCTTTCGAAACTTACATTTCGGATATTCATCTTGGAGGAACCATCCAAAGTGATAAGTGTAGATTGAGCGACGTTCCCCGAACAGATAATTCATTAAAAGTTAAGGCTCCGTGAAACATACAAACAAACCGGAACGATTTCATTTCTCCCCCATTCCTGCTTGGTTTAATACCTCAATATCTGTCGTAGTATAGTATAGGTTTAATTTTTTTCATATTTTCAGTTAAGATGAAACCACATTACTAAATGGAAATATATTATTACGGAATGATAATTTTGGTGTTTGATAATTTGTATTATTTGTTTAAGTTGTTTGAGTTGGGTTCGTTTTATTTGTCTAATAGAATACTATATTTTGGCCACGGCTTCTCAGAAAGAGATTCGACTACTTACCTCAAAGTCGTGTTTCAAGGATACTATAGATGTCGGTTCGTAGATGACGTTCCAATCTAATTATTTAATTTATGTTTACTTGTACGTAATAAATGAAATAGTGATATTCTCTGATTCTGATTTAATAAACAAATTTTAAAAAAATTAATATGGAATTAAACAATGAAATGAATTATTACAGCAACAGTATACCATAACAATTTGTCATGTTGACAATAATAAAACTGAAATACTCTTACCACTAATATTCGCACCACTTCGAATTACGGAACGTAAAATATTCGCTCCGTTTAAACAGCTGATCAATTTCCCTCACAGAAATTTGAGGACGTAACCTAAATCAAATATTAATAACACTTAACTTCAGTATCATGCGAATATCAGAAAATTTGATATCAAATTTAACGTAAGTATGCAACTATTAATAATAATGAATACAACCTATAATTAAATGCCTTATTTATACACTCTTAATCGCAATGCGTTAGTTTTTCTATTATAACCTCAAATTTGTGAAGCAAATAAATTGTTGGAAATAAGAACCGTAACAGTTTTTATTTTCTTTCAGCTCCTGGTCACAGCATTCAACTCCTCCAAATATTTATTAATTAATCAATTATGATATATAGCTCGAACAAAATTTACTGGATCGCAAATTCAATATATTAATAAATTGTTTATCTCACCATATGCATGAATAGGTTGTCCTAATGTGGATAAACATACCACAACTCGCTCGTAGACCTCGTTCTGGCACTTAATACACAACTCTTTCCTTTTGGTTTTTTTTTACTAGGAAAGAAATTTTCGCCAAAAAGGAATTTCTGACACTCCCTGCGTTTCCAGTCAACAACTTCCTCTTTTCTGGTTTTTCTACCAGAAAAAAAATTATACAGAAAAAATTATCTGACGCACCTCTCGCGTCCACGGTACACAACAATTCCCTAGTTTCCCCTTAGCAACCTCCTCATTATTATTTTTTAATTTCCACTTCCTTTTCAAAACATCTTACCAACCAATATTATTTAATATTTCGGGTAAGTACTTAAATTTTTACTTTTACATTTTTTTGATATATTTCTATAAAATATTCATTTACAATATTACTATCTAAAATTCACAAATTATACAAAATCAGATTATCATTACCACTGGTTAATAACTTTATAAAATTTAATATTCAACTTATATGATTTACAATAGTGACATACAAACATTACTTTCTGATTGTGCACCCTATTGACATTATATTAAAAAAAATTATTATAATGAATCAAGCAAAATATGTATACAGGATGTATCAAAATTGTTCAAAAATAATTTGAATTTGTTCTAACAAACGTGATCTTAAATTTAATTTGATACAATCGTATCACGATTCCATAAAATCCATAACAATATGTATAAATGAGAATGTCTCCTCAAAATGATTCCAATCTGTTTAACTTTGGATGTACAACAAAAGCGATACAGCGTAACCCTACTTAAGTAGACATTCGTTTTCCAAAAACGCTTTATTGGTTGATTCCAGGTAGTCTGTAGGCATCCCTAATAATCTCTCTAAAGAATTTATTACAAAAAATACTTACTTTTCTCTATTTTCGTCATACTCATATCCTCGTCTCCCCCAAACCATTTCAACATAGTTCTTGGTATGCACCGTTTTAATTTCCAACAATTCCTTTGTTTGGGCTTCTTCAAAGAACTATGCTGTTCACTCATTACTCCCATTTCTATATCGGATGTAGATTTTGTGTCACTATCCGAATATTCATAGTTTATGACTGGTTTTTTTCGATTCTTCACGCAGACACAATTAGAAGACAGGAAATCCATCATTTTCTGGAATAAAAAATATTGTGACTAAAATAATGTTTTTGGATAGGAAAAAAACTGAAACCGAAGAGAAATTGCTTATTAGATCTTATGCCCATATTTATTAACAAGAATCGATGCTGAACACGGCCTAGAGCGTTCGTTTTTGACACTTCTTCCATAAAGGGCAATAATAATTTCGTTCGTTATTTGAATTGATGGTTTTACATTCCTCCATATTGCGGTGGATCGTATTGTAGTGCAGTCTAGCGGCACTTCTCGAAAGTAGGCCTGAGGTAGAAAAACAGGTAGCTACTAAGGGTAATTAATGTGGCGACATCTCCATTTTACTCACAAATTAATGTCAATGTAGGGGCTTCACAAAATTAGGTTAGGCCGGCGACACAAACGGCCTCGTTGCCGGCATAAAATTCAGTGGCTTGCCGCGGAAATAAATTCTGCTACACCAAACTGGCTTGTTCAGTTCATTGCTGGCTGGCTGGCTTTAATCAAGAATGTTTAACAACTATGACATTCATTAGGGTATATGGCCTTAAAAATCATTATCCTGTCCTGGCTTCTTAACTTCACATAACAAACTAATTTGGATAGCTCTAGGGCATATTCCAAGAACTTGGCAACGCATCAGAGCTACATTTATACCAAAACCTGGAAAATCTGGACCGGACACCGCTAAAGCTCTGAGACCAATCAGACTGATGTCATTTATGCTGAAGACTCTTGAAAAACTTCTTGATAGACATATCAGAGACGGTATACTGGCTATAAGACCACTACACCCAGATCAATATGCAAACAGAGAGGGAAAATCAACCGAAACAGCATTACATCAACTCGTCAAAAGGGCTGAATACGTGCTGGAAAATAAAGGGGTGCTGCTCGCAGCCTTTCTAGATATAGAAGGAGCTTTTGACAACACCTCCTACGAATCCATAGCCAAGGCAACGAGGAAAATTGGGATCGATGCCACGAGCTGCAGATGGATAGACTGCATGCTCAGAAGCAGGCTAATAGAAACAACTCTTATGGGGGAGACAATGGCCGTGCGTGCAACCAGGGGTTGTCCACAGGGGGGAGTACTGTCCCCGCTGCTGTGGAACCTGGTTATGGACGGGCTCATTAGAACCATACACAGAGAAGGATTTAACACCATAGGATATGCAGATGACCTGGTAATTTTATTCCAAGGTAAATTCAACAGTACAACCAGAGACAGACTCCAGATGGCTTTAAATGTAGTAACAGGCTGGACTGTAGAAGAAGGGCTACGTATAAGTCCCTCAAAAACACAGATAATTGCGTTTACCAGAAGAAGGAAAAGGGAAGGACTTGGCCCTCTGACGCTTCAAGGTGAACCAATAAGATTGTCGGATGAAGTAAAATATCTTGGGGTTATCCTAGACCAAGGTTTAACTTGGAACCGACACCTGCAGCACGTGACCAAGAAGGCAGAGGTAACCTTCATGGTTGCCAGACGCACTTACGGCACTAAATGGGGACTTAGATCAAGCATGGTACACTGGTTGTACAAAATGGTTGTCATCCCCAGGATTACATATGCATCTCTGGTCTGGTGGCCAAAGATCAGACAAACATCTGCAATGCTAAAACTAAGCAAGGTCCAAAGACTTGCATGCATTGGCATTACAGGGGCAATGAGGACTACTCCTACAGCGGCGCTGGAGACAATGCTAGACCTTCCACCGCTACATTGTGTCATAATGTGCAAAGCAAGGGCAGCTCTAACCCGACTGGAGAAAGCATCAGACCATGACGTGGCACATAGGAGAGGACACACAGAAATAAGGCATGTGGATGACGACATCTTTGAAATGCCAACAGACCACATGACCACCAGATATATCTTTCGCAAGAACTTCGAGATTGTCATCAAAGATCGAAAGGAGCTTGAGGAAGAGAATGCACCACCACTCAGTAGAGCAAATGAACTGATCTGGTACACAGACGGATCAAAGAATGAGCTCGGCACCGGAGCGGGCATATACAGCAAGTCGAGCAAATATGAAGGAATCGTCTCGCTTGGAAAATACGCCTCGGTATTTCAAGCAGAGGTCTATGCAATACTTGCATGTGCAAGGGCAAATAACATGAGAGCCTACAACAACAGGCAGATCAGGATCTACAGTGACAGTTAAGCTGCCCTTAAAGCACTTCAGAGCTCTAAGGTAACATCTCGGCTGGTATGGGAATGCGGCGAAGAACTTAGAAGACTGGCGACTCGGAACAGTGTAACACTGGAGTGGGTCCCAGGTCACAAAGGAATCGCTGGCAATGAAAAGGCTGACGAACTCGCAAGAGCAGGATCGTCAACCCTGATGAACGGACCCGAACCAGCTGTGGGCATTCCCAGATGCTCAACTAGGTCAAGGTTAAAAGGGTGGGTAAAAGAACAACACAATAAACACTGGAAGAATACGCCCAGGCAAATACATGGAAAGAAATTCATAAAAGAACCATCAGAAAAAGTAGCGAAAGAACTGCTCTCAATGAGCAGGAACAAACTACGCACCATAACGGGGCTACTTACGGGACACTTTCCCACAAAGGAGCACCTAAACAAAATAGTGCTGTATAACGGAGACCTTACATGCAGAAGATGCAAAAAGGATACTGAAACAGCTCTGCATATACTATGCAACTGTGAGACGCTGGACCACAGGAGGCAGAAACTGTATGGTAGACCCAAAATGACTCCAGAAGACTTCTACAACCAACCAGCAAAGAACCTGTATGAGCTAATACAGGGAACAAATTGGCTGAATAGGCTGTAGTCAGAATACTAGGAGTATCCACAATAAGCCCAGGAGGCTGAGGTGGAGCCGACCAAGGGACGGCTCCTTTATAAAAAAAAAAATTTGGATAAAAGTGTGTCAGTGTGTCTGCTACTCGCTATGTAGTGGAGATTCCTTAGGTCCTTATCAAAATTTGGCCGCTGACAGAAACAGACCGGGGTCTTGGGCAGATATTTTTATTTTAAAATTTTCAGATTAAAAAGCCGGCGCCCTATAACGGAGGCACTGCCGCTGGCCTAGCTCAGTTTGGCGAAGCATCGGCTTTATAGTGGTCATGAAAGGCATAATATTATAATCTGCTAGAATATCCGTGAAGGTGCGTAGTTACTTTTTATTTGAATGTCGTTAAAATTAATTCTTGAAAGGACCAAACCTACTAAATAGGTTTATTACCTATTATTGAATGTTAATTACAGCTTTTATCGAGTTATCAATTTGTTAAAATTTAATTACAAACAGATTTTAACTGTATTGAAATATCCCAACCGTCGATTTTCATTCGAATTTCCAATGAAATTTATGCATTATGCATACTAATTTTCTGTCAATTATTTTGAGAATATGATTAAAATTATCACTAACACCCCTCCAATATTATAATTTGATTATTTCGTATCATAATTGATACTGAATTCAAAATATGTTTTCAATTATTATATTCAAGTAATAAAAGTGACTTCATGGACGCAAGTGACAATAAAACTCACTTATACATTATTTTTATGAACTTTAAAAGTTAGTATTTACCATCAACAATCATACTACCTCATATACTTTGATTACAAAACATGAATGATTAAAATATACTTAAAATCTGCAGGCTATATCAAGCAAACTATTTCAGAAGAATCTGTTGAAACCTAGGATCTCTCTTGGTTCGAAACCATGTCTTTTTTTGAATTCCAAAGAAAGTGATACCAAATCGTGACTAATTGGCCTATTCCACTGCGACCTTCTCAGATCTATTGTGGTGCACTGGAACTAGATTACACTGTCCGGCCTGACTTTTCTTATATGTATCTAATCAGCCTTGAGAATGAACCTTTCATGTATTGCCATCCCGGTGGACCTCTAGGTAACAGAATCTGCATGGCTTCTTCTGTCAATCCTATCAGCTTTGCGTGCCTTAGTAATCTTAATGCACCAGTAGCATATCTACTATGGCTTTGACAGTTTTCCTATATTTGCTGATGATCTGTTTAGCTCGTCTCTATCCTGGTGAGATTTACCACAATTCTAGATATTCCTGTGTCACCCACTTTCCTGTCGCCATGTTTATTGTCGATTTTGCGACGCCACATAATGGTCCAATGAATGACAATAATGAGCCTTGTCAGATCTTTCCTTTTTCCGGAATAATAATGAACTTTGTCATTTAAAATGGATCACCCTGTATATTTTTTGTCTTTCCAAAAAGTATATTTTAAAAGGGAAGAATTGATATTTTAATGATATTAGGATATGGTGATATGCGTAGAAATCAATAAGAAACGTGTAAAATCTTTAATAATTTATAATATCTTAACCGAAATCCCATAACCAGATCTACTGTCAGTAAATTAGTAAAAAAGTTCAACGAAATTGGTGCAGTAAAAGATTTATCCAAATCAGAGTGCAGAAAATCTGCATCAACTGAAAACAAATCTTTAGAAGTTTGTATTCTGTTAGAAGATGATCCACACTTGAGTACTAGGCAAATATAAGGGAGCTTGATATTTCGCAAACAACCGTGGTGGAAAATTTACTTCAAAAAAAATCCTTCAATACAAAATAAGATTAGTTCAAGAGTTGTCAGAAGATGATTTCGATAGACATGAAGAGTTTGCAAGACATAATGATGGAAACATGTTACAATCAAAACGATCCAAATTTCCTAAGTAATATTATGTTCTACGATGAGGCCACTTTTTTTAATAATGGGAACGTAAATTTGCATAATTGTAGTTACTGGTCACGTAACAATACTCGTTGGGTGCGTGAATCCCACACCCAATATCCACGAAAACTGAGTGTATCGGCTGGAATAGTAGGCGACAAAAAAATTGGTCCCTTTTTCATTGAGGGAAACTTAAATGGTCTGGCGTATTTAGATTTATTGGAAAATAGTTTTATACCTGAGTTGGCTTAAATTTTAATGTAGAAACTTCATTATTCGAAACTTTCAGACAATAACAATATCCCAAACGACAATATTTGGCTCAACCTCACTAAGCGCGTGTGGTGTGGCAATACCTAAATAATGTGTTTCTCAGAAGATGGATTGGAAGGCGTGGTTTTATCGAATGGCCCCCGTGATCACCTGACATTAATCCTTTAGACTATTTCCTGTGGGGTCACTTAAAAAACATCGTTCATAAAACAAAACCTGCCAATATTCAGCAATTGAAAGATAGGATTAGGTACCACAGATATGAGAATAATTGAGCAGTCAGGGATATTGCAAAATATATTGCGACGTTTTAAAAATCGCATAGCTTGTTGTATTGAGGTAAACGCAAAACGATCTGGGCATCTTTAACATGAAAAAACATTTAAAGATTTGTCTTCAGTTGCTGTAGGTTTTCCGCGCAATGATTTGCATAAATCTTTTACGGCACCAGTTTTTATTAATTTACTGACAGTTATGATATTTCTATCAGGATATAAATTATTAAAGATTATTCAAATCAAACGAGATTATTCAATCATAGCCATCTAAATGTATTATTCTAACTCCGGCGAATATAATGCAAATGTAGCTATAGCACGACATTATGGCATTTAGGTATAGCGAATATTACATGAAAAATGAATCAGTATTTCTTAAGGATTTCAGAAGGCAAAAAGTGATCCATTTGAAAGAACAAAGTTCATTATTATTCCGAAAAAGGGAAAGATCTGACAAGTGACAACCATAAACTAATACAAATATATGGTTAAAATATAAACTATGGCTCCGGTACAAAAGAGCGATGTACAATATAGCGACTATAAAATAACGACATTAAAAAACAACGATAGACAAAATATCGACATTACAAAAAAGCGATAGTACAAAATAGTGATATAAAAAACAGCGATATGAAGTAAAAACAGTGATTTTCATCGTCCATGAAAAGTCCGTCGCAAAAAAATAAGCCTGTTCTATTCCACGAGGGTTATCGTTACCGAAAAGATAAATCGTTTATTGAAACTACTAATTGGAGATGCTCCAAAACGGGTTGCAAAGGAAGGTTGATATGTGAAACTATAACTGGAAAAACAAGAAAAGCGACACCCCATAATCATGCTCCGAGTCCGGCGCAACACAAAATTGATCAATATAAAAGCAAAATAAGAACAAAAGCGAAAGAAGCATTAGAGATTCGGCCGAGAAGCCTCATCAACTCTAGTTTGAGCAACTTAAGCGCAGAAGAAATGGTGCTATTACCTTCTTATAATGCATCCAAAAAGATTATTAATAGACAAAGGGCATACGGTGAAGGAACATCAACACATTTTATATCTGCATCTGAGGTTAGTATTTTGGGGAAACACAAAATAACGAGCAATGGAGACCTATTTCTTTTGTATGACTCTGGAGAAGATTTAAATTCCAGAATTTTGTTGTTTGGTACACACTCCAACCTAAAATTATTAGCAGAATTTAAAAATTGGGCGGTTGACGGTACCTTTAAAGTTGCGCCACAATGCTTTTTGCAATTATACTCCATTCACTTGCTCATAGATAATAAAGCGCTTCCAATGTTGTATGCATTACTAGAAGATAAGAAGTTCGACAGTTACAGCCAAGTTTTTTGTAAAATCAAAGAGTTGGAATCAGCAGTCAGTCCTGACAGTATTGTGACAGATTTTGAGTTGGCATCAATTAATTCTTTAAAAGCCGTTTTCCCAAATGACGACCTTGTAGGATGTCATTTTCATCTTTCTCAAAGTCTCTGGAGGAACATCCAAAAAAAAAGGTATGACTGCTCTCTACAAAGAACGAGAAGATGTAAGAATTTTTTGCAAAATGCTCTTAGCACTAAGTTTCGTACTCCCAATTTGCTATGGAAATTATCCAAGAAGCTTTTCCCCGTGAGCTGGACCCCATTGTAGCATACTGGGAAGAAAATTATATCGGAAGGAGGCTTCATCAGGTCAAAACAAAATTTCAAATTACAATATGGAATGTATACGAGAGGGAGTTAGGGAATCTTCCAAAACCAAACAATTCTATTGAGGCTTGGCATAATGCATTCCAAAATGCCCTAGATTGTCAGCACCCAACGGTGCATAAACTGTTAGATCACATTCAAAGCGAACAAAAGAAAACAGAAGTATTTTTCACGAGATATCGATCAGGCATTAGAGAAGCTGAGGCAAGAAAAAAATATACTATACAAAAAGACCGTTTGAAGAATATTGTTAAAGAATACACATTTAGAAATGTTAAAGAATATCTTCAGGCAATTTCTTTAATTTTAGTACTTTAGATTTGTTTAAGGCAGCCGAATATTACAATGACCGAGTCTGACATTTATATTCAACCCGACTTTTGTACACTATTTTTCCTGTGTATGTATTTTATCTAATTTTCGTATAAATATGGTCGTAGGAAAAATAGTTTTCTAAATATTACTTTATTAATTGTTTTTGTAGGTCGCCATTTTTAAATATCGCGTTTTTTGTACAGTCGCTCATTTGTATATCGCTATTTTATTATGTCGCGTTTTTAAATTGCTGCTGTTTTATAAATCGCTCAAATGGGGTCGCTGTTATGGGTCTCGCCATTATGTACATCGCTCTTTTGTACCGGAGCCATAAACTGTATCCTGTTGAATTCCATCTACTACGTTGGTAATTAACAAATTAATCTGCGAAGGGCCAACACAAACATTCATACCAAACAATGTCTGGCCACTCTGCAGAGTATACTAGCTGCTCCGAGTGCTCCGAAATAGTGGCCTTAAGCCTTTAATGTTATGCTAAATCAGTATTTTATTTTCTTTAATAATAGGATTACACAAAATTTTATTGTGGCTGCCGTGAGTTCATCCTGTCATTCATGAGATGAACTAAAAATTAGTTTTTGTGAAAATTATTTTTTGTACAACTGCCATTAAAAGTAACATTTTTAATGCCTGTCAAACGTGTTAAAAGAAGTCGTTCACAAAGTAGAGTGTTAAAAGTAAAATACTTTTAACACTAGTGTTAAAAGAAACATAATCATTAAATTTTTTTTAACCAAATAGAAGTAAACGAGACATAATGATTCAATTTTTAATGAAACTTTCAATATTATAGTATTAAGATGTATTAACAATAACATTAATAGTACAATTCGAACAACTGCTGATATTAATACCTTGCATTTTTGAACTAGGAAATGAGAATTATTGTTAAAACGTCAAAAAAATAATTAACTGACAATAATTTTCTTGAAATGCTTTTATTTTATTATCAAAATAGGAGTTGTACAAAAAACTGTGAATGATATTTGTGTTAATAGTAAATTTTATTTTGTGAGTGAAAAAGCTTGCGAAATGAGCGAAGCGAGTGGAGCAATTTTACGAAATGTTTCTTTTAACACTAATATCATAAATAGCTATGTTATTTTGTTTATTGTTTTTAAGGGGTTAAATGTTGACGAATTAACGAATGTCGATCTAGTTTATTCAATACATCAAAATAACAAAATTTGGGTACTAACTTTTTAGACATATAGGTACCTTTTTACCTAGAAGTTGTGATAGTTGTGAATACATTTTCCAGGTACTCTTTTTCAATACCTTTGTAATATTCACAGGATTCCGTATTAAGACACTTTTTGTACTTAGCCCCATTTAAATATATTATAATACTTTTGTCAATATCTTAGAATTCCGTATTAAGGCACTATATAAATTAAAACTTTTTCATTGTATCTTCACTAGTCTGAAAAAGCTACTGTGTAGCGAAACGCGTCACTAATTTAATTTGAACGTTAGTTCAAAATAAAATGAAGATTTAAACAAATTAAATTGTTTTATTTCATGGATCATATAGGTATTCGTTGACAAAATATTCTTTCGGTTGGATCGTATACTGGGTTTTTTTTACAACGCCAACTAACCAATAGTATACTAGTCTCACGTGTCAAATGGGAAACCGAAGGCCACTAAAATAAAAGAGAGAGAGAGAGAGATGTTATGTTTTAATTAATGCCATTGAAATTAGGTTAGGTGAACTCTCAATGGATTAAAATGTAAACAAACGACCATCCCGGTCACAGCATGTTTGTTGTTTGTTGTTAATGAAACAAAAGTTAGAAAACTATACATTTTTGGAAAGGAGAATGATTGCTCTTTCGAATGAGATCAAAAATTATAAGGTGTTCCATTTAAAATAAACATATTTTCCCCTTTGAATTTGACCAACATTAGTAAAACACTCTGTGTTGATGAGATGAAATGCCAGCCAAGCCTAAAAAAATCTCTTTGATAAACTAGTGAAACTAGTGAAAACCCCATCTCTTTGGAGCAAATAATAAACTGGGCATTTATGTTTAAAATCAGTCACTCTTATTTGGGACACCCTGTATTATACCATTGTAAAAAATGATTCGCTTCCTACTAAAAATGCACTCTCTGATTCCGACACTGCGCCATTGTTAAATAATGTACAACGCCCTGATGCAACAATAGAGAGTGAAGATCCAAATCATGAAAATGTATCGACCAACATTGAAAACAAAAGTGAAACTGAAGAGGAACCTTTAAAAAAAAAGAAGAGAAAGAAGACATGTGAAACAGAGTACTTGGAAAAGAGAGGAAAATAAAAAATCGTGAATCCGGAAAGGAGTATAATGGAAAAGAACTGGTAGACACTGGATGGAAGTACGATATTTCAAAAGAAAAGCGAAATATGAAAATAAGATATTGTTGTGAAAATTCTGAAAAAATAACGGGAAAAACAAAAAAAAAACACCTTAAAATGTTATCTACTTACAGAAGACAATAGAAAAAAAATATTCAATGACTTTTGGCAATTGAATGGGAAGGAAAAACATTTATTTATTCAGCTGCATGTAAAGGTGTCCAGTACTAAAAGACAAAGAGATAGAAAAAATGAAAACAAATCAAGGAGAACCAACTCATTTATCTACTATTTACGAAAAGATAATGAGATGATCAAGGTGTGCAAAAGAATGTTTTTGAACACAATGGATATAGGGAAATGGACGGTACGCTCATGGAAACTCATGGAAAAAGAAACGGCTGCTCATGAAGAAGGGCACGTTACTGGGTAGGAAGATGAAGGAGCAAGGCAGAAAAATAAAAGGACTTCAAGAGAAGAGAGATCAGCTATTTTGAAAGAGTTTTTGCTGAAATTGCCAAAAATGGAATCACACACTGTCACTCAACAACAACGAAATTGTATTTAGAACCTGTTTGGAAATCAAAACAACAATTGTATGAAGACTTGATATTATTTAGTGATGGGTGTACCGGACAAAATCGGTACGCAACACTTGCAAGTGCTTTACAAAATTTTTCCGTCAAAAATAAAGTTTGTGTAATTCAAAAGTACTTAGAAAAAGGGCACACCCAAATGGAGGCTGATTCAATGCACTCATGTATTGAAAGGCAGTTGAGAAATCAAAATATAAATGTTCCTGCCGAATACGTTAAAATTTGTACAAACGCAAGAAAAACTCCCAAACCATACGTGATGAAGTACCTGAATCATACTTTTTTTAAAAACTTCAGTAAAGTTCAAACAATAAATTCTATTAGACCAGGTAAGAAGGAGATCCAGTAGTAACAGATATTCGTGCGTTGAAGTATAATCCAAGTGGTACCATTGATTTTTAACTAAGGCATTCTGAAGAATGGAAGGATATTCCGATACGAATAAATAGAAAAATCACTCACTACTACGAGTGAGATCATTCCACCATTATATGATTCTAGGTTGAAAATTAAAACCGAAAAATATAACCATTTGCAACTACTAAAAAAAAGTCTTGACACTAATTACCACGGGTTTTACGATTCCTCACCTCACGAGTAATTTTGCAATAATTTTTTTGTAAATTTATAAAAACTTAAACACTGAACTAGCTTGAAAAGTAAAACCTGGTATCTCCTACATTTATTTAGATTTAATTCCAGAAAAATCTCCCGAAAAATCAATAAAATTAAATATAATAATATAAAATTACTTACTTTTATAGTAATTATTGTACTTTAAAAAACAACAAAAAAATTCAAATGATAGCGATTTATCTGAATTTTTTGGAATGTTTTTTGTGTTTCCTGTAAATTTTGTGATTTTGTAGTTACGAGGTTTGATAATTAGGGTGACGTAATTGCCTCTGATCCGTAGTACCTAATCAATGCAAATAAAATAACGGCGTAAGGAAATAATCGTATATTATTTATTACTAAGGTACAGCAGTTAGTGTTAAGTGTTAAATATTAAACAAACAGTAAGATGTTTTATATTTTAATTAGGAAGACGTCCCTGAAGTAAATTTGAAATGATAGTATTTAGATTTTGAATCCTATCCTATCCTAATTTGATTAACATTTTCCGAAATTTACTTCACATGTACAATATAAACAACCAACAAAAAACATAGCTAAAGCATTTAGAAAAGAAAAAAGCGTTTTCCTTCAGTTGGTTGTATCGTTCATTTTATTGTTAGTGTGATTTGGCGTTTGGTTTATTTAAGTTTATATTTGCTTGCAAACTTCTTTGCCTTTTTTTCTGGGAAATAGACTCATATTTCGAATGTCTGCCTGCTTGAACCCTTTTTGCTCCTGACGTAAGTCCAGGTCAAATTTTTCTTCTAGCAATTGAAGTAGGTTGAACACCTATTTGCCTTTTTTTGGAGGTGGGTATCGAATGAAAGTAATGTATTAAATTAGCAGGTGTTTCTATACATTTTAGTGCTCTTGTTAATTTTATTAACATATACCTTGTACTGATGAGGCGCAATACGCCGAAACCGGTCTACAAGTTATGTTGTCCCTTCTAGTTGCAAACCAGAATAGTTGGTTTAAATCTGGTAGATTTACCAACCCCGTCTGACTTAGAAGTGTAATTCAATGTCTGTCGGGGCATGTAGCCCGGGAAGTAGTTGTTTCTTCTTCGTTGAACGGTCACTGTTTTTGAAAAATATTTTTCAAAACTAGTTGTAAAGCGTAGAATAATATATTTTTATTCTTTGATATCTGTTGGTAACGCGCTTTACTAAATAAGACAATTTTACAGGAAACTGTAATAATTCTGGATATTTTTTATTTGCGTAGATTGTTGGTAGGTTCAAAAAAAAGGGAATTGTTTGCTGGATTATATCTATTTGCTGATATTCTGGAGACGTAAGAGAGAAGAAGGAACTTACGTCTTAGGTCTAATTACTTGCAAACTGAAACATGGGCTGGTTCGGTAGGCACCAGTTGCTATTCTCAGGGAATGTTTTTGATTTTGATTTTGTATTTGGGTTTTAATGCATGGATCGTAAATTATTGCACCGTAATCCAATTTACTTCTAATAAGGGAATTTTATATTCTTAAAAGTGTTATTGTATCAGACCCCATTTATGGCTAGATAAATATTTTATCAAGTTAACTCCAGGTTGTGAATTAAGGCGAATCCTGCAAATATGTTCATGCCACTTTAGTTGTGGGTCGAAGTTTGTTAATGTTAAGATAAATTCTTTGATTTTTTTACTTAGATATTCAACAATAACAAAATTATCTGATTTATTTTGATATTATTCCTTTTTCTATTGTTTTTTGGTATCAAGTTTTTTTAGATAATATTTTATTTTATAAAAGATTTAAAATTGATAAATTATACTTTGTTTCAACATTTGCAGCTGGACGATTTAGCACAATAATGTAATTAAAGAACAAAATCGTTTAATTGAAAATATTATACAATATTACGCGTATCCTGATCAACTTTTCTCACGAGTGTGGAAGTTTGTGGCACGAGCCCAAAGGGCGAGTGCCGCAAACACACGAGTGAGAAAAGTACTTTCCCCACATGTTGCACACTATACTTTTTCTACAACTGCACAAATTTAAAGAATACAAGTAAAGTAACTTAATATTTATTTTTATGGTTAGTAAAACAAAAAGAATAGGTGAGCGGTCGTCGGAACGCCGATAGAAGCTTGCTTCTTATGCATAATAGAATGACCAATTTTCGTAAATTTTTGCAAACACACGAGTGAGGAAAGTACTTTCCCACTTTGCACACTATACTTTTTCTACAACTGCACAAATTTAAAGAATACAAGTAAAGTAACTTAATATTTATTTTTATGGTTAGTAAAACAAAAAGAATAGGTGAGCGGTCGTCGGACCGCCGATAGAAGCTTGCTTCTTATGCACAATAGAATGACCATTTTTCGTAAATTTTTGACCATTTTTCAAAAATTTTCATAATTTTTGACAATTATTGACCATTTTTTCAAAATTTTCGACAATTTTTTACTATTCTTTTAAATTTTAACAATTATTGACCATTTTTGACAATTATAGACTAATTTTGACAATTTTGACAATTATTGATCATTTTTGACAATTTTTCAAAAATTTTGACCATTTTAGACCATTTTTCCAAATTTTAACAATTATTGGCCATTTTTGACAGGTTCTGACAATTATTGACCATTTTTGACAATTTTTTACAGTTATTGAACATTTTTGACAGTTTTTTATAATTATTGACCATTTTTTCAAAATTTTGACAGTTTTTGACCATTTTTCAAAATTTTGACTAATTTTTCAAATTAACAATTATTGACCAATTTTGACAGTTTTGACAATTATTGATCATTTTTGACAATTTTTCAAAAATGTTGACCATTTTAGACCATTTTTCCAAATTTTAACAATTATTGACCATTTTTGAGCATTTTTGACAGGTTCTGACAATTATTGACCATTTTTAACAATTATTGACCATTTTGACAGATTTTTATAATGATTGACCATTTTTTCAAAATTTTGACAATTTTTGACAATTTTTCGAAAATTTTTACAATTTTTGACAATTGACCATTTTTTCAAAATTTTTGACCATTTTTTCAAATTTTAACAATTATTGACCATTTTTGACAGGTTCTGACAATTATTGACCATTTTCGACAACTTTTCAAAAATTTTGACAATTTTCAACGATAATTATTGACCATTTTTTATAATTATTGACAATTTTTTTAAAATTTCAACAATTTTCGACCATTTTTCAAAATTTTAACAATTATTGACCATTTTTGACAGTTTCTGACAATTATTGACCATTTATGACAGTTTCTGACAATTATTGACCATTTTTGACAACTTTCAAAAATGTTGACAGTTTTTGATCAATTTTCAAAATTTTAACAATTATTGACTATTTTTGAGCATTTTTTAAAATATTTGACCATTATTGACAGATTCTGACAATTATTGACCATTTTTGACAATTTTTCCAAATCTTTGACAATTTTTAACAACTATTGACCATTTTTGACAGTCTTTTATAATTATTGACCGTTTTTTCAAAATTTTGAGTTTTTGACAATTTTTGACATCTATTAACCATTTTTCCAAATTTTTGAGTTTTTGACAATTTTTGACGATTTTTCCAAATTCTTGACAATTTTTGACATTTCAAAATTTTTGACAATTTTTTAAAATTTTTAACATATTTTCTAATATAATCTGGCAGTTTTGTGACAACTAAGGAGGTATTTAAAGATGACAGTAGCCTACTAAGTTTTTGTCGATTTTATTTGATTCTCCATATAAATATATGAGGCGTGGGCAAAGTGCCGTGAGAAATATTATTTCTCACAGTATGAGCAATATTTGGTTTTGAAATTAAGTAAGGTATGAGAAATATGTCACTTTCTATAGCAGTTGTAGAAAAAATGGTTTTCTACATTTTAGTGTTTTTATTCATGGATTATTTCGAATTGTTTGCAAAAATATATTTTCCAAAACATCAAAATAAAGAAGAATGAAATACATATAAAGTTAAGCAAAGAAACTAGGACGAAAAAATGTAATCCAATCAAAGGGAATTTCATACGAAAACTACTTTCTAAACTAAACTTATAATTCAATACAATCTTATTGAAGCTTAATCCTGCGAGTCCATTAAGGGCTTGAAATTTAATTAATTAAGACCCTTTTTAGTAATTACGGCTATTACAAGGATTTGTCGTTATAATACACAGGGTGTCCCAACGGGAATGACCCATTAGAAGTTCTTGGGATACTTGCGAAAGCTTGCGGTGACCTAAATTGAAATATTGTCAATACCATCACACTTTTGGTTGTACCGAAAGTAGATACATACTTACTTAGTTACAGTTACCTGTAAATAATTGTCATATAAGTAAAGCGTGATCTATAGACGTCAAAAAATAATAGTTCAATACTATTATACGCTTTACAAAATTAGAAAAATTAATTTCCAAAGAGCAGACCGTCCACTAAGAAGCAACAACTACTTCTCGGGCTATATGCCCCGACAGACATTGAGTTACACTTCTAAAGTAAATGGGGTTGGTATATCTGTTAAGATAGAACCAACCATTCTGGTTTGCGATTAGAAGGAATAACATCACTTGTGGACCGGTTTCGGCGTCTTTGCGCCTCATCAGCACAAGGTAGATGCTATTCGTCCAGAAGCTCTGAGAGCATAATCCTGGACTAGAGACTACGTTGATACCACACCAATGCATTAGCCTTAGTAAAGGAAATGTTAAGAGTGCTCTTTGGAAATTAATTTTTCTAATTTTGTAAAGCGTATAATAGTATTGAACTATTATTTTTTGACGTAGATACATACTTGTTTATCGCATTTTTGAATTATACGTCTAATTATATGGGTACGTTGGTATTTTAAGGGCCGGTTCTACAGTTTCAGTATAAACCTAGTATTTACTATAGATCACTATAATAGGCGTAAATCTATATTCCAAGTATAAACCAGAGTATAAGTATAACTACCGTACATAAACAATGAATAGTAAGTTCACCCTAAGCTCCTCCCAGCGCAATGTCTATTTCACTCGGTCTCCGAAGCCACTCTTTTTCGGGATTTTTGAATTCCAACCGAGGGATAGATAGATGTCTTTTGTAATTTGGAGGTACGAGCGGATATAGTATAATAGTATGCAAGTTGGACTGTCTTTTCTGTGAACTATTTAATTATGATCACGGGATAATGCAAATGCATTGTGTGGTCGTTTGTAGGAGTAGGAGTGGTGCACAAATATCTTTCTTCAGTTTTCTATTTGGTGGGCTCAATGTAAAAGGATCTGAGAAATAATCTTATTTTGTTTATCTATTGATTGGTTTCGCACTAGAATACCAACAATAATTGCCGTCGCGTCTGAAGATGACGAAATTTAGATGATTTATAGTTAGGTAAAATGTAGCACAAGATGAATGAGGTTTCAAATTTGAAATAATTGTTCTCATACATAATTATTATGAATAATATGATGAACTGCAATTTCTTAAGTGGGGTTGGCTGCAGAAACGGGCATGCTGTTAGGCCTCATTCTTTCCTATTATTAGTAACTGTGTCAGTTTTTTGCATACTGAAATAAATTGAATATGAAAGGTAAATCACTACATCAAAAATAAATATCGCATCAATTTCATTTGATGTAAATTTCTTACAGTGCTTTTTATCCATATTTTCCAAAGCAAAATGAAAAAAAGAAGAAGATTTACACTCGGTATAATAGTTATGCAGCATTTATGCAGCTTAAATACTACACGCCATTGGCGTTACATTTTTAATCATTTTAATCATTGCACTTCTTAATTTTTCACAATTTTGTATGTTGCTTCTTTTTAATAAAGTAAAATAAAGAATATTTGTTTGTGACTTTTTTTAAATAATTATAATCTTTATCTTTGGCTTTTTATATAACTTAGAGATCTTTAGGATTCTTTTTTGTAATTTATTAAATACCTACCAACCATACTTCAGCCTATACTTTTATACTTTTATCTAATAGAAAAAATCCAGATATATAAATTTATCCTAATTCAAAATTATTTAACAGAATAAAAAAACTGTAAGACCCATCCCTACTCGGAAAAACCCTTAAACTGACTGCACGACACTGGCCAACGTCTTATCATATTATTGAATCCCCATCCATTGTTGTGAATTTTACGACCCTATTGTATTTGAGGCGATACAGGACGTGTCGATTTAATTTTGGTAAAACCAACCTGTTTTATCATTTTATTCCACATAGAAAAAAAGAAAGACTTACCCTATATTCATAGAACTTTTGAATAGATAATGAGGCACTTTGCTCCTACGGAAAAGGAAATACAGTATAACTGTCTGATTTGTAATAACTTTCTATTGCACTTTCAAAAACTCGCGTATATAAGGTTTTTCTCAATTCTGGAGATTTCCTGAAACTTCTTTGTTACTCGTATTCATAAACACTGCCGTATCAACTGGAAGACTCAAGACGCCATCTGTTCTAGAACAGACGCGATCGCATTCGCCAGTCGGAATTCTTCAACAACTTTTGCGTTTTTGTCCATCCTGTATTAATTTGAATGAACTTGTGATACATTTTTGGGATCAGTTCAGCAAGGGAAATCCGCAAATTGAAAAAAGGGGTGGTTTAAAAAAACCAAAAGATTATTCCCCCTATGTGATAGATTGAAATAAAAAATCCCACTGGTTTTTATGGGATTTTATGGACGCACTGTTTAAGAACAATACAGGGTGTCAATTTTAAAACTTACAATGGACTGTACCTCGTGAACGAAAAGAGATTTCAAAAAGATTTCAAAACTGTTTCTAGGGTAGAGAGGGGGAACTAAAATGACATGAGAAAGAAAGCACCACGATCAACCCCCTATGCCCCACCTACAAAAAATTAAATAGCAAGAATAGAAATAGAATAGAAAGTCCGTAGAAAATGCTTTCCAATGGTCTAAGTCATAATTATACAGGGTGTAACAATAAAGCAGAAACATTTATTTGATAACAAAATGAAAAAGTCTTAAATGTCGATCTACAAAAATGTTAATTAATTTAGTAAATGTTCAAAATGGTTTCCATTGTTTTGTAAACAATAGTACAACCTATTTTCAAACTCCATACGAACGTTGGCAAATGTTGCTTCAGTAATATCACGACATGCTTGACTAATTTTTCGTCGATTGAGGTTGGTTTAGTTTTATAAACAACCGACTTAAGGTGACCCCACAGAAAAAATCAGGTGGCGGTAAGTCTGGTGACCTAGGTGGCCACTCAATGGGACCTCTCCTTCCAATCCATATATTTGGATAATTATTGTCTAACCAGACCCTAACTGCTACTGCGTAATGGGGAGGTGCTCCGTCTTGCTGGAAGTACTACAAATTTTCATCTAGAGCTGGATTGCCATCGCCCTCCTGCCTCCTGTTGGAGGGATGAACAATTAGGGTCAATAGTGTTCTCCAGCAGGAGAACATTTCACCGTTTAAATTTCCCGGTATAAACAAGGGACCAATCACAGAATCTCCTAATACCCCTGCCCAAAAATTTAGCTTCTTAGGATACTGAGAGTGGTTTTCTCTAAACAGATGTGGATTTTCATCATTACAATAACGACAGTTTTGTTTATTTACATTACCATTTAGATAAAATGTGCACTCATCACTAAAACAAATATTTTTTAAAAGTCTAGGTTCATTCTTAATTCTTTCAGACATAATTTCACAAAACTGAATTCTTCGGTCTGGATCGTCATCGGACAATTCTTGAAGACATTGCATTTTATAGGGGTGAAATTTATGAAGCTTAAAAACTTTCCGTACCGACTCATGTGATAGTCCTGTTATTGCAGAGACGTGATGAGTTGATAAAGTAGGATCTATTCCAAATTGACCAAGGACTTCAATTTGAGTTGCTTCATCGAATATTCCTTCTATTTGCCACTGAACCCGTCTCTATAAATTTTGCGACTAAATCACGGATATACACGTGACTTACATGTTTTCCAGGATGTCTTTCATTAAACACATTAGCTGTCTGCAAATAACTTTCGTTCTGGGAGCCAAATATTAAAATTATCTCCACACGTTCAGGTATACTGTGATTATTGTAGTTAAATTAACGTACAAAACGTACCAAAATATTTTCGGACCAAACGTACAAATAATTAATCTATCACAAATGACAATAACATTAAGATAAGTATCAAATAAACCAATAATTTGAGTACAAAAAGAAAATGCAAAACAGAATAACAAAATTTGTTGTTTAAAAACTGCAAAGCAAACAAGTTTTTTTTGAAATACAATTAATAGAACATGCAATACTTAAATAGGGACCGTACTTGCACTTTCAAAGCGAAGTATAGTTCCACAGTTAATTGTTATTTTTGTTGTCAAATAAATTTTTCTGCTTTATTGTATAATTATAACTTAGTCCGTTGGAAAGTATTTTCTACGGGCTTTCTAACGGCCTATAACAAGTAGGGGGTTGCCATTTAAATTTTTGTAGATGGGGCATAGGGGGTTGATGGGGGTGCGTTCTCTCTCATGTCATTTTAGTTCCCCCTCTCTACCCTAGAAACAGTTTTGATATTTTTTTGGAATTTCTTTTCGTTCATAAGGTTGTAAGTTTTAATATTGACACCCTGTATAAACTTCCGTAAAGGATAAATTTCTGTAAACCCCTTGTCAATAATATTATTTATATAGAAATCATTTTTGGCTTATTTATGATGTTATAAAAATATAGTGGGATTGTATTTTCAATTTAAATTTTGTTGAAACTTCTTAAATTCAAAAGGCATAAAATATACGAAAGAGTATTTGTATCTTTTGTAAATTCACTTTATCCAGAAATACCTACCAGCTAGTAAAGAATGATGAAAGAAGTTTTGAGGACTTCCAGATTTTTAAAATTTAATTTATTTTCTGAAGCGTTTCATCAATACATAAGCGTATCAAATCAAAATTGCTTTTTTTTGCTTTAAGGCATAGCCCATGCAGCCAGACACTAAGTAGTAGGTAAAAATTTTGAATGATCATGTAAATCGATCTAAATATGTAAGCCTGCTGCAGACAATATTAAAAAACAAAAGAGACAATATTTTGACGCCTATTTTTCATATCTAACAAGAATGTCCAAAAAAGTTTTCCTTAAGGGTGCGTTTATGTTGGAGCTGCGATAAACGATAAGAGCAGTGATTAGAGCAGCGACAAGAGCTGCGCCAAATTCGTTTCTATGATATGCCGTTTATAGTGAAGCTTCGACAATAGCGACGATCTCAGCTTTGTAGCACACGTGAAGCCATTGAGAGGTTGATCAAACCAATCGATTGAAAAATTTTTTTTAAATCAGTGATTCTGAAGAAGAAATACTTTTAGATTCAAATGCAGTTAAATATTATATTGTTAAAACAGCAGAAAAAAAACCCTATAAATACAAGAAGGTACATGTTTGGAGAATTTCATCATCTTTATAAACAATTAAGGGAACACCCTGCAAAGTTTATGGAATTTATGAGGATGAAAATAGAAATCTGACTACATTGACTACATATATTCGCCGACCACACTTGATATAAAAGCAAAGAAAATACAATACTCTTATCGTTGCTCGGCTGCCAAGCATGTCTCAACGCGTCGCTCCAATATAAATACCTGCATGTAAAATAATGAAATCATTTTCTTCGCTTTGCTACTATCGCTGCTCTTATCGTTTATCAAAGCCCCAACATAAACGCACCCTTACACAAAGGATTAAGTTACAAAGATCACTCTCTTCTCGCCCAGGGGTCTGTCAGGGCATTTTTTTAAAAACAATAAATGCAAGGTAGACCACTGTGAGAAAGGTAAATAATACAGTAGGATAGGCATTTAGGAATACAAGATTATCTGTTGACTACAATGTTTGTCCCAGAAACAAAACTCATAAGGCAGTCGAATATATTCTTTTTATTTGTAGATAATACATACATGATATTGAACATGTAAGACAATTTTTTTTTCTCACCCTGTTATTCTTAAAATAGTTTTCGTTTCAAGTAAAATGAATTAAATTATGGGTATACCCTAATATTTCAGAAATGCATTTCTCGACAAAACAACCAATTGTCTGAAACAGATAAGTAAAGTATCATAATGTCACGTCCGCGATAAAGTAGTCTTCGAGGCCACGAAAGGGGATAGAAAATTTTAAGAGCGATTCGAATTTTTAGTTCCTAGTAACTACCTGAAGTGTACACTTGAGCCAAATAAATCTGTTTTAATATAGTGTGAATTATGGTGCATTGTATAATAAAATATCAGGTGTTAAATAGGTGAGTCTACCTCACAGAGTAATTCATTTCTGCCTGTTATTTGATATTTGATTTTAAAAGTTATTGTATCACATGGAGTATATATATTTGCTAATCATTTTTGATAATTACTTAATTTGTTGTTGCATTTCCTATTCATCCAATCCTACTGTACTGTGGAGAGTTTGTGCCACTTGCAGTTTAACTCACATACCTATACTGTATTGTGGAGAGTTTGCGCCACTTGCGGTTTGTCCATTCCTGATACTGGGTGACTTCTCACGTCACCCATATCTCCTTCCACCCCCCTGTATTGTGGAGAGTTTGAGCCACTTGCAGTGTAACCTTATTTTGCTGTACTGTGGAGAGTTTGTGCCACTTGCAGTGTATTATTATTTTGCTGTACTATGGAGAGTTTGTGCCACTTGCAGTGCAATATTATTTTGCTGTACTGTGGAGAGTTTGCGCCACTTACAGTAGTTATAATATTGTTTGTGGAGAGTTTGTGCCACATATTCCTTACATGCACTGGGGAGAGTTTGCGCCCCTTGCACCTTTCCTAATAACCCTAAATATTTACTATTAGGCATTTATTTTTGATCAAGTGAAGTTTTAACTTTACTTTAGTACTGATATGCATAATCACAGTTCAAACACATAAGATGCACCTTGTATATTATTAATACTTCCATTAATTTTGGGGATTTCAACTATACTAATCGTTAGTTAAATAATTAATCATTATTTATGGCAAATTGAATACTCAGAGTGTTTTTCTATCTAATTCCAGGTACGTCATCTCGGTTGTTCAACCTACTTGGACCATGTCCACATGGACTGTTCAATTAAATTCAGGCATCACTCTTGTAAATAGTTATTTTCAACATTTAGATTTGTTTTATTATCTATATTATAAAAAATATAATGTAAGTACAAGTAAGTCATTAAAAGTTAAATTCTAATTAAATATATCAATCTTTACAAATCACTCATTCTCCTCAAGTCAAGTTTTTCCCTCCTTACAAACGGTGTTTCAACTTTTAAATTTAGCAGTTTTTGTATCATTTCTCAGGTTGGTACCGCAATTGAAAAATATATGGTCTAAGTCGGACGTGACATTGCAAGTAACATACGTTACTGTCCAAGATATTGATTTTGTGTAAATGTACAGGATAGATAGAATGTCCAAACTTCATACGACTGATGGTAGTTATGTATTTCCTTGAGCACTGATAATCTTCAAACCAGTATCGTTTTTCGATTTTTGATACTAGTTGTGTGTAGCGAGTAGGTTTTCTGATACCTTATTCCCTGTATCGTTTGCTCCAATTTGTATGCATTTTAGTTCTGGATAGATTAATTCTTTCGTCCAATGTTAGCCATCAGGTCGTTTCTTCGCATGTAAGTATGCTCTGTTCTGCCAATTCGTCAACTTTTTCATTAAGGCGGCTACACACATAACTGTACAATTGACAAGTATGCTTGTACAAGTTTTTTGTGCATGTACAATTGAAAACTGCGTCGGCACCACACGATACAAGTATTTGTACAGTTAATTCAAGAACAATGAATGACGACGACGTGCTCGCCTTGGCTGCGTTTATAAAAAATAAGAGCAAGAAAAAACGCAGCATCTGGTGTAAACAATGGTTGATGAAAAAGAATATTTACTCACATACAAACCTTTTGAAGGAATTTAAAATATATCCTCGTGATTGGCACAATTATCTAAGAATGGACGAAGAAACCTACCTAAACCTGTTGTCTCTCGTCACCCCCATCATTAAAAAGACCGACACAATTATGGGGAAGGCTATATCCCCCCATGAAAGGTTAACCGCGACTTTGCGCTTTCTCGCAACAGGAAGAAGCTATGAGGATTTAAAGTACTCTACCATAATTTCACCACATGCATATTGAGCTACATAATTCCGGAAACATGCCAAGCAATTTATCATGTGCTAAAAAAAGATTATTTGAAGGTAAGCAAGAAAGTATGCAATAAATTAATAATAGAAAACCCATTCATTTATTTTGTAAATAGTATAAAAATAATCTCATTATTCTATAAAACTAAATGTCTACCTTATACAAAAAATTAGCTATAAAATAATTATAAAAAGTATTATTATGCAGAGAAATTTGTAACATATGATGTTAAAGAAATAAGAGACCGATTATCGGAATCTTCCTTATCGGTTATTGTCCCTGCTGGAGAATTAATTGGGGTCGGAACTGTGCTTGTTGGGGGACCGAAGTTTTGCATTGGAAACTGAGGTTCCAAATTTGTATTTTGCATAGAATAATGATTTACGGGAAATGAATACGAGGAAACAGTATGTGACATTGTAAGTTGGTTCATTTCTGCCAAAAATAATACATCACTTATCAGTTTCTCAGCTAATACTATTTGAGTTTTATTTGTTATATCTCGCAGTTTCATAGATACATTTTTTCCAACAATATCATAACGATCTTCTTTTACTTTGGGTTTTTTAAAATGCTCATCTATGCATTGTGAAACACTATCATACATATTTGTTCCCTTACGCTTATTAGGTCTGGCTAGAAGTTTTTTATTTTGTGGTGCATCTTGCTGAATTACTGCAGACTCTTCAACAGAATTTATTTAGCTCCGTGTTTTCTTTAGGTGATTGGACATCATATTGACTTTCTTGATCTTCCTCATAATCTCGATTGGCTTCCTAAGAAAAAATTAATTATAGTATCTCTTTTTCAGTTTCTACACTGTCTCGGAGCGTTGGACGGTAAACATATTGAAATAATTTCTCCAGCAGGGAGTGGCTCGTACTTCTATAATTATAAGCAAAAACATAGCATGGTTTTACTTGCTATTGCAGATGCTAATTACCGATTTATACTGTTTGACTTTGGCACTAATGGAACAGTCTCAGATGGAGGTGTGCTTCAAAATACAGTGTTTTTTGATAAGTTACAGAAGAACCTTCTGAACATTCCCAAAGACTGTCAAGTAGAAGATTCAAGAAAACTTTCCTATGTTTTTGTAGCGGATGATGCCTTCCCATTAGGAATCGACATGTTAAAACCATACAGACAGGGTGACTTAAACTGTACAGAGAAAATAGTTATTTGTGTATTTAGAGCGTAAAGTAACAGATTGGCGCTTGAGAAAGAATGTTGCCGGCGATCTTTCGAAAGCAGCAATTCTACTTTACGCTCGAAAAACACACATAATTTTTTCTACAGTCACCCTTTTAATAATTAAAACAGTTTTTTATATTATCTTAGGTTATAATAGGAGTGCTAGAATAATCGTCATTTTCGCTATTCATCATGATTAACCTTAAAAAGATCTACTGACTAGGGATGTTAGAAAATAATCGATTTTTGTTTAAATCGATTATTATTTTCTTATAATCGATTTTTAGGGAATCGATTTTATAAATTACGTGTTTAAATCGATTTTCGGAAACGGCCCGTATTATTTATTGACTATTTTTCAAAATTTTGACAATTATTGATCATTTTTCAAAATTTTAACAATTATTGACCATTTTTGAAAATTTCTGACCATTTTTCAAAAACAATTTGAAATTTTTGAGAATTGACCATTTTTGAAAATTTTTGACCATTTTTTAAAATTTTTATTATATTTTTTTTGTTATTTGCTTATAATCGATTTTTATAGTAATATTAATCGATTTTTAGGGAATCGATTTTATAAATTACGTGTTTAAATCGATTTTCGGAAACGGCCCGAATTATTTATTGACAATTATTGATCATTTTTCAAAATTTTAACAATTATTGACCATTTTGACTGTTTTTCAAAATTAGTGACCATTTTTCCAAATTTTTGATAATTTTTGACTATTTTTCAGAATGATGGCAGTTTTTTACCATTTTTGACAGTTTTTGACAATAATTGTCCATTTTTAACAGTTTTTAACAATAATTGACAATTTTTAACCATTTTTGATAGTTTTTGACCATTTTTGACAATTTTTCAAAAGTTTAGACCATTTTTGACAATTTTTCAAAAGTTTAGACCATTTTTCGAAATTATTGACCATTTTTGATCATTATTGACATTTGTTGACAATTATGGACAATTTTCCAAAATTTTGACCATTTTTGACAATTAAAGACCATTTTTGACCATATTCCAAAATTTTTGACAACTTTTCAAAAATTTTAATAATTTTTGACAATTATCAACTATTTTTAACAATAATTGTCCATTTTTAACAATTTTTGATAGTTTTTGACAATTATTGGCCATTTTTGACAATTTTTCAAAATTATTTACCATTTTTGATAGTTTTTGACAATTATCGACCATTTTTCAAAATTTTAACAATTTTTGACAATAATTATTGACCAATTTTGAGAATAATTGACCAATTTTGAGAATAATTGACCAATTTTGACAATAATTGTCCATTTTTGATAGTTTTTGGCAATTATTGACCATTTTTGACAATTTTTGGAAATTTTGACAATAATCGACCATTTTTCAAAATTTTAACAATTATTGACAATTTTTGATAATTATTGACCATTTTTGACAGTTTTTGACGAAAATTGTCCATTTTTAACAGTTTTTGACAATATTTGACAATTATTGACCATTTTTGAACATATTTCAAATTTTTTGACAATTTTCATATAATTTTATTTTATTTTTAATCTGATAAATTGTTAAATATTCACCAATTGAGTTAATTCAAAGGGCGTGGTTTGATTAAATAAGCGAGCGAAAAAGATTCCTTTTTTGCGCTAGAGCGTAAAGTAATAGTCCTCAGCATTTTTGTCGACTTTACGATATCATTTGAATATAGTAATTGGTCATTTTACGCGCGACTGTAGAAAAAATATTTAATTACCGAATATGTAGAGCGAGGCGCATTATCGAAAATGTGTTTGGTATTCTTGCAGCACGTTTTCGAATTTTTTACACAGCTATCAATTTAGAATTAGAGCATATAGAATCTGTAGTAAGAGCCTGTTGTGCTTTACACAATTTTTTAATGTCACGTGGCAATCACTATGCTACTAGGGAGTGCCTCGATATTGAAAATATTGAAGATGGTACTACTACTTTGGGTATACCTACAATCACAAGATTCAAATATGGACGCCCTACAAAGATCCCGTGTAGGAAATGCAACTGCAAATGCAAAAACCATAAGAGAAAATTTCATGAGCTACTTTGTGAATGAGGGACAAGTACCATGGCAAAACAATTTTTTATATTAATTTGTGACATTAATTACGTAAACCTACTGTTTCAATATAAAAAAAAATTAAGCTTACCTCTGTTTCACTCAAATTATGGGGTATCTTGACTTTCTAAAAAATCAAGCATGTTATAGTACCATAAACTGGGTCTATACACCTCTTCACTTCCTGATCCCGACCGCTGTGACTCTTGAACTTTGTTCTTCTCCTTTCTGATATTCGTCCTTAAACTGTTAATTTTTTTCACTACCATATCACGATCCGCATTTTCTTCTATTTCTTGTAATTTTAGAATTAACTTATTATATGCAGCCTCTCTTTTCCCTTTATTATGGTAATATTTTGATTTAATGCGCCACAAACACGTTTCTTCTTGATAAATTTGAATAAACTCTTCTAAAATATCACGATATTGTTTCTTGCTCGCCATATTTACAGACCTCTAGACAGTGATCAAATAGAAACGTTGTTCATTCAGGTTTGCAGAAGTCTTTCCTGACCATTATATTCATGTGACGTACATGCAAAGACTTGCTCAAGTTTTTCTATACACACTTTCAAGTTTACATGCACAAAAAACTTGTACAAGCATACTTGTCAAGTGTGCAGTTATGCTTCGTTCCAACTGGCGTTAGAACAGTTTTTGGTATCGTTCGAGCAAGTGCTGTATTTCTTTCACGTTCCAACTGATTAAAGTAACGTTGTTGGGACTGCTTGGGACGGTATACAAACTGTACCTTCTGGAAGGGGTGATAAAGTTGATGTGTCCATCCCAAATTCGAGTTTGCGCACTATACAGTACTCGAAACGATTCCAGTACGGTTCATAAATGCCAGTTGGAACAAACTATTCAAGATCTTGAATTGGAATTCTTATTTCATTATTATAGTTGAGATTAGCAGAAGAATATGGTTGGTATGTATGGAATTGATAGTCTTCAATGGTAGTGTCGCTAAAAGGTTCACCCGTAACATGTAAAACTTCCATTATACCAACACTTTTAAACTCAATGACTGTAAAAATTTCCGATTTGTAGACGTTAATATTGCTGTGGTTTTCACTCTACTGATAGTTTTGTGAATAAATGTGCTTTTAGATGGACGTATCCGATTAAACTGCCAAACCATTTCAATTAGTTTTTCGAAGATGTAAGCGAACAGTAATAGTTTCTTTTTGAAAATCAATTGAATCACTACTTTGATCGAGAACCCTAACAGTAATGTTGTTTATGGTTTCAATGCTTACAGGGTAATACAGTATGGTTGAAGGTTGCTCCACTATTTTATACCTAGTGGGAACTTGGGGGAAAAAGCTACTGGTTCTCCATTCAAAAATGATCCGACAGCAATGTTGCAGTCAATACATACATAGTATTAACTTTTAAAATATTCATCTTTTTGGTTGAGGTATTTACCTTATTCGGTTCAAGAAAAACTTTTGAGAAACCCAACAGATTCCCTATTGAATTGTCAACTGTAAAATTTATAGTTTCAGTGATTTTCATTGATACAGACCCTGTTAGACTATCTGACACAATGTGGGTTGTAGTACCAGCTATTTTAAACATTTCTTTTTCAATTAATTTTATAAAAGCATCCAGTTCATAGGAACCTATGGGTATTGTATTTTTGTATTGACTTTTTTGACCCCACACTAATAAGTTATTTGTTTGACTTATGTTTGGAATACATATTAAATGTATCAAAATTAGCCAATCCTATCTCATACTCGGAATTTTCATCTAAGTAAATGGGAGGGTTAAAGTCACCACTTAGAATTGATGACTCCTATTCCGGTGTGGGCTTTAACCCAAACAAAAATTATTCGTTGATTTTCATTGCGTTCTGACAGATTTTTTTTCAATTTTTGTTATATATGGATTAATATACCTACTTTGAAATTATTTCTAAATGCGATTTTAAACTATTTAGGACGGCAAGTGAATCAGTAAAAATTAAAGATTTTTCAATATTGTTTTGAATTATATATTCTATTGCTTTTGATAGAGGAAGTGGTCCGAATATGGGCCATGCATTTAATATGGGCCCCCAAACTATCTGTGAAACCGGTAGCGTCATCTATTAGAAAAATGTCAAAATGTGCTATAGGGCACCTCTCCTACGCTATATTATAGATGCCGCGGTCAGTGTCAGTACACTTGTTGATGTTGAATGGTGTGGTGCTTTTGTTCTTGACCCTGGACAGAATTTTATTGGGTAAGTTTATACTGAGTGATATTTGTGTTTTTTGATATTATTTAGGAACTGATATATATCAGTCTGACAGAAGAAAGGACGAAAAAGAGATTCTAGCGTAGATTATGAACAAAAAAATATTTACAAACATCATAATTTAATATTTTTTATGAATGTAAACAGTTTGAAATATGTGTGAGTTAAATATGGGCCAGGGGCCCATATTCAGAACGTAATAATTAAGCCATCTATTTTTTACAGGTTAACAATGTCTGCCAAAAATAGAAAATTTATTTGTCAAAATCTGCGAAAAAAATGGAACCAGGATGACATGAAGAAAGCTGTACGTGCTGTAGAGTAGGGAAACATGGGATTAAAACGTGCCTCCAAATTTTTCCAGGTGCCAAGAACGACTTTACAGAGAATGGTAAAAAAAGTCAAAACCAACGATTTTCCAATTGCTAATATTATAAATTCTAAATTGGGACGAAAACCAGTTCTTGGATACGCCATAGAAGTAGAATTGGTTGAATATATTCTCAAAATGGAGTCTCAGTTTTATGGTTTAACCAGAAAAGATCTGTGTAGAATGGCATACACACTGGCTATTAAAAATAAAATCAAAAATCCTTTTAAAAATGGTATAGCTGGTTGTACCTGGTTAGACGCTTTTTTAAGAAGACATAAAAATGTACTGTCCCCCCGAAGACCAACTGGAACCTCTTTTGCAAGGGCTTTGGGATTCAACAAGGAAAATATCAAAATATTTTTCGATAACCTTGAGGTACAATATGAAAAACATAACTATGGTCCGCATCAAATATATAACGTAGACGAAACTGGTCTTTCCGTTGTACCATCAAGAATTCCTAAAGTCATTGGCCGAAAGGGAAAACGTCAGATTGCTGCCATTACATCGGCTGAGAGAGGTTCGCTTGTGACTATGATTGCATCAATGAGTGCAGGAGGGCAATTTGTTCCCCCAATGTTGGTCTTCCCGAGAAAAAATAGAAACGATCAGCTTATGCGCGGAGCACCACCTGGAAGTATTTATGCAGTACATCCAAGTGGCTGGATCCAGCAAAATTCATTCACCGAATGGTTCAAACATTTTCTCCAGTTTGTAAAGCCAACTGAGGAGTTACCTGTGTTGCTTGTAGTAGATGGACATTACAGTCACACTAGAAATTTAGAAATTATAAACTTGGCAAGGGAAAATAATGTCTGCATCATATCACTCCCTCCTCACTCGACACATAAACTCCAACCCCTTGACAAAACGTTCATGGGACCACTAAAAGCGTACTACAGCGAAGAGGTTAGAACTTGGATTCGGGTTAATAACAGAGCCTTATCACAATTTGATCTAGCAGAATTATTGGGTAAAGCTGTTCTGAAATGCCAGACGGCAGAAATAGCTACAAATGGATTTAAAGTAACCGGAATATGGCCAATAAATAAACACATTTTTGTAGATGCTGATTTTATTGCTGAAAAAATTGAAGCTGAAAAAACCTGTAACTCAACTGAAACTCAGCTGGAAGAACCGACATGTGACCATTCCAAAACTGTTTCTTCAGAAGGTATATCAATTCGTTCAGAAGATCAGCAACCGGGTTGTTCTAAAGACCCCGATCCACCATTAAGGGTCACAATGGCCCCATCAACTGTGCTATTAGGAGACTGTTCAAAAACCTTCGTGAGCCCATTCGTTCTTTCACCTGTCCCATCAGTTACAAAAAGAGCGTCTACAAGAGGAAGAAAAACCTCTCGTTCCCAAATTATAACTTCATCTCCATATAGATCAGATCTTGAATTATCGATTGAGAAAATAAGGAAATCAAAAGAAGGAAACGAAAAGAGGAAAGTATTTTCAGATGAATCAAAAGAAAGTGTAAAGACAAACGAGGGAAAGGGAAAGCGAAAATTATCTATGGAAAATGGAAAATTAAAAAAAAAAGTAAAGAAACCCAAAATAAAAGCACCAGATACAGCTCAGATGAAGAAGAAGAGGAAGATGAATTTTTGCCAGCTGACGATGACCTTGACCTTGACCAGATCGGCGAGTACACTCCTGGCAGTAATGACGCTACATGTCTATTTTGCGAAACACGATTTTCAGATGATACCAGAGGAGAAACCTGGGTTCAGTGTTTAATGTGCAATCTCTGGGCACATGAACAATGTTCCGGAGCAGAAAAAGACACTTACGTTTGTGATTTTTGTCAGTAATTTAGTTCGTTTTTTTTAATAAAACATGTTTATTTTTACTTTGACATTTATTTTTGCTGTTTTATTTTGTATTTTTTATTGTAGAAAGAAAATTTATATATTTTTTAGGGGGCCCATATTTCATACTGTCTGACCCGTTTCAAAAAAGTGCCTCTCTTTATATATTTCTCTGTAAAACCAACAAACTTCATTAAAAAAAACAGGTTTTGCAGTTTTGTTACTAACGTCTTATAGTATGTATAGATGATTTTAGACATTGTTATAAAAAAATAATAAGCAAGTTACGAAAAAAAAACAAATGGGGGGCCCATATTCGGACCACTTCCTCTATAGCTATAGATTCTGCACTGAAAAAGGATGTGTGTTTTTCTAATTGGTAACAGTGTTGTATCTGTTGAGGTATTACGATTGCAGCACCGCTCCCTAGATTATTTTTTAAAGCATCAATATACAGATACATTCAAACACAAACGGAACATAGGGATTTAATGTATTGTCCGATCTAAATAGTCCACCAACCAAACATTTCTATAAGTTCACTTCAATGAATATCAAGTATTGATCTGGAGAGCTGGATTCAGACCAATGTAAGAAACCCCGCCCATTCTCCTTCCAAAATTTGTTAGTTATGTGCGAGCGAACTCCGATTTAGTATTGAATAATTATTTGATGGGGACAGTAAACGTCGCTACATATTGAAACAGTATGCTTACGTTTTATGTTGTTAAAATCGAAAATTAATTGTTAAATAACGGCTTTCAAAATAAAAATAAATTCGTAAATAAAACAAAATAAGATTCTTTAACTTGTACTCTACCGATCGACTGATGTTTACTGACTGCTAATTAAGGACCGCCCACAGTTGAGAATACGGAGTGGTGGGAATTGTACGATATGTTATAGGTGTCCAAATAAACGATTGTAATAATCGTGTTTTTAATCTGTTGAAGCTGGATGTTGGTCGACTAGTTCAAAAGCAGTTCTGATACAATGCTTAAAATCCCTATGTTTCGTTTGTGTTTGAATGTATCTGTATATTGGTGTGTAGTTTTGATATGTACTTGTAATTTGTTTGACTACTGCATTGTTTAGAGCTGTAATTTCTGAATATTCCGGGATTATTATTGACACATCTAATAGAAGTACATTGAAATTCAAAGGTATGCCAATAGGATTGAAATCACGTGTGATTCTATAAGCTTCGCATAGAAGACGTGAGCTTTTATGTTTCCAATATTTAGATGTCAGTTCATGAATGTTTAAAGCTGTTAGCATAGTCAATACTGGGGAATTTTCAGTTTTACATTTTAAGATATTTTTCTCAGCTAACATTTCTCTTAGTAGTTCTAGAGGTGGTTCTAACATATCTGCTCGAAGTGGTTCGATGGGAGTTGATTTCAACCTCAAAGCTTCATTTTGCAAGACATCCAGCTTCCGTAGTTTTTTCTTGCTTGCACAGCCATATAACGTGCTGCCATAGTCTATGATAGACTATATAGAAAGTTAGTGCAGTTTGAGGGTTTGCACCCCACCATGTGTTCATTATGGATTTGAGAGTTCTTTACTTGCTTTGACAATAATTTCCTCTATGGGTGTTTTTAATGCCAGCTTTCTGTCTAGTGTAAAATTGAGTTTCGAGCGGTATTTTTTTATAAATTCATCATTTGTTTGTAAACAAGAATAAATACTACAAATATCTTATTTTACCATTTAAGTAGAATTTAAAATTGTAGAAACTCAACAGACCTAATTGTATTATGAAAAAAGGTTGCTCTTATCTCATTTTATCTCTAATCAAAATTCCTATCACATTTTTAACAGTAAAGAGAACGAAAAAAAATGTTTTTTTAAGTTAACCTGAAATGTCAAATCGACAAAACCGACCAGTTTGTATGCATGCTTAGCCACAGATTTCGATATCGCAATGCTATTTCGACTGAACGGCTTTGTCATACATACCTCATTCTATGCATGGCCACCTCTAGAGGTACACCTTATGTCTGCCATAAAGACTAGATATCTCTATGGTCTCGACAGCAGAAATATCACAGGGTTACGGAATACCGTTAATACCGATCGCATCTCTGATTCCGATTTGACTGCTCAACTTTCATTCGATTTCAACTCTCATATTGGGCTGAAAGTCAGTAATGAATCAAATATCACTTATTCAGTAGAAGACTCCAAATTCATCGAAGTTTTGAATGAATTTACAAAGGGCTTGAGAAAAGGCTGTCGACTGGAACATATTTAATATTAAAAGTGATTTTCACATGAAAGGTTAAAAAAAACAGACCGATGTTCGACTTCGAGTCCCGTAGATTGCTGGAACGTAGTTTGTTGTGACATTTTTGACATATTCGGTAACGTTTGTTTGGATTTGCAATTAAATATAGGAATTCTGATTGATAAATAAAAAGAAAATAGGTTTGAGTAAGTTTGTTGAAAAAAGGTTAGGATTTCATAGCATTATGTTTCTTTTCGAAGGTGTTCTGTTATTTTTGCAAGTAATCTTAACTACCGTTTCTATGATGGAGATTAGTCTTCATGGTTTCTATTCTGCAGCACAATCAAACAAGAGCACAGAAGAATTACTTACCATGCTGGTCACTGTCAGCTGGTTAATGAGGCCTACAATCGCTTTAAAATGCGGTGTTTTCCTCATAACGCCAATTAAGCATACAAAAACCACTTAAAGTAATAATATTTATTGTAGATTCCTTCGAATTGGACTGAGTAGTTCTGTTTGAATTTAATATCAAAAAAGTGTTTACTCAACTTACGCCGGAACAAACCTACATCCCTTTTCACATTTAATTCCCTTTATTATGAACACACCTTCCTTCTACCCTATGTATAGGTCCAATGCTAACTAAAATTCGCTGTAGTCAATTAAGTTTATATTTAACTTTGTGCTTTATGTTTACCAATTAATAGTAGCTCTAGAAGAGCTTTGCTCCAAGGACATACAATGAAGTCAATAGATAACATAGATGTACAATCTAAAATCTAACAATAATAATTAAAGACGGCTCGAAATTTACATTTTTAGTTGAAGAAGGTTTATATGGTTACATTCTACAGTTCTTTTTTTATACGAAACGATACCAAGTGTATCCGATACATTTTGACATGAAATTCTAAATTATACTAAATATAAATTGCCATTTTATCAGTGGTTTTGTATCTTTTCTTTTTTATTTAGTAAAGACTTGTAACATGTTTATCGACCTGTTTCGATTTTACAGAATAAATCCTTTTAATTACCGCTCGTCGTCACTAGCCACTTCCAATTATAGTTCTGTGATCCCAAATTCTTCAACCCTGACCATAAGACAATTGACGTCTGCCAACGGACGCTTCCATTTTTTCCAACGCCACGAGAAACACCCCTTTCCGTTATCGACTGTCTACGGGGAAAGACTATCTTTCGTTATCTTTCATATTTTAAGTATCTTATGAATTTTGCTGTGGTAAGTTCAAAATCATAATTTATAATTAATAAGCTTATTCTAAAGTACTGTCTGATATAATTTTTGTATGCATTCTTTATTTTTTTACAGAGATAGACGAAATTAAATTCAACACATGGTCATAAACTGTTCTTTTATACTAATATGGTAGTTTTAAACCAAATATTCTTTTATAACTCACTGTTTTACTTGTATACAAACATTTTCAAGCTTTTTCAGTTGCAAAATAACTCTTAATTATAAAATAACATTTTTATAATCTGTTAACCTATAAAATATTCTTTCGTACCGCCAGTGCCGGCTTCATATATTTCTCAAGCACGATATTTTTCTCATATAAGTACTTAACCTTTTGCTATAATCAGTCTCTTCCGGATCATTAGTATATTTTTTTAATTTAGCCGATAATTGCTATTTTTACTGTTTTAACATGGGACATGTTGGAAAGCTTTCAGTAAGTTGAACATTTTTTACTTTCAAACAACTGCCTTCCTTTTTTTAACCTGAAAAGCTGACCAACATAATGTGCCATTACATTCAAGCTCCTATGAATCCCTGATCCACCTGTACTTCTAGGTAAGCACAGCCCCAAGGATATAACCCAAGGATATAACCCAAGGATATAACCCGAGGATATAACCCCAAGACCTAGGCTATAATATAAGCCCTAGGTAAGGATAGATCCCCAGGATACAGCCCTAGACCAGAATACCGCCCTAGACCAGGACACATCAGTTCAGATCAAGACCTGACCTCTTCTTCAGGAAACCACTTCATCTAAGCTAAGTACCTATAAAAGCACAAATTCCTCTGTTCATTTCCTGTGGCAGAATAAATTATAAATTTGTTTTTAGTTCTTTTTTTTAATTCCATTATAAATCCTCAACTATAAAAGTTGAGGGAGATACCGCCCGGGGTAATTTTTAGTAACTTTTTTTATTAGTAACTTTCATTTAAATTTTACAAGGCGTTTCTACCTTTTCCGCCTTAGTTTTTTTAGTACTTTTTATCGTCAAAAAGGTAGTGGCGCCCTCAACTTTTACAACCTTCCTGTAACACTTGTGCTGCATAAACTTGGGGTCGAATCACCCTTGAGAGGAGTCTCTAGCCGGAGCCCTTCGAGCTGGTGCCCTTTAAGGTTACAGTCATTTACCGTTACAGTCTAAATAAAAAAGTGCCTGTAATGCTTCACTTAAGATTGTATTGTTGTTAGGATCCATGTTGTGATCAAAATTGTTTACTTATATTCAATCTGTTCCAATGAATATGTAGGTAAGGTGTAACTAAATTCAGCGTAATGACATTAAAATAAAGCAATGTTGTCAGATATACATATTTTCTAAAATTATTAGACTCACTATAAAAATTTTCTCCTTACTTCAGTAAACTGTTAGTTCGTGATGTTCTTAGAAAGCTAGTTTGGAAATATTTAAAAAAAAATACATAATATAAATTTATTAGTAAGCATTAAAATTGCTGGAAAAAGAAAAATTCATTAAAACCACTTTATGTATGTTACTATATTTAAGAAAATTTTGAATAGCTGGCAACGTAGCAGCAGTGCAGTGAGAATCGAATAATTCCAGTCCAGTGTTTGGCATAATATAACGAAGTATCCGGTAAGTTTTAATGCGGTCCACTAGTCAAAAAAAATTTTAACGACTTCACGGAAATTCAACCAGGGCAACCAGGGTTATGTGTGAATTGTTTTGTAGGGAAATATTATTAATATACTATCTATTTGTTGGTTGGGTGAGTTTAGTTCTTAGTTGTAGAGAAGTGTAGTTAATCTAGGGTAGAAAAGTATTATTAATATAATATCTATTTGTTGGTCTAGTGAGGTTAGTTGATTAAGTGGCGTGAGTGAATTGTTATAAATATAATATTTATTGGTTCGTATACGTGGTAAGTTCTATAAATATAATTTGTTAATAATTAATTAGAATGGCATTTTGGAGACCATTTGAAACGACAGTTCAAGATGATGTATCGCGGGACAGATGATATAAATAATACTGATTATAGGGCCGAATTTCAAAACAAAAATTTACATGTTCAGGGTCAACGTGTTGTTTTAAATATGTACCTACGCGTGTTAATTAAGAAAATTCTGAAATTTGTGAAAATGCGGTTATCGCGAGAATTCTCGAATTAACGATAATTGGGTTTACAACGATTTATGAAGTAATTAAACTAGGCACTGTTACGGATCATTCTTTAAAGCGAAAACGACCAAATCAAAAATTGATTGGTTGACAATGCTACGAAAAATGTTATTCAACGGATTGTTCACGGGTTTTACAAGGACAACGTTATAGTACCAACTTTAGAACTGATTCGTGCTAAATTCCTGAATATAATTATCAATGTTTGGAAGCACTGCGCGCGGTTTTGATAAATTGTGGATTTAAATATAAGAAGTTAGATAATCGAATTCAGATTGTCTGGATAAATGAGCATTATTTACAGAAAATTATATTACAAATTTTATGAGTTTTGTATGCAGGTTAATTTTAATCTACTATATTAATTTGAATGAAAAACATTATTTCAGAATATTCGAATTTATAAAAAATGTATATGCACGCGATTGGGCGGCATTTGCCATCAATGGGATTAAAAATATGGGTCATTACATTATAGATATGGGAAGTGCGTGTGCGTGTAGTACAAAATGTACGGCACACTTTAATATACGGTGTACAATTTCATTGTACTAATAGTACAATCCACCATTAGTTCATTGGTTTTAGTTGCTGGTTCGCCGATTGGGTGCTGGTGTGCTGGTAAATTTATTATAATAATTACAGTGAAACAATATTTAAAGGTATTATTATTTTATAGATTCTACTACTACACCTATAAATAACAAGTAAGAGTAAGTATGTACTGTCCGTATCGTACTCGTATGTACTAGGGGTCATTCTTTTTCGTTCAACCAACACTATTGGTTTTGTCCAACACTATCACATTAGGCTTAGAAACACTATACTTTTACTGTCGTTGCAAGAAGTAGGTATTGGAAAATATTAAATTGAAATATTTTTAAATATTGAGTTTTGGTGTTATATTGTTAAATGATGTTCAAAAAGTATTTTAAAAAATGTATGGGTACCTTAACAATATTGGTGATCTGCTTATAGGTGGATTGATTTGTGAATAAATGAATCCCCAGGAGATCAAATTGAGAGCTAATATATCTTTTAGAAGACTTATTTTTTTTATTAAATTTCATAAATAATGTATTTTAGTTATAGCTGGTGACAATGTAAAATCTGTATTTTTGTCACCAATACCTTTATTTGATCTACGTCACCTTCGCTATTTTTTGATTCTTGATTGTCTTGCCAGACATTTTATAAGCCTTCCGACATGGAAATATCTTCATCAACAAAATCATAGTTCGGATAGTTTTTTTCAGTAGTTTTATTCACACATTTGGGTATTATGGCATGGATATGTTTGCACATAGTTTTTCTCTCTTTTTATAAACTTCACTCACCTGAATGCATATGTTTACACGCCCTACAAAACAAGCATATTTACCGAGAAAATGTATTTTTCGTTTTAACATATTTTCAGCTTTACAAGCTCCCGGTGTGGTATTAAACTAACGGTAAAAATTATACGTTCGGTAATTAAAAACTTTGCAGTTCATATATGATTTTTTTTCAATTTTGCCCCCCTCTATCATTTTTTGAAGAAAGTTTCTTCAGATCGTAATATTTTATGGCCGAGCATCTTCCATTTCAGTTTGGACCATTCACGGACTACCCTGTATAAACAGGTAAAAATTTCCAATAGGTGCATTAATTATATACAAGGAAAACTCCTCAGTATTGAAAGCTTCCTTCATTTCCCATTTCTTATTAATTTTCTTCCTGGATTTTACGTTAAACGTATCTGAATACGTCCCAGAAGTACTTACTGTGCACGCGTTTTTGTCAAATGCTACGTTTACGCTCACGTATTAATAGACTCTATACCAAAGAATACACCACATAAAGTATTCTGTGACTAGACTCTTAATGCATTGATTAATACGTAAACGTAAACGCAGCATTTGAAGAACGCGTGCGCAGTAAGCACTTCTCGGACGTATTTAGATACTTTTAACGTGTTTCTTCAACGTAGGTTTTATTGAGCCGAGCTAGGCACTCCGAATACTAGAATATAAACGATTTACTTCAAGTGTCACTTTACTTGTTTATTTTTATTATGAGTGGAGTGTACTGTTGCCCAAGTTTTCCCTATCATGAAGAATGTGTAAAACCAAGGCCTCATCCATAAAATCATCATTTTCTTCATCTATTAACGCTCCAAAATCCAAAATTGCTAAGATATTTTACTTAAAATACAGAAAAATCTCTACAAAAAAGTAAAAAATCACGCACAAAATAAAGAAAAAACCAAATAGAAGTAACACAATACAGTTGGGTTAAGTGTACTCTCAATGGATTAAAATGTAAACAAACGACAAACCCGGCGTCAATTGTCTTAGATCTTTTTAAGATGCAATGAAATACGTGAACGTAGTGTCAATACGTTTACGTGTATACGCTGCCTTAAGTGTCTATTTAAGTGGGGTGATGCGCTCATTGATACCAACCCAGTAGCAGAAAATATGAGAATTGTTTTTCTTTAAGTTGGCGTTGATAAGAATTTTGTATACACTATTATTAATAATATGGTTTATTGTTGAAATTATTTCTAAGACTTTCGACGTAATTTTTGGAAAATATTAAAAACCGAATTTACATTGTGTTTAAGAGTGAGATGAAATCCTTTCAAATATATATTTTAATCAATGAATAATGATGTTGGCTCATTGTGCAGACAATATCATGTGTCAAAATCGTATTAAATAGATTTCCTGTCGTTTTGAAATCAACATATTAATTCAAAATTGAAAAATGTCCGAAACAAGTGAGCGATGCAATGACATACTAACGCCTAACACTATCTGTCTCTGTCTTCTCTATCATTATATATATTGTGAAGATTTGAAAATTAGTAGGTCCAATTTTAGGTGAATAACCTGAAATTAAAGAAAGTTTCTCTTAATAAAACAATTATTATTAGTTAGTAACAGAATATCTCAACATTAATTAGTTTGAAACACCCTGTATTGAAATTATCTTAGAAAAAATCAAATAAAATGAAAAATGAGTCGAATAAAAACAGAAATAAAATCAAATAATAAAAACACAGAATTATCTCTATAAACCTCAATAAATAATGTTAGAAGAATTGACACACTATTAGTACATAGTGTGAAAATGTTGTAATCCAAACAGATTTATGTCATTAATTTAAAATTTTGTGAAGTGACAGTGAATAATCGCGAATAGATTCAACCGATGAAAAAAAGTGTAGTTCATAGAGGACATGGTATTAAAACATGTGAAACTACCTTAAACATCAATAGAAATCAATAAAAATAACTCTAAAACAATTTATCAGAACGGAAAGTCGTCTGGTGAAAGATAAACAAGAAAAAAATTGAATGTACAATAATTTGGATGGTGACGATAAAAGTTAAAATTAAAAAGCCTGAAAAATCAATCCAGAGAAGTGTACGAATTTCTCATTGAAATCCGTACAAAAGTCATTCCGTCCGCCACCGGTATAAAACATCGGTGCGACCGTCACATATGCGAGGGTAAATTGAACAGTCGTACTAATACGATGTCAGAGGCAAGATGTATATCTATCGCTGCTTGCAAAATACAGTTTTTTTCTCCTCTATAAATGGGGATTGTACCGCCTAATTGTTAAGTATAGTGCTATCTCTTATTGGAACTTATTGTAAGTACATTTATTCATTTTTAAAAGGAAAAAACATCAAGTTTTAATAGTTTTATATCTGCTCGTCTTGAAGTCCGAAATCCTTTATATTGCAAGGTTGCCGCGAGTTCAATAATGCCGGAGAACTTTTATAGCTAATTTCAAGATTCGTAGTATTTTTGAGATCTATTTTTCGCCACTGATTTATGTATTTTTTATCGCTTTATTTCGCTGCAATTTGATGTCAATTGTTTAACTATATTTGTGTAAAACTGTTACGTGAATGCTGTGATCTGAAAGCTAAGTGCGGTTTTAGCTTTAAATGTAAATATTGTAAATTCCGTATAAACATTATTTAGTCCATAATTTTCTGACTTTTCCACCGACCATTAACTATGTTCGTACTGGCGGTGTTGTTAATATTGAAACGTCCGTTTCGTACCTTAATGTTATCTTATCAATTTAGCAGTGTTTTTTCATCCCACAAATGGGTTTTTCACTCATTAGATTTCCCTCTGTAAATAACCTCTTTTTACGTACTATAGTAAATACTCTATTTTTTAACTATAGACTTTTATTTGTTTCCTAATTTCAAGTATATATTTATTGCTCGAATAGGTTATCCCTCTGCCTCTGGTACGGGTAATAAGCTCCTGCAGCGCAATGCAGGTGGTCCTTCGTTATTTCTCGAAGCTGCTAAGAGCTATTATGTGATGAGTAATTTTTACATAGTTCAATTTCCTCTTCTGCTCATACAAGAAGTGGAAAAGTTATGAAGTACTAACCTTGTAGGAGATAACATCCATTTATTATCAACCAGAATGCGGTAATCTTAATTTCACATATTTAAACTCGACTGGAGACAGCGTCCCAGGTATGCGAAGGAAACCAGACACAATTTGTTCCAGAGAAAGCTTAATTCACTTTCTACAATAGTGTATATGACATCAGCATGCAGTTTTGATGTTATTTTACATCCCACACAGCAGATGAGTGAATATCCATTCACACTTTGTTCCTAAAAAGAAATAACCTATAAATATTTCACATTCTAAAAACATTTATCTACCAATTGCGTATTTCTTATTTGATATTTAGTTAGGATTGTTGATATTAGTAGTTATAAATTAAAAAGGAAGCTTACCTTATTAAAATAAATATTACAAAGCAACTCAATAATACTCCTTTTCGAGAGACACTTGTTCATAACGTTTTAGTCCAATAGAATCAGTTACAGTGTTTATGCGCATGACACAAATCTAAAGCGATTCCTCCGATTCCTGTTTGTGTTACGAGGGGAATGTGGCAAGTAATTATTAGAAATTTAAACTAGAGACACCCATAATAAATTTATTAACTACAATACGAAAAAAAGAAGAAAAAGGAGAGTATTTAGTTGCAGCGGAATTTTAAAAAAAATTTAATAAAGAGGATTATTATAAATTCAAACAATTCATCATATTAAAATTTTAAAAAGAATCAATTAAATTATTCTTCATCGTAAGATTAATTTAAGGGAACCGCAAACTGATATCAAGAGTCGAAACCCCTTTTCAATATCTAGCCGGATATACAAATTAAAGAATAAAGTAAAAATACAAGGGGTTTCTTAAAATTAAAAAGGTGAACAAACTAATAATAATAACATAGAATTAAAAAAAACACCTCACCCACAAAAAATCATAACAATATATATATATATATTTATACAATGCTCTGGACACCGTAGTGCAGTGTTGCCAAAGTTACTCATCATTGGATTTTGTATATCTGAGCTGTTTTTTCCCTACAATACAACGTATCAACTAATGATAAAAATGTCATTTCACAACAAAGTATTTGGTTGGAATGATTATATTTTGTTTGTATTCTTCTTTTATCTCTAGAACAAGTTTGACTATTTTAGTGCGGCAACACTGTTAGTGTTGGAATATGACATTTGTTCACGGAAGCACTCTCAGCGTGATTGAATTTTAGTTCTGTGATCTGTAATCTTAGTCGTCTTTGGCTGTGCATCCTGTTTGTTTTGTCCGTTTGTCTTCTGTTTGTAAGGTTATTGTTGCCGTTTTTGTGTTGTATTTTCAATATTTTTCAAATACTTAGAAACAATGAAGCATAACCTCAAATTTTATTGACTTTTGTTTTACCGTACACGGAAAAACAGGTACACGGATTTAATATGATAGAAATTATATGATTGGTCGGCTTAAGGTCGATAGGCATGTAGGGGTTAGTACGTCACACTGCATTACACCAATAAGAGCAGCTTTTACAAATGGCGCGTAAAATTGTATTTTGTAAAACAAATAAAAATATATAATTACTTCATATAGTATTTTTTAGGCATGGAGATCACGATTATACTGTTTTTGAAAAATAGTAGTCTTTCCCATTGGAAAACTACCTTTATGTCTAAAAAAGTTAGAAACTAATGCAGTGTCTTCAAATAACAACGCTTTTTTCTGAATAGTATAATTAATAATTAACAAATTGCCAACACTGGACTATTGATTTTTACCCGACATTCTCTTTCTGCGTAATTGATGTGCTTGCTATATTATTATATATTAGAAATTTAAATTTCAACACCTATAGTCGATACAGATATTTTTGAACAATAGATCTTCTACTGAATGTTATGAATACTTGAAAGATTCAATCAGTATGAGTTGATGAATGTTACGGAACAAAGGATATTGTATTATATTAATAATAATTCTTTGTTGTATTTCAAATGTTTCTGTATACAGTGAAATATCCACAATGAATCTGATTTTTCCAAAGACAGTTGAGAGTAGAATTTTCAATTTTGTAGAAATTAATCTGCGAGAGAATTAAAATTGAATAATTCAGCTCTTGATGAAAAATATGTTTGCAAAAATAATCACCATCACACAAAAAAAATGGAATGTGCATTTGACCGGACCAACCTAAGGGTACGTATTTTGACCCCCTGAATCCGAATTCAAGGTCAGTTTGATCTATACACTCTCAAAATATCGAGAAAACGTAAAAAAACTGAAAAATCGACGAAAATTGGCTGTTTTAGTGGTATCAAAAATTTTGTTAAACTAAACCAATTTTCATGTTTTTCGATCCGCTGAATACTAATATAAAGTTTATTTAGACCATAAGCCGTTTTAAAAGTAAGAAAATTGCACAAAACTCTTGAAAGTTGCGAAAAAATGCAGTTTTTATTTCAGGAATCGTGTTTAGTCAATTTTTTTTTTCTATTTATAATAGCAATTTTTTAGAATTTTTTTAGATTTTTTCAAGTTTTAAAGGGTTAATGAGCTAACAATAAATAAGATGCGATTTCAAGATATCAAAATACATAGAAATCGTACTTGAATTTGGGCAAAAAAAATTTTTTTATCATAGAAACTGCATTTTTTCGCAATTTTCAAGAGATTTGTGCAATTTTCTTACATTTAAAACGGCTTATGGTCTAAATAAACTTTGTATTAACAGCGGATCGAAAAGCATGAAAATCATGCTTGGTTTAGTTTAACCAAACTAAAACTGCCGATTTTCTTCGATTTTTCGAGTTTTCTCGATATTTTGAGGGTGTATAGGTCAAACTGACCTTGAATTCGGATATTTAATTCGAAATACGTACCCTTCCACTTTTTTTTGTGTGCCGGTGTAATTTGTCTGTCTTTAATCTCCAATCCATGATTAGTGATTAGACTGCCTTTTTGGGTGAAACTATAATTTTTTCATGATTTTTTTCATCATTATCAAGTTTTGGTTTGGTTAAGGTTACTCAAGTTCATGCTAGAAAATTACTTTGTAGTTAAAAACTGACTGAGAATCATATTTTAGTTTTTACTGGACGTGATCCAAGTTTTAGTGGCACTTCATGTTTATTTATTTGTAAAGGACAAACGTAGAAAAAGTGTATTTAACTAGATAATTTAATAATTTAGAAATTTAGGAAGCACAGTGGAGTTCATCAGAGCACTGGTTCACATGAGGGATGAAGTTGTCCATCTACTAATTATTGAAAATCAGCTTTGGCACCCCTGCGATTATTAAGAAAGTAACCCAAATACAGATGGATTAATAAAAATTATTCAGCATTGTTCTGGACCCTTATTCAGCTACAAGCAGACTCGTGTTCACAATAAAATAATTGGTGCTTTAACTTTTTTTTTAATAGGAAAGTTAGAGAAACAGAAGAAAATATCATCCTCATAAGAATATAAAGATTGTTCTGAAGATGAAGAAGAGTGGTTTGAAAATAATATCACAAAATGGGAAGTAATACGAACCAGCTTGTCATTAAAAGAGAGATATCTAGGGAAAATGTTTTGTATAATCTGTACAAACATTAGCTATTGACTTTGACCCAACGCATATAATATTTTTGTCTATACTGAAAACCCTATTCATTGTCCACGACTATTTGATAATATTTACATTTCAAGTGTGCTTTTTCAAGTATAATGACGTCCATAATTCACTAGTGAATAATAGGTGTGGATAATGAACAGGTTACATGTCACTGAAAAATAGGACCTATATGGTTAACGTTGATAAGACTCAATTTGTATATTTCAATTCCCAACATGTCCTTAAAAATGTATTTCCATTATCATTTGGATTTGACGATTTACTTATTACATCAGTTCCATCAACAAAATTTCTAGGTTTATATATAGATGACAGTTTGAGATGGACTGATCAGATTAATGCCGTTAACACAAAGCTTAATAAATCTTTTTATGCCATTTCTAGAATAATAATGCCAACATCAGCACTTATCAATATTTATTACGGTCTTGTTTACAGTCATCTAAGTTACAACATCTTACTCTGGGGAAATTCTATTGACAGCAACAAAATGTTTGTAACTCAAAAGAAAATTATTCGGAAAATATTTGGACTACAATTTAGGGAAACTTGTAAACCCACGTTCATAAAACACAAGGTCGTGTCATTCTATATTTATCGTACTCTTCTATTTGTGAAAGAAAATTTCACTAATTTTGAAACTAAATCGTATGGACATGATTACCTACAACACATTCAAACGCCCTTCGAATACCCCACTGTCAAGCTTCAAAATTAGAAAATAGTTTTGAATTGATGGGAATGAAGTTATACAAATTACCTCATGAATTCCAGGAAATTCTCTCTTTCAGCAGATACAAAAAGGAAATTAAAGATTTATTAATAACTAAATGCTACTATTCAGTCAAAGAATTCCTTGAAGATTCTCTGTGAACCATTTTTATCTGTTTTTTTACTTGAATATTTTATTTTTTATATGTCTATCAACTTCGTTTTATATACTATTTAACCATTTAATATTTAACAATAATTTATTTTTTGCGCGATCGATCTTTTTTGTTTATTTACAGCATCAGTTGTCAGGACGGTAGGTTGTGTTTACTGGTTTCCAAGTCCAACACTTACCGTTCAGTAAATTACTTACCGACGTCTTAGCCCTACATACATTTAAGTGGTCCTAAATAATATATTACTTCATTCATTACACAAAAGGATAAAAAAAAATAAGAAGATTAATATTTTTTTAATGAACAGAACCGAACAGAACAATATAAAAAGTAATAAATTAGCATAAAAACAATTTCACAGAAAGGACAAAAAAATCAAAAACATTAATTTGGTACATTGGCTAATTTTAATACCGCTTGTACCTGCCATGTTGGTATCGAGGGTATTCATATTCGTATTACTCAGCGTAACTGAAGGAGAAACTGACGAGGCACCGTCGTGTAAAATTTTCTCTGAAAATTCAATTTTATTTTCCAGAGAATTTTCCACATAGCTCTCTGCTACTGTGGAAGATCTCCACCCCCCATGTCTCTTAAGACCTAAGATATCTACACCTTTATTGGCCAACAGTGTCGCCGAGGTCCTTCTAAAAGAATGACCAGTATAACTATCAGGGCTCTCTAATTCCAAATATTTAGCAATTTTTGTTGGCCAACTTCCAATCGTCCCTTTTCCTACTACCTGTGTAGTGCATTTTGCGTTACGATAATTTAAAAATAAATTTTTATATTTGGCATGAGGTGGTCGGAGTGAAACATATTTCTTAAATATTTCGAGGTAGTGGATTTCTTCAACTGCCTTGTTGGTTAGTGTAAAACTCCGTTGTACATTGTTTTTCGTATTTGGAATCTTAATAATTATGTATTGTATTCTTGATGATCTTCTATATTATCTATCGTCATGTTGTACAATTCCTCCCTTCTCCATGCGCCAGCTATTCCCAACATCAATCCTACCTAAAATTACAAATTTATTTAATTTTTGTTGTCATAATTCTAATAATATAAAATAGATACCTTAAGGATTAGAAATGGGTAATCGGGAGCTTCATTTAAAAAGCTTTTAATCTGCTTTTTGGTAAACACAGCAGCTTTCTTAGGTCTATGTCCAACATGTTTCCTCTTTAGATAGGCAATCAAAGTATGAAATGTTGAAATATCGATAGCATGTTTAAGAAAAATAGTGCTTTCCAACATCGCCAAAGACTACCCAAAGACTACCAGGCGATTTCAATGTCTCATTTCGCCGAACAGAATATGCCAACAACACTTTTTCATTAATACTGGCACCATTCTTCTCCTCACACCAATTCTTAAACATTATGTAGACTTTTTCATAGCGACTCCTAGATTTTTCTGGGATTATTGCTTCACATCCTATTTGCCACGCTTTTTCTACTTCAGTATCACTCTCACTCATTTTATAATAGTAAATTAATCGAAAATTAGAGTTAAAAGTATAGACTTCAAAATATAATCTGAAGTTTCACAGTAAATGCATTTGTTTGTTGATAAATAATATCTTGGAAACACTTAGCAACTGCCCAACGATTATTAAATTATATCATTGGCAAGTCGGCAACCGCCTACATTATACCAAAATGCAAATATATTTTAAACTGATCGAGAAGTATAAATGTAATTTTTCACTTTTCGTTCATTTCGAAGAAATTTAAATTATTTTATTTGAAATTTATTTCAAAACTATCGCGTAAAAAATGGTATAAGCATCTCGAACGTTAAGGGTTTTACCGGTCTCCAGCAAAATTGCCTCCAAACATTGCTGTCGACCGGTAAACAACCCTTACCGTTCTTAATACTTAATATACTATAACATCCACTATACTATTCATTCATGGTTATGGTAATGAGTGATGATTTTTCAGTTTTCTTCCTATAAGGAAAGTAACTATTTGTAATGATGAGGGATAAATACCAATAAAAAGAAAATGGCGAAATTCAATACAATATTGACTTGAATGTTCTAGCAAAATTCTTGATCTTTTACACTTCGCCATATTCTATATTCTTAGCAAACACTGAAACCGTCTTTGTAATATCGAAGAATACACCAACTAACAAGAAGCGAAGCCCGACGGAATCTCTTTGATGTTTTGGTAACAAAAATTTATGACCTTGAGAGATAACTTAGTTACACTGAGAAAATGATCAAATTTTTAAATATCGGATAAAGTGAAGTATGACAAGTATCTTATTATAAAAATGGCTCCTTTCAGACACGCGCATACAAAAAAAGGATAGGAAGCGTCGCATCTTGTTTTTGCAGATGGATTGTGTGCGGTAATATTTTGAACAACTCAAGCGAAAAAATTGTACTTTTTCATTTTTATTATTTCGGTAATTTAAAACAATAGAGGTTGATTAATAAAGCTCTTTCAAAATATATTCGAGTTTTCTACTGAACAACACAATTTAAGCTGATGAAAAATGTTTTGATAATAGCATACCATATTTCATAATAATCAAAAGCACCATTAGTGTGTTGAAAGTGTATGTATAGAGGAAATTTCGAAGTTTTTATCTAGAGAACTGTGCGTTGTGAATAAAGTGTTGTTAAAAAGGAAACAAAAACTTTATTGATGTAAATGATTTTTGTAATAAATAAAATAAAAAATTATTTTTTAGTTCGATCGTGTTTTTATAAGCGGATTTCAGTTCGTATACGATCGTCGATGCCACAGAACTTACTTCGTTGTCGGCAGAAAATGATTGCTCGTGACGTCCGTTGCTGTTCAAAGTTCCACGTTCTTATACGTTGTGCATTGTAAAAATATCTACAATGTCGCAAACGAGTTTCATTAAGAATAGAATATTGTAATGTTTTTGTTATTTATTTAAATAGTTTTTACTTGTGGGATAAAATTAGACACACTACAATGGCTAATTACTATTTATTTATTCAAAGAAACACACACTGTATTGAACTTAATTTATATACACACTCTACTTAATGTCTACTAATTTATTTACCACTTCAATATTACACTATTTATCTTCACCATTTTATTCACTGTCCGATTACTAAGAACTTCTGTGAACTAACTCTTCACTGTCCGTTTCACTGATTCCGAACTAACTAACTGTCTACGCACTCAAAAACCCGCGTATATATATAGTCCGCATCAGTTCTGGAAAGTTCTAGTACATTACGCTCTCGTCCTATGCACAAACAAAGCGTCTTTTCGATAATGTTCTCGAAAGGAGCGCAGCCACCAAAATTTACAATCGAGGGACAGGGCCGGCTTTGAGTTGGCGTCCTCGCAACAATATATTTATTAATACTTACTTTATTTGTCTTTAAAAGAGCAATTGATACAACAAGCAAACGAAAGTCAAACACATTAATAATTTTGACACTGCAATAGGTAAATATTTTTGACAAAAATCCTAGTAGAAAACGTATTGTGCCATCATATAAAAGAGATTACGTAGTATAATTATGATATATTTTGGATAAGCAAATGTTTTTCAGTTATTTGTTATAAAACATTTACTACGAAATAAACCTACTTTTTTTAGTTTTTTTCATATAACGTGAAAAGTACTGGAGCAAACTCAATGGTTTGTGTAGATAAATCGGGCGTTTTTGGCCGACTTATCTTACGAAAAACATTCACGTGCTACAAACCATATAAAAATTATACTATACAGATACATCCAAACACAAACGGAACATAGGGATTTTAGGCATTGTATCAGAACGGCTTTTGAACTAGATGACCAACATCCAGCTTCAACAGATTAAAAACACGATTATTACAATCGTTTATTTGGACACCTATAACATCGTACAATTCCCACCACTCCGTATTCTCAACTGTGGGCGGTCCTTAATTAGCGTCAGACAGTCAGTAAACAGCAGTCGGTAGATGAGAGCGTTTCTTTGTTTAAATTTAAAGAATCCTATTTTGTTTTATGTACGTTATTGCCAAAAGAAATCAAAACATATTATCTTAACTCGAAACATTAATTGTTAAAGAGAATTTAACAATTAATTTTCTATTTTAACAACATAAAACGTAAGCATATTGTTTCAATATGTAGCGACGTTTACTACCCCCATCAAATAATTATTCAATACTAAATCGCAGTTCGCACACCTCGCACATAACTAACAAATTTTGGAAGGAGAAGGGGCGGGGTTTCTAACATTGGTTCTGAATCCACCTGTCCAGATCAATACTTGATATTCATTGAAGTGAACTTATAGAAATGTTTTGGTGGTGGACTATTTAGATCGGACAATACATTAAATCCCTATGTTCCGTTTGTGTTTGAATGTATCTGTATACAGTTTGGCAAATTCAGGAGTGAATGTCGAGAAACGTACGAGAGGCGCGAAGTTAAAATGAAAAAGTATTCGGATGACAAAGAGGGTAATATGCGCTTGGTGAATTAGTACGGTAAATAATCAAAGTACTAAATTCAGAACCCCAGAATAAAATATATAGACTCAATAGAACTGACAATAGTAGTCAAGTATACCTGCTTGAGGAACCGTACTAATCCCTACTACCATCATCTAGTAAAGCGCATTGACGGGCGTGGCTATTTCACATTCATTCCTGTATTTGCCAAAGTGTACATTCTTTTATATGATGCATCCGTTTTATACTAGTATTTTTGTCAAAAATATACTTTCATGCTCTATTGCTACACGGCTGGGCATCATACTAAATGACGTCAACATCTTTCGCGCGCTATAGATGTCGTTTGAAGATATATTAAATAACACGGAACTTTAAACTATGTTCTCCAAGTTAATATAGATTTGCTAAAAAACCTTGGGGATTAGATTTTTTAGATGCCACTTAATGATATTGAATAAAACAAAATTGGAAAGTTCGCTATTAGCGGAGCAACATAAGTGTTCCTTGTAACAATTTCAAGAACTGTATTGTAAGACGCTGCCGCGGTTAATGGTAACTTAAAATACCGATCCGAACATTGATAGACGAACCGTCGTAGCGCTGTGGCTTAGCGTATGGGCTTCTAACCGAGGGTTCCCGGGTTCGATTCCCTGCTGGTTTCGCTTTTTCAATTTTCGGAATATGTAGCTTATATATCAGAAGTGGGATTTGATCACATTATGGCCACATGAGGCCATAATGTGATGTGATAGTGAGAGGGGGTGACTGGAATGGGCGTGCAGGCATCAGGAGAGCGAGATAGGCGTAAGCAGGCAAGGCATCTGGCTCACGAACGAGTAGGTGAGATGGGTGTACGCACAAACGTCAGGTCCAGCACTGTAGGTACCTCGATGAAGAGGAGCGGAGCAGGATGGCCGAATGTAAGACGCAGCCGCGTTAATGGTAACTTAAAATACCGATCCGAACATCGATAGGTATGAACCGTCGTAGCGCTGTGGCTTAACGTAAGGGATTCTAACCGAGGGTTTCGCTTTTTCAATTTTCGGAATATGTTTAATAATTGTACTTTCGAATAAAAATGAGTTTATTTTTTGTGCTTCATAATTAAATTGTGTATTGATGCTTCTAAATTTCTCATTCATTAAATTATTCTGTCGAATTACACTCGATGTTTGTTATGATATCAGGTAAATTTGTGTTTAAATTTTAAACTGTTTCCTTCTGCAATTTGACTCTAAAAACTGTCAACCCAAACCTCTTGTGCAATTATAAGTAAGAAAATATAGGGGTTACTCCAAAAAATGTTTGTTTGCATTACCACACACCCTTCAAAGATGGACATATTTTCGTAGCCATAGAACTTTTGTAATTATCTTTTCCCCCTGTTTTCATCGTAAAGGTTTGGTCCTTTAAATTTTTACATGAAGGATATTTTTTGAATGAGTTCTGTTTAAAAAAAATAAAAGTTATATTGCACAAAATGTACATATAGCATATGAGCAAAAAAATACTATCGATTTGTACTAACCTTTCTATTTATTGCAAGTATTTTAACAAATAAATTAAATGAAAACTCATCGCTCATTCACACTAAAATCTACTGGTTTACAATAATTTTTAATATCGTACAATATTAAAGCAAATATTAATATAGATGTTTGGTTTGCAATAAAAAATATTTTCATCAAAATATTATCTCACATATTCCCTGATTAATTTACAAACTCATAAACGATTTTATTTTACACCACAATAAAGTTGGAATATTACAGACAAGAAAGTTGCAGTTATCCAGGAGTTATAATATATATCTTTTATCGGTTTTTTTTTTTTTTAGAAACAATAACTAAACAAAAATCACAACAAATTATATCGAAAGGTGATTGTGAAGTTCAAATTGGATCATATTTCAAAAAAGTTTCCATTACGTCCCTATAAAAATAAATTATTTAAGAAGTTTCACTTATTAGATATATTCTTCTCCGTTTTATCCACTTTATTTGAACTTTTTTAGAGCTTAAAGTTCAGGAAAATAATTGTAAGAATGCCGGAAGTGTTGAAACGTTAACTAAGTTGAAATACTTACCTATTTCTTTTTAATTATACGAAGCAGTTTCAGTAACTAACTCATGATTTAAAGTTTTAAACTAGATATATTATGAATCGCTTAATTTTACGTTTATGAATAAAATATTGTGTTATACGAGTATTATAACATTGCTCAGTCATACATGTATCGAGGTTAGATTTATTGCGGCATATTTTTTGACAAGCAATGTTAACTCCGCGTTATATGTGTCATATAATTACTCTAATAATTGTCAAGTATCATAGAATTACTTGTCAAAAAATAATGTTGAATTATAGAAACGTCACAAGCATTGCTGTAGCTCATTATTGAGGTTAGATTTCATTTGCGGCTTTTTATTGTGACTATTTCCCTCGTCTTAATTTCTACCAATTACAAACGCGCAATTTTGAATTACAAATGGTTTCTAGATAACAGCACCTGTAAGCAGTTTTTTTGGGTTTACCCGCGGCAAAACTTGACAGCTGTTGACACCAAAAATTACAATACCTTTGATAAGAATTATGAGGTCGACAGCAGTCAGTAACTTGGCTAAAGGAGGGGTGGGTGAACAACAATTAATTAAAATTACTGACCACAGTTCAGCCAACTCAATTAAGCAATTAAGCTTATCTGCAAATGGATAATGAGCATTATTCCAACATCATAAACACCGTTAGAAGTGACGCCTTAGAACCTCCAGCTAAAAAACATAAAACAAAATATCCTGCAGCCACCTCTCGAGCTTCTCACTCTACAGCTGGACCCATCAACAGCATTAATGATGTACCTACACCTAACAAAGATTTCAACAATTCTCTTGCTGTGTACCAAAATTGCAATTTATATTTTAATTGTAGGTACCATAAATAATTAAGTTTGTATTAAATAAATTACCTGTTTTTCAGTTTTCAAATACATATTTATTATGCCGGGTCCAGACCAAGCAGACAAAACGAAAACACAATTCTGAAACAAAAACACGACAAACTGGCGACAAAATGTGTCGTCAAAAGACCAAACAAAATTGAGACAAACTGTCCACACCAGAACGACAAAATATAAAAACAAAATTCAGTTGGTGACGTTGTTGTTGTTGTGATTAGTGTTGGTTAACCATGTGGCGTTTTAATCAGGAAAAAAATGAAACTGAAGATTTATTGCTAGCCGCAAGTTGTTTTTCCTTTAATGCATCGGCTTTCTTGTAGCGGTTTTTGTAGTCTTTATTTTTAGGGTCCCATAATATCGGATGCTCCCTGTAAAGTTCTATTAACTTGCATATATTTTGTGTATTCCACTTTTTGTCCCCCGACATGTTTAGAAAAATAAACTAGTATTTAATAATCTCTACACAACAACAGAAAAACACACTTAATTTTGATAATTGTACATTCTCCTTCTCCTACTGCCTAACTCGTTTTGACTTGCACACGCGTCCACACTGCGCCGACAACTTGTCGTCAAATACACAGACAAAACACAGACCTTTTGATCTCTACCGACCTGAGACGGGACTTGAAAAAGTTTCCAAATTTGCAAACAAAACAAAATTGTCGCAGAAATCTCACAAATGTTTTAGATTTGTCGCCGATTTGTCGCCACTTTGTCGCGAAACATGAATGTTTTTGGTTTGTCTGCTTGGTCTGGACCCGTCATTATGTATGCATGTATAATAGTAGTATGTTTTGTAAGCTATGTGTATGCAGAATAATCTCTTCGTGCAGGTGCCAAAATTCTCGTCTTCGACTCGGAATTTTTGTTGCCACCAGCACTCATGCTTTTTGTTAAAATATTACTTAGCAACGTGTTTTTTCGATTTTTTTCGGAAAAATTAGATGCCCTTATGATATTACTTACGATTATTTCTTTCCGATTAATTTTGACCAATCGCTATCAAGAATTGGTATGTCAAATATAAATTTTAAGTGGAAAAATTACTTAGCAACTGTCAACTTAGCTGTCAGCAGTTTTTCCGGAAAAAAATCGAAAAAATTTCATGCAAGTCTGACAAGTTGCCTTGTAAAAACAAACTTGATGGTTTCTATGCTGTGTTGCTATGTACCGTTACCAACAAGAAAGATCACAAACAACGCTTACGAATTTATTAATTTTTCAACTGAAACTCAAAATGAATCGGTTTGGAAATGTTTCCGAAAGTAAAATTAATGCGGCTGTTGAAAGTAGTGTTCCACTAAATACTCAGAAAACTCACACATCGATCTGGAAGCAATTTATGGAATTTTGCCAAGCAAAAAATTACCAATTAGGTACTCCAAACAACAACTACAGGCGAGCTAAATTTAATCCTCAAGGACTGGGCATGGAACATGCGTAAAGCTGATGGGGAAGACTACAAAGAACTGTGTGTAAAAGTAATGTGGAATATCGTTGCCAAAAAACTGCAGGAAAAATATTTTCAAGAATTTAATATCGTGTTCGACCCATTCCACGACATTATCTTTAAGCCAGCTAGAGACGCTCGAAATGCGAAAAGGAGAAGTCTCCAGAAACATGAAGAAAAAAGGAAAACAAGTTCAGCTTCTTTAAATATGGACGACTACTACAAGATGGTGTCCTTATGGGATGAGACAACCCCAACCGGGCTGCAGCGTAAATTTTACTTTATTGCAGCAGTTGAGCTTGATTGGAGGGGCGGAGAAGCGGCTCGTTGCTTAACAGAACATTTTAAAGAAGAAATTGATAATTATGGAATCAAAACAGGTGAGATATTGCTTTTTAATTTTGCAACAAAATCCGTAAATGTTTATTGTAACTTGGCAGAAAAAACGCTTATATCAAAACAAAATATGTGCGTATACTTTTTATCTTGGCGTAAAATCTGTTTTCGCAATTTTTTAATGTCTTTTTTGCAATACCTTGTATAAATCACGTTTTGCCATTTTTTTAGCATCCAAAATTTGCTAGCCGAGCTATTTTTGTAAAAAAAAATCAAAAAATCAAAAACGATATATAACCACTAAAATTCCTTTTGCTTTTCCAAAAAAATTGAAAGCTACATACATCTACTTTAAAATCACACTACAAAATATATTTTGACATTTAAGTCAAATTATGTATCCCTTGTTTCAGGAAGGATCGAGTATAACACAGTCTTCAGCAAAACTGCACAAGGTGGTGCAAAAAATCTGTGCGATAGCAAGTGGCTTGTTCCTAATTCAAAAAACCCTGAGTTTTGTCCGGTACGTTTGTACAAATCCCTGTTAAGCAAACGAACGTCTAAAATAACAACAAATAGATTGTTTTTGACACCAAATTCAGCATGGCAATCCAATCGTAGCACTGGATGGTTTTAAAACATTCCTGTTGGAAGAAATGAACTGTCAAAATGGACAAAAGGAGCAGCCCAAAAAACAGGTATGAACACAACAGAAGTTAAAATATCTAACCATTCTATGCGATCAACTGCTGTTTCTAATCTGGCAAAGGCCGGTGTAGGCGAGCAGCAACTCTGTATGTATGTATGTATGTGTGTGAGTGTGTGTGTGTGTATGTAAACCTCTTATAACTTCTGAACGGCTTGACCAATTTGATTGCAGTTGGTGTCATTCGAAAGGGCGTCGCCAAACTTAGATTTCCTGTATGTTGGAACCAATTCGGACCAATAGATTTCGAGAAATTGGAAAAAAAAGTGAAAAAAAAGCTCGAACAGCTCAAAAACATCGCAACTAGCGCCAAAATCGCATGCGTTTGAAAATTGAATTTAGCGGGAAGTTGCAGGGTCAACCGATTTCCAAATTTTTATATTAATTGTAATTTAAAATGAGTTTGAAGTAATTACCTTTCCTAGCTTGAAAGTTATATTGTTCTTATTAATTATTGTTCTTATTATTTTAATTTAAAAAAATGTTGTATTAAAATAAAATGAATATTTAACTCAGGAAATAATCTTACCAAATATCCCTCGTGCATCTAATTTTTCCTGTGGAAAAAGTAATTCTAAGTAATCTGTTTTAACAAATTACTTAGTTACTCGTTTTTCCGAATTTTTCCGGAAAAATTAAATGCTCTAGGGATATTACCCCCCAAAAATTTACATCTATCATAAGCGTACGATAAAATTTGTATAAGGGATTCATTTATTTGTAAAATTTCTAAACATGGCCGCTCATTTGAAAACATTTCCTATATCATGAGCGTACGATAGAATGTTTGAAGTGAGTCAATTTATTCGTAAAAATTTCCATTTATCATGGGCGTACGATAGAATTCATCTGACTTTTTTTTCAAAGGGCAGTAGTTAAACCGTCATTTTAAATGTTTAATAATTCAATACCGTTTTTAGCTGAAGGTATATTTTTGAATTTAGAAGCTGTAAATCATTGGAATAAAAACTATCCTATAACCTCTTTACATCTGCAAGCAATAAGTTGTCAGAGTTTTATCACAATTGGATGAATGGTTCGACAGCGTATAAAATACGAACAAGCAAATAACAAGAATTGATTGTTTTTATACATAAGATTTTAGCGCATTGTTATTTTCAAAAAACAGTTGAAAGGATGTAAAAATATACCTACCTTTTCTGATGAAGGCTCTTCTGTTCAATAAAGCTGACCTGTAACGGCTTAGGTATAATTTGGCAATTATGCAAAGCTGAACTATCAAAACTTCAGATGCTTGCCTGTTTGTGCATATAGAAGCAAAACTCAATTTTCCGCCTCTAGCTCTCCACATCAAGGCGGAAGCGAAAATGGCTTCACTTGGACTGGAAGGTAATGGGAATTTGCACGAAGGAAGCCATATACTCGTTTCTTGGAATGAGAAATTAGAACATAATTAATGACGACCAGCCATACATTATCCAGCTAAAAGAATCGGAAATAGGCAGTCACGATGAAACGTTGGTATGGTACACTGGCGGAGCTAAAACTGATAGAGGAACATGAGCTGGACTCCAACCAAGAATACAAAAAGCCTAAAGGCTGAGGGGCCGAAGACTCGAAGTCTGACTGGACGTTCTGTATAATAAATTAATAGTGTGTAAATAAATTTTAATTTCAATGATCTTTAACCTTTCAATGAACGGTTAATAAATAAGGTTTACCATAGTTGCGAACAAAGCGCATCTACGCTAGTAAATATGATTAAACATATGATGAAGGCTAACAATGCCTACCTATTAATAAGTTAGTTTGTATTTTAGTTCCACTAATTGTGCTCTTAACGAGAATGCAACAAAATACAAAATGTTGCGTTCAAAGGCTCGATTTATATACTTTATACAAGGACAAACGGAATAACGTTTTTATTATCTAAGTTTAATTGATGTTAGATGTTATTTAAAACCATCCTGTATGCAAGTTTGGTTGAGAAAAACTCAAAAATTTTAGAAAATTGTTAAATATGGTCAATATTTATCAAAAATAGTCGAAAACTTTTGTTAAAAATGGTTAATAATTGTCAAAAATGTTCAATAATAATTGTCAAAAAATGGTCAATAATTGTCAAAACTTTTAGAAAAATGTCAAAAATTATTAAAAATTAGTCAATGATTGTTAAAAATTTTGAAATATGGTCAATAATTGTTAAAAACTGTCAAAATTTTGAAAAAATTGTTAATAATTGTTAAAAATTTTCAAAAACTGTCAAAATATTTGAAAAATTGTCAAAATTTTGAAAAAATGGTCAAAAATTGTAAAAATTTTTGAAAAAATTGTCGAAAATTGTCCAAATTTTTGAAAAATGGTAAAAAATTGTCCAATTTTTGTAAAAATGGTCAATTGTCAAAATTTTTAAAAAATGTTCAAAATTTTTGAAAAATTGTCAAAAACTTTCAAAAATGGACAATTATTGTCAAAATTCTAAAAAAAAGTTTTTTGAAAAATTGTCAAAAATAGTCAAAAATTTGGAAAAATGGTCTATAATTGTCAACAATTGTCAATAATTGTCAAAAATTTTGAAAAAGTGGTCATAAATTATCATAAATTGTTAGAAATTGTCAAAAATAGACATTTATTGTCAAAAACTGTCCAAAAAGGGTTAAAAATTGTCACTAATTATGAAAAACAATCAAAATGGTCAATATTTGTTAGAATTTTGAAAAAACGTCAAAAATGATTAGCATTTTTTAAAAATCGTTAAAAACTGTCTAAATATTTGAAAACTTGTCAAAAATGGTCAAAAATTCTCAAAATTGATCAATAATTGTCAAAAATGGTTAATATTTGTCAAAAAATGGTCAATTATTGTCAAAACTTTTAGAAAAATTGTCAAAAATATCGACAAATGGTCAATAATTGTCAAAAATAGTTAAAAACTGTCAAAATATTGGGAAAATGTTCAAAAATTCTCAAAATTGATCAATAATTGTCAAAAATGGTCGATAATTGTCAAAAATCGGTCAATTATTGTCAAAACTTTTAGAAATATTGTCAAAAATATCGAAAAATGGTCAATAATTGTCAAAAATCGTTAAAAACTCTCAAAAATCGTTAAAAACTGTCAAAATATTTGAAAAATGTTCAAAAATTCTCAAAATTGATCAATAATTGTCAAAAATGGTTAATAATTGTCGAAACTTTGAGAAAAATTGTTAAAAATTTCGAAAAATGGTCGATAATTGTCAAAAATCGTTAAAAACTGTCAAAATATTTTGAAAATGTTCAAATATTCTCAAATTTGATCACTAATTGTCAAAAGTGGTCAATAATTGTCAAAAATGGTCGATAATTCTAAAAATTGATCAATAATTGTCAAAAAAGGTCAATAATTATCAAAACTTTTAGAAAAATTGTCAAAAATTTCGAAAAATGGTCGATAATTGTCAAAAATCGTTAAAAACTGTAAAAATGTTCAAAATTGATCAATAGTGTCAAAAATGGTCAATAATTGTCAAAAAAATGGTCAATAATTGTGAAAACTTTTAGAAATATTGTCAAAAATTTTGAAAAATGGTCGATAATTGTCAAAAATTGTTAAAAACTGTCAAAATATTTGAAAAATTGTCAAAAATGCTCAAAATTGATCAATAATTGTCAAAAATGTTCAATAATTGTCAAAAAATGGTCAATAATTGTCAAAACTTTTAGACAAATTGACAAAAATTTCGAAAAATGGTCAACAATTGTCAAAAATCGTTCAAAACTATCAAAATATTTGAAAAAATGGTCAATAATTGTCAAAAATTATTAAAAATTTTGAAATATGGTTAATACTGAAAGTTTTTTGGAAAATTTTCAACATTTTTGAAAAAATGGTCAAAAATAGTCAAAAAATGGTCAAAAATAGTCAAAAATTTGGAAAAATGGTCTGCAATTGTAAAAATTTGGAAAAAATGGTAAAAAATTAGCAAAAATTGTCAATTATTGTTAAAAACTGTAAAAAATGGGCATTTATTGTCAAAAACTGTCCAAAAATGGTTAAAAATGGTCATTATTTTGAAAAATGGTCAAATATTGTCAATAATTTTGGGAAAATTGTCAAAAATTTTCAAAATTGATCAATAATTGTCAAAAATGGTCAATAATTTTTAAAATTGATCAGTAATTGCTATTTGCTGGATAAATTGGCGAGGAGGCCAAGCCTCTTTAGCCTCCTTCGAGGAGCCGCCACTGGTTGTATATTTTCTTTTCCAAAGTGCTTCTATCTGAGTCCTTGTAAGTTCTCACAGGAGCAGAATATATAAGTAGGTGTTTTATCCCTCAATTTCACCGAGCAAGTGCTGGAGTGGTTACGCTCTCGGCTTGCATTCGGAAGGACCGGGGATGAAATCCCAGGTCCGCCTGACCTGCTATGAGTTATTTCAGAGGTTTTTTTAGTACCAATAGGCGAATGATGGGTCAGTACACACCTCTCAGACACCTACCACTATTATTCCTTTCTCCCACAATTCACATTTTCTACACATATGTTCACTAACTTCACCCATTTTGAATCAGGGTACAGTGTCCACTAACCAAGTTGGTAACTGTCTGTGTTCAATCACCTGGTTGGAAGTTCCTTGTCTACCTTCTTCAGTAAACTCTTCGTATCAGCCTACTTAATTACAGTTACCTATAAAACATTGTCATATTTTAGGAAAGCGTATTGTCAAAGAGAATAGTTTAATACTATTATGACATTATCGACTCTGTTATCGGTAACTAGCTTTAATATATCTGGGTCTGAAGTAACAGTTGTGCCAACTATCCAATTAGTTTCCCATTTCCATTTTATTTGATTAAACACGTGATTTATTGATTTTCGAAAGCTTAAACGTTAAAAGTGATTTGACATTTTAAATATCTGGATACGTATACATTAGCAGCTGAAGAGCCCTTTTTATTTTTGTACAAGAGAATGAAAACAAACTTCTAGTTGATTGACGAGCCTCAACTGCTACGTGCTCAAGCTGATTTATCTCACATAAACAAACAATAAATATAGTGACGAATGTTAAGTAAAGAAATTGATTACAGTCAACATAAATTTTTATTTTCAGCTATTTGTGAAGAAACTACGATGAAATGATACGGAATTAAAGTAAACACAATATATTTTTGTTTTAATAGTGTATTGATCATTATGTAAAGTGTGTTGAAAAATAATAAAGCAACTTTCCATAATAAACATATTTTCAAAATGAAAACAGGAACCCACTATAAAACCACGACAATAATCAACAACCTCTTTGGCGAAAGAAGGAAATTATTTGTTAACGTGACCTAAAAACGTCAGTTTACTAACTGTCAAAACCATTTATTAAGCAAGCACACGTAAATATGTTGCGGGCGAAGCACTCTGGTTAATCCGTTTTATATCGTTTACCTCTGTAAAATATTTTATTTCGCGAAACTTTGCAGACTTCCTACATATCGATCGAACTGATGGATAAACTTTAGATATAGGGATTCTCGACATAACAAATTCATGTTTGATAACTGTACAATTTGTATCCGCTCAAACGAGATATTAAAACTTCGGCAATATACAAATATTTCAGTCTCAAACATTTTATAGTATTCCAAATATAAGTAGAGTTGTGCGAGGTAAAAGTATCTGAAAAATTATTGGAACGGGATAATCGAACTATTTAGATTTAAGAGTATTTATGTTAGAATGTCTTCATTGCAATCGAACGGATGATCTTTATTCCAAAATAAAGTAAGGAGAAAAAAATTCCAAAGTCGCGAAAATGGCTACAAAATTTTAATATTCTAGTTAGGGTCCTGTTGAATCTATCACCACTACCTACACATCTTTATACAAAGGGAAGCAACACACAAAGCCAAATGCATAATCCTAGCTATCAAAAGCTTATCGAGGCTGTAAAAGCGGATGACTCAATAGGGCAGCCCATAGACGCAACAGCCACAAGGTATATAAGCGCACCAATGCCTTTTATCGGACCGGAACCCTTCAGAGACGTTACAAAATAGACATGGCTCAGAAATCTTTGGAATGGTGAGAGATTTCACCAGAACAGAGACAGGCGAATCAGCTCATTACAGGACGTTTGCCAAAATTAACGACAGACCAAAGAAGCAAATATAGGAAAACTCGCAAAGCTGTACTAGCTAGGATTAACAGGCACGTAAACCTTGTAGCATGTCTAATCGATATATTTTGACTTTTACTCAAATTTATGCCGACAATTCCACTGATGTATAATAATTCCCATTTGTGAGAACAAAAATCGTAATTTGCTATCGGCTAAATAGGAAGGAACAGAAATGCAAGTGGATAAAAAAATCGGATAAATTAGGTTACCGTAGCAACGCTAGCATTTACTGTTCGTTTATCAAGCGTTGCGCGGCGCATCAGTTTGACAATGGTATTTGTCAAAAACAAAATCAAACAGCGTTTAATATTCCAGTAAGTATGTCGAGATTTGGAAATATTTGCGAGGCAGAAATAGTAAGGGAGATTGTAAAAATTGTAAAAAAGTCATTCCATTCATGGAATTGTCTTACCAAATACCGTGCGAGCTCAGATCTAGCATGATATTTTTGTGGTTGTTTTCTCATACTTACTTTCATATAGTTACTTTAACTAGATCTGTTTTGACAAAATCACTCGAGCTGTATCTACGCTCTCGTGATTTTGTCAAAACTGCTCTCGTTCATTTGCCAATGAAATTAAATATTCGAAAACAACCAAAAAATAGCCGGCTAAATCTGAGCTCTTGTGGTATTACCCCCAAAAATTCCTTTTCATCAGTCACTTCCAGTTCACCTCTCACTGCTGAACACATCATATGCCAGTGCGACTGCCTGGCTAATGTGCCGTTTATTAAGGTTTGTTTCAACCCTTCTGGAATCGTATCGAATAATGTACTAGAACTGCATGATGCGCAAAGTCGAATTAGGGATGGCTCTTGAACTAACACATCAATATTTTTTCTTCATACCTCGGTCGAAAGTACGTACTTTCGTTCCTAGTAGCAGGGACGAAAGTTTAACATTTACTCCTTGTGAGAAGTACACGCTCGCCCTCTATAACGGCGGGAGGAAAGAATTTCTCATGCGTATTTATACTCGTAACGACCAGCAGCACTCGCTTTGCTTGTGCCGCTAATGTCGGGGCAATGCATATGCAGAGGGTCACTTAAACGAACATGAGGAGACCAGAACAGAAATTGCAGATCGAGGTCAGGATAATCAGGTGCTTGCGAATACTCAGAAGGATTCTTCACCAGGAACCTCAAGAACTTGTCAATAAATAATCGATATACCAGGAACCTCAGGAGCTTGTCAAACATTAATCGATTCTGAACCTGAACCAGAAACTTCGCGCGATGGTCTAGAAGAATGTTGCTCAAAAACCTTGATAGGTTCACCTATGGACTTGGGGGAAGTCACTCCTGAAAAGCAAGTGACGCCTCTGAAACTGAGGCCTCTTCCAAAAGCTGCTCCTAGAAAAAATTTATTAAAACGAGGCAAAAAACAACGAAAAACAGCCATATTGACAGACACGCCTATCAAAGAAGCCCTTAGAGAAGAGCAGAATAAGAAGGTCCTATGAAGAATAAAATCATTTGAAGATGATGGAAATAAAAGAAAGGAAAGTTTACCGAAGAAAAGAAGTAAGAAGGAGAAGCCTATGCCAACCAAAACAGCTAGTAGTTCTAGCAGCGAAGACGAAGACGAAAACTGTCTGTGTCTCTATTGCTTTGACACATACAAAACTAGTAGACCTGGAGAAGGCTGGATAAGATGTATTTCCTACAAAAAGTGGGCACATTCTGAATGTGCTGGGGAAGACAAGTCTGTTTTTCTGTGTATTCATTGTCTGAGCGACTGATAATCAATGTCCTACACTTATGAATATCTTATTTTTTGTATTTACGTTAAAAAAATAAACCTTATACTGAGGATAACTTTTTATTGAATAAAACGAAATAATTAGAATCGTGCGGCAACATGCCCCATTCGGGCGGCAATTTGCCCCAAGGCGGGGTATGTTGCCGCAACTTTTATCACATTAAAAAAATATATTTCGCGCTGAAAAAAATTAGGCTAACAAAAACAGGCGTAAAGCAATAGGTGCATCCATCAGACCTGCTTATATTTGCTTAGAGCAAACATGTCAAAGTATACAAACCAAAAACTTCAAATTGCGGCGACTAGCCCCGGTCTCCCTCTAGTTGCTGGAACCAAATTATTCATGAGGTGATTATTGAGACAAGAAATTTTATTTTTAAAACATTATTTGATTAGTTGCATAAACAAATCTCTAAAAATTAAAAAAAAATCATCGAAAACCTTATTTTTGTTTTTAATTGTTTAAACTACGGTATTGAGTACAACCCTGTTTGTTTTGAAACAACTTAAAAGTAGGTAGTTTGTTGTCATCAGTAGTTTAAAGTATTTTTTTCTAAATTTTATTATCAAATTTAAAAAAATATATTACCCATCTAACTCTGGTTTCGCCAGAAAAATTATTTCCATGTTTTCTATGTTCATTTCAGTTATATTGTGTTCAGTACTCTCAGTCAATTTTTCAGCACTTTCATAACCATCAATATTACCACAAATCTGCGATAGTTCACTAAAATACAACACAACGTAAATAACAATTATTCATTATTTTAGAAGAATGTCGATTAAAACTTACTCCCATACATTCGTAGGACAATCACTAGGTTTCGATGGCACTGGAGATTCACTTTGATTATTCATTTTAATGGTAAAAATAACAGTATTATTAAAGAGAAGTCCCGCCTAAATAGCAGTAGTTATTTAAGGTAATGGATATAGAACAAAAGTTCGCCAAACAACAGAAAATTACTATTATTATCGTCATGAAAATGAACAAAATTGACATAAAAAAGTTGGTCTGTAATGGATAAAGATTAATTTTGTCACTCATATATTGGATATTAAGCAACTTAGTTTTAAAATTTCAGGAGATATAAGACCGTCTCGTCAAAACAAAAATAACGGTGTATATAACACAATTTTACCCAAAAGTGGATATAGAACAGTATAATCCTCGGGTGACGTAAGGGTGAGTAGGATTTAGGATTAGTTTAGTTTTAAATTTATTTAGGGTTTTAGTTTTAATAAAGGAAATAAAAGTAAGTGAACCTTTAAAATGTCATCACCAGGTATAATTCTTCATAGTTGTATTGCAAAAAATTGTAATAATAAATATTTTTGGCCACCTCGCAATTTGGAGTTTAAGAATAAAACATTTTTCAAATTTCGATCTGATATTAATCAAAGGGAACAGTCGTACAAAATCTTAGAACTTCCTTATACATCCAAAGATCAAAGGTTGTGTGAAGATCATTTTGATGATAATGCATTCACAAGATCATTACGAAAAAGACTTATTAAATTTGCTTTACCTTTGCAACCCTTACATCATACACCACCAAATAAGTTGAATATAATAATAATAATAATATCCAAGCTTTTGAAAATACCGGATTGCCTATAAAAAAAAGCTTAGTTTTTCTAACATTAATGATAGTCAATTTGAACATGTACCCAAAAGAAAATATTTGGAATTAAGAATTTTAAATAAAATAAATGAAACTGGAGTCAGTAATCGATCTCCCAAGAAGAAGAAAAGGGCGTCGGCCCAGCTTTGTAGTGGAACGCTTCTGAAGCGATAATGACAACCAAGCAAGGTCGAGCACGGTTAGTACTTGGATGGGTGACCGCTGGGGAAACACCGTCGTAGAGCCCGTACAGCCTGCAGCGAAGCACCGTAGATTACTAGGGTCAGTAGCATATCACAGCTCGCAGGCATTATACCAATGAGCACGAGGTATAATGGAGATATGCCGTCTTTCGGATGAGACGTAAAACCGAGGTCCCGAGTCCATGGATGTTGGGCTCGATAAAGATCCCTACCACTGGTTGGAACACTAGTGGATTCGGCAAAATTTCCGGTTAGGGGTAGAGTGCTCCCGGCGTCGGTGATTAGCCTAAGTTGCAGAAATAGACCGACGTTAAATAACCGAATAAAAAAAAAAAAAAAAAAAAAGAAGAAGAAAATGTATTACACCAATAAAGATCAGAGAAATAGAATTTTTAAATTAGTTTTAAATCAGTAGTAATATCAAAATTAAAAATGCTGTTAAATTGTCTGAATCAAAGTTATTTCAAAATTTTAATTCAAAATTAGATCCAGCAGGTATGGATTTTTTAAAAAGTAGTACTGCTAACAGTAAGAAACATAAACCTTCTTGGTCAATAACAGATAAGGCCCTTTCATTAGCCATTTATAAAAAGGGACCACGAGCATATACTTTTTTAAAACGTTTCATAGCTTTGCCCAGTAAATCTACTTTACCGTCACTTCTAAGATCAGTGCTTTTTGAAACTGGAGTAAATAAAGGAATTTTTGATAGGCTTAAAGAAAGGGTTGTCAACATGAAGCAAATAGATAAAAATTGTGTCTTGTTATTTGATGAAATAGCTTTAAAAGAACGATTGAGTTTGGATGAGGCTAGCGACAAAGTTGTAGGATTTGTAGATTTTGGTAGCAATTTAGGCAGAAAGTTGCAACCTGCCAATCATGCATTCGTGTTTGTATTTAATGGATTGCATAAAGCTTGGAAGCAGCCAGTGGCTTATTATTTCACTAATGATCAGGTGAAAACTGAAGATTTGAAATTGATTATTGTAGAGGTAATTTCAGCACTACAAGAGTAGGATTAAATGTAATGGCAACTGTTTGTGATCTAGGGAATACAAATCGAGCTGCTCTGAGACAATTGAGTAGACATTGGAAAATTGAAAAACCTGGTCCTTATTTTTTTGTCAATGAAAATAAAATAATAACTTTATATGAGCCTCCTCATCTTTTGAAATGTACGAGAAATGCTTTATTTAATTATGATATTTATTTTGATAACCATGAATGTGCAAAGCTAGAACATATTAAAAATGCTTTTTATATTGATAAAACAAAAAAATTCCAGGCTTTGCACAAAGTTAATGAATCATTTTTTGATCTTCGTAGAAACAGTAAAAGTTTCAGTTGCTGCAAAAATAATGAACCACACTATGGCTGCTACCATTGTTTAATTGTTCCTGGTAAATTACCATCTGAGGTTATCTATACTGCTGAATTTATTGAGGACATTGATACATTATTTGACAGTTTTAATGGTAGGAAACCAACCTTCGATGCTGGTAAGGCTCTTAGACGGTGTGTTTCAAAAAAGTCGAACCATCTGCTTTTTTGGAATTCTATGCTGCCAAAAATAAAATCTTGGCAGTTTTTACCGAAAAATGGGAAGGCTATGAAAACCAAAATGCCTTTTAAAACATCTTGGTAAACTACTATTAATGGTGTCAAATTGTTAACAAGAGAATGTTAGAAATTAGGATTCAAATTTATTAGAACACGTTCTTTTTAAATCAGGACCCAGTTGAAAATATGTTTGGGGCAATTCGGCAGTATGGTGCAGCCAATACCTCTCCAAATTGTTACCAATTTATGTCGGCTTTAAAAACGTCAATTTTAAATAGTTTAGTTTCTTCCAAAAACTACAACACAAATTGTGAAGCAGATGACTGTACTTTATTAGATAACTAAATTCTTTTTTAAATTTTCATAATGAACCAAAACCATTAAATTCTAATACAATTAAAGAATTGGAAAATATTGAATTCGCGTTTTTAGATTCAGAATTAAATGATTCAAATTTTGATACTCAGGCAATAAGCTATGTTTCTGGCTTTGTTGTTAAAAAAATTACAACTTTTGATTGCGAAGAATGTAAGGCTAATTTGCAGACAGGCATTTTGGACGTTCACCATAGTTTCACTTCCTTCGAAGAAAATGATGATAAAACACGTCTGATTTATGTACAAAGGGAAGTCATTAAATTTCTTTCAATGCTGCATGACATTGTATACTATATTTTACCACTTTTAGGTCATGTAGAGAATATTATTGAAAAAACTGAACTCTTTGCAAAAGGTCATTTCAATTTTGATTGGTTCACCTGTCAAGAACATAAATCATATGTATTTTCTCAGCTCATAAAAGTTTGCGTCCCCTTATTATTTAAAAAATATTATAATGATGGTAAGAGGACTAACAAACAACAATATTTTTTTTTTGTGAAAATGTACTGCGTTTAATTTTTTTTGTTTCAGGCCTGTTGTTGTCTTCATGGATCATGAAAATAGAAAATCTAGATTTTAACTCCTTTTTATTAAAATATTTGTTGTTTTTGTCAATAATTTTAAAATAATGTGCAATTTGATGTGATATTGGATTAGCTTTCTTAAATATTATGTAATTTTAGTGAATATTCCACTCATACATGTTGTATCAATGCAACGAATGCTAAATTATTAAATGGAAATTCAAAAATTATAGTGGAAATACCACGTTGCCATGACAACCGTTGACTGACAACATTAAAATAATGAACGTGAAACGTCAAAGAACAGTTTCTTAGAGGTTATGAATCGATTCGGAGATATAACAGAACGGGAAATTGTCAAAAATGTCATTAAAAGTGTACCCAAAAACACGGAAAAGAGTAAGAATAGTGTATGGAGACAATTTATGTTATTTTGCGACGAAAAAAAGTACAAATTCGATCGAGAGACTCCAGTCTATCTAAACATAATGGAGATATACAGTAATTTGTATTTTCATTCGAGAAATATTCTCCCTAAATACCGCTTGTGCTTAAAAATTAACCGGATAATTTCCATTCAAGCTTGTTGTCTAATTCCACTCGTTCTTCGAACTCGTGGAATTATTAACAACAAGCCCTCATGGAAAGTATCGGTAATTTCTAAGCACTCGTGGTATTACCCCCGAAAATTCCACACCTGTAATTTTTAACGAATCAAAACGTGTTGTTTTGACAGATCACCATGGTAACGGATGAATTTTATCGGAAATTTTTTCATGGTGGGTGCCCACCAAACAATTATACTGGAAATTTTTTTTTGACGTTTATAATGTAATGTTTTTTTGACACTCTGGTTTATATTTTCAAAAAACAATTTTATACCACTGTAGTCACTCAAAACTTGTGTAAAATTAAAGAATATACTGTGTTGTGTCTTGAGATGGTATTTTCGTGCAACTACAACGAGTAGAAATCAAAATTTAAAGGTCTTTTTTACGGTCGTGCCGCTTGACAGCTTCAAAACTGGAATAATTTTTAGTTTAGGATTTCACTTAGTTGCCATGGTAACTAAATAATCAAGTCGACCAAACCTCAAATGGAAAAATAAATTTTAATTATTTGATTTTCAAACACAATTTGGTGTGGAATTTTTTTACCGAATACCTCACGAGGTCAAATTAAATCCGGAAATTTTTTTTCGCTCATGAATATTTTTAGAAAATTATCCCTCGTCTTCAAAATATTCATGAGCTCGAAAAAATTTCCGGAAATAATTTGACCTCTAGTGGTATTACTAGTGAAAATATTGTGATACCAATTCAAATTTTCTAGTTAGGATAGATTATTTATGTTATATAGTTTTAACGGATAGATTATAAAATAATAATTTAACTAATGTACAATTTTAAGTGATCTGTGATAATTTAATCCAAAGATAGAATGTTAATGAAACTTAATAATGTATAGGTATAGAATAACCGTACTAATTTAATAAACAAATATTTTAGTAAATTTTGTTATGCTATTATGTGCAGGTTAATAAAAATTTTAAATGTGTGTTGTTTTCTTATTTATCTTAATTATGTGTCTTAAAATTGTTTGTTAATTATAATTATTTCATTGCAAAAAGTGAAATATAATTTTATTTTTTGAAATGAAATAATTATATAATAAACAATTTTATGACAAATTGTGAAATTTGTCTACCCATAATCCAAACTACCAGATTTAAATATCCCGCCTGTTAAAATTAGTTCCGGCACCCCTTCCTGGTGCGCTGCAATCGACGCGATGCCAACTGTTACTACAGCAACGAAAACTCATTATATATTATTTCTCTTCGGGGGCAAGCAAAAACATTTAGGGTAAGCAAGAGGAATGGCGCTCACATCTAGAAGTCTATGAAAATATTGCATAACAACAAGCCGCCATACGTAAAATGGGGTTTGTTTATATACGGCTGCGCTGAACTAATTTTCGTCACGATCTTTTTTTCGGGAAGTTCAGAATTTTGATATTTATTAAATTGTTAATATAGCTTTCCTAGGTACTTAATCATTCTATTTTATGATGAATTATTCAATTTTCAACAATGTTTGCTTAATTTAAAGTTAAATTTAAAACGACCGTTTGGGGTTATCCCGCTCACATGAGCGCCATTACCCCTTAGCGACTTCTTTTTTATTGTTATAAACATGCCCAGAAATCGCCAAAGCGGCTTGCAACGAAGCAAACCTTAAATCTGCTAAAACTGCCGTTGATAATGGGATGTCCAAGAGACAAGCCGCAAAACAATATAACATCCCATACACTACTTTAAGGGATCGACTAAACAACGAAAATATAAGCAGCCCAAGATGAGGTCGTAGACCCATTTTCACCCCGCAACAATAACATGAAATTGCTGAACAAGTTAAGCTGCTGGGTTCGCTATATTATGGACTTGCGTAAAGTGGTTTATAAATATGCTGTGCTCAATAATATAAAAAAAATTCGATGAAAACAGCAAAACCGCTGTAGTGGATTGGGTACATGCGACGCAACCCCTCAGTTTCTGTAGGTACACAAAGCTGAAGCAAGGAGCTTGAATAGGGTTTCTGCTTTCAACAAGGAAGAAATAACAAACTTCCATGACAAACTTGGAGACTTTATGGACAAATATAAGTTCCTTCCAAACAATATTTACAATTCTGATGAGACTGGTTTCACCACAGTAACTGACCCAGGGAAAGTGCTAATGATGCTAATGATAATGGATCTTACTTGTTATATTGCAAAGAAACAGTTTTGGGCGTTATTACCCCTTCACCTGAGCGGTATTACCCAATGACAGGGGCAATGACGCTCAAACCTTTTTTAATGTTTACTACTGCTAATAATTCTAAGATAAATACGATTCCTTTTAAAAAGTTGATTATTTAATAGTTGGAGTTTATGTTACTGTTCTAAATTTTAAAATGAAACAAATAATTTAAAAAATATAGTGTATTTTCCTTAAGTGAACGCCATTCCCCCTGCTTACCGTAAAGTTAAAAAAAGTAAAATTAATAACGTACTTTCGACGGCTATGAAGAAAAGTCGTATACACTACACGGGCCAAAAGTTGAAATCTCGGTCCTGCTTCGCCTCGGGCATCCTGACGCGCAGGGCCAAAAATTCAACTTTCGGCTCTTGTGGTAATATACTACTGACGACATGCACATGTCAGTTCCGCCAATTCTAGGGCCAAACAAGAAATCGTTCTATTATCACCCCTTCAAGTTTTTGTACCGTCCTAAGAACAATATATAATCAGTTGGAACGCGAAAGAAATACAGCACTTGCGCTAACGATACCTAGAACGATTTTATCGCCAGCTGGAACAAACCTACTAAACGAAGAGAATAAAAAAACTTCTGATTTGCTGCCTAAAAAGAGTTAATCTGGAAAGTGTAATTTAGATTTAGAGGATTACAATAGATCTGAAAATGTTGCAGTGGTTAATGGACCCTGTCCCAGGCCATCTACTCAGAGTTCACACATAACTTAAAATTTAAAAATAGACATGGACCAATTTGGAATTTAAAAATTATTAACGAAGCTTTAATGATTTAACTTTACCATATGATTTGGAAAAATGTTAATCAATTCGACAAAATTACTGTTAAATGCAGAAACAAAGAGAAATCGATAATGATATTTTATTATGTCTACTAAGTTGGGAATTTTGGAACCGATACTCGACACTGAACACTGTTTACACTACCACTAGTAGGTAAACTTCACTTTCTAAAGAATATAGTTAAAAATATATAGATAAATATTGGGCCTACGTGCTTCTAGCAGCGTCTCCACTACGGCCTTTGCAGATCTGATGTGTGCCCTCCTGGTCTAGACCCGTCATTATAATAGACTTAGAATGCCAAACTTCAGGTCCTCCATACATTAGGAAGGATGCGGTTTTTCCTCCCCTATCGTCGAAAACCTTAGCCTAATCAGGCCTTCGCAGTAGCACAGTATAAGGTTTTCTTTATCTTCCTAGTAAAACCTGCATATGGTTGTGTCTGCCAATCCGATGTTATTCATGCGGTTGTTAAGTCTACAATGCCCCGTCAGGAGCCCAACTAGGATCCTGATTGATCTCTTATTCTGGCTTAGTAGGTACTCCGTGAATTTTGGCGATGGTTCTTTAATGAACTCTTTGGCCTGCCTAATTCTTGGCGCCTTATTGCACCAATCTCGAGACTGCTTTTTTATCCAAGTATTGCTATGTTTTTTGCAGCGCTTTCGCTATACCACAGAAAGGTTCTGTGTCAATGGGAGCACGTCGTGCCTCTTCTCGGGCTAGTGAGTCTGCCTCTTCATTGCCATTGTGATCTGAGTGACCTGGTACCTAGGCGAAGGACAAGCTATCATTATTGCCCAGCTCTTGTATCGTCTTCAAGTAGTCCCAAACGACTTTAGAATGTATCTGCATGGAACTGATTGCTTTTATAGCCTCTTGACTGTCAGAGAGTATGACAATGGTTTTTTCCTCAAACTCTTGCCTTAATAGCTCTCCTGCATAGTGCTATATTGCTGCAACTTCTGCCTGGAATATCGTCACATGTTTGCCTATGTATAGTGAGACTCTTGTCTTGGGCTTGGCTATATATATTCCTGCTCCTATACCTTCCTCGGTTTCTGAACCATTTCGGTAGCAGGCCATCTCTGCATTTATTGAAGGTCCTTCCTTCCATGCCTCTCTGCCTGTTAGGACTGTTTCGCCCCAAGCTATACATTTGCATCATTTCGTCCGATGGCATTCCCATTATTGGGTCGATTTCCAACTCTTTGTATAGCTTGTTATACACCTTATCGTGTAGTCTACTAATGGGCGTTTGCCCTCTGGTCAATCTGAAGAAGATAACTTGATTAACGAAACGCGCGTGAGGTAGTGTAAAGTGTTAATGTTGGTGTAGTGAAAGTGAAAACAGTGTTCAGTGTTTTTTATGTCCATTATGTTACAACATTATGAGCTCACATTTTTAAATTGATCCTATTAATTTATAACTGATGTATTTAAATGAGTTGAAGGAAAATATTTGTATTCCAATGAAATTTTTACATTTTTGTCAGCACTAGAGCACTCCCAACATCATTTATAAAAAAACAAATTTTATTTATATAATGTTCATTTACTTTTTACACGCATCGCTGATTCCAGAAACACATTTCGAATATTCATCACCCCATCTCTCAAAGTATGCAAACTGTGGATTTAATTCGTTTACTTCTCTTCGAACCTTATTCATGCTTCTAACGAGGCTTGTTGAAACAACGCGTTTGTATTGATATTGATAAATAAAATCAGTTGATATATTTTCTTTTTTGAAATATATCAAGATTTTTCTTATATTTTGCGTTATCAACTATGTTGTCATTTGGTAAAAATAAAGGAGGTTCTTCTGGAAAGGTAGTTAACTATAATATGGTGCACTAGTATGGTTTTAAGCAACCTCAGTGAAAAAATATATTTGTTTATACCGATAGACATCTTAGCAGAAGCTAGATAATAAAAACATTCCACAAAGTTAAAAAGGAAACAAGGAATATGATGAGCCCACATATTGGCTACATTACAAAGTCAACAATAGTAATTTATGCAACAAGTGCATAAAGTGGTACTTTTTTCACGAATGGAAGAGTTGACCATAAGTGAAAATGTTGCATACAATATTTTTTCTACAGCCCTATACAAATTATAAAATTGAAATAGTAATTTGGAATATTTTAAATAAGTTCCTTCAGTAAATTACTTACTACCTCGGTCAAAAGTACGAAAACAATTAACCAACATTAGCATTAGCTACTTGTAAACAAATTTTTAGATTATACAGACTGCGAAAATCCCTTTCTTACGCTGCGACTTATACAAGTACGACAAGGAAAATATGAGCAAAATTACGTGAAAGAGAGAGAAGACTTGTTAGCCCAGCGATCAGTCCCCTCTACCAAAACAGTTGGGCGTGTATTCAGTCCCCTCCTATTTATTTTAACTGTTGTGTTGCCAACTGTACTTATCTGTAAAAATTATTCCTAATTTTTGTCTATCGTTGTTTTAAAATTTTCAACGGCATTTCAAGCGGCAACAATGTTAAATACCAACAATTGTTAAATCGAGAGCAGCTTACGGATTTTATTTATTGCAGATTGTAATTTGTCCAAATTTTTTCTTGAACTCCATTATTTTATTCTTATTTGTGTTGATCTCACTTATTTTTCAAAAGTCAATATTACCAATCTCGATTTTCTCCCATTAAATACACCGTTATCCGGTGATAAAAGTCAAATGCAAAATAAGTGATTTATTACTTAGAAAGAACCAAACATTCTAAACTGGCAACGCTGCAGCAGAGACTGACTCCCCACTCTGTGAGTAGGTTTACTGTGTTCAGTAGTTTCCCAACATGGAAGGAGTGAGGTTGTTAAAGAAATATAAAAATTCACTCATTATTACGTATCCTGTACATCTTAAAATTCATTTTGGTCAACTTGATCGTTTCTGACCAAGCTGACAATTAATTCCTAACTACAATAGGATATTATTTTAGCCATTGTAACTTGAAAATAAAACATGTATTCTTGAGATGAAAATAATAAAGTAATTGGGTATAAAAAACTAAAGATCGTTTCATTAATAAATTGAATTGAAAAAATAAAATAAGTAGGTACTTATTCTAAACATAAAATATGAACTTCTTGAAAAAATTAAACTAAAAATCCGTTCTAAAGGTAAACATAATTTGAATGAATTAAGTGCTCAAATAAACCACGTTGCTGTGACAGGCAATAACCAAATCTGTCATAAAGATTTGATCTCATATCTCTAAGATTATTTGGCGTAATGCTGGCACAAACGTGCTGTATTTTCACCTTCAATTCATTTAAATTATCAGCTCTTTCAAATTCATGTTGATAAATGCTACTTTTCAAAAATTCCCAAAGAAAAAAATCATTTGGAGCTAGTTCAGGTGATCTTGGAGGCCATTTAATTGTATCATTAGTACTAATAATTCTGTCGGGGAATGTAAACCTTAAAAATTCCATTACTATCCTTGAATTATGGACTAGACAACCATCTTGTTGAAACCAAATTCTGTTGAGATCAACATCGGGTATAAGGAGAACTGCAGGAATTACATGATTTTGTAATAACTCTAAATATTTGGCGGAATTTAAGTTCCCCTCAATAAAAAAAGGATAATGTGGTCACCTAAAATACCCGTCCAAACATTTAGCTTCTGCGGATTCTGTGTTCGGATTGGAATGCTTAGATGTTTATTTTCCCGAGACCAATATCTTGTGACGGATGGATTGTGTTTTTAATGTAATGAAAAGGTTGACTCATCCGTAAATAAAATATTTTCTTAAAAGTTCTCGTTAGCATTTTGACGTTCCATCATTTCTTCACAGAAATCCATTCGTCCTCGGGAAAAATTTCCTGCGTTGTCTGAACCTTGTAATAATGGTACCCGTTCCGGTTTAAAATATTCTGTACAGTTCTCTTATCCATGTTGACCTCTTTAGCAATTTGTCTTGAAGAACATGGTTGTCCTGTTTTCAACCGCTAAACAAACATTCAATTCTCTAGTTTGCCTTTCGTCGTTTATCGGACGTTCGATTGGCTCTTCCGGCGCTTGGCATTTTCTACAGTATGAAACACATCCTTATTTCTCGAAATGATTAATTATGTTCAAAATTGTTATTCGTGAAGGAATTGGGCGATTTTCAAATGCCACAATAAAAAAATTAACTATTGCATCAGCCGAATGACCTCCAAAATACCATTTTATAATTTGCACTTTTTCGCAGGTTTCGTATTTTAATGTGGGCATTGTAAAATGTTTTATTTTCAAATACAACGGCTTGCGCTATCAACCGAGGTCTTCAGCGAAAAGATCACATACGTTTAAATGTGAGTTCTCTAAGTAAAGGACACTGTTGCCGGATGAAGGTGTTTAATTTTACCTAATAGTGTATGAGCTCGAAAAAAGTTAACGATAACGTAACAAAAATATCATTTTCACAAATTAATCTGAGCTTCTGGCAACAGCGGTTGAACTAGTGTGGCGATGAACACACGCAAAACTGTTTTTGGTAGAGGGGACTGATCCTGGGCTAACAAGTCTTCTCTGTCTTTCACGTAGTTTTGCTCATATTTTCCTTGTCGTACTTGTATAAGTCGCAGCGTAAGAAAGGGATTTTCGCAATCTGTATGATCGACTGCATAGCGGAGCTTGACATCCGTTATCGTTGTACTTATTGGTGCGATGGGTAAGCGCATGCCTTCCACAGAGAGGGTCTTCGGTTCAAGTCCTACCGACATTACTGTACGTTTAATCAAGTTTTCTTAATGATTTAACACCAATCATCATAGTTTTGCAGCATAATATAATTAAAGCGATATGTAAATCAAAAACCAGAGGGTAGGAACTGTATTGAAGGTTATTCATATACAAATGTCGCAATATAACAAATAAAAAAATTCTAAAAATTATCACCGTTTCCAGGATTCGAACCTTACGCCTACAATTCATAATTCTCGGCATCCAAACCTTATACCGTTCGGCTAACAAGAAATAATAATTTGTTAACCAAGATGTTGTATATGGACCATTGTGATTTATGTCAAAATTGAAAAAGTGGCGTTTTATGACATAATTAAAGGAATTATTAATTATTATTTTTTATTCGATTGAAATTATTTTATTGTCATCGGTACAAAATTTCGAATTTATCTCGAAGTGAAAGGTGCACAAAGTACGTTGCTCAAAGGAGCGCGCATATAGCTTGATCAATGCATAAAAGTTAGACTTTCTGCCGTATACACGGAGCCGAAACCACGTACCGGGGTAGTAAGAAAAATAGTTTTACCATTTTCAACATAATTTGATCAAGACAAATTTTTAGTTATCGACAGACCTAATAACATTTCTAATATTAACTAAATGATGGCTCATTTACTTATTGAAATCTACTTTGAGGAACGGTGCGTTCTTTTTTAGTTTTCAGTTACATTCAAATGCAGCAAAATGTCAAGTAGTTCATCCGACGAAGATTTTTTCCTTTTTGTGCAGAAGAGCAGAAGAGCAGGAAAAAAAATCAAAAAGGTCTTGTTGGGTCCATGAAATCAACAGAAGGAGGGAAGAGCTTGGGGAATTCCACCACCCATTTTCAGATTTAAAGCGGGATAAAAAAAAGTTTTTTAAATATTTTAGTTTTACGAACTTCTAGATTTTATTAAAGATGACATTACCCGCCAAAACACAAAGTTTCGACGGGACGTGACCAGTGAAGAGAGGCTTGCTGTTTGCTTAAGGTGATAATAGCTATTTGTATAACAAGGGAGGAAAGTGCTACTTTTCCTCCGCTACGCGTCGGGCAGTAATCATTCAAGGGAGGAAAAGGCACTTTTCTCCCATGTTATACATATGATTTTTCCGCCTCCCTCAAATAACAAGACATTTTTAAATAATTTATTTATGAAACAATTAAAAAAAAATGGAATTCGATCCAACACCTACAGGCCTATCACGAACAGTGAGCTGTGCTCCAACGCGTTGCGCTACCGAGACTCATAGGCATGTTTTGCGGAATCATGAACATAACGTATTGCTGAAGTCAAATTATTAATGTAAAAATCGTTAAATTAAAATAACAATTTACTGATTTCTACCATTTTGCAAAATACAGGGTGTTCTTTAATTAAACGGTGAAATTTATACTTATATAATAGAATATAGTTTAGGTCGTAAATGCCGTATAAGTTATTTCATTGATGACATACCATAACCTCACTTTTACTTTTCCTCCCTAGGGAGGAAAAGTACGACTTTGCTCCCTACAATGAGGCCAGGAAATGTATACTTTGGATAGAGGTAGGCGGAAAAATCATTTTATGCCTCTTCGTACAAAACCGGAGGTTCCGAAATGCTCCAAAGATGAATTTTGTTGCCTCGTCGCGCTGCCTGAATGATTCGGAGGAGATGCAAGCGACAATGCATCTTGTCGCACCGCGATGCTTCGCTTAAGTGAGCGTGTACCTTTATAGTCATTAGAAATTTATGAAAATTTTATATGGTTTATTTACGATAAAAAGACGATGACGTTGCAAAACAAACTTTTGTGACGTTGCCAAATTATAGTTTTTTTCTCTTTGTTTATGTGAAAAGTGTGGATAAGATACAAGAAACCGTCACCAATCGTTCTATATAAATATATTTATAAAGTTTCATCAACCTTATATAACATTAAAAACTTTCAATTTTTCTGCGTTTAAATTTATGGCAGTATTAATAATAATGAATGTAAATAGTACGAATTACGTCTCCTACAGCATTAAGCGGGCTCCCACTTTAGCATTTTCGTTAAAAATAACTTAACAAAGATTTTACTATCTCGCGACATTTACCTACTATTTAACTGCTTGGGCATTTTAATGCGTATATTTATTCTGTTAAGCAGGAAAGTAACTAAAAATGACGTCATCGTCTTTTTATCGTAAATAAACCATATACAAAACTATCAACAAGTAAAAAAAAGTGATAATAGTATATTATTCAACAAGCATATAACGCTATTACTCAAGATGGTGCATTTCTATTGCGAGCTGCAGGCGAGTGACATAAATTACTAAGTGAATAATAGCAATTATATGCTAGTAGAATACTATGTTTTTTCCTCGACTGTTATTTTTACTTTTTCTTAACAAAAGCACTATATTTGATACCTGTGGAATCATTAAGACTGAAAGTATTACCTAGTAGTAGTGATCTAGTTTTTCTAAGTTCTGTGGTGACTACACACGCGTGCACCCGTGCATTGTCTTGATGGAACAGTACTACCTTCTTCGCCCAATTCGGTCTTTTCTGCTTCAGATCAATATCGAATCTGTTTAAAAGCTATGAATAATATTCGCGGTGATCGTTTAAACATTATCAAGGATATCGATGTGAATGACACGCGCGAATCCCAGAATAAATCGGAATTGTGCCTGAATATCGCCAAACAAAGTGGTAACTAGGTTGCTCTTATGGTCGAATGTGATCATTCATTGCATTCATTGCGCAGATAGGTTTTTCAAGTCAAAATATTCATATAAAACGTAATGTAACCGCTCAGTTGACATTCCCAGTTCGCGCACTCTCTTTCTCCTATCGCCCATTCCATGGATTTTATCCACATTATTTTATGTGAAACGAGCTAGAAGTCAAACAAGTATCTCACTTGAACTTTTCACCAAAGTTTCGCTTGCAGATAAAGAACATTTTTATGAAAAATAATTTTTTCCTTACGATAGTGGAGCTTGATCAGTGTCTGTGTTATTAATAAATCATATGAAAGTTTTCCATTCTTCTCAATTAAAACACAATGTATATTTCACGTCAATGTTCTACTATTTTGACTGTAGGTACATTTACATTCAATTCCAATTTGAATTGGTAGTGGAATTTCACTACTTGTCAAATGGAAAAATGTACCGTTGTATATATTGCAAATTATCTTCAAGGTCACTCCTAAGCCCAATTCAAATTTGTACAAGCAGCTTGGCCACCGTACATAGATATAGTCAGTGAATAGTAGGTTCACTCTAAGCTACTCCCAATCGAAATATTTAATCATCATTACGCCCAACTAACAATTTGCTATTTTATAATAGTCGTAGGAATGTTTTGGCGATAAATATTATAAAACAATGTTAGTCTCAGAAACGTTTTTAAAATGTTCATAAAACATCTATAAACACAAAATGGGCACAATTTATAAAACATTTTGTTTATATAATATATTTTATAAGTACTCCAGCGACTACTATATAACAGATATACAATGTTAATAAAAATACAATAAAATTGTTTTATAAAAGATTTATAAGTGTTTAATAAACGTGCTAGAAAATTTCTTAAATTTTTTTATGCGATACTTATATAATGGTTAAAAAATTATTATATAAGGATTATATATATGTTTCATAATTGAATTGTATGCCACTTTATTGCTATTGTAGTAGTATTAATAAATCAACTTTGTTTTATTAATATGTTCGTAAAAAGCTAAATTGTTTTCAAATAATTATATTTCAGAGTTGCTGGTGATAATATAAATGCAGCACCAACTTTATAAAGAAAAAAAATATGTCCGACTGTTGTCACTTAATTTTGATTTTTGTGCATGTAGGTAGTTTCCGACAGAAGAAAAATTTTTATGCAAAACAAATTTTATTGTGATTTATAGGGTATAAATGCAGTGAATTTTTCTTGCGCTCCAATTTAATCAAGGTTTTATAATAATTTTAGAAGTTGAATAATAAAAAAAATCAAGTTTTGGTAGTAATATTTGAAACTACCAGTTGCATTCTTCTAAATTTGTTTATACTCACTGTTATTTTCACATAAAACTATTTGTAGAAGTGAAATATATTTTTATCTTTAGAGATATTATTAAAATTTTATCTATATCTGATTATTAACATGGCTGCCAGTAATATAACAGTTTAGTGGACAAAGTAGGTTTTATAAAATAATTTAACAACATTTGTGATAATTTTAAAACATTTATAAAATATACTTCATTTTCAAAAGAACCCAACTAAACAGGACCGTATTTTAAAAATATAAAGAATAAAGGAATTGATAAACAAATTCAACACGATTATATTATTTATTGTCTAGTTTTCAACAATTTTTTAAGGTCTTGAGGCAGTATACTGGGTAACCTTTTATTGATATTTTGAAATAATACTCGCAAGGCCATATGTGAGATATTATAATGAACTGCCCATGATCTGATGTTTCTAAATTCAGAATTTCTCTTTAAATCTATTATCAACAGATCACATTCGTTGTCAGGTTCTAGCTGTACTAACCAATTGTCTCTTACCAAGTCATTATTATCACTTGTACCAATAAAATTTGGCACTTCTAATGATAAATTCTCATCTTTGGTTTCTTTTTCTGGCATAGTATCATTATTTGTAATTATTATTGAGTGATTTATCATTACTTCTTGTGGATGACTATTTGAACATGCAGGCGTATTATTAAAATTTTTTTTATTGCTAATCATAATACTTTCAAAGTTCTCCTTTATTTTTCTCCGAAACGCTCCACTCCTTTTGATTTTCTTCCACTAGTTATTTTATAAAAGCTACATAACAGCTTCCAATGTAATAATTATATAATTATTTTATAGCTGTGTCTGTAACTACAATTTTCAATTGAAATAAAATTGCGGCATCTGCTGCTTCAATAAAATTATTTTCTAAGCTGCTAAAAGTGTTTATAACAATAGTTTTATAATGTATTTATACCTGATTTATAAATGCTACCAAACTCTCTTAAAAAATAAATTTTATAAACAATAAATGTTTTATAAATCTCTTACATAACACGTATAAAATTGCTTTATAAATATTATATAATTTTGTTGCCAAATTGTTTTTGTGATAAATTTATAAAACAATTTTGTTACGAAAAGCTAAACTTGCTCTTATGGAACCTTTATATAATAAGTTGCATTCTTAAAAGCAACAATAAATCAACATTAAAATATAATTGTTATATAAGCCAAAAATTATAAAACAACTCTGCTAGTTGCGCGGGATAATTATTGAAAAGAAAATGTAGCGAATGTGTTGTGTGCATGTAAAAATTGAATCGGAGCGACATCTGTTTAAAAACGTATCATTTAAGCAACCTTGTATAATTTGATGTTCCCAATTGAATACCGTACATATCAAAACAACATCGTTGTTTGAAATAGCTTTCTAACAACGTACATTTTTATCAGCCCTCGTACCAAACACTCCATCTATAAATCAACAAGCTATGAAGGTAGTAAATCGCGCGATCCCTGTATATACGATGCATGTGTCTTTTAACGACCATCTTTCGGCATGTCTTTATCAGCGCTACATGAAAGTACCGACGACGAGTGAACTTACTATTCATTGTTTATGTACGGTGGCTTGGCAAAGTCAAGCAGAAATTCGTAATTTATAAATTTTAAGGTTATGTTCACGATGTTAACATGTTCAAATAGTGAATTAAAAGTATTTTTGTACCTAAGTATAGTGAAACAGTATGGACATAGAGAGCAATTAGTTGATTATGAATAATGTAGTAAATACTGAAGATTTCGTATCGGAGTTTAATAAGGAGCTGTTTTTAAAATATGTTCCAATTCAGAAAATAAACAATCCAGTGTAAATGAACATACAATCATCTTTCGAGTAATACCAATTTTAATTAGAATTGGAATTGAATATAACTTTACCTTCACTCAGAATTTATATTTTGGGAAGCAATACAACTTGTTACAGGAACTCAAACTACTTCTCCACTTGTTTAACAACCAATGGGTAAATTAGTAAAATTTTTGGTGATATTTTGACATTTAATTTTGAAAGTTTAATTAGAGTGTCGTACTGTTATAATTGGGTTCAAAACACATTAATAATTATGCAGTGTTTAGTTTAAAATTTTAAAGTTTTTTCAATAATAATTCAAATTTCACCATCTCTCCAGTTACAGTTTATCCAAAACCCAAAAAGACCACAAATGGTCCTTTGATTTTTTTTGGTTTTTTTTTACTGAGGTTGGATAAACCATACCTTCGTATACAGTATTAGTAAGTATTATCGTCTTTATACTACCGACGGATCTACAGCAAATTGAACCTGAAAAAAAATCGAACATCGGCGTGGATAATAAATTATAATCTGTAATAATGCAAACACTTATTCAATTTAAGGATGAACCATAATTGTAAATAGTTATATCACCCCGGTATTCACAAACGTTTGTCGCACCGCTACTGATACATGATGAAAGGAAAAATACTGATGATGGTATTAATTACAAAAACCAATGAAAAATTATCAAGATTATAAATTAAAACATGCTCAAAAATTCCTCCTCCTTGAGCAAGGCAATACATATTACAATTGTTATTATGATTATATAACTCATGTTCTAATGAACCAATACAATCCTTGAATTTCCCTTAGTTACGATGTATTGATAAGTGAAAATACCCATTGACGACGTGATATAATCGTTTTGGTGTTTCGCCTCCTGCCATATTGTGATCATTTCCATAGTAACGGGCAAGCTCAATGAAACGTCAGTTAATTCTACTACAAATTCCGAAAACAACAATACATCAAATATGTATTATAATAATTGTACCTTCAATATTAATATTAATCAATAAAAAAAATTAGAATATTATTCGTTATATAATCGTAACGAATACCAACTCGAGCATAGACAATATTTTTCGATTATTTACCTCTTCACTCGACGTATTTCGCGAAACACCACTCGAGGTGCGCTCTCGTGATGTTTCGCCAAATACGTCTCGTGACTCGGTGAATAATCGAATATTGTCTATGCTCTTGTGATATTATAACTGATTATTTTAGTAAAAATATAAATACAAACAATGACAATCCACCATCTTATCTTAAACACTGATAAGATGCGCGTTACGTCACGCTTTTGTAAACATCAGTTGACATTTTGTATATATATCTATTTCGACCTTTCATACCGATTTGCTGGTTTTGTATCGTTCATAAACCATTAAGAATCTCAGTTTTTTACAAAAGTACGAAAAAGAAACATTAGCTCTGGAACAAGGTTTTATCGAAGCAAATTTAGCAAATAGCTCTAATTTTCGAAGATCGACTTGTTGATGCCGGGAGTATTTTTTTCGTCTAACAATGACTTTGGTCCAGCCGAATTTTGAAATGTTAAAACTTTCATGTGAGTATTGCATATATTAGTAGTTAAGGCATTGAGATAAATCATAAGATCTACTTGATGGGTGTCTCCTTGCAAGATTTAGCCACAAATTTTTTTTTATTGGAACGATAACAAATAGCTTGTTCGGAGATTTTATCGATGGATTCTTATATTGAGAAACCACACAACAACGATAAATATTAGAATTTATAACTATTGCAGAAAATAATTCAAAAATTCCAATTATTCACCAAAATAAACTTTTAACTAGCAAGCTGTGTTTGAAGTATTTAGAAAGGTTTACAAAAGTGTGATGTCATAGACAGATGCCATTACTATTCTAGCGGTTTGGGGCGACATTTAAATTTTATTTTAAAAAACTTTCATTTTTTGCAGAAATAACATTTATTTTTGATAAAGCTTATACGTGCAAACATCGTAAAGTAGTTTTTCAAATGCCCATTAGACGGCGCGGAGTGTGTGGTATAGTGTAACTAAAGTCAGTGTAATGACATTAAAATAAAACAATGTTGTCAGATATATTTTCTAAAATTGTTAGGCTCACTACACAAATGTTCGCTTTACTTCAGTAATCTGTTAGTTCGTAATGTTCTTAGAAAGCTAGTTTGGAAATATTTTTAAAAAATACATAATCTAAAGTTATTAGTAAGCATTAAAATGAAGTCGCTTAAAATTACTGGAAAAAGAAAAATTAATTAAAACCACTTTATGTATGTTACAATATTTAAGAAAAATTTGAAAGCTGGCAACGTAGCAGCAGTGCAATGGAGATTCTAATAATCCAACTCTAGTATTTGGCATAATATAACGGAGTAACCGGTGTGAAAACTGTGTAAAAAAAAATTTAACGACTTCACGGAACTTCAACCAGGGGTGTGTGTGAATTGTTTTGTAGAGAAATATTATTAATGTAATATCTATTTGTTGGTTGAGTGAGCTTAGTTCTTAGTTGTAGAAAAGTGTAGTTAATCTAGGATAGAAATGTATTATTAATATAATATCTAAATGTTGGTTTAGTAAGGTTAGTTGATTAAGTGGCGTGGGTGAATTGTTATTAATATAATATTTATTTGTTCGTAGACGTTAAGGTAAGTTTTATAAATATAATTTATTAGTAATTAATTAGAATGGCATTTTGGAGACCATTCGAAACGACAGTTCAAGATGATGAATCGCGGGAATCTAATAATTTGGCGCCACAGACGAATGACAATAAATGGATACTGATTATAGGGCCTATCAGCACCTATCAGCACCTCATGGGAACAGCGACTGACCATCACCAGCAGATTTTATTTCTTATGTGTATTTAAATGTAAACGCGCATACCTAACAGCATCGGCACAGCACCGACAAGGCACGTCAACGCCTCAACCACAACACATTTATCAGAGAGAATATTTTGCGGACGGCGTGCCAATACAATATCTCTGACAATATAAAATAAAGCCTATAGTCGGGTATCGCGGCGGTGCTGATCCCGTGTCGATACGTTAAGTGAGCGCATACACAACCGTCGAGTTGACCACTGGACGGTGATGATTAGTCGCTGTTCCTATGAGGTGATCATAGGTGTGTTTCGACCTTTATAGGGTAATCGAACTAGAAAAGAGAAAATTATTCTTAATTTGAGAATAAAATGATTAACGAGAAAATTAATGTCATAGTGGTAAAAGCGTGGGTTGCTCGATATCAATTGTTATAATTTCTTACTAGTTCTATTCCGAAATGCAGAGTTAGTGTATAAATGTAGTACAAACCAAAAAAGTACGTGATATTAATAAAAAAAAAAATTGGCTTAACGAAATCTACTTATCGTGTTTCGTCCGATGAACGAGCTCATTGGACCAACGAATATTTGTAAGATAGTAAATAACTATAATTTCATCACTCAATGAACATCTTTGATTGGGTTAATGAAAAAGTTCAATGGTCCAATGAAATATTATTATCTTATTGATGGATATAATCGTATATTCAATACCATAAAGATATTCGTCAATTCAATCAACACGTTTATTGATTAGGTATATGAAAATATTCATTGATCCAATGAACACAGTAATAAGCTCAATCATATTCATTCGTAGATGCAACTAACGAATACATTGATCCAATAAACGGGTTTATTGATCCAATGAACATATTCATTAGGTTATTAGGTCAATCATCTATGTTCGTTAAAACAATAAACTCATTTATTAATTCAATAAAGAAGTTCGTTGATTCAATGAACGTGTTCTTTAATCTATCGAAAATATTCGATAAACAGTTGCTCCTCAAGTTCTTCTCGTTGGCTGCTGGTCAGATGTAAAAAGGATTCTTGGGAATCTAATAGTGTATTTCGTGACACTGTGTTTTCCGTGAGGGTTCTTTTTTATCTCTTTATTGGCTACGTTGTCACAACGAATGTGCTCATCAGTCAATAAACGTTCTTCGAGCCAACGCGTTTATTGGCTCAAAGAAACCAGCTTCTGCTTGAATTCATTTTTCTGACGTACAATTGTTCCCAAAATAAATACCTACAGCAAATTGTTTGATTTCTGGATGGTGGTCAAAGTGCTAATTTCTCACGAGTGTACAATTCACATTGTAACAAAATATACTATTCAGTGCAGACATAAAAGTTAAGCTAATATAAAGCGTGATAAAAGGACTATATCAATTTTGTGATGTCTAATCTTTCTATTATTCATTCATTTGAACCAAATTAATTTCAGATTACTTAACTTTTATACTGCCTATTTTTCAAATTTCAAAAGTATTGCGTTACGAATATGTGTATTAGGGGTCAAACCAAAAAAAAAGTAATTGTTTTTTTTTTGAGATTATATGATGCATTCCTTCGTTTTGATTTAAAAGCATTTTCACATGAAAATAATCTAAATTAGTCTATAAATAGGCACGAAATCTTTGACATCTAAAGTAAAACTTTTAACTACGAAACTTTCGTTTAGTAGATGGATTATGATATAAAAACAAGTGTTCAAAATCGGTCCATAAATAACCAAGAAATCGTAGTTCAATATTCCAGTAGGATTTGATACAAAATTCTCTTGAACCTTGAAATTTACGATGCCATATAAATGTCTATAAATTTTGTAAACCTCATTCGCTTATTCGATTATATATCATATTTATCTCAAGAGTCCTGTATAAATAAAGAAATAACATAATTTAGTAACCTTAAAAATGTGAAATAGTGACTAGATATCTCACGGTTTTATTTTGCGACAATCGAAGTACTTCAGTGAAAGCCTTAGTTTTACTATTCAAGCGAAATAAACGAAGTTAAGGAATGTATAAATGATAGGAAACTGCAGAAACCAAAAAAGTTGCATAAACATGTACTGTTAGTGGATCATCAAAAAAATGGGGTCCTATTAAATGAGTGTTGATTACTCCGATCCAGATATTTACAGAGAATCTTTGTTGCGAGCGATATTTTCGAATCGCATGTGGATTTTATTCGACCCATACGTGCCAATTTCGCGAATTATTTATTCCATCTCTGGTAAATTGTGCTTCATCGGTGAATAAAAATCTGTACAAAACATGTCGATGATTTGCAACCCACCTTGATGCTAGGCGGTGGATTTCATCTCCAGGATGTAACCGTTGAACTAATTGTATGTGGTACGGATGTAAGTTATTTTTTCGCAACACTCTACTCACTTTGGATTGGGAAACACCTAATTGTACTCCTACTTTTCTGGTACTTCTTTTTGGATTTAAGTCCACAGAATCCAGTATATTGTTTACTAAAACAGGATTCTGCATTTCGCTCTGATTTTGTTTTAGGAAAAGTACCTTTGATTTTCAAGAAATTAAAAATTGATCCGAACGTTTGATGATTGGGTATTCGGCGTTTAGGGAATCGCCTTTCATAATCCCTTGCGGCAAACCTACCATCACCATTGCAAAGGGATAAACAAAAATAATATCAGGGTATTCAGCATTTGAAAACTGATAAGGCATTTTTAAACAAAAAAGTTAAAACACCCTATGAATACCGAACGTAATTGACTTATTAATTATTAAAACACTAAACAAATTGAGATCTAATGTCAAACTAAACAAATAATTTCAACAACGATCATGTGAAATTATCATTTATTACCTATGAGAAATGACCAACTGACAATCAGAAAGTACATTACACATTTAAACATTCGTCAAGAAAAGTGTATTGAGGCAGATGGATTTTATTTTGAACATCTTTTATAATCGTAATGTTTATTAAATTGTTTTTTCTACAGTCGCCATATTCAAATGAAATCGTAAAGTCGACAAATGCCGAGGATTGTTACTTTACGCTCTAGCGCAAAAAAGGAATCTTTTTCGCTCGCTTATTTAATCAAACCACGCCCTCCGAATTAACTCAATTAGTGAATAATTTACAATTTATCAGTTTAAAAATTAAATAAAATTATATGAAAATTGTAAAAAATTTTGAAATATGGTCAAAAATGGTCAAAAATTGTCAAAAATTGTCAAAAATTGTCAAAAATTGTCAAAAATTGTCAAAAATTGTCAAAAATTGTCAAAAATTGTCAAAAATTGTCAAAAATTGTCAAAAATTGTCAAAAATTGTCAAAAATTGTCAAAAATTGTCAAAAATTGTCAAAAATTGTCAAAAATTGTCAAAAATTGTCAAAAATTGTCAAAAATTGTCAAAAATTGTCAAAAATTGTCAAAGATTGTCAAAAATTGTCAATTATTGTCAAAAACTGTTAAAAATGGACAATTTGTGTAAAAATGGCCAATAGTCAAAAATGGTCGATAATAGTCAAAAACTATCAAAAATGGTCAATAATTTTGTAAAATGGTCAATAATTTTGAAAAATGGGCAAAAAATTGTCAAAATGGCCAATAATTGTCAAAAACTATCAAAAATGGTCAAAAATGGACAATTATTGTTAAAAATTTTGGAAAATTTGGAAAAATATTTGATAATTGTCAAAAATCGTTGAAGTTTTTGAAATATGGTCAAAAATGGTCAATAATTGTCAAAAATGGTCAAAAACTATCAAAAATGGTTAAAAATTGTCAATTGTAAAAAATGGACAATTATTGTCAAAATTGGTCAATAATTGTCAAAATTGGTCGATAATTGTCAAAATGTTGAGAAATAGTTGATAATTGTCAAAAACTATCAAATATGGTCAATAATTTTGAAAAATGGTCAATAATTTTGAAAAATCGTTAAAATTTTAAAAAAATTGTCAAAAATGGCCAATAATTGTCAATTACTTTTTAAAACTGTCAAAAATGGACAATTATTGTCAAAATTGGTCAATAATTGTCAAAAATTGTTAAAATTTTGAAAAATTGTCAAAAATGGCCAATAATTGTCAAAAACCATCAAAAATGGTCAAAAATGGACAATTATTGTTAAAAATTGTCAAAATTTGGAAAAATATTTGATAATTATCAAAAATCGTTAAAGTTTTTGAAATATGGTCAAAAATGGTAAATAATTGTCAAAAATGGTCAAGAACTATCAAAAATGGTTAAAAATTGTCAATTGTCAAAAATGGACAATTATTGTCAAAATTGGTCAATAATGGTCAAAATTGGTCGATAATTGTTAAAATTTTGAGAAATGGTTGATAATTCTCAAAAACTATCAAAAATGGTCAATAATTTTGGAAAATGGTCAAAAATTTTGAAGAATTGTTAAAATTTTAGAAAAATTGTCAAAAACTATCAAAAATGGTTAAGAATTGTCAATTGCTTTTTAAAACTGTCAAAAATGGACAATTATCGTCAAAATTGGTCAATAATTGTCAAAAATTGTTAAAATTTTGAAAAATGTCGATAATTGTCGAAAACTATCAAAAATGGTCGATAATTTAGAAAAAATGTCAAAATTTCAGAAAAATTGTCAAAATTTTAGAAAAATTGTTAAAATTTTAGAAAAATTGTCAAAAACTATCAAAAATGGTTAAGAATTGTCAATTACTTTTTAAAACTGTCAAAAATGGACAATTATCGTCAAAATTGGTCAATAATTGTCAAAAATAGTCAAAAACTATCAAAAATGGTTAAAAATTGTCAATTTTTGTTAAAAACTGTTAAAAATGGACAATTATTGTCAAAAACTGTAAAAAATGGTTAAAAACTGTCAACATGTTGAAAAATGGTCAAAATTTATCAAAAATATGGAAAAATGGTCACTTATTTGAAAAACAGTCAAAATGGTCAATAATTGTCAAAATTTTGAAAAATAGTCAATAAATAATACGAGCAGTTTCCGAAAATCGATTTAAACACGTAATTCATAAAATCGATTTACTAAAATTCGATTAATATTACTATAAAAATCGATAACTAAAAATCGATTATAAGAAAATAATCGATTTATATAAAAATCGATTATTTTTTAACATCCCTAGTCAGTAGATCTTTTTAAGGTTAATCATGATGAATAGCGAAAATGACGATTATTCAAGAGCACTCATATTATAACCTAAGATAATATCAATAACTATTTTAATTATTAAAAGGGCGACTGTAGAAAAAATTATGTGTTTTTCGAGCGTAAAGTAAAATTGCCGCTTTCGAAAGATCGCCACATTCTTTCTCAAGCGGCAATCTGTTACTTTACGCTCTAAATACACAAATAACTATTTTACTTTGTTCCACATTGTTTCACATTAAGTTAAAACTGTTTTATTGTTAGGTTATTGTTATTTATTTTATTTTTTAATTTATGAATTTCCTGGGCTCGTTCATTTCATTCCGATCAAAATAATTAGACATGATTTTTCCCCAAACAAATAAGAAAAGCCTACTATTAAAAATAATTTTTATCTGTGTTTTCGCTGTTACGGGTGGAAAAAGTTACATACAGGATGAATTATTGAGATGAACCAGATATACCAGATTTTTAAATCCGGCCCTGTAAATCAACTCAAATTATGGTATTTACCATACTGGAGCACATTTTGTGTCGTTTTTGTTTATTTTAGAGATTTCTTTTTAATAACTAAACATTATTATACAGTAAGATATTTCATTATTGCCAATTTTCAATTTGACTCTAAAATGAATCTTTAATTGGAACTGTTAGGTAAGTGTAACAAAAAATTCAAATACCCAGGTCTAACTGTCTATTTATGCCCTCTGAAAAAATAATATCAGATCTTAGAAAAATCATATACAGTGTGAAGTGTTGAATATGAAGCAGTCTCACAAATTTTCACGAAGACGGTCCTGGACTCTTTTAATTCGGAAAATGTCAGTTAGTTGCCAGATACCAATACACACTTTCACCAAAAAATGAGACAAATCGACTTAATCATTGAAAAGATGATGACGAAACATTGTTTTGGGGAAGATCCATAATTCACCCTGTATATTAATAATCAGAGCAAGAAGACATTTTTCAATGGTCATTTGATAATCCCCTAACGTTCCTCTACTTATGGTAGAAGTATGTACAGTTCCTCGTAACTCACACTGTATAGTACATGCCCTGGTTTCCTTAAAAAAACTAGCCAATGACGAAACAGACATTTCTTGCTGTATATCAAACCTAAGGAGAATATTAGTTAAAAAGGATATTTGATATCAAACAACTAATAAACGGCTAATCATAATGAAATCTCAACGTTTGCGGGAATGGCGTCATATTTATCAAACAATATAGAGAACAATTGATGAAACATGGTTCGATACGCACACAAACAAAATGCCAAACGAAAGCTCCTTAAAATAAAGTCAAAAGGATAACAATGATACATGCAGATTCAGAAAATGGGTTTGTCCCGAACTGTCTGTTGCTTTCAACTAAAAACGTAGCAAATTCTTTTTCAGATTATCACGAGGACACTGACGCCCAACTATTTCAAGATTGGTTTGAACACCGACTCTAAAAAAATATACCATAGCACAAAGTGGTGTGATTATAATGGACAAAGTTATCATAATCGTCAGGTAAATTATATTCTTGGTTACAAAAGCAGATATTTATGATACTGCATTTCCTTTTCCGTAGTAGCAGAGTGCCTCATTATTTATTCAAAAGTACTAAAATATAGGGTGAGTCTTTCTTTTTTTCTATGTGGAATAAAATGATAAAGCAGGTCGGTTTTACCAAAATTAAATCGACACGTCCTGTATTGCCTCAAATACAATAGGGTCGTAAAATTCACAACAATGGTTGGGGATTCATTAATGTGATAGGTTTGTTCCAACTGGCATTTTTGAACCGTACTGGAATCGTTTCGAGAACTGTAGAGTGCGCAAACTCGAGTTTGGGATGGACACATCAACTTTATCACCCCTTCCAGAAGGTACAGTTTGTATACCGTCCCAATCAGTCCCAAGAATGATACTTTAATCAATTGGAACGTGAAAGAAATACAGCACTTGCGCGAACGATACCAAAAGCGGTTCTAACTAGGGATGCGCGATACTATCCGATATTCCAGTGTATCGATACTTTTACTTCCGATACTCGATATTTTGTATCAATATTATGCTTTTCGATACATTCCAAGTATCGATAAATTTGTAGTGTATCGATATACCTTGCGATACGGGATTTTTAGTGGTGGCGTTATCTATAGTGATGAGCGATATCGTGATTTTCTAATCACGTTGTGGAACGATATCGTGCTTTTTTTAACGAAACTAAAAATAAAAAACAAAAAATTCAGTTTTTTGCGTTTTTCGAGCTAATTTTGAGGTTATGTGGAAAAGTCACTGATGTAAAAGTTGTAGATTTTCTCAAGATCTACAACTTTTATAATCAACTTCTTATTCTAGAACCTCAACTTTGGACAAAAATCGCAATAATGTCTTTTTCCACTCCCCAAAAAAGTGTGTTTTACCGAAAAAACGTTATAACTCGAAAAATTTCCAATATTTCAATTTGAAATTTTTTTTCGTGGTTTGTGACTATCAAAGCTACCTTCTACTAAATTTTCATCAAAATCGAACATTTTTTAAGGAAACTAATAATAAAAAACAAAAAATTCAGTTTTTTGCGTTTTTCGAGCTAATTTTGAGGTTATGTGGAAAAGTCACTGATGTAAAAGTTGTAGATTTTCTCAAGATCTACAACTTTTATAATCAACTTCTTATTCTAGAACCTCAACTTTGGACGAAAATCGCAATAATGTCTTTTTCCACTCCCCAAAAAAGTGTGTTTTACCGAAAAAACGTTATAACTCGAAAAATTTCCAATATTTCAATTTGAAATTTTTTTTCGTGGTTTGTGACTATCAAAGCTACCTTCTACTAAATTTTCATCAAAATCGAACATTTTTTAAGGAAACTAATAATAAAAAACAAAAAATTCAGTTTTTTGCGTTTTTCGTGCTAATTTTGAGGTTATGTGGAAAAGTCACTGAAGTAAAAGTTGTAGATTTTCTCAAGATCTACATCTTTTATGATCAACTTTTTATTCTAGAAACTCAACTTTGGACGGAAATCGCAATAATGTCTTTTTCCGTAACGATACCTAATATCGATACTTTCTAGTGTATCGCGCAACCCTAGTTTTCTAACGCCAGTTGGAACGAAGCTGATAAGACGGTGGCCAGTCTCAGTTTAAGGGTTTTGCCGAGTAGGGATGGGTCTTACAGTTTTTTTATTCTGTTAAATAATTTTCTATTAGGATAAATTTATATATTCGATAAATTTATACATTTGGATTTTTTCTATTAGATAAAATTATAAAAGTACAGGCTGAAGTATGGTTGGTAGGTATTTAATAAATTACAAAGGAGAATCCTAAAGATCTAAAAGTTATATAAAATTCCAAAGATAATAATTATTTTAAAAAGTCACAAACAAATATTCTTTATTTTGCTTTATCCAAAAGAAGCAACATAACAGAATTGTGAAAAATTAAAAAGTGCAATGATTAAAATTATAAATAAAATTTGTTTTTATATACTTACAATAGATGTAGATTTTAATAATAATATGACTCATTGTAATATTTTAGAAATTGTTATGACATTTATATACAGATTGCGAAAATCCCTTTCTTACAATGCGACTTATACAAGTACGACAAGGAAAATATGAGGAAAACTACGTGAAAGAGAGAGAAGACTTGTTAGCCTAGCGATTAGTCTCCTCTACCAAAACAGTTGGGTGTGTATTCAGTCCCCTCCTATTTATTTTAACTGTTGTGTTGCCAAATGTACTTATCTGTAAAAATTATTCCTAATTTTTGTATATCGTTGTTTTAAAATTTTCAACGGCATTTCAAGCGGTAACAATGTTAAATACCAATAATTGTTAAATCGAAAGCAGTGTACGGATTTTATTTATTGCAGATTGTAATTTGTCCAAATTTTTTCTTGAACTCCATTATTTTATTCTTATTTGTGTTGAGATCACTTATTTTTCAAAAGTCAATAATATTACCAATCTCGATTTTCTCCCACTAAATACACCATTGTCCGGTGTTAAAAGTCAAATGCAAAATAATTTATTTATAACTTAGAAACTACCAAACATTCTAAACTGGCAACGCTGCAGCAGAGACTGACTTTCCCCACTCTGTGAGAAGGTTCACAGGTTCACTGTGGTTCAGTACTTTCCCAACATGGAAGGAGTGAGGTTGTTAATGAAATAAAAATATATACTCGTTATTACGTAACCTGTACATCTTAAAATTCATTTTTATCAACTTGATCGTTTCTGACCAAGCTGACAATTAATTTCTAACTACAATAGGATATTATTTTATAAAAAACTAAAGATCCATTCCATTAATAAATTGAATTGAAAAAATAAAATAAGTACTTATTCTAAACATAAAATATGAACTTCTTGAAAAAATTAAACTAAAAATCCGTTCTTAAGGTAAACATAATTTTAATGAATTAAGTGCTCAAATAAACCACGTTGCTGTGACAGGCAATAACCAAATCTGTCATAAAGATTTGATCTCATATCTCTAAGATTATTTGGCGTAATGCTGGCACAAGCGTGCTGTATTTTCACCCTCAATTCATTTAAATTATTAGCTCTTTCAAATTCATGTTGATAAATGCTACTTTTCAAAAATCCTCAAAGAAAAAAATCATTTGGAGCTAGTTCAGGTGACCTTGGAGGCCATTTAATTGTACCATTAGTACTAATAATTCTGTCGGGGAATGTAAACCTTAAAAATTCAATTACTATCCTTGAATTATGGACTGGACAACCATCTTGTTGAAACCAAATTCTGTTGAGATCAACATCGGGTATAAGGAGAACTGCAGGAATTACATGATTTTGTAATAAGTCTAAATATTTGGCGGAATTTAAGTTCCCCTCAATAAAAAAAGGACCTATAATGTCGTCACCTAAAATACCCGTCCAAACATTTAGCTTCTGCGGATACTGTGTTCGGATTGGGATGCTTAGATGTTTATTTTCCCGAGACCAATATCTTGTGACGGATGGATTGTGTTTTTGATGTAATGAAAAGGTTGACTCATCCGTAAATAAAATATTTTTTAAAAAGTTCTCGTCAGCATTTTGACGTTCCATCATTTCTTCACAGAAATCCATTGGTCTGATATTGTCTTCGGGAAAAATTTCCTGCGTTGTCTGAACCTTGTAACAATGGTACCCGTTCCGTTTTAAAATATTCTGTACAGTTCTCTTATCCATGTTGACCTCTTCAGCAATTTGTCTTGAAGAACATGGTTGTCCTGTTTCAACCGCTAAACAAACATTCAATTCTCTAGTTTGCCTTTCGTCGTTTATCGGACGTTCGATTGGATCTTCCGGCGCTTGGCATTTTCTACAGAATGAAACACATCCATATTTCTCGAAATTATTAACTATGCTCAAAATTGTTGTTCGTGAAGGAATTGGGCGATTTTCAAATGCCACAATAAACAAATTAACTATTGCATCAGCCGAATGACCTCCAAAATACCATTTTATAATTTGCACTTTTTCGCAGGTTTCGTATTTTAATGTGGGCATTGTAAAATGTTTTATTTTCAAATACAACGGCGTGCGCTACCAACGTGTGAAAGATTTGTAGCGAAAAGATCACATAAGTTTAAATGTGAGTTTTCTATGTAAAGGACACTGTTGCCGGATGAAAGTGTTCAATTTTACCTAATAGTGCATGAGCTCGAAAAAAAGTTAACGATAACGAGACAAAAATATCATTTGTACAAATTAATCCGAGCTTCTGGCAACAGCGGTTGAAATAGTGGGGCGATGAACACACGCCCAACTGTTTTGGTAGCGGGGACTGATCGCTGGGCTAACAAGTCTTCTCTCTCTTTCACGTAGTTTTGCTCATATTTTCCTTGTCGTACTTGTATAAGTCGCATTGTAAGAAAGGGATTTTCGCAATCTGTATATTTATATAGCAAAAGATAGCTGCCTAGGATTTCACAATTCAAGTACCTATCTACATTTATAGCTCTGGAATACTTTGTGACCGCATAATTGTCGAAACTTTCATTGTTTATCAGTACCAAGAATACATTTTCAGTAACGGATTATAGTAGGTATTTTGGCCCAATTGAATGGTCTCCGTAAAATCGGCTCTTAATACTGTAATAATTACTTACTAATAATATGATACATGCCCAACTTTTGCACTATTAAATAAACCCGCCAAATGATACCATTCAGGTCTTTACCGAAAAATGTAACGCCAATGGTTTATTGCCGCTTTACGGCTATCGACCCTTTCTTGTGCTCCTATGCAATAGGAAATCGAGAATAACATACATTTTGATGAAACATACAGAAGTCGGGATCTTTTAGAAGTACCGATTAAATGCTTCTAAAATCAATAAAGAATATACGTGCGATATGCTCGCAATTAAAAATGGACATACATCTGTGTTGCATTTTCCTCCTCTATGATGATTGCATATTCAGTCACCGTGAGCTGCCGTTTTCCAAGAAATCAGCTGTCACAATTAACAGAAGCTGCTCCACTCATTGCAAAAACTGTTTATAGTAGACGGACTTTGTGCAGATTTCTTTAGAGCTTGTTGATTCAGTGGTGGAATAATGGAAAATTCAATCTCAAACTAATTACATTTTGTTTATTTATTATTGAAATATCGAATCATATTTCTTGCATGGATAAAACGCTATTTCAAACACTTATTCAAAATAACTATTATCAAACTCTTTAAACCCTAACTCAATTGGAAAATTGTATGAATTAATTTTGAGGGAAAGATAACCTAATGACCCTTCATTAATCTGTCACCCTAAAACCCACGTAGATAAATGCCTAAAGCAGGAAAATGGATGCGATGTTAGCACACGATTTTAATCGCAATTGTGTCAAAATTCTTTCTATTTACACACAATGATTTGTTATAAATTCGACATTATATTATTAGTACATTTTTTTCAATTCAATCGTCTCTGTCATCATTAAAAAAACCCTCTTTTGACCTTCATTAGATACCGTCAATTTGGCAAACACGAAGCACACCCTTGATTCAGATAAACCACAGAAATTTTTAATGGCATTGTCATAATTTGCTGATCTAAGGGAAAAGTCCGCAAGGGCGACGAGCACGTGTCTTAGCTTCTGCAATTTATTTTGGACACACTTGATAACAATTCATTGGTGTTCGTATTTGCAGACAAAACAAGGCTGGATATTCGACCATATCTATATACCAGTGGTAGGACTGTAAATTATTTAATTAATTTTATTTTTTCATTACAATTTCCTGGTTGTAGGTGAATGTAGAGCAGCTTTATACAAAATATCTTGCTCAAATATAGCTTTCACTATACGTGCACCTCCTCTACAAGGTTTCGTTTTCCACGCCTTCAACCAATTTCTTCTTACTTTGCTCACTCTCTGACCAGGTTTTAAATAATCCATCAAAAATTAGGTGCACAATCCAACAACATCGCAATAACTTTGCATTTTGACTCATGGTTTCCTTCAAGGTGGCGCTTAGGATTACATTGGCAAAACTGCAAAGCGGCACAAAATCAGTAGAGCATCAAATTTTGACGAGGCGGATAATTTAAAATTCCTGGAGACGTTCATTTTACAATCGCTGATTTAAGTGAACCACGCCCACTTCCCTGGGTAGTTCTACCAAAAATTCGAGAATGCGGGTCCTGAAGATGGTCAAACTCTAAGGAGTTTTAGACTCGAACACAACTGGCAACGTTGGACGGTTATGCTGGCATACGTAACAAATACTCAATGAGGCGCGCTGAAAAAAAAGGAGATGGGAAAATAATTATTAGACTCAATCTTCCCCTTCTTGTAAAAATATCTAATACTTTGTAACCTAACCTATGTATGTATATATGTATATTGGGGTGACATTCATTGAGACCTAAAAGATCTATTGTGCACCCTTACTGCTACTTAGTTCCTGAGGAAAGTCTCAGAGACTAGTAGGTCCTTTAGTCCCATTTCCCGGAGGAATTTTAGGATATCTGCAGGCTTTAACTTAGGTAAATGTCCTTCTTCTATCCAGTAGTCTCCTAGGTGTTGTGCCCTAGGATTTTGAATTGCTGTACAATTCGCCAGTAATTGGATGGAGTTTTCTTCTTCCATGCCATATAATCTACATTCTTCTTCCTCCACTATTTTGAGCTTTTTCAGGTGCCCATTCAGGCGACAATGTCCCGTTAGGATCCCCGTTAAAACTCTTAGTGCAGTTTAACGTTGACTCATTGGATCTCAACAAGTTGTAGTCACCCAGAAGAATCTTTGATTTTCCAAGTCCTATTAGATCTTCCCAATGGTCAGATCTTCTCTTTTTTTCGCCTTTGCCTATTTCTTGCGCAAAAGGGTGCCTGCCCCCAAAAGGGTGTTTCAGCCCCTCTCTTTGCAAGTTCATCTGCTATTCCATTTCCTGCTATTCCAGAGTGTCCTGGAATCCATAGTAAGGTGGTTGAGTTTGCCTAGGCATTTCCACGCCATTTTGGAACTGATTGCACAAGAGCACAGTGCTTTAATGGCTGCTTGACTATCCGACATTATGATAATTCTTTACCTTCTATATCCTTTATCAATATTGAACAGGGTACACTTTCTTATGGCGTGAATTTCCGCTTGAAAAATACTTCGGGTTTTTCCCAAGCTTTCAGAGTGTTTGGGTTCCTGGCTCGTAAACTCCTATCCCAGTTCCTCCTATTGCTTTTAGGCCGTCTGTGTACCCTTGAATGGCATTCTTTCGAAGTCTAGTAATGGTATTTGGATCCCATTTCTTCTTGTTGCTTAATTGTGTAACGAATTTATTTGAAAAGTTATACTTTTGATGTCAAATGACATTTTCCATATCATTCATATTAATGGTTAGTTCCATTTGGTGGTAAATTCGAATACCATGAAGAATTAATTTACAAATAATAATTATAGCATTAGTTTGCACATTTCGTCAGTGGGTTACTTACCTAGGGTAGTGAGAAGGTTTGTGAATAATTACAGATGGTCTAATGTCCTCTACACCCTTATCTCCGGAAAATGAAAATCCAAAGCTACAGGAAGCGAATGCGGAATGAAAAGAAGTTGAAATATTATCAAAAAGGCACTTGTATGAAACGTGTAAGCCTCTTACAACGAAAGCTGTAATTAATGATAACAATAAATTTAGTCCAGATAAAATTTTTTGAGAAAAGGTTTTTATCAAAGAAATTAATTAAGAAGAAGGTCCTTTCATAATCTATATTTATTTTGTGTGTCAGTTGTGAAGTAAAATAATTCATGTTGACATTTTGTTGGATGATAGTAATTTGTTTGCTGATGAATGATTTGTCGTGTATAAAGCAGTGGCTGCGTAGCTTGGGCTAGTACCAGGAGCGATTTTCTATTGAACACCCTTCTAAATAAAAAAACAAATATTAAACGTGCTTACGTGGATTTATTTTGCTACTTTTTCTTGGAAAGAAATTCTGGTGGCTTTCATGAGGCCTCTCATTCGCAAAATCTCTAAAATAATTTCGTTTACAGAAAATGCATCATAGATTTTTGTAAGATTTGCAGCTATACCATGAAGCTCTTCTGTTCACGTGAACAGAATTTTAGGATGAACTGCACCAAATGTTATGAGAATATCATCCATTGCCCTGTAATTATTGTCTAGGTCTCCGTACAATCGACTATTTCTCCTGGCATACGTTTTCGGAATCTCCTCCTTCAATCGACATATCGGAGTTTTCACATTTTTTAGTTGCGTAGGAAATGGCTTTTTCCACTATTTGAATACGTTGGCTTCGAAGAAAAATTTGTATGATGCATTTTTCCAGCGATAGCCCAGATAGCCCAGTTTGTAAATACTTCTTCTAGGACTTCACAACAAAAAGGAAGATACCATGAAAACTGAAGTCTCACAAGGCTGGTAAGAATGTGGATGCTGCTTCCCTTGTATCGATTTTTTTTCTGCTGCTGCCGCTGGAATCACATATGTCTGCGAGTGATTGATTGATTGATAGACCACCAGTCAGAAGCTTCGAGTCCTCGGCATCTCAGACTTTATGCTTTTTGTGCTCTTGGTCTATATCTGCAGCGCTTCACATTCGAAGATAATGTGTGAGGCTGTTTATTCCTATCCCCTAGGTTCATCCCTATATATACTGTTTGCATGTGTTTTCTTAGGGTACACCACAGTTAGAGTGATATTACTCTAAACTATTCTCCAGTGGTTGAACAGCGTCGGGACGAGCACTCCACCTTGCCTCGAAAAAGCATTTAACCGATACACCTACACTTTTTATTAAAATTTCCCATCGATGTCTGGAAGACGAAAAGAACGTATAAACTGCTGTCCCGAAGTAACACTCCTTAAAGATGTACTCCACATAGATATGTATGTATATTGGGGTGACATTTCCATCTATTGTGTCCCCTTACTTTTACTCCTGAGGAAAGTTTCAGAGACTAGACCTATTTCCCGGAAACATTTTAGGATATCTGCAGGCTTAAACTTAAGTGTCCCTCTTCTATGCTTGTGTCCTAGGATTTTGAATTGCTGTACAATTCGCCAGTATGTGGATGGAGGTTTCTTCTTCCATGCCACAGAATCTACAATCTTCTTTCTCCACTATTTTTAGTTTTTCAGGTTCCCATTCAGGCGACAATGTCCCGTTAGGATCCCTGTTTAAACATTCAGTGCAGTTTTACTTTGACTTAGGCATTAATTTCATCTCAACAGGTTCAAGTCACCTAGAAGTATCTAAGCCCTACTAGATCTTTCCAATGGTCAGATCTTCTCTTTTTTTCGGCTTTTCCTATTTCTTCCAATATTACATTGGAGCTGATACCGCAAAAGGGTTCCGGCCCCCAAAGGGTGTTTCTTTCAGAGTGTTCGGTTCCTGGCCCGTACACTCCTATCCCAGTCCCTTCTATTGCTTTTGATCCATGTGTGTACCATTGAATGACGTTCCTTCCAAGTCTGGTAATGGTATTTGGACCATTCCTTCTTGTTGCTTAATTCCGTAACGAATTTCTTTGAAAAGTTATACTTTTTCATCATACCATCTTGTGGCATGTTTGTACGATGTCACAAAAGGTGTTTTCGAATTTTCCCGCTGTTATGACAATATCATTGGCGTATCCTTGGCAGGATACTCCGAGGTCAGTCAATCCACACAGGAGTTCGTCAACCATCACGCTCCACATTAATGGGGTCACTACTTCTCCCTCTGGTCATCCTCTGGTTGTACAGATGGAGACAATGTCTTTGCTTGTCCTCGTCTCTGCTACTCTAGTGGTCAGCACTTATGACATCCACATAGATAAACCGACATCTACATGCGCTTTAGGATTGTATCCTTTGATTTTTGCTTGTAAACTATCAAGAACTCCTGTCATGTCTGCTGCGTTATTATATGCTTGAGCCCGACATAAATGTACATCCAAATTATCACTCTCCAGCTTCGTAAGAATATTTTCAGAAAGTTTTCATCCATCTTCGTCGAGCAGATGAGTTGCACCAGTTTATATAATATTAACCGTAAAGTTACCATCACTATTTTATAAAACTGTAATTTATATAAGCTGAGCATAGTAATATTTCTGTAACTCTTATAAACCCTTTACAACACTTAAATGGAGCAATTTATAAGAGTTGCGAACACCTTTATTTAGTAACGTTATAAAACCTATAAGTCTATAACTAAAAGTAACAGAAATATTTCCGGTACCTTTATAAAACTTTCTATAAAACTTCTTCTAGAAAGAGGATGGAATGATATTTAGTTGTATTAGTGACTTGGTTACTCTTATAAACTTTTCCTATAGAGTTGTTGGTAACCTTACCATTACTAAATAATTTCTTTGTCAAGCTGTCATCTGTCACATTTCCAATATGTGTTTTCTCTTTTTAGCATACATTGGTTATTATAATTATGTTTCTTTTTGTTAATTCCACAATTTTTAATATCAGGCAGTATAGAAATTCATTTTTGTCTCCATGTTGGATGATGTGATATATTATGTGCGCTTTAATACTTGTCACATCATTTCCACACATAAGGTTAGACCAAAATTATATTGCCAATCATTTTTCACTGTAAATGTTAGCAAGGTACTTCTAAAAAGTTCATTGGCCTTTCAAATATGTATTATTAAAAAAATAATTATTAAATTTTAAAAAATAATTATTTTAATTTTTTAAAATTTGTTCATAAAACGGAATCAATCATATGTTCTTATAATATAGTGTAAAATAAGAGTCCAATCTGAAGTCAGTTTTCCAAAATTATGTTAAATATTTAATTTTTTATTCCTGTTTATATCTGCGTTTTAGAAAATTATCATGGCGGATACAACCAACACTCTTATAAAAATAAGTTACCACAAAATTACTGTCGGTAACACTATAAAACTTAAAGTAACACTATTGTATATCCATAACTGGTGATTCTATAAAACTTTAAAACTACTATAAATTCTTAAGTGTTAGTTGAGTGTCACAGCACACCACAAGTGATGGTTAGAGAACTATTGGTGGTAATATCGCTGTAGTATATCTCAAATCATTCATAAATATTTCATTTTTTTCTTTTAATTCTACATGTTCTGCATCAAGAATACGTTCTTGTTCTGCATCTTCAAATTCTGCCATTTCATTCTTTAGTCATCATTGTCATTAGCATTCTCATTATTTTCAGAAAACACTGATGAGTTTGCAGTGGTCTCAATTTCATTATCAAAACTTCTCTTTTCTGTGTCATTTGTTGATAAAGTGGAACTGGAAGATACCTGTCAATTAACGAAAGTGGTACTTTTTAATTTAACAGAAGATGCTGGCACTATTTGTGTTATTCTGGAGAAACGCCTAGAAACTTTCCGGCAAAATGTACTGCTGTTCTTGATTTTTTTTTTCAGCTATTCAATAGTTATATTCACAATTATAGAAGTAGTTAATAAAGTACGATTCAGACCACTCCTATTTTAGGTTAACTTTTTACTGAGAACGCAAAGAGAAAACATCAGTTACCGAAAGTTTCATAACATATTTATAAAAAAAAACTTGAGTATCTCAAGTTTTAAAAACGCAAACAACGATGCTATTATAAAATTCAGAAACCATTAGTTTTATTACAGAAGTAACGGCAAACCGTATATAAATTTGTTATAATATAAATTGAGGTAACGATTACTTCAAGTTTTATAACACAGTTATATAAATAGTTACAACACTTCTATAAATCTAGAACTTTCAGTAATGACATAAAACCCTAATAAACCTAATTTACTATAAGTGTTGCAATAAAACTTCAAAGCATTTCCCTATATAATTGTGTAACCTTTATAAATACTTTATAAAAATATCAGTCACGAAAATTGTTTATTGGGGTCCCCACCCTCCTTTTCGTATTAAGGGTAGCAAAAACAATTTTCTGAGACCAAATACAACTCATAACTTAATTAATTTAGCACTTATAACGCTTTTATGGCTACCATCGATTTGGAAGAAAATTTTATATTTATATACCTAATTCTAAATTATTATTTCCAAGCATTAGGGCCGAAACGATAATGATGGCAAAATAAGAAATTTATTCTACCTACCAATACCTTGTAACGATAGAAGACCTATCGTTACCTTGCAGAAATTTTCACAAATAGTTTTATTTTCACCCTTTCTCTCTGTCTCTGATATTACTTTTCCTTCAAAATGAGATGCAAACCAATTCTTTCGCATTTCGCTGCCTTCGTCTCACGCGGCTTTTCTTATAATGTCGCAAATAAAAAAAATATTTTGCTTTGTTAAGCAAACCGACCGTTTTTACCTCCAACGCCCGTTGTGAAATCCAACGTCATTTTATATCAAAAATACAGTTGAATGACTGGCTTTTGCCGGAATATACTCCAGTTATTTTAAGCTACTTCACGGCTCGAGCAACAAATTCCCAGGGACACTCATTTTTAACTTAAGCACAGACTTAGTTTCGAGTCCTTACAGCATCAGTAGCCTACCTGCAGATATCTCGTGGAAGTAGCTTATGAACAAATCTGGATGTTGAAGTTCTCTTCGCTTTTCATCTGTGTTCTGTCGATAACTGCAACAAACCTAACGAACCTGTGAAGAGGGGAATCGGTGGAGCAAGAACTGAATTATCAAATGTTAAAAAATTTGGTACGTAACGATGTAATATTTCTACATTTTTATTTGAACGAAAGTGCATGTATTTGAAGTTATCCCGCGGAAACCCAAAAGCAGCGCATTTAGACATGTGTTTGGATACTGAAAAGAAGCCAATATGGTCTTTATTGCCATTATGAATTAGAACTTTTCGTGTTTGAAGCGAAAATTGACCGTTTCCTAAGAGTGCGCATTTTGAAGCGTTCTAAGTGTGCGCACTGCGTACACTTAGACGACAGTTATTTAGTCTAAAACGATGCTGCATTTTATTGCCGAAAATTGATAGAAATCATTCACTTTCAGGTTCAAACTGTTAAAAGTTAATATGGCTCCATACACACGTAAAAGCAATCGACAACTGCGAATAAATCAAACAGAACCAGAAGAAATTAGGGACAAACTTGCCGCTGGCAGAAGTAAAAGGAGTCTTGCTAAGGAGTACGGTGTAAACGAATCCCTTTTGAGGAAGCGTTTAAAAGAAGGAACCATCCCAGAATCATTGGGACGATTTAAAGTAACATTTACTGCAGAAATGGAAGCTGACCTAGCTGAAAAAGTACGCAAATTAGATCAGTTATTCTATGGATTAAAGTATAAAGATCTTCAGAGCTTAGCTTTCAAATACGCCGAATCTTGCAAGTTAAATCACAGATTTAACAAAAGTACACAATTAGCTGGTAAAAAACGGCACAATTTAGCAATACGGCAGCCGGAGAAGGTGAGTGCTGCACAAGCAAGTGGATTCAATAAAGTTCAAGTCTCTAGATTTTATGATAATCTGACAGTCTACGAAAAGTACAAATTCACTGCAAAATCTGTCTTCAACATGGTCGAAACTGGTCTGCTGACCGTTCCGAATAAAATCCCCAAAACTGTGTCCATCAAAGGGAAAATAGTTTCTGGGGAGATAGGACAACTAGTAACAGCAGTATGTTGCTTTAGTGCTTCAGGGATTTATGTACCACCTGCTTTAATTTACCCTCGAAAACGGGAGAAAAGAGAACTTCTGTTTGGTGCACCAAATGATACCCTACTGTTAGTGTCGGACAGTGGTTTCATAAATGCTGATCTTTTTCTGAAGTGGCTGCAACATTTTAAGGAATCTATTAAATCATAAGTAAATAATCCTGTTCTCCTTCTACTAGATAATCATAGTTCGCACATCAGCCTCGCAGCCGAAAATTTTTGTAGAGAAAACGGAATACATTTGTTAAGCTTACCTCCCCACAGCAGCCATAAAATTCAACCACTGGACGTAGGCTTTTTTGGGCCGTTGAAGACAGCTTACAGTCAAGAGGCAGATAAGTGGCAAGTCTCTAATCCGGGCAAAGTGATAACGCAATTTCAAATCGCCGAACTTTTTGGCAGAGCCTACAGCAGAAAGCAGAGAAGAGTTTTTCTTCGACAGGCATTTGGCCCTATAATCCTGATGTTTTTACACAAGAAGATTTTGCGCCTGCTTCTGTAACTGATTTGCGCCCCCACGAGTTCAAATGAAATGTCCACACCCTTGCCTTCCAATAACATTGAAATCATCGTGGACGATCCAGAATTGCTGGCACTAATAAATAGTACCGCCGAAGAAATACCATCCTGTGATGAACCATTTCCGCTAATTCCTCAACATTCATCTCCAATACCAAGTACGACGGAAATTAAAACGGAAGTTGAAACGAAATCTCCGATTATTGGAAATGAGTCTGTAGCGGAGAATTCCGAAAGTGGCTCTCTCTACTATGTCCCACCCATTGAAACAGATGAAGATAAGATATGTGTATGGTCGTAAGTAGGTAATTGTTTTGATATTCAATCAATTTTTGTAGAGGATACCAGACGTGCAAGAAGAAGGCCGTGCTGCAGCCAGTTCATTAACAGAAGTTTCGGGTACTTCTGGTATCATTCCAGGCACTTCCTCAACAAAAGATTCTTCTGCAGCAGATTATTCAAATAGTTTGGATGAAATCTGTCCTTTTCCTGAATCAGCAGGTATAGATACAAAGCGGAAGAGAGTAGGAAAAAAATCTGAAATTATAAAAGGAACGCCTTTCAAGGATTCCTTGGTTGAACAAGAAACAACTAAACAAAGCCTAGAACACCAAAAAGCTGCGAGAGCTGCAAAACGGCAGATTAATGCATCCAAAGGCAACAAGAGGCAGAAAAAAACTGAAACTACTCAAAAAGCAACTGTTTCCAAAAAACACTGTGGGATTTGTCCAGTCTGCGATGAACCATATACAGACCCTCTGGAGTTAGACCTCATTGAATGCTCGACGTGTAAAAAGTGGTTCCATGAAGTTTGTACCGACTATGAGGGATTTGGCTTTTTTTATTGTGATAAATGCAAAAACACTAGTCTTTCTCAAAGTGTAACGAGTGCGCATTCTTAGATAATCTGCGCACTTTTAGATTAGCGCCGTGCGCATTCTTTCACCACTTATGTGCTAAGAGTGCGCATTTGAGTTTTGTTAGAATTTATTTTTTTGTTACTTCAACTTGAAATAAATGTTTATGTTTTGATTATTTTTTGCAAGATTGAAAGTTTATTTACATGATACATTTTGTTTCCCTTTTCCGAGGTGTACCGGTTTTTTTCTATAGCAGATTTCAAGTTAAGTGCGCAGTCTTAGGCATCTTTCCCCTATGTGTTATATACTTTGTCGTGAATTGTTGCCTATAATGTTATGAATTTTGGATACTTTCATAAAATTGATCCTTTTTTACCTCTAGATCCTTGTATTTATTTTATGATATTAATTTATTGTATTTATTGCGTTTTGGTGGTAAGTAGTTTTACCAATTCTTATAAAAGGTTTAATATACATAAATTTGAGATAGGTATGCTTCAAATTTTTTTTTCTTTAAAATGTGTAAAGCCCTCGATATTATTAAATATATATTGAAACATTTTGCCAATGACAAACATATTTTTCATAAGAATTTTAAAATTCGGATGGGTAACATAAATTTTACAAATTGTGAATGTGAACACAATGAAACCTTCAAAAAAAAGTAACAGTTGGCCACAATTTCCTAAAACAATCGATCCAAGTTTTAGGTGGTGATGACAAGAGGGTAATCTCTGAAAATGCTCCAGCTACTTTTAAGGGATGCAGAATTAAGTTAGTGGAAAAATTGAAAAGAAAGTAATGTATATTTAGTTTAATACAGTATATAAAGTTATAGGTTGCAGTTCGCAGAAATATCTACCCTTCAAATTGATGATTTCAGTATTTCATTAAAGGTTTGTGAAAAATTAGGTTTTTGTGTTGTTATTTGAACAAGAATTTTGGAAATTTTAAGCTTTATGGATACTGGATACTTCACTATAATAGTTTCAAAACACTTATGAACCTAAGGTCATATACAGCGTGAGACCAAAGATAGGAGACGGTAAATAATGCGAAAATGCGAGTTTTTTTATAAATCATCCTATATTTAAAAAATATAATGGACAAATTCCGTAATTTTTTGTCACTGGTTTTAGTCACTCTATGAAATTGTTGATATCAGGTAAACAAGCGAACATTACAGTTCAATCCGGCCCTGCGTTGCACCCGTATAATAGACACTGCGCTTCTCCTATCAGAGAGGATCCTTCTCGCTTAGACGGAAGATGTTGACCGCATCGCTTTACATCACTATATATAGATTGCGAAAATCCCTTTCTTACAATACGACCTATACAAGTACGACAAGGAAAATATGAGCAAACCTACGTGAAAGAGAGAGAAGAGTTGTTAGCCCAGCGATCAGTCCCCTCTACCAAAACAGTTGGGCGTGTGTTCATCGCCCCACTAATTCACCGCTGTTGCCAGAAGCTCAGATTAATTTAAACAAATGATATTTTTGTCTCGTTATCGTTAACTTTTTTTCGAGCAATGGCTAAAATAATATCCTATTGTAGTTAGAAATTAATTGTCAGCTTGGTCAGAAACGTTCAAGTTGACAAAAATGAATTTAAAGATGTACAGGTTACGTAATAACGAGTGTATTTTTTTATTTCTTTAACAACCTCACTCCTTCCATGTTGGGAAAGTACTGAACCACAGTGAACCTGTGAACCTACTCACAGAGTGAAGAAAGTCAGTCTCTGCTGCAGCATTGCCAGTTTAGAATGTTTGGTACTTCCTAAGTAATAAATAACTTATTTTGCATTTGACTTTTAACACCGGATAACGGTGTATTTAGTGGGAGAAAATCGAGATTGGTAATATTATTGACTTTTGAAAAATAAGTGAGATCAACACAAATAAGAATAAAATAATGGAGTTCAAGAAAAAATTTGGACAAATTACAATCTGCAATAAATAAAATCCGTACACTGCTTTCGATTTAACAATTATTGGTATTTAACATTGTTGCCGCTTGAAATGCCGTTGAAAATTTTAAAACAACGATAGACAAAAATTAATAATAATTTTTACAGATAAGTACATTTGGCAACACAACAGTTAAAATAAATAGGAGGGGACTGAATACACGCCCAACTGTTTTGGTAGAGGGGACTGATCGCTGGGCTAACAAGTCTTCTCTCTCTCTCATACGTAGTTTTGCTCATATTTTCCTTGTCGAACTTGTATAAGTCGCATTGTAAGAAAGGGATTTTCGCAATCTGTATGTATACTATCTTGCACAACTTTCAAACCGCTAGAGACTGAAAATAATGTTCAGAGCTTGACAGTGAAGTGTCTTATCCGCCTGTCTATAGATTATCTTCCGCTAAATCTATACGACTCATTAATGCATTCTAGTGCATAATATTCAAAAATTTTCATTGCATAAAATCCATTTTGAAAGGAAAATTTAAATTTTACCAAAGCTGATTGAATATTATATTATTCTGTCTGGTTCATTTCACTCTATTCCTTTTCCTAATTAACATTCAGGCTACGAAGTTTTTTAAATTTAAAAAATCTCTAACGAAAAGAAGGTGGATTATTATGTATAATGTATTACCAAGATTTTTCTTCATTTTTGATATTCTGAATAATACGGTATTAGGAAGTGTTGCTGGAATATTAAATTATAAATATCAAGCATGGTTAAATTTTTTTTTAAAGAGCTTGGAGACTTTATAAGGAGTCGAACTCCAATTATTCCCATTTCTGGTCATGGTAGAAGGCGCCAGTTTAAAACACGTACCATAAAATTTGACGGCAGAACAATAATAGCCAATCACAAAACTCGAGTTCATGATGTTTTATTGGTTATTGGTATTGGTATTGATATTGGTTAGTGGCTCCTTTGACAGTTCGCGGTTAATATGTGAGGTAAGTGAGGTTAGGAAATAGAACATTTTGTGGGTAAGAAATCCGTTTTTTGTCATCGTTTTCAAAAATATCGAAAATTGTGATAGATGATACATTTTTTCCATTTGTTGTACTTGTATGCTTTAATGTGGGTTCTCACCTTATTTATATTTTCATTTCCTATTTTTATCTAAATATCAAGTACATCCATATTTTTCTGTATAAAGAGAATATCAGTAATTTTCCAAATTAATTTCACAGCATATTACTTATCATCCATTACTGGTTTTTCTTGAAATCATTGTTCATCTTTTTTTTCCAGTTCTCTTAAATAGTACTTGTACAGAACAGAATGGTCATTCACGTCTTCGTTTTAAGTGAAAAAACAAACTGCTTAGATAGACGATTTTTGGGGACAGATTTTGTCAATTTTCCCGTATGAGTTCGTTTTCCATGTTAAAGAGTATCAGCGTCTCTGAAATTATCCAATATTTTGATGTCAGTTATGCGAATTGAAGGCTTGTTCCAACAACAATCGTAAACTGTCAGTTGCTGACAGTTTCTGATTGTTGTTGGAACAAACCTTGAATAGGTACGCAAAGCTAATCGATTTGCAGACGAAACCACGTGCAGGTTTTGTTACCTAGAGGAAGAAATTGCAGAACACATCCTATGCCAGCGCCACTGCCTGAATGTTGGTACTTGTACTAGGCGAAGAGAATCCACCATCAAGAAACTAAATGGAAGGTTGTATAATAATGTAATATAAATTCAAATAGCTTCAATTATAATATACCTGATAAAGTCGCAGTCACCTCATCAAATCTAATCAAATGTCATATATTTGATCATTTATTTTCAAAACCTTGATTATGCTATTTATTTCTGTAATTTCAAATTGATTAGGTTTCAAGGATTGTAAAATCACCTAAAGACATAACATCTCAACTAACCTAACCTAAAAACTACAGATTCAATCAAGTTCAATAATAAGAAAAGCACAGGAAAGGAAAGAGTATATTTCCTATCGTATCTAGAGAATACGCTATTTCCGTGCGAGGGTCATAGTTTCCCGGAAAATCTTGCATCTTGCAATCATTTTTCCGTGTGGCCGCACGAGAAAAGGCCATTGGAAAAGCCCGGTGCGCTGAATAGTCATGAAGAGATATTGTTTTCAGAGAGGTATAATGGAAAAGTAGATACAAGTAGAGTTAGGAAAGTATAGTGGAGATGGTATGTTATGAGATACTATACTTTTGGATAGAGTTATATTTGAATGTATAATGAAATTTTGTTGAAAAATGTGAAGCATTTAAATTAAAAAAACGACGTCTTTCATATTTTTTTAAAAAGGTTGTTTGCTTTAGAGTTTATTCATAAATGCGTCACCCTTGCAAAACCAATACAGGATGAACCATCCAAGATATATTAAAATATTATATATTTTTTCGATTTCTGTATCGGGCAGGTAGCTTCACCCCGTATCAGAACGAGTTTAGAGTCAAGAGATTAAAAATTATGTTATTGCGGTATTCAGTGCGTGGGCTGAGACTGAAATAAATGCCTTTTGAATAAATCTGAATTGTATAATTTGTAAGTAATTGATTGTTTCTCTTTTGGCTTATTTTATGCAAACAACGGAATATGCCGAATTCTTATTTCAATATTGAATATAAAAAGTTAAACTTATATTGAGCCACACATTCTTAACCTCATATTAAGTACGCTTATGGAATTTGGCTAATTGATTGATTTATTGCTCCGCAGGATTTGTGGATAATATAGAATTGTTCGTTAGAATTTATTCCATACGTTACGCACAGAATGTATGATATTCTCAATTCATAATTGCACATTTTTTGTAAATGCTTTTCTTTTTTACTTAAAAAACCTATTTTTTGAATTGTCTATCAAATAGGTTCTCTAAAATCATTTTGGATTTTCTATTTCAAATAATTTTCACCACCACAATACCCATACGAGGGTTTTCTTTTATATTTTGCATGAAGAGGTAGAAAAAAAACAGTAGATAACTTTTAAACACTATTCTTTTTCAAAGTATTCTCCACGAAGAGAAATGCATTTTTAAATCCTTTGGAACCAATTCTGGAAGCAGTTATTCCACTCGCTTGTTGGTACATTCAAAATAGAGTTTTTTGAAGGCGTTGACTGCATCTTCTGGAGACTGGAACTTTTGACTACGCAGTTCATTCGTAGTTTTCGTTAAAGTAAAAAGGTCGTTAGGACTTAGGTCGGGACTGTATGGAGGATGGTCCAACCACTCGATGTTTTCTTGCTTCAAAAACTCAATTCTTTTTCGAGCATTGTCTTGGTGTAGGATCATTCGTCTTTGTGGGTTGGTTTTTCGAAACTCAACAATTACTTCCGGCAAACGAATCGATATCTACCAATCAGCACAAACAGTTCTTTGATCTTGCAGAGGAATTGTTACTACACGTCCCGCTTTTGATACAAATATCGTCACCATCTTTCGAGAAGGATAACTTTCGTGGGTTTTGGTTCATCTTGGAACACCCAAACAGCCGACTGACGTTTATTTTCGGGTTCATGAGAGATGAATCCAGGATTCAACTCCACTGACAATACTCTATATAATTTTTAAGCTTCCTGCGTTAAACCGGTTTAGAGTTTTTTGACACCAATTGAGTCTAATTGCTTTCTGTTCTTCCGTCAACAGATGCGGTATCCAATGAGAAACTAATTTTTTTACAGATAACTCTTAAGGTAAAAATTGTCAAATTGTGGAATTTGAAATGTCCAGTGATGCTTCATTTCCACGATATATGACATGTCGATCTTCTTGGTTCAGCTTACGTCAGCATCGACGTTTTCCTGTGTGACTTCCGTTGTTGGTGGAACTGTTCTTGGATCGTCGCTAAGTTGAATCCTTCCACTTTTAAATTCTCCATACCAACGAGAAATTGTCGACTGATGTGGTGCTTCATTGCCGAAAACAGAAACCAACTGGGCAAGGCATTGTTGAGACAACTGTCTTCAAAAATTGTAAAAAGTAATTGCGCGAAAAAACGTTCTGAAACTTTGGCGTTTAGTTAACTAAACATGACAGTTAATTAATTGATATTTGTTGACAGGCACCAACTATGTTGTTATATGCAATACTTAAAAGACAACCCTCGTACAGGTAAAACTAATGAGACCATGAGAATAAACAAAAATGTAGCACAGCTATGAATATAATAATCAAACAATAGGAAGCGGGGAACAAAGGTTTACATCATACTTTGAAATAGATTGCAAATATCGAAAACTTATTCCAATAATTAAAATTTTCTGAATTACACTTGATAAGTTCCCAATAAGTACGTATTTAGAAATGGAATAGTTAAAATTATGCAGCGAAATGGAAACTGCATTAGCTTGAAGCTCTGTTTTACAAGGACAAATGAGTTGAAAACAATAAAAGGATCATAACCTAATTCGGATGTACAAAGTTTCTGTGGTTTAAGGAGACTGAACATTAGAACAAGTACATCAAAGTATTAATCAAACTAGAAGACCCTAAAGGAAGAGGTACATTCTTTAGCTAGTAACTTAATTAAAATACGACAAACATAATTCTTGACATAAATTTTGTACCGAAATGTAGAAATAGTAATTATGCGCCAAGGTAGAAAAGTGAGTTATTATTGTCGAGGTCCATTAAAGACCGAGAAGCGAAGCTTCGAGATGTTTAATGGATATTATATTAGTTTTTAAAACTAATAAAAATCTAATATGAATTTCAAAAGTTTCATAAAAATCAAATCATTCATGCTTCTGTCAAATGTAAAACACAAACGTCAGTTTATAATATTTTCATATTATGAGGGCCGTTCGGCAATGCTACTCCATTGACTCAGTACACTCCTCCCTTCTTTAAACCGTTCGGTTACAACAGAACAAGTAAAGGAGCAGTCTTTAAATCGTTCGTTTACTGTGGAGTGGTGTGAAAAGAGTTTGTACCACCTCGGCGAGGTGGGGTTTTAGGAGTGAATATGCGCATTTCGATTATCAGCCAAAAAATAAAATTCATACGCATTTTAGGTTACATAGTTTACAATTGCGAAGTAATAATTATTCATATTTTATAAATATTCTAAAATATAACCACAAAAATATTACACCGAATGACAATTGTTTGAGTTTGACGTTCGATAGATGTCCCTCGTTTGACAGTTTGAGAGTTCGGTAACAAATGATCCTTTTACTCTACGAGAAATCTGCTTCTGCTCCATTCCCATAATTCTCCATTTCGGAGTTAATTGCCGAACGGCCCTTTTTTGTATTTGCATGAGTTAACCTCACATTCTGTCAAATGGATTGAGATTTAGTTCTAATCAAGTAGGCTCTGTATTTTTTTACCTTGGTTAATAATGAACAACTTTACTACCTCAACAAAAGTCAATAAAGTTAGGTTTAGAGGCTAGTAGTGAAAAAAATAAATATAATGCTTCTGTACTTGTGTATGTAATGCATCTTCTTCCTAAACGACTAGACCGATTTTAATAAAATTTTACACAGGGAGGTTTTTTTGGTAGGTAAAAAATTATTGTAGCTCCAAAATACGAACCAATTAAATATTTTTTCTATATTTTTAGAAATAAGCCTAAATTTTGGATTTCTTGTGCTAATAAACTGTAAAATTCTCTAAATATCTTTGAGATGCCTTTCTTGAAATTATTATTACTTGAAAATCATAATGGCTATGAGTATAATTTGTACCAATCGATTGAAGAAGAATGGTCCCAAAGAGTAAATAATATTCAGTATCCTCGATTTCATAATTTACAAGGTTATTCTGGATTGAAGCTTAAAAATCTATTTTTATGATATACATTTGTAACATGTCTATCGATATGTTTCGATTTTATAGAATACATCCTTTTAATTACCGCTCGTCGTCTCATTAGCCACTTCCAATTATAGTTCTGTGATCCCAAATTCTTCAACCCTGACCATACAATACGCGCATTTAGTGCGCGTCATCAGTTGGGGTAGGTCAAGTGTAAGATCCTAACTTTGCAATCTCCTATTAAGATAAATAAATATTTGTAAACACCCTATTGTTAAGTGATTATTTATGAACCCACAATTCACGTAATATACCAATAATTATAACAAAGAATTAAATATTATTATAAATATTTATCATAGCTAAAAATAGATTTCTTGCAGTTACAGTATTAACACTTTTCAGTAATAAAATCAAAAAGTATTTTTTAAGACCCCAGCAGCCGGCATGTACCTACGACTATGTTGAAGCAAACTGCGAGGGTCGGACGAGGAGGGTCCGCTCAATATATCTATCTTTATTCAAGCAGTGTCTGTTACTTTTTATTCGCGCATATCTCAAGTGCCAACTTACACTGGGCGAGTAATACTATTATTATAACTACAAATTCCCTTACAACTAAATTAATATTCGATAATCTTCTTTCTTCTCTTCTTTTTTCATCTTTGTCTTCTTTTCTGTTCAGTTTTTTTAACCCCCTTCACTTTTAACTTTTATTAACTTATTTTCTTTGTTTGCCCATTTCCTCTCTTCTGTTCCAATATACATTATTCTGTATCCAATTTTGGTTGAGGTTCCTTTTTTATTCTCTTCATTCGCTCTATTTCTAATTATCTTCTGTATTTCTCTATCCTTTGGTGACATATCATCTTGAAGGAAAATCTTATGTCCTTGTTTCTTTCTTAATTTGCATAGCTGTCCTTTTGTTATCTGCATTGTTTAGTTTTATTAGACATGTTTTCTCTCCTAGTTTAACAGCCTCGTATTTTTTGATTTTTAATCCTAATTCTTGTTCAAAAAATTCTCCCATAGTATCTGCTAATTCTTTTCGATTTTTAGTAGGTACCGATCTTCATACCTTGTATTACTATTACGTCTTTTCTCATTTTCTAATCTATCCAGTCGGTCTTCCATCTCCTAGACTATTTTCCCCATTTGTAAATTATTATTATTTAGTTTTTCATTTTCGGTTTTCAGTTTTAATATTTCCTCCTTATATTCTTTCTGATCTATCCTCATGTGTTTTACTTCTTTCGATAGTTCATTTATAGATTCTCCCATTTTTTTTTCATCATTCCCATCAAAGATTCTATGTTTTCTTCTATTTTTCTATATGCTTTTTTAGGTCGATTCCAGTCGATTCTGCTTTTCTTGAACTCATCATCATGTGTCTTCCTCATCTTCCCAATCACTTTTTCTTTTCTTGGCAATTTCATCTTCACTCTCCATTTTTATTAAATCCGCTCCTGTCTTTCCTGTGGTCCCGATGTGTTGATTATCTGATCACTAATGTTTTTATTTTTCTTATCGGTTCTTATAATGGATTGATTTGTCTTTTTTATGTTTTATTCTCATAAATTTTGTACTGGTTGAACTATTTAGGTTTTCTTACTTGTTTTTAATCTTGTTTGTTGTTTCCTATTATCCAATTGCACTTTGACGTCTTACACACTAGATTATTCACTTTCTAAATTTTAATTACTCGTATTATCTCCAAAATTTGAGTTTTAATACGGAGTGCCAATATAAGCTACTTTTCACTCTCTTGCCAGAACCGTACTCCGTCACGCTTTTATACAACACACAATACTTTTGGTTATGCAACGCAATTAACAATGAAGCGTATATAGTGTTGCATAAATCATCGTCACGCTTTCCATGAGCTATATGTATACTGTGTATATATGTGTACTTTTTTTGTAAAAAAATCCATTTACGATGGGTTTACGATAAAATTTTTAAAAGGGATTCATTTATTAGTGTTTTTACTTCTGTCGGCAGTCCCATGACTGGACTATACGTTTTTCCCGTTCCACTTGTTTGTGAGCGTTTCTATCATAAGCTCAAGTGGAATGGATTATGAAGCGTTTTAAGCGTTCATGTAAACATTACAAATGGCGAGTTTCAAAAAAGTAAGTAGAAGTTTAAAGAGGTTAGGTTAGTCTAAGCACAAACTTAAATAACTGTCAGCTAACTTGATTTATATTTAAAAAATATACAATTTAATTGTTTCGAGTTTAAGTATAATCAATGAAAGCTGTTCATTCATCAAACTAGGTTATGTTATCAATAATTAAGGAAAAATGTATAAGTAGCTGTTGAATATAAACTAAAACTAATTTTATTTTACTTGTCTCTGCACGTTCAGCATCGGCTTCAGAAACGAAAGCTTTCACTGCAATTTCTTTTTCTGCATCATATGAAGTAATTTTTGGTTGTCGCCATCTTTGAGTTTTAAATATCATATTTCAAAAATTTCGCCGAAATATTCTTCTTAACTTCGACTCACCTCTTTAGATGGGTCGTTGTGAGCTTGGTGTGAGCTATGGAGGGTAGAAGGAAGGAGCACCATCTCAATGTATTAAAAAGTGTCCATCGAAAGGAAGCAAATTAAGATGGCGCCATAGTAGCAAGTGGAAGGATTTTAAAAACGGCGCCATGAATTATTAGAGTAAGATACAAACCTAAAAAAGGAAATACTACGTAAATAATTGAGATTTTAAATACTGCATATTTTTCAACTACACAAGTCACGAAAAATCCTAAATTTTTCAACCCAGCACACTTCACTCGGTTTATAACCCTAAATTCACATCATTTCCATTAGCTACACGAGCGCCATTTCGGTGAATCTTCGAATTATAATTTGCTGTTTACAGGTGGACACTTTTTCAACTTGTCACCCATACAAGATGGTGCTCCTTCCTTCTACCCTCCATAGTGTGAGCGAAAGTAATGACGTCATGGATGACGTTTTCGCCGCGACCACAACGACCGCGGTCGTCATGTGGAATGGCTAAAGGTCTGGCTAAAGGAGCATTTTGAACGTTGTGAGCGTTTAGTGGAACGCACCAATCGTGTTTTATTATTCGGTTTGAGGTTATATTAGAATTTAGTGTGAAGGTTGTCCGGTGACAGAAATTCGTCACGATGACGTACTTGGAAAATGTCAATATAAAGAAAATCTTACGAATGTCTTGTAATTACTCTTGAGCAGAAGACAATCGCTATTGCGTGTTGTTTCGTGTGTTTTCAGAAGTCACGTGATGGTAAAGATTCTACTGCATGTAACCGGTCGATCATTTTTCTAGTATTTTTTTTCAGAATTACCAAACAATTTCAGTGAAACAATTTAGTTTGAAAATTAATAGAGAAGCAAAACACGAACGTGTTATAAATTGTCCTGAATTAGCCGATGAATTACAGTTTTTTCAAAATTATAACTAAACCGAATCAGCAAAATAATCTAATTCGAGCATTTTTGAACATTCTTATAATACTGTGCAGGAGAAATTGAGACTACATAATGACCTTATTCTTTTTACACGTTTTCTGTTGTTCAGTAACTCAGACCAGTAACGTATCATGCTAGCTTTGAATAAGTTTTACAAATAAACGAAAATAAATTGTATAAGTACATTTTGTTATTCAAAAAAACAACTTAAAATGTAATAAAAATTATTAATTGCTAAGTGCTAAAATATGTAACTTTACGATGAGTATAAAATGTTTATGTGTGCCATATAATTTGTAATATTTTATGAAAGATGCATTGCATACTTGGACCTCTGAGAGAATAGTTTTGGAAACGCTGAACAGTTTTCATGGTTCAATCTGACCAAAACAAAAGCTGTTAATTGGGAAAACGCCGAAACGTCTGCTGAAATTATTAATAGCAGTCTTCTTGATGTACGCGATATGAAAATAAACAATGATCAGCTGGATAACGAAATTGTGCTTGCTAAGGAGTATTTTCAGTCAAATTGGGAACAGTGGAAGCAAGAAGAGACTACCAGGGATGTGAATATTTCATGGCTCAGGATGTTTGGTCACTTCAAGGAGAATCACATAGCAGCCCCCAATCTGATCAAGATTGCTGAGTATGCCTTCTGCTGGGTGCTAAAATAAGTGAAAACTATGTTACTTTACGATGAGTATAAAATGTTTATGTGTGCCATATAATTTATAATATTTTATGAAAGATGCATTGCATACTTGGACCTCTGGGAGAATAGTTTTGGAAACGCTGAACAGTTTTCATGGTTCAATCTGACCAAAACAAATGCTGTTAATTGGGAAAACGCCGAAACTTCTGCTGAAATTATTAATAGCAGTCTTCTTGATGTACGCGATATGAAAATAAACAATGATCAGCTGTTTAACGAAATTGTGCTTGCTAATGAGTATTTTCAGTCAAATTGGGAACAGTGGAAGCAAGAAGAGACTACCAGAGATGTGAATATTTCAAGTGAAGAAAAATGGCTCAGTATGTTTGGTCACTTCAAGGAGAATCACATAGCAGCCCCCAATCTGATGAGTATGCCTTCTGCTTACCTGGGACCTCAGCGCCAGTTGAGAAAGTGTTTTCTTTGATGAACAACGATGATAGGGGTTTGATGAAGGAATCTACGGTTAAACGCTTGATGACATGTAAAATTAATATCGGATTAGCTTGTGAGGATTTTCACAACAACAAGACTTTCTAAAAAAAGTCCTAGCCAATTAAAAGTCCTCTTTCAAAGTGTTTTCTTCTTACTTAAGCAATTTATAAATATTAACATGTTAAATTATGTTTAAATTTGTATGATTGTGTCATTTATTATTACCACTGGTTTAGGTTCCTAATTGATAACCATTTATTCATAGCCTTGAGAATAAACTACCCTCTAAAAACACGCAAGAGTGTGTATTCTTGATTACCCGCGACTCTTGTGTCCCGGTTGAACATGTTATATTTCATATTTCTAGAGTATTATATTTATTGGACAAGACCCATTAATATGTCACCTTACTTTATTTATTAGACAGGACCCATTAACAAACATGTCATTTGAAAGTTGAACCCAGTTTTGTTTATCTCAAAGTGATCTGGAATATGCAGTCGATGTATAACCGTGACGTGGAAGAGAATAAATTCAGTTAGTTGCATTATTATCGAGTTTTATTAAACTTTATCCTTTTTGAGTCTTACAAACATTTCAGAAAAAGATGGCAAGCCTACATATATAAACATTGCCAGAACAACTGTGAACTATACGCATGAATGAACATCTATGAGATTCGAAGATCTTTGAACAAAAATTATTGAAAGTCATATTACTGAAATTGATGTTTTTTTTTCAATTCTATATTAATATTTAAAAAAAACATTCATGATTTCACGGTCGACATCCATGCTGTCTTTAAAGATGTAGATCGTCGGCCACAGCACTAAACCTCACATCATTGAAAATAACGTTGAATTTCTAAAATAAACGAAGTCTATCAGCTGATGCCCGCTATTTTTAACTACTTAGCAGAAAATCCAAACATTTAGATGAGTCCACCACAAATTCCGCTTAATTCTGGCGATTTACATTAACGAATATTTTAATACATTTTTAAGCACCAAATCGAATCGTTTAATAGAACAAATCTTGAGTTGGAAGTTGAACGAAAATAGATTTTTACTCCTCTGAAGTTTATAAACTGTCACATAATCTTATAAACAAGTCTCCTTTTTTACCAATTAAACAATAGTGTATGTTAAAGAACTACAGGAACAACGAAGCTATTTTCGTTGATGAATGTTTTTGTTCTTCATTTCCGAAATATAAATAGCTATCCACGTAATTTATTGCTTTATAAACGTAATATATTACGTAACTTTAGCCGATTGGAATTGGTTAGATTATGCGGTTTTAGCGTTTAAACCATGTTTAAACCTTAATAGTGTCCTCGAGTAAAACTAGGTTCACCTTCAATTTCGGGCGGCATGATATTCGTCACAAATTTATTACGGGAACCGGTCAAGGTCTCAGGTGAATTTTGAGGATGTCTGAAATTCGCCACTCGGAAAGGATGGGCGAATATTAATTATTACGGCTAATTGACTATTTAGTATTTATTCTTTATTAAGTTTTGACAGGGCCCGTATTCTCGAATGTCAATCGCAAGCGACATTTCAAATTTGTCGCACAAAACATAAAACTGATGGAGAACTACGATGAAGAGACTATTGCTTTTCAACAAGAAATCTTACAAGAAGGGTTTGGAGTGTTTGGACGTACAGTAGGAACGGTGGAGCTTTTCCATCACGTGATCCAATCTACGATTTATGCAACACATATTTTCTACATTCTATCTTCTTCTATCAATATAAATCAAACATAACAACCTACGATCGATTGTCTTCTTCACAAGAGTTACTACAAGACATACGTAATAGTTTGTTTAAATTTGCCGTAGTAATCGTAAAAAGAGACAACGATATAATTGACGTAAGGTGAATAACTGATCGTACTAAAAGTTGAATTTGACACTACCGTATTTGAGGTTATGCGAGCTTAGTTTACTGTCTTGTTTTTAGCTAATTTTTAGATTGAAAGTGTAGTTATTGTTAGAATCAGTTCTTGTAAGAACTAATTTGACTTTTTATTCCATTTAACATTGGTAAGTATGAATATAATACATTAACACCTAAAATACCGTGAGACGGGAAACTGCTTATTTTACTACTTATTGGTGGTAAATAGTATTTAAAATTCTCTACAATTTGTAAATCTCTGTAGAATTTTCAAATTTGCATGAATAAAGTGTCTGATTGTACTTGTAACGGTATATTAACCAACAGTTATTTTCAGAAAATGGCTTAATTCACGAGCACAGGAGTTCGTTATAAACTTGATTGAATATTTTGAGATGGAAAAAAACAACGGCGTATTATACTAAAGTTAACACCTATTTAAGGACATTTCTATTCAATATTATATTTCAGAGAGTGGCAACTGCATTGAAAATATCTGTGAAAACGGTAAAAAAAGTAAGGAAAATATTCCAACTTTCCCAACGTCACTCAGTCAAACACCTCGATTAAAACTAAAAACAGAGGATTTACCCGAGGGAACCAAAATGGCAGTACGGAATACCTTATATAATATGTATGAACAAAGTAAGTAAACAAACATGTGAAACAATAATACAACACCTTCCCATGTTCTTAAGCCTTACATTACAGTCAGCTTACACTTTAAATAAAAAAGAATTGAGATCATAGTACCTTAATAATTAAGATTACACATCATAGTGCATGTAGTATTATCCATACAGTGAGATTTTTCACCAGCAGCTTATAGTGTGGTATATGAAAATCTTAGAAAACTAGTAGGCAATTTAACGTAAGTTCGATTATAGAGGTTATGAGTAATGAAAGTTTTAGAATACAGAAAGTTGTGCATATTTTTAATAGGAATGTGATAAATTATAGCTTCTACATGTGCTGATTTCTAAGTTGAGTACTGTCCGTAAATGTTTACCAATTTGTTCAGTCTGAGAGTAGATTGTGTTTTTCACAATTTAGTTTTCTAATTTGAATTTTTTGATGTCACAAATAGGGGGTTGTTCTATACATTATTTGGTACAAATAATGAAAAAACCTTAATATCAAAAATTTGTGTTCAAATTTAGAATGAAGCAAATGTAAAGAAATCTTTTGTATTGTATGAGATAATGATAATTTCAAACTTTTTTATTTTTTTAGGGAATTATGTGTTAATAAATACTGGTGAGGACAGCTTAGATTCCGAAATGGATGAACTATAAAGCAAGATTTGTCATATATGAATAATATATAACCCTTGTACTCATTGCTGTAAACATGTGTTTCAGAAGCAATGAATCATTATTATTTTTGAAGTTCTCTTTCACTTATTTGTTAATAACTGCTGATGTAAAGGACCAGGCACTAATTAGATATATAGGGCTTTGGATTCCAGTTAGAACTTTTCTGAAATTCGTCTGTGTTTTTCCGTTTCTAGTACCTAAATGTGTTTAAATTTTATTTTTGGTGTCTGTTGCGGATATTTCTGTTTTTTACTTTTAATATGACAGGGATTCCATTTGATGTGTTGCCCTGATGATGGTAATATATTTATCGAAACGTCAACCTTCAAGCAGTGTGGGAATCTTTTATTTACAATCTATAGCCCATCCAAAAAAAATTGTTATAATATAATCAGTTTAGAAAGTGTCATTTTAAAAGTTTTAGAGGTCAGTAGACTAAACATTACGTCAGTTTCATGAACTATATAAATTGTATGTACTCATATAAAATCCAAGACATCGTATAAAAAATCAGCTCTCCACTAATAAGCCAGCATGGTTAATATTAATTTTGGATTTTGTAACCTATTCACCCAGTATATCGATAGTTTTCATAAATATGTCGATGTTAACCATATAAATAAAATAAATACATTTAAAAATGTTAAATTTTTTGTTTAATTGCCAATTCGTAAAAGGGCGACCTTTGGAATATTAGTCATAACGATTATTCCTATTGAGTTGACAGAAGTTTGGATTTAATTCATATGAATATTGTTGCTGACGTAACAGTCACGTGATGGAAAAGCTTCACCGTTTCTACTGTAGAAGTTATACATTTCAAAAGGCATTTAATATATCTGAGAAAATGTTTAGAAGACATTTTTGATTTGATGAAATTTATATTCCACAAGGAACATACAGAAGATAATATTGTTTCACCTTGAAATATAATCTGGAAATCCAATCAATTTTTGAGTTTTGGTATTTTATTTCCGAGTTTTAAATCATAACAAAACTTGAAAATGCTTTAAACTATTTAGTAATAGACAACTTTTCGGCATCTCTTATAAAGTAAATCACCTACTATTGCTATATTTTACCTTTTCTTTTTCATAATAAATCTGTTTCTATTTAGTGTTAAATTCCATGTAATTCCGAACGCAGATATTTTTGGGTTTTGCTTTTTATATCGTGTTTTTGTTTAACATTTTATTATTAAACGTGCTACACATTATACGATTGATCGTACTACAGGTTGTACAACACCATGTTGACTCGACCGTTGGAATGACAGATCGGAGTCGCTATTTGCCCACAAACCTAATCTACTGCATGGAGTTCGTCGTATAGCAAATCGTTTTGCGATGGCGTCGAGTTTGTCAAAAAGGGCAGTAGAAACACCCAAAAACAGAAGAAAATTTTGCAGAAATTGGTTACAACAATGGCAACTGTACTCTCATATGAACTTAAGAATTACTTAGGAATGGGCGAAGATTCGTTTAACTTACTGTTGAAAGTGGTGCGCCCTACACTCCAAAAACAAAACACAATGTTTAGAGACGCGATAAACGCTGAAGATTAATTGTTACACTAAGATATTTGGCAACTGGAAATTCTTATGAAGACCTTAAATTTTACCAAATATCACCTCAATCCATTGGTCAAATAGTTCCTGAAAGTCGTACTACAACGCCACTTACTATCCAACAGTTGTTCCAACGGTCGAGTCCAACATGTTGTTGAACAACCTGTAGTACGATCAATCGTATAATGTGTGGAACGTTTTACTGAGCTGTGGTTCTACTCAGTTTTTATCACAAACCTGTCATTGCTTTTCAGTTAATAAAACACTGATGGTACTTGCGTTAGAAGAAGAGTGAGTACTTCCCTATATTGGTGGAATTAGAGCACTATTGGTAAATTTAATAGAATAAATTATTTTATTTAACTCTACCGTTTGATCATTGCCAACGTCACCAAACTTATTAGTACACATCTTATTGTCATCACATTTTTAACCTTCTTCGAAAAGCACTGCTTCTCTCAGTTTCACTCCATTGCCTCATACTAGATATCTCAATACGTTTGTTATTTCTTACTTATAGGTACAAAAAGTAGAGCTTTATTGAGACTATAAAGTGACGAGACCAATAGAGCTCAGTCCGCGTTACAGCTGTCGCGATAATAGCAAAGTTCATCATGGTTCCTAAGTTTTACTGAATATAAAGAATTCTAGTGGAATAAAGTTATTTTATTTTACTTTTACAACAAAGTACCACTTGATCTCAATCTCAACAAGATAACAAATAAAAATATCGCCGCGTCCCGGATTCGAACCGTACGCCTACAATTCTTCATTTTCGCAGCCAGACCTCTATACAGATATACAGACATAATAATTATAATTAATTAATAAAATATACATTCCTTCCTAAATTGGAGAAATGAGAAAAAATAAATTCATTTATAAACAGGTAATTAAAAGACTATTCTACTCGCATATAATGCCTGCGGCTCGCGACATAAACGCATCATCGTGAATAATAGCCATCATTATATGCTTGTTGAATAAAGTACTATTATCCAAGATTAATTAATTTTTTGTTCAATATACATAAGTTTACTGTGTCACTAGTGAATAATGATTTTATCACTGGTCATTATTAAACTACCACAGCTTCTAAGTATCTCAATAAAATAACTCAAAAATTGAGACAGATAGTGAAAATGGGATGTCCAGTACACCTTCACATACTTCAGATATACGAGAAGCCTCAAAAATTGCCAGTTTAAATGTATTACAAAACTATAAAAATATAAAATAACTGGTTAGAATTAAGAACTTTCATAATTAACCTCGAATATTAGAAGAAGAAATTAAAAAATATGTCGTCAATCCATTCATTCCCTTCGTTTATGATTTTATAACTAAAATAATTGACGCTCTTTCACTGAACCATGAAAAATATTTTTATGTTAAAAGTCTTTCTATCCTCGATAAATATTCGCTACATATCCTATACTCAGAGCTGGGAGTAACGAAACGAGAGTATATCGTTATTTCGTTATAGTAACGCGTTACCTTTATTGGTCAATGTATAAATCTATATAATTTAAGAAGAAATATTTGCCAACTATTTGTATAATAGGAATTTTTGTAGGGATGTGGCAATAATACCAGAATGTACTCTTTTAAGAATTTATTTCCGAGCTTTCGAATAACTATCTATTCATTTTCAAGGACTAAAAAATGTATAAGGTCAAATAAATTATACAGCAGATACTTAAAATTAAATAATACTTACATATCTAAGTGAGATTATAGGTAAAATATTTTAAAAAATGTAATAAATTTGAACATTTGTTTATCTTCTTCTTCTTCTTTTCTAGATCCTTTTGCCCTTTCATGCGTCGGATGTGGATTCCATGTCCTGTACCCATTTCTTCCATGTATTTCTGTCTCTTGCAAGGTTTTTCATTTCATTTCCTCTTTCTAAACCCATCTCTTATATTTGGTCTAACCATTTCCTTCTAGGCCTACCCCTTTGTTTTTTGACCGGTTTCCCAATCTCCATTATTTTCTTAGTTAACCTATTTGGTTCCATTCTTACCATACCATACCATACCAGCTAAGTTGTCTCTTCTTTATTTTACCAGTTATCAGTTCCTGTTTAGTTGTCTCTCTAATGACGTCATTTCTAATCCTATCCCATTTAGTTTTCCCTGCAATTCTTCTTAGATGTTTCAATTCTATGGCGTTTATTATAGTTTCGTCCTTTTTTCGCATAGTCCAATTTTCACTTGCATATAATATTGTAGGAACTGTTATCATATTATGAATTTTCATTTTCACTTCCAAGTCTATATCTTTATGTCCAAGAATTGTTTTATTTAGAGAGTAGTATATTTTTGTTGATTTATTTGCTCTGTTTGTTATTTATGCATCTATTTTTCCATCTTCTGTTACTATACTTCCCAAATATTCAAATGTTGTTACTTTTCCTAGCGTCTGGTTTTTGCATTTAATCTCTTTATTATTTTGATTACCTAGTTGTTTTTCATTTATTATCATCACTTTTGTTTTATTTATGTTCACCTCCATCTTCATGTTCTCTATTTCTTTAGTCCAAATATTCACTAGTTTTTGTATTTTGTTCTTTGTATTCGCTACTAAGACCACATCATCTGCATAGAGTAGACTACTTATTTTTACCGGTTCTAAATTTCTGTGTCCCATTATAGTATTCAGCTGCTCATATTTTTCTTTAGTTCGTTTCACAATCTTATCCATGATTATTATCAACAGTAATGGGCTTAAACTGTCTCCTTGTTTTATTCCCTTATACATTTTAAATTCTTCTGACCTTTGCCCTGCAATTTGTACCTGGCTCTAACTGTCTCGTATACACTTTTAATTATATTTATTAAGGTGGGTGGAACTTCCAATTCCTCCAGGGTTCTACATACTTCCCTTCTATCTACTGTATCAAAGGCTGCTTTTAGATCTATAAATGTAAGGTACATTTCTTCTCCCTCTTCTATTTTTCTTTCGATTATATTCCTCGGTATATAAATATTATCATTTGTTTGTCTTCCAGGTCTAAAAGCTCCCTGTTCTTCTCCTAATTTTGGTTCTACATATAGTCTTAATCTTTTTTCTATTATTTTTGTGTATACTTTATAGCTAGTTTGGGCCAAACACATTGCTCTGTAATTTGTTTATAAAAACTCAAAAAACAATATAAAATTTAAAATATATTTGATTGATGTATGAATTTAATTCAATTGTTTAAAAATTCTCCATAGATCCCATATTTCACCAAAAAAAATATAATAATTCTTTACAAACTATTTCTTGACAACTCTTATCCACCATATCATTTGAAACAGATTTTCTACAACACTTCTGACATACAAATGACATAATTCATAACATGACAAAGAACACAAAATTTAATGATATCAGTTCTATAAATAATACCATTCCATTTTATGTATCTTTACCATATATCAAAACAATTACTCCTAAACTTTCCGGAACATAATATAAAAATTACAAATAAACAACATCTTACAATCCATTCGCTTTTCAGTAAAATCAAAGATAAAACTCCTAATAATAAACTACTTAACATAGTTTATGAAATTCCTCGCAAAAATCGTTATCCCTACTAATATTATAAATGTGAATGTAACTTTATTTGTTACGCTTTCACGCCAAAACTACTCAACCGATTATCATGAAACTTTGTACACATATTCTTTTTATTAAAAAAAAAAATATTTTTTACGGGAGGTAAAAAAATTTATTTTGGCAGATACGATTGCTCATCATCAAAAAATTTGATAATCTAGCAACTTTAAGGCCATCTACATGTGACAGATGACACACGTGATAAATAACAAGTGACAGGTGTCACATGCGACAGGTGGCAAGTAACATATGATACATGTGACAGATGACACACGTGATAAGTGACACACGTGACAGGTGGCAAGTGGCGTGGCAAGTGACAGATGACAGGTGGAAAGTGACAGGTGTCAGGGGAAGCTCGGCGACTGTTAGAAAATGATAATCATTAGGACGAAACTATGGAGGAAGCCGTACAATGCCGATTACCAGATAAAATCAGAGAACTTTACGCATCGCTTTTATCTTCTTGTGGTCTTTCTAATCCTCTAACTCTTTGGGATAAGTACAAAGAATACATGGCAAAAGATATTTTACATCAACTGCAGCAAGTGCATACAGATATGACTTTCAATGAACATATCTACAACAAAACTCTAATTATAATCGAAAATGAAGTTTTTTCAATGGTCGGAAAAAGCTAGATGATTTTGGAATGCCAAGTTCTCGACGGATATGATTTTAATAATGAAATTGCTCGAGAGTTAGACTATGATTTTAGAGCACTGCAGCATCAGGTGGCAGAATTAGTTCCTCAATTACTTCCAGAGCCAAATCATGTCTTCCATCAAGTTTTACGTAGAATAGAATCCGGCAACGGTGCACTCTTCTTTCTCGATGCACCTGAAGGAACCGGAAAAACGTTTTTGCTTAACTTATTATTAATGTCCGTCAGAAAAGACCAAAAAATAGCAGTCGCTGTAGCTTCATCCGGTATTGCCGCGACACTATTAAACGGCGGCCGTACGGCATATTCAGTTTTAAAATTACCGTTGAATCTTGCACAGGAAGATTTTCCTATTTGTAATTTCAATAAAAATAGCTCGCGAGGTAGGATGCTGCGAGAGTGAAAGCTTTTAGTGTGGAATGAAAGTACAATGTCCCACAAGAGGGCTATAGAGGCTTTAAACCGGACTCTTCAGGTCGAAACGAAACAGTACAGATATAATGGGGGGAATGGTAGTTTTATTGGCTGGTGATTTCCGACAAACTCTCCCACTCATTCATAGGGGAACACCAGCAGATGAAATTCAAGCATGCATTAAATCATCAAGCTTTTGGTCAAAACTTGAAAAATTCAGTTTGAAAACAAATATGAGAGTGCATCTTCATAATGACGTGGATTCGGGACTTTATGCAGAAATGTTGTTGAAAATTGGTGATGGTTGTTTAGACGTTGACGATGATGGTAATATTTCACTTTTAAGAGAATTTTGTAATTTAGTAGAAAATGATATGCGTTGCTCATGGAATTGCACCAAAATTTGAGTAGTGATCAGTGATTGTGCGCAAGAGCAATATTGGCACCAAAAAAAGTGGTTAATAGAATTAATACCGACATTCTAAAAGAGGTGCAAGGAGAAATGAAGAAATATTTGTCAATGGATACAATCATGGATACGGAACTAAGTGAATTTACTGTTTGGACCCTTACTTTGTGGAATCTACTCATATTACTTTTTTAAATGAAACTAAGTGTTTCTAAATAATTCCACTATATAAATGAATAAATTATGAAAACTCTAAGATATGATCATTATTAAGGTAGATGCTATTCTACCTTGTGCTGGTGAGGCGCAAAAACGCCGAAACCGGTCTGCAAGTGATGTTATTCCTTCTAATCGCAAACCAGAATGTTTGGTTCTATCTTAACAGATATACCAACCCCGTTTACTTTAGAAGTGTAATTCAATGTCTGTCGGGGCATATAGCCCGAGAAATAGTTGTTGCTTCTTAGTGGACGGTCTGCTCTTTGGACATTTATTTTTCTAATTCTGTAAAGCGTTTAATAGTATTGAACTATTATTTTTTGACTCTTCATTTTATCTTTTTAAATTATTAGAATCCAAAATTATTTATTTTTGTTGTAGTGAAATATATTTTAACGTCTGTTGTAGTAAATTATTTCAATAAAAACATGTTTTCAGTTTTTAAAACTTCATTGTATGTAGTAATTTTTAAATACTGATGTTCCCAGTCAAGGAATAAAATACAGTTATTACATTGATTCAGTTCTTTTGGAATGTAATGACCTTTGATAGTTATTAATGGGTTCGTAAAAGCTAGTAAGAAATACATTGGTCAGTCAAAAAGGTCTCTTACTAATAGAATAACAACCCATCAAAGTGACAGCAAACTTCACCCAGAGAAATGTGCACTAGCTGAACACGTATTTTCTGAAGGTCACACCTGAATTATGAACATGCCAAAATTTTATTGACAGAAATTAATTATAAAAAACGGATCTTTTTAGAAACAGTTTATATAGCTCAAGAAGATCGACGCATTAACAAAAAAACTGATCTAAATAATCTGAGTATAATAAGCGAGAAAGCTTCATTCAACTTACTTTTGACGTCAGAAACTATTAAATTTATTGTACACCTTTTTGTTATACGCCGTATATAATTATTTTGAATTGTGACCAAATTAATATGCTTAGGGTTGTTGGATTTTGTCACCGGCTCCCGTTCAGCAACAGCAACATAGAACGAACCTACATTTAACAATGTAACCTTGATTTTCCCTTTCTCATTTTATTAAATCTAAAAGGGTAAAGTGTACTCCCAACTTTTCATTAGTTTATTGCCAAAAGTTACGCGTTACTGCAAATTTAGAGTTAATTTTCAGTAACGCATTACTCTAAAAGTAACGAAGTTACAATAACGTGTTACTTTCGGAAAGTAGCGCATAATTCGTTACTTTTTAAAAAAAGTACTTTTTAAAAAAAGTAACGGTAACGAATATGTGACGCGTTACTTAAAAGCAAATATAACCATAAAGTAACGCGTTACTTTTTTTTAGTAACGATCCCAGCTCTGCCTATACTACACCGGTAATGTATTTTTCAACACGAGTCATTAACTTTTCTCTTATTTTCTGTTTCTTATAATATACACGGTTGAATTAAAAATTGATAAAAGCTCAGTTTAATGCCAAAGATTAATTCGCGTCTGATTGAATTTGATACGTATATCGACATAAATATTATTCATTAATTTAATTAACTAAAATAACAGTTTTTATAAAAAGTATTTGTTTTATTTTCTCTAAATTATAATAATAGTAATTGATTGCTCACTAAAGATTAGTAGCAAAATTTTTTATATGCAAGTAGTTTAATTGCAAATTTCTTCCAGCTATACTATTTTGAAATTTGTGTATTTTATTCAAACTTGTAAGCATAAAATTTTTTGAATAATCATATTTTTTAAATACTTATGCATATATAAAATAGCATATGGTATATAAATTCAAATTTACTTACTTTCAATATTTCAAAAACTCCTTCTGACCATGCAAGAAATAGATGCAAAAATCACACGGCCACGTTATTTCCAAGACGATTGGCAAGTCTCAGATACGCGTAGAGTTGAAATACATCTCCGTTACTGACGCGAAAAGCGGCGTCGAGACGTTGGGAAACGACGCGACCGGCGTTAAAATTTTGACGCAAGCGTGAGTTGGTCAGGTACATTCGGATATACTCCAACAAAAGGTGACTTTTTATAATTATTACATGGTTAATGAGATGCGGTTGAACGGTTATAGAATAGTTGAATTAACAAAATTACCAGTCACAACTTCGATGACCTAGAAGTTTTGAAATCTTGTAATTTTTTTTTATTCGGTTATTTAACGTCGGTCTATTTCTGCAACTGAGGCTAATCACCGACGCCGGGAGCACTCTACCCCTAACCGGAAATTTTGCCGAATCCCCTAGTGTTCCAACCAGTGGTAGGGATCTTTATCGAGCCCAACATCCATGGACTCGGGACCTCGGTTTTACGTCTCATCCGAAAGACGGCATATCTACATTATACCTCGTGCTCATTGGTATAATGCCTGCGAGCTGTGATATGCTACTCTCCCTAGAAGTCGAAGGTGCACCCTAGTAGTCGAAGGTTTACCCTAGTAGTCGATGGTGCACCCTAGTAGTCTAAAGTGTTTCGCTGCAGGCTACAACGATGTTTCCCCAGTGGTCACCCATCCAAGTACTAACCTCGCTCGACTCTGCTTGGCTGTAATTATCGCATCAGAGGCGTTCCACTACAGAGCTGGGTGTAAATTATTAATATGATTGAAAAATATATCTAATTGTCGTACACTACCTACAAAACAAGGTAATGTGTTATCTACATACCTATACCAAAATAAAATATTCAAATATTTTTCTTCCTGAACTGTCCATAAAAATGTTTGCCAAAATTGGTGATATATGGCTTCCCATTGGTAAACCTTCATTTTGAATATATACTTTATTGTTAAAAGTAATCAAGGACCGATGACAATACAATAATTTTAATTAAATAAAAAATAATAATTATTAATTCCTTCAATTATGTGATAAAACATCACTTTTTTAGTTTTAACATACATAATACATCATATAGTCCATATACAGCATATACAGCTTGGTTTATAAATTATTATGTGTCTTCGTAGCCGAGTGGTATAGAGGTTTGTCTACGAAAATTATGAATTGTAGGCGGGCGTAGGGTTCGAATCCTGGACACGGTGATAATTTTTATTTGTTATATTGTGACATTTGTATATGAATAACCGTCAATATAGTTCCTATTAATCTGTGTCATGTGACCAGTTCATTATCCACACCTATTATTCAATAGAAAAATAAATATAAGGTTTGAAAACAACTAAAAAACAAAAAAAACCTTACAGTAAATCGAACTAAAAAGTAAAAAATAAATTATAATTTAAACAAAACTAAAAAACACGAACTATATCGAACTAAAAAGTAAAAAAAAGGTGAGCGGACTGAAGCTTGCTTCTTATGCACAATAAAATGACCATTTTTGACCATTTTTCGAAAATTTTGACCATTTTTCAAAAATTTTGACAATTATTGACCATTTTTTCAAAATTTTTGACAATTTTTTCAAATTTTAACAATTATTGACTATTTTTTCAAATTTTAACAATTATTGACCATTTTTGACAATTATTGACCAATTTTGACAGTTTTGACAGTTTTGACAATTATTGATCATTTTTGACAATTTTTGAAAAATGTTGACCATTTTAGACCATTTTTCCAAATTTATTTATTTTTAATTATTGATCATTTTTGACAGGTTCGAACAATTATTGACCATTTTTGACCATTTTTCAAAAATTTTGACCATTTTTCAAAAATTCTGACAATTTTTGACCATTTTTCACAATTTTTCGAAAATTTTGACCATTTTTCATAAAAAATGTACAATTATTGACCATTTTTTCAAATTTTAACAATTATTGACCATTTTTGACAATTATTGACTAATTTTGACAGTTTTGACAATTATTGATAATTTTTGACAATTTTTCAAAAGTTTTCACCATTTTAGACCATTTTTCCAAATTTTAACAATTATTGACCATTTTTCAAAATTTTAACAATTATTGACAGTTTCTGACAATTATTGACAGTTTCTGACAATTATTGACCATTTTTGGCAAATTTTCAAAAATTTTGACCATTTTTCAACTATTTTGACAATTTTCAACAATTAATGACCATTTTTGACAGTTTTTTATAATTATTGACCAGTTTTTTTCAAAATTTTAACAATTCTTGACCATTTTTCAAAATTTATTATTATATTATATATTATTATTGACCATTTTTGACTGTTTCTGATGATTATTGACCATTTTTGACAACTTTAAAAAATGTTGACAATCATTGACTATTTTTGACCATTTTTTAAAATATATAACAATTTTTGACAATTTTTGACAATTATTGACCATTTTTCAAAAATCTTGACAATTTTTAACAATTATTGACCATTTTTGACAGTATTTTATAATTATTGACCATTTTTTCAAAATTTTAACGCAGCGTTGGTTATATAGTATCGCGCGTTATTTCAATGCGTCTCTCTCTCTCTTTCTAATGAGTCATCGCGTGACGAACGCTTTTTCGTAACATCACACGTTTCACGAGTTCACTAGCCTTCCCAAAAATCCTATGTCGTGCAATAAGAAGCAAGCTTCAAAAAATTCGGCAACCCTACTTTTTGCACGATTTTGAATTCCTCAGGTTTTGAAAAATTGAGGGCTGAAAATTTTTTTTTATTTACTTGTATCATGTTATAGGACATAAGATTTCCTACAATAATTATGATGTCTATAACTTTTTTGTGCGAGCAAAACTGAGTGATATCAGATGAAGATATCAGTTCGAATGCTCTCCTTTTTGCTTGCAAGCTCCAGCGGTATTTTTTCGAGAATTACGAGTCGATATGTTTTCGATTAGGGACATCTCGGAAAAATTTTATGTTAGGTTTCCTGTAACTGAATATGTTCTGCCTGAGCCTGAGTAAAATATTTAGGACAATGCTGCGTTGTCGCCTTTACTAGAAAACAGTTGCAGCTTTTATTTTTTATTCCTTGTATGCCAATTTTTCCAATCCACGTTTTATCATTTTGTTCATGCACAAAATTTATACATTCACTAAACAATTTTTTCTTAAGGAAATAGATGATCTTCTCACAAGACTAAAGAATACTCCAGGATTCACTCCATCTCTAAAAGAAACCCAAACTCAGTACGGTTTGAATGGGCATGTTGTTAATGTACTGATTATTTTCGTAAAAGAAAGCCACAACTTCACAGAACCTCTCTCTTATCTAAACCAGTTTTGTGGAACCAGAATGAATAAATTAAATCTGATTTTTGAACGTTTAATTTATTTATGTTGGGAACTGAAAACACAACAGGAAAATTAGTTTTTTCTTGAAAAAATAAAATATAAAATTATACACAGATATCCAACTAAAGAAAATGACAAAGGTACAAAAAACGGACAGTGTCGTTATTTCGGACACAAACTTGACCTAATTGTGACATAGGAGTGAAAATTGTAATGAAAAGTTAACATTATTATATATTTATAAACTTTTCAATTGCAGGTACCCTGAATAGACCTCTTTGGTTATTGTTTATTAGTAGAGGCTTACTAGTTTTTTCTTCAATATCGTTAAATTTGTACCAAATAACATATTTGAAGGCCACTTCCAGCAGCTTCCACTTGGGGTCATAGCACTTACGTAAGCTTCCTCTGGAAATTTTTGGTCAATGTAATTAACAATAACATAATCTCCTTTCCTCAAATTTTTCTCTGGGTCTATAATAATTTTTTCTTAATGAACATTTATTTTTCCATTAACACTCTTTTGTTGTGGATCTTTTTCATTGAGATTATTTTCTTTTAGTTCTATTCCATTATTCCTTTTTTCTTTTCTTGGTCTTTTTGTTCTTGGTTGCTCTTCTTTTAGCTTTTTCTGGCGTAATATCTTCCTATTTTCTTTTTCCTCTTCTTCTTCTTCTTCTCTTTTGCCCCTTTCTTACCATTACAAAATGCCTTCCACTTTTCTGAACTAGCAACAGCAGGTATTTTAACTAAGGTTTTTTCTTTGTTCCCTCTTTTGATTTTTCAGGCCAATATAATATACCTTTAGCGGTGACGGTACTATAAATTTACTAGAACTTACTTCTTTTGGGCTTTGGTTATCACTTCCTTCTACTAAATTAACTTTTACTCCGACCTTTTTCGAGCCATGGTTACTACTTTTAACAGCACAAATACACTTTCAAGTAGTTGTTCCTTGGTTACTGGAAATCCTACTCTAGCTACAGCTATTATCCACTTTTCTATGGTGTCTTCTTCTTCTTTCGATAAAGTTGTAGGGGCTCCAGCTTTACACTCAACAGGATACTTTCCATAAAATTTGGAGTGAAGGTAGAAATAGATATCAATCATTCTCCCTTATTAAACCTTTTTACCTAGAAGATGTGATGGTTGTGAATAAATTTCCAGGCTATATTCACTTATGTCAGAAAATATCCAGTATAATTTGCTTCTGATTGGTCGCAAAATGGAATTTGATTGGTTAGAAACGGATGGAGGTATATAATCTCTGTTATACATAAAAATCTACAATTTTTGGTTCCATATTGTGGTTAAATAGATCTTTTTACAGTTTAATTAGTTAACACAAATTTCTGGTTATCTTCCAAAACATAAATGTAAAAAATGAACTACCTCCACTCTACAGAAATCACGTCATACGAACCAGTAATGGCGAATTCTCATCCGCGAAACGGATAAAGCGAGTTTTGATCTGTCAGGACATGTGGATATACCAAGTTGCTTCAAAAGTAAAATGTCATTGCAGATATTAAAGGTTTTGTAGAAGTATTGCTACAATAATTTGCACCATTGGACTCTTTTTCTGAAAATAATGGATAAGGTATTTTTAAATCCAACTGTACAATAATAAAAGTTTTTGTTCCAATTTATTGAATGTTACTAATATGAAAATCGAATTAGATATTCACTATTATTTATCGCTTTTTTTATTTCTCACATAACATAGGTAGATAATTAATAATAAGTTATTGTTTATAGAACCAAATATCAGGATGGTATCCTATACAATCATGAAATTGTTCAATATTGGATTTATTAATCCTATTTGCTCTTTCCAGATATTCCTTGATGGATTTATAAATTATTCCGTCAGTTACGTGGTTAAACATTATTTCAAATGTTTCTTTGATTAGAACAGGATCCTTGATTTTTAAACTACAATCAGTTACTTTCTGAAAATAAATAAAATTTAAAAATGGTACATATTTATATTATAATAATAAGTGGTGCTTTAATTGTGGAAAATTATCTTACTTTAACTTGATAAAATGCTAGACTTTGTGTTTCCAGCTTCATACAGGAATCAAACTTCGAAATAGTTTTAAGATCATTATCTCCACGAGTTATAAGGTTTTTTATGTTTTTGCACAATTCTTCGGATTCTTGTAAGTTGCTAACTTCATCTTCCGACACTGTACTTAATGTAATTATTCCTTTGCAGTATGGAAAGAGAATTTTTATATCACTAATATTTTTGTGGTTCCAACAAGCGGTAGAAGAAATAGTAACTAAAAAAATAATTGAATAACAATTTACTCATTTACATCGCATACTTAAGTGCCAAGTGGCTTAAAAAAGAATAGAAAAACATAAGATAATTTTTTCCATAAACCAAATACAGTCGACAGAAGCAAACAAGAGCCCTTGGTGGGCGTGTCCATGTCGCTCTAGTTGTATTTTTGTAGTTACAATCGATATTTTGATTCGAAAACCTTTTATCGATATCAATACGTGTCAATTGTCAAAATATATGTCGACAAAGTCGAATCTGTTTACACATCAGGATTTTTTGGAGTAGATCCCTAGAATCCAGCCGTTTGTTAACTTTTTATTTAATTCAAATCAATAGTATAACCAATTTGGTATATTTGGAATTGTTAGTTTTTCCAGTGTTCGTTGTCTTGTTTAAAAATTCGTCTTTCTTAATAACAGCCGAAAGTTAAAGTGCATAACAGTGTTAATATTTGAATATACACTTCACAACGACCAATTACCTAGGTCTTATATATTTAGTTGTTGTTATAAAATAATGTATGGCAATAATGTGTGGTTTGTCAAATATATATAGTAAATTCTGTTCTACTTTAACTTTACTTCGCTTGCTTTATTGAAACCCAACAGTTATATATTATAAACAATTATTTAATCAACAACATTGTTAAATTTCACATCACAAAACAATAAATTCCAAAAACGAATTTCTTGATAAAGACAGATTGTTGTGTAATTTATGAAGCAAATAATAACGTATAAAAATATAAAAGCAAATATTTTAAATGAAAGCTGACATCAAATAGAATGCAGTCGAGTGTTGCCGACGCAAAAATAAAAATTATGCGAATTCATAATTCAAATTATCAGAATTTGTCACAATTACCGTCTAAATCAAAATCTTCGACCCTAGTCAATATTAAAAATCCCCTAATACAATAGCCGTTTTATATATCCTTTCTGCAAAACACTCGAAAAGTTATCGATCCAAAAATTATCCGGTTATCCGGATAATTATCCTCACATTGACAACACTGATGCAGCCACTAAAATTGATGTATAATTGATAAAATGATTCGGTCATATTATTTCGATTATGTTAACAATTATTATGTACAATCTTTAACATTGGCTCCTAATTGGCTGGTTGCGATGACCTTTCTTTTAGTTCGCATATTTTCCGGGGCTCTTGTTTGCTTCTGTCGACTGTCTATGAAAAAACCTGGTAAGAAAAATATTCACATAATATCTAGCATATATTTACTTAGAAGAAGCATTTGTTGAAAGAAGAATTCTAAAAGAACGCGAAGTTTTGATGAGCTTAGAGAAATAATCCATATATATTGATATGGTTTTAATAATAATAATAATAATATGTCTATAATAATTCCATATCTTTTTATAAATTAAAATTTTATTTATGTATTATTTTTAGTTTTAATACTTATCTTTGTTTATCAAACTAGCTCTTCGAAAATTATCAATAATATTTATTTTATTATTTATTTATATATTTTTTTTTATTATGATTGTTATGAGACTATTATGTAATTGGAATATTATTTTATAAATTCATTTGAATTATCTCAGGGAAATTATATTTTGTTTGCGAGTTCAAATTCTTGTAAAGCCAACTCTGTCCTTTGACCTTTAAAAGGTTCCATAACATAGATAGAAAAGAAAACAAACACATTCAATTTAAATAAATGTTCAACAAATGAAACGTTCGATTTATTATTTAATTCTGTTTAACGGCTTAATCAACTTCAAAAATATTCAAAAATGGTTAACTCTAATTATTTCATATGTCAAATTCATTCACAACAAAATTAAGATTATACTTATCAGAGTCTATGGTTTGATATTTCTATGGGTCTAAAATCTACAAAGAAGAAATCAGTAAGTATAATCTTATATGTAATACTTTTTAAATTTGAACAATTTAAAATTTTTACGTCAACAAATTCAAACATTTAATTATATGGATAAATGATACCTTACTGTCTTTGTATAGTAATTAAGTATTCATTACTTTTCCATTCTTGAAGGTCATACTGAAGTTCAATGCTCAGCAGTCCTGGATCATAATTCTGGATCACTTGGAAAGTTTTTTCTGTGCTGGATAAACGATTTCAATATTTTTCTGCTTTCCACTTTTAATTAATTTAAAAAAATATGCCTTGGTCATAGGAATATTATATGGCTTATAGCCGTGTTTACTTATTACCGAGTATTTATGGTAAGTATTACTTTTCACTTACTTATTTGTTGTTACAATCACTTTGTATTAGTTTAGTTTACTTTATATTTACAACTTTTTATTATTTTTTGAATTTTTCTGCATAATTTTAGTTTTTTAAATTTTTACTTTGAACAAACCTCCTTCCTTCTCAAAATCTCAACCCGTTGTTGATTTTTTCCTTTGTTTTTTTTTAACAAACGCTCTTAGATTTTATTTTTAAATAATTTCTACCAATGACTGTCTTTGAAAGATTTAGTTACTAAATTATTATTGCTATTTTTAATTATATTGATAGTTTATTTATATTAAGTTATATGATTTATTTTATTTTATCTATAGTTCAATTTTAAGTTATAATTTTCTCTATTGTGGTGTTTATTTTATTTATATTTCAATTTTACAATCATCACTTTTTAAGTTGGTACTCTGTTAATCTTTTATTTTAAAGTTTGTGTTTCTATTTTACTGTTTGTCATTGTATGACTTTAATTATTCAGTATACAGGGTGTATCAAAACTAATTTTACATATTATTCTTTTTTCTTCTAAATGTTTCTAACTCTTATACGTTTTATTTTAGGTTTGTGACGGACTTACTCAATATGTTTTATATTCTTCCACTATGGAACATAAATGATTCGGAATATCAAGTGATAGAGTTGGTTGTACAAATATCAATTAAATTATATGATTAATAAATATTTAAATTTATTATTGAGTAACTATTCACACCATAACAATATATATATATATATATATATATATATACAAGGACAGGAAAATTGGGGAAGCGGCAAAATTGTAAAATGAGTACTCTTTACACTATTTATATATATATATATAATGTTTGTAAAAGCTTATATCTTCCAAACAATAATTCTAGATAATGAGATGCATTTTCCTCAGTTAGTTTTCAAATTACTTACTGTTAATTTTGTTGTGACATATTTATAAAATGACTTACTTCCGGTTTACTCGCTATAAAAGTGGCGTGCTTCCTGAAGTCAATAGAAATTATTGTTTAAATAGAACACCCTGTATATTAAGCAATATCCTCTAAAAGGAACATATTTTTACTTTGTAGCGGTACCTTAAAGTTGAATAAAGTAAATAATTCATGTCTTACTAATATAAATAAACCCTCGATTATATACAGAATCTATACTCAAGGATAATATTATAATAATCATGAATTTTCTTGGTAACCTGACCTGATACTGGGGATTGCAGATCATTTCTGTAGTGCATTCATAAATATGCAAATTTCTTCTGATTACAACCATCCCCTATACCTTATTGTTTAGTTTTTACCAATACAATGCCGATAAAAATCTGGGTAACCTGTATATTATATACGAGCAGCCAGCCGTCTTAAATTAGAATTAGATTTGGCTTACCATCAGCAGTAGTTGTCACTACAAAATAAAGCAACAATGCTCCTATCATCGTTCACTTGAGCTTCTCACAAAATACCTAATAAGACTTCTAAAAAAGAGCAGTATTTGCGGTTATGACTAGGTAATTAATCAGACAGTATTATTATGCAGTTTAAATAATGAGAAAAACATCATATCGCTTTTATGTGTCATTTAATAAAATCCAACCTTAGATGACCTTTTTGTATTTTTACCAAGATTGTAAGTATACTTAGATATTTATTATTAATTATTATTTACTTCAAACTATAGCTAAAACCCGTCCACACGTTGCTGTGGCTCACGATGCATAACTGAAAATATATTTTCTTCGCTACATTTTTCTTATATTAATCAAAATTAATATGTAAAACGATATACATAAGAATTAAAAGAAAAACGAAATATAAAGAAGCACTCATTAATAGTTATTTAACCAACAAGTGCATTATTAATAAGGGCTATTAACAATCGTTAATGTTTAAGATTGTTTATCGCCCGTGTTAGTTACAAAATTTTTCCGTCGACTGTACAAGTTGCAATATTCAAAAACGAAGTGCAGTTAAGCGGCCCGCACACGGTCAATATATTGATCATATAAAGCACGGAAAAAATGCAACGTGCATTTTTTGCATTTTTTTATACTTTTTCCAAAAAAATGCATTTTTTTAAGATTTGAGCATTTTTTGCATTTATTGCCAATTATTTTAAAATCCTATTGAACAGAAAGTTTTCATTATGGAATTTATTAAATCTGTTTGAGTTTGGAACTACCTGCTACCCCAAAATTGAAAGTACTTGAAAGAGTAGGTACCTACTTTATTGAAAGGGTCTTACTATAATGATTATTTTATTACTTTATTCTTAGAATGGGAAACTCCGACACGCGTTCAATTTTACAAAGAAAATTTTCCGAATCTAGCCTTACCTCCACAACCTGTAATAACTCGTTGGGGTACCTGGTTGGATGCAGCTATATTTTATGCTGACAATTACGACGCCATTAAACATGTGACTGAGGATCTTAGTGACTCTTCATCTACATCCCTTTTAAACTCAAAAAATCTTTTTAAATTCCATTAATAAAGAATAGTTCAATATTTATAAAAACCAATTATATGTTTGAATCTACAACTGTTAAAAGTTTAGGAAAACCTTGTGTTCCATTAACGGAATCAGTAGCTCTAATTAGCATCACATTTTAGTCGCTGGACAAATTGGGACCGTCGTTCTACATAAATTCAATTCTGTGGCTCAAAATAATACAGGCTTTCAAATTTTGAAAAATATTTCGAAAGTTTTTGTGGGCGATTTCTTGCATATTTCTAAAATTCTGGCATTTTTTTCTAAAATCCTTGCATTTTTTGTCAATTTTGGATGCATTTAAATGCGCATATTTTTGGCTTTTCCGTGGTTTATATGATCAATATTGGATCGTCAATACTATTGACAATCCAGGTATCAATATTGTTTACACCGCACACATTCACTATTATTGACGATACTTTCTTCAATATTTATATTTTGTGTCATTTAGTTTTTGTACCGTCCATGCATATATTTGATTTATGTTGTATAGAGGTTGAAATAATGAAAAATAAGTAGAAAATAGCATGCGCAAGTATTTTACTATGCTTAGGGGCGAAATGTGTTGTTAACCGTCAACGATGGGTTAAAGAATGGATGATAAAGAAAGAACGGTATGGGCACACGAATTTACTAGGAGAAATCGTTTTAAGTGATATACGTGTGATATTTTCGAATGGAGAAATATAAATTTGACACACTCGTAACAATGATTGCACTTCACATCAAGCGTCAGGATACTACCATGCGAGAATCTTTAACCGTTACAGAGAAACTAGCACTTACTCTCCGGTATCAGCAACAGGTAGGAGCTTCGAAGATCTTAAGTATTCAGCTTTGATGGGTCCAAGGACAATAAGCTACGCAATTATGGAGACTTGTGATGCGTTAATATACATGTTAAAAGATTACATGAAGGTAAGTACTAACTACTATATAAATGTGGCACATACTATAGAACTAAAAGTATATTTTGAAGTTTTTTATTACACATTTAATTTTTTTTTGGCTTGGACTCACGTCATTCAGCCAGTCGCATCAGGAAAAAAATTAATAATATATACAAAAGGAAAAAAAACAAATAAAACACACACCTACATACACATTTAATGAAAGTAAGAATATATTAGAAAAAAGTATGTAACTACTGCTTATAAAGTACCACTGAGAATATATCAATTTAAATCAGTAAAACTAGGCAAATATGGACCTACATCAGGAAATTCACTCTGCAAAGGCTCTACATAATAGGGTGAAGATGCAGGACCTGAGAACTGACTATTGGAACTTCTCGATGTGTATGTAGAGGCATAACCAGGTTGATTTCTTGTGTAAAGCCTGTTCATAGTTATAAGAAAGTAAATTAAGCGGATTATTGAAGGGTAGCTATTAACTAACAATGACATGAAATTTATTACCCGATTTTCGTAGTTTTAGAGCAAGTAGGCTATGGTCCGTACCCTTTTAAAATCTTTATCCTATACTTTATCAAGTGGTACTTCCTAATAGGATTCAGTCAGTCACTTTCTTATATCTATGAACAGGCTTTACACTTCAGATGATGTGCTTCTTTCATTCACTTCTACAGAGTGTCTATGCAATGTATTTAGGCCTGCTTCAAAGAGTACATCATTAATTGCGTTTTCAGCAAACATACGTTGGCTCAGTTGTAGGTTTCTGAGCTTGTGCAATCTGAAAAATGATTGTTTGGTTCAAGCAAACCATATTGGAAGATGGCCATATTGATCTCTTCGAACCTCTTGGATAGGAAAATCTGATGTTGTGCCCCTTTTTTTCTTGTTTTGCAAGTTATCCATGATTCCACTGGGACGGCCTCTTTTCTTTGATGAGCTGGCTTTATTGAATTTACACAAGCACTCTGCAACGGCCATTTTGAAATCTACCAGAGGTAAATCTTTGAACTCGTTTTCTCTTCTTCTCCAAAGTATCCATGCATTGACAACCATCAAATCAATAATATGAACAAATATCCTCATGTACCATTTTTTTTATCTCAGTTTGATCCTATAGTATCCCAGCATGGAATTGTTACAGCCTTTGGACACGGAACCATTATGTTTGTTATCCTTTTTTGAAAATCGTCGAACCTCAACTGTTGGTGTACTGCCGGCATATGTAGACAAAATTTTTACCAATTTGTTGTCATACTATGAAATAACAGATATTTTTGTGCCATCAATTGTGGCGACTTTCTCCAGCATCGCTCCTCGGCCATTGTTTTTTCAGTTCATTCTCTTTTGGCATATTGCTGTTGGTCGCTCTGTTTATTCTCTGTCAGATCAGGAAAACCATTGGGAAGAATATTGGTTTGAGTTCCTGCGAAAACTTCATAATCGTACGAAAATCCGCTGACACCACTAAGAACAAACGCCTCATATCCCCATTTGTGAGGTTTTTTTGGGATTATATTGTTATATGGACGAGCGCCTTTTAGTAGGAATAATCTGCTCGTCTATAGCCAAATACTCTTCTTTTGGAACTTTGAGTAGTTGTTCCCTTATTTTACTGAGTACGGGTCGTATTTTGGAGAATTTATCATGACAAGGATTGCCGGCTGCAACAGCGTCATCGTTATTCGCAAAATGCAATAACCGTTTTATTTCTTCTCATCTGTTGCATGACATAACATCTGAGATCAAGCGGTAATTAAGGTTCAAGTTCCAATAACTTCTAGAAGTAGGTAATTGCACTATTGACATATAAATACAGGTCCCTATAAACTGTTCGAGCTCCTTTTCAGTAAGATCCAAAGGTTTTTGTGGCCTCGTTTGAGCTGAATATTTGGTAAATTATATCCGTGATCATCTCCTTTGTTAGAAAAAATGCAAAAAATGCATAAGGAGTGTCTGCGTTTTCCAATCCAGGTGGCATGTCAGGAGAACCAACAAATTTTAGGTCCTCATCTGGCGTGACTAAATTACCTCGCTTCCAAGTAGGATGATTCTTGTTTGTATTCTTCTTCAGTTTACGCAGCCGTTCGAGCAGAGGTAGATCGTCGTCGCTATCGGAACTGTCTTCTAAATCCGTTTCTAAGATGATAATATCTGATTGATTTTCGTCCATACATTTTCGTCTTCGTCGTCAGACTCTGGAGCTAATATAATAGGCGGTTCCCTATCTTCTGAAAGTCTTTTGTCCTCACTATCATCTGGTACAACCATTGGCACACATTTGCTGGCACCATAAAACATTTTTGGATCCATTTTCTAAAATAAACGAAATAAATGTAATGTCCGGAATGCATATTGTGCCATATATGTCTACGAGAGTTTTGGCGAATGTTCATATTGTTCCAAATATGCCACAACAATATTTCTGATCAAAAACAGCAAAAAAATAAAGAATTATATGAGATAACTTACAGTAATTCCTTCGAGAGACTCTAGTCTTTACGGATGATCGAGGAATCAAAATTCATAAAAACTGATAACACCTGTTCACACGGCGGCCATGTGCAAATTTGTATGAAACTTCACCAAGCTGCTTAGAGATGTCGCTACACTTCCAGAATTATGAGATATCGTATATGACCACCTATAGCCCGTTCAGTATTAAAACCGTTGCACGTCACATCTGTCATAACTGTACTATGTTGCCAAGCCCTTGAAATAATATGAGAATCTAGTATATGTCAAATGAAGTTTATCAAATATTCTAGGTTAGGTTTAGTTATTGACGGTTATTGCGTGCAAAGAAACTTCGACTTATTTCAGTTACATACAGAGATGTTACATATAAAACTTTAATTTGTATGTTAACCGTACAGCACTAAGAAATTCTTATTTTAAAAAGTATGGAATTATTTTTAGCACTAAAAAGGTATGTATGGAATAGTTAACACTTTGGTAAAAGTCTAGTTTAGTGAACCAACGCGGATTTTGACGAAATATTTTTTTTTAAATTAATTCGAGGTCGCTGAACACGAAAATGAAAAAAGAAATCGGCGCTCTCTTACCAAAAACGAGTTATGAATTTTTGAAGATGAGTTCAGATCAGCACTGCACTGGTTTTATTGTCATATAACAACTGATTTAAATGATGCATTATAAAGTCTACACAATGTTAATTACACTATAATTACTTTTTACGATATTCCTCTCACACACACATTTAAAAAACACTGATATTGATATTCATTTCTTGCAAATTCGTTTTTTAATTCCACAATTATTATATCTTTTGACATTTTCATGTAACATGACTGACATATAAGTTTTGGTCTGTTTCCGCTCAGTCGCACAACTTGTACCTAATAGCAAATCCAGCCATTAGATATTTAGCCACTTGAATTAGTTGCTGAATATTTTCGATTTCATGATCGTGACATAGAAGATATAAACAAGATGAACATCATGAACATACACCTATTTTTCCGATAGCTGGCGCTGTATTTGGCTCAACTTTCGTTTAACTGAAATCGGTTATGGAAAAATTATATGAACAGCCATCTACATACTGTGAGAAAGGCGCGCCGGATCGACGTTTCGCAATTCGCGCGCGCGAATTGCGAAACGTCGATCCGGCGCGCTCGCTTCGCTCGCGATAATCAATCTACTTCATTATTTCAAACGGAAATCCAATCTAATAAATGTATCAAGATGATAAGAAGCGATTGCGATTTCACTTTGATCGGTGTTAGTTGGTCGGGAAGCGATATTAGTAGAATTTTCAAATTTTCTAAAAAGGGGAAACAGCTTCTGATAACCAAAGTCTTATAATATTAGCAGTATGTTAAAAATTTGATTTGGAATTACACCTGCAGCAACTATTTTCGTTGTCAGCAGTGTTTATAGAGGCCGAACAACTGAGGAGGTGATTTTTTTAAAGAATTAATTGATGAGTGCAATTCAGAGAAAAAAAATTGTTCAGCATCCTCAATGATCAAATTGAATGGTTCATTATCCTTCAAATAAATGATAAATATCAACCAAACTTATCTCAAAACTAACCATCTTCCTAAAATCAACATCTCTCAAAATTTGAAAAAAAATGTTTCAGCTGTAATACGGCGCTAGCTATCGGAAAAATAGGTGTATGTTCATGATGTTCATCTTGTTTATATCTTCTATGTCACGATATGGTCACGATCATGAAAACGAATATACTCAGCAACTAATTCAAGTGGCTAAATATCTTTTATGGCTGAATATGCTATTAGGTACAAGCTGTACGACTAAGAAGAAACAGACCAAAACTTATATGTCAGTCATGTTACATGAAAATGTCAAAATATATAATAATTGAGGAATTAAAAAAAGAATTTACAAGAAATGAATATCAATATCAGTGTTTTTTAAATGTGTGTGTGAGAGGAATATCGTAAAAAGTAATTATAGTGTAATTAACATTGTGTAGACTTTATAATGCATCATTTAAATCAGTTATTATATGACAATAAAACCAGTGCAGTGCTGATCTGAACTCATCTTCAAAAATTCATAACTCGTTTTTGGTAAGAGAGCGCCGATTTCTTTAATTAATTAATTAAAAAAAAATATTTCATCAAAATCCGCGTTGGTTCACTAAACTAGATTTTTTCCAACACTTTTATTTGTATGTTTATACCACCCACTTAATTAGTTAGTTCTAGTATTTAAAATGCATGTATATATAATATCAAGGAAAAAATATTATCTAATAAAATTTTTAGGTTACAATTACCTAAGTACATGTTGGCTTCTAGAATGTTGTCACTACAATATGAAAGATTGATGTAAGGTTTACAGACATCCTATAAATAAAAAAGTTCTGATAACCTGGATCTACCTCCTTTTTAAAGGTAGGCAATTTTATTTTATATTTTGGTGAAATAAATCTTAAAATTTTTTTAGAAAAGCCGGGATGTGAAGCCTTAGTGTGTAGGTCATTTTCAACAAGGAAAATCATCCTGAGATATATGATCATTGATCATAGCAAAAGAAAATTCTGCAGCAAGCACCAACACATCTCAGAAAAGAAGAGCAATCCATTCTATTCTCCGAGTGAAGGTATATGCGAATGATTGACTAAGGGTCGGTTTTATAAACTGTAAATTCAACCCGTGGTTACTCGACCTGGGGTTGAAACTCAACCCGCGGTTATAAAGGTTTCCGTTTTATAACAAGATTTTAAGTCGAAGTTGACCAACCGAAGATTTAAACTTTTCTACCTGCGTTGGCTACACTGTCTCACTAATTTCGACCAATGAAATAGGTTTCGTGCAGCACGTGAGCTGTAAAATAACCTAAAAATTTACATGTGATTTGATATTTTATAGTGTAGTAGTGTATGTATTCAAAAATTAAAAGTAAAAATATCAAGATCAGGAAATGGGTTTAAAGAGCAAAAGAATAACTTATTCCGAGTCAGATTGTCATACTCTGGTGGATATAGTTTTAAAGTATAAAGACATTGCAGAGTGTAAGAAAACTGATGCAGTCACTTGGAAGCAAAAGGTAAGGTGCTATTTATTTACTTATAGAAACAAATGTTTATACATTATTTTTAATACTCCTAGATAAAAGCGTGGGAAGAAATTGCAGAGAAATATAATTCATTAACAACCGATCCCAGAACTTTTGAACAATTACGTTGTAAATTTGATAATTTAAAAAAAGATGTTCGTAAGTATGAGGCTCAAAAACGACAAAATATGTATAGAACCGGTGGTGGTATGGATGATATTGCTGAAATTAAGGCAACGCTCGGGTTACTTTATTCAAAAATAAAAAGCATAATAAGTAGAACTGGAAATTCTTGTTTTAAAAAAACAATTATTACAGTAGGTATATACCTACCTACTTACAATACCTACAACATACACCCTGTAGCACAAAAGCGAAGTACAAGGAGAATCTGCTGCATTGCTGTTACAGCGTGGTTTCTAAAAAAAACATTTTTAAATACCTAAATTTATTTTTTTCCATGAAAATCACAAATACCTTGCGGTTTTTGGAGCAATATCATCTCGAAACCTCTGCTGCAAAACATGCACTGTCTCCTTACTAAGACGAAATCTCATTCTAAATTCTTCATCACTCTAACGAGTAAAATGATCCAGACGTAATCTAAAGTTTCGGGGATCCCTTAACCTGAGTCTATTATTTTCATAATCAGAATCTGTTGAACTATTACTGCTATCAGTACTATCTTGCCAAAGTCGCCTATTTCTTATAATTTCGGGAGATGATGATGTTGATGTCATTATAGAAAACAGTCCGCGTCACACACAGTATCAACAAAACAAAAAATTCGAGGTTAGAGAACTTTTTCGTCAGTTTCCAACTTCCGGTTGACACTTAAATCTGAACTTCCGGGTACGGTTGGACGAACGGACGGTTAACCATCAGTTCGACTCTCGGTTGATGTTTATAATACGGATATTGCAGTTTGACCCCAGGTTGTGACTCAACCTTCGGTCAACTTGACATTATAATGCCGGCCCTAAATCGTAGCTCTGAAATCAATACATATTATAATTATCAGTATATTGGTGAATTATTTATCATCTCCTAATCAATCCAAATTTATATTTACCATTTTGTTTTAGCTCTCCAGCTTCTACCGCAACTGAAAGTATTGCTAATAAAACGATTAATCAAATGAGACGTTTCAATTCAATAAAAACTATTAAATTAATTATTTGTAGTTTTTATAAAACTTTGTGATATACACATGTACCTTTAGAAAATGCTGGCTGAATTACTTATTTTGAATATCATGATTAAAATAAAATAATATATAATGCCACCCCAATTTTTATGGAATCGTTTTATTAAAAAGAAACATTGCAAATTTATAAATTAGTTACTACACCGAAAAGATTGTAATACTATTTTTTTAAATAAGGTAGAACAATAATTGTCAAATAGAAATCTTTCAAATTTAAACCAATTCCAACCCGCAACTTCTAGAATGCATCTATCGGCTTGCTTGGCAGTACCCTGTATTAACCCAATAGGATTTTTAAAAAGATGGTAGGTAATACTTTGTGACTATACTGTTCTATCATATCCACAATGTATTTTGTTGGGGGGTTTGTTTCTGAAAAAAACATTTTTTTGAAAGGGCAGTATTCAAATAACCAATTCATTTCTTTTCAAATATACCTATATTATTATTTTTGTAAAAAAAGTAAAACAGCATTTATTGTCTATTAGGTATAATTTGAAGTAAGAATTTTAAATGTATTAAACTAGTTGTGTAGTCTTCTGAATTCTAACATATAATTTGCTATGTCACTGTACAAATACAGTTTGTATCTACTTACTAGGCTTCAATATAAATAAGCTCAGCTTCAACATTTGTTGATTGAATTCTATATTGTGTCATTAACCTAATATTATCGAAAAGCATTGTCCATAATTTATTAAAGGTTCAGAAAGATTCAATAGTAAGTAATTGGTTTTCAAACCATTTAAAAACATGTTCTTCATTCATTTCCCCATGATAATAACTCAACTGAGATTCATTTAAAAATATACTTTCTCCTCCATCAATGCAACCATCTTCATTCTCAGCATGTAATACAAAATATCTAGAATAAAAACAATTTTGCATTCTAAAATTTTACATAATCATTGTAACATACCTTTTGACATGAACAGCCTACAGCACCATTTTGGAAAATTCAGGATTCATTAATAAAAACAAATTTATACAGTGGTTTATTTTTGTTGAAAGTTCCATAAGTCCTCTTTGTGGATGTGTATCATATTTTAGTAAACTACTCAGGAACATTCTACATTGAATAATTATTGTTCTTCCTTCAATTACTGCAGTAACATTCCTAAAGTGACATGATTATCTGTAAATAAATGTCCATGTATAATTGCCAAGTATTAAGAATAATGTAACAGAATATAATAAATACAGTTAATTGGGTATAATATTAAACTTATACTTACTTGCTTCATAAACGCTGTAAATAGTATCAGGAGTAAATGCATCAACTATTGCAGTATTATTAAGTTTCATTTATACGTTTTTTTGGATGTGACTTTAACTTTAATAACTCATCACTACTTGTGAAAAATTACTCACAGTTCTTTGCAGTTTTTGTCACAACATAACCCCAAAAATGTCAAGACGTCAACAGAACCTGAAATAAAGCATTTTAATCGCGGCAACATCGCGCATTTTTGCCAACATAAAAAGTTTTTATTAAGACTGACGTTAGTTTGAGTTTAATATTTAATTAACCTACGAGCTGTATTTGATATGAAATTAATTACGAAACCTTTCTTTAAACATATATTTATATTTTTTAATACAATGCGACCTACAAATTTCAATATTTATTCAGTTTAGAGAGGCTTAACATAGTGATTGACAGCAGCAATCGAATGACATGATATAAACGAACGTCTCTTTTTCGACACTTTGATGACGTGCAACGGTTTTTGTTCTGAACGGGCTATATGCATAAATAGTTTGGTATGTGGCTTTATTTATAACGGTTATGTGCGAAAATGTTAAGTGTGCCAAATATGAACCATGATGCGGTAAGGGGTTAAACTGAAATAGTAGATAGAGCAGCACAAGAAGTAGCATGAATAAATGACCCACTAATATTTAAGCATAACATTTTTGGTGCTCAAATGTGTATCCGGTGTTTCACCGTCAAAAATTGACTTATAAAACAGTTGGTTGTAAAATATGCTTTCTATGGGTGCGCTTTCAATTTAAATATATAACACAATATAAATAATTGATTTTGAAGTATCGTTACTATCAAATAATGTAAAGAATAGGCGATTAACAGTAGATTAAAAATAGATTTCCTCTACATTTTATATTAATAATCGAGCTATAATTGTACACGAAGACAATGGACACTACAAACATCCATCCCAGTATATCTATTGTATACGGTATGTACCGTTGATTTGCATCTTCTAACACAAAAGACGGTATGGAAAAGTGCTTATCAGTAAGATCGAAAGTTTCATTTTAATTTGTTAAAAATGTTATTTAACAATCGATACTGTCATTACTTTTAATTATTTACTGAAATTTACATCAATCACTGACAGACTGTAGTTGGCTACTTCTTTCATTACATGTACAATACAAATATTTAACGTAATACTACAACGCACTTTTCACAATCGCGAAAATTCTATCAATAATGTGGCTGCATACAGGAATTTGTACAAGTATTCCAGCTGGATCCAGAAAGCAGCAAAAGCTGCCATTCCTTAAGAAATTACCTTGACGAAGAGTAGAATTGGTGAAGAACAATTTATAACAATAACTGGTTACGTATCTAATGGTTCAATTAAGCTGTACTTTTTATCGAATTCCAGTAAAAGTAGATACTTTTTCGTGCGCGTTGGGTATAAGGAAGACATTCCTGGTGTTGAAACCACACGTTCAACAATTTGTATATTCATGTAGAGTTATATTTTAGTCTTTTTATTTTCATTCGAAATTCCTACCGACGCGCCACTGCCTCCAAAACACTTCTACCTTAGTTCAAAATCGGGTTTTGTTTTGTTTTCTTTTCCCTGGCGGCTGATCGGCGCCTTGCAATATTTACTATTATTCTTCGGCAGTTGAAGTAGGCGTGACCAAACGCACACTTCGCGCCTAAATGAATTATCAGTGCTGCATTAAAACATAAAAAACGGCTTGCATTAAAAAAGTTTATATTAAGTACTAACATTATTTTGGGTTAACCTATGCGCTCCCATTAGTCCCGGGACTAATAAAATATTTGATGGTTTCCTAAAAAATCGAACTCACGTGTATAAACTCCTGGAATCGGTTTATTTCCATCACAAAGGTTTACTGGTCTTGTTATCTTGATAATTCAGATGCCCATTTTTTAATATGTCTAAATGTTCCGTATATTGGAATGTAACCAATAGGCTTAAAGATTCTGTTTTGATTTTTGTTATGAGGACGAATTTTTTTGCTGAGCTGTTCGGATAAAAAGGCGAACTTTGACTTCAATTGAGGGTCAGGTGTCGGGCCTATTTGATATGTTTTTATAGCTTCTTGCATTGCTCGTGCCGCTACGCTTTGCAAATTAAGATTGTTGTATAAAAAAAGCTCTTATTGTATATTATGAAATCGAATTTCTTATAGTAGTATTATTGATTTGCATTTTTTTATGATTTATGGCTCGCCGTTTCGGGCCCTCTGATCTTTGGACCCTAGGCACGGGCCTAGAGGTAAAATAGGCCCTGCTTAGCAGCCGGCCTTTCAGTGTATGTATACCAAGTGATGTGATCGGCCGTAACCAAGAGCATGAGTACATTCCCTTGAGAAAGAAACTGAAATTACATGAAAAGATCGGCGATTGTAAATTGCAGCGGCGGTCAGAGTTTCTACAATCCTTACATGTAAATTGCAGCGAATGGTCATGTATGGGTTCGTAGTAACTATGTAAATGGCAGCGCACGGCCAACAAAGAGCGTTAATCTTACCCTAGTTAGATTTGAAAAAGTTGTAAAAACACCCCTTTTTCAAGTTTTGCTCCCATTTTTCCGAGGTTTGCCCCTATGTTTTAAGGTGTTTGCCCCTAATTTCCTGAGCTTAGAGAGGGTTGGGGTTAGGTTTTGTTAGGTTTAGTTGAAAAAAGTTGTAAAAACACCCCTATGTTTCAAGGCTTGTTCCTATGTTTTAAGATTTGCCCCTATTTTTTCTAGGTTTGCCCCTATGTTTAGTGAAATTCTTAAAAGAATTTAATCGCTGCAATTTACAAGTGGGATTAAAATCTCAAATTTGACCATCGCTGCAATTTACAGATTCTATTATCAACTCTTATCAGGTATACGGATTAAGGATTACCAAGCGCTGTAATTTACATCTGCCCGAAAAAATTATTCACCAGATTGGATAAATTTGATAAATTCTGCCAGGTGCATGGAAATTTTAAGATCTTAACTAATCCTACAGATACCTCATCAACGAAAGAACTTATCCACCGGTCAACAACAAAAAATTTATTTTTATGGGCTTCTGTTCTCATGCTTAAATTCTGATTCTAGACATTAAAAACACTGGAATTTTCATTTTTAGTTTTTAAAGTTTGTTTTTGTCTGATTTACGTCGATAAGTTTATTTTAATTTATTTTATAAACAAAATAGGGCAGCACTGTGATTAACCCGATACTAAACTGTATTATTATTTGTAAGGGGCACAGTAGTGAGTATTAACTTGTTTATCACAACTGTAACATCCCTTTTTGTGTATTTCTCAGTTAGAAAATGGAATTCATTCTGTTTTATATATACGGTGAATTTATTAAAGTTAGAAGTAAAAAATTTGCTTTGTCAACAAATTTGAAACTATGCGCAGCCTATGAAGCCTATTTTAACCTAAAGATCAGTAGGTAATCAAGACGAACATTGGGTACCTCACTTTGCCTGAGTTAACTGCAAAAATACTTTAGAAAGTAAAAAACTGAAATTAAAGATTTATAAAAATGTGGAGCAAATTTTAAATTACACTCGTTGTAATTTCGTTATTTCTAGCCTGGTATCGAGGAGAAAACCGTCACATGAAATTTGCAGTGCCAAGGCTTTGGAAGGAACCTACTGATCACGTCCATGACTGTTATTTTTGTATGGTTAATCCAAGTGAGCATCGATCTGCTGAAAATACTGAAAAGATTTCTTATCCTGATCTTCCTTCAACGTTTTCTCCGATACCACATGATGAAAATTTGCCTGTGTCATCGCGTTCAGGATTATATAGCTTTGCAGTTCAAGCGTCACAAAGTTCAACAGAATCCAGTACACTAACCAATACTGATGGTAGTGAATTCATGATAAAATCGCCACATTTCATTAGCTCAACTGAATTTAATGATTTGGTACGAGACCTGAACCTACCCAAGAATGAAGCAATGGAACTTTGAGAATGATGTGAAAATAACTGATCAAAGTGAGCGTCATAAATCTTTTTCATGCTTTTTAACGAAAGAAGCCGGTATTTATTTCTGTAACAGCGTGATTGATTTGTTCGAAGAAATCGGAATATCATTTGTAGCATCTGACTGGCGGTTTTTTATCGATAGCTCTTCAAAAAGTTTAAAAGCAGTTCTTCTTCACAACGGAAACGTATTGTCTAATCTTCTAACACATTCTGTATTGTTGAATGAAAGCTGTGATAGTGTGAAAATCAACTGGAAAAATTAAAATACATAGAATTCAAAAGGCCAGTGATTTTAAAATGGTTGGTTTTCTGATGGGTATGTCAGGTGGATATACTAAATACCCTTGTCACCTTTGCTTATGGGACAGTACAGTACATGATCAGCAAAGTTTATGACCTAATCGAGTCGAATTTCAGATTGGAAAACATAACGTAAAGTCGGAACCAATGGTAAAGCCTCAAAATATACTGATGATAAAATTAGGCTTAATGGAGCAATTAGTGAAAGCTCTGGATCCAAATTCTTAGGCTTTTGAATATTTGAGGGGATTTTTCCCCAAATTATCTGAAGCTAAATTGAAAGGAGGCGTTTTCGCTGTACCACAAATAAAACAAATAATGAAGAATGATGGCTTCACGAAGCTTCTTAATGCTCGTGAAAAATGGGCCAGGGAGAGTCTTAAAGCAGTAGTTGATGGTTTTCTTGGAAATAATAGAGCTGACAACTATAGAGAATTAATTGAAAACATGCTTAGAAGTTTTAAAATTATGGGCTGCAGGATGTCTCATAAACTTCATATGCTACATTCTCATCTGGACGAGTTTAAAGATAACATGGGAACCTTCTTCGAGGAACAAAGAGAACGTTTTCACCAAGATGTGATAAACTTTAAACGGCGTTATGAAGGGCAGCTCATACGAACATAAAAGAAATACGAAAAATATTCACTTTTAGACATTAATTTCTTATTATTTTACATTTATATGTTACTGTTTATCACGAATCTTGAATGAAAAATACTCTGATATCCAGCAAAAACTTTTCTAATCCTAATTAAACGTAAAGTAAAATTATAAAAGAAATATGAAAATCAGTGATTTTTCCTGAAAAATTGCTCTAGTTTCTATAAAAGCAAACTTTTATCAGAAAAATAATTTTTTCCCTTATTTTTAACGTAGGAGATACAAAAATTTAACGTGTAGAAGTCAGACCATCATGTTTCAAATTGATTTGACTATTTCAATTATCTTAAAATTTTCACATAATCTGACCAGTCATTGACCAAAAACAGCTTGTATTATCGCGAAAACACCAGCTGTGTTTCAATTTTGGTTGGTCTATCAGTTTTCACGACATATCGATGATTATTGATACAGATGTCAAAATAAAGTTTGACAAAACAAATTGTAGCTGCAGACGTGAAATGAGTAGTTTCGGTGCTATTTCAAATGAAGTTATAAATCAAAATATTGATGAAAATTTCCCCAGTAACATGAAAAAATCAAAATTTTATATTTAAGCTTCTTAAGGAAAACACCACGCTTCCTCCGGACTCGTGGCGTTTTAAAGCAACTCAGTTTGGGAAGTTTGGGAAAAAATTGATAAACTTATCGCGAAAATTCAATCACTCGTAATATTACTACTGAAAACACCATGTTCATGAAGTATAAAAAATCTGAGTGAATAATAATGAACGAAATCGATATTCTCGATATTGACCAATTAAAATCTAACTAGTTGCGGTTCGTGGAGATACTTTTGAATAAATACTTCGATGTAAGATTTTTTCATGAATATAAATTGAAAGATTTATTGATTAGAGCTACGACAGTTCAGAAATTGATGAAAAAATATTAAATAAAGCTTACTTGTTCTTTTTCTCTAGAAAATTTATTCATCCTCAGATTACACTGCCTCCTTTACTCGTTTCTTCGAAAAACGAAAAGGTAATGCCTAATAGTATGATTATTTTACAACTGATTTTACATTTCCGAATTTTTATTTTTCAAGTTAAAAGTATTTTTCACGATAAATGGTTGACCACCCTATCTATAAATATTTTATTTTTATTTTGTAAATATAAAAAGAGCTATAATTGTTTGTGTTCCTTTGTCTGACCTATACTGCACCTGCCTACTTTATTTCTAATGCCCTTTTTTTATTTACATATAATGGGAGTAAAATATTTACAGATAAAATAGAGAGTGGTGATGTCGAGATAATTATTTTTGATATTGTCACAGAATTTCAGTTTGTAATAAACATCTCACTCCGAAAGTAATCTAAAACTAAGTATGTGGCTTCCTAGGGCAAAAAAACATTTATCGCCGGATGCGAAGCGAATTGTGGAAAATGTGTTTGAATCATTGAAACATCGAGGTTATAGCATAACCGTTGCAGCAAAAGAAAAATGTAAGTTGACCAAAACCCCAATAACCACAGTAAAAGACATTATCAATAAGGCAATACATAAACGAAAAATACGAAGTGACGCTAATAAAACCAAATGCAAAAGGATATAATCCGAAGATCGATACATATGCAGATACCTTGTATAGTACAAAATGTGGCCATTATTAAACTACATCTTTTTTATTTGAAACATTTATTGATAACATCTGCCAATTAGATGAAATAAATCAAAGCGTATACGGTGGACTACCCTGTATGTTTCAACAGTTTAATTTGTTCAATTCCAAAGAATAAATTGTTTTTAAAAATCTAGTATTTTTTTTTTAATAAATTTGATTATGTTTTAGTATCTAAATGTTACCGACTACGGATCTGTTACTGTATAAACTTTTATTATTAAATCCTTAAGGCCCAATGCCCAGTCAACGAAATATTGTGAAACGTTCTTTATTTATTTACACAGGCTACGATACGCCCAACGATTTTATTTTTTGTCTGATCAATTTCCTAGATTGATGAGGAGAGTGGTTTGTTGACTGGTGCCTAAGACCTATCGAGTTATCTTTTAGCGTTTAGTACATTATCCACATCATTATTATCTCAATTTTCAACAAAATCGTGTAACTTAAAATATTTTTTTTACTCAGTTTTTATTCAGTTACTTAATATTTCTCATTCTTCTTAGTTCTTGTAGTGCCTCTTGCCGATTTGTTGCAATCTAACTCCTCGATACATAATCCTTTCAAATACTTTACTCGACTCAGTGCCACGTAAACTTGTCCTTCTTCAAAAAATTTAAAAATTTCGAACCTAAATACACAACTGCATTGCATTACTTTCACTCTCTTTTGTACGCTGCTCTATACTTTTATTCCGCTTTTCGAGCCTTCTTTTTCATTGTGTCTCAGTTTTTGTTTTAATATTATTTGTTACCATTTTGTTCCCGGTCGACCCCTCAAGAGGTCCAATAGACGGCCATGTCTTTAATTACAACAAGATGTGCTCAAGTCTTAAGGAGAAAACTCTAACGACATAACATTTTTAGCCACCCTTACGCCACACAGTGCTCAACACGATACGAAACCTTGACTTGGGTGGAAAATCCATGCTTGAATTCCGATTCTAAGTTGACAAAGTTCTTTGTTTTAATTAGAGGCTTGGATTTCTGTTTTAATGTATTATAAACTGTCTAATCTCTATGATCCGCCATGCATTTAGTACTACTCTTTCATTTGAAATTACCCAAATTAAGGGCATTGTAACAACTATGAAAACCGCTAATTTGTGATGGCGCCCATGTTAAATGTGTTTCTTATGATTTACTGTATTCTACAAATCAAACCCTTTCAATTGATATCCATATTTAGGGCCGGTTGTACCAAACAAAGTTCACAAACGCACGTCACTGGTGATCGTGGTTAAGTAACAAATTGGTTGCACCAGTGAAAATTGAACTCGGTTTCTAGAATTTCAATAACTTTTATAACCTTAAAGTTACCAGCGTACCTATAGAAACCCCAGAGAGACAAACTGGGATAGATATCTATTGTCGCTCGGTGATGCTCTCGAAGGTGATAGGATTGAAATAGAGGATGACAAAAGTCTTTCAAGGTCAGTAAATCTAGTAAGCAAGGCAATACTGGCAGCTTACGAGGAGAACTGCCCTGAAAAAACAAGACAACGTAATAACAAAACAGTCTGGTGGAATAAACACTTGGAAACCCTAAGAAGGGAAGTACGTAGGCTCTTTAATAAAGCAAAAATCAATCAAGACTGGGCCAAATATAAGGCTACGCTCACGCAGTACAACAAAGAGATTAGAAAGGCAAAAAGGCAATCGTGGAAGAAGTTCTGTGAGGAGGTTTTAGATACTCCCACATGTTCTAGAACCCACAAGGTGCTGGCAAAGGATGGTACTGTGAATAAAGTAGGGTTCCTGAAAAAGGACGACGATACCTACACAACAACATTTGAGGAAAGTATATCAATGCTAATCAAGGCACACTTTCCGGCCGCAACAATTCTGAATGACCCTGCAGTGGTGGATAGTTCGCAAAGCAAGCCAAAAAGGCCAAATGCCTCGGACTGGAAACTTGCTACAGAGATAATATTAATTCCACATCTCTGTAGGATATTCAAGGCTTGTATAGCTATTCAACACATACCTACGGAGTGGCAAAAGGGCAGAGTCATTTATATACCCAAGGTAGGGAGATTAAATGACATGACGCCCAAATCATACCGTCCAATCAGTCTAGTGTCCTTCCTGCTTAAAACGTTGGAGAGACTAATAGGCAGATACATTAGAGATGAGGTTTTATCAACAAACCCTCTCAACGAGCGACAATACGCGTATCAGCCAGGCAAGTCAACAGACTTAGCACTGGATGATCTCAACAGGCTACTAACAAAATCCCTAGAGGACAAAGAGATAGCTATGACAACTTTTTTAGACATTGAGGGTGCATTCAATAATGCATCTACACTGTCAATTACCAAAGCTCTAGAAAAAAAGGGGGTGCCACTCCTCCTGTGTCGATGGATAAACGCCAGTTTGGAAAAAAGGGTAATTGGCGATACCACCGTCACAGCTAGAGCAGGTAGGGGTTGCCCGCAAGGAGGGGTGTTATCACCACTTCTGTGGGCTATCCTAGTAGATGAACTACTGGAGAGGATGACATCCAAAGGCATGTATTGCTTAGGGTATGCCGATGATCTCGCGATTATTGTAAATGGCAAATTCGCAGATACAGTCTCGGAGCAGACACAAACTGCCCTAAACATAATTAACAAATGGTGCCAAGAGGAGGAACTAACTGTGAACCCTCTTAAAACCACGATAGTGGTTTTCACCAAGAAGAAAGTACTGAGAGGACTGAAGTCACCAGTTCTTAATAGGGTGAAAATTCCAATTGTCCAAGAGGCAAAATACTTGGGAGTCATATTTGACCACAAGTTGACATGGAATCAACACCTACAGAAAATATTACAAAAAGGTACGATAGCCCTCAATCTGTGCAGAAGAATGTGCGGAAAGAACTGGGGGTTACAACCAAAAATGATCATATATATTCAAGAGTCATCAGACCCATGATAGCATATGGTTCGGTGGTATGGTGGCCAAAGACTCGGCAGGCTGGGGCGATCCAAAAGCTAAGTGGTATCCAAAGGCAAGCTTGCCTGGCTGCCACGAAAGCCATGTAGACAACCCCAACAGCCGCACTAGAAGTCTTGCTGAACCTGCCGCCACTCCATGTCTACATACAAGGTGAAGCCAGGTCAATCACTAATAGACTGACAAGAGGGCAAGCACCCATTAGTAGGCTACACGGTAAGGTGTATAACCAGCTATACAATGAGTTGGATATCGACCCCATAATGGGGATGTCATCGGACGAGATGATTCCCAAGTATAGCTTCGGAAAAAACTTCAAAACAGTCTTAACAGGCAGAGAGGCATGGAAGAAAAGACCTCCAATTAATGCAGAAATGGCCTGCTACACAGATGGCTCAAAAACCGAGGAAGGTGTAGGAGCAGGAGTATATATAGCCAAGCCAAAAATAAGAGTCTCACTGAGTTTGGGTAAACATATGACGATATTCCAGGCAGAAGTTGCAGCAATACAGCACTGTGCAGGGGAGATATTAAGGCAAGAGTTTGAGGAAAAGACCATTGCCATATACTCCGACAGCCAGGCGGCTATAAAAGCAATCAGCTCCATGCAGATAAATTCCAAACTTGTTTGGGACTGCTTGGAGACGCTACAAGAGCTGGGCAGTCGTAATAGACTGTCCGTAGCTTGGGTACCAGGCCACTCAGATCACAAGGGCAATGAAGAGGCAGACTTACTAGCCCGAGAAGGGGCACGTTGTTCTCCCATTGGCCCAGAACCTTTTTGTGGCATAGCGAAAGCGCTGCAAAAAACAAATAGCAGCACTTGGATAAAAAATCAGTCTCGAGAATGGTGGAACAAGGCGCCAAAAATGAGGCAGGCCAAAGAGTTCATCAAGGAACCCTCGCCAAAATTCACGGAGTATCTACTGAGTCAGAATAGGAAAACAATCAGGATCCTGGTTGGGCTCCTTACAGGGCATTGTAGACTTAACAAACACATGAACAACATCGGATTGGCAGAATCAACCATATGTAGGTTTTGCCAAGAAGATGAGGAAACCCCAGTACGCATACTGTGCTACTGCGAAGGCCTGACTAGGCTGAGGTTTTCAACGATAGGGGAGGAAAAACCACAACCCTCCCAATATATGGAGGACCTGAGGTACGCCATCCGTCTAGTAATAAGGACGGGTTTAGACAAGGAACTCTAGAATAACAGGAGGGCATACACAATAGATCTGCAAAGGTCGTAGTGGAGAGGCTCTCAGAAGCACTTAAGCCCCATTGTGATTTAAAAGGTGACTAGACCTAATTTGTTTTGTATTGTGGCGAAAGTGCACGTTATAATAATGGAATGAGAATGAGAATGAGAATGAGATCTACAGATTTTACTCCTGTAGAAGAAAATACATTGATTTGTTTAGTGAAAAAATACAAAGACTTAGTTGAATGCAAAAAGACTGATACAAACACCAACAAGATAAAAGCTAATGCTTGGATTAACCTTACCAAAGATTTTAATAGTATTTGTGGTGAATATCACAGAGACTTTAAAACGGTAAAAAACAAATATGATAATGTTAAAAAAACGTACAAAGCAGAAATACGCTGACCATAAAAAATATGTTAAAAGCACTGGAGGTGGTCCAGAAAAAGATATTGTTGAGATCATTGGTACGCAGCTTACTGGTAAAGAGTCAGAATTTGATGATGATGCTGTGGCAGGTATGGTACATATATTTAATACATTCAATCTTCAATACTAATTTAAAAAATATTTCCAGAAACTATACATATTGCAACCTGTGACTTGAAAGATTTTAATGTTACTGGCGTAGCTGCGAATGAAGATGGTAAGTTCTCCTTATCTTTTTTTAATTACTCAACATTCCAACTAATATATAATTTTTCAGTTGGTCAAGAAAATGATGAATACGACCAGTAACTAATTATTGGTCTTTGTTTACTTCAACCAGAAATTGTTAAAGTATACAATTACCTATAATTATGTAAAACCTATATGAAATTGATATTTTCAGGGAATGAAGATAGGACAAAACGAGGATCCATCAAAGGTTCCATAGGATATAAATTGGAAGAGTGGGGTGCTGGGAGAAATGCTCTTGCAAATTTACAGAGCCAGTGTTTTTTAGAAGAGCATAACTTGAAAATTGCTCAAATGAAGGAGAAGCACGTGAAGTACTTGCGCCTTCAAGAAATGGAAGCGGAGGAAAAAATAAAGCAGTCCAGGCGAGAGCATGATCTAAAGATAGAAATTTTAGAATTAGAAAAAAATACTTTTAAAACAATTATAAATAAATAAGTTAAATTCAGTATTTCATTGGGTATTGTTGCAAATGTACACTTGAAAACTATACGTAATTTCTAAAGAAATATGGGCAAACGAAATTTCATATTATATATGCCTACAGTCAAAGTCAAATGCAACTAGAACACGAACGTTACATCTACAGCTTGAATACATGTTTTGACGGGCTGTTCTTGATTTTGTTTACAGATTCTTACAGACTGGGATGGGGAATCTTTTGGAATAAGAAAATGTAAACTTCATATTTTTATTATTCAACATTCAAAAATTACTTGAATTACAATAAGTTTCAAAAATACTGTGTGATTAGAGCATATCTCACACTGTTGTTTATATTGTGGACTATTGGACTATTGTGGACCCATTATTATATATTATTGACATTTATGGCATCTTCAGCTTCATCATTATTCTCTGGAGGATCGATATCCCCTATTTGACATGCTATGTTATGTAACACTGCGAATGCTATTATTACAGCTTCTATCTTTCTGATATCCAAGCGTATTCCAAGAGCAAGAACTGGAAAACGCCTCTTCCAAATCCCGAACAACCTTTCTATTGGATTCCGAGTCCTCATTTGAGCTTCATTAAATAAAGTTTCTGCAGAAGTTTGTGGATTTGAAAGAGGGGTTATTAAGTAAGAACATTATTCATCTTCAATCTCAAACCTCAATCTTGAATTTCTAAATATATTAAAATCATGTGATGATCCTGGCCACCGGCAAACTATATTCCTAATTGCACAATTTGCATCACCAACCACTTGAACGTTTAATGAAAAAAAACGTTTTTCAATTCCTGTAAGTCTCTGCGAACTGTCCTCCAGGGCTCTGAATTTTGATGTACGTGCAATCTAAAGCACCCACACTTTGGAAATTTGGCTATATGATAAAATCCTTGCTTTGTAATATTTATTTCTTCTTCACTTTCAGGCATTTTTATAAAAGTACGTTTTAATCTTGCAATAGCTCGTGTTACTTTATGTACAGCTCTACTTACTGTGGACTTATCTAATCCACAAAAGTCTCCACATATTTATAAAAAACATCCTGTTTCAAGAAACCTCAATGTGAGTAACACCATATCCTCGGGTGAGGGTGCGTGGTTTCTAGAATATAGAAAAAAAAGGTGAGCGGTCGCCGGACCGCCGACAGAAGCTTGCTTCTTATGCACAATAGAATGACCATTTTTCGTAAATTTTTGACCATTTTTCAAAAATTTTAACAATTTTTGACTATTTTTTCAAATTTTATTAATTATTGACCATTTTTGACAATTATTGACCAATTTTGACAATTATTGATCATTTTTGACAATTTTTCAAAAATTTTGACCATTTTAGACCATTTTTCCAAATTTTAACAATTATTGACCATTTTTCACAATTTTTGACAGGTTCTGACAACTATTGACCATTTTTAAAAAATTTTAACAATTATTGACCATTTTTGACAGTTTTTTATAATTATTGACCATTTTTTCAAAATTTTGATAATTTTTGACCATTTTTTTAAATATGTAACAATTTTTGACAATTTTTGACAATTTTTGACGATTTTTGACCGTTTTTGACAGTTTTTGACAATTTTTGACAGATTCTGACAATTATTGACCATTTTTCAAAACTTTTGACAATTTTTAACAATTATTGACCATTATTCACAGTCTTTCATAATTATTGACCATTTTTTCAAAATTTTCACAATTTTTTGAAATATTTGGCAATTATTAACCATTTTTTGAAAATTCTGACAGTTTTTGACAAATTTTTACAATTATTGACCATTTTTCCAAATTTTTCACAATTTTTTGAAATATTTGGCAATTATTAACCATTTTTTGAAAATTCTGACAGTTTTTGACAAATTTTGACAATTATTGACCATTTTTCCAAATTTTTGACCATATTTCAAAATTTTTGACAATTATTTACGTACCTATCCGTTTTAGAGGAAATCGTTTCGGCGATTGCATCTACTATATATCTTACTGCTTCCTTTGACAACCTAAATCGTGACTTAAATTCTCGATCATTCCACCTCATAAAATGATTTGGGCGTTCCCTAAGTTTTTGGAAGTCTTTCATTTCTCATAAGATGTACAAGTTCTAAAAAGTCTTCATCATCAGTTAATTCTTTTAAAAAATCCATGTTTTGAAATTTTGAACGTTTATTTGGTTTATTGTTTACTTTGGTTGATAGGATATATAGGTTAAAATGTCACAAAATGACGTTGAACTGGCTTTGATCGGCCAAAGCCTTTCCGTTCAACTGAACTGAACAGAGAACCGCAGTTCAGCACTGAACGATGTTGGTACAACGTAAATTGACCGTTGAACCGAGATCATCGTTGATCTGCTCGTGAACGGCTATTCTACAACTGGGCCTTAGAGAGTTGAAAAAAAATGTAATTCGGCATTTTGTGGCGGCCATCTTGGATTTACCATCATTTTGAATAGACATAATTGTATCGTCATCACATATTGAGCAGTGTACCAAATTTCAGATCAATCTGTCAACAGGAAGTGGGTTCAATGACTAAATTTGGCCCAAACAACAAACAGGTCAAGCTAAGTAAAACCGTTTAATGAGAAATCATTTCAGATGGAATAAAATATAATAATGCTAAAAATAATAACACAGTTCACAATTAAAAATATTTGAGACACTTTATACTTTTTAAAATATATACATAAAAAAGAAGGACTTGAGATGTACTGTTTCTTTTTAAAAATTTGTTAAAATTAGACAATTACACGTATTAAAAGACCTACAATACCAATCTCGTTTTGTTTCACAATCATTTTTGGTTCGTATTCTAAATCTATATCAGTTAGCTGTTTATAGTTCTTTAACAGATCCGTGGAGTTTTCTCCATTCTTTAAAATCACTTTTGCGAAAACTCCCTTTACTCATAGTATCACTGTGGTCATTATTCTGTTCGTTAATTGCACTAGAGTAATCAACAGCATTTGGTAGCGGTCCTATCATACCTTCCAGCCATACTTTCATATTGTCTCCAGAATGTCTTTCTATTACATTTTTCATATCTTCAAATTCGGCTATTACGTCTTCACAAAACCGTTTCAAAGCTTTTTGAACGTCGTCCATAAATTCTTGTAGTCTGGCAAACACCAATGCTTCGGAGATCTTGCAGCAGGAAAGTACTGGAATAAAACAAAATTTATTTGAATATTGGAAAAAATATTGAAACAATGAGGTAGCATTCTCTAAATATAAGTTAGGACATTTTTTATAAAAAAATGTAATTTAGCATTAGTCAATAAAAGGAGAGGAAGGTACTAAAATTTTTCTACAATAGAAAACAAACAATTTTGCAGATTTTTCTAGCTTGCCTGGTATGAAGCTGCAGCAGAATCTTTAACTGCCATCTTTACGCTTTGATCTTATTTCTGCTATTGTAAAGGATTGAAATTACTAACAAACACTTTCGGCTCTAATTTCATTTTATCACGAGTCATCACTCCTACGGACATTTGTATCAACATATGCATGGTTTTTCAAAAGGAATATAAAAGGGAGAGATGAAATATTAAATATTAGCAATTCTCATCAAAACGTTGACAAACAAAAAATGAATATTAAGCTTCGATAGCTTTTTTAATCAGCAGAATGTTTTATTTTGTCAACTACTGCGGTCGTTTACATAAATATAACGACAAATCATTTTTATTTCAATTGACATTTGACATATAAGGTTATAAATAGTTATTTATTGTATAAGTGTATTAGATAATGTTTTATCCACGCAAGAAAGTTTAAATCCGAGAGCGAAGCTCGAGGGTTTAATTTTCTTAAGTGGATAAAACCGTTGAGTGATAAATAAAACGCAACTAAAACACGAATACAATACAACGTTTTATCCACAATCACAGTCATTTAGATTCAGATTCCATCAAAAGGTAATTTGACATTTCGCTCTAACAGCAGCTGTAACGTCAAAAATTATTGAAATTAATTTTAAAAAATTTGGGAGCTGTTGAATGGCTGCTATTGCATTTTTTATCATTCCACTAGTGGATAATAATAATAATAATTCATTCAATTATTTCAAAAAAAAGTGTATATACTATGATAACAGTAAATCACAAAATATAAGAGAGCATCTTATGACATGTAGCATAGTACCTATATAAATGTACAGTAATTTAGCTAATTATGAATAAATTAACCCAAAGGTTCCGAGAGGTGTAATAACACCATAGTACTAAAACATATTAATAGAACGTTGTATATTATAAGACTAAACTAAAACTAAAATTAACTTAACACACAAAGCTTAAAATAATTCTGTTACCATGGACCAATAGACCAATAGTAAAACTTTCAAATGATACAGTATTCGCCAGCTAACTTGATGTCCCAGAAATCACCAACTAAGAGAGACAGAGTAATAGTGCCCTGCCTACTCGGCTGCTATTGGTGGTAAAATTTTGACAAACGCCAATTGCATCGAACCTTATCAGGTGTTAAGATTTTCAGTAGCGTAGCGTCACACAGTTATTGTTTATGTACTCAGAATTCAGGTATAAAGCAGATCCGTTTCTATTAAAATCAATATACCAATAATTATAACAAAGAATTAAATATTATTTATTAAGTTGGGATCATATATTTCCGGACGGACTTTACTTTATTAATTGTACAAGTTGTGTTAATATGTAACAGAAAGCGTATCCTCAGAACTTGCACGGCACTGTTTACAGTTATCGGATGGGCGGCGTCAATAGCTCCCTAGAAAGCATTTAGGACATCAAGTTAGCTGGCGAATTCTGTATCCGATTGAGTTTTTGTTATAAGGTTCATAAAAACTCTAAGAATGTATATTTGGACATTTTTAGTACTTGGTAAGGATAATATTATAGAAATATCTTACTCTTTCTAAGAGAAAAAATTTAACTTTCTTTTTGAATAAGTTAATATTAGGAATAGATTGTAATTCTAGAGGAATGCAGTTGTATATTCTCGGTGATAATAACATAAAGGATCTTTGACATAAAGAACTTGTCATTCTAGGAGCAGTAAAATGATATATCCGTCTAGTTTCATATCTATGTTCAGGTAAGTCAATTTTATTTTTCGTGGTGTGATATTTTGTGCTTAAACATAAGAAATATAGTTGATGCAGATCTAATATCTTGGCTTCTTTATATAAAAGGTCGGGTGAAGAAGTGTAATGTTTATGTAGCATTATTTTAAGAAATCTCTTTTGAAGAGCTTCTAAGGGATGCATGTTAGTTTTTAAGGCACTACCCCAAACAAGTATGCCATACCGAAGGTGACTTTCCACTAAACTGTAGTATAAAGTATTGAGATACTTAAACGGTAATTATAAATTATATATACAATTTATGTCCCCCTAAGTTGGAATCATATGGAAAACTTTTTTATTATTATTTTAGGAAAAAAAGTTATTCTTCATAAAAAGTTTTGCATTATGTAAAACCTAGAATACAGTCATCAAATATCAAATTTTTTAGTCGTATACGAGGTTTGTCAAAAAATATGAGTTTTACTCAAGAGTAAAGTACCTACCTTTAAATTTGACAATATCGAAAAATGTTACTGAAAAAAGTTGATCAGAATTAAAAATTACGTTAAAATATGTAATTACATCCATTTAAACAACGATTAAATAACAATGGAAGGCTGGTATCAAAGGCAAAACAAAATAATTGAATAGAGATTTACCAGACCTTTTAAATGAGGTGTGACTTGATACCTAATGCCATTTGAGAAAATGTAAGGGAGGGGGTGAATCTGACGTTTATGACATTAGCGCTAAAAAGTGTCCCCCTCAAGTTAAAAGTTGACGTGTTTCGGCATTTCTTTCTAATATGTCCCATTTTTGAAATATTAAGGGTGGGTCCTTTTCAAATGAACACAGTGTATATATGTATAAATTGTAATTTTTTTAGAATGTATTTAATGTGGTAGTCCCATTTTAAGTTTTTGTCTATAATTACCCCTAAGTATTTAATGTTTGTTACAGGATTTATGATGACGTAAAGTTACTGGTAAAGTATTTTTTTGTTAAACCACTTCATAACTATTTTAAGTGGTTTTCCACTTTCTTTTTTAGGTCGAACCAGTTGTGTCCTTCGTAAATGATAACAGTGTCATCAGCAAAACCAATCACATGTCCTCTATTGAAAACAATTCGTTTATATATAAATTGAATAATACAGGACCCAGGACTGTTCCTTGCACTGATTGTCATTCCACCAATCCCTAAAAGCTGTTGTCTATCTGAAAGGTAACTAGCAAATAATTTCAGACAATTGTCTCGTATACCAATGTTTTCTAAAGTCTGTAGCACATTGTAGAATGCTTTAGCCAGGATAAAGTGGTACTTTATATGCTTCATAAGTGTGGATAAATTTCCAATTATAATGTGATTGTGGATAAAAACACTTTTATATCAAACTTTGTCTAACTATTATCTAGTTATAGCTATTTAACCAACTAGTGTATTAATGAGGACTATTAACAAGGCAGATATTTATTGTTCGAGATTAGGATTCTTGCTGCAATTGAATGATATACAGGGTAATCCAAAGTAATCTTAAATATTGTTGAGGGCGATTCGTCATTCATTTTGAACACGTAAAGTTCCCATGAACATGACGTGTGATAAGTTTTGTCGTTAATGAGATACAGGGTGTTGACTTTTTTGTAATAAACGACCATATTTTTTCTTTAGTGACGCTACTGGTTTTCAAAACTAATAAAAACGAACCTGTTTATTTTCAGTGGCCTTTGGAATTTTGTCAATTATTCTGTCCAACCTGGAATCCAACGCAAAAACAAACAAGATATTTTTTATCATTCTAATTTTGTTGTAGCACCAGTTCTGCTCAGTCAATAACGATGCATGTAGTTACTAATGCTGAAAATATTAATATGCATTTTTTTTATGGATTAGCAATTAGTAATAATGCCTTAGAGGCCAGACGTATGTATAACCTGCGTTATCTAAATAACCACTTACCATGTCCTGAAAAGTTTAATAAACTGCATCTTCGTTCACAAGAAACTTGAACTTTTGCTAAATCAAGGAATATTACTGGAAGACCTTGAACTGCGAGAACTCCACAACTCGAAGATCAGGTTTTTCAAATTATTGACGAACAAGTACCAGAAAAATTACCCAACAAGTAAATATTAGTAACAAAACTTATGGGAATGTTCGAAAAGAAAATTTATTATAACCATATCATGTCCTACGTATTCAACATTTGCTAAATAATGACTAGGATCATTTTTCGTTTAGCTGAACTCAGTTATTTAAGAAATATTCATTTCCAAACAGAAAGTTACCAGTGCTTTTGCTTCAATGCAGGTATCTCTGCCGAAAATTGGAGGGCCAGGAATCATAGTACAGGTTTGTCTCTTGAGATTTTTGAAGCGATATTAAGCTGATAAGAATAAATATTCATTGATATGTGTTAAAGGTCGGGAAGAGGATTAAACTCGACTTTTATATTGTTTATATTTTAAGGTTTCTATATTAATAAAACGGCAACAATTTAAATAAGAAATTTTTATTTTTAGATTGACGAGTCGAAATTTGGAAAACGTATAATCGTGGACGAATTATGGAGGGTTATTGGGTTTTGAGAATGATCGCTCAAAGATTTGGGGCTAGTTTTGTTTGTCCGCAAAATAAAAGAGATGCTGCTACCCTTATAGAAATTATTAAAAATCATGTGACAGTGGGATCTATATCATACATACGGATGATTTGAAAGCTTACAGTGGACTTTCCAATTATACAGTTAATCATAGCCAATAATTTGTGGCAGATGATGGAACACACACTCAGATGATCGAATCTCAATGGAATGCAGTGAAAAGGTATTTAAGAGGTCAGCATATTCCTGAAGATGAGCTTCCAGATGAACTTTGTGAATACCATGGGACGCGGTATTATAAGAAACATAAGTCAGATCCAATGGTTGAACTATTAATTCAATTAGAATGGAGTACGGTGATTTTAGAGTTCGACTTTAAAGAGTTATTTCCGCAAGGCAAAGGTAGAATGTAATTATTGTAGAAATTTTGTTCGTTTATTTATTATACGTATACTTTGTTTTACACACCAATACACTTTGCACCACGATTCGAAAACCTTTCAGACACTAACTTCACAAATAGTGAGATAGAATTTTTAAATAAAGGCTTAAAATACAGCATACCACCAAAATTCACAAATAGTATTAAAGAAATTTTAGCTACAGAGTCAGAAATAGCTTTAAAATCTCAGTCAAATAATTTTCTTTATGAAAAATTACAAATTGCTAATTTAATTAAAAATATGAAACCTTCAAAGGTTAAACGTCAAACAAAAAATGATATATCAGCATTAAATTCAATTAAACAAAAAGTAGAAGATTATAACCTCACAATAACAAAATCTGACAAAGGAAATGTCACTGTTATTTTAAAATCCGAAGAATATAAATCTAAAGTTAATAATAATTTTATAGAATCTTCTGATGTAAAAATTCTAAGGGCTGACCCAACAAAAAAGTTTTCTAATAATGTTAGAGAGATTGTCAATAGTTCAAATTATGTTTTCAATGATTATGAGAAAAAATACATGATTAATAAAAATCCTCAGTCTCCACAATTATATGGAACTGTTAAATTACATAAAGTATCGAAACCAATTAGACCTGTAGTTTCTTACGCTAATACTCCTAATAATAAGTTAGCTAGAAAACTAAACAATATACTTAATAGATATGGGGGTATATCTAAATACTAAATCGAAAATTCAATAGAACTAATCAAAAAATTAAAAACATACAAATTAAAAGATAACTCTAAACTTATTTCATTTGATGTTACCAATATGTTCTCTAAAATTCCTCCTAAAGAATGCATAACACTTGTTAAAAAATTACTAGAGGATAAAAATATCAATCCAGGAATAATATCAGATATACTTAATTTGTTTGATGTATGTATTAATCAGAATTATTTTACTTTTGATAATAAGGTATATATTCAAAATGAAGGTTTACCAATGGGAAGCCCCATATCACCAATTTTAGCAAACATTTTTATGGACAGTTTAGAAAGAAAAATCTTTGAATGTAACATTTCAAAAAATATATTATTTTGGTATAGGTATGTAGATGACATATTAGCTTGTTTTGTAGGTAGTGACCGACAATTAGATATATTGTTCAATCATATTAATAATTTACATCCAAAAATTAAATTTACATTAGAAGTTGAAGAAAATAACTCAATCAATTTTCTTGATATTAAAATTCAAAGAGTCAATAATAACTTGATTTTTCAATTTACAGAAAAACCAACACATACTGATGTGACTATACCATATAGTTCCAATCATCCCATGTCACATAAATTAGCAGCATATAATTCAATGATACATAGAGCATTTTCAGTTCCTATGAACAAATATAATTTTGATAGAGAAATTAATATAATTAAACAAATAGCCACATCCAACGGTTATCCATTACATATAATAAATAAATTAATTAATAAAAAAGAGGAAGAAGTGGCATTACAATTAATATTTCCTGAAAAAACTAGGGAAATACAAAATTACAAAACCATCACATATGCTGGTAATATTTCTAATAATATTTCAAAGATAATATCTTGTTCAACAAATACAGCAATTTCTTTTAAAACAGAAAACAATGTGAGTAAAAAAGTGTTAAATGTAAAAACAAAAATACCCCCATTAAAAAAGTCTGGAATATATAAACTTAAATGTCCAGAATTTAATGCTGTCTATATTGGTCAAACAATTCGAAATTTCGAAATTAGATACAATGAACACTCACGAGCATACAGATTAAAACAGCCAGATAAATCACATTACGCAAAACACCTTCTTGACACAAAACATTCATTAACACCTAACACAGAACTAGAAGTACTGCATATTTGTGATAAGAAACAAGAACTAGATTTCCTTGAAGAACTAGAAATAAGAAGACACTTAAGTGACCCACAATATGATGTTGTCAATAAACAGATAAATCTAGGGAGCTCTCCACTAATAAATTGTCTTCTTAAGTAACAATTGTAAAGATCAGCAGATATAGTTTTCCTTGGTTTCCTATATCATTGCACAGTTATACTGATCTTAAATGGGAAAAAGATATCCAGGATATCCCCATAGGGCTAATAATACCTAAGCTTTAATATTTGTAAAATCATATCTTCTTCTTTTTTCTATTCATATATATTAAGTCAATCACAAGATAGGTCACTTACTATTTGGTCTAGCCAAAATATTAAACATCAAGTAGGTATTACATAAAATGTAACTTCTGTCATTCTGACGATGATATGACAATATCGAAATAATTATCAATATCCTCTAATAATTTTCATAAATTTTGTAATTAAATAGTGGAATTAATTAGAAACAGTTAGTTTCATTTATAACATTAATATGAGTAGATTCCACAAAGTAAGGGTCCAAACAGTAAATTTAATTTTTCATTGTCAAAATGCCTTCCCGGTATAATGAGAAAGAGCAAAGATTAATTTTGAAGTTGATTAATTACTTTTCAAGAGAAAGAGATGCTGGAATGCCGCTTTTACCGTTAAATGCAGTCTACAACGTAAGTGTTTATTGATTTGATTTTATTAAATTTTATAGCGTGTTGCTGATGCTCTAGAAATATCTATTAGAACCGTTCAAAAACTAGTTACTAGTGGAATGGAAACAGACAAAGATCAAAGTTCATGCCGGACATGTTTCTGCTGATTAATATCATACATCAACATGCAATAAGAACACGAGTGTATGCGATGTATTCTGCAGGTAGGTACAGGGTTATTCACTATAAATTACCCACCCCCTATCATCGTTATTATTGCTTTTAGAAAAAAAAGTCTTTTATAAAAGTTGTTTGGTTACAGCTGAATTTTCTTAATATGCAATCAAAAGTTCAGTAGCGTGCAAAAAATAATAGTTCTTAAATAGGATACCCAGTATATTTTTACATTTTTGGAATAGTATTTTTTTCCTGATCTCAAAAATATCTAATATGTTACCCCTACCTTGTACTGTTTTTGATTTATTAAATGTTGAAAATCTTAGTTTTAGTAGTTACTGTTAATTAAAGTAAGCTATGGAAATGACAACAATATGTTTGATAATTGACATTTTTGTGATAAAGTTATTAAAATGGTTTAGAAGGAAGAAAAAGTCAAAATATATAAACAAAGTTTTATTAAGAAAAATTATAAATAAATAACTCATAAAAGATGTTCGATGTGTCCACTATTATTGTCAATGCATAATTGATAACGCTTCTTATATTTATAATAAGAATTCATTATTTTCATTTAGTTTGTTAATTTCAAGTTGAATCCTTTCTTTAATCTCTTGCATATTATTATTATTATTACTATTAACAATATCCCCCAAAAAATGAATCCATGGGGGTCAAATCCGGACTGTTAGGTGGCCAGTTAATAGTTCCATTATTCCCTATACATACTGGGAATACATTATTTAAATGATTCCGCTTAGGACTATGCGGAGGTGCGCCATCCTGCATCCAAATCATATCGTCAAGTTCGGCTTCCGGAAAATTCTGTAAAAGAATATTTTCTACTTCTGGGATAAGTATTTCCAGATATATAACTCCAGTTAAGGTATATTCATAATATATAGGCCCAACAATTTTATTTCTAAAAATTCCACACCAAGCGCTAACAGTTTTTCTTCCTGATTTTTTTATTTGTTTCACTAATTTTTTTCTGTTATACTTATTTTCCCACGACCTTCGATTTTTCCTGTTAAAAACTCCAGCCGTAGATAAAGTTGATTCATGAGTCCATAATATTTTTGTAAAATACTCGGGATCTTCATCCAACTTTTGAATCATCTGACGGCAAAAGTCAAGCCTTTTCCTTTTATGAGTTTCTGTTAAAACTTGTACCGGTAAAATTTTATAGGGTTTATAGTTGTTATTTTTTAAAGTAGGTTGGATTTTAGACTAAATCTTACCTAATTGATTAACTGCAGTATATATATTACATTGAGATTGTTCTAAAAAAGAATACAATGTTTCAAAAAAGTCTACTCGGGTCAAATACTTATATTGGATGAGTTTACCTTCGAAATGAAGAAATATATCTAGCTGTTCTTCCTGGTTTGCTTGAAATACACGTTTTTTTCTGCTAAAACTTAAGGTATTATTTATCATTTGGTAAACATTTTTAAAAGTATTTTCTGATGGTGTTGGACGATTTGGATACAACACCCTATATGCTCTTTGTGCTGCACGCTTATTTTTGTTATTTTCTGTAAAACAGGTAGATATTTGGATTTTTTTTTCCTTACTGTAAACCATTTTAATTACTTTATCAGAAAAATGTCAATTATTAAACATATTAGTTGTCATTTTCATAGCTTACTTTAGTAATGTTACCTTTTTCATATTTACAGTAACTACTAAAACTAAGATTTTCAACATTTAATAACTCAAAAACGGTACAAGAAAGGGGTAACATATACATTTCCGAAATCAGAAAAAAAAGTCTATTCCAAAAATATAAAAATATACTGCCCAGGCAACACAAAGAGGTCCTAAAGATATCCCCGCGATCTCTTTTTAAGAAATTGTGACAACTTTTGTTACCTCTCTGAGAGGTTGTTGAGAGTTCTATATCTCCTCCAAATGTGAGCTCGCAGTGTGATCATCGCAGGCAGTGCCTCTGGCGAGTTCTGTAGGAAATTCACATATATAGCCTTTTGTGAGATCCATGAGAGGTCACTTTGCGATATTCGCATGCAATGCTTCTGGCGTGGTCATCAAGAGTTCGCATTGAGACTAGTGTAAGATATTCTATATTGAAAAAGGAAACTATTAAATTGAAAAAAATAATTTCAGAATTAGGAAAAACGTTACTATTTGTAAAATCTAATGGAAAACAACTACTTCCCCGTTACTATGGCATATGCTGGACAGCGACATCCGATATTGTAAATCCCTAACTTTTCACCTGAAAAAACCTGCATTTTACTTCAGATATTCGATTGAAAAACTTTCTCAACCAAGACTGAATAAAAAGTTGAATGAGAATGCCAATTCACACCATCAGATTTGATCAGGTTAAAAGCAAGATTTCACAATATCCTCAATGCCCAGTGTGCCATTGTGGCGAGGAATTAGTTGTTTTCTATTATATATTATCAAAACTAACTTTAATGTTTCGCCGCAGATTGTTTTATAATTGTAAAAAAAATATGTATCCATTTTATTAAGAATGTTTTCTTTTTCAACATGTAAAACTTACCAGGAGGTACGATGTACGATAGTGACTAAAGTTTATCTTTTAAAAGTAAAAAAATGATCATATACATCCCGCAGATTCTTTGAGAGTTCGTGGGAGAAACTGAATATCAAGATCAGAATACTATATTATTATGACCACAAGAGAGGATGAATATTTAAACAGCCAATGAACTAATTTAAGATTATTTTATAAAAACTTAATATACATAAAAAAGAAAAGAAAGAAATAAAAAGAAATGAGCTGCTAGCTATCACCTTCGGTGCGTGGACCTGAAAGCAAATAGTAAACCATAATATTCGGGATATTAATACAAAAAATATATATTTCATTGCTCTTTGGATACCCCTCAGTGTTGGTTGAAAATAAGAAATGTTTACACACCAACACATATTTATAATAATAACATCACAACTCTGTATAGCTATGATTTCAATATAAAAAAGCAATTTGATTTGGCATACTGGATATCTCGGATATAATACTGGAACCTTTGGCACAATAATCATTGTAAGCACAGTTTTAACAAACACCAAAACAAATTTTCCATTGCCGCGACACGAGTTTTGTTAACTATGTCATTATCTTTAGAAGAAGATCAATACTTAATTGTCCTATATGTATAATCCTACTTGTGTAGCCATGCTTAATCATAAAGTTGTGAATATAAGGATATAGATTCAAAGGTAGCTTTGGTTAGTCAAAATTAGCACTGGTTCTAGTAATTAATCCTAACGCAACTAGTATTCAAGTAGGATAATACCATAGAAAAACATAGTTTTAATCTTTCCCAGAAACAGTGCTAGTAAAATACGGTGTCAAGGTATTAAAACATGTTTGTGTGAGGTAAAACTGTGCTCATATCAGGTATCACGCTTGAATCTATTGAATATGAGCTTTAGTAATACCTTTACAAAGGAAACATTGACTTACCATTCTCCATATTGACTAACTTTAATTATTTTTTAAATCCTCCTTTTGTTTTCTTTGTGAACAGTGTCTCAAACAATCTTGGGAAAATATCTCAAATTCTTTGTCAGTGGTTTTCCATGTCTGTTTCAGTACATCTAGAAAAATACAAATGCATACACCAAAACAACACAATTAATTATGTGTTAAGTTATTTTCTATAGAATACAAATTAAATAAATGGAAATTGTGAAGAGCAAAAAATCCGCCACAATTCTTATGGAAATGTTTTATAATCATTACCGAAAAAATATTCATTTACAACATACCAATCTATCTCCAATTTTAAATAATTAACTTTCCTCTATGAACATCATACTTTGTAAATGAACAAATCAACACAAATGGTCATCATAATAGGTAAAATGAATGGGATAAGAGTATTACAAATTATACTGTACCAATAAGCAAATAAACTAGTCTGAAACTTTACTTACACATAAAGTTCATATTTTCCAATCGTATGTTGCCTCTTTGTCCCTTCCATGAGCATTTCATCCCTAGTTCATTTGTAAAAATGTTCTTGAACATGCGCCCATGATGATCCTTGGGACCAGAACCCCCAATTTCATTGAAATACAACTTCTATAAAAATATCAAAATAGGATTCTAATTAGCAATGAAGAACATGCATCGTTTAATTAATTCAAGTAAAATGTGAGTCTGTGGAATTTTCTCTTCCCTCTAGGACTGAATATACAGTACACCTTCGCCATACGCCAATTAAATCCCCTAGGAACTATGAATAAACTATTATATAATTTGAACGAATGAATTCCTTTTTGGCGGTTGCTGGGTATCAGCACGAATCTAAAATGGCGGCCAAATTAACAGTAGGTACAATTAGTAGGCCTACACAACAAATACACCCTTTTTAAAATGAGAATATTGTGAAAAGCTGCACTTACCTTGTTACCCATCCAGTCAAATTCACACAAAACAAATATATTTATGCAAACAAATAATAATCTCTTTATTTTTATAATAAACAAGAACAGTAATCATAGTATACCTACCTAATCGCCAGACGCCACTATAACTAAAATTAAATGGCGCGTGTAAATGTAAACATAACTGCATAGATAAATACTATATACTCGCAGTGAGAATTTCTTGTTCTGGTTACATTCAGGATAACTTTAGGAACTCGCAGCGAGAATTTCTTATTCCAGTTACATTTGAGATAACTTTAGGAACTCGCAGCGATAATTTCTTGTTCTGGTTACATTCGGGATAACTTTAGGAACTCGCAGCAAGAATTTCTTATTCAAGTTACATTCGAGATAACTTTAGGAACTCGCAATAAGATGAAACCTGGAAAATTGAATGTGAGCTCTCCGAGATTTCTCCTGGAGACACCAGTGAGAATTTCGCTTAGCTACAACACATAGCGATCACCGGGACCTCGCAATAGGAGTTCGCATAATATCCTAATTATAACCTCTCAGAGATCTCGCGGAGAGGTCTGTGTTACCTGGGTGGGTATCCCGTTTAAAAAAAATCTATTATTTTTTGTATCTCCTTAAATATGCACGCTACTGAACTTTTGATAGCATATTAAGAAAATTCAGCTGTAACCAAACAACTTTTATATAAGACTTTTTCTTCTAAAAGCAATAATAACGATGATAGGGGGTGGGTAATTTATAATGAATAACCCTGTACATACTACTTTCATCTTTATGTTTATCACAATGTTATTGCTTCTATTAAAATAATAAGCTCTCATTAACGATAAAACTTATCACACATGTTTATAGGAACTTTTCGTCTTAAAATTGAATGACAAATTGATAGGGAATACCCTGTATATGGCTTCTACAGTGAAGGTCGTCAGTTCAAATCTCAATAATAAATTGTCATATTTTTGTAGAATAATACAACAAAAAAGATGTGTAAGTCAAAAACAAGAAGTATATCCTATCAGAGAAGTCAGCATTATAGAAATAACTGTATGTTTAGCTGCCAATACCAAAATCATTTATTAGTAGAGGCCATTCATGAATTATTTTGTATACATTAAATAGTTCAAAAATGCATGATTGATGGAAAATACATTATTAACTTACAATTATACAACTTATCTATATTATTATTATTATGCTAGGTACTATTAAAAAATTGCATATGTACTATTAAAATGACAACCAGTTGGAAGAAATAAAAAAAATTAGGTTTATCCCGTATACGCTAAGATTGTTTAGACATTGGAAAGTACGTACACGGATAGTTAATCGTTTGCAACATTGAAATTTATTTTTTAATCTATATTTATCACGTTAAACAATCATTCATAATATATCCATATGTTAAAAATAAAATAATTATTTACAATAAAACAATAAAATGAACATAATGAACATTTTATTCATTAGGTTGTAATTAGAACGTACATTTTCAAATCTGTTAGAAATCTTAATTGTCTCTTACCTAAGTAAACACAGATTAACCATTTTGTATTCATTATAGATATTGATAACTCGAATACAAATTACGAACTCAAGGTTTGTATAAGGCTGTTTTATCGGTGTTGACAGAAGAACATTTTTTTTATACAATTTTTTGGTATTTCCAATTTACTAACAACTGTTTATTTACTCTATATTAATGTTATACGGAACGTCTCATTTGTATGAATAAAATAAATAAATATTATTAGGTATACGGTGTGTCTCAAAAAGTTTCATAGCAAAAAATTATGCGCACTGATAAAAATTGATATTTCAATGAAAGGGGCAAAAATTTCTAAGAAATCTCAATTTTTTTTATGACGGTAGCTGGAACGCTAAGAACGTTGAAAGTAAAGATATGAAATAAGAAAGTGGTTTTATTTCCCCAAGAAAATAACGAAAAATAAACTATAGTTTAAAAAAAACTAAAAACACGCTTAATAGGTAATCGAACTAAAAAGTAAAAAATAATTCTTAATATAAGAATAAAATGGATTTTAAGCAGGTTTTATATTTACAATATTTAGGTAAACGGTTTTTAATAGTCATAATTCAAATTTTTATATTTATAAAGTGGATGAACCTTCAATTTCTTCAAAATTTAAAATTCTGGAAGTTTCAAAGCTTTCATCCTTATCTGAAAAATATTCTTCCTCCGAAACTTTGTTGAAATTGAAATCGACATTTTTTTCCGCAGCAAAGTGTTTCATTGCACCCTAAACTAATTCTCTTGGATTTAGTTCGGGGTGATATGGCGGTTATCTTATTACATCAAATCCGTGCGTTATCAGAAGTTCGTCGATGCAGTATCGCTTGTATTTAGGGCTTACATTTTTTATAATTGCATATAACTGCGGTTTTAGGGAACCATTATCAAATAAAATGCCTCTTTTTCTCAGCCATTCCTGCATTTCATTTTTTTTTGTTGTGGATGTAGGTGTTTTTTCAACAAGTTTGTTGTGATAAGGCGCATTGTCCAACACAAGAACACTTCCCGCAGGTAAATTTGGAATCAGCTTTTCTTTAACCCATTTTTCAAAATTTTCGTAATTAATTTCATTATTGTAGTCTCCAGTTTTGCAATTTGATTTCCAACGAATGTATGCACCTGGAATAAATAGATATAATAAACAACTTTACTTATTTAACGGGGTGACTAACGAATAAATTTTGTCGATTTAATTCAGTAGCGAGTTGACTTTAGAATAGAAAAGATCAGCGTGCATTCGAAATTTATTTTCGGTAACGTGTTAGAGTATCGTGTAGTGTAGTGTACTGTAGTGTATCTGATACATATTTTACAGTAGGTAAGTTTTCATTTTATTTACATACGAACAATTTTATTACAATAAACAATTATTGGATTTTAATATATAAACGAAGTAACTGTTTGGAACCTTACTTTGTGGGATCTACTCATGTTACGTTTTAAATGAAACTAATTCCACTGTTTCTAATTAATTCCACTATGAAAAAGTTATGAAAAAATTATTTCAAATTTAAAGTTATTTTAAAATGTAACTTCTGCCATTCTGACGATGATATATCAATATCGAAATAATTATCAATAAGTATTTAAAATTTTCATATCTTTTTCATTAAATAGTGGAATTAATTATACTATATCCATCGAACAAACAGAGCGACCCAAACAACGATAGATGCGTGATCACCATGCGCCTTTGCATCTATTGGCTAAAATAAATATGCCTCCATGCGCTGGCCAATCGGATTTAACTGCAATCGGCCGGCGGAATTCATTGTCCATACAGAGTTGGAGAGATCACGTGCACTATGCATGATACTGTTTTGGAACACTCCGTTCCTTGGATGGACAGAGTATAGAAACACTTTGTTTCATTTAAAAAGTAATAAACGAAGTAATTTACAATTGCTCATTAGATTTTAAATTTGCTTAGAACTTTTTTTGATAAATACTTTTTGGTCACTGTCTAGACGAACTTTTTTTTATAAAGGTTTTAAATTTGCTTAATTTAAAAAAATTAAATTGGTAATTAGAATTAGTATATAATATTGTTTTTCTTCAAGCGTATAATAATATCTATATTATTTTCGGCAACACAGATCGTAGAAATAACCTATTCTTTTACTAGTAAAATAATGAACGCTCATTATTGTACTAGTAACAAAATAATGAGAAACGCAACGTCTTATTATGGGCGTTGTAACCAAGTAGGCAGGAACTGTCATTTAATTTTTATTTAATTTGATGTTTGTCAGTTTTGAAAAGTGTATTGTAAAAATGTCTCAAGAAGAAGAATTTCAATGTACATCTCCGGAATTAGTCAAATTTAACTCAAGCCCCTCTGATTTATACGGCACTGGTGTTGCAAGCCGCCTTACCCATAGATAAACCACCCGTACCGTCGTAAAAATGTCTTCTATCTCTATTCAGGCACTCTTTAACTCTTTCTGGTTCGCGCATACCCAAAGTGCCAACATAGGATGGCAGAGTATACGATGAATATTTATATATACCGGCCGTCCTAGAAGTGAATATAAATATATGTATATTATTTTGAAAACCTTATTTTTTAGAAAAATTAAAATGTATTCGTGTTTTTCCGGATGTTCGAAGAATTTTCAGGAACATTTTTATTGTTAATTCATTTTTCATGATACTTTTTGCGAGCAGTATATGACAACCTATAGGTGGGATTCAATTCGAAATATCCTAAACAAAGCTATCTAAGTATGTAAGCCATTACGAAAAATTGTTAAATTATTAGTCCGCAGAGACAGAGATAAGTAATAAACAGTAAACATTACATACATAGTTAATATTGAATAATAACAACTAGAAAGATTAGAAATTGAAAATAGGCAAGTTGTGTTTAATTAAAAATTGAAATATTGGTTGGTAGTGCAGCTAATTTAAAATTTAGACGTGAGTTGACTTTAAGAAGACGAGGAATTTTTAAGGTACCTACCAAAGGTAATTTAAAATATTCTAATATACATAAAATAGGAATAAAAATTTCAGATAATTTTGAAATTACATTACTTGTGAGAAGTCTAGATAAAGCACAATTTCACGCAAAATTTTACTTTAGCTGGTACAGATTTTTCTTAAATTTGTTTTTGATGTTTATACACAAATAATTATTATAGTTTTGTACCATAAAACCGATAGATATGTCAAAAACTAAAAGTATTCTATATACTAGAAATCAGTTTTATGCCCTTTTTGAAAATATTATTGTGTATGTTTGGTTGCCTATAGCACAATCGTAGCAGATATAAGTAAGGTGAACTGTCATTTTTTGTTCACTTTGTTCGTTTGTTGTTCTTTTTAATTTTGCTTTGTTTAGGTTATGTTTTATGTTTAAATGGAAAAAATATTTATATTTTCTTAATTTTATAATAGTTTAAAGCTTTTTTTATAAATACAACCGTTTTAATAATAAGAAACATTTAATTTTCTTCTGGCGAAAGATACCTACTGATTCTCAAATTCCAAGTACAAAGTTCACATAATTGTATTGTTTGTTAATGAGCAGTTTTTATCTATTAAACTTGAACTTTGTTTTAACTTGCTATCAGCATTGTAAAACATTTAGAACAGAATTTATCGCTCCTTATTTTATTAGCTAGCAGTTACCAGTTGGGTGCTTCTTCATTCTCATAATGACTTCTTTAGCTAAAGGTAAGTAAAAATATATACTTAGAATGCTTTGCTTAGGTTAGTTCATTTATATGCACTATAGGTCCAACTTGAAGTTATTTTTCACAAAAACTTTGACTGCACAAATTAATAATATAACTTGATAACTCTTTAGTTATCCATAAAACATAGGGATTAGTAGAAAAATCCAGAGTACTTTGCTTTTAAATTAATCCCATTGAAACGTACATTTTACAAGATATGGATCTGATACTTTATTTTTTATTTATATATACCTAATTCTCATCGCAAGGCTCAATGCAAAGCATGGTACAATTTTTAACTTGAATCAAGAAACCAGTCATTACATAAGTTTCTATATTTATTTACCTATAATAAATGTAACAAAGTCTAATTATACTTACTACTCTGATAGATAAGTTTTTTAAAGCCAATATGTAGGTAGCCACTGTTCAGTAGTGGATACCTGGGTAAAATATGATAAAAGGATTCCAACAAATGAAATATTGATCCTATCATGCTACCTATATTCTTATTGAAATTTCATTGGAAGTAGGGCAATCTCACAAACAGTACCTATAAGTATATGGAATTTATAAAATGTATCAGACAGGACCTACTTCCATAAAATTATTATAAGCATAAAAACTTGTGCAATAAATAATATTCAATTTATTTTCAGGAATTTTCATAGTTGGTGCCAAACGTACACCCTTTGGTACATTTGGAGGCAAATTAGCAAAAACCCACATAAGTGACTTACAAGTAATTGCATCGAAAGCTGCTTTAACTGCTTCAAATATTAATCCAGAATGGGTAGATACAGTAGTTATTGGAAATGTTATGCCAGTAAGTGTATTGTTTTTTCACATCTAAAATTATCAGCAATTAGGTACATTAAAATCTTCAAGATAAATAACATCTTTTATTTTAATACTTAGAGATAAGATAAATATTTCATTTTGATTTTAAAATATATTAGGTACCTATATCAAATACAACATTTAATAAATTTGGTAAATGGTTTTTGACGAATATTTTTTAGTCTGTTGCAGTAGATGGGGGCTTCCTTGCTAGACATGTTTTGTTAAAAACAGGGATTCCTCTAGAAAAACCAGCCTTTTCAGTGAATAGATTGTGCGGATCAGGATTTCAATCAATTATTAATGGGTTACAGGTAAATGACTATAGGAACTTATTTTGTCCACAACTATTTGACAATGTTTACATTTTATGTGTGCTTCTTCAAGTATAATGAAGTACATTATTAACCAGTGAATAACACGTGTGGATAATGAACAGGTCATATGACACGGATAAATAGGACCTACATTGAAGGTTATTCATATACACAAATGTCACAATATAATAAATAAAAATTATCACTGCGACCAAGTTTCAAACCATATGCCTACAATTCTTTATTTCACACAGTCAGACCTCCAAACCACGCCGCTACGAAGACGTATATAATAATTTATCAAGCTGTTGTATATAGCAAAAATAAGAAAGTGATATTTTAAATAATTTATAGCTGATTGCAAGAATTTTAATTATTATAATTTACATTGAAATTACTAGAAAATATAATATGGAAAGCGAATGAGATACTGAAATGGATGTCACCCTGTCAAAAATAACAGAAGCAGAATAAATAGTATCCTTATATTTATTGCCAGAAACGTCGAAAAAAAGTACATATGAAAGCCTATAATCCCTTCCTAAATTAGAGAAAAGAGAAAAAAATTAATTCGTTTATAAACAGGTAATTAATAGTGGTGGACAAAATATAGTATTCTACTCGCATATAATGGCTAATATCCACTTAGGTGTTTATGTCACTCGCCTACAGCTCGCGAATGAATAATAGCCATCATTATATGCTTGTTGAATAATGTACTATTATATGTTTTGCTTATAAAATTTTATATGTATATTCGTGAGCAATAATACAATTGATGAAATTTGAGTATACTTTAAGCCCAAATGAATAATGTTAATTTTTACACAAGTCATTTTGTTACTGAATAGACAGAGTTCTGCAAAACTAGATAATTGTGTTAATTAAATTTTATTTAGGATATTTCAGTTGGTTTAGCCGACATTGCCTTAACAGGAGGGGTAGAAAATATGTCATCTTTGCCTTACATTGTAAGAAATATAAGATTTGGAAACATTCCTCTAGGATTAGCTCCTGTATTAGAAGATACTATGACACAGAGCAGTTTTGATACCAGCTGTAACTTGAATATGGCTCTGACTGCTGAAAAACTTGGTGAACAATTTAAGTTGTCAAGAAGTGAAGTAGATGAATTTGCATTTATTTCACAACAACGTTGGAAAGCAGGTGATTCTATAATAAATTTAAATTTGCTGAAGCATCTGATGTTTGCTGTTGCATTATTTGTGTATTCGTTGCATAATCATAATACTTATTCTTTTGAAGACAAATAAAAGCATAATTGCTTGTTTCCACCTTTGCTGATCCTAATTACTACATTTTACCACTTATATTTTATTTTCACTGTCCTAGGATATACAAACAGGTCTAGCGGATATTGCTTTAACCGGTGGCGTCGAACAAATGTCCGGTTATCCTTATGTTGTTAGAAATATAAGATTCGGGGAAATCCCTTTAGGAGTGAGTCCTATTTTAGAAGATTCTTTTTGGGCGAGTAGGGTAGACAGATCATGTGGATTAACTATGGCATTAACTGCTGAAAAGCTTGGAGAACATTTTAAGTTAACCAAGCAAGAAGTGGATCAGTACAGCTATATGTCGCAAATACGCTGGAAAACAGGTGAATTTTATTGTACTGAATCTGGTAATTTTGTGGGAGGATGAACTACTAAAAAATATATTAACTGTGTAGATGTCACTTCAGATTCAATGTGATGAGAAAATAATTCCTGATATTGAACTACCTATATGTATCCCAAATATTCACAGATATTTATTGGGATTTTAATGTGATTGCAATGTGCACACTACAACCAGATGCATTAAATTTACAAGCAAATCAGCCAATAATTTATTTGTACTGTGTTTTGATAGTTTTGTTACATTTTTATATCTTTATGTTTAATCATATATGTTAACTGTATTTTGTGAACCTTTGTCAATGCTTTGATTTATAAGTATACATATACATGCAATGAGAAACGGAACATAGCTCCGATCTAAATAGTCCACCAACAAAACATTACCATAAATTCACTTCAATGAATATCAACTATTTAACTGGACAGCTGGATGCAGAACCACTGTAAGAAACCCCGCCCCTTCTCCTTCCAAAATTTGTTAGTTATATGCGATGGGAGTAGACAGTGAAGGCGCTGGTCGTTTTCAAAAACAACATCGAATAAATTTACTATTTCCCTAATCGAGTGACCTACAAAATACCACGATAAAATTTTTCCTGAAATGTGTAGAATACATTTTGATTTCTCAACGAATTTATTTTATTTTGAAAAGTTATGGGCTTGAACAGTACCCTCAGCTATCGACTGTTGTTTACTAACTGTATGACGCTAATTGAGGACCGCCCACAGTTGAGAATTCGGAGTGATGGGAACTGTACGATATGTTGTAGGTGTCCAAATAAACAATTGTAATAATCGTGTTTTTAATCTGTTGAAACTTGATGTTGGTCGACTAGTTCAAAAGCAGTTCTGATACAATGCGTAAAACCCCTATGTTCCGTTTCTCATTGCATGTGTCTTTATAGGGCACCAATATTCTCGTATGCCTATGAACTTTTTGAGTATAAGAAACTACTGTCAATATCAACTACTATTTGTCTCTTTGTTTCAGTCATAATTTGGGAATTATATGTATTGATATAGAATTTTAGTAGGATATGTCCAGATACGTCAATTATTCAGGAATGAATACATTGAGTCATTTTATCATTATTTTGATAAAACTGCTCTATTGTTTTGGTGGAAGGTGGTTTCAAACATTTTTTTGTGAAATGTCCGTCCACGTCGACCATTTTTGAAAGACAACAGTATATCATTGCCGTTTTGATGTCGCCAAGACTCGGCTTCCAAGGTTTCTCTATCTCATCTACATCCAGTAAATGTTTTCATACCGGAACATTTTTCTAGATTTGTTTGGGAATTATCTATTATCTTTCTGAATTTTCACCCAAAATACACTGATATTTACTTTCAGCAAATCTAAAAAAATAAACTTACCAAACTTCTACACCAAACACCATAAACATTATCAAAATCATGCAAATTTACTCTTCGGGCTTACCTTTTTAACATTATATTTGCTTTATTTACGTTTAAGTTTAAATATGATTGTAATATCATAAATTATATAAACCAGTACCTAGTTCAGGACTGGGTCAGCTGAGCGAAACCTCAAATTAGTTAGCGTTGAACTCGGCAATGGAAAAATTTCTCTCAAGTGGGGAATCATTTCATCGTTCTCTGGTTTGAGAGACTGGAGACTTGTCAACTATATAGATCAATTACAGCTTTTAATGTCGTTTAGCGAAATGAGGGAAGGTATTTTTGTTCCATAACGCATGCAATTTTATGTGGAATACAATGTATTGTATATTTTTCGGGAAGAGGAAGGAAAAATCCCATGATTCTTACGATGCAAGTATTTTTCAATAAGGAGAAGGAAATACCTTATGTGGATTTCAAAGCATTGGATATTTTTCGAGAAAGAGATGGAAAAATACTATGATTGTTACGAGAAGAATCAAAGCCATAGTTATATAATAAGTGCTAAATGCAAGTTTAAACAGTTTAAAATCGGTGAATTAATATTTATACTATCACGAATCAAAACGTTTTAAAATTGTATATAATTATAGTATTGTAAATATAGACTTTGACACTTATTTCTTTTAAATAGGATATATCCACGGGATTAGCCGAAATAGCTTTAACAGGAGGTGTGGATAACATGTCGCAAAGCCCTTATATAGTTAGAAACATAAGATTCGGGAATATTCCCTTGGGGCAACCTCCAGCTTTTGAAGATGTATTGTGGCAAAGTGTTATGGATACTTATTGTAACTTACCTATGGCGTTAACAGCTGAAAAGCTTGGAGCACAGTTTAAACTGACCAAGGATGAAGTTGATGCTTTTGCGTACACGTCTCAGCAAAGGTGGAAAGCAGGTGAAACGTTTTTCGATTCATTTTCTTTCACTGATGCAGTGCTTTTTGTGGGTGCTTTATTAATTTTAAGGTGTTGGTACTGTAAGCTTCTTGTTCTCATTTATACATTTTTCTTAATTGGGGATAATTATTTTAAGTCTGTTATGGTAAAAGCAGTCTTGATTTCATATGCATTTATTATGAGATTAGTTATGACATCCAGTGATTGAGAATATCTGATAAATAGTTAATCTAATGATAGATATCAAGTAACATTTGTTAGTTAACTTATTATTGGCATTTATTCATCTCAAATTAACAATTTTTAAAAAATAGAATACAGAAACATAGATGCTTTTTCTATAATATGTGGAACCAATCTGCCATCATTAAATATTGCTTTCTGTCAAATCTCGATTTATAATAATTGTTAAATGCTGTTGCGTACCTAATTAAAAAATAAATTGTGATATATTATATATTGGACTGATTTTGTACCAAATTCTGTTATAAGCAACTTTTCAAAACTAAATACTTCCCTCAATAAAGCTGATGTCGATTTTTTGTTTTATCCTGTATTAATAAATGATTTTTTAATAGCCAATGACGCTGGAAAATTCAAAGACGAAATCGTACCCGTTCCTATAAAAGAAAAGAAGGAAGTCGTCAGCTTTGAAGTAGATGAACATCCAAGACCATGGACCACGCCTGAAATGTTGGGCAAGCTACCAACAATTTTTAAGAAGGATGGATTAGTTACAGCAGGAACTGCTTCAGTAAGATCTAAATACCAATTAATTTCTTAAATAGCTATTTGTATTATTATGGAGGAAAGCGCCACCTTTCTTCCCGCAAGATGCAGTTTACTGTCAGATGCGAGAGGAAAATGCACTTTACTCCCGTGTAATACATATGATTTTTCCTCCTACCTACAATAATTATTTAACTTATTGTCTTCACTCCATTACTTACATTGTGTATATTGTTTTCCATACCTGTCTTTATATTTTTATGGTAGTACGGTTAATAACGCAATGTTGGCTTGTTCCTTAATTTAAGGTGAAGTATTTGGAAATTCAAGATCACTTGAATTGCTCTTCATTTTTCAAAAATTAAATTTAGTTTAATAAACGTAGTGATTTTCCACTCTAAAAATCAGTCGCAGCATACTTATTCTTAAGTCAAAAAATACATAAGGCTTTGCCAAACTGGGCTAGGCAACTTTGACTGCATAAGATTAGCGGCTTCGCCTCGGGACTAAACTCGACCGCACCTAACTGGCTTGTTCAGTTCTATGCTGACTGGTTCTTATCGAGAATATTTGATGACGATGACATTCTGTGTGTTTGGTCCTAAAAATCATTCGCGATAATAAAAAACATAAAAAGCGCAGTAATTTGAATATAAATGTGCCGGCGGCCTGAACAGATTTTTACTTCAAATTTTTTGGTGGCAGCCAAGTTTGGTGAAGAATCCTAAAGTTGAAATTTTTATTTTGAAACCTAACATGTTAAATTTTTGCCAGAATACAGGATATACTAAATACCTAATCTAAAAATTACGGAAACAATTTGAACATGATAGATTAACAAGATCTACCATTTTTGCAACATACTTAAAATGTAGAAAGTATGAGTTCCCTACTTGATGTCGGGGAGGAAAGTGTACTTTCTATAGGGGTAAGGAGGATCATCTTTTGACACATCTCTCTGCCAACAACTTTATAAATGAGATTGTTAGAATCCAATCCTCATCACTTGGGTCTAACCAATCCAGTTCCATATCACATTTTCAAATTGACTAGATATTGAATAACTATTTAAATATTTTGGAAAGCAGCAAGACTGCTTCAATCATCAAAAAAAAATTTCTTTCACCATATCCCATGATTCCTGGACTTTTTGTTTCACCTTATCTGCTATTGATGGAGATACCCAGCAGTGCTTTAAAATAGACTGCAACAATATAAGTGTACCGGGTGTCTGATAACCTAGTATATATTGGAAACTATCGTACAGCTTAGAGAAAAAATCTGTATCATAAACTCCGTTACGAGAAACTGCTGGAAATTATTTTCAAGTTTTCTACTTCACCGCTGGAGGACGTAGTTCACAATAATAACACAAAAAACATCATTTTTCTATAAGAAATGATATAATATTTTATTAGGCATTGAATTCCCTTTGAAATGATACTAAGATTGACAAAATCCATAAAGCGGAACAAAAGTTATAAGTTTTCTTGTGTCAGCTTTCCCACTCAACCCTACCAGTTATTTTATAAGATAGAGGAAAAAGTACTGGAGCAAACTTACGTAAAATGATCTAATGATTACGAATATTTAAATTTTGTGGTACTATAACGGTTCATTTATTATAGAAAAATGATGTTTTTGTGTTATTACTGTGAACTACGCCCTCTAGCGGTGGTGTAGGAAACTTGAAAATAATTTCCAGCAGTTTCTCGTAAGCGAGTTTGTGATAAAGATTTGTTTCTCTGAGATGTACGTATAGCTTCGGAGATACAGTCACCGGTACCAAGTGAAAACAAAACGAATATTAAAAATTATATAAAAATAACAAAAACTTTGTAAGGCTAATATCTAGTGTGGCCTCTAGTGTACATATTTCTTAAAAATGACCCTTGAATACTTTTACTTTTTTAGGGAATTAGCGACGGTGCTGCCGCTGTGGTTGTAGCAAGTGAAGCATCACTGTCCAAATACAACTTGAAACCTTTAGCTAGAATAGTAGCTCACTCGGTAGTAGGTGTTGATCCCTCTATTATGGGATTCGGACCAGCTCCTGCTATTAGAAATATTCTTAAAGCTACTGGAAAAACTTTGGATGATATCGACCTCATTGAAGTAAGTATAATATAGTAACATCTATCATCTAAAGATGAAAACTTTTGTAAGTACTTATGTATTTTGATAGCCACGTGGATGATATCGACCTCATTGAAGTAAGTATAATATAGTAACTTTATCTATCATCTGAAGATGGAAACTTTTGTAAGTACTTATGTGTTTTGATAGCCATTTATTAATAGACTGTTGAGTTTTTAAAATTATCTGATTACCAAATCTTCTACATACGTGTATATCCCCAAATTTTTTCTGTTTTTATAGATCAATGAGGCATTTGGAGCTCAAACTTTGGCTTGCGCAAAAGATTTGAAGCTCGACATGAACAAGTTGAATGTAAATGGTGGTGCTATCGCTTTGGGACATCCACTGGCTGCTTCTGGGTCTAGAATAACTGGTCATCTTGTTTATGAATTAAAGTACGCACTGAAAGGTTTATTTATAGAAATAATATTGAGATTTTCTTCACTTACTCAGAAGCGAGATGAACTTTATTTTTTTAATTGTGATTGCAGGAGAAGAAACGCCAAACTAGCTATAGGATCTGCTTGCATTGGAGGAGGCCAAGGAATTGCTATTATGGTAGAAAATATCTAATTTGAAAGGAGCTACAAAAATTTTCTTAAGACTTTATTGCACTATTATCTTTTACTATTGTTTTATTAAAATTTTATGAAATTATGTAATGTAAGACTGCAAATTTTATATTGTATCCTAGGTTTTTTTTGGAAATTTTAAATAACAAAATATACAAACTATATATTTTTTTATAAACCATAAAATTATCGATCCTATTTGTATTACCTACAAAACAGTTATAATAAAAAAAATAGTTTTTAATTTATTTATTAAAAAGTTGATATATGAGGGATTGGAAGTGAGGAGAATTACCTCCTTGTATCAAAAGCAGACTTCATTTCACAATAAATAAGGAGGGCGTAACCATCTTGAGACCTATATGAATGCGCATTTGATGTTTTTTAAATAAGAGTTAAGGTTAGTTACTGCTTGTTATTTGTGTACGCTCACTACAGTGTGCTATTCCGACCTTATTTTATTATCCACATAACATATAAATCCACTTTTGTCATTGGCAGTTCTCCCTCAGTCAAATTAAAAAAATATTTTCCGATACCGATAAAAAATGTGAGGTTAAATTGTGAAAAACAAAGTATACTTAATTCCAACATATTTCGTTTTGATTTATGCCAACATGATCTATTTAATACCAAACCCACAGCAAGTAGTCGCCAATCCGATAACAATAGCAGTATCCTACTGGTTTCTTCGAAAAGCGAAAAGATTATGCTTAGTAGTATGATTATTTCACAACTTAAATGTTTGGCTGGTAAAATAACATTTGATAATTTATTTCCAATGCACTTTTTATATGTACATAATGGGATTAAAATATTTATAGATATAATAGAAAGTGGGGATTCGGGATAATTATTTTTGACACGTTGACTGTCCCATGCATCACATGTGATGCATGCCCGCTATCACTGTGACGTTCATGAGATACATTTGATTCATTTGCTTGTCCGTAGATATTTCCACCTAGCTTTTGGACGCTGTAAGACGGAATGGTAATATTAAAGGCTGCTGCACAATTGCCCGGAAACGAGAACGAAATATTATATTTAGATGAACGAGAACCGAAATATTAGAGATGTTTTTGACATTTTCTGGAGATATTTATTTTCTAAAACACTGTCAACTTGTGACCCAATAACAATCTTCCTAATATCATATCAATCATTTTTGATATAATGGATGTTATTATTGGCGAGCACATTAATTGCTTCTTTTTGGGGCCACTTTTACATTAGTCTGAGAGATTCTCATGAAACGAAGTTATGTATGGTTATGTTTGCATCAAACAGGCTGCTGCTTTCCTATTGGCTCAACTATTAGCATTATATATCCTGTGCTGTGATTGGCTCCGGGAATGTTGAAACTTTGCCAACTTTCCAGTTCTCGTTCCCGGGCATCTTTTCGTTCTCATTACCGGAAATTGGTTATGCATGGGTACAGTAAAATATGTGTATCTTAACTTTTTTCCGTTCTCGTTCCCGTTTCCTGGTAATTGTGCAGCGGCCACAAGTGGACGTCTGACTAAAGGCATGAGAATTGTATTGCATCATTTATGACTCATGGGGCGCTAAAATATTTCGTTTTTTGAATCAATAAAAAAACGGACATTTTCATCAAAAATGTGGTTTTATTATGATAAAATATATTACAACTGACACTGAACACTGTTTACACTACCACTACACCAACACTTTACACTATCTTACGCGCGTTTCGATAACCAAGTTATCTTCTTCAGAGACTGAAGTTTGAAGGTAAACTTTATTTATGATGTTTATAATTATTAATAACGATTGCATATAAAAATGTCGTAATTTTCAATGATACGATAAAAAATATAACACATTGACAAATATTATAATACCTATTTAATGGCAAACAATAAAAACCAACAATGAACTAAAATACAACAAACTACTTATTGAAATTAATGGTTAAATTTGAATTATTATAAGCGTTTATAGAAATATATAGGCCAGTACCAGCGCTGGTGTCTCCAACAATTATCTCTTTGGTCGACAAATTACTTTGCTGTTGAATGACTAAGGTTTGTGAACTACTTGCAACAGCTTCACAAGACATGGCACGTTGCAGGGACAGCATATTGGCAGTTTTGGTTTTATTCTCCATTGAGCTATCCACATAACCTTCTGCCACAGTACTAGATTATTTCCATCCTCCCAGCCTTTTTAATTGGAGTACATTTGCACCACTGTTGGCAAGTAACGTAGCGGCGGTTCTTAGAGCGTGGCCTGTAAAGCTTATCGAGTCCTCTAAATTCAAAAAAGTATCAATTTTTTGGGAAAAATTAGCTATTGTATTGTGCCCAATTGGTTGATTTCTTACTATTCCTTCTCTAAGCTGAAAGCTAAACAAAAAATCTATCGATTTCTATGTTTTTTCTCAAATTCATGTAGTCTCGATTGATCTTCACCCATACTGGATCAGTACTGAGAAATGATCCACTTGTATGTGTTTTGGAATCTGGAATTTCAACCGAAATTTTTTCTTCAAAAAAAGCAACATCGAAAATTTTCATTTTCACTAATTCGTCCGTCCGACAAGCTCCGGATACGCCTATTATTAATGCGACTTAAAACAATAAGAAAAATATAACACCATAATAACTGTGCACTTGTATAAGCTCAAAGACGATTTTTTTTTAAATACTTATTTAAAGATCACAAATATATTACCTTTATCGGTAGAAATTCATTTGGAGCTTTGTTTAAAAAATCCTCTATATTTTTCCTGAAAAATACGTTCGATTTCTTGCGCCTGAAGCCCACATTTTGTCGTTTTAGGAAAGCCAACAGTTTCACATGTTTCGAAATATCAGTTTTTTCTTCAATTTGTAGCATTGTTCGTATCATACTCTGTACATTGCCCACAAAGTGGACGGCTTCTTTTTCTGGTTTGTTCTCCAAAATATGCTAAGAGTACACTTTCGGAACTGTATACTTCACCTTTTTTTCTTCGCACCACATCCTATATAATACAATATATAGGTACTTGCTTGATTATTCTGAGAAAAATGCCTGGTAATTTTTTGTTAAATGTAATATTTTAGGTATGTTCAGAACGAAACAAAGATTTATTAATTTTGATCGAAATATATGGTTGTAAATAGAATAGCTATACAAACCTCGGTAGGAAGTTTCATTCCTGTCTCGAGATTATATAGCTAGCCTCCCTTATCTCCCTTATAATGTACATGTTTTAACCAGCTTTACACTACCAAACTTTTTAATGTTTTTCGTTTTGAAATAATTATTTAACGAGTGTTTTGAATTCTGTTAATCACATTCTATATTTATATAAATTCATTAAAATGTTCACCTTTTTGAATGTTATATACTGATGTTTGATGTACAAATATTTATTGCAATATAGGTACGATTATAAATTACCTTTATTTTTCGTCGATTTAATTGATAATTTCCCGAAAAAAATTGAGAATGTTGGCTGATTTGTTTATATGCGAAAATGGTTCATTTTCCTGCTAATAACGTAGATAATTTTGAAGTTCTCTTCTTTCTGGTCATTAATTTCCGGTTCATCACAGAGATGGCTTTTCGTTTAGGGTATTTCGAATTGAATCCAACCTAAAAGTCTTCTCGCAAAAAGTATCCTGAAAAATTAATTAACATTAAAAATTTTCTTGAAAATTCTTCGAACGTCCTGAAAAATAACATGATTACATTTTAATTTTTCTAAAATAATATACATATATTTATATTCACTTCTAGGACGGCCGGTATATATAAATATTCATCGTAGATATGATAAACAACTTTACTTATTCAACGGCTGGTGACTAACGCTAAATTTTTATCGATTTATATTCAGTAGCTAGTTGACTTTCGAATAGGAAACATCGGCGTGCGTTTGAAATTTTTCGGTAACGTGTATCGTTTAGTGAATAGTGCCTCTATGGATTACTTGGATTACAATCTGATACATTTACGGTAAGTTTTTATTTTATTTACATACGAACAATTTTATTACAATAAATTGATTTTTAATATACACTGTGTCCGTAAAGTATGGAACAAATTCATTTTTAGCTAAACAGACCATTTTAAGGAATAATCCTGAAACACGTCGATTTTTGATTTTAATTTACCGTATTTTAAAATAATAATCTAATATACAGGGTGAATTACTTTCGAGTAATGACGTCACCGTCATTTTTTTTAAATGGAACACCCCCATTTTGTCTCAATTTTCGGATTACTCTAGCCTAGCTGATTCCAAAAATGTATCACATGTTGATTCCAATTGGTACAGGGTGGACAAAAATACAATAGTTTTGTGTGTGCTCATAAAGTAACGCGTAACATTCTTTATTAGTTAAATTAGCAATATTATCAAAAATTCTTATTTAAACTAATTGCCGCTAGACAATAAGTATTTTTGATAATATTGTTAATTTAACTAATAAAGAATGTTACGCGTTACTTTATGAGCACACACAAAACTATTGTATTTTTGTCCACCCTGTACCAATTGGAATCAACATGTGATACATTTTTGGAATCAGCTATGTAGGCTAGAGTAATCCGAAAATTGAGACAAAATGGGAGTGTTCCATTTAAAAAAAATGACGGTGACGTCATTACTCGAAAGTAATTCACCCTGTATATTAGATTATTATTTTAAAATACGGTAAATTAAAATCAAAAATCGACGTGTTTCAGGATTATTCCTTAAAATGGTCTGTTTAGCTAAAAATGAATTTGTTCCATACTTTACGGACACAGTGTATAAACCAAGTATTTTACAATTGTTTATTAGATTTTAAATTTGCTTAGAACTTTTTTTGATAAATAGGTACTTTTTGGTCATTGTATAGTCGAAAAATTTTGTTTATAAATGATTAGTAGGTTTTAAATTTGCTTAATCTTGAAAAATTATTTTGGAAATTAGAATTAGTACATAGTATTGTTTATTTATAATCTATTTTTGATTCCTTTTACTATTTTCTTATACCAAAATATTTAAAATACTTAAAAGGGGGCCGGTATATATTCCTAGCTATGAAAAATTGTTCTTATATGGGAAGTTAGTTCCGATAAACTGTACATATACTCATTCCTCGTATTAGGGCTCCTATAGGGAATATTAAATGACAATTTAAATGTGTCCTGCTTCCATTTTGTTTATTAACATACAGGGTCTTTAAAAATTAGTTAATTTTATTGATATAAAAGTTTAGCAAAATAGATTCAGAAAAATATCTTGAATTTGATACAAATTTTTAATAACTAATAATCTTAATTCGAGTTATATTCTTAATAATACAATTTTAGAACTTCATTTTTAAAACCGATTTTCAAGAGAAAAAAAATGTTTTCAATAATATTAAAACATCGCCCTGTATAATGTTTATTTAGTAATTCATAGTTATTTGGATTTTATCGACTTCTCAGACTTTTCTTATACTTTTACTCAAAATAAAAACCTACGTACAGTAGGTACTACAGATAATTTTTTTTTCAAAAAACAAATAAGCTATACACTTGTCGTGTATTCTCAAATTTTCTTAATTTAAATATCTGTTTGTTTTTCTATTTTATTTTCTTTAATTTAAAAGAGATCAAACTGTATTTTGAAGAAACAATATTCTGAGAACTCGATAAATTGACAATACACTATGCAATTTGGAACAAAAACTTTTGGAATTGTATACCAACCTTTTAATAACTAAAGGAAAACTTATTATTAATTATCTATTTGTATACTTTCTAAAATCTTGATAAAGGTTTTCGAAAACCAAATACAAGTTGAAATTTTATATTTGGCATACCCCATAGGAGAATCAATACGAGGTAGGAATATGTACGCAGTTCCTCTTGACTCACCTTATATATAACAGAAGTTTCTATAATATTTTATACTACACACAGGGTGTTTCTAAATGTATGCGAAAAAATTCAGGTGGTGCTTGTCCATATAAAATTATAATAGGTCTTTCATATGAAAAAATTTCCTCACTCCACTCCCTATAAACAGATGCCGAGTGAAATTGAGTTTTTATTTTATTATCGCAAGTTTAAGTAAAGTTGAAATTTTGTAATTTATTTAATAACAAATCTTTTTCACTACTAGCCTCTAAACCTAACTTTATTGTCTTTTGTTGAGGTAGTAAAGTTGTTCATTATTAACCAAGGTAGAAAAATACAGAGCCTACTTGATTATAACTAAATATCAATCCATTTAATAGAATGTGAGGTTAACTTGTGCACAGCTGTCATGTCATGTGAAACGGGAGTCGAAAAACTAATATTTAAAAAAATAAAATGCCAGTAGTGAAGTAGTGAAAAAAATGCTATATGAGCCACGGTAGAAACGTGTATTAATGGACCTCGACAATAATACCTCACTTTTCTACCTTGGCGCATAGTTACTATTTTTCACTACTAGCCTCTAAACCTAACTTTATTGACTTTTGTTGAGGTAGTAAAGTTGTTCATTATTAACCTAGGTAGAAAAATACAGAGCCTACTTGATTTATAACTAAATCTCAATCCATTTAATAGAATGTGAGGTTAACTTGTGCACAGCTGTCATGTCATGTCAAACGGGAGTCGACAAACTAATATTTTAAAAAATAAAATGCCAGTAGTGAAAAAAATGCTATATGAGCCACGGTAGAAAAGTGTAACAATGTCTCGGATCTTCGCTTCTCGGTCTTTAATGGACCTCGACAATAATACCTCATTTTTCTACCTTGGCGCATAATTACTATTGAAATCTTTGTTGTTTTGATAAACTTTTTTTACTTTTGAAGTTTTTCCCTAGATCCAATAGATTTAGAAATTATATTTTTTTTTCTCCGAATCTATTGGATCTAGGAAAAAAACTTCAAGAGTAAAAAAAGTTTTTCAAGACAACTGAGATTTTAAATAATATTTTTATTTCCCAAAATTCAATCTCGAAAAAAAATTTGATATTGAATAAAGTAAGGGTTGATAATTTCACTCCCTTATATAATGTAACACAGGAATTTTGAGAATATACCAGTGGTTTCCATCTTTACTTAAATTTAAGAAAAAAAAATAAAAACTCAATTTGATTCAGGATGATATCTTGGAAGGGGGTGGAATTAGCAAATCACCTTCTAAATTTTTTCGCCTGAATTTGGGAACACCCTGTATACATAAATAATTTTTTAATTCTGATTTTAAACATACGAACTTATAATAATATTACAAACTGCGTATACTTTAATTCAATTCCCAAAATTTCTTTAGCTGAAATAACGAACAAAAAAATTATTATACAGAATGATTCTTTATAAAATAACCCCAGCAAGCCTTTGTTTTGTTTCCTCGCAAATGTTTTGTTTTTCAGAAAACATGAATTTTAAAAATTATTAGTTTAGTAAAATTATTTAGAATCGTTCTTTAATAATTCTTTTATCCTTTGTTTTAGGTTTCGTAAAGTATTGGTCTACTCCAAAGGAGTGTGAGTATACAGTAATTCTCAATTTCTATCAAATGACATCATATCGCTCAGTATCATCCTTCCTTTCTTTTACAAATTGGTACTTATTTCAAAAGACATAGGTAAGCTATGTAATTCCTCATATTTTCTAAATACTATTCCTTTCGTTAATAAGTTGGTACTTTACAAAAGACTTAGGTAAGCTATGTCAATCCGAAAATTTTCTAAATACTATCCAGTATTTTGTTAATAAGTTGGTACTTTTTTCAAAAGCTATGTCGTTCCTCGTATTTTTTGTTGTTTTTTTTTCTGTCCTTTTTCCCCTGTTGGTGTCGGGTTATCAAAATATCGTAGATTTCTAAGTTGGTATATGTCAATCCGTAAATTTTCTAAATACTATGCCTTTCGTTAATAAGTTGGTATACTTTTCAAAAGACATAGGTAAGCTATGTCATTCCTCATATTTCCTAAATATTATCCCAGTTAACAAGTATCATATCGCTCAGTATCATCCTTCCTTTCTTTTACAAATTGGTACTTTTTTCAAAAGACATAGGTAAGCTATATGTCATTCCGAATATTTCCTAAATACTATCCAGCCCATTTTTTACAAATGGTACTTTTTTCAAAATACATAGGTAAGCTATGTGTCAATCCGAAAATTTTCTAAATACTATGCCTTTCGTTAATAAGTTGGTACTTTTCAAAAGACATAGGTAAGCTATGTCGTTCCTCATATTTTCTAAATACTATCCAGCCCTTTTTTTAAAAGTGGTACTTTTTTCAAAAGACATGGGTAAGCTATGTCGTTCCTCGTATTTTTTGTTCTGTTTTTTTTTCTGCCCTTTCTTATGAATTATTTTTCATTGCAATTGTTAAGTACGCCACATGTACCGACTTTTTTGTTTGCGATTGACTATTTCCCGCACGGATGCACGCAGTATCACACTGTGAGAAAGTGTTCGTTACCTAGGTTGTCGGTAAGTCTCGCTTCCAAAACGAGCAGTCATCCAGATGGGCGAGTACGCTTAAGTGTTTTCCGTTTGTCGAATGGGTATGGGTTGACAAGGAGGGGGAATAGTTGCCCAGTATGGGTTATCAAAATATCGTAGATTTCGTCAATCCGAAAATTTTCTAAATACTATGCCTTTCGTTAATAAGTTGGTATACTTATTTTCATAGGTAAGCTATGTCATTCCTCATATTTCCTAAATATTATCCCAGTTAACAAGTATCATATCGCTCAGTATCATCCTTCCTTTCTTTTACAAATTGGTACTTTTTTCAAAAGACATAGGTAAGCTATATGTCATTCCTCATATTTCCTAAATACTATTCCTTTCGTTAATAAGTTGGTACTTTTCAAAAGACATAGGTAAGCTATGTCATTCCTCATATTTCCTAAATATTATCCCAGTTAACAAGTATCATATCGCTCAGTATCATCCTTCCTTTCTTTTACAAATTGGTACTTTTTTCAAAAGACATAGGTAAGCTATATGTCATTCCTCATATTTCCTAAATACTATTCCTTTCGTTAATAAGTTGGTACTCTTCAAAAGACATAGGTAAGCTATGTCAATCCGAAAATTTTCTAAATACTATCCAGTATTTTGTTAATAAGTTGGTACTTTTTTCAAAAGCTATGTCGTTCCTCGTATTTTTTGTTGTTTTTTTTCTGTCCTTTTTCCCCTGTTGGTGTCGGGTTATAAAAATATCGTAGATTTCTAAGTTGGTATATGTCAATCCGTAAATTTTCTAAATACTATGCAGCCTTTCGTTAATAAGTTGGTACTTTTCAAAAGACATAGGTAAGCTATGTCAATCCGAAAAATTTCTAAATACTATCCAGTCTTCAGTTAATAATTTGGTACTTTTCTCAAAAGAAATAGGTAAGCTATGTCATTCCTCTTATTTCCTAAATATTATCCAGCCCTTTTTTTAAAAGTGGTACTTTTTTCAAAAGACATAGGTAAGCTATGTGAATCCGAAAATTTTCTAAATACTATGCCTTTCGTTAATAAGTTGGTACTTTTCAAAAGGCATAGGTAAGCTATGTCGTTCCTCATATTTTCTAAATACTATCCAGTCTTTTGTTAACAAGTAGGTACTTTTTTCAAAAGCTATGTCGTTCCTCGTATTTTTTGTTGTTCTTTTCTGCCCTTTTTCCCCTGTTGGTGTCGGGTTATCAAAATATCGTAGAATTCTAAGTTGGTATATGTCAATCCGAAAATTTTCTAAATACTATATATGCATTTCGTTAATAAGTTGGTACTTTTTTCAAAATACATAGGTAAGCTATGTGTCAATCCGAAAATTTTCTAAATACTATGCCTTTCGTTAATAAGTTGGTACTTTTCAAAAGACATAGGTAAGCTATGTCGTTCCTCATATTTTCTAAATACTATCCAGCCCTTTTTTTAAAAGTGGTACTTTTTTCAAAAGACACAGGTAAGCTATGTCGTCCCTCGTATTTTTTGTTGTTTTTTTTCTGCCCTTTCTTGTGAATTATTTTTTTATTGCAATTGTCAAGTATGCCACATGTACCGACTTTTTTGTTTACGATTGTCTTTTTCCCGCACGGATGCACGCAGTATCACACTGTGAGAAAGTGCTCGTTACCTAGGGTGTCCGTAAGTCTCGCTTCCAAAACGAGCAGTCATCCAGATGGGCGAGTACGCTTAAGTGTTTTCCGTTTGTCAAATGGGTATGGGTTGACAAGGAGGGGGAATAGTTGCCCAGTATCGGTTATCAAAATATCGTAGATTTCTAAGTTGGTACATGTCAATCCGAAAATTTTCTAAATACTATGCCTTTCGTTAATAAGTTGGTATACTTTTCAAAAGACATAGGTAAGCTATATGTCATTCCTCATATTTCCTAAATACTATTCCTTTCGTTAATAAGTTGGTACTTTTCAAAAGACATAGGTAAGCTATGTCATTCCTCATATTTCCTAAATACTATCCCAGTTAACAAGTATCATATCGCTCAGTATCATCCTTCCTTTCTTTTACAAATTGGTACTTTTTTCAAAAGACATAGGTAAGCTATATGTCATTCCTCATATTTCCTAAATACTATTCCTTTCGTTAATAAGTTGGTACTTTTCAAAAGACATAGGTAAGCTATGTCAATCCGAATATTTCCTAAATACTATCCAGCCCTTTTTTTACAAATGGTACTTTTTTCAAAAGACATAGGTAAGCTATGTCAATCCGAAAATTTTCTAAATACTATCCAGTATTTTGTTAATAAGTTGGTACTTTTTTCAAAAGCTATGTCGTTCCTCGTATTTTTTGTTGTTTTTTTTCTGTCCTTTTTCCCCTGTTGGTGTCGGGTTATAAAAATATCGTAGATTTCTAAGTTGGTATATGTCAATCCGTAAATTTTCTAAATACTATGCAGCCTTTCGTTAATAAGTTGGTACTTTTCAAAAGACATAGGTAAGCTATGTCAATCCGAAAAATTTCTAAATACTATCCAGTCTTCAGTTAATAATTTGGTACTTTTCTCAAAAGACATAGGTAAGCTATGTCATTCCTCTTATTTCCTAAATATTATCCAGCCCTTTTTTTAAAAGTGGTACTTTTTTCAAAAGACATAGGTAAGCTATGTGAATCCGAAAATTTTCTAAATACTATGCCTTTCGTTAATAAGTTGGTACTTTTCAAAAGGCATAGGTAAGCTATGTCGTTCCTCATATTTTCTAAATACTATCCAGTCTTTTGTTAACAAGTAGGTACTTTTTTCAAAAGCTATGTCGTTCCTCGTATTTTTTGTTGTTCTTTTCTGCCCTTTTTCCCCTGTTGGTGTCGGGTTATCAAAATATCGTAGAATTCTAAGTTGGTATATGTCAATCCGAAAATTTTCTAAATACTATATATGCATTTCGTTAATAAGTTGGTACTTTTTTCAAAATACATAGGTAAGCTATGTGTCAATCCGAAAATTCTCTAAATACTATGCCTTTCGTTAATAAGTTGGTACTTTTCAAAAGACATAGGTAAGCTATGTCGTTCCTCATATTTTCTAAATACTATCCAGCCCTTTTTTTAAAAGTGGTACTTTTTTCAAAAGACACAGGTAAGCTATGTCGTCCCTCGTATTTTTTGTTGTTTTTTTTTCTGCCCTTTCTTGTGAATTATTTTTCATTGCAATTGTTAAGTACGCCACATGTACCGACTTTTTTGTTTGCGATTGACTATTTCCCGCACGGATGCACGCAGTATCACACTGTGAGAAAGTGCTCGTTACCTAGGTTGTCGGTAAGTCTCGCTTCCAAAACGAGCAGTCATCCAGATGGGCGAGTACGCTTAAGTGTTTTCCGTTTGTCGAATGGGTATGGGTTGACAAGGAGGGGGAATAGTTGCCCAGTATGGGTTATCAAAATATCGTAGATTTCGTCAATCCGAAAATTTTCTAAATACTATGCCTTTCGTTAATAAGTTGGTATACTTATTTTCAAAAGACATAGGTAAGCTATGTCATTCCTCATATTTCCTAAATATTATCCCAGTTAACAAGTATCATATCGGTCAGTATCATCCTTCCTTTCTTTTACAAATTGGTACTTTTTTCAAAAGACATAGGTAAGCTATATGTCATTCCTCATATTTCCTAAATACTATTCCTTTCGTTAATAAGTTGGTACTTTTCAAAAGACATAGGAAGCTATATGTCAATCCGAATATTTCCTAAATACTATCCAGCCTTTTTTTTACAAATGGTACTTTTTTCAAAAGACATAGGTACGCTATGTCAATCCGAAAATTTTCTAAATACTATCCAGTATTTTGTTAATAAGTTGGTACTTTTTTCAAAAGCTATGTCGTTCCTCGTATTTTTTGTTGTTTTTTTTTCTGTCCTTTTTTCCCTGTTGGTGTCGGGTTATAAAAATATCGTAGATTTCTAAGTTGGTATATGTCGATCCGAAAATTTTCTAAATACTATGCAGCCTCTTTCGTTACTAAGTTGGTACTTTTCAAAAGACATAGGTAAGCTATGTCATTCCTCATATTTCCTAAATATTATCCAGTCTTTCGTTAAGAAGTAGGTACTTTTTTCAAAAGCTATGTCGTTCCTCGTATTTTTTGTTGTTTTTTTTCTGTCCTTTTTCCCCTGTTGGTGTCATTCGATTTGGAATTGTGAATTATTTTTTATTACAATTGTTAAGTACGCCACATGTACCGACTTTTTGGTTTGCGATTGACTTTTCACCGCACGGATGCACGCAGTATCACACTGTGGGAAAGTGCTCGTTACCTAGGGTGTCCGTAAGCCTCGCTTGCAAAACGAGCAGTCATCCAGATGGGCGAGTACGCTTAAGAGTTTTCCGTTTGTCGAATGGGTATGGGTTGACAAGTAGGGGGGAATAGTTGCCCAGTATGGGCCATCAAAATATCGTAGATTTCTAAGTTGGTACATGCAAAACGGCAATTCTTGGCAATTTATTACTAACAATTTTTTTAGCGCTTCCTTTTCAGCATTACTAACAAATGTTTTGTACATTTTTGATTTTGTCTGATTTTCTGTTCCAGGAATTTTTTTAGGGATGGATTTATTTGGAATACATGCATATATTTAAACTTGCTGATAGGAGTATCTTATAATTTTACTTTTTTTTTGTCCTAGGGCTTACATTAAAAATTTTCTTATTAATTTTGTTTTTTGTTTTAGAATTCTTATTAGGAAATGATTTTTTAGGTTACAAAAGCGTCTGCATTTTGCAGCTGCAGAATTAATATTGTAACGTCGGATGTCGGATTTTCTTCAAGTCGGGATCGTTCTCTTGTTCCTCTTCCAACTTTTCTGGTGTCCATTCGTCGCTGGTCACCGTGGTTCTTCGAATCGCAGCTTCCTTAGCTTCTGTTTTGCTGCAGTGAGAGCACTCTGCAGGGCATGGTCTTCTAGAGAGGGAGTCTGCATTTCTGTGGCTTATTCCGGCTCTATGCTCAATAGTGAAATTATATTCTTGGAGCCGCTCGATCCATCTAGCGATTTGACCATCAGGGTTCTTGAATTGCATAAGCCACTTAAGTGCTGCATGATCGGTTCTAATCACAAATTTCTTCCCACACAGATACTGATAGAAGTGCTCCACGGACTTCACTACTGCTAGGAGCTCTCTTCTTGTGACGCAGTAGTTTTGTTCTGGTTTGGAAAGGACTTTACTAAAATATCCCAGAACTTTCTCTTGTCCTCCTTGAACCTGTGATAGCACTCCTCCAATTCCAACATTGCTAGCATCAGTATCTAGTATGAATTCTCCCTCTGGTAGTTGATAGCCGAGTATAGGTGCAGTAGTCAAGTGCTTCTTCAAGGTTTCGAACGAAGTTTGGCAATCTTCGTCCCAGCGAAACTCCCTTGCTTCCTCTGTAAGTCGTGTCAAGGGCTTAGCGATATCTGCAAACTTCTTTATAAATCGCCTGTAGTATGTACAGAGTCCAAGGAAGCTTCTAACTTGGTGCTTGTCGGTGGGTCTTGGCCACTTTCGTACGGCAGCAGCTTTTTCTTCGTCTACAGCTACACCATCCTTGCTGACTACATGGCCTAGGTAATTGACTTTGTTTTGAAATAGTTGACATTTCTTGGGGTTGAGCATCAGTTGGGCAGCTTGCAACCTTTTGAAGACACCTTCCAAATTCTTTTGATGTTCTTCGAATGTCCTTCCCAAAACTATGATGTCATCAAGGTACACTAAGCATGTCTTCCAGGACAACCCTCGCAATACGTTTTCCATCAGTCTTTCGAACGTTGCGGGGGCATTGCACAGCCCAAATGGCATAATGGTGAAATGCCATAGTCCAGATCCGGTGGTAAACGCTGTATTTTCTTTATCGGCTGGATCTATTTCTACCTGCCAATATCCAGGTCCAAGGTAGAAAACAATTTGCTACCGGCCAGCGTATCCAGAGTGTCGTCGATTCTCGGCAGGGGATACCTATCTTTCTTTGTAACATTGTTCAACTGCCGGTAGTCCACGCAAAACCTCGTGGTTCCATCCTTCTTCTTTACCAGAACTACCGGAGAGACCCAAGGGCTGGTAGAAGGTTCTATCACCTTGTCCTTTTCCATCTCGCGAACAATTCTCTCCGCTTCCTCTCTTTTGGCCTGTGGTAGCCGTCGAGCCGATTGTGTCCAATTGTGGGTCCACGGGTCCAATCCATTGTTAATCATAGCTTTTTTTAGTCGTTCCACTAACACTGACTTGACCCCACTTGTGTCCAGTTCGTAATCCTCCAACTCTCTTCGAAGCTCTGAAACTTTTAATTCACAAAGTTTCTTCGCCATCTTCCTGTATATTTATTTATTTTTTTAACCCCACACCTGACACCAATGTAACGTTTATTCTAATTTATATTTACAATTAATTTATATTTACAGATTTATATGTAATTCAGTCCTTATTTAATAATTTATCTAATACACTAAACACACTAATTATAATTTATATGAGAGTCACTTAATAAACACTTTATCGAGGCGCGATTACTTTCCTTCGGTATCAACACTGACTGATTGACTAATTGCCTGCAGCGATGCTCGTGGCCTATTTATACTCGCGCGCCGTAATTCTAGAACTATCTCGACGTTCTGGCGGATGCACTGGGTATTCTCGATGTTTCGTATTTTGGATGGTTCTCGAAAATTGGGCGGAGGAGCCATAGTCGTCTCATACGGGGATTTCACTGGGGGCACTAAGTGAGCATATTAATGCAGTAGCTCGCGTAACAATATTTGGTAAAGTTTTTCTTAGCTGCATGGGTTTAAAATGTGCATGAGGGCGGTAAAGTAGTGTAGATTTAGGGTTATTAGTATTTTAATTATAAAATATTGTATGTAAAAATATCTTTATGTTGTGTCGTGTTTCAATCTTTTGTAAATGTTAATATTTTATGGATATTAAACATATCTTTTTTTATAATTGCTAAGTTTGCATTTATTTTATCTTGTTTGTAAATGTATATATCTGCACTTTGCTAGAGTAAAGATAAACTCTGGCTTAGTGCAGCCGGTAGAGAACATCCAGCTTTCAGGGGGGGGGGGTCGCATTTTCTAGTTTTGTCTGTGATTTCCTCCACCGGTGGGGAATATTTTCCATTGGTTGTGAATATTTTATTTTAACCGGTTGATTATATTTTCTACCGATAAAAGGAATAACTTCCAGCAATGGGCAACGATTGCTTATGTTTAAGTATTTAATTTCATAAGTTTTGTATTACCTCGGTTGTTGTATATGATATTTTGTGTATTATTGTTAAATATTTAACTCCACTTTTACCATAGCTGATATAATTGTTGTTTCTATTTACCTTTTTTGTTCTGTTCTGAATCAAACTGTTACTTGAGAGATAACAGAAAATAAATCAGTAGAATCGAGCACATAAATCTGTAATAAATTATAGACAAATCTTATCATTATTATTAAGATGTTAGTTCTCTCCAAATTCTCAGTTTTCTTAAACTTGTACTTGTACTTGTGGTTCTCACAAGTAATGTAATTTCAAACCTATATGAAATTTTCATTCCTACTTTAATTAATTTATTATTTATTTATTTACGGGTACAACCCAATTACAATTATATATTACAAAATATTATGATAGCTAAGTGTTAAGCAGAAAGCAGCAGTAAAGTTAATACAGATAATGATAAAATAAAGAATAAATGTTGTACCAACAAGGTTTAAAACATAACTAATGGTTTAAGCAAAATGGCTGTTGTACCAGACTGGATCAGTGGGTAACCATAGTTTTGCCAACGGGTTTGTTAACCGCCCAAAAGTGAGTGGTTAAAATAATAATCCTAGTTTTCTAACCAAAAACTTTGTGTCAGTGGATTCTGTAAATTTTTATTTTTACCAAATTATAATAATGGAATATCCTGATTTGCCAAATTTTAGTGATGACAAAGATTTTAATGAACATGTAAATTTATGTTCTTCTTTAACCGTAAAGTTTTCTGACCTTTTTTTTATTCATTTTCAGTAAATAAAATAATATGCAAAATATGGAGGGTAGAAAGAAGGAGCACCATCTGAATGTATTTAAAAGTGCCATCGAAAGGAAGCAAATTAAGGTGGCGCCATAGTAGCAAGTGGAAAGATTTTAAAAATAGCGCCATTAATTATTAGAGTAAGATACAAAATTAAAAAAGGAAATACTACGTAAATAATTGAGATGTTAAATATTGCATATTTCTCAACTACACAAGTCACGAAAAATACTAAATTTTTCAACCCAGCACACTTCACTCAGTTTATAACCCTAAATTCACATCATTTCCATTAGCTACACGAGCGCCATTTCGGTGAATCTTCGAATTATAATTTGCTGTTTACAGGTGGACACTTTTTCAACTTGTCCCCCATACAAGATGGTGCTCCTTCCTTCTACCCTTATACAAGATTCTCTTGTCTAAGCTTCTACCCTCCGTAATGCAAAAGCAAACAGCACTTCATGAATCGGATTAAAAATTCTTCTTTTATATCTTCTCTTTGGCAAAACGTAAGTAATTTACCCCACAGTTGTTCATTCGTCTAACATTCATTGACACCAACCTATCTAAATGATTGATTAACAAAAACAAAACTGCTCGAAAACACTACTGGTACAACACGCACCGGTTTAAACTTTTGTTAAATTAGTTAAATAAACCAGGTTTAGCCGACTGTTGGTACAACTCGCCCATAGTCGTCCTTATTTCAATGACTGGCCAGGTCACTTGTAAGAAGCCCATATTTATTCTAGAATTAGAAGTATGACAGGTTAGCGACAGACAGACTAGGGTTGCGCGATACACTAGAAAGTATCGATATTAGGTATCGATACGGATCGGAACGTAAAGTATCGATACAGTAGAATATCGAATATTAATTTATCGATACTCGAAGTATCGATACGTTAATGATCCGAGATTTTGCTAATTTTGACGTTTTTTCGGTAAAAAGTTTATCATAAAAGTTGTAGATCTTGGGAAAATCTACAACTTTTACATCAGTGACTTTTCACATAACCTCAAAATTAGCTCGAAAAACGCAAAAAACTGCATTTTTCGTTTTAGTAGAAGGTAGCTTTGATAGTCACGAACCATGAAAAAAAATTTCAAATTGAAATATTGGAAAGTTTTCGAGTTATAACGTTTTTTTGGTAAAACACTTTTTTTGTGGGGTGGAAAAAGACATTATTGCGATTTCCGGTCAAAGTTGAGTTTTTAGAATAAAAAGTTGATTATAAAAGTTGTAGATCTTGGGAAAATCTTCAACTTTTACATCAGTGACTTTTTCACATAATCTCAAAATTAGCTCGAAAAACGCAAAAAACTGCATTTTTAGTTTTTTATTATTAGTTTCCTTAAAAAATGTTCGATTTTGATGAAAATTTAGTAGAAGGTAGCTTTGATAGTCACAAACCATGAAAAAAAGTTTCAAATTAAAATATTGGAAATTTTTCGAGTTATAACGTTTTTTCGGTAAAAAACACTTTTTGGGGGAGGGGGGAAGTTGGAAAAAGACATTATTGCGATTTCTGTCCAAAGTCGAGTTCCTAGAATAAAAAGTTGTAGATTTTGAGAAAATCTACAACTTTTTCATTAGTGACTTTTTCACATAACCTCGAAATTAGCTCGAAAAACGCAAAAAACTGCACATTTTTCTTCTTTTATTTTTAGTTTCGTTAAAAAAAGCACGACATTCCCAACGTGATTAAAAAATCACGATATCGCTCATCACTATAGATAACGCCACTTGCCGCTCCTACTAAAAATCCCGTATCGCGAGGTATCGATACACTACAAATTTATCGATACTTGGAATGCATCGAAAAGCATAGTATCGATACAAAATATCGAATATCGGAAGTAAAAGTATCGATACACTGGAATATCGGATAGTATCGCGCATCCCTAAGACAGACAGCTGTTAATGACAGGAGATGTGTGGAGTGTGGATTTTATGTGCGTTTAAGTATTCCTAAACGAATTGAAAGATTTGTCTAAAAAATACGTATACTTTTTAGTTTTACTTGTTTTAGTTTAATATTTTGTGATACATTTTTGCTATAAGAGTTTATTAGACAAGAATGAAACCGTTTAATAGCTTACAAATAAAAAGGTGAATAAGTTGTTGCTTAGGTTGCCATCTGTTTGAATGGAATTAATTTAGAAAACCCTAAGCATTTTTAAATAATATTTAAAAAAATGACTTCCTCAAATGATGATATTATTAAGGCTATCCTTCAATACCAACAACGACTGGAAAGGTACAGCTTAAGCAAAAGTGAGGACAAGGTAGGTAGGACTTTTCTTTTAAATCTACCTTTATCATACCATATTCAATATTCATATCCTTAAATGAAAATGTATAGTTTTTAATGAGCTATTTGCTACTTTTAGATGCTGTACGTTCTTGGAAAATTAAGTAAGCTTCAGATAAGAACTTTACATTTAGAAACCACTGGTGTTGGCAGGACTGTTAATGCTTTAAAAAAGCTAGGTGGTACTGTGGGGGAGGCAGCTAAAGATTTGGTTGCATTATGGAAAGTAATGGTATTGGAGGAAGAAAAGGCTACCCAAGACAGTTCCATAGGTATTAATTTAATAACTTTATAAACAATTGTTGGTATTGTCTTCTAAATTTTGATCAATATTTTTTTATCTAGAAAATGAGGATGATGCAGATTCTGTATATTCGAGTGAAAATGAGAATAAAGACTGTCAAAAAGAAAATCTTCATCATTCAGAAAATGAAAGTGAAGGATATGATAGTAAGCAAGAAGTTCCTAGAAAAAGTAATGATTTTGAAAATAATTCACCTAATTTAAAAAATGGTGATTGTAGTAGAAATAATCATAAGTCAAATAGCTCATCATCATCATCTTCATCATCATCCTCAGAATCTGAAGAAGAAATGCCCAGGAAACAAAAAAAGCACCTTTCTCGAAAAAGAAGTCATTCATCTCATTCTAGCTCGGACGAAAGAGAAACACATTCTAAAAAGAGTAAGAAAGATAGAGATAACTCAAGTAAAGATAGTCACAAATATAAATCTTCAAAAGAAAATAAAAATAGTAAGCATGAAAAAAGTGATAAACAATCATCCAATAAATACAAAGAAAATTCTGAGAAACACAAGGAAAGTTCTGTGAAATACAAGAAAAATTCTGATAGATCAGACTCAAGGCACAAATCAAGGAAAGATTCAGAAAATGAATCTAAGCAAAAATCAAAAAAAGAGTGTGAGGAAGAGAAAAAACACAAGAATAAAAAAGATTCTGAAAATTTGAGATCTAATAACAAAACTGAAAAGAATAAAAACCATGATGAAAAAGAATTGTATGACTCCCATTCAAATCATAAGTCAGAAAAACATAAAAAACAAAATGAAAAGACTGATAAAGACATAAAATCTAGTCACACTTCTAAGCATAGGGATAAAAGCTCATCTCATTCTAGTTTTGATAAAAATAGCAGCAAGGAGCAAGATAAAAAACATGAGTCTAAAAGAGATAAAAAAGAAACACATTCTGAAACTAAATCAAAAGATAGTACTAAAGAATATAAGAAAACAAACTCTTCTAAATCAAAAGGTTCTGAATCTAGTTCATCTTCAAAACACAAATCTAGTAGTTCTGATGGCCATGAAAAGAAGAAACATAAATCAGACAAAGTTTCAAATAATGGCAAACAAAAAATAGTACATGGTATTGATTCAGAGTCTGGAGCAAGTTTTGCTGAAGCTTTAGGAATGTGTGGTCCTTTGACATCTAATCCTAAAAAGAAACCTAGTTCTGATAAACTTAAATCTAGTCACAATTCTAGTAGGCCTTTAGATAATGTAGAAACTGAATCTTCAAAAAGTCGAAAATCTAAATATAATGATAGTGAATGCAGTTCTTCTACAAAATTGGTAAGTAAAAATTTGAAAAAATTTCATATTCCTAGATCTTATTTCATGATAACTGCAAAATATTATTTCAAGTTTAGATAAAAGTACTTATTAGTGAATAATATTTTATTATTCATACAAAATTCTCATTTCCATAAGCTAATACAGTTGATTAGTAGTGCAATTGTTTTTTAAATTCTTTCTATGTATGTATAATATTTTAAGCAAAGGTCTTATTAAAATAGTATTCTATTAAGATCATCCAAAATATACGTCATTTTTTAGGTTGTACCAGAATTATTAAAGGAAGAACCTGTTGAGCCTTTGAATATTTGCCTATCTAGTCTTTTACCAGAGATAACTCCTAATTATAAACCATTAGGAATATCTTATGATTCACAACCTAAACGTTTATATACTGATGATGAGGCTTTAAGTAGGGTAATGACAAATAAAAATCAAAGGTAAGTACAGTTTTAATTTTTATTTGTACAGGGTGGCCCATTAAGCGAGGTAACCGGCTGTATCTCGGAAAGTATTTGTCCCAGGTTGTGGGGAAAAGATATTGAAAATAAAAGTGGCCAAGAAAAATGTCTGTAAATTATTTTCAACCTCAAAATTTCACTCACAGAAATCAGAGAATGAGCTATAGGTTAGGTTAGGTTTATGATGAGTGGGTCTATAAGGCCCTCCACTGTGACTCGCAAGAGTCTATTGTGGCTCACACCTATTCAGATTTCACCAAACAAATTCAGCTTCTTAACAAAGCCGGATTTTTAAGACGTTCATATACCTTATCGATTACTTTAAAACAGATAAATTGGAGGTAGCTTTATGCAGCGATTACTTATTCTTACGATTTTATTAAAAACAGCATCTTGATATCTCTATTCGTTTTTGACTTATCGTAAGAAATAGAATAGAATTTATTGATCTTACAATATCAAATGACATAAGACAGGTTAAGAAAAAAATATATATAAATACAAATACAGTAACGTGAAATATACAGAAAATATTACAACAAACTAGAAACCCATAGGCACATCAAAAATTACAAAAATTACATCAGAATTTAAAATCAAACAAAGTATATGTTGCAATTCAGACAAAATTCACCGAGTATTTTCAAAATAGTCCTCAACCGAATATGGACACATATCAATCAGATAGTTTTTAGTTTTCTCCTTAAATTTATGCTCCAAAACAATATCTTTGAAATATTGTGGGAGACTATTATAACGTTTAATTCCCATTACTATAGGTGATTTCTTGCAGATTTCTATTCGCTGGTAAGGTATAGAGAAATCTGATTTGTATCTTGTGACATGTGCATGATTGTCACTATTCCGCAAATGCTTGCTTTTATTTCCATGAACTGATGTGATTAAATCCAAAATATAAAGGCCATACTTAGTTAAAATTCTCAAATTTATAAAAACGGGTCGACAGGAGTCTACAACTGAGATGTTTGAAATACACCTTAGAATTCTTTTCAGTGACAAAAAAACATTTTTAGCATGAGAAGAACTCCCCCAAATACAAATTCCATAACTAATCCTAGACTGTATTTCACTAAAATATAGTAAACGAATGTGGTTTACATCAAGTGTTTTCCTTAAATTTCCAATTTGAAAACATTTAGAATTTAACATATTTGATAAATGTAAACAGTGAGTTTTAAAGGATAAATCTGAATCAAATAACACTCCCAGAAATTTCACATTTTCTGTTTTTGTTATGTTTGAGTTGTTAACCAGTAAACCAAAGTCAGAGGAAAAGGTTTTTTGGCGAAGATGAAATGAAATTCGTTTTAGTTGTATTAAATAACAAGGATTGATCACTAGACCATGTAGAAAATCTCAATGAAGCATTAGTGATTTTCGCCTTTAAAATGTTTGGGATAGGTTGAATAGTTAATGAAATATTAAAATTTAAACACTAAAAAATAGATGGTCTCCCTTCTCGCTTATTATGACAGATACAAAGAAATGTCACTATAGGAAATGATCTGGTATTAGACGAGCTTTCAAATGATGATATCAAAGCTAAAGCTCAGTCTATGATTTTCTGAGATAATAATTTTAGATTTGAACATAACAGTAGCGCCCCCTAGGGGTGAAATTTTGAGGTTGAAAATAATTTCCAGCAATTTCTCATGGCCACTTTTACTATTAATATTTTTCCCCACAACCTGGGACAAATACTTTCCGAGATACAGCCGGATACCTCGCTTAATGGGCCACCCTGTACAATAATACACTTAACTAATTTGTCACGTTTCGTCCTCAAGAACAAATCTCGCTATTACTACAGATAATCGTTTCTTGCTGAACTGGAAACTGCATTCTCAAGCTTCTGTAGTAAGACAGATAGGTACATATTTTTTATATTGATTTATATTTTCACAAAAAAATAAAGTGTTAAAATACTTTAAAATCAAAAACAAAACATGTAATGCAAGAAAAAATGAATAATTTACGTAGGTATTGAATTTATTCATAAAAACAAAAACCGAAAGTATAGTAAAAATTACAAAATATAAAATGTAAGAAAAGTGATAACACTACATCAATCGCTATCAAAGTTCAAGCTCCAGCATATGTTTTTTGGACTTGAAAGTTGGTACATTAAAAATTGAAATGTCTTCAACAGAGTTAGCTAATCTAAGTGTCCTAGGCAGAAAACTATTCATTGCATAGTTGTACCTATGAAAGGAAACATGAAAAGTTTGCACCTATCTAGTAAGATGAAGAGGAACAACTAAATATATTTTAGAGAGGCTTGGGACTATTACATGCTCCATTGATTATATTGATCAGATGTATTTGATCTCTTCACTTTCTGTGAAGCATTCTTAAAAATCATAATGATGGTAAAGATGCATCTTAAAGGCAATGTACCTCAAAAAATTGTGCCAAACAGCTTCTAGTGTTGCTTTATAAGTAATATAAAGCAGAGACCATACTGGAGAACAATAATCTAGGTGTGTTCTGACTAAGAGAACAATAAAAAGATGGTATAGCAGTGAGGTTAGTAAAATCACAAATGGTTCTCTTTATTTATTTAATATAATACAGTTGTTTTTCGAAACACTGGTTTTCAAATACTAAAAGCCATTGTGGACCTAATCATCCCATATGACGAAAGAAAAAGGGAATTTTAAGGCTATAATTAAGGAGAAATCAAAATGATAGATTTATATTCAGCAGCACCTGACTGGTCTAAACTATGGAATTATCTGCATGTTTTTTGTTAGTAATTTTGATGATCAGATTTTTAAAATAATTTGGTTGTGTATGTTTGTCTGCAGTTAGATATAACTTTTGTATGGAAAAAAGGACTCATTGGTATAAAAGGTAATGGAAACTGGAAAGGCTCATCAATTATCGAAAACAGCAGTTCAGTTTTGAACATTTTGTATTCATTATTCAAAACAACATAAAGGTCAAATGGCTACACATCTGGAAAAATATTCCTAAAACTTCCAAAAACTCATACTTCCTTATTATTCCTAATTTATCTACTCCCACATCATACATGATCGAAAAAAAATTTAATTTAATTTTTATTTTCTAGTATTTTTAAAATGAAAACTAACCATGGCAGATATCCTGCGCATTTAGCAGAATTGGGCATAATCGAATACCCATCCTGAAATTGTATTGAAAAATCATAATCTTAATTAAAGCACTTATTTTGTTAAACTATTTACTTCGTGTAAACATCATTCATATTTTAAGTACAGCTAACCTAACCATTCTTAATTTATCATTTGATTTTATTAAAGATGTGAATTTGGATGTTTAAATAATGAAATTATTAGAAATATTTAAAATAATAATTCGGCTAGCTAGCATATGTAAAAATTTTATATTATCTGGAGTTCTAAACTTATGTATCTATTTCAGGACAAAAGTTTATTCGGGAAATAAAACTGTCGGAAAAGTTGAAAGCTTATTTCAACTGTGTGTCAGGATCCTTCAGGATAATATAGATGGTATGTATGAAGTTACTTTATTTTAAATATAACATTAATTATGTCCATAAAAATTGAACTTTCGCAGAGAATTTTCAATATAAAGGTCTGCACCTGTCAATTTTTTTTTTAAAAACTTAATATCTCGATAAGTATCACAGCATTATTAAATACATGTTAATATCTCAAAAACGCTCAAGATTGGGTATAGGGAAGTGAACCTAATCTGCCCTTATTTTCGGCCTTAGAAATAAGTAAGAGAATAAAAATATGGATGTTTAATTTAAAAAGAGAAAGATATTTAACATTTTTGAACTTGAAGTTTTCATGATTTTTTTAACAACCCTGTATACAAAAGAGGAGTGGACATGTCACTAATTACCTTAATCGTCCTACTAATCAACTCGACAACATGTTTTTTATTTGGTATTAAGGATGTTCACACAGAATTTTCAATATGAAGGTCTGCACCTGTCATTTTTTTATTAAAAAAATTAATATCTCGATAAGTATAAATTTTAGATATAGGGTATTCTACACAAAGTGACATCAAAATTTAATGTAAAATCCGAAAAGTTAATAATATACAGGGTGTTACGTTTAAAATAACAAAGTTGTTGTTCACTTTCGGTATAACCGGTTGCTCATGGCGTTCCTCAAGGGTCAGTTCTTGGACCTTTGCTATTAATCATTTATATAAATGACTTACCCAAACTTATGTATCCTTATAAATCTGTTTTATTTGCCGATGACACCACTTTTATTTATTCCGATAAAAACTATGAAAACTTCAAGTTAATTTCGGATGATATTGAAAACAAATCTGAACTATGGTTTTTGTCCAATAAACTTAAATTAAATTCGGAGAACACACAAAATCTCTACTTTTCTTCTAACCAAAAAACTTAAAGTCTAAGATTGTTGTAACTTTTTTTAGATAGATCTCTGTCGTGGCATTTTCAAGTAGACTATTTAAGAAACAAATTATCAAGCTCAGTTTTTTCACTTAGACAACTTAAACGAGTTGTTAGCTTTCAAACTTTAAAAACGGCTTACTTTTTTGTACATTCCCATATTAACTATGGAGTTGTGCTTTAGGGAAATTCGTCGTCGGCCAAAGATATCTTTGTAATTCAAAAGAGAGGGATTAGGATGTTGAGTAATGTCAGTTTCCGGGAACACTGTAGGGCGTTATTTGTTCATCTACGGATAATGCCTCTCCCGATCTTATTTATTTCTAACACCCTCATTGAGATCCACATAAATCTGGATTCCTTAATAAAAAATTCAGACTTACATAATTACAATACTAGACAAGCATGTAATATTCGTACAAATCGTTTTCGGCTGACAAGGTCACAGAAGAATTCACTCAACTATTCTATTTATAATATCTTACCAGCAGAAATGAAAGTTTTGAGTTTGAATAAATTTAAGAGGAATTTAAAAATTTATTTACTTAGATTTTGTTTTTACTCTGTCAACGAGTATATTGAAAACTGTCAGAATAACTAGGATTTTCAAAATGTATTTATACTCATTGGACATTCATTTTTCTTCCTTTTGTTTTGTTTGTTTATACCTATTGTAATTTTAATTTTACGCCAAATATCTACGCCTCCCAGTGTTAAGAATATATTTTTATTGTCTATATTTTAAGTACCTAATACTATGTATTTCTAAATGTTGAATGTTATACATTTTGAATCTTTGACTTGCTACAAACATTGTAAATCATGTAATGTAGTCAAATAAATCTATATATCTATCTAATCGGAAGTGATATGTATGTCAAAATATTTTCCATAAATTCACCATAACTTGTTCTTCATCTATGCCAATTTTTGTAGAAATCGTGCGAAATAGTGCGAGTAGTCCAATATATAGATAATGTAAGCTCGTCGTGAAACAGCCTGTATATAAAGACGTTATATTTTTGACTCGTTTCAAAGTTGGAAAATGTACTATTGTTAAATTTTACTTTCAATCCGGGTGGGAAAGGTCGCCTATTAATTATCTCATCCCATTTTTTTGGGCTTCCACTTGTGTACTTGGTACTCTTGGTTCATATTATATTCTTTGTATGTATACTATTTTTCATATGACAAACATGTCCCAGCCATCATGTCTACGCTCGTTCATAGTCGTTGGTACTATTTTTTTCAATCATACAGGGTGTTTCATAGTTAAACCACCATAGGTTAACTGCAAGTAGAGGACACTTTGGTGGTTCCAAATAGCCTTGGTTAATTGGTCTAACATAATTATTAACAGAGATACAGGGTGTTTTACTCATTTAGTCCAATGCTTTAGAAGGCCATAACTTTAGAACCACCCTATATATTTCTTTCATATTTGGTAAGGATATATTGCATTGATAACACAATAAGATAGTGTAATAAAAATAATTATAATCCAGGTCTGGTTTGAGAAAAATTTGCAAAATTCGATAATCTCCAAAACAACACCCTGTATATCAGAATTTTTAAAATCCAATAGATTATTCGAAGAGAACAGAAAAAATAGAGCGGCACCAACATATTTTTCGAAGTGCACATCCTGTTTTACTGCTTAACTTTTAATGTCAAAGTTATTTAAATGTATCATTGACATTTTCGTACGTAATAACTTTAGAACCACCTTATAGATTTCTTTCATTTTTGGTAGGTGTAAGTTACATAAGCATCAAAATCTTATCATGTAACAAAAACAGTTATAATCCAGGTTCGGGTTAAAAAAAAAATATTTTATCAAGATTTTTATAAATCAATAGTTTATTCCAAAAGAACAGAAACAATTGAGTTACACGGAATGTCAAATTATTTTAATAATTGTTCGAAATGTCCACCATTTTGTTCTATGCATTTATGAGCTCTTTTTAAGATGTTTTGTGCTGCTCGTCTTATCATTAATGGATTTGCCCTGATTTCCTGGCAAGCATCATCAATTCTTTGAATAAGATCTTCTAAGATGTTTATCTCAGTAGAGTATACTTTGGCCTTCAGATATCCTCAAATATGATAGTCCACTGGGTTAAAATCCGGCGACCGGCAAGGCCAATTATTGGGCCCGCCCCTCCCTAACCACATGTTTCTAGAAAATTTCGCACAATTACCCTAAAGTGAGGCGATGCACCATCGTGCTGGAAATACATTCCTCCAATTTCCTCATTTTCTAATAGCACTGGTAACATATTTTGCAAAAAAGCAAAATAGTCGTCCCCTGTTAATGTACGGGATAGGACATATGGTCCAATAAGGTGATTATCTAAAACTCCACACCAAACGTTAACCGAATGTGTTTGTCTTGTAGCAAAAGGATTTTCATAATCCGAAACATGGGAATTTCGTGGATTATAAACCCCATCCTTTGTAAATGTGGCCTCATCAGTGAATAGGCACCTGCTAACTATTCTTCTCCTTCTAAGTATCCACCGACTAAAGTCTAATCGCGGTTCCAAATAACGTGGTTCTAGTCTTTGAACCTGTTGAACATGATAAGGGTAGAAGCTAAATTTTTTTAATCTCCTCCAAGCGGTAGTCTGGGGTACATTTAATGAGTGGCCAATCCTTCTTGTACTGACTGTTGGGTTGTTGTTAACCATATCTGGAACAAAATGAATTATGGCACTGGAGGAGACTAATTTAGTATCACATATTAATGTATTAATGTAATGAAGAAAAGGGAAATTTCTAATCGACTCTTATGGGTCGATTCTGTGTTTTTCGTAATAATTTACGAATCTGCAGCTTACGAAAGTTCTGTAAATGGGATTTTACAGAATCTGTAACTGTGCGATTCTGTGATGTTGTCTGTAACTCACTGAAATACGGATAGACACTTGAACTACTGTACGTCAAATTTCGATATTTCTAACCTATAACTTAAGCCGAATAAAACTGTACAAAAATATTCCATTTGAATAAAGCTATACTATGTCACATAATCCTGTAAACAATGACTGTCTATCTAATCAAGAAAATAAAAAAAGGAAGAGACTGAAAAATACAACCTCAGAACAGTATGAAATGTATTTAGTAGCAATTGAAAATGACTATGCCTTCAGAAGCAATACAATCAATCCCACTATGGACCAAAATTATATATTTTGTTATAATAAACTGAATATATTTTACCAATTATAGTTCTATGAAAATTCCAATAAATATTGCCATTTGATTGTTCATTTTTGTTAAATTTTTATCAAAAAAATAAATAAACTGATTCCTGTAATGATATACGACAGCAGTCAATACACACGTAAATATTTACCAAATCTGTAACTGTTTTAAAGATTCCTGTAAGTAATAGTTGTACACAGAATAGCAATTACCCTGTAAAGTTACAGATTATCTTATAAACTTGCACAGAATAGACCCATTAGTCTTAATATCTATTAAATAAAATTTAATATCTTTACTTTACCTAGTATATCATCTTCAACATTCAAGTGTTATCTTTCACCATAATCATTGGTTGTCGCTGTAGGAAATCTACCATGTTGCCGACTGTAATCAAATACTCTCGCAAATGTCTGGTAATGAGGAGTGCGACGATTAGGAAAGCGTCTTTCATATTCCCTTACTGCTTCTCTACCATTTCCGTTACAAAAGCCATACACAATTAGTATGTCTGCATATTCTACATTTGTAAATTTATGAGGCATAATTAATTATTATTCAAAATGATCTAAATTATTTCGTGCGGAATTTACTAATAACAAACGATTAACTACCAATAACAAAACGAACTGTCAAAGTTTTCCGTACTTCAACAGTCTACGCCTATTTGATAATTTTTCTGTTCCTTTAGAATATTAGACCTACTTGATAATTGTTAATGATTTTGACTTGAATATTTTAGTAAGCGTGCACTTCAACATTTCCGTGTAACTCAATTTTTTCTGTTCTTTTGGAATAAACTATTGATTTATAAAAATCTTGAAAAAATTTTTTTTTCTTAACCCGAACCTGGATTATAACTGTTTTTGTTACATGATAAGATTTTGATGCTTATGTAACTTACACCTACCAAAAATGAAAGAAATCTATCGGGTGGTTCTAAAGTTATTACGTACGAAAATGTCAATGATACATTTAAATAACTTTGACATTAAAAGTTAAGCAGTAAAACGGGATGTGCACTTCGAAAAATATTTTGGTGTCCCCTTATTTTTTCTGTTCTCTTCGAATAATCTATTGGATTTTAAAAATTCTGATATACAGGGTGTTGTTTTGGAGATGATCGAATTTTGCAAATTTTTCTCAAACTAGACCTGGATTATAATTATTTTTATTACACTATCTTATTGTGTTATCAATGCAATATATCCTTACCAAAAATGAAAGAAATATGTAGGGTGGTTCTAAAGTTATGGCCTTCAAAAGCATTGGACTAAATGAATAAAACACCCTGTATCTCTGTTAATAATTATGTTAGACCAATTAACCAAGGCTATTTGGAACCACCAAAGTGTCCTCTACTTGCAGTTAACCTATGGTGGTTTAACTATGAAACACCCTGTATAGTCACTACATCATTATGTTTACACTTTTAGCTTTGGAGTACACAGGTGGTGTACCATACATAATCCTGAAGCCAATAATGGAGAGAGCAACGGCAGATCAAATATTCAACTTGGAACATCACAACCCTTATTTAATAGAAGATACTGATGAATTGTGGCAGTTGCACTGTCAGAAAGATTTCCGTACAAAACAAAGACAGGAAATGGAGTCATGGCGAGACATGTATATGCGTTGTTTAGATGAAAGGGAAGCAAAACTGAACGCCGTCAAAGCAAATATCAAACTATCTCAAGATAAATCAATACCTGTTAGAACTACTAAACTTGCTTATGTAGATTCCGAATTCGTGAAACCTCCTAGGAACGTTGCTCGAAAACAGGTAAATTTGATATTGTCTCATTATTTATAAATACATTTTATGTGGATTATACTTTCCTTTTTCAGGTTAAAAATGGTACAGTCGTTACTGATAGAAAAATATCGACTAGTCAAAAACTTTCACAGTTAGCTCAATCCGGTGAGGCTAGTAAAGTTTCAGTTCCTGATCCTGGAAGAAAAGCCGCCGATAGATCGGGTACGTAAAAAAATGTATATTACTCAACAAGCATATAATGATATGGCTATTATTCACGAAGGTGCATTCATTTTCGTGTCTGATTCGCCTTCCATATTATATTTTCTAGTAATTTCAATTTAAATTCAGTATAATAATTAAAATTCTTGAAATCAGATATAAATTATTTTATCCACAATCATATATTGGAGTATAATCCACACATATGAAAAATATAATACAGCCGCTGTCAGAGCAAAATGTCAAATAATTTTTTGATAAAATCTGATTCTAAATGACCGTTTTCATTTCACGCGAGGAAGGAAAATAGAAATACAACGATAGTTTTTTTATTTATCCTTTGATTGATGTTTGGCATATACTAATACTAGTCACTTCATATCGTCTGAGTTCTCTTTATGTTCTTGGTCGTTTTTTTGAGAGTAATTGAGTGCGCTTATGTGCTTTCATGCACGATTTTTGTTGTTTTTAGGTATATTTGAGTGGCTCTGTGTGTTCTTGTGTGTTTTCTGGGGAAAATTAGAGCTTTTGGTGGTAGTTTGTAGTTGAGAATTTTTCTGTTTTATTTAAAATTACGGTGCAATTGTGCGTTATTCAACGCATATAACATCGGATTGTGTGTTCTTGGCCGTCTTGAGTGTAATTATGTGGTTTGTGTGGTATTGAATGAAATATATTATAGTTGCACGATTTCTGGTTTTTAGTATATTTAATTTGTTTTGTGTGCTTTTTGGTGAAATTGAGAATTATTCTGTTTCATTGAATTTTTCGGCGTGGTTTTATGTGCAATTGTTTGTTATTGGATGTAGTAACGTCTGGTTGTATGTTTTCGGGTCGTTTCTGAAAGGAATCTTAGTTTTTCGGTGAAATTGAGGGTTTTTAAATGTAGTTGAATGTTTTGGTCTGTCTTAACACACCACTGTTTACTGGGGTCAAGCCAAACTAACACACATCTACTTAATGACCTCAAGCTGCCAGTGCCCACTAAATATGAAACACATCCTCGTTAATTGTCGCCAAGTAAACGAGCTTAATCTCAAATCCCAGCTGCATGAAATCCTTTACGAAAAACACCAAAATGTGATTTGGGTTACTAGAAGGTTTGCAAAAGTTTCATCAAATTTGTGCTGTGGGAAATAAAGCAACCTTTTGCTCAGTTGATTTTCAAAAAAAAGTCAACATACGGGACGTATTGAGTATAATCTCATGTTCTCAGAAACAGCACAAGGTGGGGGAAAACGCACCTAAACGATTGACACTAAATAAAGAGTTTGTAGGTCAGTCAGTCTCTAGGAGAAAATGTTGATCAAAACCGTTCTATAGGGTTAAGTCAATTAAGTGAATGGACACGTGTAGCTGCCAAAACTATTGGAGTAGATACAAATAAACAAAAATTAACTAATCATTCGAATCGCTCGTCAGATGAGGGTATCCTAGACATACTCTGGAGCAAGTTTAAAGAAATTACTAATAACAGGACACTCAACATCCGAATCTCTGAAACCGTATCCAAAACCTACTGATGAACACCAAGGTAAGATTTAAAAAATGAGAAATGTGATTCATCCATCCACCTCTAGCGCCACCAGCAGTACCAATACTTCAAATTACTAAAAGGACAATACAACAAATATTCGTTATAATAATTGTACCTTTAACTTTAATAATTAATCATTAAAAAAATATTTATAGAATATTACAGTTTCCTGTAAAATTGTCGTATTTAGTAAAGCGCGTTACCAGTAGATATCGAATTTAGTATACCTTTACTAAATACGGCAATTTTACAGAAAACTGTAATAATCTAAACAGACGTTTGTGTCAATTAGAATTTTGGTTTTTGGTTTGAGGTGAATATGTCTCTGTTCACAACTATGTATGTATTGTATGTATCATAAATAATCCGTCTAATATTGGAATACTCATACTCGGGAATATCAGTTATTGGTGCTCTTCTAGGCCGCTTCTTTCTTGGGGTGGAAAATTTTACTTGCACGTTATTTGCAGAAATTAATTGCTCCCCTTCTTTAACCACTCTTTCAATGGTTCTTATCGAAATACCTAATACAAAATAAAGATGTGTGTTGAAAAAGTTATTTTTGAAATTTATTTAATGTTACCTGTATGAGAGATGTTTTATTTTTCACATATGATAACTTATCCGACTCACATTTGATACTTTGAAAATAATTGAACACTTTAAAAATTATTTCACGTGTCTGACTCTTGATAACTGGTTTTTTGTTAGGCGATGACATTTTTTCAGAAATAACACAAAAATTATTCAGACAATGCCAAACGCCAACAGAATTGGAGGACAACTAATGATACGCCTCTGTACAGAGCATTTATATGTCTTGCAAGAGTTGTAGTGGGAGGTAACATTGAAAGTGAGTTTGTGCGCATGGGGGCGGGCTCCCCATCACGTTTGGCGCTTGCAGTATGTATGTATTGATTGTGATTTCAGCATCGCCTTTAGACCGGGATTAAGCTCACAAAGCTCTCGGGCGGAGAATATCTACCTTGTACTGATGAGGCGCAAATACGCCGAAACCGGTCTACAAGTGATATTACGTTTGTTCGTAGAGAGAGTTTGCAACGGTTGGTGATTATTTCATACTGCGCATGCGCCGCCTCCAACGGTTTGGGCCTTGCTATCCATTTTTATGTTCTAGGAACAAATTTTGAATAGTTATTGATTCTTCTGTTTCTGCTATGAAAATTTAGATAAAGGGACAAAAAAAGAAGAATATAATACGTTTTTTTTTTTAAATTTGGTAGCCATATCATTTGCCTCTGCCCTAGATACCCGAAAATGTTCTAAGAATTCAAAATCGTTGTATGCGCCAATAGCGTGGTTAAAAAATGTTCATTCCGATGTTTCGGTAGACGATTCAAACATTATATCGCTTCCTAAAAAAGCGTCAGAAGAATCACTGAAATCAGAGGAATCCATCACCTACAATTTTAGACAGCAACTTATTTTAAAATTATTTTATATTTTCGTAATATGTACCCACCTCAATTCAACAGTAATTATTATACAGTCAAAACAAATTCAAATCACAAAAATCCAAATAACATACAAAAACCGAAAACACAGAAAAAATTGGTTAGGTTATATATATGGCTGATTATGATTTTATTATGAGCAATATTCCAAGTGCGCATGATCGTGATTAAAGATTTGGAGAATAGTCAGAGATTTTTCCAACTATTTCCAATCATTTGGCAATCACTTATTTTTTTACTACTAACACCCAACTAATAATTGGAAACTGTCAGTGATTCTTCTACAAACGCCATATATTCAATGCGCATGCGATTTGCAGTTGGAAACGGTTGCTGATCGCTCTACGAAAAAAGCTATTGTCCCTTCTAATTGAAAACCAGAATGGTTGGTTAAATCTTGTAGACCATACCGACCCCGTTTAACTTGGAAGCGTATTTCAATGCCTGTCGAGGCATATAGCCCGAGAAGTAGTTGTTTCTTCTAAGTGAATGGTCATGTTTTTGAAAATATTTTCAAAACTTTGTAAGGCGTTAGTTACTGTTAGTTACTGACTATAAATAGACTAGCCCAAGGAGGAGCTAACATAAAATTCGTTTGGATAAAAGCACATAAAGGACTTCGACATAATGAACATGTGGACAATTTAGCAAAAATAGCAGTTGAGAGGGAACAGTATATAAATAACAAGATTACCATTGATTAATACATAAATCAAATCAAAATTAAATTGAAAGATAGTTGGAAACATTTATGGTACGAATATTGCCTAAAGAGGCCTATAAGATATACACTTCTATTTCCAGAAATTCCCAATCAACATTGGTACAGCAACTATCAACTTTCTCGAAGTAGCATAGTTACTATTAGTAGACTTAAATTCGTACACGCTTGCTATCCCGCCCATCTCAGTAAAATAAATGTAGTTGATTCGAACCTGTGCGATAGTTGCAATTGTATATGTGATTTGGATCACATTTTCTTGGCGTGTAAAAAATATACACAGCATATAGAAGAAACGTATGGGGCACTAATAAAAATCAATATTCTCCCTCCTTTCAACTTAATACACCTGCTTAGCATTAAACAAGCTGGCTGTATACAACTTGTTACTAGTATTTATCAAAGCGTGTAATTTAAACTGTAGTATCAGCTAAATGTGATTCCTCTGTTACTTAACCCTACGTTAATATTTCCTAACTCATTGTGGTCAACCTCTTATGGTCTTCTGTGAGTTAGCCACACTGAAAGATCCCTGGGTGTGAAATGTACAACCTCGTCCTAACCGTACTCATCCTAATACTAGAGTTACTGGCTAAATGGACGTAGTCCCTCGGCCATAAAAAAAGGCGAGAGTAGTATAAAACTCTATTATTCGCTATCTAAAAAAATACTTGTCCATTTGTTATGTAATCGTAACGAATACCAACTCGAGCAAATATAATTGTTTTACTCTTTACACTTACGTTACTCGTAAGTGTAATGGATTATTGCTCTTGTGATGTTTTAATCATTTTTGTTTCAGCCGCTGTCAGCGAAATGTCAAATCATTTTTTTAAGAAATATGATTCTGATTGACCGTCATTATGGATAAAACGCTATATTGTATAAGTGTTTTATTCATATATTATATCCCAAGACCTATTAATTTAATCCATTAAATTTAAAATGTCTAAATATTTTGGGCATTGGAAATTTTTTTGCTTGGAAAATAGTTGAATGCACAATAAATTGACAAAAACCTTTGACCGCTTCGCGGGGTTTGGCAAAAAGCAAAATCGTGCAAAAAATAACCTAACCTAAGACAGTTTAATCGATTATTTCATTCACACATGGCTGCACCTACAAAATTGCATGATTGAAGTCACATGATATGTAGTGTGAGCGGCTATTTAGGTAAACAGAAGAGTATGAGCGACTATTCTGTATGATGCACACATGGCAAAGTTCGACATAAATCAAACAACGAAATTTGAAAATGTTTTGGTTTATCTTTCACTACGGAAATTAATGATTATGTGAGCAAATTCATACCAGTGAATACAATAAGTAAAGAGTCTGGAGACAATTTATGCCTTTTTGTCAGCAGAAGAAATATCAATTATGTGAGACTACGCCAACTATCGTTATTACTGAAATCCTCAAAGATTGGGCATGGAATATGCGCAAAGAAAGTGGTGAAGAATGTGAAGAGTACACAACCAACAACAAATAATTTTATATATAATTTTATTCATACGTCAAAATATGACGTTATTATGATTTTTGAAGCAGTTAAACGGATCTTGGGATTTAATAACTTATTTAAATAGATTTCGATAAAAAAAATGGTGGTGACTGATTGATCTATTTCATGATGAGTGAAATAATCACGTTTTATCCACCTATGAGTTTAGAGGTCTATTTACAATACTAATAAATAATTATAAACCATAAAATAACAATGGATGATGTATTGACTTTATTTTTCAGGTGGAAGTGGTACCGTGAGCAGTTCCGCGGCTATGAAAACCAAGAAAGCACCTTTAATGGCAAAGACTCTATCATTCCTTAAAAATAGGTTCAAAAGATGAAATTAAAAAAAAGTGATCAGAATTAAAAAATCCTATTTCAGTCTTTATATAAAGTTATATAATATTTTGGTGTTTGGAGTAGAAAATTTGTGAGAGAGACCTTGTTTTTTGTACATAATTTTTAGAAATGACACAAAAAGTTGTTTTGTCATCTGTAAAAGATAAATATCATACCATTAGTAAACGATTTTGAAGAAAAATTTTCATTTCAAGTATCTATATTTAAAATATGCCTTGCAAATCTCAAATCACTTAATTTATTAATAGTATTTTATACACAATGAAATTTTTATGGTTTGTTATGCATAGGTTAATCAAATTTGAAAAGTTGTTTGTATAATTATTTTATCAAATTTTGACGCTGGGAACTGAATTTGTTTGAATTAACGAAAAAATTTACTGTAAAAGGTATCAGCCACGATTATAAAAACTCGGCTTTCACAAAATATGAATACTCATTTTAATATTGAATTAAAGTACTTCAGTTCCCAATGACTTTTTAAAAATTATTTTTTTTGTCTGTGTCAGATAGTTATATTTCTACAGAATTATATAATGAAATTGAAGTAAAAGGTGCTCCAAAATATACGTATCTCAATAACAAATTATTTACCAAAACTAGTAAAGATGCTTTGATGTAATTTTTAATTTTGTATTTGAATGTTTTCTATGATACTATATGAAATGAAAAATTATTATTTCTAGCTCTCTGTTTTTTCGGTATTTAAGTTTGTATTGATATGAGCAGATCTGTTTTGAATCGAAAGATTCTATATACTTGGTGGTGATGTGAATAATTGTGAGGTATAAACTGCTACAAGATAGTCGCAGTTTTTTTGTTCAAATGTTGGGCTTTTTAAATTTTATTTATTTATTACTTGAGTCTTGGTTATGTTTTGACACCTTTTTCATGGGAAACGCGTCAAATAGAAATGCTAAAGGCCGTACTCAGCCTTGATTCTTGTTAATAAATAGGGCTTAAATGTAATAAAACCATTCATTTGAATTGATGGTTTTAAAGGTGACCATTTTACGCGATCTATCGGTGTGCTGAAAATAGGTCAAAACATAACACCCCCTGACCGATTGTAGAAAACGCTGATTGTATAAATTTGTATACTGGTTTTAACATAAATATAATACCACGATGAAATAAAACAATTTAATTTGTTTAAATCTTCATTATTTTTTTTAACCCATGGGGTCATTAGCGAGGGACAGTGTATCAAATTTAGTTTTTAAATTTTGTTAACGATATTAATTTCACTTAGATACATTAATATGTGATTGCAAAAACAGTTTGGTCCAAGTGCTTGGTCTAATGATGTAGGAATCTTGTGTTTAGCTCTTTCTGTGTTGAATTTGGGGCAGTTAGTCATAAAATGTTTTACCTTTTGTTTTATTCCACAATTTTCACATCTTTCGTAATAATAAAATTTGTGTGCCCGAGTCCGAGACGTGTTACTATCACTTAAACACTATACAAATTAAATTGTATGTGTGGATCTTTCATCTTCATCTATTTAATTTTTAAATTTAAAATGTTTACCAGTTTCATAATTCAGGAACCCAGTCAGCACAAGTTCGTCTTATGGACGTTTTAAAAACTTACACTCTGGTTATTCAGGACGTCTTAAACACGTCCATATCCGGACGACGACGTTTTATGGACGTCCATTGTTACTAATCAAGACATCAATTATAGGTCCAGAATAGGACTTATTTGGGACCTAAAATGGACGTATTGGCGACATTCAGAATATAATTATGTTTGACTTTTCTACGAAGTAAGACACGTATATATTATAATACATATATTTATAATATACAATTATCATATATTTTAAAAAAATTTGAGCTGGACTGCTGGCGCTCTCTGGCTCGCTTGAGCCAGGATTGTATGGATACCTCCGTTTCTTTTTTATCCTTGGCCTTTTTAGCTTTTTCTGCAGCATCTACAAAAAAAAACTTTCATTCAATCAAATGTGAAACATGTCATCATTACGTTCTCTTTCAGTGTAAATTTCATTAATAAATTATCATTATCGCAGATATTCTAGCTTGCATGTTGCATTTCTTACAAATTTGAGAATTTGCTGTTAAAGAGGGTGTGACAAAAGTATGGATTAAATTTAGTTCTGAAACCACGAGGGTTCGCTAAAAATCCTCTCCCCAGTTTTGGAAATATCGAATGTATTTGATACTTTTGCCTCGCCCTGTGCATGCAGAAGTCCTGAATATTTTTCAAACCTTCATAGTTTTAAGAGTTTCTCACCCAGGACAAGTTTGGCCATCAGCAAATTGATAAATGGCTTTTTGCCTTTCCGTCCCAACCAACTGAATCCACTTGCCTCTTCATTGTTTATCAATGACGTCATGACACGTTTTACAAAATTGTAATTCTTGGCTCCTCCCAATTTTGCCAATTCAATCACCTAAAACATCTATAGATGATTTGTTGAAAGAAAAAGAATATCTTCTTGATTCATAATTTCTTCAAATTTTTCCAAACAATTTATTGTAAAATGTACCTACATTAAATTCTGTATACAGGGACCCACGACTTTTTTAAAAAGTTTCCCTTTTCTTTTATGACTGATAATATATCAGTTGAGATATTGCCTATCAGATGATTCTGTTCTATTATCACTTAAGGTGTTCATGCTAAAATATGCAGAATATACATATAACATTTCACTGATTCAATGTAAACGTGGCATGTTCATTACCCAGTATAATGTTCTAAATTATGCTTCTATAAATGTATAGAAGTATGCCTTTGAAATGTTTACATAAATAGATACTAATCATTGTCCTTACATCCTTGGCAACAATAGTGATAGAGGGGATTTTGCGTCAAATACCTAATTCTCCTGTTGAGTAATAGGGAAGAAATTCATACAAAAAACCAATCCAAATTGTGACGAAACATATTTTAGATATGGACACTCAGCTGTTAAAGTTACTTTTTCATGATGCCTACTTTTTTTTACTTAAGACCTACTTTCGACATCCACCACTCTAGATAGCGCCACGATATGCTCTCACCAAATGGTCTCCTTTCAAACAATCAATACCAGAAAAAAGTCTTGCTCATCACAACAAAAGAACTTCTTACCTCAGCAAATTTGTTATATTACCCCTTTTTACTTAAAAAAAACTGTACAGTTTGGACATTATTTTATGAATATTTTTTATTATAACCACATTGTTCAGAAATATATTTCTGCAATTGTACATGCACTCCATTGTAAAAATCTGTATGTAAATATTTTTCGTGCTCAATGTATTAAACAACTGTCAGGGAAGTACCTTATAAATAAAGTAAATAAAAGTTTATTTACTCCACGAACATTGAGAAAGACGTTGTAAACAATATGTGTTACTTCTATTTCAGGTGTTAACTAGTAATAATGTTCTCAAAGTATTTTCGATAGGCTGCTTGGGTAGATTGATTACTGTAAAGGAAGGGCCTAATGGGTAACGGTGTATAGGAAGTTGAATTGATTTGTCAAGTTTATAGGTTTGTTCCAACTAGCATTTAGGAACCGTTCTGGAATCGTATCGAGTCCTGTATAGTGCGCAAACTCGAATTAGGGATGGACATATGAACTTTATCACCCCCTCCAGAAGGTAGATTTTGTACCATCCCAAGAACGATACTATATGTCTGTTCCAACCGCAATCAGAAACGGTCAGAGAATAACTGGTCATAGCAAACAACGAGTTTACTTTCGTGTAATTCCTATCACTGATTGCAAAGGTCGACTATTCTCTGATCGTTTCTGATTGAGGTTGGAACAGACCTTATAATCAGTTGGTACGCGAACGATCACTAGAATGGTTCTATCGCCTGTTGGAACGAACCTTATAAATCGCAATCATATTTTACAAACGTCTTTCTCAACGTCACCAATTTAGGGGAGTACTGTTTTTTCTAAATTTATTAAAAATCTTATATTTGCGTGATATAATTTATCTTGACATTTGTGTACTGTTAATTATAGTTGACTAATTTTAATAGCAATAAAACGTTAAAATATTCTTTGCATTGTTTTAATCCTAATATTGTTGATCGTTTATTTTGAGATAATTCTACTACGAAGTAAGTGTATCTTTATTTTTCTTTGTCTATTATACATAAATCAGGTTTGACTTTTCTTAAAATCCTCCATTCCTACAGCGACTCCTTTTATTACTTACTCCTTTGCGAATTTATATTTAGTTGGACCTTGGAACAATCAGAAAGAAAAAATGTTGAGTAATTAAGACTTACATTACAATATTTTGGTTTCTTTAACTTATGTAACTTTAAGTTGAAGTATATTAGTACTAGTTTTCAAAAATTAAGTTTAAAATTTTTTAAACCGAATTATAGGAGAAAACTAGAAATGAAGAATTCCTAAATGTTGCAACTTTCACTACAGATACCTACCTCACATACTTGAAGATTAAGTTAGCCACTTTCTGATTTAGGTGTTATATGAACTAATAGCCAGTTACAAAAAGGTCATTCGAGTTTGAAGAACTGTCGAAGCCTATAATATACACTGCCGCATAAAATTAGGGTCATCCAGTAATTTGAAGATATTGTAGACATTTTTATTTTTTTCGGATCTTTCTCGGTTGTAACATAGTTTACTAACGTTTTGCTTGAATAAAAAAGTTGTTATTTCGAAAAGCGGTTGAACAAAAAACGACCCCTCGCCCAAATTCCTAAAAACCATTATCAGCATATTTTTTGTTCCTATGGTTTTATCTGTCTATTGCAAATTGTTTGTTTAGTATTGTCAGTGTATTGCAAATCCTGTTGTTGTGGCACGAATTGTGGCGGCTTTATAAGATGGTCGAGGTCAGCGCGAAACTGCCAGAAACGTTGGTGTAAGTCTCTCGAGTATGCTCACTCGAAGACCTGGTTCAGGGCGATGCAGGACTACAACAGCTAGATATGACCTCTTTCTTGTTTCTAGTGCTTTGAGAAACCGAACATGCAGTTACGGAAGTTGCCCTTCGAAATCATCTGCAAGAAGTGAGAAATGTAAACATAAGTGAGTGGACAGTTAGGAGGCGATTTCACGTTGCTGGTTTTTCTTCTCGAACTAGAGCTACTGGACCGCCGCTTTCTCGACCACATCGGATTGCTAGGTTGAATTTTGCACTAGAACACTTATTGGCTTGGACAATAGCGGATTGGAGTCGCGTATTGTTTTCTGATGAATCGCGATTCTGTTTCACAAGCTTAGATAGTCGTGTAAGAGTGTGGCGACGACCAGGCGAGAGATATGCTCAAGCGTGTATTTCTGAGCGACTTCCATTTGGTGGAGGATCAGTTAGCATGGGGAGGCATATCTTTGACGCATCGAACGGAGTTGGTCTTTATCGAGAATGGGACGTTGACTGCGCATAGGTACCTGACTGAGGTTCTAGAAGACCAAGTTTTACCGTTATTCTTGGAGACGACGCATCCTTTATGCATGATATAACGCACGGCCTCACACTGCTCGTATAGTTACTGCGTATCTTGACGGGGTTCCAATCACGCGATTTGTTTGGCCTGCCCTCAGACCAGATTTAAATCCAATAGGACAAGTTTGGGATGAAATAGGAAGACATTTACGTAGACATGTGCCGGCCCCCAGAAACTCTATACTAGTGCAGGAATTAATGGGACAATCTTCCACAGAATGTGATCCAAAGGATTCTTCGTCGTTTGCAGGCTGTTATCACTGCCAGAGGAGGGAATACTAGCTACTGAAGTCCTTAAAATTTCTTTTGTTTTAACGAAAAGCATATCAAAGTAAAATTGTTCATTTTCTCTACTTTAGCACATCAAATTAAAATTTTTATTACTTTCAATAAACTTTGAACTACAAAAACTGTTTTTATTCAAGCAATCCGGTAGTAAACTATGTTACAGCCGAAAAAAATAAAAATTTCTAAAATATTTTCAAATTACTGGGTGACCCTCTAATTTTATGCTCGGCAGTGTTTATGAGTTTTTTGTTTACAGTTTATACGAGCTTGACGTTTCAATATTATTAGTACATAAAAGCATTGTGGTAATATTTTTTTTGTTAGTTTTTCTCCACAATTTTTCAAGTTGGAATAGTGTCAGTATCATCAGAGGCGGATTTACCACTAGGTTGAGTAGGCTGGAGCCTAGGGCGGCAAATTTGGAACCAACATTTTTTTTATGTCTCACAAAAATAAATACAATATAGTAGTAAAATATAGGGTGTTACATTTATAATGCAACCTTTAAACTCGATTTTTACCCACTTTAAACGCTCAGATTAATTCGAAAGTTTTTTATATAGTACTAAAAAGTGAAAAATAAATTATAGTTCAAAAAAACTAAAAAACACGCTTTAGAGGTAATCGAACTAAAAAGTTAAAAATAATTCTTAATTTAAGAATAAAATGATTAACGAGAAAATTAATGTCATTGTGGTAATAGCGTGGGGTGCTCAATATATAAATTGTTACAATTTCTAACTAGTTCTATTCCGAAATGCAGAGTTAGTGTATAAATGTAGTACAAAAGCACCCCACGCTATTACCACAATGACATTAATTTTCTAGTTAATCATTTTATTCTTAAATTAAGAATTATTTTTAACTTTTTAGTTCGATTACCTCTAGAGCGTGTTTCTTAGTTTTTTTGATCTATAATTTATTTAACGTGGTTTCCCCGGTAGGCCTACTCATTTTCGAACATATTCTACCCGGTGGGGGATACATATTGTATTATCAAACAAACAAGATTGAATATCTTCTCGAACAATTGCTGCCGCTGCTTTCAAAATTTTCAACCGTTCTTCTTTTTCATCCAAGTCTTTTTTAGCAGACCAGGCTTGACTTAAAATGTCGACAAAACAAATAAATGGAAATTTTCCAGGCTTCTCTGTAATAATAATTCTACTACCATACTTTAACTTCAATCGTATTTTTATGATTCTGTTATCTAAAGCTACATTTTGACAAACATTATTTAATTGATCCAACGTAAACTGGCAATCATCACTACGTTCTATGAATTGAAAAATTTCCTCCATCGCAGAGTTTACAGCTTCATCTTGAGGACGGCCAACTTTATACGACCAGTACTATACATTTCTGGAAATATTTGTAACAACAGCTATGGTATTTAGCATCATCAGCGACCAAATCATGCTCAAAGTTAATACGTGCAATAACTGCTTTTGATACGTCATCTGATCGACCGTTAGCTATATATCTTCAAAAGAGATTATTTAAATGTAAGAGTAGAAACTTTATAAATTTTTTTTTCGAAGATGCTTCGCTTTCTTTTTCTCAGTCTCTTCATCGGCTTGATCGCCACAAGATAAACAGCCATTTTTAAAACAAAAGTTGGATTCATTTACTCGCGCTCTGGTACGAGGTGGACTTACTTTTGAGGTACTGGCCTGTTCATCCTCATGTTGTCTTTTTACTGCAGCGATTGAACTTTTCCGGGTGTACGATTTTCTGCAATCCACGTGAATTGTAACGGACTTTAGGTCTCTTAAATAATCAACAAACTCATATCACCTCTCGCGACACTTGCATCGATTAGAGTTGGTATTCCACGACTAACCACAACAGATTCATCTTCACTCAAAAGTTTATTGCAAATAAAGCAAAATTGTGACATTTTTTCAAGATATTGAACAGCACAAATAACCTAAATGGGAAACGTTTGTAATAAATACGTATATTCACTTGAACCGAACCAACCGAACCGAACGTTTAACACTAAAAGAAGCAGGAAGCAGGGGATTCAGTGAGGGACTGACTATGATTTGAGTATATATTTCCAGAATAGTATAGTTTACACATAAAAGAGACACAAATGGGCATTTTTACTTGCCTTGAGTGCCTGTCTATGTATATTTTGTGTGCATATATCACATAGAACGTGACTCTTAGAATCGCGATGTCTCAGGAATGGTGATTTCTAGAAAAAAATCATACGGACCATTTTTGTAGATAATTTTAAGATCTACAACTTTGGTCGGAAGTACTTTTTTGATAAAACTTACCATCTTTGAGAAAAATTCAAAAAACCTGAAATTTTGACCTTTGATCCCAAATAACTTTTGACGCACACATAGGATCGATGGGTATTTTTTACACTTTATAACTAATGGTGAACCCAAGGTCTACACCAAAATTTGGCTCTCCCCTAATTTTTGTTATTTGATGACTATTTTTATGTCTACTTTGACTAGACTAATTATGATATTGTCCACTATTAACTATTTGACAAAACATTATATTTTTGTTAAGTTTAACACCCCATTGTAGAATTATACAGTGCGTCCATAAAGTAACGCCCAAATTTATTACTAGCTATATAAATAAGCTAATATGAAAATATAGAATATTTGATTTTAATTTACTATTGAAAAAAATCTATATGACCTTTGAGTGATGACGTAAGAATCAGTTTTTTTTAAATGAAACACCTCATCCCTTTTGTTTGTTGTTATGCCTTTTAACTAAAAGTGAGAGAATTAAAATTTTAATGATTATTGGTGTTAGCGATAGGATGCGGACTCAACAAGAGGTATGTACATTATTTCAAGAAATGCATGCAGATATCGTTATTAAAACGTATTTCTCAATCTACGGAAGTGTAATATAGAAAGGAAATAAAAGAATAAATAGGACATGTTAGGGATTTACCGAAGCAAGGTAGACCTACATTCAATGCAAATATTCTACAAGATGTAGTCGGCAGTAGATGTAGATGTTTTTTATCATTTGTTAATTTTGTCTAGTTTTTCTATTATAAATGACGTTAATCCACCGCTAGTTGTATCAATCATTGGACAGAAACCTGGGAAATGCTCTCTTTCTTCCAACTTTCTAGTTTATGTGTTAAAATTGACAAATCTTAATACAAATTCGCTCTACGTGTGGAACGTCAGGAGTACAATCCAGTATAATTGAAAAATATGTATTAATTCGACATAAATTTAAAATAAAATGTTGAATTTGGTTACCGAGTGTGTAAATTATTTCATTTTGGATTTTATCTCCGCAAGATATAAGTCTGCATAGTTTTGGAATCCGTTTCATTCGTTACGCGTCGTACATGTTCAGTCATTGAAATATCGAATTTTCCTAACATTTCAATACATTTAAAAAAATTACCATTGTTACCTGCTATACCTGCTGCCAAAGACGTTTCGTCTTTGTCTAGCAACAGCAGCTCTTCTGATGCAAGCTCTACTACTAGTTCATCGTCCTCCAATTCCGACAGTTCATCTGAATCAGGTCTTCCATCAGGTAAAAATGAGGCTGTAGCAACCGAAAATCAAGAAGAAGAAAAAACAAGAAGCAAAAAGAGAACAAGGCGGTCTGAAAATTGGAAAGCAAATGTCGTAAAAAAACTTAGAAATTCTGGTAATCCCTATGTATCCATGTCGAAACTGAAGAAACAAAAGCCAGGAAAACAAGTTCGACCACCTTGCGGAGACAAATATCGTCTCAAATGCAGTACAAAAATAAATGAAGAGGCTAGGCAGTTAATTTTCGATAATTATTGGTCTCTTATAAATCTAGGGAGACAACGAGAATTCATGGTACGACAGACACAAGATATCAAGCCAAAATATAGATACACGAATACACAAAACTTTCGAAAACTTAATACAGCGTTTTATTTTAATGTAGATGGTTTACTAGTTAGAGTTTTCAAAACATTTTTCAAAGCAACACTTGATTTAAACGATAGACCCATCAAAACAGCTTTATCTAAAAAATCTGACTGTGGCTTTTAGGAAGAAGAATTGAGGGGAAAACATGGCAAGCATCGAACAATTCGCCCTGATATTAGGAATAGTGTTGCAAATTTTATCAACAGTATACCTCGGATTGAATCGCATATTATCTCAGAGCTCAAAACGTCACGTGTGAGTATATCCAAAGTGATAAATCTCTAGCCGATTTGTATAGAGACTATAAAGATGTTAGTGAGAGGGACAAGGTACCATTTGCTACGGAGTCAACATTTTATCGTATATTTAATACATAATTTAATATCTCATTTTTCGTACCAAAAAAAGACCTATGCGATCTATGTGAAAGTTTCAAAAATGCAGATAAAGATGGTAAACAGAAACTACAGCAAAGCTGTGAACAACATCTGAAAGAAAAAGAATTAGCCAGGATAGAGAAGGGTAGGTACTGATAAAGAAAGGACTGATGTTAAAAAGTAGCGGTGTATGATTTGCAGGCTGTAATGCAAGTGCCTAAAGGACAAATATCTTTATTTTTCTATAAGTCAAGAATAAGCTGCTTCAATTTCACAATCAGTGACCTGAAGGCCAAAAATGTTGACTGTTATTTTTGGGATGAGACAGAAGGGATACGTTAGGAGCTGTGGAAATCGGAAGCTGTGTAATTACTTATATTGAACATTTAATAGCCGAAAATCTAGATAAAGACATCGATCTAATATTTTATTCGGATAACTGCTGTGGGAAGCAAAAAAATAAATATTTGGTGTCTGCGTATGCTTATGCTGTTTTTAAAATGAGAATGAAATCAATCACAAATACATTTTTAATACGTGTCCACTCCCAAAATGAAGGCGATAACGTGTTCATAGTGTAATAGAAAAACAAATTAAAAGGCACGTAAAATCAGGCCCAATTTATACCCCATACCAATATTCTACCATTGATTAAAGAAATAACATATTTCTTTAATCAATGATTCTACATTAATTCGAACTGCAAAAAAACTGGCCTACCTTATATAAGGATAAAGAAATGACTCATCAGAATTTCTATGATCTTAAACTTCTTCAGGAAGAGTGGGGTACAAATTTTACATTAGGTAGATGAAGACAAACATCAGGTTAAATGGCATGATATTAAAATGATACGTATGTAGAAAAAAAATGTCCTGGTGTATTTTTTTATAAAACATCCTATGCTGACGTGGACTTTGGAAGTGTACTCTAGTACAAAGGAAAAGGACCAGACAAAATCAAGAGGATTTTTCACAGGGGCTGCGACAAGCCTATGCAGCTAAAATTCCATTAAGTGAAGCTAAAAAAAGATATGAAAGAACTGGTTAACAAAAACGTGATTCCGAAAATTTATTACGATTGCTACTATAAGGATATTTTGTACAACAATAATGGAATTTAAAGAAGACATTCTTATTGTTAATTAATATTTAAGCCCTATAGTCTGATTAATTATAAGTTTGATTGTAACTATTTATATCCAAGTCATAACTGAAGCATTTTTGTTATGTGTGATATAAAAAGCGTGTTCAAAGTAAATATGATTACCTGACTGATGTTATTATTAGATGTTCGAGCAATATTTTGTGTATCATTTTGTTTTTAGAAGAAAATATTATCTATTATGTTTTGTTTTTCGTTTTTTTTTGAATGTAAGTATAACATTTGAATCTTAAATAAACATATATTTTTGAGCCAAAAATGTCTTAATTAAAATCTTTTAATTGAACTCTGATCATTGATATATGAATTTTGCTGCAGTTTATTTGATTCATCTTGTCAATATTTTTGTACTCTTTGAAGTGTCGTAACTCAAAATTTGTCTACAAAACTGAGCTAATTCAAAATAAGTCAATTTTTTTCATATTGAACAGCATATAAAACTGTCGTAAGTATGAAACTCCAAATTACTAAGCGCTTTAGGCAAAGTAATGCATTTAATCTATGTAAGGATATTTCAAAACATCCCATCTTATAAATATTCTTTTTTTAGAAATTCGATACATTGAGCAAATTCTCGAATATCAGTTTTTCTTGAATTGTGGAAAAAGTGGTTATTTGAGTTGCAACAGTTTAGATCTAAGGCAGGCCACACATCAAGGAAACTAGAAACGTGAAATGTGAAACATGAAACATAAAATATGAAATACGAAACAGAAAGTTTCTGCTTCATCATTGCACAAACCAAATTAAATGAATTTGTTTCAGTTAGCAATGGACACCGATGACGACGCAGTAGTTGGGGTTGTAACCACATTATTATTATCAAAACACAAAAATAAATCAAAACAAAAGAAACGACGTTACTGGGTACATCCCTATAACCACATAAATCTTAAACATGGTTCTTATATAGTGTCAAAAGAATTAAGTGAGCATCCGGACAAATTTCAGTCTTTTTATAGAATGTCTGTACAGACATTTAGTAGATTAGTTTCCCTTATAGGGCCTCACATATTTAAAAAGGATACAAATTTTAGACTGGCTTTGGGAGTTGAAGAAAAGTTGTTAATTACACTGAGGTAAGTAAAAACTAAAATTGATATCTATATTAAATAGAAATTTAACTAGGTTACAAAACTTAAAATAATACTTTATTCATAAACAACAGCACGAACAAGATCCGTATATTGTTTATCATTATTACTTGAATACTGCAAGTTACTGTCATAGGAAGACACTGATACTGCCTCGGATACTGAAGAAGAATAAGGGGATGGAAAAGGAACCGGGACATGTTGTACAGTATTACGTACAGAGTCTTCATTTAGAATGTCATCAAAAAGAGCAAAAACTCGTTGTTTCAATCGTCTCTTTTGAGCATCATTTAGTTTTTGAAAATCAGGGAGTAAGCTTCTCAGGAAAAGTAAGTCGGCGTCTTCTTGGTCAGACGATTCTTTCTTTTTTGTGTTTGCATTATATTTGTTACTCAGGGCAGTCAGACATTGTACAGCTGAGTTTTCCCAATTTTCAGTATTTTTTTGTATTTTGCGTTTCTTGGAAGAGGATCCCTGCGGAGTTTCTTCTGACAACTCAGATGACACGGAGGGAACAGGATAACTTTCCAGTAAGTCTGAAGTCGATGTTTCATTAACTTTTTGACTTTGACTTTGTTCAATATTGTTCTGTGAAATATTTACATTATCCTCTTCATCAGTAACAGGTTGACTTTCCTCCAGTTGAAATTCACTGTCACAAACTTCATCTTCATCAGAATCCGCAGTTCCAGTTTGATGTCGACTTTTCGTATATGGTATCAAATACTTCATTGCGTCTTCTAAATAGAAGGGTTTCTTCTTTCTTCCAGAACTGCCACTTGGTTTCTTGCTTTCTCTTAGATATCTTAAGAGGCTAATTCGTAACATTCTCCACCTCTTTTTACATTCATCCACTGAAACAAAACAAAATAAATTTCTTCGATAAACAAAAATATAGTAGAATTTAGTTATAAACAGTGATAATACTTTTACATTAAAAAAAAAACTAATAATATTTTTTTCTGTTACAGATTTCTTGCTACCGGTTGTTCATTTCGAACGTTATCCTTTTACTTTATGAGAGGAGAAACTACCATAGGATATGTAGTAAACGAAACATGTAAAGCTATTTGGAAAAATCTCAAAAAAAAATATATGCCTTTACCATCAGAAAATATGTGGTTGGAAATTGCTAGGAGATATGAAGAACTATGGAATATGCCCAACTGTATAGGTAGTATAGACGGCAAACATATACGGATCCAAGCTCCACCGAAATGTGGCTCTGCTTACTACAATTATAAATCGTATAATTCAATTGTTTTAATGGCAATTGCTGATGCTGATTTTATTTTTACTATGATATCTGTAGGCGATTACGGAAGAAACAGCGACGGTGCAGTTTTTACAAATTCACGGATTGGTAGCCTACTCAATGAAAATAGGTTACATATTCCACCGGCCAGATCACTCCCTTGCGATAGTGGTGGTCCTTTTCCAATGTTTTTCGTTGCAGATGAAGCATTTGCATTAAGACAAGAAATAATGAAGCCATACCCACAACGAACCTTAAATAATGAAAGAAGAATTTTCAACTATCGTCTTTCAAGAGCGAGAAAAAGTGTTGAGTGTGCTTTCGGCATTCTCTGTTCAAAATTTAGAGTCTTTCATTCACCAATAGCATGCAATGTTGACAAAGCTGAAAATATTGTAAAAGCTGCATGTGTTTTGCACAACTTTATTAGAAAACACGATGGAGTTTTAGTATCACCAGATACTTCCTTGCAATTACCACAAAACCTAAATAATCCATCACAATTATGTGGTCGACCAACAACCGCAGCACTTCAATTAAGGGATAGATTATGTCAATACTTTGTAAAACCAGAAGTGGCTTTACCTTGGCAAAATACAGTATGCGTTTAATACAGATTTTTCAGTTAAAATGTATTCGAAATATATTCAGGCAGTATTTTAATAAATAGTATTTTATTATTTTCAGAATTTTTTTTATTATACTCAGTATTTTAAACTCACCTGTACATTTTACTTCAGCAGCCACCTGTTGCCAAGCTTTTTCTTTGAAGTTTCTAGTAGAATACTTTTCCAACTTGTAATTATAAAGAACCTCATGTTTTTCAATAACTGACACAAACACTACATTAAATTCTTCGTCGTCTTTCATTTTAAAACTGATCAAATATTACCTGCAACGCGAAGTAACGAGCAACAAGAAACAAAAATATAGAACAGAACCTATTTCATGAAAACACGTTTCTACAAGATTTGCTTCGCTATGACGTCACATGAAACACATTTCGCTGATGTGCATATTCTCATTTACGGCAATGTGTACTTATTTTATGAAACGTGTTTCATGTTTCTCGTTTCACATTTCACGTTTCTAGTTTCCTTGATGTGTGGCCTGACTAAGGGTGCGATATATGTTGTTGTTAGTATAACAAAAATAATTTCGGTGGCGGCGCCCCTATTGTCTTGGCGCCTGTGTGAGCCGCACTCTTCGCACACATGGGCGGCGCGGCCCTGTATACACTGTACACAGTGCGCCAGTGTTGTTGGGCACATTCATCTAAAACATCCACTCGGTCTCTCGAAAAAGTCCGATTTTGTCCGATATGGTCCGCTAACAAACTAACTAAGTTTGGCGGTAAATTTGAAATTTATACATATACTATGTATAAAAATTAAGTATTCAAAAAAGTTTTAGGAGATATTGGTTAATAAAAATAAGAAAATTTATTTAAAAATTTAAAAAAATACTTATTAATATTAAGTTCAACGACTTTTATAACAAAATAACGAATAAATACCTCTGATACTTATTCCTATGCAAATGGCAAATAGGAGCTTTATAATATAATAAAAATAAAAACAAGTCTTAAACATTGCACAAGGAACGATCAAGTAAAATCGTTTTAAAATCAGGTAATAATGTAAAACTAAAAATAAAATATTTTTGGTTTCCTTTTGGTCACTGAATCTTTTTTTTCCAAATTTTACTTTCCAACATGTTTTTGAATGGTGAGAATGAAATTAATCCGCCGCAGCCCTCAATACCTTCTTTGGTCGCTAAAATAGCTCGAATGGTTTCAGAGTTCAAAAGATTTCTCTTATCAGTTTTTATATTAAAAACGTCGCTAAAAATTCTTTCAACACTAGCATTTGAAAAAGGAAGAAGTAAAGAAAATACCTTCTTCATATTTGGAAAAATAAGTGTATTGGCAGCATTTTTAATACTAAATATTTTAGCCCAGTAAACGTCCTGGCCACCCCTGAATACTTTTTCAGTATTGTGTGGTGTGTTTGCATGAGCGCGTGTATGGGTGACTAAAAAGAAAACCCTCTAAAAATATTCATGAGAAGTAATCATAAATATCATGTTGGGTTCATGACAGAAAGTCCGAAAAAGATCCGCAAAGTTTAAAGATCCGCCAAATGTCCGCCATCATAAAAAAAGTCCGAAAATCGGACTTTCGTCCGCCAATTAACAACACTGCAGTGCGCGGGGATTATCGCATTTGGATATTGGAAATTTTTCCGTATACCTAACAAAGTGAAAAGGTAAAAAATTTCAATGTTTCTTGTTAGTATAATCCCTCAATTCATATAATATTATCATTTAATTTAATTAAAACTTTGGACTTTTTAGCATCGTTCGAATATGGCGGGAATATTTATTAATAAATCAAAAGACGTAAATTGACTAAACTCCCTAGTATGGGCAATAAAAGCTATTATAGTAATACCTTTATACCTAGTAAACACGATCAAAGTTGCTTTTCTTCCTCTTTAAATATATTTTCCATAAAATAAGCAGAAAACCACATAATTATTTAATAATAACTCTTTTGGGTGACGCATTCTCAAAATTTTTTTTTATATATTTTCAAACACTTTAAAATTTATTGTTGTATATAAATGGAATAAACTTTTAATTTGTCAAGCTAAATGACGTTAAAGTTTTAATTAAATATTTTACTGTGAAATCAGCTTTAGTTGATAATAATAAAAAAGGATCAAGTCATCGAATTTCAATGAAGCAGATAAGGATAGATATACTCTTATTTCAAATACCCAACATAGTAGAATTTGGCAACAGTGCGTCAATTTCTAAAATGGTAGTTCTTTCCCCTATTCCCCTACCCCACTTGGCATGTCATCATGCTTGTGGTGTGTATTGTATTCCTATCGTAGTTGTTAATTAGGATAGTTCTTAACGTTAGATTTAAATTAATTTTAAGTTTAGTGTAAGAAGTCTTAATTATAATGGAAGAGTACGAGTACGGGTATGTATTTTTGAAAATAATTTTTTAAACAACATGCGTAGCGGTGGCGCTTAAAATTACATTTACGTAAAATTGACGGAAGTTCTGAAGCTGCCATTGTAGTATGGTAGCTTGTAGTTGGTGAGTGGCGAGTGCAACCGGCTGGATTGAAACAAAAGTAGTAGAAGTGTTTTAAAATCTGTGTGAAAAGTAGCATGAGAATGTTGCGACTTAAACAAGAAATTATGGATGATGACGAGAAAGGGTATTTATATATTTGTGCCAACTTTTTAAGTACTATGCTTATTAGGTCACAGCGTGTGCTTCTACAATTGAAACATATTTTTTCAATAATTATTGAGCTTTGGTAACTTTTTTTTCATAATTTAGATACCTGATTACTCCTCTACATTTATATTCCCGTTGCCCAAAATATATCGTGAATGTTGTGTTCATCTATCAAAATGCTGCTAGCGTTCACCGACCCCGAGTGAGTGCCTAGATTTTCATGAATAGTAAATAACCGTTTCTTTTGATCAAATATTTGTACTTTTTATTAGGTTTTACTTAATTATAATTTAAATATACGTAAAATAATTTGTAAATATTACGCTTCACTTAATCCTGCAAAAATGTATTTTAGAAGTTTTTTTAAAAGGTAGGTTATGTCACTTATCGTTAGATACTACGTACCAGTATTGTTTTAAAATCATCATATATTTTACTTCCGTTGCCTAATTTTCAGCATACAAAATTGATGTTTTTTAATTATCAATAAGAAATTGTTAGCGTGACTTATAAATATTTTTTCTTTGGTGAGTTCTTAACACTATACATAGTACCTATTTTACGCCACGTTGTTTAGTTGCCAAAAATGTTATCTAAAATAGGGAACGTTCTAACTGTACACAATGTTAAAAATAATGTAAATTCATGGAATTAATAATGATTATAGTAGTTATCTTGAAAATATTGTTGATATTTTTAAATACGAATTTGTTTCTAGTTGCTTTAACATTCTTTAAATAATTATCTTATAATTAAAATGATTTACTTTCACTTTACTTTCTAAGCAGGTGATATTTTAGGTCTGCATTCACAAATTTAAAAGCAAATTTTAGAGGTTTTGATATTTTGATGGAACTTATTCACTCTGTCCAGGTATTTCTATAAACATATTCGGTAGTTATAACATTTTTAGAAAAAATGGTAATTTATTATTTGAATATGTTATGTTATATTTGCAAATAATTTTAAAGGTACTCCAGAAATTGTCCCTTTCATTATTTAATTAATAGTTTACTAAATTATAAAAGTTTTTGTTTAGAAATGAACAAATTCATAATAGAAACTATGCAATTATAGTAAAATCGCAATCGGCGCGGAGTAATAAATCAAAATTTTATGGGACTTGCTCAGCACAAGTGGACCAAACAAAATATGTAATTTTACACCACCTGCTGTAATGAATGTTGTGAAAACAAGAAATGATATTGTAGAAAGATAACAATGACTGAATCTTATCTTTATACTTTCTAGGGGTATAATAGCCATAGGTTTAGGAACAGTATTAGCAGGATTGGGATATTTATATAAATATCATAATATCGGGGATAAGATATATATGGGATATATATCAGAAACACTCACGTTATAACACGCTTAAACCTTGAGAGTGAGTGAACAAACTGATCCTACAGAGTAAACTGTGCTAATACCAATTTGATTTTGTGATTTGTGTGCCTGATGAACCTAACAGCAGTAAAAACCCCGAATGTCGAATTGTACATTTTGCAACCATGAAACGCACTGTTATCACGTTCATTTTTACGCAAGTCACAAAATATCAAAGATTTTTTGCTCCGGTATTTATTTCGTTAAAAATAAGTAAATGATATATATCATGATATGTATCCTGATATATATCGGCCAACCCTGAGTATTAGGGGTTCGTAGATATATATTTTAATACATGATGAATTGCTTTTTGCCAATTTTCTTTAGTAACTTGTAATAGGGACCTGTCTAATAATGCTTGCACATCTATTAGTTTGAATGTAGTATTATGTCGACCTATAAAACTTTTCACTTGTGCCCATATCAGTTCTATCGGATTTAATTGGCAATGATATGGGGGCAGTCGTACTACGTCAATACCAAGTTTTTTTGCTAGTTCATTCACTGCATATCGAGCAGGAGGCTTATTCAATTTTACAATTATGAGTTCTGGCTTGACTGATTTTTGAGGAAAATTGATATTTTTGTCTGTTAGCCATTCAATGATCTCTTGTTTTCTCCATGATGTGTTTGGCACATTCTCAATGTGACGAGAATGGTAACTAGCGTTATCTAATACTATGACTGATCCTTTTGGTATTAGGTCAATCATTTGCTCAAAATATTCCTCAAAAACGTCGGCGTTCATATCTTCATGGTAGTCTCCAATTTTTTTAGATTGGAATATTAAAGAGCCACCATTTAAAAACCGATTATCACTGCCAATATGAGTTATGATTAGACGTCATCACTTACCGGATGGACTCTTCAATCCTGTAGATAATCCTTCCAAAAAAGCATGTCGTGAAGATTGAATGTTGGTATCTCCGTCTCCAACAAATAATAATGTTTTGCCCATTTAAATTTTAATTCCTGTAGCTTTTCCCGCAGTTTCGTTCGGCCCATTTTAGGGAAATATGGATCTTTACTCATTTCATCCGAAATTTTAGCTAGTGTTGGGATTTCTTTCCTAAAATAAAATTCATGTACTTTTCTTCTTATTGCGTTTTTAATTTCTTCTGCGAATTCAACTTTCTTTTTAGTGCCTGCATTTTTCTTTGCGGATTTAATAACTTCACTTTTCGCTTCACTTCTAATTTTGTATATTGTTGATTTGCTTACGCCTGTCATATTACTTGTCTTTGCAACAATGTCATCAACTGAACCTGAAGGATTTTCAGTTCTTAAGTAATTACAAATATTGTTTATTATTACTTTCTCGTTCACCGACAACGCCGACTTTTTCGTACACTTTACAGGTGTAAACCCGGATACGTACTGCAAATTCTCTGCCATTGTCACTATTAACTGAAACTAATAATCACAATAATTCGTTTATAAAAGTTATCAAGCGTACAAGTTCTTTCTAAATTCACAAAATGAATAATTGTTGACAGTCAGACTGCAACTACCTTTGAAACAAAAATACATAAATTCCATAGTCAGGTAGGGGAATTATCTGATCCCACCCTGACTGCCTGAGGTCATTAAGACTCGCAATAGTTCTTGAAAATTGTTTCAATAATAATAATATGCAAGTCGTTTATATTTTCATAAAAAAAATTACAACCGAATACACCAAAATAATATAGGCATTCAATAATATTCGTAATAAATATTTCAGTAATCCGAATGTCTCTATACCTTAAAAATAATAATAGGTACCTACCCGTGAAATGACCTGTTCCGACAGTTTTATTACTCCGCACCGATTGCGATTTTACTATAGGTACTACATATTCTTGAAATTTTCAAATATTTATATGAACAGTAACTTCTAAATGGCCCTATCGAAGCAATGGTAATCAGACTGTTGAATACACATTGTCAAAATGAGGCCAATATCAAATATTCTACAATAGGTCACTGGGTGTTTTTATTATTTAGCATTCAGTATTACCCAAGTAGAATACAGCCCTATTAATTTTTTAAAGTTTCTTTATAATTTTGGTATATGCCAAAGAGCCAAAACAAATGTTGCATGTTAGTATTGGTATAATGTTGTTTGTAGTTATTGCCAGAAATGTTTCTTGAAAATATTTCTACAATTTTCTTGTCTTTTGTATGTTTGGTAAGTTGAAGGTTTTGCTGGAAATTGTTCAGTTTGACATGCTCTATTAATGTTTCATACATTTTTTTTCTTTGCTCTGTTGATTTCTGAGACATTCCAATTGGGTGTTCTGTACCTACTGGTATCTTCATGTTAAGTTGATATTTCATATTGAAAATCTGAATTGACAGAACTTTCTATTTGATTTATTGAAGTTGCATTATTTCTCCTAATTGATTATTGTTAAATATAGGTGTCTTTGTGTGACTAAATAATCTAGTTTTAAGATTCCTTCATTCTTTCAGAATAATAATTGTATGAGGAGTTTGCAATCAAAACCAGTTATATCCACTTTTTCCACAAAATCATGTTTTGACGGTTTCCCAATGACATTTCTTAGTTCTATCGACTCCTAGGCTCATTTTGGATCAAAACAGTATAAAGTATTAAAATCGGTAGCTAAAGTTAAGGTTTTGCTTCAAAAGCAGATATATCCACAATCAGTGGCGTTTTAGTTTGTTGGCGGGTACCGAGTAATAACAGCTATCGTGTGTGTATTTATGTATGAATTTTCAAAGGAAACAAGCTAGAAAAGTGTGTTATTTTGAATTTTGCTTGTAACTTTTTCAGTTAATAAGTAATATTTTTTAAATAAATTGTATCATTTGTAGACGTCAAAAAATAATAGTTCAATACTATTAAACACTTTACAAAATCTGTTTGCTCTTTGGAAATTTATTTTTCTAATTTTGTAAAGCGTTTAATAGTATTGAACTAATATTTTTTGCCGTCTATAGATCACGCTTTACTTATATGACAATTATTTATAGGCAACTGTAATTAAGTAAATACCTACAAAACTGAGATGTATCATTTATGTTCAAAAACAGTTATATCCATATTTTTTTGGCTAATATCTCAAAACTCTTAATTTTTTTCTTAAAAACAAATCAATGATTCTTTTTGTCAAACTAGTTCAAACAAAATTGTCTTCATATAATCTTACTTTTTCTCAATTACAAAATATCAATTTTTTTTCATTTCCTGGAAAATTTATATAAGTGGATATAACTGGTTTTGAACGCGAACTCCTCATATTACCTATAAATTGTCAGTTTTAGTTTTTTTTTTACCCCATTTATTTCTTTTATATATGTATAATATGTGGAGAATATGTATCTATTGTATATTTTTAATTTTTCAGCAAGCTCTTTGTTGGAGGATTATCCTGGGAGACAACCCAGGATAACTTACAAAGATACTTCTCTCGATATGGAGAAGTAATTGACTGTGTTGTTATGAAGAATGCCGAATCCGGGAGGTCAAGAGGATTTGGTTTTGTCACATTTGCTGATCCTGCTAACGTAAATGTAGTTTTGCAAAATGGACCACATACACTAGATGGAAGGTGTGTAAAGTGTTTTAAATTTATTTTATTATTTTTTGTTAATTCAAACCACATGATAGTTGACTTGCTTTATCTGGGCCCTTATCGAAGCTATGCTTTTTTGTATTATGAAATGTGTAGTCAAAAGTGAGGCCAATATAAAATATTCTACAATAGGTCACTGGGTGTTTACATCAATAATTACAACAGTATTACCCAAGTAGAATACAAATTGTTTTAATACAAACAGTTAGTTCTTCTTTTGAGAATTATAAATTAAATATATTGCTATGTCCAATTGTTCTCAATAATCTTTAGCGTTCAAGACCCATGTTTGAAAAGTTTAATTTTTCATTAATTTTTTCTACATAATCAAGTACACATTATTATTTTGTTCTCAGAACAATTGATCCTAAACCTTGCAACCCAAGAACATTACAGAAGCCTAAAAAAGGTGGAGGTTATCCCAAAGTATTTTTGGGAGGCCTACCATCAAATGTAACGGAAACAGATCTCAGAAGTTTTTTTACACGATTCGGGAAAGTAATGGAAGTAGTGATCATGTACGACCAAGAAAAGAAAAAATCAAGAGGTAACAAAAATGTAACAAATGATTCATTTGTTATTGATATATTTTTATTTTAGGATTTGGTTTCTTGTCATTTGAAGATGAGGAAGCTGTGGATAGATGTGTCTCTGAACATTTTGTTAATTTAAATGGAAAACAAGTAAGTAATTTGAATTAATTTCTTGCACAACATATATTTATGTTCAAATGAGACTAATAATGTTTTTTTTAATATTTAATGAAGTCTTACATTTTCATTTTGTATAAAATTAACTAAATTTCCATTAAACCAATAAAATCTGTGTATCATAGTTTTTTTATTATCAAGGTGATAATATGTTTACTGTAATTACATTATTCTGGGCCCATATCGAAGCTATTCTTTTCTTCAATTTGAAATGTAAGTAGTCAAAACTGAGGCCAACATAAAATTATCTACAATAGGTCACTGTGTGTTTTTTTAATGAGCATTCAGTATTACCCAAGTAGAAAACAATTAATTTCAATATTAAGGGGATTTTTTCCTCTTGAATTCTGCTTTCAACTTTTTAACCCTGTACAAGGCATGTGGCATTAACACACAAGAATGGGTGAGTTCCTGTTTTTGCATATTTGACAGTTGATACATATTTCAACTATTTAAATGAAATATTTTTTGAACTTTATGAAATTTGATATAGATAATATTTATTCATAGCACCTGACACAAATCTCCTTCAAATGTTCTCTGCATATTAAAAAAATCTTGCTGTCGTTTTATCCCTGTTTCGTTCTCTATTTCCTCTTCACTCAGTCTTCTAAATATCTTAATAATGGCACATACCCCACTTTGAAAAATAACTAATTTGAAAAACACATGTCAACCACACACTTACTCCAGGGTTTTAATGAACAAGTTTTAGGTTCTAAAAATCGTGCTGGTGGTGTCAAACTTGTGGTTTTCATTTTGAAAAAATTAATGGATCCAAAGATCATACTGAACTTGTAAAGAATATTTCACAATGTTTTGTTGACTCGGCATCTGGCCTTAAGGATTTAGTAATAAAAGTTTATAAATCTCTCATTGTACAGTAAACAGTAACAGATCCGCAGACTGTAAAATTTAGATACTAAAACATAAATTAAATTTATTATGTCGTCGAGGTAGATAATTAAACGATTTTTTTTCACATCTATATTATTGAATATCTTTTAAAAATACTTTTAACTTGAAAAATAAAAATTCGGAAATATATCTTCCGAAGCACAAATGAATAATAGAATAATTTAATAAATTAAAAAGTTGGTCACAAATATTATTTTACCAGCCAAATATTTCAGATGTAAAATAATCATACTATTAGGCATTATCTTTTCACTTTTCGGAGAAACTAGTACCATACTGTGCTATTTTTATCGGATTAACGACTACCTGCTGTGGGTTTTGATCTTGAATCAATCATGTTGGCATAAGTCAAAACAAAATATCTTGGAACGAAGTATTCTTGAATATATAAAATGAAACAACTAGTAGTGCATAATTGGCGTATACAGATGGTGTGTGTGCAGGTATTTGCAGGAACCTTTAAGACTGAAAATTCTATTTGATGACTTCGATTTCGTGCGATGAACTTTGTACAGTAAAGAGCCTTTGTGTAGTAGGTTGAAAGCCGATACCAAATGGACACACTGTATATAATATAACGTTATTCAAACAGAGGAATGTATGTGTATGTACCAATATTGCAGGTTGAAATTAAAAAAGCCGAGCCCCGCGATGGATCCGGAGGAAATAAGATGGGAGGTGATCCAGCGTCCGCCTGGGGACCACCGCAAGCACCAATGGGTATGATGCAAGGTCCGAATGGACAGATGGGTGGACCACCAATGAATTTAGGTGCTCCAATGGGACCTAACATGATGCAAAGCTATCAAGGTTGGGGTACTTCACCGCAACAACAAAGTTATGCTAGTTATGGAACACCTTCAGGACCTGGATCTTACCAAGGTTGGGGAGCGCCACCTGCTCCTCAAGGGCCTCCACCACAATGGGGTAATAACTATGGCGGACCACCACAGCAGCAGGGTTATGGTTCATATGGTGAGTATGGTATGTTTTGAATTTTTTTTTATATATTTATTTATTTATATGCTAGTGCATGCCTGCTTGTTTCTTTATTACGTTCTCTTCAACAAAACATTGAACTTAGGAATTTATCCACCACAAAAATTAATTTGTTTCAGTTCACAATTTTTTGTCGTTATCAAATAGTTTAAAATGGTATTTAGTGTTTTGTTGTTAAGCCTGGTTCTCATTAGTCGATTTTATTGATCAATATCATTGAATCTATGTGATTGAACTAAAATAGATTAATGTGAACATTCGTTCAATGATATTGTTCAATGTTATTACATTTTTATAAAATTGGAAGCCATTCCTATTTTTGGTTGGTCAATGGAATTGATTCAATCAAATTGAACAGTGCTTGTCCGTGAGAACAAGCGTTCATTCTCATTGAGACGCTTTTCGGTGCGTTTTTGTGTCGTATTTAGAATTATCTAATGGCATTTAAATGGAGGGATTATCATGTTACAAAGTTTTTGGAGTTATACCATGCAGAGGACTGTTTAAGCAACATAAAATATGAAAATTATAAAAATATAACGCTAAGAGAGAGAAGCTACGAAAAAAATCGTGTTGGAATGGACATAGAATCTTTAACGTTAATCGATATTAAAAACAAAATCAAAAGTATCCGGACTACATATAAACTTAACAACCTAACTTGAACTTAACAAAATACTAAAAGCCAACAAAAGCGGCGCCGGAGTAGAGGATTTGAATAAACCAAAACTTGTAATTTTAGTCTTGCTGGAAGAGCGTCCCTCAATAAAGTATTTTTCTTCTGTATACGGGGTGAGGCTTTCTGTAAAAGTTCTTCAAACAGCTCTTCGCTGATTCTTGAATGGTTCTTATAGGCATCTGGGTCACCTATTGCCAGTTCCACTAACAGTTTAACTGAAGCGCCTTCATTTCTCCGTTTTAAAATCCATGGTTTGACCCACCAACGTCGAGGTTTTCTTTTTTTTCCTATTTTTGATTGCGCTTATTAAATATTCACACATAATACGAACGCCAGCACGCACAATTTTCTTTTTGGCAGCCACTGACACGTTCTATATTAAATATTCAATGTTCTTGAATCATGTGAACAAATTTTCCATTCAATTCTATGTTCGGTGGCATAGATTCAATGATATTGATCAATAAAATCGACTAATGAGAACCCGCCTTTTTAGCAAATTAATTCTTTCAACCCTAACTGTCTGAAAGATTTCTATAATTACAAATAAAATCAATAAATAACTGTTGGATTCATATATATTATATTTCTGTTGTGGAATGTGTTATTTATTGATAACAATGTTTTGTTGTTGTGTTGGATAAAAACATGTCCTGTTTAGTGACAATTCATACTAAGGTTGAGTTTCATTATTGGTGTAACCCCTGAATGATTCTAAGATATAACTTCATCGTTCTTGTTGATTGGTAATGGTGGTAGCTTTGGCCTACTTATAGTAAATTTCTTAAAATTTAAACGTGAAAATACATTGGTAACAAATAGGTATGGAAACATTCAAATTGTTAAATATAATATATAAATGCTTTATTTAGTCAAACAAACAACTAATACAGAGTCAGTACAATTTCACAATATAATATATGTATATCTATAATAAGTTATCAATCTAACTACTCATATGAAATAAAATAAACATCGCACAAAATAATAATAAATACCTAAATTACCTGCTTACTACTAACAAATATTGTTTTAGTTTTCATTTGAATTCATTAATTTTTTTCTAATTTCCTTAGTTCTTCTGGCAAGTCATTAAATTGCTGTAATCCTTTAAAAAAGATTGAATTTTAAGCATGACTGGTGTTGTCGGTCCCAATATAAAAATCATTTCTAAGCCTTGTATTATGGGTGTGAACTTGATGGTTGTAAGTAACTTTATGACAGGCGCGTGATCTATTTTTATTTTTTATTAAATATTTAATAAACAGAAGACTAATATAGATTGAGGCAAAAATTGGAAAGGTCTAAAACTGTGGAAAGAAAAAAAAATGTAGCATAAGGTATTTGTAGTAAGATAGAATTTGTGTTGATAAATTTTCAATTTTCTCATACTTATTAAACATTTCAAGTTGATTGACCGTCTATAATTTGAGATAAACTTTGGATCATTAACATGGAGAAAATACACTATTAATTGATTAATTTGTTCTGCTTTTTTTCAAAAAATAGAAAAAAATATTGATCGTTTCATTGTTAAGATATAACATCGCAAAGTTTAGAAAATGATGCACAATATAAATGTCGGAAAATCAAACAGAAACATCTTGCAACACTGGACCCGAGTATAGTAGTATACTTTGAGGGGTAAACTTGTGGAAACTGTTGATAAAATTTGTGTATAGAGAACCTGTGTGACCTCGATAATTAGACACTAGCGTCCATGGTGGCGAAAATGAGCCTCTACTGTTTGAGATAAATTAAATATTACACTAGTTACTATACGAAATATAGAGAAATTAATAAATAAAAGAAAATGTAAAACATTATAATAATTAAAGGCGGATTCCAAAAAATTAATGTCTCGGACTTACGATTGTCATCTAGCAAGAAAGGTGAAAATTTATTTTAGAGTAGCCATGTAAAAAATGTTGAACATTGGAAATCATATAGTACAAGTGTGATGAAAGCTCCAGTCGTACGTCAAACTTCTATTGAACAACATTTTGATGTTATTCTTTATATAAGAATATATTTAATTGAAAAATTAAGGTTTTAAAAATATTTTAGGTTGACATTCAACGAATTGTCACTGACCGACGATGCACATTAGCACATATAAATATACTTGATATGATTTATTGCTTGTATACATTTCTTCGACGTTCCAATAAATGTGTTTTTGATGCAAAAGAATAACATTTTATATTTTTATCTGTCTTACTATAAGTATTGTGACACAATACAACACAACACCTGTGTTTCCAGATCTTGACTTATTTTTAATATTATTCATACTCATTATCACTTTATTTTGGTTATAATACGAATATCTTCTGTTTCAATTTACTAACTTCAATATTTATAAATTAACTTTGCACAAATTAATTATTTGCAAATATAACATAACATATTCAAATAATAAATTAACAACTTCAGTACTTCACCATTGCCTACATTTTTTCTAAAAATGGTATAACTACCGAATATGTTTCATTTCTTGAATATATACCACTGTTTGTCTTAATGGGCATTTTATTTGTTTCAGTTGCCAAATGATATGGACAATTATTATTTTTCAAAGATTATTAATATACTTACATGGACATATTCACCTTTCTTAATTCTGTTGAGCAAAAGTTTTTGTTAGAAGCAAGAAACTCTCCCAGCATCAACAAATCAATTCTAAGTAAATTTGAGCTATTTGCCCCAGGAATTCCTATTTTCATTGCAAAGCTTTTTGGGTTTTGGTAATACAAAACTAGACAACTGATGTTTGTATAGTTGTGACATATTTTGCTCCCATTGGTATTCAACATATCTTGATGGATAGTTAGTTTTGATAACCCATAAATCCCATTTAATTAAATGTATATAAGATAGATAGCTTTATTGGTCTTAAAATATTACAGTTTATGAAAGTTAGACTTTCCTAAAATCTTCACAAACACAAACTGTTTAGACACGTTAACATAATAAAACATATACAAACCTATATATAAAAACATTTCACCTAAAATTGACTAACCTAGCCAGTTACAGTTAAAAACTTCATCCAACAATTAAAAAGCCAGTCTCTCAAGTGCATGCCTTACAGTATACTTCAACTTTTCATAATGAAACTTTGTCCATTCAATTGGTATAGTTTTTAATTTTACAATAATATATAATATTGTTGGGATTCTTCTTCATTCTCATATGTACATATTATATAGAACCTAAAAACTAGTGGCACCTCTTTTGGTAAATTTGTAAGTTCATATGTGAGATCAAGTTGTTTACAAACATAATAGCATATATTAATTTATTATTTGAATATGTTATGTTATATTTGCAAATAATTTTAGAGGTACTTCAGAAGTTGTCCCTTTCATTATTTAATTACTAAATAGTTTACTAAATTATAAAAGTTTTTATTTAGAAATGAACAAATTTATAATAGAAAATATGCAATTAGGTACTATTCTTGAAATTATCAATTATTTATATGAACAGTAACTTTTATAAATGGCCCTATCGAAGCAATGGTAATCAGACTGTTGAATATACATTGTCAAAATGAGGCCAATATCAAATATTCTACAATAGGTCACTGGGTGTTTTTATTATTTAGCATTCAGTATTACCCAAGTAGAATACAGCCCTATTAATTTTTTAAAGTTTCTTTATAATTTTGGTAGATGCCAAAGAGCCAAAACAAATCTTGAATGCTAATATTGGTATAATTTTTGTAGTTATAGCCAGAAATGCTTCTTGAAAATATTTCTACATTTCATTGTTAAAATATAACACCGCAAAGTTTAGAAAATGATGCACAATATAAATGTCGAGAAATCATACAGAAACATCTTGCAACACTGGACCCGAGCATAGTAGTATAATTTGAGCGGTAAACTTGTGGAAACTGTAGATAGTATTTGTGTATATGTACATTACATATGAGAATGAAGAAGAATCACAACGATATTATATTCATTTAATTAAATAGGATTTTTGGGTTATAAAAACTAACTATCCATCAAGATAGGTTGAATACCAATCGGAGCAAAATATTTCACAACTATGCAAACATAAGTTGTCTAGTTTTGTATTACCAAAACCCAAAAACCTTTGCAATGAAATTAGGAATTACTGGGACAAATAGCTCAAATTTACCTAGAATTGATTTGTTGATGCTGGGAGAGTTTCTTGCTTCTAACAAAGACTTCTGCTCAACAGAATTGAGATATGTGAATACGTCCATGTAAGTATATTATTAACCTTTGAAAAATAATAATATTATTTGGGAACTGAAACAAATAAAATGCCCATTAAGACAAACAGTGGTATATATATGTTTATTCTCAATAAAAAAATCAAATTACAATCAAAATTACAGGTTGAATGACAAGAATAGTATACTCGATAAGTGAGTGAAACTTGTTTCGAGTAGAAATATTAAATACTTTAAAATTACATTATAAAAATAACTTACATCCAAGATCTTACATGTAACAACTAACTTTTGACATTTTACAATATACATACGAGTCAAAAAATAATTTAGGGTTATTTGCTGAGTTTGTCGATGCCTACCATATTTTTATTTCTATATAATTATGTATTACATGTCTAGATTTCTCTAAAATATACAATTTTAATTTATTTTTGAATGAATGTACGCCGGTTAATAATTTTAATGATTCCGGTAACATGTTGTATAATTTTGGGTCCAAGTAAGTATAAGACTGTTGGGTGATTGTTTTTGCCATATGGGGTTCTGAATAGTGTGTTTTCTGGCGAGTATCATAGTAGTGTATAGCTTTGTCTTATGAATATATATTATATATTCAAGAAATGAAACTTAACCGAATGATTGAATTTGTTATTAAATTTAGATCTTGAACAAGCATTATAAAGTGTTTTGAATAAAGTAAAAACTTATTAATGTGATCTTCACAGAAATAAATTGGAGAATTTAAACTATTTCTATTGGATCTCGCCGTACAATACACTTGAGAATTCATATCTAAAAGTAAGCGTCCACTATGCGGATTGAGCCGGGTCGCATTGCAAAACTCCTCCTATTATAAGGTGCATTCTTTTCTACTGTTATCTCAGTTAATCTCAGCTTACATCGGTAATGTGCGCGATATTTTTTATTTACTCACTTCGAAGTGAGCTGAGATTTTTCCTACCCCTTCACCGATGCTGCATATGCTGTGCGGGGGTATCAGTTAGACTTGAGTCGGAAATAAAGTTGAGGGGATGAAAAAATATTTGATATGTTTGAGTTTTAAACAACATAATCTGGTTTTCTTTGGTTTTGAGTGAATGTTATCTATGGGATTATGGAAAGAATTACTTCATTAGGTGCTGATACGAATCTGTCTTATATTTTGAATCTTTTTTTGAATAGTATTTTCATACGTCGGCAAATTGCGCGTATCAATTGGTGCTTGTTTACGAATCACTTTATCTCAGATTACATTAACTGAAATGAACTGAGATCTCGTCAAAAAGAACGCATCTGTAGATTCAAATGTTAAAAAATATTAAAATTATTGCCGTAGCACACAATCTTCACTTTTAATAGTTCTGTTGCCGTTGTTGGTAAACAGATGTGGCGTCACGAGCAGTCGCAATGGCAGTAGCAAGTTTTTGATGATGATTTATTAACCAAACCTTCATTATCTACTTGAATAAAATATTTTCTGAAAAAAATGGATACTTCCAAACATTATAGAGCAGTTTTTCAAAATAAGTCATCATTCACATTATGCTACAAGCCATGGGTATGAACAATATTGTAGAAGGATTACCATAATTTTAATTAAATATTGTGTTGAATAAATTGGTAATTAAAAAAAACAACTTAGAAAACTTTGTATTAATAGTACTCTTGTTAATTGTATATTTACACATGTTGATTTATAATTTTGTAAAACTTCACCAACCTTGGTAGTCCAGTTTAAATTCTTTATAAAATTACGAAATAGGATCTTATAAAAATTTCGCTCGTATTCGAATTAGAAATTATGTTTGGAAAAATAATCAGAATGCGAGTTGATAATTAGTATAGAAATTTCTTGGGAGCATTAATTTATGTGTGAGATTGTACCATAGTTCAGACTTGTTTATTTGTTTAAAACTTAATTGGAATTTTTGTGTTAATTTGCAGTGCATTTTATATAAATAAATATAGAGATATACAATAGAGAAAGTATAATTTCTAAAAACAGCTATTATTTTATATACAGGGTGGATATAGTTTAGATAGGACTTCACGTGTTTTCGAGTTTACTTTTCTAGTCCACTATGTTTTATCTCTAATAACCATAGAACGATAAAATTATTACAAATCATCGATATATAGAAATATATTCTCCGTAAAATTGACGCATGTACTTTCCAATTATTGCTCTATCTTTCTATGGGTCCGGTAATTAAAAATTTACTTTTTATTGCCGAGAACATTAGTGTACAGACTAAAGCGATATAAATGAGTTTTTTAAAGAAAAGTAATAACATAAAAAATTAAATAAAAATGGTACATTATTAGGATCAAATATTGGAATTATACACCTCCATTTAAAGACAAACTTCAAATGGACGCTTAAAAAATTTGCGAATTAGAAAATGACGTGTTACTTGATTGATTTTCAACTAAAAATTAGTTTCTGGTTACCAAGCTTATACTGTCCATTGAAACAAATGCTTTTACTAACTTGTTAAAGTTAAGTACATTCAAATTCTAAAATTTTAAATATTCTGAGATAGTAGAAGGTCACGGTACCGTTAATTCTGAATAATTATTGAAGTACCTCCATAATCCTTTTCAATAAATTTATAATACTAATTCTTAAAAGTATAAAGTATATTTCACAATATTTCGTTGACTCTGTGTCTGGTCTTCGGGATTTAATAATCTACTTCTCTTCTCCTTCTACCTTTTCATGTGTCGGACGAGGATTCCGGTTCATCTTCCACTCTTTCCTGTCTCTTGCTAATCTTTCCATTTAATCTAGAGTTTTTCCTCTCTTATCCCCTATCTCCTTTATTTGGTCTATTCACTTTCCTCTAATTCTGTTTTTTTTTTCATTCTGAAAATATGTCCATACCAATTTAATTGTTTTCTCTTTATTTTTCTTATTATTGGTTCTTGTTTTGTTATTTGTCTTATCTCTAAATTTCTACATTTGTCCCACTTTGTTTTCCCCGCTATTCTTCTTGGGTGCTTCATCTCAATAGTGTTCATCTTGGATTCATCATTCTGCCTCAATGTCCAATTTTCACTTGCGTATGTTATTATTGGTATCGTTATTGTATTGTGGATCTTCATTTTCACTTCCATATCAATATCTCTATGTCCCAGTATTGTCTTATTTAGTGTGTAGTACAGTCTCCTTGATTTATTTTCCCTATTTGTTATTTCTGGTTATATCCTCCCATCTTCTGTCAATATACTTCCCAGATATTCATATGTCTTTACTTTTTCCAGTGTCTCATCTTTGTATTTTATTTCATTAGTAATTTGATCCTGTTGTTTACAATTTATGATCATCACTTTAGTTTTATTAGTATTCACTTTCATTTTCATGTTTTCTATTTCTTCCATTTCTGGTATTTGCTATCAATACCACATCATCTACATATAGTAGTGAATTCATTTTTATTGGTTTCAGATTTTTGTAGCCAATTATCGTGTTCAACAGCTCAGTTTTGTTTTTTATTCGTTTCGATATTTGTTCCATAATTAATATAAATAAAAGCGGACTTGAGCTATCCCCCTTAAGCTCTTACGTTCTCGTATGTGCTTCTAATAGCCCCTTTTAGTCCCCTAGGTATTTCCATCTCATCCAAGTATCTCCAAATTTCTGTTCGTTCCACTGTGTTGAAAGTTTCTCTTGGGTCAATAAATGTTGAAAAAATTTCTCCTCTTTCTTCTAGTTTTCTTTCTATTAGGTTTCTTATTATAAATATATTATCATTAGTTTGTCTGTCTGGTCTGAATGCTGCCTGTTCTTCTTCCAATTTATATTCTATATATTATCTTAGTCTCTTTTCCAGAATTCTGGTATATAGCTTACAGCCCGATTGTGCTAGGCATACGGCTTTATAATTATTACATTGCATCTCGTCCCCTTTTTTATATATTGGTATTATCAAGTTTTTCTTCCAGTCTCTAGTAGGTATTCTTTGTTCTTTCCATGCCTCTGCATACTTTCAAAATCCATTGTCTTCCTTTCTCTCCCAGCCATTTTATCATTTCTGGAGCAAGGCCGTCGTCTCCACTTGCTTTTCCTGTCACTATTTTATGTGTAGCTTCTATTTCTAAGCTTATTTCATGCTGTTTATCCTTTCTTCCTGTATTGAGGTATTAAATTTATCTTCGTAAAATTTAGCTCACGATTTAATAAAAATGTACAAATCACTCATTCTACAGTAAACAGTAACAGATCCGTAGTCGGTAAAATTTATATACTAAAACTAAATATTATTTTACCAGCCATACATTTCTGTTGTAAAATAATCATACTAGGTATTAGGCATTATCTTTTCGAAGAAAGGAGTACCATATCATACTGTGCTATTGTTATCGGATTAAGATCGTTTTTAGGGTGAATAATAAAAACAGCAAAAGCTAAAAATAGTCCGATTTCAACCTTTGATTATTTTTATTTGGATAACAAATAATATCTGCATGCAACAAATTTTTGATGAATTTCTTAATTTAATATTTTAATATTGAATAACATAAGTTTATCGTTTTAAACAGTATAATACTTTGGCATTTGTTCAATAATAGTGAATTTCTAGTTGATGCGACTACTGTGAACTAAATTTCAATTAATAGCTTTTATCATAAACTGTAATCTCGATTATAACGCAGTAATCAAAAGTTAACTGAAATTTTTATCGCTGTCGCCTTGTGTTTTGGTAACCCAGTTATACAAACAAAACCAAACTGTTATCTTTTTTATATAAAATTCCATAATAGTTATCAATAGAATTACCGGGTAGTTGGAATTTTTTATATTTTTCTAGTGCAGTAATCTATAATTATTATTTTAAAATTCTAGTGCCATTGATTGATTGGCACCTCAGCTTTCAGGCTACAAGTGGTATTGATTATCCCTCTTTGTAGTCCAAAGCACTTTTCATGTCTAAAAATGCTGTAAGGGCTACTAATTTTTAATTCAGATTCCTTTCGAGACATGAGACCAAATTATGTAGGTCAGCTTCTCTTGATTTCCCTGCTTAATAAGTCCATTGTAGTCCATGTAGAGATATTATGCTCATACGCAGTCATTGCAAATGCATTTGTATAACTTCCTCCATGGTTTTCACCGTAAATAATCTCAGACTAATCAAAACAGATTCACATTCCTTGAGTTGATTGTAGATGATATTATCAACATTCTAATTAACAATTTTTTCCAGGAGCAAAAATTCTGATTTCAATAATGATCTGTGTACTATCAATTTTCAATTCTAAAGGAAAAAATATGAAAATTTTGCATTTTCTAACCTACAGCATAAACGGAAAACTACTAAGTAAACAAAGGAAAAATGTATTTGGCGTATCTTAAGCAATAATTGAGAAAAAATGTGAAAACTGATTAACATACCTTAAAAATAATGTAGAATTTGATGACGTACTGAAAATCACTCCAACCCCAATATATCCTAAACTCACCCCTCCCCCCATCCTTATAATATGATGTGAGCTTGAAATTTATTTTTTATTTCCAATTTTATATTATACAATAAACACATGACAACTTATACATTTTTATTCCTGCCGTAAAGCCGCAATGGCGATTGTTATATTCATTGAATTTTTTGATAAATGTAAAGAAAATATATTTTCTTTATTTTGAATATTACCGCGCATTTCCAGGCGTCGGCATAGTAGTCAGCGTCATGCCCGGTCTAACCGGATAATATGACAAGAAAGGAACATGTGTCAAATTTTTACCCATTGTCACGTAGTTATAATTTATCATTTTTATTAATTTAGTTACTACTTGCGATTAGGAACTGACATTATGGTTTATGAACATTAAATGTTGTTTCTCTTATTGCAAGTAAGTTTTGTAAACAATAATTTTAAGATTTGTAAATAACGAAAAATATATTTCTCTTATTGCAGAAACTCAGTTGTGTTCTCATGATCGGTGTCATACCTCCTAATTGCTCAAAATATCCACTATATATATATTTTTAAACTTTCGAAGTTATCCAAATGAGATTGTAGGTATAAACGTAAAATATTTTGTGAAAGATGTAAAAGTTAAAAATTGATTTTTACAATTTCTCCAAAAAATCTCCCCCTATCTTTACCCCATGGTATGAGCTTTGCATATGAAAAGTTTTCCATTTCAAGGTTAATATATGCATGTTGATAATAATTTTTCTCCTATCCGTAAAGCCGTATAATGGAGATTGTTATATTCATTAAATAATAAATTTTATGATAATATTTATGACTCTAAAAAAGTCATCTAGATTAAGTTTAAGGCATATACGTAAAAAACTGTGTAGAATATGATGCCAAATTTAAAAATTAATTATTTCACAAAGTTAAACCAACCTTCCCCCCAGGGTGGGAGTGGGGTAGTTAAAGTAGATGAAAGTCAAGGATAATCAGCGCAAATTTTTTTTTCACCAATCTGGAACTATATATTTCAACCCTGTTAAACTAGAAGAATTCTGTGTAGCATATACATAAACGACATTCAATAAATTGAACAATTAATATAAATAAGGCAAGTCCAATGAAATACGAAAATTGCTACTTGCTACTGTCTTAAATATAACAACCTTCGCGTGCTATTTGTTATTGCCATTAAGTAGGTTATCTATGGTTGTCATATCGTGTTCATATACAAAGTTTGATGTTCATTTCGTAGATACCTAGTACTGATTCAATAATCACCTACTCACAAGTGATAACGAATTGTTGCAAACTCTGACCATGAATTTCAAAATGGTCCATTTTGTAGATAAATTGTAACTTTGGCAACAGAGCGATTATTCGCATATGATTAAAATAAAATTGGATAAAATATGGCGACGATTACACATGATGGAGCTGTAAACATAACTGCCATGTCCCCCTTTACTCAATTTTTTTTTAAATGTATTTCCTGTAAGCTTGACTATCTCTATATTATTAAACAATATTTATACCTTTTACTGTTCTCATTAAATTCTTTAATATAGGTCCCAATGCAGGTAGCGGTGCAGCTAGTTGGAACAGCTGGAACATGCCTCAAAACAGCGCTTCGACTGGTCCATCAGGTAATTAATATATTTTTAGTTTCATTTGAAAGTGCTGTTTACTTGACTAGGCACAAGTAATAATTCAAAACGCGAAAGAACATTTTATTGTCATCTACTTCTTATTTGGCTATAAGTTTAAGGAGACCAGGTGTCTTGGAAACCTGATATATGCGAGCGTTGTTTCTCCGACCCACTTCCGGATTGAGGAAACCAATCGAAACAAAAGTGTGAACGTTCTTCACACACTCGTTTCTCTTGGATATTCCGTAATAGAAGTTTGCAGGTTTCATAAGAACTTGGACATACATTTCTTAATCCAAAGATGTGTACTTAACCACAAAAATTCATAGCCACAAACTTCTTACTAAGCAGCCGTTATTTCCTAAATCGTCGGTAACTTGTTGCCCAGTCAAAAAATAGACAATAGAGGCGGAGAGTAGTTGCATCAGTTAGGTTTTAGTATGTGTATTGTAGTTGTGGAGGTAATTAAAGTAATTGTGATTGAAACAGAGGAAAAGTGACTTTATTATCTTATATATTTGAATGAAGGACCACGGATCTTTAAAGCAATGGCATGACGCAACTTCATTATTATGTTGAAAATCGTCAATCCGCAAATTACCGTACGACCTAAAGAAAAATGAAGTATATTGAACTAAGTTGGGTCGGAGATCATCTTGAACAACCTCGCATTTCAGAGATATTGATTCGTTTTCAAAATTAAATAATATGAAGTAAACAGCTCTTTCATTGGAATTAATATGTCTAAATAAAGTATTGTTATTAAGACAACAACATCCTCGCAGGTTACATCGCCAGCGATATGTATTCTAGAGGACAATCCGGTCCTGGGGGTCCTGGCACTCCAAGCGGACCGCCTAATATGTCCTCATCCGGCACCAACTCTAAACCCGGATCCGATTACAACTATGCAGGTTACGGATCGTATTCGACAGAGGCAGGTTACGGTGCCCCACCAAGGTCGTACGGCAGTGACGCGGGATCCCAAGTAGGAGGATATTCGTCGCAACCTCCAAATCCAGGTGCTAAACATTTCAATGATTTTAAAGAGTGGCCCAGTTCTTGACAACCTTTTGATAATCTTTATACAGCCAGTGTGACTCCCGCGCAGCAGATTCCGTTGAACGGCTCCGCTCCCAAGAACATCCAAATATTTTTCAAAACTACCGTCTTTCCTTCGGAACCGGAGCACACGGGCTGGATGACGGAATCTCCTGCGGGAATCACATTGAAGCATGTCGACAACTTAAGTAATATGGGTATATGTTATAACAGTTGGGGCTTGATAAACATGAAGAGAGCAGCCGGACTGGTCACTCCTGCCAAACTCAATTACTCTGATTAGACAGACAAATGATTCGCCGGCATCTTCACCATCTGTTAGTTTAGCATCACTGTTGTAGTTGATGTCCGCTACTACACGAACGGACTTCTTGTTGTTCTCAGTTTTATTTCTAATTTTTTTTAAGTAATAATTCATTAGTTTATTTCTGAACTTGAAGAATAATCGACTGGTTTGCGGCCGATCAACAACACCTAACTTCATAAATTTTATAATTATTTTGCCATTACCCATACATTCTCTCATGGACAAAATCAACGCAACACTTGAAGTTTTGCTTATTTTTGATTTAGAATCATTCTTTTAATTTTCACCCGATTAAAATGTTTTTCCTGGCACATACAATGAAATTTTCTCAAGCATTTTGAATTTTTGTAAAATTAAATTTGACATTTTATTATCCCGGATGGAATGAAACAATATTTATGTACCGTAAATTCTAAACACCCTGTGGAATAAACTTGTGGCCACAAAGTTTTTCTTAGAAAATGATTACAAAGACTAATTAATTCTCGATATTTTGTTTTTTGATTCATTCCCATTCATTTACAAAAGAAACAAATTTTTAAAGGAAACTACAGTTTTTGTAATTCAAATTAAACTCGCAGTGAATTCTTTACAAAATAAATCATAGATGATTGGTGTCAATTTTGACAAAAAAAAATAAATTGATATTTCCTTTATTAATGCAAGAAAGTTGTGGTTTGAGGATTTTTTTCCAGTTTTTGGATTGATAAGCAAATAGAGCAGTTTGTAAGGTTCCTGAATATGGCACATAATTTAACCAACGACGAATTTGTAAGAGCTACAACTTTGATTCAAGAGGGAAGAAGTATGCGTTATGTGGCTAATTTGTTGGGAGAGAGTATTTCAACTATCGGTCGAATAATCAAAAAAATTTAGGGAAACTGTATTTTTCTTAATGTTTTTTTTTGTAATGAGAAAGATATTGGAAAAAATGAAGAAACAAAATATCGAGAATTAGTCTTTCTATTATTTGCAAGGAACAAATGTGTAGCTTTAAGTTTAGATTTTATGGTACATAAATTGTTTCATTCCACTCGGTGTAATAAATTGTAAAATTTATTTTTACAAAACTTCAAAATGCTTGTGATAATTTCAATGAATTTCCTACAATGTGCCAAAAAAATCATATCAATCGGTTGAAAATTAAAAGAGTTATTCTAAATCAAAAATAAGCAAAAATCTAAGTTTTACGTAAATTTTGTCCACGAATTTATATAATTGTGATTTTACCTAAAATTTATTAAATTGAATGGGGATACTTAAAATATGGTTGGTGAGTTCCTCAGTAAACTAATAATAAAATCGTTAAGTTTCGTGCAATTTGTCTACGCCTGAATGAGTGGATTATTATCGTAAGTTTTGGTGCAATCTGTTTACGCCTTAAATTACCAGGTATCGCATACCTAAATTTTCATAAATTGGAAACGCATTTGAAGCCTACATATTTTAGTTAGATGTTGTTGGGGGCCCATCGAATAAGTAAATTTAAGACTCTTGTTTATTATTTACATATGGAAGATCATATAATATATTATTATCAGACAGACAGAACTGTTGACTAATTTTAAGCACTGCTCAAGTTGTTATAAATTTAATATATTTAAAAAAAAAGAATAGTTTATGAATCGAAATTTTTACCTCTTAGTTTTTGTTTTCTATGAAATCGATTAGATTGTCTGCACGGTAACTTTATCGTTATAGAAATACATTTTAATTAGTTTATTTTATACTTGACAATTATTGTGATTTCTATCTTTTTTTAGTCAGTAAGTATTCTTTTTAAAGTTAGGTCGAATGCATTTACAATAGTTATAAACGTATTAATTTATTGTATTCAAAATAATTAAGGGTGTCCCAAAGAATATAAACTGTGAAAATGAGTATGGGATTCGAACCAGCAAGAATACTTCGCATAGAGTTTTTTCAACAAAATATACAGTTTCGGTAATTAAAATTGAAAACTTTTTGGGTAGTAAAACAACCGACAATTTGTTATTTTGAATTTTAATTGGTATTTTGGCATTGATAGCACAATATATCATTTTAATCTAAAATAAGCCTCTGAAAATTGATTTAAAGAATTGAAGAGAATCTAAGCGTTTTTATACTAGAAGTAGGTACTTAGTTAAAAAAATTCGTTGCGTTCACCCTGTTATTACCTTCAGGTAGCTCGAATACAATATACTTCCACCAGTAGCATAATGCAAATTCGAAGAATTTGTAAATTCGGTGTGGGGGAACAGGTTTATCTTATATTCATTCCATCTTATATAAATTGTTCAAGAAATATAAATTACACAAGGTAATAGCATAAATTCCGACTATAATTTAATTTCAAGTTTTGCTAATATTCAATATACAACGTAAAACTACCTGCGGAACCAGTTTAGAAAGTTATTATAAAAATAATTATCTTGTTTCTAGGAAAGTAGCTACAGTATTAAACAAATATATTGAATTTTTAGTATGATATATCGATAAAAAATTGAAAATGAAATGTCTCACCATGGCATACTTTTTAAAATAAGAAACGGTGCACATATAGTTTATGACTGATAATAATAGACAGTTGAGGATTTGTGCTATCAATGCCAAAAAAGCAAACTGTAGTACAAAACATTTTCTAGTGGATTTAGTTCGCGATGTTAACGTGTTAACAATTAGATCCTACAAAATGGGAGCAAAAGCAATATCTTGAATATTTGTAGGAATACTTGGAGCATTCTGTTCACATACCTTTTTCATGGTATTTATTTTTTGCAGAGACTCCCTGTAATTTGTTCTCTAGTCTTGTTTTTCTGTTATACAAGGTGGTTCACTAGTAAAGATGAGAGTTTTTCTTCTTCAACTATATCAAATGACCTCACTGCACAATTAAATTATTTCAATATTACGTATTCGTTATCATATTTCCATTAAGTGTTTTTTCGTGACGTTTATAAACGAACACTTTAAAAAAAACTCATATCGCGTCTGTTGCTATGGTCCACCCCGTATGTTAAATCTTAAGAGGTGTAGTTTGTACATACAATATTATAAAGGGTACATTTTTATCTAAGTTCTTATCCTTAGTCTTACCTGCAGACAGTTTAATCACGAAAATGGTTCAGACCAATTAAACCCCTGAATATGCGAGTCTCCCAAAATGTATGTAAAAATGGTAATTGATAAAAGGAGTGGCAGTAAAATATTAGGAGGTTTGTTTCTTCTTATCCATAATTGTTTTTTTTTATCGAATAAAGTAGATGAAGTTTATTAGGTTTTGATGAATTAAATTACCAAAAGGTGAATAACTCCCTAACCTAAAATTCTGGGACACTGTATAATCACTGCCCATTTTTGATTTTGATTCAACTTGAACGAGAGTGACGACTGCTTACTATGTTTTTATTCAATTTTTGATGTTTAGGTTTCGAAAGTCTTTTTTTTTGTTTAAATCCCCTCCTAATAAGCAATTCAAATTTGGTTATTTTTTTTATCGATTTTTTTAAATGATTTTATATGCTCTAAAAATTTTTGATGAATGGTACTTGTTTATTACTAAATCTCCACAAATTTAAAACACTGTCCAACTCAATCTCTTTGATATCTGCCTCAAACGGTTCACACGAAAATATAATCTTAACAAAGTATTTGTGACACTGAACACTACCACTACATTAACACTTGAACTATCTTAGCGCGTTTCGATAACCAGGTTATCTTCAGAGACTGAAGGTAAACTGTGTAAAAGTATTTGTGTACAATAATCAATATGAAGGCGAGAAAAATCTTTAATGCATTTTAAAGGCGAGTTTACACGTGTAATAAAGCTAAAGCAAGTTACTAAATCAAGTAACTAAAATCAATTTGCTGGTGCACTAGTGTATATCTATACATATTTTAGTATTGTCGTGCGTTGATGACAAAATGTATACGAGATATATGTGGCGAATTAATAAAAATAACAGGCGAAGTTAGAAAAAAGAAACGTCGTTGTTGGGTACGGCTGTGCCGGAGAGAAATCTACGCCGCTTCAATCACGTTGCTAAGAGAACTTGCAAATGCAGATTTATTGGAATACAGAAATTGTATGAGAATGTCAAAAGAACAGTGTGACACCCTGCTGGATCAAGTTTCAGGCTCCCCAAATCCTTCCATTCCCATAATCTCTTCAATTTCTTTATACGCTGATTCTCGAACTTGTTTATTTTTATAAATGACAGGCCCAGTATCCCACGAACGAGGTCTTTCTCTATATTGTTGCACACATTTTAATGTGGTTTCTTCATTCCAACGAGACATCTTAAAAGTCGACACGGTACCAACGAATAAAAACACCCTCTATACTAATAAACTTTCCTAAATTGACTTGTCTTCACGTGTTTAGTTGTGGGGTTTAATTCGGCAAAACAGGAGTGGGGGACGCGACTTGTTCAAGTAAATAGTCATTGTTTCTATTCACTTGACTAAACGGTCTACTAAATGCAGCACTTGCTCAAGTACTAAATCAAGCGGTTTATACGATTTCTTTACTTGATTTAGTAACTTGCTTTAGCTACTTTACACTTGTAAATTCGCCTTAAGGTATTGAAAATAAAAATTATAGTTGATAGAGCAAAAGACGGCCAGTGTATCCTTTGACCTTGAAGTAAAATTTACATGGAATCCAAAATTTTTGTATTTCCTATACACACCGAACTGGTCCATATGATGTGGCATATAATTTTTCATTAATCAATTAGTTGTTTTAATTCCGGAGCAGTCTAGTCCCGTGCAAACGAATCCGTATAGTTGTGTTCTTTAGAGTAAACATTCTTGAAGTTGTAATAGGAACTGTAGCAGTAGTTTGTTTTTGAAATATAAACGTTTATTAAATTTCCACCCGTTTTGTATTAATTAAGGGAAAATAGATACAACCAGTCAGATGTTTTATTACAGTTTGAGGCGACACGCAGAATGAGAAGTTTTGGTCATAAAGTAAAAGATTAATTCAACTATTCAACTTTCGTTGAATATCGAACATGACAATGACATTAAAAATCTGGCCAACTAGTTTACGAATAAAGATCTACATGTTTCAGGTCTTTTTTAAAATTTTGTTTAAGGTCGCTTGACATGGAGCAATCAAGTTGCAAGAAATTGCGGCAAGTTATTGCGAATGATCTTGCATGCTGTTTGACATTATGCAGTTCTCTCTCTTGTCATTGCAATATTGCTGCCAACCCAACCAAGACTAGAAAGAAAAAAGATATTAACCTCAAAAAATAATTTATACAAACGTAATATTTAAAGTTATTTAATTAATATTTAAAATGAAGATGGCGAAAGTAAGAAAAGCTCAGAGAAAAAAACTAAGTGCATCACTGTCGATTATCAAATCACAAATTACAAAACATCATTCACCACAATCAGCTATCAGCTGATAGGTATCATTTTATTGGAAACAGTAACACAAAAGAAACTAGATTTCTCCATAGAATTCCGCATTGCAGCTGGGTCTCAACTGTGCACGCTTTCGATCAAGAAATCTTGCATTTTGCATTACATTGCATGTTGTATTGCACCATGTCAAGTGGCCTTTAGGAAATAATGAATTTATTTCTAATACTACACGGACACATCTCCGTGTATATGACCAACCATTTTTTCAGCCAACTGACTAGTTATATTGATTATTTTCTTATTTAATACAAGACTGGTGTAGCTATTACGAAAGTTGTTTGGATTTAATTTGAATAATTCACAATGAAAGTTTGAATTATAATTCTTATCAATTTTTTTTTGGTTTGTTTTTCAGATTTTCATTCAACCCTTAAAGAAATGCAGTTACATTGAAAAACTTCGTAGGTAGAATTTCGATTATAAATACATAGTACATTGTTGAAAATAATCAAGTCATAATATTTATTTTGAAATCGTATTAGTATGTGTCGTCTAAATCTGATTAAGGATTGTCCTTTTAATGTTTATTTTTGCAAGTCCTTGTTGAATATATTTATAGTATATAAAATATATTACACAATAACTTGCAATTAGAAGTAAAATATGGTGAGCTTTAATACTTTTAGTGTTTTTTTTCTTTAGTCACGTTATTTTAAGTGAGTTTCGTATTGATTTCTGGTGCTCCCCAAAGACTCGTCTAAAAAATTATAAATAACACCAATAACGTAGTTTTAAATTTTAGAGGGTGTGTTCTATATTGCTCTTATTGATCAATTTGTTATAAAAAAAGAGCAATAAGTCTTACGAACCGAATATCAAATTTAGAAGACTGATTAATTTTATAATTTCGCAAAATATCCAATGAATTCTTAAGTTTTTGTCCACTTTTACTGTTTAAGGGATACTTTTTATCGTTACATCCTTCCATTTACAATAATTTCATGTTACTCTATATGTAAAGAATATTTGCGACTGATGAACTTATATTTTGGTTTTAATTAATCATTTTATTGTATCAAATAATAAAGTATAAGTATCAGATGCGTAATTTTTGAACTTGAGGTGCCTTTAGACCATAAAATTTTTCATTTGATTTTACATTTGTTTTTAACAAATCGGATGAAACCGTCACTTTGTAGTGGTTTACACTGTTCGATTTTCAATTTGATTTGCTTCGTCTGATTTGCATTTGACAAATCATTCGAGTTTTGCAAAATAGAACCGTCGTTTTCTCATCTGATTCTTGCCATTAATCATGCGCAATGTTGTTGATTACATTCTTATAGGATTCGGACAAAAAAAGAAGAGAATTAAAAATTTTTGTTAGTTTTTTGTTGACATTGTGACGTACATTGTTATTGTTAATAGATATTTCCATACAAAATCTACTCTTCTGAACACAACCAAAAAGCAAACAATTTGAAATCATAACCTTACATTTTCAATTGACATTGGCATTTTCCAATTGAAAATCATACAAATGTAAACGGTAATATTTAGAAAAGTCCAAGTTCGACTCTGATGTAAAATTAGATCTTTTATCAAATGTAAAATCAAATGAAAAATCCTATGATCGAAAGGCACCTTTAGTGTATAACTTAGATATAAAAATCGACACTTTTAGAGTAACTTTCTCTTTAACTTTAAAATATTAGTCATGCTTTATGGGTTAACCGCCTCGATTTGATATACAAATGAAAGAAAAACGGGTCAAAAGTACAAAATATGTTAATGTTTGAATGGAGATTACATTTGTTATATAATAGAAGAAAAAAGAGCGTTTCTAGTTGATAAATAATTATAATGAATATGGAAAAGTAGTAGTTGGTTTTTGCTGGTAGCTGCTGTATCAGTAATTATTCGTTTCACAGCTGTTTCGAAATAAATGAATAGGAAATTTAAAACGCCAAGAAAAACAACATTTTACATTCAAGTGTATCATATTTTCAATGTATAGGAGTAAAAATTAGATTTCCCCTTCAAAGTTAATAATGTGCGAAGGAGTAAGTCTATCTACATTCTCAGTGCGCAAAAACTTAGCTCATATAGCCTGTAGTTTGACTTGTTCAGCAGCCACATAGTAGCACAACATGTGATCCACCGATTCATCATCTAGGTAGAGACGACACTCAATGTTTTCGATCGGCCCTATTCTGTCCAGATAATAGTTTATCCTGCGGCGTCCAGTAAGGATTCCAAATAAACCTGATCTTCTTCGTGTCCATGTTGAGCAAGGTTTCTGCTTTGAGTTTTGAAGGTCTTTTGATAAAGGACCAGTAGACCATTGCTTTGCGGTCTATCTGACCAGGGAACTCGCAATTAAGACTCGGAAGTAATGGCCAAGAGCTCCGTGGCGTCCAGCTCACATAGCCTTTTGTAACTTGTGCATACAACATAACCTCTATTTGTATTTAAAACTATTAGGCTTGTTCGTAGAGCGATCAACAATGGTTTGATACTGGACGACTCACTGAGATGCTCTGCGCATGAGTCGTCCAGTTTCCAACCGTTTGTGATCGCTCTACGAACAAACCTATTATTTAAGACTTTTCGTTTGAAGATAGTGAACTCCATAAAATGATGATTAATAATCCATTTTATGTTTTCTGTTTCAATAAAATGAACATGTGCCGAGTCAAAACGTCCGGTATAAATCGGTCAGTGTAAAGTAACTTTAAAGTAAAGTTTTCCTAAACTACGAATCTTATTCATTTGTTTTCGAAACTCAATAAATTGAATACGTTTTACAATCTGAATAGTCACTGATTTTATTTTCAGTGGAAGCCTGGTGTATTGTCATGTTAATTATACAATTAGACGATTTTCAGTTTCGCTCAAAGACTGCAAAATTTGCAGATTAAACTTCCATAGTTAGTTAAGATTGAAATACTTAATAAGTTAGGAACTTCAATGTGGCAAAGACATGTTTAACTATGCTGGTTTTAAGTTTTTACTGCTGGCAATTTATTATTTATTCTTTGTTTTTTCTTAATGTAAGATTTGTAGTATATCAAATTTACTGTTGCCAATGTTAGATATTCTATCGTTTTAAAACTGTTTGTGAACACCTAAGTGAATCTTAATGCTAAACTAAAATAATTTCAAGATAGTAAATTTAGAAAGTAGAATTACTGCCAACTGTGATATAATTAAATAACTATTTAGTAGAAAACCGTTTTGAATCTGTGACGCTTGCCGAAATGATGTGACTAAAGAAAATGAATAAAGTAATCTTAAAAACAGTTAGTTATTTCGAGAACTGGTAAATATTCGATATGGTCTCGAATTGAATTTTTAATTTTATATTCGTTTATTTTGTACAGAATGCTTTTATCATTTTAGTGAATTTTTTTTATACAAATTTATTTATTAATATCGATTTATCATATTAGAGTAATTGAAAGACTAAATCATAACTAGATTAAGACTATATTAAGTAGATGGTTGTGATTTACGAAAGTAGACTTGGTGAAATGTGGTACACGTATGAGATTTCCTATCTTTTTAAAATAATTATAGTAGAAATTTTGAAAAATAACACCCATTGAGTAACATCTAATATAAAATTCGGTCACCAGGGTATGTCTATAAATTCAATTTTCTAAAATATAGTAATTAGGTTGAGGAAATATCAACTACCTTTTTCGTCGTTCAGTTCAGACGAAAACATAAATTTCAAATCATTTTATGCTTAATACTAATAAATGGGACTTGCATACTCCTTTTTCACCAGATTATTTATGTAGTAAAAAAAGGGAAATGATCTATTCCAAAAATGTCCTTCCTTTTAGCTGGTAGAAACTGGAATGAACGTCCCTGGCGTAAGGATACTGAGAGTTTCGTTTGCTCTGTCTAAATTAATCTTCCGCTATTCACGACAAATTGGTTAATGCACTAACCATTATATTTTTTCTGTTTTAGACTTGACGTATCTCGAAAATATGGAATAAAGCGGTGGAAAATGTTTAGGGTTTTTATTTCTTGTGTTATTGACATTATAAAGCTTTTCAGATTAACTAAAACCAATATTTTGGTTGTAATTGGACGTGGGTTAGTCACAAACGTTGCTGTAGGCCAGCCAAGCGTTATATTTTCGTTAATGTCTAATCGCATTTTTAATAATTGTGATAGAATTGGATATTTAAAAAAAACAGATGAAATTGCAGGACAACTGTTACGTTTATCAAGTATTCTATTTTTAATGTAATTTGTCTATATATTGATTTTCCTCTACCTATGTTCTGTGTTTTGAATTGAATGCCTTCCAAAAGACTCGGTGAAATCTTATGAGAGATGGGTTTCTGTAAAATTGATTTGAAATTTTATCTTTTAGGTATTTGATTCAAATGTATTTTATTTTTCTCGTTTATTGCCAACACAAAAGCTTATTGCAGTTATTATTTCCTATCAAGGTTCAATTATAACAAAAAATATACTTCACTTGTATAAAAACTGATCAATTAAATTTTTTTTATTATTAATATCAAATAAAACCAGTGATTAACAAATTCCTCGACAGAAATATTATATAACAACTATTTCTGTTGTGGAATTTGTTAATTACCAGTTTTATTTAGAGCCGTATTACACAGCAAAGAATTATGCCGAAAATTACTCTGAAATTTACCACGAAAATTCTGTCAGAAATTTCTCCTAAAATTTTATAACATTTTCTTGAAATCTGTATTACACAGGCAATAAATCTTCCAAAAATTTTCGGAGTAATTCATACGATACTCATGCGCAGTCGGGTTATTTTGTTACAGCTGATGTATGCAAACAGTAAACAAACATACTTTCATTAACCTAATTTTATTTATTTTCAATAATAAGATTCATTTTCTTCTCAAAAATAGTGAACAAGAAAAAACTTATAATGTTAGATGTTGCAGAAATTTGTTGTTTGTTCGTTTATAAATTATCTAAAAGCAAATTAAAGAGTGTAATGTCAAGCAATCCGATTATGTGGTTCAGCGCCGATTCTCGCGCACTTTATAAAATTTTGTCTAGAGAATATAGAACATGTTTTATATTTTTACTCCGAAAATTTTCGCAAGAATTTTTGGCCGTGTCATACAGCATATTTTATTGACGAAAATTTTCGTAGTAAATTTCAGAGTAATTTTCGGCATAATTCTTTGCTGTGTAATACAGCTCTAAGTGAATATTCCATATAGTAAGAGATGAAACAAGAATACAACTTCAATAAGGAAATTGAACAAAAATAATATTTTAAATGTTGAATGGTTCTTCAAGTTGACCACCTTGTTTGAAGAAACTACCTTCAAAGGAGTTTAATTTACTTTTTTTAATTCCATAAAAAATGATGACTTCACAGAATAGTTAAAAAATATGCAAAATCTTATTCATCACCTTGTATATAAGTAAAATATTTTTTAACGATAAGTAAAATACATTGTAGGTTTTTTGGTTTCTGATCATAGCATACCTTGCATTAAAATGACTGGCCTATTTCACTGTTATCTGATTCGATAAGGGCGGGTTATATGTATTGGTTAATTCACGGGTTATGAAACAAATGGTAAACTTTTAACCAGGTGTTGACTTGTTGCTGGTCACGTAACTGACATTTTTGTGGTGTTGGTAGAACTGACACCTAAGTTCTTGTTGTACTTTGACGTTGTTTGTCGATGGTGATGTCGACATATTGCTTATTTTCTTTTCCAGTTGGTTAGTCGCTTTGTGCATATTTTGTTTAAGTTCAACTTAAATATAAATTTAGTTGTGTTAGTTTTTAGGTTTATCTTGAAATTTCATCTAATCCGGAATTCTAGAGACAGCAACTGCATAACCCCACAAAATATATTTGATTGTGATTATCCCCACTCTATAAACAAATGTCAATACATCAAATTACACAAAACGCCAATAAAATAACCGTTCTGTGACAAAATATGAGATTAACCAGCCGATATCAAGTAGTTAGAAAACCTAGTTTTAACCACTTGTTAGCGGTCGATACAACGACCTATCAGGGTGTAACCAGTGGTTAGCGTTAATCTACTGGTAACCAACTGCGAAACAACCCGCCCTAAGAGGACCAACTTATCACCGACAAACGTATCGTTTGACGGATATGAAACTACGGCATGAGTGTTCTCATGTTTTTAACGATGAATGTGAAAACTCTCAGAAACACACCAAAATTCATTTTTCAAGTCCTTTACAGGAAAGTCTATTGATAAAAAAATTAATTCAACATTCTGTGTTGGTTGATAATGAGAGCGGCTGTATACAAGCCACATTTTGCAGTCCCAGTATATGTCTGTGCCGGCGCACGCTTTCATAAGACCTCTCGGTGGACTGCAGATGCTGGTATCGACTGCAGTGGAATCGCGTATTTGAGGAGTATACTATTTCTAATCATGGACCATAGTTCGCCTAGACGTGGCCACCCTGAAAGTATCATTCATCCGGTATTTACAACGTATTTGAATTTTAAAATAATTTCACGGAAAACTGTTTCTCGTAAGAGGGGTCTTTAAAGCCGAGTAGAAAATATGGAATTGCAAATCTTTTAAAAAGTTGAAATGCCCGTAATCCAGAACAACTTATTCCACGGAAACGTTTTGACATTTAGAGTTTACATAGCCATGTTTTTATTTTTTAAGTCGTTTAAATTTCAAAGGGATAAATTTGTAGATATTCGACTTTCAACGGCCTTATTTGTAATATAAGCTTTTTGTACAATTTTTTTAGTAAAATATTTTAAGATGCCGGAACTTTGATTGTACTATTAAAATGTGGATTGTGTCACTTATTCGATTAATACGCTTTTGAATGGTCCCGAGGAAAATGCAAAGTTACAAAATTATCACTTTTAATCAGGTGTCTTTTTTCTTCATTTTGCATTTATTCAGGATCGTATAAATCGAATGTTAATTAATATTATTTAGGAATTGTTTAAAGATTTTGATATAAAAGTTAGCAAGTTATGTACTTACATGTTAACTTAAGTAATTTTCTAGTACAAAATATTTGTAAGTGCAACTATGCACAGGGTGTTTATACTTTCGTGGAAAATTAATAATGATTATTACATAAAGTACATGTTTTCGTTTTATCATATTGACTTACGAACACATGAAGATACACTTGAACAAAAATGTAATTTGCGTTTATTCTGAAATATATGTCAAAAATGTTCATATGGAAATATTAGTAATTGATTGATGTTTTCACTGAAATTGGACACCCTGTATTTACTTTTAAGTAAACGATAAGCGGAACGTCTCTATAATAGCAATAATATTTAAGTGTAGCGAATTATAAATAAAACTCTTTTCCGTCGTCCACATTTCACCATTTTGTTGTAATTATATAATTATTGAAAATATATGAAGTTAAATTTTGCAAGTTGTGCAAAATACCAATTATACAAACGAGGCAAAGCATTTTTCGAGGATAAGCTAGGTTAACAGTAACTTTAAAATCAAGGAAAATTATATTTAGTGTATAAAAAAATTCTGTCTGTCTGTATTTACCTGTCTGTCTATCTAATCAAATAGTAATTGATGTTTTTTGTTTTCTTTTCTTTTTTTATTTAATCCTACAATAATTTTTATATTTAACTTTATTTTTGAGTGTGACAATCTATTTTAAGCAATGTTCTATATAGTATCATAGCTATTTGTCTAGTTTTTAAAATCAAAGGTTATTATCTTTGGTTGACAGAGACCAATACTAAAAAGTTGATAAAGATTCGGTCTTTATTTAGACGCTAGTATTAATATCTAATAATAATAATTGACAAAGAGAATATAACGAGAACCATCGATTTGTGTAATATAGTCCAAGCGCTATTCGCACACCTCCATTTTTATGTACCCTATTTTTGTTCTAAGAGATGTAATATTATCGCATCCTAAAAAATTCTTACGTCTCGAAAAGGTTACTTTTGTGTAAACGTTTACGTTTCCTTGGCTAGATTGTTAAAAAGGTTATTATTTTTTTCTGTTTGCATTATGATTTTTGACCCAAGAATAGACTTGGAAGTTGATTCTATTAAAATAAAATTACGACTTTGTTTTTTAATTGAATTTTTTATCTTTCCAAATATACACCGTTGCCGAGCAGTTCCTTTATATAACATGATATTTTCGTTCCAGTTTCCTTGTTTTTTATTGTAACTGGCACTTTTAGAATTGAAATTTTGTGGTCATTCATTTTAGATTAGAATTGATTTGTAAACTCGATTGACAAACGATTGACACTAATTGCAAAGCCGCTAAAAATATTTTAAAATTTCAACTTTTTGATTTTTTTCTTGGTCAAAATTGATTCGGAATTTTTTATAAATATATCACAGCTTGTTTGTTGATTTTTAAATTTAATTAAAATTGATTCAAAAATTACATATAAGCTTATTGGGAATGTCAAAACTACATGAAACAACTTGGAAAAATAAATGTGCTGGAATCTTGGCATACCTTTTTACAACATATCTTTAAAATATGGCCATAACCACTTTATCAAGGTGCGCGAGCAAAATCATAAAGATCATACGGAGGGAAATGTTTGCCCTGCTCACCAAACGTAGCCCTTACAGGTAACACCAGCCATAAAACCAGTAGTGAAAACAATGCTGTTGAAGATGACATGGTTTGTTTGTAGCCATATTGACCACTGAAAACGCCCGATTCTGACACATTTTGTAGTTATGCCCACGTCAAAATGTGGTTTTATTGACGCTACAAAAATACTCTGCAGTACAGGTTCCGACGAAACTTTATAGCTTTTATTGATTCAACGAAGAAGCTAAAAAAATTAGGTCCATCTCATCACTAGGACTCTGCTTCTTTACTACTTAGTTACTGAAAGTTTTCTTTTGATTTATAATGCTTTATATGCATCCTAAATTACAAGTTCCGCCTGAATTTCGGCAATAAACTCGAGAAAAATAATTGATTCCAATTAATTGTCAATTACGAGTTTTATGAATCCTAATTCAAAATTATCGATCGTATGATGTCTGCAGATAACTGCCATTTCATTACTAAAATAAAATTTGTTTCTTGCAAAAACAGTGTACATAATTAACAAATGTAAGGCAAAGAAACTGGTACGTTTCTGGTAAATGGGTAATGGTGAACATGTAATAATATGGTAAGCCACACTTTTTTTGATTATCTTTTTATGGTTTTATGGTATATGAGCGACATAAAAATATTTCTTATCTGATATGACGGGTTTCCACATCAACCGAACTATGAGTATAAAACTACATATTTTAAAATATGAAGAATTGAAAGTGATATTCCTTAAATCTCGTTATTTCGGTCATATTTTGTAAAAATATTTTTATGGTATAAACAAATTTTCTAGTTAGAAAAACAAATTAATTGTAAAAAGATATTTCATGTCATGAAATTGAAGTCTTCAGTACCAATGATCTAGTAACTTTTAATGACATTTTAAAAAATGAGTTTGATGAAACTTGAGTATGTACATCTCGACCATCTGACCAAAACGTCTCATGGGCCCAAAGCGACCCTATGACTGATTTTCGGATATGGAGGAAAAAACAGAAATTAAATTGAACGTTTTATGAAGTTTATAATTATTTAATATTAATTGTTTTTCCAAGTTAAGGTTACATTTTGTCAGTTTTTTGAAGGAATAATGGAAATTAATGGTAATATGATTTCTACATGAAAAATTGGCACGTGGCATCCGACATAGTCGCACAAGTTAAAAATTAATTATTTAAGTATATTCTTTCAAATAAAATACCATTTTTTACATTGATTTTCATATACCTGTTTTCCAAGATATCTCATACCGATCACTATCTAGAAAATAAGTCATAGGATCCCTTTGGGATCATGAGAGTGTTACCAGTCAAGTTTCTGATAACTATTTGGATAAGTTCATTAATTTACATGTTTGGGAATAATTTTTCTTTATATGCGGTCGAAAGTACGTAGTTTCTGCTTCGACCGTGAGGCAGAAAGTGTAACATTTATGCATTGGTAGACTTTCTGCCCTACGGTCGAAGCAGAAACTTCGTATATAGAAAGAAAAATAGTATACACTTCACGGGCAAAAAGTTTGAGAACCCTGAACTGTGCAGGAATCTCAAACTTTCTGTCCTTGTAGTGTAATATACTATGTCTGCTCATCCTGAGCCACTTTAACGAATCTATAGAGGCGTAATAGACCTAATAAATGCTTTTGGTAATTGGTAATGAAAACATCTACTAACAATTATAAGGTGCATCTAAATGTGTATAGGATAGGTATTTCGTATATTTTAGCGCATGGACTATGTAAGCAAAATGTATTGAACTTGCGCCTTTAATAGATAAATACCTTATTAGTAGCTATTTCACATAAGTGCTATTTAATTGTTTCAATCAGGTGAGTTGTATGTGAATACTTTCTGCAAAACTAAAAGTTTTAAAAATATATTTTTCTCGGTATTAGTATTGATTTGTGTGGGATACTGTTTTTTATTCCCGAATGTTCCAATATTAATTCGACATTGCTATATCTTGCACAAAATTACTATAATGGAAAAAAAGATCATCTGTTTTCAGAGTTTTATAACTAAAAGTGGTATAAAACCAATTGCCCACCAAAATTAACAATATAATTGATAGAAAAGGAAAGATACCAGTAATTTAATTATAACAGCGACAAATATAAATACGCAAGAAACTTAAATTGCGAATTCTGGAACCGTTGGCGATATTCGATACCGAACACAAATTAAACCTCACTTTACACAATCTTACGCGCGTTTCAATAACCAAGTTATCGTCTTCAGAGACCGAAGGTAAACAGTTATCGAAACGCACGTCAGATTGTGTAAAGTGTTGGTGTAGTGGTAGTGTAACTTGTGTTCGGTAAAGATAAATATCATCTGTAATATTTTATAGTAGTTGGACATGTTGAGGTTAAGTACGACTAGCAAATAAACTTTTTCAAAAAAAATTGTCCAAGTTTGTAAATGATAGAAAATTAATATTGATTGAATCTGATGAGTGTAACAGTAGTTTTATCTTTCCAAATCCGACAAAAACAAACTAAATTATGAGTGCTGTATCACACAATCAAATTAGCTTCAGTTTGGCAGTCAACTAGTTTGATCAAACTGTAAAATTACGTCATCAGTTTGAAATTGGGTCATACTGAGGGGTCAAAGTACAACAAACTAGTTTGATGGATTTAGGAGCGCTCCTATTCGTATGAAACCAGATTGATGAAACTAGCGTTTTCATTGGTAACTGCTAATCCCCTACAGAAAATGGGTCCAAATAAACAACTACTATTCGAAATTCAAACCACAAGGGTTTTCTGGGGCAAGTTCATATTTTACCAAATTATAATGTTATTAGCTCCTCTAACAACATTGGTTAGTTGGTTTCTTTTCTTGATCCATCCCGTAGACATCCATATTCTCTTCTGCTTTTTTTAGTCTCTTGTTTAGCTTCCAATTTTGATGGTTTTGCTAATTTGACCGTGTGACACAGCGCTGAAACTAATTGCCAAAAAAAACATAGTTCGTGTTCAAATGTTACCATACAGCTCGCGTTTTCAGTTGTAATTCTTGAATAACTACTTGATAAATTATATGTTTTAATTTTTTGCATACGAGTGAGTTAACAAAAATTTTAACATTACTTTGAAAAAATATATAAAAAAGTAGTGAAATTAGCCGACGTATTTAGATTAGATTAGAATGTTGAAAAACAATTTTGCATTTTGTTTCCGAGGGCCATTGCGATATATACCTCACTAAATATATTATGAAAAAGAGTGTAGGTACTTCACGAATCAAAATTCATGCTGTTTGGGTCACCTTTCCGATGCGCGTGCTCCAAACCTTCGCATTTTCTACTAATCATCTAAGAATTTGATTATATTCCAGATTTAGTGTTTTCAGTTATAAAAGAAGAGGGAGGAAAATATGGGCATTTCTCTTTGAAGCTAAATGTGGAATACAATCGTACTCGTTCAGTCAAATGATCGAGGTAATTAGTGGAATATTGAAATGTCGCCGCATGAGCACATCCAAAATTTTATTAAATCTGTAGATATATTTATCATAAGAACTTTCACAAATATTTTGTTTTATAAACGAATTCATTGACAGGGATTGGAATCTATTTATCCAAGAAATAAATACAAATCATTCTTATGTTTTACTGAGTGTTGCAAACTTCTGAAATTTGGAGATTTCTGTATTAAATTTTTGTTTTTACATAAAAATATATTAAAACTAGGACAAATCGATATTTTTAGTTTAATTCTCTAAATTAATCGCTAGAAGAATATCTTTTTAAATAATTTCATCAAAATTCTCACAATACCAGTAATCTATTTGTATCAGATTTTTGCTGCATTTTGTAGAAATTTGTCTAAAATAAAAACAAATTAAATAGTAATCATTGTAGTTGATAGGTAATAATAGCTAATTTACGGGTCTACTGAATGGTTGTTAGATAATATATATTTATTCCCTTTCTGATGTGGTGGGGGAGTTACTGTAAATAATAAAACATATTAATACATAACACAATCTTGATAATAATCATATGAATCGTCTACGCTAATAATAATTATCAAATTTAAACTATTTACTGTCTCTTATTTTCTAGATTAATTTTTTTCTTGATAAAAATAACGGGAAGAAGGAAAAGTACAAGGTATATGAATATTTAGATTTCGCGTTTTATAACTACATATATGTTTGAAATACTGTAAGTTTTGTGTTCATTTAATGTACACAGGATGGATATAATCGCTATGGAAATGATATTCTTCACGCTCTTCAACAAATTTTCTTTCGAAATTTTCCAACAAAAAATTAGAAGTTCTACTTATTCAATAATGTAATATTTTTTACCAAAACTTGAGATATCCTATTGAATTTATCCCAATCAACATTACAATGAGGTTATTTTCATAAGACAGGTAGTATTATAAATATTTTAAAGCAAATCTTCTAGATTTAAATAAGAAAACCAATTGTTCTGTTTTCTACGCAACGTAAATGATATGCTTTGATATAAATTCCTGAAAAATGTAATAATAGAAGTGAGAACAAAAGACAATTCATAGTAGAATATATTAACTGTAAATTTCATAATAGGTATGATGACTGATTTTGAGAAGCTGCTTTACGACGTTTGAACGCATATACTTTATCAAACATACATGTTCTTTTTGTAAAATGTAAGTTTTAAAAGGGAAATTTACCTTTTCAAAATACAATTTAAATTTTGCGCCCGAAACCCTAGAATTGTTATGACGTCTGTCTGACATCACGCTTTCGTAAACACTTCAAGTACTTGACAACTTGCAGTTTATTTTGATACATAATTTAAATCATTTTGTGCAATTGTCCAATTTGTATCGATGGTGCGAGGTTCCACAATGAAAAATATATCGATAAAAACTCCGAACAAGATATGTGTGAACGTTCTTGCAAGGAGAGATACAATTGATGTATCTTACGATTTGTGCTCTAGATTATGTCTTAACTACTTATATATGCAATACTTAACCTTTCGACATTCTCCCAGCATCAACAAGTCGATTCTTGCAAATTTGAACTATTTTACTTGACCTAAGTTAATACAAAACTGAGATTCTTCATAGTTTATAATGAATATAATCTTATATAATTATTTCAAATCATTTTTACAGTGATTATGTCATCATACCTATTGCAAAGCTTATGTGATTGGGCAAAACTCAATGGGACGGGGCTCGTAGGTACATTTCAGTAAAGTTTGTCCAAAATCAATTTCAGAAGTGGAACCACGTGTTCGTCTCCGTTGCCGACTTTTTCTTTTGATTAGGCAAGGGAGACGAACACGTGTTTTAGCTTCTGCAATTGATTTTGGATAAACTTCAATTATTAGTTTCGACTTGGTTTTTTCTGTAAAATTTCGAAAAAAAAATTGTTTATAGCAAACAAGGCAGGAGATCACAAGTTGAAACGATATTATCGGAATGCATGTAGATGATTCTATATCTATACAACAGAGTAATAACTTCATTGTACACACGAGTATATTAAAATACATTTACATATATCGAATCCGAGTGTATTATTTGTAGGTTTTAGACATTACACAAATACAATATACAAATTAATAATAGCATTATTTATAAATCGTATTTTATATTGCATTATTTCTATAGTTAATTAAATTGTTAGTATAATTATAAATTTAACTAGAAAGAATTAAAATTAGAACAAATTGACTGATGTACAGATACAGAAATAAGTTTTAAATTTAAAATGAAAAAATATGTACAATAAAAACATCATAAAAACCTAGGGCCTTTAAATATAGTGCAATGTCTCATGTCGTTTTTGTCTAGGTACATAGTTGATTACTTAAGATATTTTCATAATTTTTAGCTTAATTTTAAATGAGGGTGTAAGTGTTTCTTCAAAACACACGCTAACCGTTTGTCCAAAAGATGATGTCCCAAAACTACGATTTTGAGTCTTTAAGTGCACAATAGTTATTAAAAATATTTGCAGCTCAATATACCTAATTAACAATAAACTTGACAAATTTTTATCCAGTTTCAACTTTTTGTCTAGTACCTATCGTGTGTCTAGCTTAATTCTTATAAGTACCAAGAAATTGAAAAATCACTAACCGTCAATTATTTTGTACTTCAAAATGGCAAATGGAAATACATATATAGGTTTTTTCTACCCCTATCTTTAAAGCATCTTTTATTTAACGGTTTGTAGCGCTTAAAACGGCTGATTAGGGTTATTTTGAAAAAAAAGGAATTGGACGGAGTTTGCGTAGATTAAAAGCGTTCCAACAAGTCAAGAATTAGTTCTGAACTAACATTAACATTTTTCACAAATTCTGATGCTTTGAAATTTGATCCAATATTATTTTACGACTTTAAGGTTGAGAAATGTTTGTGAAGTTGAGATATATTTAAATAGGCCAAGCAATAGGTAAATGTTTATGACAAAATCCTAATAGAAAACGGACTGTGCCATCATGTAAAAGATATTTCCTGGTATGAACCTGATATATTTTCGACCCGCAAATGTTTCTCACGAAATTGTTATAAACATAGAGGCAAAGATTACAAAAAGTAGAGGCGTGCCCGAGATATCAACAATAACAATGACTTTTGAAATTCACCTTTTAATTTCTTTTAAATTATTATATAAATTGTTATAAAAATTATTATAATGTGAAAAATTAATAAAGCCGATTAAAATTTTATAAAGTAGGTAGTATTATCTGGTTACTTGACGTGCATTTATTGTTTTTCGTCGTCATGGCCAATCCCACCAAATTTGATGAAATAAGCGAGCGAGATTCCTTTTTTGCGCTAGAGCGTAAAGTAACAATCCTCGGCATTTTTCGACTTTACGATTTCATTTGAATATAGTAATTAGTAGTTTTAAGCGCGAAATAATTGGATTATTGGGAGCGAAGAAAATTCAGAAAAACTGGAAAATTAGACATTTTTTAAAAAATTCATATCTTTATCGTTTTTCAAGTTATAGCGTAGGAAACAAGTCCTTAGTATGCACTTTATGTGCGCGAAGAGCAGGTGCCATGGAACAATTAATTTTGTTGCAATTGCAATTCTTTTAATGCAATATTTTGCAGTAGGTCTGGATACGATAGTCCGATTTCAAATTTTAGAACGGTATTGAAGGGGATAACAATTTCGTGAGCAACATTTGCGAATCGAAAATGTATCATCTGCATACTATGTAATGTCTTTTACAGGGTGACACAGTCCGTTTTCTACTAGGATTTTTGTCCAAAATTCACTATTTTAATGCTCTACTGCTTGGCCTAAAAATTTGACACTGTGTCTTTAAATAGTTAGTTGTGGTATTGACAGCGCTTGTTTGGATTGTCATCTATTGGACAGTGTGTAAAGTATTTGTTGCTCAAAAATAATTGATTTTTGTATTACGTTAACTATAGGCAACCCTACGTCTTACCGACAATGCTCTAAACTAAATGAAGAAATCGTATATTTAATATATGAGTGTGACGTGTGTGTGTATGTGTGTGAAAACTTGTTTTCTAATTCTTAAGTCTGCTAGTTAATTGATGAAAAAGGTGTTATTTAATAATTAAGTAAATGTTGAATTACATGACTTGTCCCTCCTTTAACTTCTTCAACCGTACTCATTAATAATAATCCTCTACCACTGTATAAAAATTGAGCTTGATAGATTTGTATGTATTTCACCAATTGCAATTTGCTATTTCTAGTAGAAGGGGTCGAAATGTTTATCATCTCTTGTCGACACTAATAATTGAGACTATCAGTGTAAACCACAATTTTACCCAGGTAAACTTTTGGGTGTGATTTTTATTAATTCTATTTTACTGAACACTGTTCTTACAAATGAAAAGAAGATATTCACAGAATAGGGTATGGAAAAAAATGTGAAAAAATACTAAAGAACTGCATTTTTAAATCCATTATCCGAGAAGAATATTTTTGGGGTTACACCACTATTGCACTGATAGCCTGAATTCTGAATATAAATATATTAATATTGGAAATATTTTCTCAAAAGAATCTGTTTTCAATGCTTATGGACAAGAAATATTTAATTTTATATGCAAATTGACAGACAAAAGTTGATCAAAATATCGTTGTCGTTTGTTCCAAGTAAACCAGCCGATCTCTCGGCTATTTATCAAATACTATCCATCTTTTAACTTTAGGGAAAAAAATGCTTGGCTAAAGTGACCACGAAAAATCTCTCAAAATAGCTCAAATTTATAGCTTGACCTCTAGAGGGCGTCTTCCATGGAGAAAAATTTAAGTACTAGTATTCTATAAAATATGCTAAATTATACTAGGTGTTAAATAAGTAAATATCAGTAGCAAGTTGTGTAGAGGCAGCTTTTTTAATGCTAGCTGGTGTATTCAGTTGATGGGAGGGAAACGTTTATGCTACTGTTTAATATTATATTTAATTGTTCCATCTTGACTCATTCGAATGAGTATAATTTCGTTAAAATCGTTTGATCCAAATCAAAGTTATAGGTATTTATCCATAAAAACTTTCCCACTCTCCCCCACCCTTTACTTGAAAAAATAGAAGAAATCGTACTGAATCAAATTTATGCGAGATTTAGGCCTCTTTCTAGTTTACTTATTACTTATACCTAGTATACAGGTAATAAGTAATTTTATAGAAAACTGGGTTTTCAATGGTTCTTCTTTGAATGCGCCCCTAGCGGCCAAGCTAGAAACTTGAAATCTATTTCCAGATTATACTATCCTTACCAAGAAATTATTTTTTCTAAAGTTATTAAAGATTTACAATTGGTAATGCCTGTAAAGTATTTTATTGTTATGGTAGTTCGGCACGAGATGAAAAACCGTAGGTCTACGTTATTATTCAATCAGCTATAAAATTATGGTAAAGATTGTCGTGGTCATTAAATAAGTAGTAATTGTTATGAACAAATAACTAGTTCAGAAATGATTGTTTTAAGAAATTACATGATAAATATATAAATATTATATATATAGTAGTGCATTTGTAATGGGGTAGTTTATATTGAATATATTTAGCTTCAATTAAGATGTTTATTAGTTATTAAATACTTACAAAAACAATGTACCTATCACATCTCTGAAATGAGAAAATATAACACATGAAAAAAATAAATTCTGTCTATTTTTCCTTTACCTTTGGTTTTCATTCACAAATAATGTATTAATTTTCTGCCGTTTTACGTTACTAGAATATACAAGGTGACTTTTTTCTAGTTTTGCTTTTCTTGTTATTGGATTACAAGGGGGTCGATTGGCCCGGTTTTTCTTTACCAAATCGTGAGCTATAATATCTTTTGTGTATACTCTACATCTATATTTTAGTCCAAGAGATCTAGGCTTCTGAGAAAGCTTATTATTCGTTTTGGAACTAGGTCTGTAACCTGATCAGGCTCTAAGTAGACCTGTTCCAGGTATTCAAGGCGTTGGTGGACGATTACCCTGCATTTGCAGATAATGTGTTCCGCTGTCTTATCTGCATCATCGCAGAATCTGCATGTTCCACTGTCCACTTTGCCTATCTTGCAAATATGGTATCTGGTTGAGCAGTGTTCAGTGAGAATTCCTCCGATTTTTTTATTTCCAGTGGGCTGCAACAAGTTCCTTTTCCCATTTTCGGACTTCTTCCACCCTACGGCTCTTTGGGATACCACAAAATGGTTCGGGTTCGATAAAAGGAGTACTAGCTCCTTCCTTTGCGAGACTAAGAGACACAACGAAGTTATTTTGTTGTGTCCAGCCAGTTGCTTAAGGGATTCCTTGCAATTCCAGACTCGTAAGCTGTAGAATTCAGAGCCTCTAAAGCAGCAATATATATTCTAGCTGAGTTGAGACGTTTACAAATATCTATTGCTAAGACTTTCGACTCACGATCGTTGATAACAGCATCTAACGTGAGTTCGAAATTCAGTTTCGCAGACCTTAAGTCCGTGGACATCTACATGAATTGGGCTGCTCCAACCCTTAGTATCTCAAGATGCCGGGTTTCAAAGACTTAGCCTGTGTCAGCCTGTAGGCATTTTCCAGAGCGATCCTCCGTACATGTAGGCATAGAGGAGGAAGATCTAGCAATACCTCTAAAGCTGCGATAGGGCAGACGAGGCGTTGCTGTTACTACAACTCTGTTTTTGCCGTTTGCTGCGTTGTTTTGTTCCACCAGCATAGGTAATTGTTATATGCATTTTAAGCGCATTTGACAAAAAAAAGTATTAATGATAGGCAGACATTAAATACCTGGACTGCAAGGAGAGGTTTAGGAAGGATCCACACTATAATGTGAATCACACTTCGTTCTCAGTCCGATCTCGGTCTGGAAAAATATTATCAAGTAAGAAATGTATTGTTACGCGAGCTACTGCAATAATATTCTCACTTAGTGCCCCCAGTGAAATCCCCGTAGGAGACGACTATGGCTCCTCCGCCCAAACTTCGAGAAACATCCAGAACACCCGGGTGCATCCGCCAGAATATCGAGAATATCCAATGCACCCGCGAGAACGCCGAGACACTTCTAGAATTACGGCGCACGATTATAAATAGGCCACGAGCATCATTGCAGGCAATTAGTCAATCAGTCAGTGTTGATACCGAAGGAAAGTAATCGCGCCTCGATAAAGTGATTATTAAGTGACTCATATAAATTATAATTAGTGTGTTTAGTGTATGACATAAATTATTAAATAAGGACTTAATTACATATAAATCTGTAAATATAAATTAATTGTAAATATAAATTAGAATAAACGTTACATTGGTGTCAGGTGTGGGGTTAAAAAAAATAAATAAATAAATAAATATACAGGAAGATGGCGAAGAAACTTTGTGAATTAAAAGTTTCAGAGCTTCGAAGAGAGTTAGAGTATTACGAACTGGACACAAGCGGGGTCAAGTCAGTGTTAGTGGAACGACTGAAAAATGCTATGATTAACAATGGATTGGACCCGGAAACGTTTGAATTCACCGACGAAGCGTCCGCCTCTATAACCTCTTCCATAAAAAGCGAATTGTCTTCGATGGAAAACAAAATCTCGGACATGGAAAATAAAATTTCGACGGATATTAAAAACGAAATTTCATCCATGGAAAGTAAACTTTCGGCGGACATAGAAAATAAAATGACGGACATGAAAAATGAAATGACATCCATGAAGACTGATATTTCTGCCGTGGAAGAAAAGATTAAAAGTATGGAGCAAGAAATGAAACAAAAAATCAAAGAAATCGAAAGGAAGACTAGTAATAAACCGGATATTACAACTAGGCAAGCCCCGAATAACGACGAACTGGCAGAGAAAGTAGAGTTGAAACCGAAAATGGAAAACGATATTAACAGCCGAGTGAAACTGCCAACATTCGATGGTAAAACGTCATGGCCGAACTATCTTAAGCAATTCGAGGCGGCATCAAAGGCAAACAACTGGAGTGAGAAGGAAAAAGCGTTAAATTTAACTCTTGCCCTTAGATGAGACGCTATGGATATCCTCCAGACCATTCCAGTGGAAGAGGCCGAAGATTTTGAACAACTCAAAAAGCGATTGAATATGAGATATGGCCTGGAACACCTGGAGCATCTGTACCAGTCGCAGCTGAAAAACCGCAAACAAAAACGCGACGAAACTCTGCAAGAATTCGAAGCAGACATTGCGAGGTTGGTGCGGTTCGCCTATCCATCGGTACCGGAGAATGTCATGGAATGTTTAGGGGTACAGACATTCATCGACGGAGTTCGTGACCATGAAATGCAGAGAACTCTACGCTTGGCTCGGCATAAGACACTGGTCGACGTACTCTCTGCAGCCTTGGAGTACGAAGCAGCTACACAGGCTTCCGGAGTATACGGCAAGGTGAGGGCTGTAGCAGACGAAGAAGTTGAGAACAAGCTCGACCAGATTGTCAACATGATGAAAAGCATCTCAAATGGAAAACTGAAAGCTGTGAGATGCTGGAATTGTGGAGAAATAGGACATGTACGCAGTTCGTGCAAGCGACCGAGAACTGCTACAAACAAAGATGCCCAACAGGAAAACTAGGAAGGGTCGACCTTCAGAGGGCAGCTTCGACCCGAAGACCTTCCAAAGACCCTCTCATCCTAATAGCCTCTCTGAAATGTCGCGATGATAGTGTATACGTGGATGGTGAAGTTAATGGAAGGAAGTATACACTATTGGTGGACACTGGAGCAACGAGGACTATTATTCGCCCCGAGACTGTCAACACCCGGAAAAGACTTTTACCGACGAGACTGCGACTCAGGACTGCCACAGGTGAAAGCGCCAATGTCCATGGAGAACTACCGGTGCAATTGGGAATTGGCGCAGAGAAGTTCACCCACACTGTCGTTGTCGCCGATATCAAAGAGGACATAATACTCGGAATGGACGTTATGAACCTACATGGCTTCCAGCTAGATTTCAAGAACCGAGTGATTAGAGTAGGTTCTGAGGAGGTATTCCTTCACCCACACGAGGATAAGACTGTTCAGGTAGCCGTACAGGAGGATACAGTTGTACCCGCAAGGAGTGAATTTTTCACTGTGGCAAGGCTACAAGGAACCGTCGAAGAAGGAACACCGGTCATTATGGAACCATGGAATCACGATGAAGAGGTTGGTCGAGGAATCTTGGTTGGAAAAGGGTTAGTCATGGCTGCCGAAGAAATTCCTGTACGCATTATAAATGTAAATGACCATCCAATAACTATGAAGAAGGATACCAAAATTGGAACTTGCGTACCAGTGGCGTCGATAATTCATCAAACAACAACCTCCAATGATGCCAACAATAAATTTGAACAAATGATAGCAGTGGCTGGACAATCCCTTAGCCTGCCAGAGAAGAAAAAGATCAGAGAACTCTTGCTACAATACCGATCTCTTTTTGTACCAAAAGGAGGAAAGTCAGGAAGAACATCTGCTGTCAAACACAAAATTGACACCGGCGACGCTAAACCGATAAGACAATCGGCTCGACGGCTACCACAGGCCAAAAGAGAGGAAGCGGAGGGAATTGTTCGCGAGATGGAAAAGGACAAGGTAATAGAACCTTCTACCAGCCCTTGGGTCTCTCCGGTAGTTCTGGTAAAGAAGAAGGATGGAACCACGAGGTTTTGCGTGGACTACCGGCAGTTGAACAATGTTACAAAGAAAGATAGCTATCCCCTGCCGAGAATCGACGACACTCTGGATACGCTGGCCGGTAGCAAATTGTTTTTTACCTTGGACCTGGATATTGGCAGGTAGAAATGGATCCAGCCGATAAAGAAAAGACAGCGTTTACCACCGGATCTGGACTATGGCATTTCACCGTTATGCCATTTGGGCTGTGCAATGCCCCCGCAACGTTCGAAAGACTGATGGAAAACGTATTGCGAGGGTTGTCCTGGAAGACATGCTTAGTGTACCTTGATGACATCATAGTCTTGGGAAGGACATTCGACGAACATCAAAAGAATTTGGAAGGTGTCTTCAAAAGGTTGCAAGCTGCCCAACTGATGCTCAACCCCAAGAAATGTCAACTATTTCAGAACAAAGTCAATTACCTAGGCCATGTAGTCAGCAAGGATGGTGTAGCTGTAGACGAAGAAAAAGCTGCTGCCGTACGAAAGTGGCCAAGACCCACCGACAAGCACCAAGTTAGAAGCTTCCTTGGACTCTGTACATACTACAGGCGATTTATAAAGAAGTTTGCAGATATCGCTAAGCCCTTGACACGACTTACAGAGGAAGCAAGGGAGTTTCGCTGGGACGAAGATTGCCAAACTTCGTTCGAAACCTTGAAGAAGCACTTGACTACTGCACCTATACTCGGTTATCCACTACCAGAGGGAGAATTCATACTAGATACTGATGCTAGAAATGTTGGAATTGGAGGAGTGCTATCACAGGTTCAAGGAGGACAAGAGAAAGTTCTGGGATATTTTAGTAAAGTCCTTTCCAACCAGAACAAAACTACTGCGTCACAAGAAGAGAGCTCCTAGCAGTAGTGAAGTCCGTGGAGCACTTCTATCAGTATCTGTATGGGAAGAAATTTGTGATCAGAACCGATCATGCAGCACTTAAGTGGCTTATGCAATTCAAGAACCCTGAAGGTCAAATCGCTAGATGGATCGAGCGGCTCCAAGAATATAATTTCACTATTGAGCATAGAGCCGGAATAAGCCACAGAAATGCTGACTCCCTCTCTAGAAGACCATGCCCTGCAGAGTGCTCTCACTGCAGCAAAACAGAAGCTAAGGAAGCTGCGATTCGAAGAACCACGGTGACCACCGACGAATGGACACCAGAAAAGTTGGAAGAGGAACAAGAGAACGATCCCGACTTGAAGAAAATCCGACATTGGAAAAAGGAGAACTGTCGACCTACTTGGCAGGAGATTTCAAGGTACTCGCCAACGATGAAATTGTATTGGGCCCAGTGGGACTCGCAGCTTTTGGAAAACGGTTTGCTACAGCGAGTAATCGAGAACGATGAGGGTTCCGAAAGTAGAAGACAGTTGGTGATTCCAAGAACAAGGATAGCAGCAGTACTTCGGAAATTACACGACAGTCCGTCAGGAGGACATCTAGGTGCGAAGAAGACCCTCCAGAAAGTGCGAGAACGGTTTTATTGGATGCACAGTTCCGAAGATGTGAAGGACTGGTGTAAGAAGTGCACTACCTGTGCTACGACCAATGGACCGCACGGGAGAAGAAAGGCTCCTATGAAGCAAGCAGTACAATGTCGGAAGCCCTTTTGAACGCATTGCCCTGGACATTGCCGGACCGTTTCCACCGACAGCAAATGGCAGCAGGTACATTTTGGTGGTGATGGACTACTTCACAAAATGGGTAGAAGCGTATGCCATTCCAAACCAAGAAGCCGCAACGGTTGCCGACGTGCTTGTGAATGAGTTCATTTGCCGATATGGAGTGCCCCTGGAAATACACAGCGACCAGGGCAGAAACTTCGAAAGCCAGCTGTTCCAGGAAGTTTGTGAAAAGCTCGGCATGAAGAAAACAAGAACTACGGCTTTGCACCCACAGTCGGACGGAATGGTAGAGCGAATGAACAGAACTCTTGGCAAATACCTGTCTAAAGTAGTATCTAACCATCAGCGAGATTGGGACCAATATATCTCGCTATTCGCGATGGCCTACAGATCCGCCATCAATGAGTCCACCGGCCAAACACCAGCAAGAGTTCTGTTCGGACGCGAAATGAGATTACCCTGCGACCTTGAATTTGGATGCCGACCCGGAGAAGACATAGCTGGTGAAGATTACGTGACCCAGCTGAGAAAAAGAATGGACGACTTACACGAGCTGGTTCGATCGAATCTCCAGATCGCTAGCGATAGGATGAAGAAAAGGTACGATACGCAAGCTACGGAAGGAGGTTTCCACGAAGGAGACAAAGTCTGGCTGCATAACCCAAGAAGACAAAAGGGTTTTTCTCCAAAGTTGCAGAAAGCTTGGGACGGTCCGTACCTCGTAAAGAAAAGAATCAACGATGTCATCTATCGTATCAGCAAGATCCCAAATGGAAAGCCAAAGGTGGTACACCGTAACCGATTAGCGCCATTCGAGGGTGACCACGATGAGGAAGTAAACCAGCTTCAGGAAGTAGCCGATCCTGCTTTTGTAGAGTTCATGGGTGCTTATGGTGGTACTGGAAAAGCAAGATTCGGCGTCACCACTGAGAGACGACAAGACCTGCTTACAGTTCCGGAGGAATACTCACTGGCAATAAACATCCCTGCCAGCGTAACCGATGCGCGCGGACTGGCATCTCTGTTTATAAAGAAGAGTTGCGCACGACCTTTGGTAAACCAGTTACCAGTACCAGGTAAAGCTCTGAAGCTGCAAAATGGCTCCTGCTACAATTTCCACCTAGTGACGAGGAACACCTTCGACGAAAGACCAACGTACGAGGATGTCTGGGAAGCATTACGAAGCGTGAGGGAGCATGTGCTTGAATTGAACGTGTATAGGCTAGCCATGCCCAAGATTGAATGTAGGCATTTAGATTGGCGAATAATCCGTAACATGGTAGAAGTAATCTTCCGAGACACCGAAGTGCAGGTACTGGTTTGCGGCCATGCTCGGGAGACACAGCCAACAGAGAAGACGGTCGCATATTACTTCCATACAACTGGAAAATGCAACAAGGGGACCAGTTGCCGATACAGTCATCTCGTTCCAGTTTCCTAGCTAGTTCCAGGAGGAACTGTCTCTTAAGGAGGGGGCAATGTTACGCGAGCTACTGCAATAATATTCTCACTTAGTGCCCCCAGTGAAATCCCCGTAGGAGCCGACTATGGCTCCTCCGCCCAAACTTCGAGAAACATCCAGAACACCCGGGTGCATCCGCCAGAATATCGAGAATATCCAATGCACCCGCGAGAACGCCGAGACACTTCTAGAATTACGGCGCACGAGTATAAATAGGCCACGAGCATCATTGCAGGCAATTAGTCAATCAGTCAGTGTTGATACCGAAGGAAAGTAATCGCGCCTCGATAAAGTGATTATTAAGTGACTCTCATATAAATTATAATTAGTGTGTTTAGTGTATGACATAAATTATTAAATAAGGACTGAATTACATATAAATCTGTAAATATAAATTAATTGTAAATATAAATTAGAATAAACGTTATAGTATTGTTGTTCATATGTTCATCCATACCATAGAATAACCTACTCACACAGAAGCGACACCTTTGTTTTTATTGAAAACAATATTAGGTGCTGATACTGTCATTTCATTGTTTATGGATGGCATGTGAAAAGTAACCAACCCTTTTCTCTTTCCACACGTATTAATTTAGCATAAGTGAATATTGTGAATTGAATGTGTCATTTTGTATCTGAAGTGTTCCCACATGGTTTTTAGTTTTTACTATACTCTTTCGTTCCATTTGAGTAGATTTTCTATTAATTTTCAATAGAACTGTTTACTGTTTCAACTCCTTTTCATACTGCAAGTTATTTCCGCAGTTTTTTTCAGTCCGTGATAATGTCATGTCAAATCATAATCGCTCACCCTAGCATAGAAATGTCAAAAGGTGTCTCTTCTGTGTGAGTAGGTTATTCTTTGTCGATACTACGATCGCCTCTGGGATTCGAACTGAACTAGACTTTTATAGCAGGAGAGCTGGTAGACATTTTACTCTAGTCAACAAGTTCAAACACGTGTTAATTTTTGATCAAGCTCCTTAAAATATGAGCGATGGCTAATTCAATTCGTAGTGACGTCTAGAGAAAATGTACACACAAATAAAAATTTTCAATTGTTATCAACAGATTAAGATGAAAAAAAGATAGCATTCAGTTTTTTGTTAATAACTCAGAAACTATTAATATTTAAGGAATTTAAAAAAAAAAACATTATTGAAGAGGAGGAAATTTCCAATAAAAAAGTCCCAACTACCGAAACTCTATCTCCATTACCTATTTATATTTTTAATTCAACGCTGAAAATAGGTCTGCGCGAGTCATTTTGGGTTTGCGCGCGCTTCGTCAAAAGTAAACAACAAAAAGTAATTTAAAAATTTGATAAAATCATGGTGTATTCTGAACACTTCAAAGAATTTTTTGCGTTGAAAAAAGATTTTTAAGTCAACTTTTCAAAAAGTTATACTATTGTTAATTAACTATTTTTTTCCAATCTCTGTTACTTAAATGACTACATAAAAGTTTAAATAATATATCTAAAAATGTTTGGCTCCGTGGAGTCCTTCTTATACATATACTTAACAAGATCACTCGATGAAAGTTAATTAAAGTTTTTTATTTTATGTATAATAATTTTTTAATGAAAAGACCAAGAAATGTTTAAAAAAATTTTCATCAAATATGTTATTGCTGTTTTTGTATCTAACAATGACATTCAGTAACGTTGGAAAACATTTTCTTTACATCATTTGTTAAGAAATTTCCTATCAACAAATAGAAAAGATTAATTTTTTTCGAAAACTTATTTTACCATTGTATTATCTTGGAATAATAATGATTGAAAAAAATTGCTTATAAACGTTTTTTTTTAATTTTTTTATTGTTTAAATAATTAGTTAAGAAATTATTTTCTTTTAAAAATCATAATACCTAGGCATTTCTTCATAGATTAACAAATAAAATATGTTTTCATAAATAATTTAATTGTTTGTTAACTTAACAATTTGTTATAAACAAATTGTAGCAACTGTTTAGTTTTTTTCTAGAGCTAAAAAATTACAAACACAGGCATATTAATTGGAGAAATTTTTTTTAGTACTTTGATATATATGCCTGTTTTTGTAATTTTTTTTAGCTCTAGAAAAAAATATAACGGTTGTTAATGTGTGTTAATTATTTAAACAATAAAAAAATTTATTTAAGAAAAATTTTTTAAATCATTATTTCAAGACAATGGAATGGTAAAATTCGAAAAAAATTATCCTTGTCTATTTTTTAATAAAAAACTTCTTTAACAAATGATGTAAAGAAATGTTTCCAGCGTTACTGAATGCCATTGTTAGAGAGAAAAATAGCAATAAAATAATATTTGGTGAAAAAAATTTAACATTTCTTTTCATTTTTTGTTAACTTTAAAAAATTATTATAAACAAAATAATAAACTTTAATTAGCTTTTATCGCGTGATCTTGTCAAGTATATGTATAAGAAGGGCTCCAGGAAACCAAAAATTTTTAGATATATTATTTGAACTTTTATGTAGTCATTTAAGATAACAGACATTGGAAAAAAATTAGTTAATAAACAATAGTATAACTTTTTGAAAAGTTGATTTGAAATTTTTTTTAACTGCAATAAATTCTTTAAAGTGTTCAGAATACACCATGATTTTTTCAAAATTTTAAATTAACAATGGGTACCTTAAAAAAATTATTTAATGTGAGCTGTTTACTTTTGAGGTGGCGCGCAATCCCAAAATGACTCGCGGAGACCTATTTTCAACGTTGAATTAAAATTAAAAATAATGGAGATAGAGTTTCGGGAGTTGGGACTTTTTATTGGAAATTTCCTCCTCTTTAGGAATCTTTTTTCAAAAGTCCTTAAATATTAATAGTTTTTGAGTTATTAACAAAAAAATAAATGCTATCTTTTTTTCATCTTAATTTGTTAATAACAATTGCAATTTTTTATGTGCTAATACATACTTTCGAACATTTTTCGAATGAGCCATCGCTCATATTTTTAGGAGCTTGATCAAGAATTAACACGTTTTTGAACTTGTTGACTAGAGTATTTTGAGTAGGTATTTGAAGCACGCTGAAAACTGAAGACCTGGCTGGTGGGTAGCGGGTCTAACTCAACTCGAATTTTGCTTGAGGCATTTCGAAATTCTTATACTTTTAAATTTAACATTTAAAGAGTTAAAAAATAAATAAACCAGATTATTTAGTTGGTTCTTGAACTTTGTCAACTTTGAAAAAATGTCTCTGTGCTATTGGACCGGGCAAGACTACGTGAATTTTGGAGTAGTTATAACATTTTCGATCGTAATCATTTTATATTTTTTATATATTTATCGATGTATAGAAAAAGTTCCACGACGTTTTGACAGTCCAATATCTCGAAAACTGTTCACATGACAAGAATCAAATTGGGCAGCTACAAACAGTAGAAACTAATGCTTATGAAATGAAATTACTTTCGTTTTACATCTCACTTCCGGTCACGTGATCCTAACATTTTTTTTAAACAACTCGTATATTATTACATGTTAGGATTCATCCTTCAAAAACAAATTCAATGATACCACATTTATCATAATTGGGGTTATTGGAAAGGTCTCGTTTATATCACACCGATCGATGGATAGAGGCCGAACGGATGGATGAGAAACAAAAATTATCAATCATTATACACTGGAAACTATTTGAGGATAAGATAACTAGGAATAATATAAGTGTGGATATACCATTTGATGAAATTGTTGGATCTAAGGAGGTACATGTTAGCAATTAACTGTGGTTTAGAGAATAAGTTATTGTTTACAGATGGTTCATCCTGTATTCAAATGTTACGAGAAACTAAATAAATTCACATGTTTCCTCTGAAGATTTAAAAAGTTCCACCTTTGTCAGCGTTAGTAGGGGATGTTTTGATTGTCATTTGAGAGGAACGTTAAAAGTACTTAATAAAAATGGAATTAACGGAAGATGATGTACCTGAAGCTAAATTAAAATTGCACACAGCTAACCTTCCTACAAGTATATTTTTACTACCTTAAACTGGTAAACCACGATATGCAGTCAACGTTTTAAATACCCAACAAGATGAACTTGTACAAATTTTAATTTTGCTAATCCCCTCTAGTGAGAATTTTGTATATATTCTGATAGATCTAAACGGAATGGAATAAAAAGTATTTTTTTAACAATGATTCAACTTTTTGATTTTCATTATATACGAAAAGATTACGCGATTCATATTTAGTACTTGCTATTGACACACATATATTGCAAGTTCTAACTTTGGAAAATTTGTAATTTGTTCACATGTTTGTTCTGCAGACAGCTCATTATTATTATTTTTTACAATCGATTCGGTGATACATTGCTCATTAAATTCCTGGGATGTATGAAGTTTAAGCGTGTTATCAAATACCTTCGTTCGCCTGATGAGTTTGATGAATAATGTTTCAGAAAACCGACTGTATATGTACAGGATGATTGATTAGTGCGATAAAGGTCAGTAGGTCTGTTTTCATGAAAGATACCAAAAAAAGTTAATTATAAAAATTGTAGGCAGCTTTAAGCTTCATTTTTCAATGTTCGTTACAAGGTGTTCCATCACTCGCTGCCAGATCAAAGTTATGTTTTTTTTAAAGTGGAACACTTTATATTTTACTTTAAAACTGAAATCTACTCCACTTTCCCATCACAAAAATATAAGGTTGTAATACCCTGTATAACAGATTAATGGGGTCTATTCTGCAACTAATCCTTTAAAATTTAGAGGCCTCTTAAAAATAAGTTTTTAACGGGCCTCTGAAAATTTTCAGTTAAATTTTCTGTTAAAAATTATTTATTTTAAAGGGTTCCTTTAAAATTTTAAGTAGAGTATCTGGCAACAGTGTCTAAGGAGCTATTTGGCATCTAGTAGCTAAGTTAGAGACACCATTTAATAAAAAAGAAGAAAACATTAATGAAGATTTGAAGATAGAAGAAGAACATTTGTGACTTGTGGCTAACCCATATAACTAACCTGCTTGAACTGTTTATAAGTAGAAAATAGTAATAGAAAAATGTTAAGGGCACCGAGAACGACAAAAAAACAAAAGGAGCACTTAATAAGCCTTTTAGAAGAGAATACTCTGCTATTAGGAGGAAAAATAAACCCTGTGGATTTACCCAAATTGAATAGTGCTTGGAAGGATCTAACTGAAAAATTAAATGTATTTCGGTCCGCCAAAAACAATTAAATAGTGGAAAGACGTAAGTAATGTGAACTCTATAATATAAGATCCATTTTTTTTGTTATTTCATACCTATTAATTACAAATATTTTCCAGACAATTACTTAGTGAAATGAAAACTAATGTTAGGAGGCGGGCCAGGGACGTGAGATATGATCACAGAGGCACCAGAGGGGGTGCTCCGGTTAAGCCTTTAACAGAGTTGGAAGAAAGAATTTTGGCACTAATAACCAACCTTAAGGGGCTAATCTAGATGAAGCCGGAATCATAATTGCTGAATATGTTGAAGCAGGTCCATTATTACTACCCACACAGATTTCTCGTAAAGAAGTTCCTAACGTTGTAAGTACTATTTTTAAAATAAAAAAAGCTAGTAATAGGAAATGTTTTGAATTAATAAATTCAATTCAGTTTCTTATGTAATATTTATGAATAGATATAAAAAACATCTTAACAAAGTTCTTAAATGTATATAAAACAATACATTTGTCAAATAAAAGTATATCTATTATAAATTGTTTTTAGGAATTTGAGGTAATAAATGAAGAATAGGAAGACGAACTGAGAGAACAGCTCGATACAAAAGAGAACCAACCTCAAATCAATAAAAAATACAATCTTAAACAAAAGTTTAAGAGAAGACCTCAGATAAACAGAGTGGAGACTGTTATCAAAAGCCATGACAAACAATTAACAATGCTTGTCAGATCAAATTTTGCCATCGCTAAATCTATTAACAATTTGGCAAAATCAGTAAGGTTGGCAACCCAGCGGAGATAAAAGGTTGTGTAACTTGAACTAACAAGGGAGGTTGGCTGTGTGTACCAAAGATAAATAAATGAAGAAAACAAGTTGTATATGTTGGTACAAATTTTTTAATATAGTTAGGAAAGCGAGAGAACTATCTTCAGTGTCTCACACTTCAAGTTATCACAATTAAAATTTTTTTTAAAAATAAATTCAGTGGTTAAAACAGTCACTATTTTTAAAAACATTTGAAAATACTACATGGTAATAAGAGATGATCTCTAAAATGGGGATACATATTTTGTTACTCAAACATGTGTGACAAAAGATAACAAATTTATTGTTCAAATAACAAAATATGTATCCCCATTTTAGGGAATCATCCCTTATTGCCATGTAGTATTTTCAAATGTTTTGTAAAATAGTGACTGTGTTTTAACCACTGAGTTTATTTTTGAAAAAATTTTTAAATGTGATAACTGAAGATAGCTTTTGTTAGCTGAAAGTGCTCTGCTACCTATATCTACAAAAGGATTTTTATTTTCATATTATATTATTTTTATGTATTTTTGTGAAGGATGTTTTTTTTTTATTTTAAATAAATGTAGGTGTCTCATAACTATATCTTAGTTTATATTTTTAATCAAATATGGGTTTTTATAAAAGCACTTGTATTTTTATTATGCAATAAGTACCTACAGAAGTTTTCTTAAATCAAATTAAAAAAGGTTACAGTATATTTTTAATTTGTGAGATTTAAATTTTATTCTAAATTATTAAAATACTGTTGCATAATCTCATTTCGAACTTGCTCTACTCTTAAAATATTGTAATCACTATCTACTATGATCTGACAGTTTATATTGTAATATCCTTTTCTGCTGTAGTACAGAAGCGCAGGATATTAATTGCTCTGGGGGCGATATAATTGCAATATATGGCTCCCAAACACCTCGGAAAGTTATACTTTTGTAAAAAATTATCTATTACGTTACTTCTTTTGTTTTAAGTGTTTGGAAATACTATCCAGTTAGGTAATAGATGATTATAAATAACATTAGTAACTTCATTAATACATCTGGTCACGCTCGGTTGACTCATAGCAAAAGTGTGACCCTGTCCAGAACTTAATTGGTATCCCCCCGAACCACAAAAGTGGAGACTGGTAAGAATTTTTAAATGTATCGGTATGGCAGTAATTCTTTGTCCTTCTTGTAGATGTGGTTCTAATCAATTAACATTCTCGACATTTCCTTGGGAAAGCGAAAAAGACTTAAATACATTATTTGGTATTTGAAAGGGATCACTCAAGTCCTTAACATTTCTTTGGTGTAATCTAAATTCTGCCCTAGAATAATAAATAAACATGGTTAATTTGAACTATTTTTCAAATATAACCTAAAATGTTTCTTACTTTTCTTGCCCATAGGGGCCTATTCTGTAACTCTTCCTCTAAAATTTAGAAGCCGTTAAAAGTTTAACCGGCGCTAAAATGAAATCGGTATTCGCTAACCACATTTCTGTTAAAATTTTAAAGGATTCCTTTAAAATAGACTGTTAAAACTATTATTTTTAAAGGGATGTTAAAGTGTGCCTTTAAATAATAACGATAACAAAAATGGCGTATGTAGATGTTGCTGGTGAAGCTTTGATTGAGGAATTAATAGCAAACCAAGAAACGTAAGAAACATTTTAGGTTATATTTGAAACATAGTTCAAATTAACCATGTTTATTTATTATTCTAGGGCAGAATTTAGATTACACCAAAGAAATGTTAGGGACTTGAGTGATTCCTTTCAAATACCAAATAATTTATTCAAGTATTTTTCGCCTTTCCAAGGAAGTGTCGAGAATGTTAATTGATTAGAACCACATCTACAAGAAGGACAAAGAATTACTGCCATACCGATACATTTAAAAATTCTTGCCAGTCTCCACTATTATGGTTTGGGGGGGATACCAATTAAGTTCTGGACAGGGTCACACTTTTGCTATGAGTCAACCGAGCGTGAGCAAATGTATTAATGAAGTTACTAATGTTATTTATAATCATCTATTACCTAACTGGATATTATTTCCAAACACTGAAAACAAAAGAAGTAAGGTAATGGATAATTTTTTACAAAAGTATAACTTTCCGAGGTGTTTGGGAGCCATATTGCAATTATATCGCCCCCAGAGCAATATCCTGCACTTCCCTACTACAGCAGAAAAGGATATTACAGTATAAACTGTCAGATCATAGTAGATAGCGATTACAATATTTTAAGTGGAGAGCAAGTTTGAAATGAGATTATGCAACAGTATTTTAATAATTTAGAATAAAATTTAAATCTCACAAATTAAAAATATACTGTAACCTTTTTTCATTTGATTTAAGAAAACTTCTGTAGGTACTATTGCATAATAAAAATACAAGTGCCTTTATAAAAACCCATATTTAATTAAAAATATTTATTTAAAATAAAAAAAACATCCTTCACAAAAATACATAAAAATAATATAATATGAAAATAAAAATCCTTTTGTAAATATAGGTAGCAGAGCGCTTTCAGTTAACAAAAACTATCTTCAGTGTCTCATACTTCAAGTTATCACATTTAAAAATTTTTCCAAAAATAAACACAGTCACTATTTTTAAAAACATTTGAAAATACTACATGGCAATAAGAGATGATTCCCTAAAATGGGGATACACATTTTGTTATTCGAACAATAGATTGTTAGCTTTTGTCACACATGTTTGAGTAACAAAATATGTATCCCCATTTTAGAGAATCATCCCTTATTGCAATGTAGTAATTTCAAATGTTTTTTAAAATAGTGACTGTTTTAACCACTGTGTTTATTTTTGGAAAAAATTTTAATTGTGATAACTTGAAGTATGAGACACTGAAGATAGTTCTCTCGCTTTGCTAACTATATTAAAAAATTTGTACCAACATATACAACTTGTTTTCTTCATTTATTTATCTTTGGTACACACAGCCAACCTCACTTGTTAGTTCAAGTTACACAACCTTTTATCTCCGTTGGGTTTCCAACCTTACTGATTTTGCCAAATTGTTAATAGCTTTTGCGATGGCAAAATTTAATCTGGCAAGCATTGTTAATTGTTTGTCATGGCTTTTAATAATAGTCTCTACTCTGTTTACCTGAGGTCTTCTCTTAAACTTTTGTTTAAGTTTGGATTTTTTATTGATTTGAGGTTGGTTCTCTTTTGTATCGAGTTGTTCTCTCAGTTCGTCTTCCTGTTCTTCGTTTATTACCTCAAATTCCTAAAAACAATTTATAATAGAATGCTTTTATTTGACAAATTTATTGTTTTATATACATTTAAGAACTTTGTTAAGATGTTTTTTATATCTATTCATAAATATTAAATAAGAAACTGAATTGAATTTATTAATTCAAAACACTTCCCATTACTAGCTTTTTTTATTTTAAAAATAGTACTCACAACGTTAGGGACTACAATTTCTTCAGGAGAAATCTGTGTGGGTAGTAATAAATGGACCTGCTTCAACATTTTCAGCAATTATGATTCCGGTTTCATCTAGATTAGCCCCTTAAGGTTGGTTATTAGTGCCAAAATTCTTTCCTCCAACTCCGTTAAAGGCTTAACCGGATCACCCCCTCCGGTGCCTCTGTGACCATATCTCACGTCCCTGGCCCGCCTCCTAAATTAGTTTTCATTTCACTAATAGTCTGAAAAATATTTGTAATTAATAGGTATGAAATAACAAAAAAATTGATCTTATATTATAGAGTTCACATCACTTACGTCTTTCCATTGTTTAATTGTTTTTGGCGGACCGAATACATTTAATTTTTCAGTTAGATCCTTCCAAGCACTTTTCTATTTGGGTAAATCCGCCTTTTTTATTTTTCCTCCCAATAGCAGTCTATTCTCTTCTAAAAGGCTTATTAAGTACTCCTTTTGTTTTTTTGTCGTTCTCGGCGCCCGTGACATTTTTTTATTTCTATTTTCTACTTATAAACAGTTCAAGCAGGTTAGTTATATGGGTTAGTCACAAATGTTCTTCTTCTATCTTCATTAGTTTTTTCTTCTTTTTTATCAAATTGTGTCTCTAACTTAGCTATTAAATGTCAAATAGCTCCTTAGGCACTGTTGCCAGATACTCTACTTAGAATTTTAAAGGAACCCTTTAAAATAAATAATTTTTAACAGTCCTCTAAAATGTATACTTGCAGAATAGCATTTCAACTGAAAATTTTTAGAGGCCCGTTAAAAACTTATTTTTAAGAAGCCTCTAAATTTTAAAGGATTAGTTACAGAATAGACCCCATAATACAATCTTATATTTTTCAGACCTACTGAGCTTTATCACAGTAATCAATCACCATGTATCTATTAAATTACAATTTAGGTATGTATTTATTTGTGATTCAACACCATGTCAACCTCACTGCAGTAAGTATAATAAAAATTGATAAGTTAGCGAGTAATTTAGCTCTAAGTGCAGTAGATAAGTAATTAAATTGGTTTTTGAAATATTTAAGATACAATGTACACAATAATGTGTACAGCAGATTAATTTATGCTACTATCACTTTAGCTGACTTTATCATTAGATCATACACTTACCAAACAGTTTCATGCAGATAATGTTGGTGTGCTTTACATATTAAAAGATCTTCTATTTTTTAATGGAGAAAATATAAAATTCCAATTGAACACATTGAATTCGATTTCTTGATTTCTAAGTAAAATTAGTTGAATTCATTTAGATTCCAATAATGAACAAATGTAAGTATTACTCAGTGCCGCACATAGCACCCAAGATTACGAATCGGATCCGTCCGAACATCTCTGGTGAATAATAGACTATATGGTCTGGTAAATAATCTGAAATAAATGTTCTTTAAAAATCAATCAATAAGTAGCAGACGAATTCACAAAATTTTCTGACGTTCTAGTGGCAAGGAACATTTAGGATCGCAAAACGCGGCAATACACAATCTAACAATTAATATTGAGTATGAAAATTAGTTTTTTCCAGAACCTTTTACTAAAAGATGTCAATTTGTAATGTCCGTCGCAAATGAGAGAAATTCTTATAACGTTAACTTTCGTTTCTACTAGTAATGTTAGAAAAAAAATTCCATATATTTTCAGACAGGGCTGAACTGGTTCTACATTACCATTTTTTAAATACTTTTTTTTTGTATTTTTACGATTTTCTTTGTATTTAATATTTTCGAATGAAATTATGTTACGTACATTGTTCGGTTTTACATACCTCCATATTGCGATGGATCGTATTGTAGTGTGATATAGCGGCTCGTGTCGGAAGTAGGTCTGAGGTAGAAAAATAAGTAACTAGTAAGGATAATTAGTGTGCTGCCATCTACATTTCACTCACTTAATAATGTCAATGTTGCCATGTTTCAATAATTATAATCTAGATATTTCATTGTTCCTATGAAAAACCAAGACAGAGATATTTGTGACGTTGATATAAGTGAAAATAAGGTGTGTTTGTCTTGTTTTTTCACAGGAGCCATGAAATATCTAGTCTATAATTGAAACATGGCAACATTGACATTATTAAGTGAGTGAAATATAGATGGCAACACAGTAATTACCCTAATGGTTACCTATTTTTCTACCTCAGACCTGCTTTCGCAGATCGCGCTACAATACGATGCACTGCAATATGGAGGTATGTAAAACCATCAATTGTACTTATAATAATTTACGAATAGATATTGCGATCACGGGTGTTACTTACCCGACCGATTTGACATTTCGTCTGCTACTTACCAGAGATGTTCGAATAAGACCGATTTGTGATAATGACAATTATGCGTGTCGCAGAGTTAACAGTTCAAAGTTACATATCTATCAATTCACAGTTTCTTGACAGGCGCAAAATTATGCTTTGCTGTAAACGCTCCCATATTACTCCCTAAGATACATAACTTAAAATTCGGAATATAAATAATGTAACTTATATTATGGACATTGGTCGCGTTCATCCCAACGTAGCGCTACCGGAGCGGATCATCAATTTCCTGCTGAACGCGTGTTTTGTCAACTGATCAGATGTGAGAGCTGTGGTGGCAGTCGCAATTTTTTTCATCAGAATTAAAATACGCTACACTGCCGATCAATGATGCATTAATTGTCATTTATGCCAAATATCATGTTAATAAACATATTTTGGTTTGAAGATATTTTAGACATTTTTATCTTGAAAATGAATGAACTATTAAACTAAATGGAAATCAAAAATTAATAAATAATTATTGTAAGTCATATATCAAATAAAATTTGGTTATGTTGTTATATCAAGATTAGCACGTTCAGTAGAATTAAGAAACTACGGATCACTCTAAAAATCGCTACCTGATCAACTTTGTTGGGATGAACGCGACCATTGTTTTATCCTTTCCACCGTCAACTTTGACATATACAGCAGCGCCAGCTATAGGAAACATTTCTGCGGATACTTAACATTTATCCTTATTTAAATAATAAGTTCCGGTATTAACCGTACATGAGCACAATTTGAACTGTTACTAATTTTTTTATAGGAACTTGTTCTGCTGCTGCATGTGATTATGTTAATGGACCACAACGGGGTAGTACGTATGGAGTCGTCCAGGCCTACCATCCTTATAGGCGGTAAATTATCATAGTTCTCAAGATTTTGTTTACAAGCAATCTACAAGTTGGATTTTAATATTTTTTTTACTCGTTACGATACAAAAAACTAGCTGAGCGTTCAACCAATACCAAATTTACACGTTAAGAACTTTTTGTTTACCACAAAATTACATTTACTGTGAAATAACTAAATATATTTTCATACTGTTTTTACAAGCATGCTTGATTAGCTACAGCAATTCACACAAATTAATGAATCAATTATTGGTTAAACGCACACGTAGTTTTTTTTAATTCCCGTTTTGGGTAATACCAATGTTTTTTTAGTTTTGGTAAATTTTTTGACATGTGATAAATGACAAATTAGCTATTCCGAAATAGTATTTTATTGTAAGAATATTAATAGTTTTATTTTATAACGTATCTTTAGAATTGAACAGAATTTTTGTGTAGTATCTATTTTAGTTGTAAGAAAAATTAAAGTTATGAAAAACTATTTATTTTTAAAACAAATTATTTATAACCTAAAATCCACTATATCTAACGTACTATCCTCAAGATGAATGAATATGATGAGTGCGGTGTCTGACGAAATATGATAAAGGTGAGCGTGCTGAACTCTCAAGCCATTCATCACACCATACGGTGTTTCACAGCATGTAAGTAAAAGGTGACGTCACTACATGATTTCTTTATTAAGAAGTTTTTTGTTATCGTTTTGTTATACTATACTGATGTATTCCTCTAGGTAAGACTCGCCGCACGATGTTGAAGAATAAGGAACAGAAAAGAAAGTCGCTTTTAATAGGGAACTTGACTGAAATTTTAATTATCAAAAATGTGCTATAAATTGTGAAGCTTCGTACAGACCTGAACACTAACTATCGTCAAGATGAATGAATATGATAAGTGCGGTGTCTGACGAAAGATGATAAAAGTGAGCGTGCTGCACTCTCAAGCCATTCATCACACCATACGGTGTTTCACAGTATGTAAGTAAAAGGTGACGTCACTACATGATTTCTTTATTAAGAAGTTTTTTGTTATCGTTTTGTTATACTGCACTGTATTCCACTAGGTAAGACTCGCCGCACGATGTTGAAGAATAAGGAACAGAAAAGAGAGTCGCTTTTAATAGGGAACTTGACTGACATTTTAATTATCAAAAATGTGCTATAAATTGTGAAGCTTCGTACAGACCTGAACACTAACTATCGTCAAGATGAATGAATATGATAAGTGCGGTGTCTGACGAAAGATGATAAAGGTGAGCGTGCTGCACTCTCAAGCCATTCATCACACCATACGGTGTTTCACAGTATGTAAGTAAAAGGTGACGTCACTACATGATTTCTTTATTAAGAAGTTTTTTGTTATCGTTTTGTTATACTGTACTGTATTCCACTAGGTAAGACTCGCCGCACGATGTTGAAGAATAAGGAACAGAAAAGAGAGTCGCTTTTAATAGGGAACTTGACTGACATTTTAATTATCAAAAATGTGCTATAAATTGTGAAGCTTCGTACAGACCTGAACATTACGTCGAACAACGAACTGAACTTCAAACAGAACGGCGTACTGCCTTTTTGATTTCGACGAACCGAACAGCAAACGGAGCGTTTGTGCTGTTTCCATAATTGTTTTCAGTAGTTCAAAATGGAAAAAAGTGTAGCATAAGGTTGCAGGTTTTTTTTACATTCTTCTTCATCAATAATATTTAAACTTTGGGCAATTTCTACCCAGGCGTCTTGCTTTTTAAATTTATTATCATGATGCGGATGTTTGGCTTTCCACAACAAATCTTTTTGTCGATAAACGTTAAGTTCCATGCATTTTTCTTCTGTCTACTCCATTGTAAAAATAGACCGTTTTAACGACATCTTGTGGTAGCGGCGATCGTTGTCCACCTATAGATTTATATAGTAATTAATAGAAGTTAACTCTTATTCTAAAAGGAGACTGTAACTTAGATCTTGGACAGATGTATCTTAGATTACGGGAACGATATATTTCTTCACTTTTTTTAGGGACTCGTCGAAATAACGAGGACACATATAGGTCTCGTATAGTGAACGAGTAAACAGTGACATTTTTAACGTAATCTTGTTAATCTACCAGTTCTGTGGGTACAGTTTCCTTTTAAAATCACAGTTAGCCTCTATTAATTACTATATAAATCTATAGATGGACAACGATCGCCGCTACCACAAGATGTCTTTCGTTAAAACGGTCTATTACATAAAACACTCAAAATGGAGAAAAACTAAAAAAATCACTTCACTGAGGCTCTCTAACAAATTTCGGCTCGCCGTTTTGTATAAACCCGTCCATGTCGGAGAAAAAAACCGACAAGTGATGGGAACACTGCAAACAGTTTGCCGAATGGTCAGGATTTGCGAAAATGTTTGCAAACGCGATTGAATATTTAAAGAAACTTCATAAATATACAAAAATTTAAAATATGTGTGTAGTTTCAATAAATTTTGTGGCACAGGATAATTGAGACATGTTATATAAATTTGGTATAAATTATTCCGAATAACACACATGAAATCGTTGGTGATTAGTATTATGTATTTGTTATCATTTAGGTAGATTATAGGTATACCAAACTACATTATTGTTAGACAGTGTATATTAGACAAATAGGCATTACTTGTATTTGTTTACAAAATCAATACCTAAGTTTAATTATTAATAATCCTTTGTAGTTGATTAGTATAAATAATATGAATCCATTTATTTTGTTAATTAGATAAGTTAGTGGAAAATATTTAAAATGTAAACGATGTGTTGTATTTTTATAAAAACTAGTACGACTAACTCGATAACAGAGAGAAATAAGGTTTTAGAGATATTTTTAAGCTGACATTCTATTTTATTACGGCGAGAATAAAAGTTGGTAGTCCTAATTAACCATAGTGGTTTTTGGGAAATTGTGGAATTATTTCAACACCCTTGTAATATTAGATAAAAATGCCCATATTAATTTTATAAGCAGTTTAAAAAATCCCTCGAAAATGTGTCCCTAAGAAACCCCAAAAAGTCCTCGAATTGGCATCACTGTTTTGGCTGGCGATCGATATACGAGTAGGGGATCATACTGATTGACGTCACCAGCTTTGGCGCGCTATAGAGGTCGATTGAAATGATTTTAAATAACACGGAACTTTTAAATATGTTTTGCGAAAAACGCATGACAATATTTATTGAACTAGAGAAGCTAGGATCATTTTAAAACTTCGCCAGGGACGTTTTTAATAATTTTTAATTTTCTGCTGTGACACCAAACTTGTACGTATTGAAAATACCGTATAAACCGAGCGGCAAATGCTGCGTTGGTGCAGCAGGGAGATTTATATATTGACGACTTAAGCCGCTTTGTCCTGTACTTAGAGCGGCATATGTCGCTGTCATGATATTACCCTTTTGATCAGATTCATGACATTGTCAGTTATGTTACAAAGTTGTCAATAATTTTATGTCAGTTGTTTTCGGTAGAATAAAGCCTTATTTTAAAGGTAATTCTTCGTATATTTACTACAATTTATTCTACAGAATTCTATGAAATGGATTAGCTACTTCGCCCCGATCGTTTAGATATAGATGTTACACTTGGAAACGCAGATCAACTTTGGAATCATTGGTACAGGTCGTTCGTGAACTTTCAGGAAGCAGCAGATGCGAAGGACAATAAGAAGAATCTGAACCTACTAATAAACTACGTGAGTCCATTAGTGAGAGTACAACGTATGAAGATGCCATAAAAATCCTTGAATGCCTCTACGTAAAACCCAAAAATGAAATATTTTCTCGACATTCTCTCTCATCAAGAAGACAGTTAGTAGGTGAGTCAATTGACCAATATTTACAAATTTTGAAGCAAATGACCAAAGACTGCAACTTTAAAGCTGTTACGGCCGAACAGAATAGAGATGATTTCATTCGAGACTCGTTTATCAGTGGTTTAAGTTCACTACAAATTAGACAGCGGCTTCTAGAGCACTCTTCTTTGAGATTAATTCAAGCGTTTGATACTGCGAGAGCGTTAGAAATAGCCAAGCAACATGCTGAATCATATATTCATCAACTTCCGTCACAAAATTCTGAAAATTCATCAACCAGGCAGTTAGCGGCTGCTGCATCTTTTCAGAAATATTTCTTTTGTGGCAGAGATAGAGACCTGCGCGAACACTGTCCTGCTAAAAATGCAATTTGCAATTCCTGCAAACATTTTTCAACTGTGTGTAGATCAAGTAACACCAGAAGAACTCAGAAAACATCTGCTGCTATTCTCTCTACGATTTCTGCTGTTTCTCCTAGTTGTTTATTCAAATTAAAATAATCACAGATGCACTAGTCGATACAGGGAGTTCTGATAGCTAGATTTCAAGTAAAATTATTGCCAGTAGAAATATTTGTGTCATTCCATCAAGAATTAATGTTGAAATGGCTTCAACATCTCTCACGTCTCAAGTTCTTGGATATTGTATTGTATGCCTACAAGTTTTGGATAACATTTATTCAAATGTAAAGCTTTTAGTCCTTGAGGAACTCTGCACTGAAGCAATCATTGGTTATGATATTCTGAAGCAAAATTCCCGACTCGAAATTCTCTTTGGAGGTGACAAATCTACCCTATCAATATGCAATTTAGCAGTAGCAAATGTTGAATCATTCAGTTTATTTTCAAATTTGACTTTTAATTGCAAACCAATCGCAATAAAATCCCGTCGATTTACAACTTCAGACCCCAACTTTATTGAGCAAGAAATCAAACATCTTCTAAAAGAAAAGATCATAGAACCCAGTATCTCCCCCTGGCGAGCTCAACCTCTGGTAACTTCAAGTGAAAAACACAAGAAACGTATGTGTTTTGACTATTCTCAAACCATAAATAAATATACATTATTGGATGCATACCCATTGCCACGGATAGAAGACATTGTACAATTGACCTCCGTAGTGCCTATTACCAAATTCCAATTAAAGATGAAGAAAAGATCGACACTGCATTTGAAGCTTGTGAAAACTTGTACCAATTTACTCGAATTCCGTTTGGTGTTACCAATGGAGTCGCTTGTTTCCAACGAACCGTCGACAGCATCATCAAGAAAGAAAATCTTAGAAGCGTCTATAGTTATCTGGATGACGTCACTGTTTGCGGTACCTCACAAGAAGAACATGATCAAAATTTACAAAAATTTTTAGATGTTATTAAGAAGTACCCTTTAACAATAAATGAAACAAAATCAAGATTTTTCCTTAAATCGATTTGCATTCTTGGGTATTTGATATGCAACAAAACTATGAAGCCGGACCCAGAACGACTTAAGCCTCTCTTGAATTTACCAGTACCTGATACTACAGCTTCTCTTCGAAGAATTCTAGGAATGTTTGCACACTACCCTAAATGGGTTCCTAAATTTCCGAAAAAATTCAGCCGCTAGCACACAGTACAAATTTTCCATTCTCTGAAAAAGCAATTTCGGCATTTAGACAGCTCAAACAAGACATAGCCAACTCTTCGATTTCTTCAATTGATGACGACGCTGTGATAACTGTTGAAACCGATGCCTCGGAGTTTGCAATAGCTGCTCAATTATCCCAATCAGGAAGACTAGTCTCATTTTTCTCAAGAACCTTGTCCTCTCAGAAACAAAAGCATTCGTCAGTTAAAAAAGAAGCGTACGCAATAGTAGAAGCACCGAAAAAGTGGCGACTGGCGACATTTTTTAATTGGCAAACATTTTCAGCTCATTACGGATCAGAAGTCAGTGGCATTTATGTTTAACAACAAGTCTTCTTCAATAATCAAAAATAAGAAAATTCAACGTTGGCGATTGGAATTGTCATGCTACAAGTATGATATCGTTTACAGGCCAGGAAGTCAAATCACGGTAGCTGATGCATTTTCCCGTATTACTTCTGCAACCATGTCATCGGCTGATCATAAGAAATTATTTGATTTACATTCTTCTTTATGTCACCCTGGTATTACCCGGTTTTTCCCTTGGATACGCTGCAAAAATGTCCCTTATTCTGTGGAAGACGTCCGTCAAATTTATAGAGATACAACAATCCAAATCGGAACCCGTCAGCGTATAAGAAAGATATAGAAAGTCAGAGGTTCAGGCTGTCTTTCTCTAATGGCACGCATGCTATAGACGAAAGACAAAGACAGAAAAACCCCTGATGTCTGTATTTTTCTCTCTCACCGGAGTTGAGACGGATATTCTCACTTACACAGCGGCCTATGGCTTGTTGCCTCTATCTGTAGTATCTCTATGGTCAAATTACCTCCTCATGTCCTGTTTGTGCTGAAATTAAACCAAAATTTCATTTAAGGAACGTTAATCAAAGCCCTCTCACCATTTGAACGTCTTAATTTAGATTTTAAAGGTCCTTTGCCTTCATCTTCAAGAAATAAGTACTTACTAACCGTTGTTGATGAATTTTCCAGATTCCCATTCGCATTTCCATGTTTCGACATATCATCCTCTACAGTTATCCAATGTTTGCGTCAAATATTTTCTATATTTGGCACTCCGGCATATGTTCATTCTGACCAAGGTACCTCTTTTATGTCTCGTGAACTTAAGTCATTTTTAGAGTCTCACGGTATTGCTTCAAGTCGCACGACTCCCTATAATCCTCAGGGTAATGGCCAGTGCGAACGATTTAATGGAGTTATATGGCAAACCATCCAGTTAGCTTTAAAATATCAAAATTTGAAAATCAACCAGTGGGAGCAGGTTATAGTGGATTCTCTTCACTCTATTAGATCTCTTTTATGCACTGCTATCAACTCGACCCCACATAAAAGCATTAACTATGTGAGGCGCTCAACTTATGGATCATCGACTCCTACATGGCTAGCTGCACCAGGACCAGTGCTATTAAAGAGATTCGTCCTTTTGAATAAATACGAACCTCTAGTTGAGGAAGTCCAACTCCTAGAAGCCAACTCGGAATACGCCCATATCCGACTGGAAAATGGAGAAGAAAAGACAGTTTCCACTCGGCATTTAGCTCATCGAGGAGACATATCCTTAATTTATTGCGATGAAAATTCTGTCGATCAGGATCAAGACCAAATCATTCAAGAAAATCAAGACCAAAGCATTCAAGAAAGTCATGACCAAAGCATTCAAGAAAATCAAGACCGAAGCATTAAAGAAAATCAAGACCATCTCATTCAAGACCAACACAATCAAGACGCAGTACTGAATATCGATAGGCCAGTTAGGACACGAAGGCGTCCTCAATATTTAGAAGGCTTCCTCGAGAAATAAGAAGGCGGGAAGAATGTCATGATATTACCCTTTTGATCAGATTCATGACATTGTTAGTTATGTTACAAAGTTGTCAATAATTTTATGTCAGTTGTTTTCGGTAGAATAAAGCCTTATTTTAAAGGTAAACCTTCGTAATTTACTACAGTAACTTTGTCAGCGAATGTGTTAATATTGATTTTTAAAAAAGCCTTGGGGATTAGGCTTTTTAGACGCCGCTTAATGATATTTATTAGTTTGGTAGTAAATAACACTGTATAGGAACAAAATACTTTATTGTAAATCGAGTAAAAGATCAGAACTTAACATTGCTTTCTTAACCTCTAAAAACATGTGCTGCAATCCTAAGGTGTTCGTGGAGAGAGTTCGTTCGCGCCCACGTCAACTGTCTACTGCGCACTGTTCTTGTGCCACTCGAGAACTACTCTGCACCACGGAAATGCACCGTCACAACAATATTATTGAATACAAAAAAATTGGAAAGTATTATACTAGTTTATTTCCACAGTTTTCAAGCAACTGATGGCTTCTTTGTCTGAGACAATTAATAACCGTCCAGTCGTTGTATGAGAATATAATCTGATGGTTGGGGATGGTAAAGAGGGTAGTTTTTTCGCCTATTGGTTCAGACTAAAGTAATGAAAGATGGTTACAGGCAAAAGGCATGAGGGATGTGGTACTAGTTGAAAGGAAGTGAGTTGACCATCAACTACCGGGAAATAGATGGGTGTTTCGTATTTACGTTGTCTAAGAAGAGAATGGGAGATACAAGCAAGATTAAGTTTCGGTTATTTTGAGCGCTAGAGTTTTCTAAGCTTTGATCCAATATATTTTTGTTGAACAGAAATTTATAGTTATATAGAGGGAGTTATGGGCAAAAGGATTAGCGAAAAACAAGAGTTGATTATTAGAGAAATTAAAGATGTGGTTTTAATTGATTGTTGTAACAGTATCGCTGCTACAAAATTAGGACCATTGTGCCGCCCCCTTCTGTACTCGTTGAAGTACACCCCTAATCCTATTCCTTCTATGAAGTGCCGGATCAGTTGGTGTTTCAATGAGGGAATTTCACCTTCTTTTACTTGGAGGTTGTCCAGATGGAGAAGTATCTTCAGTGAGAGAGGGTTACATTCTATCAGTAAGTGCAGGGGTATTTGTCCATTCTCCTGGCAGAAGCTACATTCCTTCGACGTTTAGCTTTTCTGGACAGGTGTTGATTGAGTTTACAATGCTCTGTGTGATAACACGATTCTAAAACTGGCAGCCAGATGAGATCGTCGTTACGTTTCGTATTAGCCAACCGCAAGAAGCAATTATTTTCCTCAAAAAATGTTCTATTTTCTATACGCATCATAAAACTTTTTCTGAGTAGTCTAATAATCAAAACAAACATTCAGTATCAACGGCTGCTTTGAAGGCTCTGAAGATTACAACTTCTAAGTCTAAAACAGTCTGGATTTGCAAACAATTCCTTAATCATCTGGAAAGACGCAATAAAGTAACATTGTTGTGGGTGCCAGGGCATAAAGGAATCGCCGGAAATGATATTAAGATGGTCTCGCAAAGAAAGGAGCTTGTATTCCTTTCATCGGACCTGAACCATTTTGTGGTATCCCAAAATGCTGCATCGTGGAAGAAGTCAGAAAATATGGAATATGAACTTAATACGACCTTCTGCTCTCTACGCTAAACGGCTCTGGGAGCTTCAGAAATCTGATCTCGGAGGAATTCTCACTGAACACTGCTGTCAGATACCATATTTGCAAGATAGGCAAAGTGGACAGTGGAACATGCAGATTCTGCGATGACACGGCGGAACACATTATCTGCAATTGCAGGGTAATCGTCCGCCAACGCCTTAAATACCTGTAACAGGTTTGCTTAGAACCTGATCAGCTTATAGACCTTGGTCCAAAACGGATAATAGTTTTTCTCAAAAGCCTAGATCTCTTGGTTTAAAATATAGATGTAGGGTATACTTGAAAGATCTTATAGGTCTCAGTGTGATAATGCCAATCGACCCCCTTGTAATCTAATTCGACGGCTGCTCAAACCGCCGCCATCTACACTGTTGAAAAAAATTACGAATTAACCAATTTCACAAAAAATGCTTTAGATTCTATACGCATAAAGAAAATTTGATAAAAATTTTACTGAGTGCCCTAATAATCGAAACAAACTTTCAGTATTATTAGCTGCTAAAGCCGCAGTCATCTACAAGGTTAAACAAATAACGAGCTTTCTGAGCTTCTACAGTTGACTTTATTTCAAAATATAGCCAGATGAAAATGGCAAGCAACCAGGAATCCTTTGGATAAGACAATTCTGAACAATTTAATCTACTGTATCAAGAACGCCTTAAGTCAAAACAGAAACGATACTTTTAATTACTACATCTCCAACTTAACACCACAAGATAATTCACTATGGAAAGCCACTAAAAAATTCAAGAGACCCACTGTGTCAATACCTCCATTAAGAAAACCTGATGGAAATTGGGCTCGCACAAATGGTGAAAAAGCAACACGTTTGCAGAACACTTAGCTAAAGTTTTCACCCCACTTCCCTCAAATAATCCAATAATAGATGTCGAGGTAGAAACCTACTTAGAATCTGCTAACCAACTATCACCTCCCCTAAGGACAATTACCCCAGCAGACGTGTACAGAGAAATCCAGTTGTTAAACCCACATAAAACTCCAGGATACGATCTCATCACCGGGAAAGTATTAAAACATCTTCCAAGGAAAGCCATCGTACTAACCACCACAATATTCAATATAATACTACAAATTAATCATTAGGTAGCCAATACAATGGAAGTATGCACAGATAATCATGTTAGCGAAGCCAGGAAAACCTCACCATGAACCCAGCTCATACATGCCAATTAGCCCACTACCACAACTATCCAAACTCTTCGAAAGAATACTTCTACATAGAACAAGCGAAATCATACCCAAAGAAGAACTGATTCCAATACCAAAGATTACAAAATAAATATAAGATAGTTCACTTGAAGGCGGTCTGATTCTTCTTAGTGTTTTAAACGATCGCCGCACTCATAAATCATATTTACGGCTCGCTTTTGTTGTAAATAACGACACCGCTAGGTACCAGGGCATTAGAAAAGTATATTTTATTCCAAGCTATACAGGGGTAACTTGAGAAATATATATTCAAACTAATAGGATGATATATTAAAGGTTTTTTGTATATAATGTTTTTAAATGTTAATTATTTCGAAAAATGTTCAGGATATGAATTTGAAAAGGAAAGTTTAGGTATAAGTAAAAAATACATCAAAATTTTTAAAATGAATCAATTGATAAATTTTATTCAACATTTTAGTAATAGATGATCTAGCGGTTATTTATACAGAACATCACAAATTCAATTATATATACTCACTGGCCACCAGAATAATATGACCACTAAAACAATTTTGATCTTTAAATTGGACACCCCGTATTTTTTGGATTCACAAGGTTAAAACATATTATGCAGCTGCAGGATATATTTATTAATAAATTAGATATGTTAATTTTCAAATTTCTATGAATACCCAGTACCTATAAGTACTAAATAACTAACTAATTTTTTATTACCAAATATCTTTGTTACAATAGTTTTGAAAAAGTTGAATTCCGTATTTGATAATAACTAATTTAATACCCACCTCTCAATGTCTTTGGGACAACGATAAAAGGATATTTCTGGTTTTCCCACCTTGCTGGAACAACCCATCACAGCACAACACTCAGGCATTTTAAAACCACAATTATAATATTATTAATGTTACTTTTGGAAGACAGGAGTTAAAATAATGCGAACAAGAAATTTTACTTCCGGAACGTTTCCCGAAAGACTAAATGAAATACTTATACAAAGTTCCTAGTGATTGTAGGCACATTTCTGGCCCTTAATTGCTTCTCTATATTTTTATCTTTGTTTACATTATAAGAACTTAATACCAAGACTGCATTCAGAATTCGTGGGAAAGTGATAAATGATAAACTCTACGATTTATTATGTATACAACTAAGACTATTAACAAATAACAAAATATTTATTTTTTTAGTTTTGCTATTGAAGAGAAAAATATTAATAATATTTTTTCCTTATTGCAATAATTAATTAATAAATTTAAAATATCTATTGAACATAAACATAAAACACGAACAACGAATTCTAAAATACCAGCGCTCTATAGGCGACGACCCGTATAATATGCAAAATTAAATGCAAGTAAGGATTTAACGACATACTGTAGCATGGCGCCAACCGCTAAGTCACCAGACAGTAACCAGCGGTATGAATCCTTTGATCGATAGAATTCGTACGAGTGAACAATCTTATATATTTTTTGTAATCTTTGCCAATACATCAATTTGGATTCAGAGAACAACATTCGACAATCCAACAGAGTCATAGATTAGTGAACAATATCAAGGAAGCACTAGAAGAAAGATAATCATGTGCTTTAGCATTTTTAGACATCCAACAGGCTTTCGACAACGTATGGCACCAAGGACCACTGTTTAAAATAAAACAAAAATTACCTCATCATTTCCTTCTACTCAAATCCTACCTAAGTAATAGATACATACAAATCAAAGTCCATACCTCCTTATCAAATTAGCAACCCATAAAATCAGGCGTTCCCCAAGGAAGTGTCCTTGGCCCTTATCTATGTATACTGCTGATATACTACCGACGATACTCTAATCGCTACCTTCGCAGATGATACTGCAATAATGTCTTCAGATATAGACCCTACAAGAGCATCAGAAAAGCTACAATACCACCTAAATCTTCTACAAGAATGGCTACATCAGTGGACAATGAAAGTCAACAATGACAAATCCGCACAAATCACGTTCACCACAAAACGAAGTGTCTGTCCGCAAGTGACCATTAACAATATGCCGATTCCAGTGAAAAGAGAAGTCAAATATCTCGGCCTACACTTGGACCAAAAGTTAACTTGGAAGAAACACATACATGCTAAAAAAAAACAACTAAAGTTAAAACTTCAAAATATGAACTGGCTAATCGGCAGAAGTTCACAGTTAACAATGGAAAATAAGATACTTATGTACAAAACCATCCTAAAACCAATATGGACATATGGCATAGAGCTATGGGGTTGCAGTAAGCAATCGAACACTAAGATAATGCAAACGTTCCAATCTAAATCACTTCGTATAATAGCTAATGCTCCATGGTTTATAAGCAACCACACATTACATACTGATCTCGGTATTCCATCCATCAATGAAGTTATTCAGGCATCAGCCATAAGAAACAAAAACCGCAATGAAAATCACCAAAATCCACTAATATCCAACCTTTACACTGATCCAATATAACAGAGAAGATTGAAAAGACGCTGGCCAGAAGACCTCATAGAGTGATCTACGGAGACCCATCAGTGGATGGTGCCCGCCTCAAGTCATTTAGCAAGAAACCATATCATTTACTTATTACTGGATATTTACTGAGTAGATTGTAAATTTGCAATTAATAATAGAAAATAAAAATTTCAAAATATCGTAGGTACTGTAAATAAATAGTGTGTTCAAAGCTGATATCGTCGTTTTTTGTAGAAAACATGTTTTCTCGATGCGAAATAAATTTGCCGCAGCATTCCAAATTAACCCTCCAAACTTTTAAGTAAATTATAAAAGTTCACAAATTATAACGTTCTGCGGGGTCGAATCAGGCAAATTCGATGGAAACTTTTAAGAATAAATTCGGGAGTTTCTTGATCTCTTTTGCCATAGTATTTACTTCACGAATTCAAAGTAATCACTGTCGGCTATATTATTAAATTTGTAATGCTGAAGTCTACGCTTAAAAAGTTTATTTTTGATACGACATTTGAAAGACTAGCTTGTACCCGTCAGTTTCTCCGTCTAGATCTTCAATTATTCATCTTGATGGAAAAAGTTAGAACGTAGTTTCGACGCAAAAAACTCAAAACTGTTCTCAACTATCAAAAATCAGTTTTTAAATGGTACGGCGAGAACAGCATCTTCACCTTACTTTGGATTCCAGGACACACTGAATTGAAGGGAATGAAATAGCAGATGAACTAGCAAAGATAGGGGCGGAAACATCTTTTCGGGGGCCGGACCCCTTTTGCAGTGTCAGCTCCAATGTATTATGGGAAAAATAGGCAACGCCGAAAAGAAGAGTAGATCTGACCATTGGAAAGATCTAGTAGAGCTTAGAAAATGAAAGGGAAAACTATAATCAGGTGAGAACAAATGAATGCTTAAGACTGCAATAACAGATTTGACAGTGTCCTGTCAGTCGCCTGACTGGGCATCTCAAAAAGCTCAAACTAGTGGAGCAAGAAGAATGAAGATTCTGTAGAAAGGCTTCTCGTTTCGGGTTGAAATAATTTCTTTAAATATTGAGGGTAGCATTTCTACCCTGTTATGTATTCAGATTAATAAATAAGACCAGCAGCCGACTGAGATGAATACTTTTTATTAATTTCTAATTTACACAGCTACATAAAAGATAGGTAGACACATATATCGACTCGTTGACAACTGTCATGTCAGTGACGGTCGTATGACAGTGGTCATTGCCGCAGTGTTACCAACAGATAATCTAAAGCTACGTTCACAACATACCCCTTCGACGGCACCGAAGCGATATTTCTTTTGTACGTAGGGTCCTTATCGGTATATCCATTTTTTTAAATAAATCTCAACAATGTATGATATGATGGCTTTTTATGGGTTGATTATTAAAAAAAATAGATACCGACATCTATGGTCGTTCAGGTGTCTTGGCTGCTAATTTTTGGCTACCAAATTCACTCCGGTTACGAATACTCCGGATATGACTGTTTTTAATGGTACGTTTTTGCAAACATTACTAATGCTCGTTTGCACCGTTTGGATTTTAAGCACGCCTTTCGTAAGTTGTGCTTAACTTGCTTGCTTGCTGCAGCTTAAGGATTACTTATTGTAATAAAGAACCGCTAACGCATTGCGTACTTGGCAACAATGAGAAAAACTAGTAACTTATTAGTGACTTTTCAGATTAGGCTTTGTATCGAGTGAGAGTTAGCTTTCGCCCGCGTCAAATGTGAACGATTAATCTATAAATACAAAAAAAAATCATCAATGGTTATCAATTACCCAGCGCAGGCATAAAACCGAAGTGCTGGTAGCAACTGATTCATGAGAGACACGCTGTTGTTTCTGTAACAATAGTTGATGATTTGGTGTTGTAAGTTTCCGTATAAGGTAGTTAATATTTAACTTAAAAATTATTTCGAAATTTCAGAGCTTTCTCAATCAATCCTAAAACCCGTGAACAACATTGCTTTGTCACTCGAAATCTTTGAATAAAATTCAAATTCCTTGATGTCGTGAAAATGATCAGATCGAGTGGAAAGCATCTCGGGAAGTCGAAGTCTATTATTTCAAGGATATCAAAATCAACTTCGAAAATGTATTTCCACGAAGAAAATTTTTTCAGGTTAAATCAGCTGTCAACCGCGATTTTAAACTAAGTCGTACTTAAATCGACCCAGCCAGGATCTTAATATTAAGTGCTCCTTAAGTAGTTTAAGGAATACTTAAACAGCGGTGATAGTCTTTTTAAGATTACTTTATCTTAAGACTGTCTTAAAATAAACGGTGCAATCGGTCATAAGATTAGTGAAAATCTGGTTTCACATTTCAAAATGTTATAAATATTGATCTATTTTTCAGATTAACGTCAATATTAAAAATACATACTACATGTGATATTTTTTATAACGGTAGGTAATCTATCAAATCCGATAAATAATGTACAAAACTGAATATTAATCATGCTTTCACCCATGTCTCATAATACGTCAATGCGAGTCGGGAATCAGGATTACAGGCGAGGCATATCCCTTCCGTTAGAAACATGGCAACACTCTACAAGAGTATTCAGTTTTTAATGGAATCCTACACGATTTATATGAAAAACACGTATGTGTAATAATTATTAAAAGAAAAAAATATTAATTGATAAAGAAGTGTGGACTTAACTTCTAAGAAAATGAATGTTTTGCAAAATATCTTTTTATCAGGATACTTTCAAACTAATGAAAATAGTACAAGTAGTATTATTATACTATATAAATGAAGGCAAATTACTTCTGTTATTTATGTTCGTTTGCCAAAACGGGTTATAATATACAAATAAAAGATATAGTGAAAATTATCTAAGTGTCTATCCTCTTTAGTTTTTAGTAAACGAGCAAACTAACGATTTTGAAAATGTTAAGTTTCATTCAATTTCGATAGGAATAATTTGCTTAAACAATTTTTTCCTTTTCGAATTTATTTTTATGCATTAAAACATTGAAAATGCGAGGGTTGTTTCTTAAGTGTTTCATATAACAACATAGTTGGCGCCTGTCATCAAATGTCAAAATTAACTGTCATGTTTAGTTAACTTAACGCCAAAGGTTCAGACCGCTTCGTTTAAAGATCTACCTAAACTGAATTTTTGAAGTTCATGGGTCAGTCGAAAAATGGAATTAATCCGAGGAAATTTTCGCGTAATATTTTTTTACAATTTTCGAAGACATTTTGTTGTCTCAACAAGAATGCCTTGCCGAGCTGGTTTCTGTTTTCGTCAATGAAGCACCACATCAGTCGACAATTTCTTGTCGGTATGGAGAATTAAAACGTGGACGGATTAATCTTAGCGACGATCCAACAACAACGGCAGTCATCCAGGAAAACGTCGATGCTGTACGTAAGCTGATCCAAGGAGCACAATTGAAAAAATTTCACAGGATGCCACATCTGTTGACGGAAGAAGCGAAAGCAATTAGAGTCAATTGGTGTCAAAAAACCGGTTTAACGCAGGAAACTCAAAAAATATGTACAGTATTGTTAGTTGTGATGAATCCTGGATTTACTCTCATGTACCCGAAAATAAACGTCAGTCGGCTGTTTGGGTGTTTCAAGATGAACCAAAACCGACGAAAGTTATCCATTTTCGAAGTACTTCCAAAAAGATGGTGGCGACATTTGTCTCAAAAGCGGATCATGTAGCAACAGTTCTTCGGCAAGATCAAAGAACTGTTACTGCTGATTGGTACACATTCTTTAATTTTCCAAAAATCAAGAATGAGCTGCGTGGTCAAAGGTTCCAGTCCCCAGAATATGCAGTCAACGCCCCATAAAACCAACCAGCGACTGGAATAACTGCTTCCAGAATTGGTTGCAAAGAATGCAAAGATGCATTTCTTTTCGTGGAGAATTCCTTGAAAATCGATAGTGTCTAGCTCTATACAGTGTAGAACAGCCAAATGGAATACATTCCATAACGAATAAATGAGGGCGTGTTGGGAAAAACGCTTGGACACGTCGATTTGTATTTTTAAATGCGCATTTAAAAAAAAATTATACTGTCATGTGACAGTGGCCAATACCAACTTTCTTATTTTAAATGCAACCCCCTGTATATTATTTATTTTTAGGATTGTTCAGAAAATTCTAGACATAATTCATGTACAATGTCCTATACCTATCTTCATCTTCAACTGTTTCGGAAATATTAAGTGTTTTCAGATTTATTACAAAAATTAACATTAAAAAATGAAAATTATTTTATTTCACAAATTCGCTACATTACACTAAAAACCTAATAAGTAATACTGATTATTTCTTAAAAAACAAAAAAAACATTAATGTCAATGTAGGAAATGTTCAAAATGCTCGCCGCGAACGTCTTGGCAACATGCTAATCTGGTATAGAAATGTCTTCTAACGTTACTCAACATCTCAGGCGTGACTGATCTAATCGAAAGCGTGATTCGTCTTTTTAAGTCATCTAAGTTGAGGGGTTAGTTTTGTATACAATACTTTTGCCATATCCCCACAAAAAGAAGTCTAGTGGCGTTGATCAGGAGATCGTGCTGACCATTCTATCGATCCGCACCTCCCTATCTACCGATTTGGAAAAATTTGGTTCAGGTAATGCCGGACATTGATTTGGTAATGGGGCGGTGCTCCATTTTGCTGAAACCAACCATACTATATTGTGGGTTTGCTGGATCAGGATATAAGTTTTTGTCAAAGCTGGCACGACATTATTTTGGAGCAGTTCTAAATATTTATCTCCATTCAAGTTGCCATCAATGAAAAAGGGACCTACGATATGATTTCCAACAATTCCTGCTCAAACAATAACTTTTTCAGGATATTGCGTATGTTCTTCTCTCATCCAGTGAGGATTCTCATTAGACCAATAGCGGCAATTTTGACGATTAACATGACCATGAAGTGTAAATGTGCTCTCATCAGAAAACAAAACATCTTCTATTTGGATCACATTGTTATCTAACATTGCCATCATTTGTTCACAAAAAACGTTCTCCTCGTTCTCGAAATCGTCTTCCCTGAGCTCCTGAGTTGGCATCATTTTATAGGGATGCATTTTACTTCCCTTTAATATTCGAAAAATTGATGTGTGGCTAACGTTGAACAGTTGAACAGCTTTTCGACCGAATTATGTGGGTTTGTGAAATAATCCATCACAACCACCATTTTCTGTCGTCGGAAATGGTCCAGCGATGTCTAAAGCAATCCTTTCGAATGGGCTTCCGACATTATACTGTTTCATCGGTGCCTTTCTCTTGCGATGTGGTCCATCATTCGTAGCACAAGTCGTACACTTCTTACACCAGACCTTCGGAGATATTCATCCAATAAAACCTTTCACGGACTCGCTGAAGGGTTTTCTTCACTCCCAGATGACCTCCTGATGGACTGTCGTGTTACTTCCTCAGTACCTCAGCTACTCTCGTTCTCGGGATGACTAACTGTCTTCTATTCTCAGAACTATCATCGTTTTCAAGAATTCGTTTCAATAGGCCATCTTCCAATACAAGGGAGTCCCACTGAGCCCAATATGTCTTGAGTGTCGGTGAAAATATTGACACTTCTTGCCAGGCAGGTCGCCGATTTTCTTCATCCCTTGCCGGATCATCTTCAGGTGAGGGTCATTCTCCAGATCTTCATTGATCCTGGTGGGTGACCATTCTCCATTGACAACTGTAGTTCTTGAAACTACAGCTTCCTTAGATTCTGCCTTGTTGCAGTGGGAACAGTCTGCTGGACACGGAAGTCTGGACAGGGGGTTGGCATTTCGATGTTAAAATCGTACTCTTGAAGTATTTCAATCCATCTAGCGATATGGCCATCGGGATTCTTGAACTGCATCAACCACTTGAGTGCTGCATGATAAGTCCGTTTCAAGAATTTCCTTCCATGCAGATACTGATAAAGGTGTTCCACAGACTTCACTACCACCAAAAGTTCTCTTCTCGTGACGCAGTAGTTTCGTTCTGGTTTGGAGAGGACTTTACTGAAATATCCAAGCACTATTTCCTGTCCTCCTTGGATCTGTGAGAGCACTCCTCCAATCCCTACGTTACTTGCATCCGTGTCAAGAATGAAGTCTCCCTCTGGTAACTGTTTTCGCACTCAAAAACCAGCGTATATATAGTCCTTATCAGTTCTGGAAAGTTCTAGTATTTTCTGCGCTCGTTCTATGCGTAAACAAAGCGTCTTTTCGATAATGTTCTCGAAAGGAGCGCAGCCACCTTAATTTAAAGTCGAGGGACAGGGCCGGCTTTGAGTGGGCGACCTCGCAACAATAATGTACAGGGGGTTGCATTTAAAATAAGAAAGTTGGTATTGGCCACTGACACATGACACATCCTATATAATTTTTTTGTTTTAAATGCGCATTTTAAAAATACAAATCGTCGTGTCCAAGCGTTTCCCAACACGCCCTCATTTATTCGTCATCGAATTTATTCTATTTGGCTGTTCCACACTGTATGCAAAATATAAAAAACAACCCTCGTATTGATAAATAAAAGTAAGCAAAGAATTAATAGTTCTAAAATAATATCAACTTTTCGCATATGTTCAGTTTAGCTAGAAACAATACAACAATTGCAAAAAAAATTACCTTGGACTGAAGCACTCGAAAAAATCGGAGACAATTCCAAAACTGCCAAATATTGCAAATTTACCCCTTGGGTAAGAAGTCACCAAAGGAAAAAATTTCTAATTAATAAAACTAATAGAAATTTTCGGGATGAGGAATCAACTGGTGGACTTCAATCTACCAGGAAAAAATTCATAATTTTCATGAGAAAAATTCATCTTGAAAAATAATGTTTGGATTTTCTCTGAAAAAATTCACGCCGTCATTTGGCGAATATTAATCCTTTTGTTTCTACATCTTTAAGCCGAGTCCAGACCTACAAACATTTGCCCACAAACAAGTGTTTAAAAACATTTGCCCGCAAACAAAGCACTTATACATTTGTTTATAAACATTTTTTTGACAAACACTTATATATACAAATGTTGTAATTGCGTCCAGATCAAAACACAAAAACATGTCGCTGAATAGTGAAGCAGTGGCGGGCATTTGTGCTGGATATATATTTTTCACTTCACAGAAAAGGAAACAAAAACGTTGGTGGGTACGCAAACTCCTGCAAAACGGAATAGAACATTCTGCAAACTTATTATTAAGAGACCTAAAATTAAGTGATGGATCTGGATTTAAAAATTTTGTAAGAATGACTTCAACTGATTTTGAGGTATTAATTCAAATGATTGGACCAAATATACAAAGTACAGAGCAGCCATCCCTGTTTCTTTGCGGCTAGCAATAACTCTTAGATATCTGGCTAGTAGTCAAATCAGTTCACTTGCTTGGGAGATGCTCCACTTCGTTCAGAGTCCAATAATTTTTCATGCTCTCGGCGAAATTGATTTTTTAGCGCCTGAATTTTTTTCTCAATGTCTGATACTCTTATTTTGTACTTGTTTGCAAGCATTTCATATGCTTCCACTTTTTGATTCCGATTTTAATAGTCCACACACCTTACTTCCCATAAACATGGTGTACTGTGCAGGTCTTCAATTAAACATAGAGTTTTTTCTTGATTCCACATTGTACTTATAGAGACAACAATACCTAAACCATTGTATAAAGATAGACCTATCTTTATACAATGCCTAAACACACCCAAGTAGCACAAATTGCTTTTTAAAAACGCTAGCAATATATATCCCACCTTTGTTATATAACTCAATGCTTTATAAATAAGATTTGAAAACAATATTCTAGCATCAATTAAGTATCTATACGTCTAAAATAGGCACAAGTAATACAGCCTTGCTTAGATTTGTAATGGGTACATGAATGCTTATATGGTAAAATGGAAACCTCTTAGTTTTGTTCTTTCGGCGTCTATAAACCACTTGATAAAGCTTCTAAGGAGCTGCTGTATAACTTCCGAAAGTAAGGTTTTATAAAGTAATCAGTCGCTTTGTAAATGCGTTAGAGGTTGCAGTTATAAAGCTATCGTATTATGGTGTTCATAACTGATTCAATGAAGTAACTTTTTAGTTGTTTCAAAGCAGATATATATCTGAGTAGCAAAAGCTATATAAATATTTAAAAAGCATTTTCATTGACACAAATTCATATTGCTGGGTTATAGTTTCCAACAGTTGTATTTATAAATTATTTTCGAACTAGTACGGCTTTGTAACAGAGATTTTTGAGGGAAGGGATTATTTTGAAAGGTCAAACATCATATTATCATAGCATACATATAAAACGAAACGTAGTTTTTGCCAACTTATTAAGTATTTGCTACCGGCCAAGGAATTCCAATTTTGCTATGCCAGGAAAATTTTTCTGTTGAAACATGCTCTTCTACTTCGGAATAATATAACGCGCCATCGAAATATCTAGAATTTAATGATTAAAATATTCCATGTTTTTTTTATTTTTTATTTTTTTCGTCAATTGGTCTTGAAATCATGCATACGCGTGAGTTTAGTGTCCTAAAAGTGATATTCAGCAGAAATAACACTTTATATGAAAAAAAGTTAGCAAATACACTACAACTTTCGACCTGACAAAAATGGCCGTTCTGTCACACATTTTTTTTCGAATATCCAACATGGTTTCCTCAGTTTTCTGAAAGAATCCAAAAAGGGTTACTACAGAAGCAGCGATAAATCTTTTAAATAGCACTTTTGCTGTATAGAAGTGCTTCTTACTTTATAAGGTATATTTTTCAAGATAACTCACTTATAAAGCAAGTATAAAGTATAAAAAGGATGAAGGAGCGCAGGCGCTAAATAATGTGTGACCTCTGACGGTTTTTTTAGAATCTCGAATTGAATTTATTTTTCAAACATCATTTCAAATTTTTGTGTTTGACTTATTGACTAATCGTATATTAGGTACCTACGTAAACTTTTCCTCAGCAAGTTTTGGTGTTTGCATTGCCGTCTCGCCATTGGTGATTTTGTGAATCAGTATAAGAACTAGTGACTCTTTCGTTGCTGTATTATTGCTATATAAGTAGCTACTTAAGAGGCATAGCTGGCTGTCCATAGTGGTCTTAATACTATATAAGTGGGTTAGAATATCGCCCAGGTGGCTTTGCTACAAACAAGGACATAACCATAGACAAAAAAAATATTTCTCTTTGGACATAACCTCTATAAATATTCACAAGAAATTATAGTTTTTTTCCCATAATCGAAATTAAAAGAAGGTAAGTTCCTATCCATTTTTATATGAAAATTCAAACCACCAGAACAACAATGTGTTATAAATCCAATGACTTATATGTTATATATGTTTTCGTTCTTTTAAGAATGTTCAAAATTGTCCAGACCATCGAAAGGGGAGAAGCCCAACTAAGTGTAGTTCCTCACAAGTGGGAAAAAAAGGAAAATTATATTGGCCCAAAATGAGGGCAGACAAACTTATCACTGAATCTTCTACCATATCAATAGGTAACTGTGTAAGGGGTGTATTAACCTTACAATGGCTTGGATACTGCAAACTCCTGAATTCTCCATCTGTTCGCTTATCACAGTGTCTTCTAGGAAAATAGGTACAATGAGAGATATATGAATATTCTCCAGTTATTGTGCACTTCTGACAACCTTGTTTGGAATTGAAATTGACAACTCCTAAAAATTAACAATTATTATGTATCACGGCCCAGACGATATTCTCATCACAACGTTTTTTCCCAGAAAATCTCATATTGAAATGAAATATGGAATGAATTCTGTGAATTCTGAAGTAGACATATGAATACAAACTCACCTTTGATGAATGCCCGTGCGGGGGAATCGCATATAAAGCTTCTTATTTTGATGAATATGTATTCTCTTCCTCTAATATTTAAAGAAACTCCATTTCGCAAAAGCGACAATGTTTCTGTTACGAAAGGATGTAAAAACTTATTGATATCAGTGGGTTTTCCACATCCATAGTATATTCCAATAACCATAGGTTTAATTAGTGGAAGTTCATAAATATTGAATAAAATAGGCCAAAATTCTTTTCTAGAGCTCTTATAAATTGGCAATCCATCGATATTTATGTTGATAGCTAAAGTGTGAGGAATATCTCTAACATTAGCCAAACATTTTTTCAAACATAATTCCAAACCCTGATGCCAATAATTACCGTTGACACCGACATTCTCAAGAATGATATTCCTGGGAGTTTTCAATAATGTCCTGGGATCAGTTGGCAAAAGTTGATTCGGGAGACTATTATTCAATATCCGCAGTAAGTCTTTTAATGCCATATGACTTATGCCATAAGTAATTGCCGACTCTCTGAATTCATTACGAAGATCAATTCTTTTGTCAAGCAATTCCAATGCTAATTGTTGGTTTACTTCGATTTCTGGAAAGTTTATTTCTTCCTCCTGTTCGATGTCCTGGTCATGCAGTACCTCTTCAGAATCAGCGTTAGATATTACAGTAATTGTATCGGTAATATTTATTGGAGTTTCTCGCCTAGGACTGATGACGCTTTCTTCGGTGATGGATTGATTAGTGGTTTTGGATTTTTCGAGAATCTACTGAAGTTTCAGATTAACTTTTCTCCTAAAATTCCCACTTCGCTTCACTTTCTTCCAATAAGTATCCATATCTTAGGGTTACGACTTGCACAATAAATAACCGTATGTTGAGATCCACTCAAGTAGAACAATTTGACTGAACGATTTCATATAGGTTATGGAAAGCAGATTTGTTCAACCATATAGAAGGTCTATTAAGGTGGAAGGCTCCAGCTTAGATGCTCTAAAACGGTATTTTCGTTGCGTAAATGTTTCATCAAACACGTCTATTATATAAGTATGAATCCTTTATAAATATACTGTATTAGGACTGTCATGAATGGCATTTAGCGTAAACAACTATATCGCTGTGAAATTCTGCTTTAAAAGTATTTAAAACTCAATATTATATAGCACATATAGAGAAGTAGCGAAGCTGTGATATAGTTGCGTTAATATTATAAAAAGGCTTATACGGCACTTATAAGAGCGCCTAATTTGTAACTTCATAAAAGTTACCATTGAATCTTTTATATAGTGTTGAATGGATATATAAGATGCCTTAATAAAGTAGACTCGTATATAAGCGGTGAGACCGTTTTCTCAACAATGTTATTTCACCAAATCTCTTTATAAGCAATTCAGTGTCTAATAAAGTTTCAATATAGCCATTAAGCTTCATAAGTTGCCTGAATATATCCTTTATAAAGCTTCAAGCGCAATAAGAGGTTTTCATGTGTTACTTGGGCAACTAATAATGAACCACAAAATTTGAGTGATACTAGGTACATCACTGATACAATGCTTAAACAAGAAAATAAACAAACGTTTGTAGTGATCGTGTCCAGACTTGCCTCTTGGCTAGTATAAAAACACGTGTTTCCCATTCTGACGGGAAAAAAAAAACATTATACTTTTGCTTAAACAACAAATGTTTGCAAACACATTTTAAACAGCTTTTATACAGTTTTTATACAAATGTTTAATTGTTTGCGGACAAATGTATGTAGGTCTGGACTAGGCTTTAGAAAAATACACTGAACATCCAACTACTTTTTTTTTAACCTAGTTTCATACACATTTTCCTTGGTTGTAATTTTAATTAGGAACAATTAAATCGGTTAACAGCATAGAAAACAACATTTTTAATTTCTGCTTCAAATAATATAATTACAGAAATAGCGCAAAAAAAACAATGGTGTTGGTTTTAATTTTAATTACAGAAAACGCAAAGTAGAACAGTAGGTACGAACCGAGTTTTGTCAATTCTCGTAGCGGTTGGTTCAATTAACTAAGCTTATTGTGCAATTTTAGTACAGCTCACAGTAATATATACAAGTAAAATTCAATACATCATAAGCAACAGCTTTTTATTATCTAAAGCGTCCTTAAAAACCGATGGAACGACAAGTAACATTTTATTTTTACAATTTCCAGCTTGATATATAAATCTTATAGTGGCATTGTGAAATGTACAGTTAAAACTGTAATTTTAGTTTAATTGCCATTGCATTTTGGTTAATTTCTGGAATTTAACATATTCAGTTCGCACCAAACCTAAGAGAAATTAAATCCACGTGACATCAAATTTCTTTTAAATGCTTCCAATCAGCTTTGTGAAGGTTGCAAAGCCTATTTCAACTGTCCCGTTCGGAATCTAGACAAGCCCTGGGCTCAACAGTTGTTAGTAGCAAAGGAATTGTTTTTGGTCCACAAATTGAAAAAAAATTGGCAGAAAAGAATTTCCCAAGACAATTTCTACTACCCAAAAATTTTTTTAAAACTAGTTCTTTATATTTTCAGGGAATAACAAGAGCTATGTTTGACCCGCTGTAACTCTAAAACTGTCTATTTTTCTTTCTCGCTTTTCTAAGTCTTGATTGGGATATCAAAAACTACATTCTACCAAACTCTACCAGGACTCAATTTCCCCTATAGACCGGTAGCCCATGACACATGTAGGCTTCATTATTTCGAATGGAAGCCGTTTTCACCATCGAGTTTCATGTGAAAAACAAGTAGAATAAGAGATGTAGAAAGTTAGCACAACGATTCAAGCACAATCAATTCAAAAGGTATCGATAATTTTGTGCAAATAATGTGTTATGTGCACTTAGTTGGATTCCATTCCTATTAGATTATTATATTGTTTCGAGGTCACCAACTCAAAACCGGCCCTGTCTCTCGACTATAAATTTTGGCGAATGCGCCCCTTTCGAGTTTCGAGAATGTTCTCGAAAAGAAGCTTTGTTTACGCATAGGTCGAGCGCTGAAAATACAAGAACTTTCCAGAACTGATAAAGACTATATATACGCGGGTTTTTGAGTTAGTTCAAAAAAAATAGTGAAACGAAGACAAACAGTTAGTTCACAGACATTTTAAAGAAGTTCTTAGTAATCGGACAGTGAATGAAATAGTGAAGATAAATAGTGTAATATTCAAGTTGTAAAAATAAATTAGAACTATTATACCGAGTGTAAATAAATTAGTAGACATTAAGTAGAGTGTGTATAGGTATAAATTAAGTTTAATAAATGAATCAATAGATAGTAATTAGCCATAGTGTGTATAATTTTATCCCACAAGTAAAAACTGTGAATGGGCCTTTGAAATTTGACAATAAATTTTTTGGAGTATTTAAACTTTTTCGTTTAAGGTAACACTACTTTCAATAAAAACAAAAATAAGTGCACAAAAATCGTGATTTTTGCACATAATTCGCACAAACTTATCGATACCTTTGGAATTGATTATGCTTGAATGGTTGTGCTAACTTTCTCCATCTTAGAATAAGGCTATTCCAGTCGATGGTGAAAACGGCATCCATTCGAAATAATGAAGCATACATGTGTCATGGGCTTCCGGTCTATTAGGTTTGGTATGCGAGGTCCATTATAGTTTTCACTGACAATTTAACAACATTGTCAATTAAAACTGTTAATTAAGATAAATTCCCAGTTCAGATGATTAATCTTGTCAAATCCCTGAGAAGAATTTACAATTTTAACTATACATTTAGTATTCCCTAAGTAAATTAAATTTTAACAGACCCACTTTATACAGGGTGTTTCCAAATAATGTTGCGGGTGATTCGTCATTCATTTTTAACACGAAAAGTTCATCTAAACATGTTTGATAAGTTTTGTTGTTAATGAGATACAGGGTGTTTATTTTTTTGTAACAAACGAGCTCTGACTGTAAGTTAAATTTATTTTGACTATAATTTTTCCTTAGTGATGCTACTGGTGTCCAAAACTGAATGACCAATATGCATTTTTTAAATAAATTAGCCAATGGTAATGCCTTATAGAGGCTAGACGTATGTATGCCCTGCGTTATCCAAATAACCGCTAACATGTTCTGAACGATTTTCTAAATTAAAAGAAACTGAAACTTTTGCAAAATCAAGAAATATCATTGGACGACCTAGAAAACTACAACTTGAAGATCAGGTTCTTCAAATTATTGACGAGCATAAACGAGTACCAGAAAAATGCCTCAACAAAAATGTTCTAAAAGAAAATTTATTGCTTCCATATCATATATATATATATATATATATATATATGTCTAACTATTATTGTGGGGGATACGGCAATGTGAATAAGTGAACTCTTTTTAGTTTGTTCTGAGCTTTCGGTAATTTATTATCACCATTATCAAAGAACTACAAAAGATACATTTATAGATATTTCAAACAGGTATAAATAAATTCAGTTTAAAAGTAAAACATTAATTACTTACAACTAAGCGAGGTTAATCACAATATCTATATATAATATGTATAATATGGAGAAAAAACATGGTATAATATATAATTTTCTTTTTCAAGAAATTAAATTAAAAATAAAACTATCAAAATTGACATTACGACATCGATGTTAATTTTTAGTAGTCATAGAAATGTCTTTAAATATGTTTAGTATATTAGCAAGTGAAATAATAGTTGGTTAGTTAATATAAAGGAACAGAATTTTCATCTTCAATATTTGAATTTTTTGTTTTTTTGTCAAAAGATCTAGTATCGGCAACGAACTATTTCCTATATATATATATATATATATAGGCCAGACATTCCGTGTCGGAATAGGGCCTGCTTCATGTCAACTTGAAGCTCTTAGATTCTATGTTTGCGGTGAATCACTCCGCATTGATTAGCATACTAGATATAAAATGTGTTTTTCCGTTAAAATAAGTTAAGTCTCTTCGCGCTATTTATTGTTTTGTTCCACAGCACTCTGTCCTTAATAGTCTTCCTCTGGTCATTGAGGTTTAGTCTTTTCACATCTTCGTATACCTGCTCTAGCCATCTGAGTTTTGGTCTTCCTCTTGGACGGTCTATTGTAGGGGCCCTGTTTGTAACTTTATATAATACGTTTTCTGGGTCTCTTCTTTGGATGTGCCCGTACCATCTGAGCCGCTGTAATTTTATAAATGTGATTATATCTTCTCCGGTTAGTATGTTTTTAAGCTCCAAATTCGTTAATTGTCGGTATTCTCCATCTGTAATCTTTTTTGGTCCCAATATTCTCCTAATAATTTTTCTTTCGCAAATTCTTAGCTGCTCTTCGTTCCTTTTGGTTAGGCACATGATTTCTGCCCCATAGGTTACTACTGGTCTAATAGCTGCTTTGTAAAGGTTTATTTTTGTTTTTCTGCTAAGATGTTTATCCTTTAAGATTTGTTGGTATTTCCAAAAAGCTCTGTTTCCTGCTTGTATTCTTTGCGTTACTTCAATACTTCTATCAGTTTTGTTGTTAATATTGATCCCCAGGTATTTAAAATTGTCTACTTTTTGATAAGTTTTGTCTCCTATCGTGATTTTGTTTAGATTGCAGTTTTCACTTCTGGAGCTTAGTAGGTATTTGGTTTTATCTTGATTGATGTGCAGACCTCTTTTACGAGCTTCGTTTTCTAGCTTTAGTGTTATTTCTTCCAGGGCTTTTTTAGTTCTTGCGATTAGGGCTATATCATCCGCGTAGGCTATGAGTTGAACCAAGCTTTGTGCTATAGTCTTCTGGGTTCCTAAGACATTGATTGCGCCTTCCAGAGCAATATTGAATAGAGTTGTTGAAAGAGCGTCACCTTGTCTAACTCCTTTTTGTATATTTATTGTATCTGTAACATTGCTGGGTGTTAACACTCTTGCCCGTGAATTCTCCATGGTCATTAAACTCAGTTGAATTAGTTTTGAAGGTATTTTCATTTTCTTCATTTCGCGTACTAATTGCCCTCTGCTTATGCTGTCGAACGCCTGTTTGAAGTCGATAAATAGTATATGAAGGTCAATATCATATTCGTAGCATTTTTCTGCAGTCAGAGTGAGAATGTGGGCTGCGTCTATCGTCGATCTACCCTTTCTAAACCCTTGCTGATACTGTCCAATTGCTGACTCAGTGTATTTTTCTAATCGCTGTCGGATGATCGATGTGAGTATTTTGTATGAGGTATTTAACAACATTATTCCCCTATAATTAATGCAAATTGAAGTGTCACCTTTTTTAAATATGGGTACCAGAAGCCCTTCTTCCCATTCTTCCGGCATTTTTCCTTCTTGCCATATTCTACTTATTAGCAAGTGAATTTCCTCTACCAAGGAATCACCTCCACATTGAATCAGTTCATTCGGGATTTCATCTGGACCTGCGGCTTTTCTTGTTTTTAGACTTTTTATAATTTCAGAGGTTTCTTCCAGTGACGGTATGCCTTCAATTTCTTCTTCCTCTTCTACTATCTCTTCGACCTCTTCTATAGTCTCTTCTTTGTAGAGTGTTCTAAAGTACTCTTCCCACGTTGTGTCGTCTATTTTTGCAGTTGCTTTTTTTGTAGTGTTTTGTGATTTAATGTAGTTGTATAATTTTTTATTGTCTTTATTATTGGCTTCAATCTCCTGCATTAACTGTGCAATCCAGACTGCTTTTTTCTTTTTGCAGCATTTATTCGCCTCTCTTCTTTCTTCCATATCATATCCAACGTATTTAACATTTGCTACCCATGACTATCCGCTTCTTATGCAGTATTGCCAATGGATTATAAGAAACATTGCGAACAATGCCAATTTTACTTCTCGTTAGTTAACTTCTCGAGAATTTGCATGATAACCACACATGGGCTGATGTAAATCCTGTAAATCCAACACTTCTTTTCGGTCAATGATTGGATTTGTATTATCGGCGATTATTTATTAATCGCATTTTTTCATCTTCAATTAGGTTTATGCATCACGGTGCTCTTCTTCATTTTGCAGTTATCGAACGGGAGTTTTTGAATAACCATTTTTCAGACCGTTGGATATGATGAGGATCTCCACTCTCCACACCCATGGCATCCCAAGGTACACAACCACGATCCTTAATTTTCAAGATTTTCAAAATCATACGGGGCTGTCACTTCTTCGCACGGACGTCGATAATGTTTTTTCTTGGGGGGGGGGGGGGTAAGTTAAAGGCTTTTTGGTTTAGGTAATTATATTGAGTTTTACTTAATTACAGCTTCCTGTAAAAATTGTCATATTTTAGTAAAGCGTGTTATCAATAGATGTCGAAGATAATAGTTTAATACTATTATAACGCCTTACAAAGTTTTTGAAAAATATTTTTCATAGAACAGAGACCGTTCACTAAGAACCATATAGCCCGAGAAGTATTGTTGTTTCTTAGTGAACGGTCTCTGTTCTTTGAAAAATATTTTTTAAAAACGTTATAGTTCAAGGGGTTATGTTAGTATTTTACTATTATCTTCGACATACAGGGTGTTTCTAAATTAATGCGACAAAATTCAGGAGATGATTACTAGTATGAAATTAAGATGGGTCTATCCTATAACAAAATTTCCTCAGCCCACCCCTTTCCGAAATATCACCCTTAAAAGGTAGTGACTAAAATTGAGATTTTATTTTTTTCCTAAAATTTCAGTAAAACTAGAAACTTGAAATTGTGTAATTTTCGTGCACTCGCAAATGACCAACCACGGGTATTTTTTCAATATTCCTGTTACATTAAACGGGGGTGAAACTAGCAACCCTTACCTTATTTCATAACAAAACTATTTTTCGAGATGAAGTTTTATGAAATAAAACTTAACTTAAAATCCTTGTTTTATTTAAAAAGTATTTTTATTCTCAAATTTTTTTCCCAAAACCAATACCTGCAGAGAAAAAAAATTAACACCATAATTTATAATTTTTTTAATAAATTGAGTGGCAAACAGTAAAATGTGATACGATTCATAACAAATGCTGGAAATGACCACCTCAACCTTGTTTTTATTTCCAAAGTTTTAGAATAGAATAAAAAAAAATAAAAACTCAATTTTAGTCACCACTTTTTAAGGGTGATATCTCGGAAAGGGGTGGGCTGAGGAAATTTTGTTATAGGAAAGACCCATCTTAATTTCATACGAGCAATCACCTCCTGAATTTTGTCGCATGAATTTAGAAACACCCTGTATATTGTAGAGAGCCATAAATAACATATATTAGAATTAGAAACAAAACTAATCTTCTGTGGACAAACAAATCACAAATTAAAAAAAAACATAAACGATGGCGGTGGCGTGAGGATGGAAAGAGATAAGAGACTCCCAGTATGGGTATGGTTTTGATATCAATATTGTGTTGTGTGATGCAGCTATATCGGACTTGCGCATGATAATTATTAAATTTAATTAAAAAATATAATAATTCACCATTCATTTATTTATTATTTTTACCCCCATTGTCCCCCATATCGACGCCATTGCTTCCACGATATGATTATTGTAACTGCAAACTGCTTGTACAATTTCATAGTACGACATTTTATCACTGTCATATTGATCGAATTGGAACAGTTCAAATAAAAGACACTTTTCAAGTTTAAATTGGTTTACACATCGCACTGATTTGCTAAGGAGGAATAGTTTGGTTAAATTGGAAAAGAGCTAGGATTATTTTCGTGTAGTTTCTACACATTTACTGGGAATGTTTAATTTTTGAGTAACAATCAACATTTTGAGACGTTCTACGCCTTATTTCTTCATTTAGAAAGTAAGTTATGTAAGTAACGCGCGGTACAGAAAAATCGATAAGTCCCACCATCTTAGATTAATAATGAACGTATTTAAATTTGTATGTTTGAATATTCTGATTTTCCCTCCTCCATAATTGTTTTTTTTTTCACAGAGCAGTGTATGTAGCTCATGATTGAATAAATAAATGCAATTCGCTTTGCGAGTCCACCAAAGGGTAATCTTTTAACTTTCGTTCGACTACTAGAATCTAAGCTTTATAATTTTTACCACGTTTTATATCCATGGGTGACTTACTCGATCTCTCGTTGCGAAAAATATGTCTTTCCGCAATCCTGTCTCTCTAAACTCTTAAATCCTCTTAATTAGTTTAAATAATCGACTACGTCCCGAATCTCCCATGACCTGGAATAATTCCGACGGTATTTCGTATACGCCAACAGCTATCTTATCTGTGCTTATCTTTCGGTTTATGTTTTCAGATTTTGCATTAAGAATCCTATTTGTTTTTTGTTGGTTGATGTTTATGTATAAGCTTTGAAAAATAACGGTTGAAAAATTTGCTTAATTTTTTCTTTTCTACAAAAATCTATAAGACTATAGTTTAAGTAACAGATACAGGAAAACGTCACATATCGTGAAATTGGGGCATCATTGGATATTTCAAAGACCACAATTCAAAAAATTTCACATGAAGAATTATCTGTTAAAAAAATTAGTTTTCCGTTGGATTCCGCATCTGTTGACGGAAGAACAGAGAGCAATTAGAGTCAATTGGTGTCAAAAAACTCTAAACCGGTTTAACGCAGGATGCTCAAAAAATATATACAGTATTGCGAGTGGTGATGAATCCTGGATCTACTCTTATGAATACGGAAATAAAGATCAGTCGGCTGTTTGGGTGTGAACCAAAAACCGAAGAAAGTTATCCGTTCTCGAAGTGTTCCAAAAATATGGTGGCGACATTTGTCTCAAAAGCGGGTCAAGTAGCAACAATTCCTTTGCAAGATCAAAGAACGACGACTGATCCTCCATCAAGATAATGCAAGTTTCCACACAGCTCCAAAAACAATTGAGTTCTTAAAGCAAGAAAACAACGTACTTCTGGACCAACCCCCATACAGTCCTGACGACTTTTTAACTTTTCTAAAAATTGAGAATGAACTGCGTAGTCAACGTCTTCAAAAACTCTATTTTGAATATAGCAACAAACGAGTGGAAAAAAAATATAATAGACAACCCTCGTAGTAAACATTTCCTATTTGATTTTTATTGTTTTCTTGGTGTATCTGTGTGGTCCAATACCCATGAAATAAGAAATAAATAAGTTACTCCGAACATACATAAAAATATATGAACTTCGATTTGAGAACCTCATTTTTTAGAAGTTTTAGGTTGAAAAATAGGTTTACATCTTTTACTTCCTTTATTCTTTTTGTTACTTGAATATTTGCTAAACAATTATTTTTTGTTTCCTTAAAAATGTTTTTAATATACAGGTAAGTTTGTGTACCCTTTTATTAAAAACGTTTATCACTTTTTGTAATTTGCTTGAGTAGAACTTCATAATCTGCCCGTCATCGTTTTAGGATTCTTGCCAAGCATCGCCTAACGGCAGAAAACGAGAGGAAGCGTCAAATTATTATTGATGAAGGGAAAACCTTCACCTTTAAAAGGCAACGACCTATTCCAGGATTAGTTTATAATTGTATTGCTTCTATTCCAACCTTTTAATTAAAAAAAAATACGTTGCGTATAAAAGCTTGATGTCCAGTCAAATTTGTGGATTCAGGTTTAAGAAGCAAACCAATTGTTTATTTTTGTTATTAAAAATGTTTTTACCGTTAGAAATGGTTAATATTTATACAGCGAGGGCCACAGAAAACAGTCCACACCGATATTTGGCAGTATTCCTTAGATTTTAAGGAAATTAGGAAACACGTCGATTTTTGTTCTAAGGGGGTCACATTTTTACGATACAGGCATCTGACATTTATCAACCCCCTTCCTTCCACTTCACCAACGCCTTATTTTCAAATAGGGAATATACCATGTGCGGTACATCATTAGAAAGAGTTTTTTCGATATTTACACTATCTTTGCAAAAAAAGTCTTAATCAATTTAAAGTAGGTACAGCATCTCTTAAAAATGAAACGCAACGCGTGTGTCGATGGACACCATCTTCAACATCTAATTCATTAATTCAATATTATTATATCGTAACTTCTAATTTAGTTAATTTTCGTTATAGTATCACAATTAATCCTCATATTTGTTTTAATTTACTTTTGATGTGACAGAAAAAATGACACATTAGCAAACCATAGGCGTTGCGTTTCATTTTTAAGAGGTGTTGTACTTTAAATTAATTAAGACTTTTTTTGCGAAGATGGTGTGAATATCGAAAAAAATCGATCATTATGTCTGAATACTCCATCTAAATGCCATTCTAATGATGTGCCGCACATGGTATATTCCCTAATTAAAAATGAGGGGTTGGTGAAGTGACAGGGAGGGGGTTGACAAATGACAGATGCCTGTATCGTAAAAATGTGTCCCCATTAGAACAAAAATCGACGTGTTTCCTAATTTCCTTAAAATCTAATGGATACTGCCAAATAAAGGGGTGGACTGTTTTCTGTGGCCCACACTGTATTTTGGTATTAAAGAACAAAAACGCATACTTATAAAAAATTAAAATTGCTAAATTATTTTTCAAATTTTGTCTTTGTTTTTGCCACTGCTCAGCCCCTTTTAGTGCAATTTCCAAAAACAATAAAAAATATCAAAGTTTTCATCGTTATTTTAAAATACAAAATTAAAAATGTATACTCCGTTTCCGTCATATGGATAGCACATTATGTACGCAAATCCCTGTTTAACTGTACTGGGTGGCTCTAACAAGTTTGGGTAATTCTGACCAGTTTTGTACGGTCATTAAATGAACAAGATTTAAGTTGAGTAGGGCTACCAGGCATAGGTGGAGAACGAATTTATGGAAAATATTTTGACATACATGTCACTTCCAGTGAACGACAACTTTGTTATTTTAAATGTATTAAATTGTTTAATATTCCCTCTCTGTGTGACGGCTGGGTCGGGGTCGATCTGGATATCTTGTAGAAAATAAAACATATTTGTTCTAGTTACAACTCTGTCACATTTACCTACCATGTATTAAAAGTAAATTTAGATAATCTTCATTGTTTAATTCCAAACGAGCCATTTCTGTCACTGTACGACAATTAATACTATTCAATTATGACAGGTAAATACACAGCCTGCTAAAATAAATGAATGAATAACACGGCCTACGCCTACGCAATTATAAGGCTGAAATAATTAATATTTTAAAATGCATGTTATTATCTCAAAGACGCTTAAGATTGGGTATAGGGAAGTGAACATAAACTGCCCTTATTTTCGGCCTTAGAAATAAATTATAGAATAAAAATATGGATGTTTCATTTAAAAAAATGAAGATATTTAACATTTTTTTAACTTTTCATAATTTTTTTAACAACCCTGTATACAATACCAATACCAATTACCTTAATCGTCCTTCTAATCAACCCGACAGGATGGTTTTTATTTGGTATTGGGAAAATTCACAGAATTTTCAATATGAAGATCTGCTCCTGTCAATTTTTTATTAAAAAAATTAATATCTCGATAAGTAAATTTTAGATATAGGGTATTCTACACAAAATGACATCAACATTTAATGTAGAATCCGAAAAGTTAATAATATACAGGGTGTTACATTCAAAATAACAAAGTTGTCGTTCACTGGAGGTGACATGTATGTCAAAATATTTTCCATAAATTCGCCATAACTTTTTAACTATGCCAATGTTTATGGAAATTGTGTTAGTATGTAGATGGTGTAAGCTCGTCGTCAATTAAGTTTAAAATATATTGAAGAGTATTGTTGAACAGCGACACATCTGTACTTTAGTAAATGAGCTTTAGGTAGCATAAGTGTCACTATTATTTTACCCGTGTCAAAGGGAAAGTTCAAGTTTTATTTACAAAATAGTGTCACGTTACAAAAAATATGTTGTCGGTAAGTATTTATCAAATAATCATTTAGAGAGAACAGTGACACATTTTGAGCTAAAACACCATAATTGATTATTTTTCAACAATCTTTTATGAGTAATACTGACACAAGTGGGTGTATGACCTAAAAAAGAACCTCTAAATTCAAAATTTTATTTAACTTGTAACATTGAGGGCGAGTTGTATCCAACACCTAAACTCGGTTTAATGAGAACTGATGTTTAGACTGTGACAGATTGACGTATTTATTAACCACCAATATCAGTATAAACATCAGTTATCATCATTAAACCGAGTTTTGGTGTTTGATACAACGCGCCCTGAGAGAGAGAACCCAATTACTTCCTATGTATTCTAAAATTATGGCGAAAATGCTATTGACATTTTAAGTCAGTGGTCGGCAAAGTGCGGCTCCAGAGCCGCATGTGGCTCTTTGGCTCCTTAAGTGCGGCTCTGGCACAAATATCCACGGAAGGCAATAATAATACTGGCGGATAGCGACACCGATTCTACTTTGGCTCTGAGCTTTCCGCATGCGCAAATTTGACGCTTGTGTTAACAGATCTTTGATTAAGTTATCGAGAAGGGCAAGGAAAATCATTGAAGAAGCTATACAGTGTTGAAAAAATGGCTTATATATGATTTTCCTTGCCCTTCTCGATAAATTAATCAAATATTTGTTTTAAGTTTTAACCAATATAACACAAGCTTCAAATTCATGTAACCTTGAGACGACCAATCGTGGAATGCAAAGTGGGAAATATCCGCTTCTCATTTACGCCATCAAATTGATGACGTCATTAGGTTATGTTATGTTTGACACGAATTTGCGCATGCGGAAAGCTCAGAGCCAAAGTAGAATCGGTGTCGCTATCCGCCAGTATAATAATATTTTCATTTAAGAAAAAAATTACATGCATGCAGACGCATACTTTTTTTAAAGTAGTTGGGGTACAAATTGGCATCACAGACTACACAGACCAGCAGTTGCAGTGTGAAAAGTTTTGTCTTATCTACCGTGTCTGCCGTTGTCCTGTCTTATTAAAAAGTTGTATTTTCCAATCTAGGTGCACATCTTAGGTACAGGTATTTTTATACGATTTTATTACACCTGCTATGTATGTTTGTGGTTACGGTACAAAAAGTTATGGAATTAGTGATTACCATTATCAACTGCATTTTAGCTAAAGCTCTTAATCATCGCCAATTCAAAGAATATTTATTTGAAATGGAGAGTGAGTTCGCTGATCTTCTGCTTCATAACAAGGTACGTTTCGCGCCCCTTTTTCCGAAAATTGAAGCATGTCTCCTTGAGAAGGGCGTTCACTATCCAGAACTAACAGACGATCAGTGGATCCAAAACTTTTATTTCATGGTAGACGTTACGTTTCATCTAAATCATCTTAATCGTAAACTACAAGGGAAAGGAAACTTAATTTTTTCGATGTTAGAAGAAGTAATAACATTCGAAAACAAATTATCCATTTTTGCTTAGGATTTTGAAAGGGAAACATTGTCTCACTTTCCGAGCCTGCTGAAGCATCGCCAAGAAAATAATTCCTCTATTGATAAACACCATTTTGAAACAATAATTTTAAATATGAGGGAAGCATTTCTCAGCAGGTTTCAGCAATTTAAAAACAGCAGAGCAATTTTAGCATTTGTCAAAAATCCTCTTAACGCTACGATAACCGAGTTGAAATTTTCTCCTTTTGAAATTGACATTGGTAGCTTTGAAATACAATTGCTGGATTAAAAAAACAAGGAGATATGGCGCTCTAAATTCGAACGTCTTTGTGTTGAATTGGAAATATTGGAGAAGAAAAAATGTGATCTTAGTTCAGAACACAAGTGGTCTGCTTTGAATGACCTGGAGAAGGAAGGCAGGAGCATTTTCAACGCTTGGAATAGTATTCCTGACTCTTACGATCAGCTGAAAAAGCTCGCGTTTGCTGTTCTTTCCCTTTTAGGTTCTACATATATATGCGAACAATCTTTTTCAAGCATGAACATTATCAAGAGTGAACTGAGAAGTCGTCTTATTGATGAGAACTTGGAATCATGCCTAAAATTAAAAACAACAACATACAACCTGACTTACTCAAACTCTCCAAGGAGATGCAAGCACATTGTTCGCATTAATAAATATTTATTAAGTATGAAATTTAGTTTTATTTAGTGTACTACTTATTTAGTGTAATAAAATATTACTTAACAAACAGATTTGGCTCCCAATTTTTTTTTAAATTGTTGTAATGTTCATATTTGGCTCTTTAGAAGTTTGCCGACCACTGTTTTAAGTAATAAAGAAGCGAATAAACGTTTTAAAATGTGTTTTATATGGAAGAACCGATTCAAGTTATGATTTTTCAAAATGTTTTTAATGGGATGCGGTCAATGAGAGTGGTAGGTACTGGTACTCTATCAATTAGTAGTGACTTCCGATTATACTTCTCCCAGTGAAATCCAATCTCTTATTGATGGTACGTCATCATTTTGTCCAACGTTGGAATTTCGAAATCTTTGATTAAAGTACCGTAAACCGGGGTGACTTTGAACATAAGGGGTGTCATTGATCAAAACATGAAATTTCCAGATATGTGGCTCTCTAGCGTTTATTTCTTAGTCGACCTTCAATTTTTGGTGGGGGTCAGGTGGCAACACTGTCTAGAGACTTATCCCGCCATTTCGCGAACTAGATTCAGTTGTGTTCTTACACAATACGTGATTAAGTTAAATAACGTTTTTTAGAAAATTGCACACCTGTAATTATTAACCAATCAAAACGTGTTATTTTGACAGATCACCATGGCAACGGATGAATTTTATCGGAAATTTTTTCATGGTGGGTACCCACTAGAGAATTATACTGGAAATTTTTTTGACTTTTATAATGTCAGAATATTTTTTTGACACTCTGGTTTATATTTGCAAAAAAGCAATTTTATACCACTGTAGTTACTCAAAACTTATGTAAAATTAAATAATATACTGTGTTGTGTCTTGAGATGGTATTTTCGTGCAACTACAACGAGTAGAAATCAACAATTTAAAGGTCTTTTTCACGTCGTGCCGTTTGACATCTTCAAAACTGAAATAATTTTTAGGTTAGGGTTTCACTTAGTTGCCATGGTAACTAGATAATCAAGTCGACCAAACCTCAAACGTCAAAAATTGACGTTGTTGGAAATCGAAAAATAAATTTTAATTATTTGATTTTCAAACACAATTTGGTGTGGAATTTTCTTACCGAATACCACACGAGGTCAAATTAAATCCGGAAATAATTTGACCTCTACTGGTATTACTAGTGAAAATAGTCGTGTTATCATTATAGTCACAAAAATGTAAGTACTAAGTCTTCATTTGTTAATTTATTGTATATATACAATAACTATTCTATTAATTCATGTTTAAGAAACAGATGTTTGGGAAGAAAACATTTTTTTTGTCAAATTACGTTTGTGTAGGTTAGAATTTTCTACTTCGGGGTGTCAATGATCACTGAATAAGAAGTGATCAATGACACCCTTCTTTCAAAATCTGTTTTTGTTGATTCTTCTAGATTTGATCGAAACGTAGTCCAGTAATTTTTGTTTGTTTGCTTACAGATGCCTCGAACTCACAAACGAAGATTAGGGGCATTATCGCAACTACAATGATGATAAAGTTGAACAGGCGTTAACTGCGGTTGCCGATGGAAGGTTAAGCATAAGGGAAGCTTCACGGGAATTTTAAATACCCTATAGTACCCTGAGCAATAAATTTCAGGGAAGACAATTTTTTATTCTATCCTGTTTTAGGCTCTTAGTCCTCTTCGGCGTTTGATTTGAGTTTAATAGCAAGTGAATTTAAAGGTCGCGGTAGGGACAGTTGTGGCTGTGCACCCACGATACAGGGAAAAACCACAGAAAACCTGCATCAAATCTAACCTAACCTAACCAAAATACTACAAAGTTTTATTCCCATTGCATTTATTAAAACTTTCTAAAAGTAACTACTTACCAATTTTAATCTAATTGTGTGTCTAAATACTTTAAAATAATGTGGTCAATTATATTACGCAGGAACAGAGATAACAATACCTACTATAGAAAACCTATAAACATTCACGAAGGTTTATAATTCTTCTAATTTATTAAATTATACATGTGCGTTATGTGTTTACTTCCAAAGTTCATAATATTTTATTTAAAAAAATAATTTTAAAATTCTAAAGTTAGTCTGAACTAAAAGTACGTAAGTTTACAATGAAGTTATTTTTATCCTCCGACGCTACAAATTAAATAATCTGTCTGCCTCTGGTTTTTTGCCGTTTTCAGTTTGTGCTATCAATGTGATGGAAACGTAGTATAGAATAAAGTTTGATTCATGTTAAAGCAAATCCTTTATAAAAAAATAAAGTAGTTTGTAACTGTGCTTGTGCATTATTTCACATTCACCCATTTCCTATGACCCCGTCGGCCAACCGACATCCCTGTCGAACATCCCATGAAATTCAAAACAATTTTTTCTATCCTTTCGCTGTCTACGTCTAACGCGGCTTTTCCTTTGATGCCGCAGCTAATCAAATAAACAAAGCTGCTTTTGTAAGGGAATCAACAGAAAGTTTTTTCACTCTGAACTGAATTGTAACACACTTTTTAACATTAGTGCAAAAAAAATCTTTGTATTTCATCTTCACTTACGGCACTATTAATTGTGACACACTTATAAACTTCGGAAGCAATCAAAATATTTGTTCTTTCCTCACTTAAAACGACACAAGATTCGTTGTAAGTTCGGCTCTGGTCTGCGCACAGCTAAAATATATTCTGTGCCCCTTTTTTTTACTTAGCTCCTGAGGAAAGTGTCAGAGTCTAGTAATTCCTTTAGACCTACTTCCTGAAGGAATTTCATCTCATAGGTGCTGTGACTTAGGATTCTGTATTGCTATAAATTCCGCAAGTAAGCGAATGGGGGGTTTCTTCTTCCATTCCACAGAATCTACATTCTTCTTGCTATAATAATAGCCTATTCAGACGAGTGTCCTGTTAGGATACCTGTTAATACTTTCTTACTCTGAATCAAGCATTCATTTGTCCTCACTTGTAGTTTCCCAAAGTTATCTTTGAGCGTTTTAGCCCTTCCAAAACTTTTCGCAATCAACTATTATAAAAAATACATCAGTTCAATTCAAACTCCTTTCAGTTTACTTTGAACTTGTTCTCGTTGGCAGATACTCTCATTTCAAGGTTTGTTATCATCAAACAATAATAAAAGCAAAGTTTAATTCGAATGTAGGTGTTTGTTCGTTTTTTTTTGGAAGGCAAAGAAAACTTTTTTCATCATGAGTTGGAACTTGGAGATAAATAAAATAAAAGAAAAACATTGATAAAATGAAATTAATAACAAATAGCTCTCATGACTCTCGTTCTGCAATAAACTCGTTTGAGAGGAGAGTACACAAGAGCGATCAAAATAGTTATTGATGTACCAAAGACGAAAAACTGTCTATTAAAGTCGGGTCTACGAATAGCCGAGACGAGCAAGCAGGCGAGACAAATAGAGAGTTATTCACCGAGGTGCATATTACAGTTTTTCGTCGATCTTTACAAAAAATTACTATTATCCGAATGAATACTCACACCACGGTCTTATTCACACGTAAAATCTAGCGGATTTCGTAAATAATTAATTTGACAACAGCAAATGACAGTTATTGGCAAAGCCATTCTCGCACCATGCCGTATCATAGCGACCACAGCGGACGAAAAGTTCTTGACGTCAAAAATGAACGATTTTTCATCCGGAACTTAGTACGTAAATAAGAGCAATAAGATACAGCATTGGGCTGTATCTACTGAACCTTCGTGTTCAGATCATAGACATATTCAATTCAACATTGAAATAGGCCAGAGGACAGTAGTGGAATATCGCGACTCAAAAGCTACTGATTGGAGTGGATATAAAAATTCCCTTCAACTGTACATTGAGGATGGTTTCACCACAATTAACAGTTGTGATGGGATAGATACTGCAGCGGAAAAACTTCGCGAAGCAGTGATCTTCTCCTATCATGAAAACTGTCCACTCAAGACTAAAAGAGATAATCGCAACTCTACTTGGTGGAAAAAATGCCTAGAAAAGCGAAGAAAAGAAGTTCGACGACTATTTAACCGAGCTAAAGAGTCAGGCAACTGGGAGCTTTATAGAACTACTCTAACAAGTTACAATAAAGAAATCAGAAAGGCGAGGCGGGAGTCTTGGAAAAAGTTCTGGGAGAGTACTTCTGATATACCTCGTAGTACTAGAATCCACAAGATTCTCTCTAAAGAGTCGATTGCCGAGATTGGGTCGATGAAGCGACCTGATGGCACTTTCACGACCTCTAGAAAAGAAACGTTAGAGCTTTTGATTAAAAATCACTTTCCTGGAAGTTTGACTCTGGATAACAATCGACCCCCGCTCTTTGAGGGCGCAAGGCGGCCAAAAAAGATCGATTGGGAGGCCGCCAAGGAAGTTATCACAGCACCAGCAGTTGAATGGGCAATCAAATCTTTTCAGCCTTTCAAATCTCCTGGTGAGGATGGAATAACTGCAAAACGGACTGGAATTACTTCTACACATCCTCATTAAACTGTATAGAGCTAGTCTGGCGTGGAATTACATACCACCCAGTTGGTTGACGGCTAGGGTGGTATATATACCGAAAGTGGGCCGCACAGACCCACACCCTAAATCGGTCAGACCAATTAGCCTAACATCTTTCCTGCTTAAAGGACTTCAAAAAGCACTGGATTGCTACATCAGGCGGGTAGCTTTATATAATTCCCCCCTGAGCATCCACCAGTATGCTTATCAAACTGGCAAATCAACAGATTTAGCATTACACAACCTTGTTGAGAAAATCACACAATCCCTTAACAACAAGGAGATTGCGGTGGCCATATTTCTTGACATTGAAGGAGCATTTGACAATGCACTACCGACCTCCATTGGTTCAGCTTTGACTGAAAAGGGCATCAAACCAACCATTACCGGTTGGATATATGCCATGCTCACTAATAGGACAGCCACTTCATCTCTTCAGGACGAGACCATTAGCTTTAAGGTTTCCAGGGGCTGCCCACAAGGCGGAGTACTATCTCCCCTACTATGGTCACTCTTGATGGATAACTTGCTTAGCGCTCTCGAAAGAAGAGGGGTAGAGCTGCAAGCGTATGCAGACGAACTTGTCATCTTGGCAAGGACCAAGTCAGGAAGGGTAGCATATAATACCCTCTAAAAGACGTTGGACGATGTCCACAGTTGGTGTCAGAGGGAACAGATGTCTGTTAACCCTGGTAAAACTGTAATAGTTCCCTTCACTAGGAAAAGAAAGTTGGAGGATATTCCACCACTTTCCTACAATGGTGAGGTTATTTCATTTGCAGCGGAAGTAAAATATTTGGGGATTATCCTAGATATGAAACTTACTTGGAACGCTCACTTGGAAAAAGTTATCCATAAGGCCAGACTATCCTGGTGGACATGTCGTAGGATCTGTGGAAAATCTTGGGGCTTCGGACCCAAACAAATCTATTGGATATATGTGATGATCGTTAGACCAATGATCACATATGGAGCTATTGCCTGGTGGCCAAAAGCTTTACAGTGGGACAGAAATCTCAACCTCTCTAGGATCCTATGCAACCGTATTCCAGGCGGAAATTTACGCCATTGTTTCATGTGTGGAGAGATTGGAGCAAGCCAATCTCATACATAGAACAATAAAAAATTTCTCGGACAGCCAAGCGGCTTTGAAAGCACTTAGCTCTCACCGTGTAACGTCGAAATTGGTTTTAGACTGCCAAAGAAGACTCTCCTTAATCGGAGAACTCAATAAAGTATTGCTGGTCTGGATCCCTGGCCATTCTGGCATGGAAGGAAACGAGAAGGCAGACTCTCTTGCAAGGGAGGGTGCCGTACGTGTTTCTATCGGACCAGAACCAATAATTGGCATCGCAATAAGTTTTGCAAAACAAACACTGAATACCTGGACGGCAAGAAGAGCTTTAGACTTCTGGCATAATTTACCAGGATTGGTTCATTCAAAGGCTTTTATACATCCTTCGAAGAATGTCTCTAAACTATAGCAGGCATGACCTACGTTGTCTAACAGGTCTCTTAACAGGCCACTGTCATCTGAATCATCATATGCTAAAACTTGGACTGTCGGAAGATCCGACCTGCCGTCTTTGTCTGGAAGATGATGAATCAGCAGGGCATATAATTTGTGCCTGCCCCGCCGCGGCTCGAATCAGGTATCTGATGTTTGGCAGGGATTCTTTCTCGCCCTCGGACCTGAAATATCATTCACCAAATAAACTAATTGGCTTTGTTAAGAAGCTGAATTTGTTTGGTGAAATCTGAATAGGTGTGAGCCACAATAGACTCTTGCGAGTCGCAGTGGAGGGCCTTATAGACCCACTCATCAAAAACCTAACCTAACCTAACCTAGTACGTAAATAGTTATTTGAATGCCAAGGACTGAAAGTGCTACTTTGTTGGACGAGTCTGAAAATTGCGAGTCGAGCGAAGCGAGGCGAGCAACAGACGAGTCCAACAAAGTAGTATTTCAGCCGCGGCGTACACAACATTTTTTAGACGACGCATAAGATCCAAAACTTTTTAAATTACACTGAGGAAAGCAAATAAATAATAGAGAATTTGCTTTCTTCGGTGAGATCAGGTGGCGTTGATTCGAGTAACTCTTCATCGCTGATGTTTTCTTTTTCATCATCATTCATTGTTATTCATTAATTTAGACAAAACTTCGGATAAAACAAATAATTTCAGAAAATTAAAAATTTAAGGATATGCAAAATCATCGTAGTGAAACTGTCAACTGTCAACATTGAAGTGGCTAGAGTCACATTTAAGGAAGTTAAAGTTGTCTATTCCAGAGCGTCCCGAAAGTGTTTTGCAGGACGTTACTGTCACTTTCACTACATGGAACACTCAAAACGCAACTTTCGGTATGGAAATGAATACAGAACGAGAGACTTTCAGATGGCGTCGTCTAAAAATGTTATTTTTTGTAAAGGTGGACGAAAATAGTATTCCAATAGGAGTCTGGAAATAAGGATTTTTCCGTGCGCGCGTGACAAATTCTCGTGTGAGGCGAAGCACGGAAAAATCTATTTCCGGACGTGTAATGAACGATACTTTTCATTATACTTATCTGAAAACAACGTAAAAAAGGATAACAAGTAAATTTAGAACATTTTATTTTCAAAGTAATCATAATACATCTTAATAGTACCAAACATGATTAACATTTCCATAGCAACAATATATTTATTGTCGGCATTTGGTAATCGGTTATAGTTATCCCGTCCGGGATTAATTCTTTCGGTTAGAAGTGTGTTTCTAACAAGTTTTTTAACTCATTTATTTTTTACATTAGAAACATAGTTACAACTTACAAAACGTCACAACATACTCTATAAATAAAACTGATGAAAATAATGACAAATAATAAAAATATATATAACATAAGATACAACATATTCCCCCGCTTGAAAGGGTGAAGCTCTTTTGAGTACCTAATAGATTTATTCAATTGATAGTGGAACAACTTTCGACCAGGACCTTTGAATGGTTTCATTGGCTGTTTTAATGGTTACTACTCTAACCACTCCATCGGAACCAGGCGTTGTTTGGATTACTTTCCCAATGCCCATTTTAAGGGCGGCAAGTTATGTTCTTTGACTAACACTAATGTTCCCAAGCTTAATTTGATTGTATTGGTTTTCCACTTTGTGCGAACTTGTAGTTCATCAATAAACTCCAGAGACTAGCGACGCCAAAAGTGTTGCTGAAATTGCTGTATCAGCTGATATCTGGATAAATGGCTTAAAGGCAATTGCTGAAGATGTGGATCTGGTAAAGTTGTCATCGGTTGTCCAATGAGGAAATGGGAAGGAGTAAAAGCAGAAGAATCGTTAGGATCAGAAGAGAGCGGAGTAAGAGGACGAGAGTTAAGACTTGCCTCAATTTCTGCAAATAGGGTTGAAAGCTCTTCAAAAGTCAAGATTGCATTTTTCATAACCCGTTTTAAATGACCCTTAGCTGATTTTACCCCAGCCTCCCAAATTCCTCCAAAATGGGATGAATAAGCAGGTATGAAGTGCCTAAATCGTTAAATGTCTCCTGAAGGGTATTTTCTTGAGAAAGTAAAAATTTAGCTAGCTCGTTTAATTCAGTTCGTGCTCCCACAAAATTGTTGCTTTTGAGACCATGCAGATAAACAAGCAAATGTAAGATTTCCAAGTTTTTGCTCCACGTCCCTTTCGGTCTTTAATCGTGATAGGTCCCGCATAGTCTATACCGGTTACAGATAATGAAGGGATTGACTCGAGACTTAGGTAAATTGCCCATAATTGGGTTATGTTGGGATGGTTTTACCCTAAAAACAATCAATACAAGAATGAACAATTTTTCTTGAAATATTTCTCCCCGAAAGAGGCCAATAACGATTTCTCTTAGACGCTAAAAGAAGTTGGGGACCAGCATGAAATGATCTTAAATGTTCATGTTGACACATTAGTTTCGTCATTGGATGTTTATCAGAAAGAATAATCGGATGTTTTTTTATTTATCAAAATCAAAAGATGAAGCTTGGATTCTACCACCCACACGAATAAGATTAACTGAGCTGAGAAATGGGTTCAAGTTTAGAATTCGTATCTTTTTTTATGAAGGTTTATCGGCAAGAAGAGCTTCCGAAAAGCATTCGAGTTGAGACAGTTTTACCAGAGTTAACGTGGCTTGATTTAGTTCTAGAGCTGTCAAAACACCCCATCTTCTATCTGGCATCTTAGTTTTGCAATTATAAGTAAATCTTTGAATGTAGGCCATCGTTCGTCGTAGGACATTAAATTTGGAAAACATTTTAAAAGGAAATAATTCAATATTCCCTGAAAATGCCAAAATTAGTTTTTGTTTTTCAAGTTGTATAAGTGGTATACTTTCTGGAGGTTTGAAAGGTGATTTCGGCCAGTTTTCTTCCTGCTCTGATAGCCATTTTGGACCATTCCACCAGAGAGAAGATGCTATTAGATTTTTTGGACAGATACCTCTAGAAACCGGATCTGCTGGTTTTAACGTGATTCCATTCGTTGCAATTGGTGAAAGATTGTATTTGGGAAACACGGTTTTGCACAAAAGATTGAAGTAGGTTTGGTTGGGATGTAATCCAAGACAGAGCTACTAAAGAGTGACACCAGAAAAAATAATGATTTATTGCAAGATTTGATGCTCTTCGAACTAAGTTCACCAATTGACTTAAAAGTAACGCACTACAAAGTTCTAAACGTGGGATGGTTAGCGCTTTAAAGGTGCAACTCGTGATTTTGCACATAAAAGACTTACTTTAATACTTTTAAATTTGGTTATACTACGAATGTATAAGCAGGCTCCATAAGCCTCTAAGGAAGCATCACAGAAACCATGCAACTCTATTTTGATTGCTTTAGGACAAACAACAATAACAATTACTTAGCTCGATTAGCTCTTGTCTGAATGCTGGATCGGGATTTTTCCCACAATTATGCACGAACTTAGTAACCCTAGAGGGTCGAATACCTTTGAAATCTCCGATAAAATTAATCTTTTTGTTATTGGTTGATTTGCACAATTGGGAACAATTGAATACTTAAGTTAATCATTTTCACAACACCAATAAAGACCTAAAGTTTTTGTTACTTCATCATCTTGTAGCTTTAGTAAAGCTACAGGGTTTTTTTGATTTGACATGTTGCAAAACTTCTTGACTATTGGAAGCCCACTTCTGTAAAGTAAAACATTCTCTTGCTAAAATTGTTTGGATTTCATCACATATTGAGCTTGTTCAATCGATTCGCATCCGGTTACTAAATCATCCATATAAAAATCGGAAGCAATAATACTCGATGTGCCAGGGTATTGTTTAGCATTTGCTAACGCCAATTCTTTCAAACAACGCTCAGCTAAGTTACGGTGTTTAATCTGAAAACTACCCTCAGCTTAGTTGTTTGGGTTTTCTCATTTAAAACTCCATGGTGTGGTAGATAATTTTCAAAATCATCATTATTTATGTCCTCAGACATGTGTTCTAGCTGCAAATATCCGGCTCGAAGGACCACAATGGTAATCGGTTAGTGTTTTTTAACAACTTATTTATTTTTGACAACATTAGAACAAAACGTCACAACATACTCGATAAATAAAACTGATGAAAATAATTATAGCTATTTATGATATTAGTGTTAAAAGTAACATTTTATAATGAAATAAAATTTACTTTTAACACAAATATCATTCATAGTTTTTTGTACAACTCCTATTATGATAATAAAATAAAAGTATCCCAAGAAAATCACATTTTGTCGTCTATTGTCAGTTAATTATTTGTTTGACGTTTTAACAATAATTCTTATAATGATTATGTCTCTTTTAACACTAGTGTTAAAAGTAAAATACTTTGTAAACGTCTTCTTTTAACACGTTTGACAGGCATTAAAAATGTCACTTTTAATGGCAGTTGTACAAAAAAATATATATAACATAAGATACAACAGCGTTTTATTTTCTGTCAGTTTAATTCATGTTAGTTTTAAAAAATGTACTCGGAAGAAAGTCCAGATATTCCTATGAACATATTAGAGCTAGCGGCACAAGCCAGTGCTGATTTGTTACCAGCAAAATCCAGGTCGAGATATGAACACGAGTATCAACTTTTTATGGAATGGCGAGATCTCAAAAAAGTTAAAACTGTAAGTGATGATATTCTTCTAGTTTATTTTGTCGAAAAAGCCAAGAATATGAAATCTTCCACGTTGTGGAGTCGGTTCTCAATGCTAAAGAGTTTTTTAGCTAAAAAAGAAAATGCTGGCAACACAAAATATCCAAAAACTATTGCTTTTTTGGAGTGTCAGGCTATGGGTTGTATACCAAAGAAGTCCAGGGTACTAACGGCAGAACAAGTAACCGCATTTTCATGCGAAGTTTCAGATGAACAATATCTACTGGCAAAAATGATTTTAGTGTTTGGGATCTTTGGCGCATGTCGTAGAGATGATTTAATACGTTTGAGTTTAGACGATGTGGAAGATAATGGGCGCTTTATTGTTGTGTTTTTGCGAGATGGAAAAAATCATATGTCAAGAAGTTTTACCATTACCAATGAGGGACGTACATTCGAGCCCTGTGCATTTTACCGTAAATATGCAGATCTACGGCCTAAAAATATGAACAGCAGAAGATTATTTGTTGCATACCGAAATCGTAGGTGTTATGCCCAACATGTTGGATGCCCCGAAACTTATACCTGAAACTGAAAAATCCCGAAGAATATACCGGGCATGGGCTAAGGCGTTCTTCGGCAACCATGTTGGTGGAAAGCGGCGCTGATTTGCTCACTTTGAAAAGACACGGAGGATGGCGTTCTTCCAACGTAGCAGAATCCATACAAAGAAAAATAGAAGTATCACAAAAATTGTTTAACCCTTCTCACTTGCAAAATACAAGCACTGCGACATTCCATCTGGAAAATCAAAACATCTGCGAACCGTCTGCTTCAACATCTTTAGTTCTAAAGAATGAAATACCGAAGGGACCAAACTTCTACAATAATACAAATTGTACAATAAATGTTACTATTAATACCAACGATTCCTAAATATACCAATTATGTTGTTGTTGTTTTCAGAAAAAAAAAACAATTATTTATTTATAATTAATTTCAATTGTATTTTTTTATTTAGCGCACGGAAAAAAATCGGAGATCGGGAAAATTTTTCCATGCGAAAAATTTTCCGTGAATATGCCACCTTTACATCTTTGTAAAAACAGATGAAAACAAGGTGTTTTCAGATAAGTAAAATAAAAATATATTTTCACTTGTAATCTCCATAGTGCTTGAATTATTGCCGGAAATTTATTGAGTACATGAATTTTATTTTTAATGTACGAGACAAATTCCCCGCAATTAATTCAAGCACATGGGGGATTCGGTAAGAAAATTTTACACCAGAATTATTAAAAAGGAGAATATTAGGCAAATATCTATTTAGACATTATCCATAAATAAATAGAAGCCTGTGTATAACGTTTTTCGTTATTTGAACTGTCATAATGGGGTTTTTACTTTGAAAATAAATGTCGTGATTTGGAAAGGAATTTATTGATTTCATACGATTTTCTTACTAGGTTTCAGGGAAATATCAATATTGACTAGAAATTAAAGTGGATATATTCATATTGCGGGAGATGATAGCTGTGATGTGCCGGGAAATTTCCAGTTATTAATTTTACGTCTAATGCTCAGCTGCATGAAAAATTTTCAGATAATTTGCTGGTTGCCTTAGCAACTATGTCGAAATAAAGCATCTGATTGGTATAATGATGACTTGTATAAAATTTTCAAGTATAATATCAGCTTTCAGTTTAAGTAAAAAAGAACGCGACAATTCTACTTTTATTACCTAATAATACTCCAGGTGCGTTTGAAACAATTTTATGTTTGCGTCATTGAAAGATGTAGGAAATTTACCACGATTTTAAATTTTACCAAACCTAGTTTCTATGCTTTTGATTGGATTCTTTTAAATTATACAGGGTGTTTCATTGGGAAAGTGGAATACTTTACTAAGTCACCGAAGCAGCTCTATCATACCCTATTTATTGGGTCATGAGATATTTAGTCGACTTTGCTCATTTCATTGTAAGGTTTTAATTACCGAATCAATTTGGATATCATTTTGTTTTTACAGCCCAACTGAACCACCTACTAATACCAATGAAAATCCAGGTCCGAATTAAGAAAAAATAGTGTCCTCGAAACAACACCATGAACTATTGATATTCTAAAAATTTGCGAACAAAAACTGAACCACAAAGTACGCATTACATTTTTACGCAGACTACTCAAATTTTGAACATTTTGACAAATAAATGAACCCTCTTTAAATAGTACGCCTATGATACGTGGTGACGGTTAGCTGGTGACCAACCCATAAGTTTTCCCCCACAAAAAATCGCACAATGCTGCTAAAGAAGTTTTCGCTTCAATTAATTGCAATTTAAACAATGCGCGAATTAGACTTTTCACCTTTGAGTTGTGTATTTCTTACTAAAATTCTTGCCCGAAAATAATTTTATCCTGAAAAGATGCTGATTTTACTAGTAAAATTTGAGTTCAAGTTAACCCATTTAGAAATATTCGATTGTCAAGAGCAGGACTACAATGTTTCCCCTGTATAAGCTGGGCAAATTATGCCCTGGTATATTACTCAATTGAGGAAAAAGAAGAACGCAACAACATCACTTACTACAGCTAACGTGATTATGGTGACAGGTGTCAGTTAAGCGGGGTCGGTTATGCCAACCACTCATAATAATTGCAAAAATGAGGACAACAAAACATTAGATTTAGTATTAAGTAATTGGGACGTATCTGTGGAGGAGGATGATTCACCTTTAGTACCCAAAGATAAGAAGCACCCTCCACTTATCATTGAATTTAATGTACCTAATATGAAGACGTGCAGACCTTCTAAAAATAATTTTGAAAATAAATATAATTTTAAATTGTCAGATTTTCACCTTTTGTATACTATGTTAAGAGACTTTGACTGGTCTGTTCTGTGCAAAATAGATGACGTCAATGAAACAGTAAACGTATTTTATGCATTATTTTATGACATATTGAATATTGCAATTCCGAAGTACACAGGAAAAGGTAAAACTGGAAAACACTTTCCTCCATGGTTTACAGAAGAAATTAAATTAATTCTTAAACTAAAGGAATACTTTAGAAAACGAAAGGACAAAAGTTATTATCATTTGATTAGTTACAAAATGTTGCGTGCAAAATTAAAACGTCTAATAAAAGACACTCATTACTCTTATTTAAATAACATCCAAATAAACTTAATTCAAGAACCCAATAACTTTTGGAATTTTGTAAAAAATAATAAGAAATGTTCCTCACCGGATAATTATATCATAAACAATAGAGAAGTTTCAGATACAAATATTATAACGGAAGAGTTTGCTGACTATTTTTGTTCGGTGTATGTAAATGATTCATTATTCGATAAAAATTTAATTAACAGTATTTCGGATAAATTTCCATGTATAACTTCGGAACTTATCCATTTCACGAAAATATCCTGCACAGACATAGATAATGCTTTTAAAAAATTGAATCCCAAAAGATCTGCAGGGCCGGATAACATACCATGCTACATTTTTAAAGCCTGACAAGAGCACTTGTTGTATCCGTTAATGATTATTTATAATAAAGTTTTAGCTTCCGGTATTTTCCCGGGTACTTTTAAAAAATCTAGATTAACGCCTGTATACAAAAATGGTAATAAAATGTTAGTTAACAATTATACACCAATCGCTATTTTAAACTTTTCTGCTAAACACTTCGAATTTATTATTTATGGAAAATTATATTTCTCTGTAAAAAATCTACTAACTGCTCAACAGCACGGATTTACTCGTCAAAAATCTATAGAAACTAATCTACTCACTTTCCTAAAGTTATCAGAAGAATCGATCGCGAGGGGAGGTCAGGTTGACTGCAAATATACCGACTTTGCCAAGGCTTTTGATAAGGTGAATCATGACATACTTTTAGCAAAATTAAAATTGTTTGGATTAAGTGATTCTCTTATCACCTTTTTTATTTCCTATTTGAAAAATCGGGTTCAATTTGTAACTTTCCGTGGTAAAGAGTCACATACATTTTTGGCTGTATCTGGGGTACTACAGGGCTCAAACCTTGGCCCCCTTTTGCTTCTGATCTTCATTAACGATTTACCATTTTTTGATTCATCAGAGTCACTTCTGTATGCAGACGATTATAAAATATTTAGAAAAATCAATGAACTAAGTGATTGTCTGGTTTTGCAAAATGATTTGGATGAGCTTTATAGGTGGTCACATTCCAATAAACTACTACAAGATGGGAGATGTTATGTTGGAGAGAGTTACTAAAATCACTGATCTAGGTGTATTATTTCAGAGTAACTTTAGATTTACTGAACATGTATCAATGATCTCAAGAGAGGCTCACAAATTATTGGGCTTTATTAAAAGAATAACTTATCAATTTTGGAATATAGATGCCATAAAATCATTATATTTTTCACTCGTTCGTGCCAAACTAGAATATGCGTGTGTTGTCTGGAATCCTCTGAAACTAAATTTAATACAAATTGTAGAAACAGTACAAAATTATTTCATAAGATATTTGTTTTATAAAAAGTATCGTACGAATCCGGAATTTACTTCATATACTTCTTATAGGATAGAATTTAAAGTCCCTCTTTTGGAAAATAGGAGGAAGAATCGCAGTTTACTGTTTTTATTTAAATTAATCAATGGAATTGCAACTTCTGAATATCTTCTAAAGGAAATATCATTTTATACTTCTCTGTACAGTACAAGACCCAAAAAAATACTATTTAAAAACACTCAATTTGGGCCGTTATATCATATATCTGTTATCTACAATGCACACAGTAAATATAATGAATTGGAAATATTCGATGTACCTTTACTAAAATTCAGAGTATGCTTGCAACATTTAAAGTATTAGATAATTTGAATAGTCTTATTTATACTATTACGTTAGTAAATAATTATTGATAATCTATAGGATGTCTGGCTTATCTACTTTTCTTTACAATTACTTTCTTTTTGCATTATTATTGTTATTATTATTATTATTATTGTACCTTTTTTTTAAATTTCTTTTATGTCTATTTTTGTATTTTAGAGCTATAGAGAAACTTGTAAAAAGGCTATGCCTGTTTGTTTCTTAAATAAATAAATAAGTTTCGCCCCAACCACAGAATAACCCACTCACACAGAACATTCGTTCTTATCAAGAACAGCCTTTATTATTAGGTACCGATACTGTCATTTCAGTGTTTATGTTATGTGAAAAGTCATCTACATACTTAAATATGTATAGTTTGGCAAACATATCTGAAGCTATGAAAAGGATGCGGCCAAAACCATTCGATATTGCCACGTTTAACCATAAAAAAAGCTAAAGTGCTGAGTATGTAGGTAGTAGTAATTATTCGAAAGTATACTTTTGATTATTAAAAATATATTAATAATGATTATTTCCCTAATTATGGAATAGGCCAATCAGACTCCATTTTTTGAAAGAAAAGATTAAATCCCAAGACCTGCTTAACCGCGAATAAAGTATGCAATGAGAAACAAATATTTACAACCTATACAAACTTTTATTACAATTGTACGGACACAAAGCAAAAATGATTATTTTCTCTATTTTTCCTACTTATAACCAAAAATATTAAATTTAGGATTCATTGTTTATTGAAAAAATGTTACAAATTTGCTGTTGGTTTCAATCCAAGTTATTCAGTAAGTAATCTATACCTTGTTTTTAAACTAGGAGGAGCATTTTAGGAAACCTCAAACACACCACTAAAAGTAACTAGATTGGGAGTGTGTTCCGAAAAGGTCGTGTTCAGACTTTTTGAACTAATTGACAATTACGTGAAATATGTTTTGTACTGCTGGTAGTTGTCGTATCCAATGAGGGATCAAGGCATGTCTAAACATCGAATCATCATTGGCCACAGGCCATGGCGAAAGTAGTGAGCAAATGACACATTATTGGGAAAAAATGTATGGTTATAATAGGTAGTTTATGTAAAATTTGTTAATAATTTGAGGATAAATGAGTACGTACAAAATGCAATTGTATGTTTCAATTATTCTTTATTTACGTGTGACGCTTATAGGTATAGCCCAAACTAAAAGTATACAGATGTTTTGATATCGAAAAATGCGATAATATTGTAGGTACTGTAATGTAAGAATATTTAGAAAAATAAGATTTTAGTTGGAAACTTATATACTATTAACAAGAATAAACAAGCATGGATTTTGTTCATCAAACTGAATAAATAATAAAAATAGCACTTAACTTGGTTGGAATATATTACTTTGTTAAAAATAAAACCATAAACAACAAACGCAAAAAAAATGGTACAGTTAGATTGAAGTAATGAATATTTTCATATAAATAAACCAAAACTGACAAATTTCGTTGTCAGTTGTATGTGTGAAACGGGCGGCAATCTGACCAATCACTAGGCAGCAGAAATGCCAACTTAAATTCAAATCACTCCTGTTAGTTTAAAAACAAGGTATAGTCGTATACCCCTCAACCTATAAATTTAAATCGATTAAAGCTGCGAAATATTTTTTGCATGATTTTGCTTTTTGCCAAATAGTTTCATACACAATAAATTGATATCAAGTCATTGTGCATTCACCTATTTTCCAAGCAAAATTTTGCTCAAAAAATTTAGACAGTTCAATCGATTAAATTCATAGGCTTGGGATATAATATATGATTATACGGTAGTGCTTTTATGTATTTGTTTGATTGGATTGTGTCTATTAACATTCTTTTTCAAATACTGAATGTTAAAAGGTAAACATTTTTCAAAGATTACCGCGTACTTCTAATGAACTTAATTGGTGAAGATCTGCCCGTACTCTGCTACGTAACGATAAGGTAATGCCAATTTGCAACGCCTCCAACAATGTTGGGCGACAATTTGTAACGGCTACTCAGTTTAGAGAGCACCTCAGGTGTAGATTCTGAGACCAAACTAGTAAAAATTCATAGAGTAGTCTTACCGGATCCGGTAATCCTACTTGAAAATTATTTTAATTAAGGTACTGAAGTAAGTTAATTATTGCATTAATCAAGTTACTGAAATTAATAAAAGGAAAAAATTATGAAAGTTAAGAAAGGTAAGTGGGCGCCACCCTGAATAATTCTAGCTTATTTGTTATTCACATCAGCATTATAGCGACAAATCCTGGAATATTGGAAAGGAAAATAAACTTGACTAGTTTTTATTGACGTCGTTGAAGAAGCGATGAAATACATATATTACTTTCCTGGAGTGATGGTGAGGAGATGGTGTCCTTGGTGTCCTTTTGAAGTTACATATCTTGTCCCAGATAATATTCCAGGTAGAGTATTCCAGGTAAAAGTCCTGGCCCAGGTAAAGTTCCAGGTAGTGTCTCAGGTAAAATGTCCCAGGTAAAGTTTGGGTCCAGGTAAAGTTTGTCCCAGGTAAAGTTTGTCCCAGGTAAAGTTTGGGTCCAGGTAAAGTGCTAAGAACAATACTAGTATCAGGAACAAATTTACCCAATTTAACAAAATCCAGGATGTCTGAAGTATGATCTTACAATGTTAAAGAAAATTATTAATTTGATATTTCATTGTTAAAGAAAATTATTTGACAACGTGGTTCATACATCCTGTATTTTTAGATAAAAGAAATACTCAAAGAAAGCAAATAAAAAAAACATAAAATTGAGTAACCGATTCTACACCGGTAAATACATACATATTTTAAATATGTATATATTTTAAAAAAAGTTTGAAATATATTCAAAGATAATATTAAAGAAATAAGAAATACAAAAAAAAACACAAAATCATATCGATATATATTCCTGGCACTGGAACGACATTGCTACATAATAAAGATAGGAAAGTAGAAAACTATTAAGAAAGGATAGTTATAGTTATACATTTAAGCGAAATAACTTACCATTCAAATTAATGCACTTCTTAAAGATAAGATACGATAAGATAGAAAGATTTCAATGGCACATGTTCACAGGAAAGAAGAATGAACCCTCTCCGCCATTCTTTAAATACAGGAAATCATATGAAATATAACAGACTTACGTCTCATGTTCATGTCAAGCTCAGACGCCTTGACCAGGAAAGGAATTTACATTCCAATAGTGAATTCTTAATTCATATTTAATTAATAAGTGGTAGAAGAAGAGATACGAGGTCGAAGTGGGAATATCAAAATAGCAGTGACTATTTTCACGACAGACGGACCTCGATCAGCCCGTATAGAAACGTTGATTTCGACTCTCGTCGACAGTAAATATATTCAGCCTTGAAACATTTCTCGGTGTTGGGTATGAGAAAGGACTGGCTATTCGCCGCCCATACGATAATTTATTATTAATTAAGTGGAGGAAAGTAAAGTGAACGAAATTAACGTTACAACTCCGAACGAACTCAATTGGTGAAGATCGACCCGTTGCTATGCAACCACCTGACTTGCTATTGGCAAGCGCGTGCGTGTGTTCTTCCGCCTCACTTCGACTATTGACTGATATTGATTATCTTATTTGTTTCCTCACCCCTAACCGACACCGCATAGCTTCAGACAGGTTTGCCAAACTATATGTTCTGGTGCTAAAAAACCTCACAAAATTTTTCATTTCTGTTTTCTAACCTCACCCACCTCACATACTGCCAAATGAGCTGGTAACCAATAAAACACCATTAACTTAAAGTGTATGCACGGCTTATGATTGGCTGCTATTGTTACGAAGTCAGATGTTTTTGGTATTGGATTTAAACTGGCGCCCTCTACCATCAACAGAAATTGGAATACATGGAGTCAGGTTTCCTTACATAGTCTTAAAGTGTTCCCACGAGGTTTTCACTTTACTCTTCCGTTCTATTTGTGTAGTTTTCTTGTTTATATAGTTTTTTAGTTTGGTTATTTGAATCGCTTAAATATTTTTCGTAGTATAGGCTATTTTTTTAATAGGAGCTGATAATGTCATCTATGTCAAGGTAGAATCGCTCACCCTAGCAACAATGCATTTCTTGTAGAAATGTCCATGCGCCTCTTCTGTGTGAGAAGGTTCTTTTGTACCCCTCCCAAAAACTGCCCAACGCGGCTACAGAACTTTTCAGAAAAATTATCAAAAGAATCAAAGAAAACGGAAATAAAATAAAAAAATTACAGATTTACCATCTCTGACAAAAAAACAAATACTGTAAATACACCTTCATTTAAGGGGATTCCTTCTTCGTTCACCAATTTATCGTTGCATGTTTCGTAAATATTTGTACAGAACATTTTAAGAAAAGCGCCCCTGTGTGAAATATTCACATTAAAAGGGTCAGATTTGAAAATTCGCAGCCCTTAACCGTGCTGGAAAGCGCCGGCTTCAAAGAGAAATGATTTCTCTCACGCCGTCACTAACAGTAGTAGTTCTTTGTCCTTCGTCCTGTAGACATGTTCTGGATATTACAAAGGACACGGCTGTCGAACGCCGCAGCGCTCCTCAACAATTTCAACTGTAATAATGTCGGTGAGTAGTAAAATTAATTTAAATTGATGTTAGTACGTGTTTTTATTTGTAATTTGAATTCCTAATGTAGGTACGTATAATACAAAAAATGTCAAACTAAATAAAACTTTTGAAGTCACTAAATTTCATTAAAAAAATTAAATTGTATCATTAAATATAACAGTAAAGTTGTTATACATAAAAGTCAACAAAAATTTTCTTTTCTTTAGTAGTAAATAGTTTACCTTGCTAGAATGTATAAGTTTTTGTAGTCTTCTGGACAAAAAAATCGACAAAACTTGCATTCAGGTTATGGCTTTCTGCCAGAATTTCCCAGATTTCCTCAATGATATATGCGGTTTTTGAAGCGATAGCACTAATTACCTATCTGAATTTGTTCAAGTAGAAACTTAGCTTATCACGCTATGAAACACAAATTCAAAACCGTGATATACAGGGTGTCAATTTTAAAACTTACAATGGGCTGTACCTCGTGAACGAAAAGATATTTCAAAACTGTTTCTAGGGTAGAGAGGGGGAACTAAAAAACATGAGAGAGAACGAATCCCCATCAACCCCCTATGCCCCACCTATCCCACCTACAAAAATTTAAATGGCAACCCCCTACTTGTGATACGTCGTTAGAAAGCCCGTAGAAAATGCTTTCCTAGGGTAAAATTCATCATTATATAGGGTGTAACAATAAAGCAGAAACATTTATTTGACATCAAAAATAACAATTGATTGTGGAACGATACTTCGCTTTGAAAGTGCAAGTATGGTGAAATGTACCTCGATATGCTGGAGAACACTATTGACCCCTTAATTGTTCATGAACTAGAGGACCAACAGGACGGCGATGGCAATCTAGCTCTAGTTGAAAATTTGTTGCACTTTCAGCAAGACGGAGCACCTCCCCATTACGCAGTAGCAGTCAGGGACTGGTTAGACAATAATTTTCCAAATAGATGGATTGGAAGGAGAGGTCCCATTGAGTGGCCACCTAGGTCACCAGACTTACCGCCACCTGATTTTTTTCTGTGGGGTCACCTTAAGTCGGTTGTTTATAAAACTAAACCAACCTCAATCGACGATTTACGACGAAGAATTAGTCGAGCATGTCGTGATATTACTAAAGCAACATTTGCCAACGTTCGTATGGAGTTTGAATATAGGTTGTACTATTGTTTACAAAACAATGGAAATGATTTTGAACATTTACTAAATTAATTATCATTTTTTCATATTGTTGTCAAATAAATTTTTCTGCTTTATTGTGTAGTATAATTATGACTTAGACAGTTGGAAATCAATTTCTAATTTCTACGGGCTTTCTAACGACGTATCACAAGTATGGGGCTGCCATTTAAAATTTTTAAGGTGGGGTAGGTGGGGCACAGGGGGTTAATGGGGGTGCGTTCTCTCTAATGTCATTTTAGTTACCCCTCTCTAACCTAGAAACGGTTTTAAAATTTTTTTAAATCTCTCTTCGTTCACGAGGTACAGCCCATTGTAAGTTTTAAAATTGACACCCTGTATTTGTGTAATAAGCATACATATAACAAATATTTGGATTGAATTTTATTTACAAAATCGTGGAATTCTCACAATTTTAAAGTTTGACGATCTAGCGTATTCCTCATACTCTTAACATCGCCAGGGAAAATAGCTGGAATATTTTCGAGATCGGAAAAAAAGGATAGTGGTGTTGAATATGTATGTATGGTTACAAAAATATTCAAATTGGTATAGGGTGGACAAAAATGCAAAAGTAACCTATTATTCACAAAATAATAAACGTGCAGAATATGGTTTCAAGAGGGTGGTGCACCGCCACATTCTGCTATACAGGGTGATTCATTAGTGCGTGAAAGTCCATTATCTTCTAAATCCTCAAAGATATTCGAATAAAATTTTGACCGGTTGTAGCCAGATTAAAGGCCCATATTTTGAAATTAGTGTTCCTGAACGCCGTGCCAGATCAAAGTTATATATTTTTTAAATGGAACACCCGTATTTTACTTCACATTCGAAGTCTGCTTGACTTCTTTATTGCAATGATAAGAGGTTGTAGTAGGTTATACAGTGTATTTAAAAAGTTCTTCTTGTTCCTGAAAATCGTAATGAGTTCAACTTCCCGTATACGTTAAACTACACAATTTGAAATTAAACTGTTACAGCCATACGTCTGTGATAGTATTCTAGAATAATTATTCACTAGACCTGCTTCCATCTAAGAAACCGAATACAGGGCGAGTCCAAACTCGAATCCATCGGTTTCACAATATTTTAAATGGATCACCCTGTATTTTATATCGGCAATTGAAAGTACTTTACTATACTTCAAATTTGATCGAGTTTTCCCTATACTCTAACAAAATAGTTTTTGTGATATTTCAATTTTATGTTTAAAAAAATCCAATAATACAAAATTTATTCACATCAACTACAAATATACTAAAATTTATGAAAAAATCAACAATAGAGTTATAAAAGATACTTAAAGTGACTACCCTCTACATCGATGCAGGATTGAAGATGATCTTCATGAGGTCGACTTCCATCTCTAAGCATTTGCGCATTAACATTTTGCAGTGCTGGGTAATTCCTAGTTAAAAAGTAATTAATAATTACAATTACTTTTTTTTCATGTAATTTGTAATTGTACTTAAGTACTTTTTTTTTAAAGTAATTTGGAATTGTAATTGCAGCAAAATCAGTGGAGGAATTGTACTTTGTAATTATATTATTTAAATTATCTAAATACAATTACTTCTCATAAGTACAATTACTTTTCCAATTACAATTACTATTTCCAATTACAAGTACAATTACATTTTTTAATTACAATTACTTTTAAATGCGTGTTTACGAGATGCACATGGTACAAAAACAAGAAATTTCCTGTTCGAACCGAACCCTAGACTAATGTTGCCCGATTTGTATGATATGTACCTAATATATAATCGAGTATATAATATATCTATGTACCTAGACCCAGGTAGGTACACGAACTTTTGTATTATTGTTTCGTTCGAATCAATAAACTGCTTAAATAAACATTTTATTTTAACTTCCCTGTTTCGTTTTTATATTACTTGTTACTCATTAAGGATTTTCTCTTTTCACATAAGTTAAGGAGACCTTAAGTTGTATAAAGCTTACTTAAAGTTAATCTCAGTTTTAGGCGATACATGTCAATTTCCGATCTATAACTATAGGTGCAGTCTAATGTTTCGGACAACAAGCCCTAATTGCTAAATGGTGTTTAGACTGTATCCACGCCATACAAAATTTGTCATTGTTTCATCTCAAACCAAGGTTAACTTCAATTAGGTTTTATACAAACCACCCTTAACATATTTTTAACTTTAAGGAATCCTTAAGAAAGTCCCTGCAATTGGCTGTAAGTTTAACAGTTTGAATTAACTATTTAAAAATTTTATTCGTATCGGCTGGCTCCCCCATTCTGTCATAATTTGTTGATTTATCCGTAAAGTAATTATAAAAGTAATAGATAATTCCTATTTTTACGACATGTACTTTTTAATTGTAATTAATTCCTTTTTTTGGAAAAGTACTTTGTAATTGTAAATAATTCCTTTTTTGGAAAAGTACTTTGTAGTTGTAATTATTTTTAAAGTACATGTAATTACCTAGCACTGACATTTTGAAAAGCCTACCTTATTTTATTTTTCCTAACGTATGGTGTACCCCTGATCTTTAGCATGGCCCCGGAAGAAAAAATTAACTTTACTTAACTCTGGTGATCTTGGTGCCCAGAAAACTGGTCCTGCTTGCTCTTTCCACCGATCAGGAAATATCGTTCAATTGACTCTGAATAAGCGCATTATGTTGAGCAGGAGCCCCGGAATAGTACAGTGGGGATCAAGGAGAGGCAAACTATATGGATATAGGTACGATCGGGCTGACACGCGGCATTTTAGGCGGTGTTCTTGGGAGTTTTTGACCGATTTAGCATAATTTTATTACAAATCGAAAATATATGTTCTGTTGCTCTACATCTATACTTTTCAATTCCGTTTTAAAATTTGAAATCGGACTATCTGTAAACCTTCTGCAAAATATTGCATTAAAAAATTGCAATTGCAAGCAAAAGTAATTGTCCCATGGTACCTTCTCTTCGCGCTCATAAAGTACATACAAAGGACTTGTTTTCTACGAAGTTTCAACGCTATAACTTGAAAAACGACGAAGATATGAATTTTTGAAAAAATGAAGAATTTTCCAGTTTTTCCGAATTTTCTTCGCTCCTAATTATCCTATCACTTCGATGAAAAATACGTTGTACTCGTATTTTTATTATCTACAATTCATTTTGTGACACCATCACGATTACCTAATAAGCTTTCGCGTTATTAACAAAATACTAAAAAAAAAGACGTGAGTTAAAATTTATCAGGTTCATACTACGCAATGTCTTTTACATGATGGCAATTCCGTTTGGGGCCATCCATAAATTACGTCACCTGAATTCTAGGATTTTTTAACCCCTCTCCCCGTCCTTGTCACAGGTTGTCACAGTTTTAAAACCCCCAACCCCCTGATGTGACGTCACACCGGGGGGTAAACCGCTGACCCAAAATGTGTACACCAATGTCCATTTGGGGCATTACTTTGTATTTTTCGTAAGTAATTCCCGCAATGCCCCAGTGATGCTCACAATGCACCAGTAATTCCTTAAATGCCCAATAATTCCCGCTCAGATACCTGTAATGCCCAATAATTCCTAGAATGCCTTGTAATTTCGCAATGCCCACAAATAGTACATGGTGATCTTATTTTAACCGATGGATATTTTCGTTATTAATGATCCTAGAAAAACGTTTAAATTACCAAAGTTAATCAACTTTACCTGAACCTACAGAATCTAAATTCAGAAAAAAAATAACCATGACAAATGTCATAATTTGACAGGTTGAAGGTTATTTTAAATGCTACACCCTATATATTAATCCATATTTTGTTATAGCGCATTACTTCATATTGATCTTTAAAAATAACCCTTCTAGAGGAGATTGTTTATCGCATGAGGTTACCGTATTGGACAAGACAGCTATAATTCCTTGATTATTTGTATAACAAACACGTTACGTTTACTAGATAAACAATCGCTTCTAGAAGATTTATGTTTAAAGATCAATACCTATATAAGTATAATGCGCTCTAAAATATGGATAAACATATAGGGTGTACCATTTAAAAATACCTTCCTCCTGTCAAAATGTGACATTTGTCATGGGTTCTTTTGTTTTTTCTGAAAGTGACGACTGTGTTTGCATCTGCGTAGCAAGTTTTAAAATCCTTGGTTGAAGGCAAGTCAAAGCTAGTCTAATGTCATCCTCAACATTAAGTTTATTTCTGGTCTTTGTTTTAATTTGCATTTAAGTTGAAAAACCACTTTCACAAAGATAGGTGGAAGCAAATGGTACTAGTACCCGGAGAGAAAACAAGGCGATATTGGGATAAGACCGATAAGCGGCACACCAAAATTCAGTCAGTTTTTTCCTGTAGGTAATAGAGTACGAGCTGTAGAATCATTTTTAAGATTTAAAATTTCATCCTGCAATTCATCTGGAATTTCGGCAATATCTAAATGGGTATGGAATGGGTTCCTTACAACTGCGGTTTCTTGCTCAGACACATCTGGAAAGTAGTGATGAATTTCATTTTCCAGAAATTGAAGGTGGTGTTTAATTTCCTGTTTTAGATCCTCCTCAATTCCTGTTACAGATGCTTCAACTATGCAGCTCGGGTTTTCAAAAATTGAAATGTTTCCAAGCATTAGTTTTCGTCGCCAGTTTTCAACCTTACAAACAAATGCTTGAAGATTATCCCTAAAATACAGAATGTGCAAGTCCTTTCCCTAAAGTTTTAAATTTAATTTGTTTAACTCCACTCGTCAAGTTGGATAGAAAACAGAGGAGATGCTCTTACTTCAGACAAAATTTGCTCCAATACGTCTGCTGACATATACAAAATGTCTCTGAATTGTATTGTTTGACAATGGCGACACCCCAAATGTCTCTCGCGACCTCCCCAAATTTTTCTCGCGACCCCCATGTGGGTCACGACCCACCGGTTGAGAACCACTGAGTTAGGAGAAATCTCTGTTAGGCGATTGGAGTGACAAAATGAAACAGCACGAGGATATTTAAAAAATATATGTACACTTTAATTTTTTATTAAAACTTTATTAAAATAATGAAGACAAACTAAAAATGCAAACAACAACAGTGTACTGAATGAATCACTTGACTTGGGTCATTACTGAGAATTGACAGTTCTTTTCTGACATGCTCACGTGAGAGAGTGAGAAAGAAAAGGTCACTGTGCGGCTGCGGCGCGGCAACCATCCACGCAACTGGGTTATGATGTCGCGCAAGTTAAGCAACAGTCAATTCATTGTTGTGTATTGTAATAACTATAAATAACACCAAAATTATGAAAAATAAAATAAGCAGTACAAAGTTAAGAAAAATGCAAAGAGGTCTAAATTATGGTATAGTTTGGCAAGTCTATCTGAAGCTACGCGGCATCGGTAAGGGGTGAGGAAACATGGCCGATATCTGTCATAAACGTACCAATGGCGTAAGGTACCTATTTTATAAAAGTATTAAAAATAATAAATATTATTATATAATAATTATATATAGAAACTGATTTATGCTTTGCTTTGAAGGTGAGGTATTTTTTTTCAAAACACGGTATTTGTTAAAAATCGTACTTGAATTCAAATGAATGGATACGAAATAATAAGATACCAAGTAAAACTGAAAATACGAAGGTAAATACTGACAATTTAAACGCTACTGGAAAATCAATGTCAGTCAATTGTCGAAGTGAGAGGGAGGAACACACGCACGCGCTTGCCAATAGGAAGTCAGGTGGTTACTTAGCAACGGCATTTCGATAAATATTCATCAATTGAGTTAGTCGGAGGGCGTGGTAATTATGATTTTCGCACGACGTTGCCGGCTTGAAGGAAACCCATAACATATATGGAAAAGTGTTCATCTTTTAATATTCAGAAATTGAAAAAATAATGTTATTAGACAAAATCCAATGAAACAAGCACATTAGAGAACTAACGTTTAATCATTATTGACATATTGTTAATAATAAAAAGTCCATTTTCTAATTATTATCACTACAAACTTAGCACTTTAGCTTTTTCATAGTTAAACGTGGCAATATCGAATGTTTTCGACCGCATTCCTTTCACAGCTTCAGTTATGTTTGCCAAACTATACTATTACATAATTATGGTACGCCTGGAAACACTGAACAGCATCGCCCGTTTCAAGCGACATTATGTGTTTACCTTTAAAAGTCTATCTAGCAATACCGCAATGCCCATCTAAAAGCCCTTTTAAATGCCTGCATTTCTTAGAATTTTCTAGAAATCTTACGTAATGCACTGAAATGCCCACTATTTCCTGCAATGCCTGTTTTGCTCAAGTTTTGTACACCAGCGGTTTACCCCCAGCGTCACTATTTTTCAATTTTATGCATGTACTTAAAAATAATCAAAAGAAAGAAGTTATTTTCTTTTTTTTTCTTATTTTTATTAAACAATCCTTAATAAAATCAACCTAAAATCAAATATTTTAGTGTGTATTTTATGTGATGTCACAAAGCTTTTGACCCCCTCTGTCCCTTGTCACACAATGTCACATTCCGGTGATATCCTTCCCCCCTTTAACATGTGACGTAATTTATGGATAACCCCTAATCTCTACTAGAATTTTTGTCAAAAACTCACTATTTTGATGCTCTATTGCTTGACCTAGTAGATCTCTACCTTTCCCTAACTTGCCCTAATTTTCTGTATCACTTTTAATTATGTTTACTGTAGATTAAGAGATACGTTCACGATCTGGGTGCATTTTATGAAATAATAATGTGCATACCTCTATCTGAGTCCGCATCTTATCGCCAACACCAATCATCATTATAATTTCAATTATTTTACTATAAATTCGATTAACAATACGAAGTACTTGAATATTTATGACAGTTTTTAACAAATTTTTAACATTTACCTAAGTTAAAGCCTGCAGATATCCTAAAATTTCTCCGGGAAATAGGACTAAAGGAGCTACTAGTTTCTGAGACTTTCCTCAGGAACTAAGTAGAAGTAAGGGGACACAATAGATATTTCAGGTCTCAGTGAATGTCACCCCAATTTACATACATACATACATACATACAACAAATGGCAAGAAAAACTTTTAAACTTTTTCTGTTCAGTCGAGTACCTAGGATTACTGATGAAAGTGGATAGTTACGACGTTAAAATAACAACTTTGTCCGTCCTGTACCATTTTAAATCAACTTGTGATTTTTTGAAGCATGTTAGCAAGGAAACTCCTTAAATTAGAAAAAGGGAGAAAAGGGGGTGTGTTTCATTTAAAAAATCTGGTGCTGACTTGGGTTGTTCACCCTATATGATACTTTATTATTTCATATTACTGTTTATTCATGTAATAGTGAAGTAGTTATGCGTGACTTTATGGACGCAATGTATAGTAGGTATTCAGTATACCTATTCACGCAAATGGAGAAGTTTCAATTTTCGTTTTATCCTGATTGTAAAGTGTTTAGGTATTCTATCGATTAAACAATGCGGTACCAGTGTGTGCTGCTGGTAAGCTAAAAATAACATCTATATAAACAAGGTTGAAATGTTAAATGCGCCAAGTTTGCAAGTGATCTACAACCAATAAATTTAGAAATTAAGTAATAGCATGTTGTGCGATAGCCTAGGGCATTGTTTCTTAACCATTTTTATGTCGCTACCCAAAAAAAGCCAAAAAGTTAAGTAAAAAGTCTTGCGACCCCGTCACTATTTTGTTGGAAATAGATTAATTTTTTTTGTATAAAAATACATTTTTTTTGACGTCATAGATTTATTTCATTATCCTTTCCTTAAATTTGTATATCATAAAATAACTACTGAATTTTTGACAAGGTATTTACTGATGAAATAAAAATCGAACTGGCAACCCTGGCGAGGTCGAGCTTCATTGCTATTTACATTTTTAGGGAAGTAGTATAGGCCAGGGAAGCAAGTACATATCTTATCTCACTCACACTAAAATTCATTCCATTAATAAACGAATCTTTTGTACCTATATATAGTTTTCAACAGACTGCGACCCCATTTTAAAAACAAACTCGACCCCCCCCAAGGAACGCGACCCGCCGCTTTAGAAACAATGGCCTAGGGTTATGGTATTGGGGACTTCATTATGAATCATAACCGCTGGATATCTAATGAAGGAACTGTTAGATATTTTTAAAAATTAATTTAAAATCTAAAAATTACTGTTTGGTTTGTAAGCCATATATTTTTTTTATTGATAAATATTTCACTGTTAATTATTGATAATAATAATAATGTTTATTCATAAAAATATAATACAATTTGATAGGTAGAAACAATTACAAATATTTCAGAATAAACATTGATACCTCGCTGAGGCATAATAATGCCTGTGCGCGAGTTATAAAACTTGTTATAATATATAAACAACATAAAAATAAAACAACAGTCTTAATAGGGAATTGTGGTCAAAGTAGGGAGTTAAGGTCTTAATATGGAGTTGTGGACGTATTCGGGAGTTAAGGTCTTAATCGTGTACTAAGCGTTTTAACTTTGCGTTCAATTTTGAAATTGGGTTCAAAATTTTGCAATATTTCAAAAATAATCATATTAAATAAATTATTTTAGACACCTTAAATTAATTAAATCATCAAAAATATGTCTGTTTTTACTAGCTATCCAGTTCTTTACAGAATATTTGTGACGTAGAAGTTTATTTATAACTTTAATATTATTTGGTAACATATTGAAGAGTCTTGGTACAAAATAAGTCGTACATCGTTGTCCAACGGCCTTTGAGCTCATTGTGAGGTATGTACATTTATGTCTAGTAGAGTGATTATTTTGGGGGAAAAGTATATTTATATTTCTTTTGAAGATGTTTATAAGAATGTTTTGGCAGTATAACAGTCTCATGTCAAAAAAAGTACTCTCAGTGAAAAGCGCATCGCTGGAGTAAATTACTGGTTTTTTTAAAATAATCTTTACTATCCATTTCTGTATATTTTCTAAATGTTTCGAATGGCAATCTGCCACACTACCCCAACCAATAATTCCATACGTAAGATGCGACTGTACCAGACACAGACTTTTTTTTCGGGTCGAGATGGGAAGCTCATGTTCGAATGGGTCCAGGACGCAAACAGTGTTGGACTCATCCCCAAGGGGATACCTACCAACCAAACCCACGTCAAACTCGCCGTTACCCCCCCCTCGGAATCACTAATCTAGCATACTTCGAGACGGGCGGCGGTCCCTCTCACACTCTTCGCTCACACCGGCGTCCTCTCCCTACTATCAAGCCATATCGAGTCCTTCTCTCCCCCTAACCATGCTCTCTACTACTCCACTCAACTCCATCCATTCCTCCTCCCCCCTCATCATTATCTCCACCATGTTCTCCCAATACACCGCGTCCCCTAGTATCCTCTCCAACTTCTCCAGCATTTCCTCGTTCCTCCAGCATCTAAACACATGTCCCACATCATCCTCCACTTCACACCTCTCGCACACTCCAGTCTCACTTTTCCCAACCTTGTGGAAGTACCCTACTCTCGATCCATATCCAGTGAACACCAGTGTCAAGAAGTAGTTCACCTCCCCGAATTTCCGGTTCATCCAATCTCTACTATTCTCAATCGCTCCTTTTAGCGCGCCCTCATACTCCTTCCACCTCTCCATTTCCTCCTCCAACCATTCCTATACTTCCCCTCTGGTCGCACCCCTCCAGCGTTTGTTCCTGGCTCTAGCCATCAAGTCTATTGGGTAGGACCTTGCCAGCACCGCTGCTGCCAGTCCACCCACTGTCCTGTTCCCCTGCACCTCCCTCAACAGTACCCCTCTCTGCACCTGCAGGAGTGGCCTAACCTTCGCAGTCACCCCTGCTCTTTCACCCCACACCTCCGCACCGTCCAGCATTCTCTGCTCTACCGTCCTACCAATTACCCTCCTCTTCCACTCTCTCGACCCTTTCACATTACACATCAATCTCCCCAGCCATGCTGCCCTCACTTTCCCCTTCTCTGCCGCCTTTAACATATGAGTTTTGAAGGATAATTGACTATCCAACCACACCCCTAGGTATTTCACAGACCCCTCCATACGAATTCTCCTTCCCTTCACCATCACCCCCATTTCCCTCGTCTTGCTCCATCACTTCAATAGCAACCCCACCGTCTTATCTTCCGCCACTACCAGTCCGCAACTTCCAGTCCGCACCGCTCTATCTTCTCCACAATCTTCCTACACATTATCTCCGCCTTTCTTTCTATCTCCGCCTCTCCCTTTACCGTACATACCAGACACACATCGCCCGCATACACCGTAATCTCACATCCCTCTTCACATACTATCCCACAAACCTCATCAAACACACACTTCCAGAGCGTCGGTCCAAGAACCGATTCCTGGGGCACTCCAGCCTCCGTCTCGTACCTCCTCCCTCTAGAATCTACAATCACACACCCCGTCAGGTAGTCCTCCACCAGGTTAACCGAGTTATGTAGCAGCCCTCTGACTTTATTGGTAATGTTTTTAACCTGTAGATCCCATTTCAGATTCCTATCTATAATAATACTTAGGTACTTAATTGATGACGCTTCAGGAATTTGAGTGTTTTCATCAACATATATTGGCAAATTATTTATGTAAAATGTAAATGGCAGATATTTAGTTTTTTTCTTGGTATATTTAACGTTAGTTTATTTAGTTGAAGCCATTTTTTAACGGCTATTAAAATCGTCTTTCATTTCCATTTTCAGCGTTTGCCAGTTTCTTGACTTGTAAGTTATGACTGAATCATCTGCATTTCTCCTTTTGTATTTAATGTCATCAGGCTGTTAATATATATGGTAAAGAGAAGAGGTCTAAGTACAGTGCCTTGTGGAACGCCATAGATAATTGTTTTTGGTTCACTCAATAATCCATTGACTTCCACATATTGTGTTCTATTTTTTAGATAGCTTTCTATTATACGATACATTTTTCCACGCAGTCCATAAAATGTAATCTTTTCCAGTAAACGCTTGTGATACACCGTATCAAAAGCTTTAGAGAGGTCGATATAGATACAAAATTAAGGTGTTTTTGTATCTAAAGCATTGTATAGTTTAGAGATTAAAGCGGATATTGTATCCCCTGTCGATTTTTTCTCTCTAAGCCCATATTGATTATCATTTAGTAGTTGAAATTTATTTGGAATTTGGTTATTTTTGTTTGTATTTTTCCATAAATTTTCGAAAAAAACTGACAACAGCGATATTGGTCTATAACTTTGGGTCAATGTTTAGTCGCGTTTTATATAGTGGCTTAACAATTCCAATTTTGAGGCATTCTGGGAAACATTCGTCATAAAAACTTTTATTTATTTAATAAGTTTGTGAAATGTCATCTCTTATTTCCTTAATGGTTCCAGCTCTATGTTATCCCAACCAGGTGCTTTTTTAGATTTTAGTGTATCTATTACATGTTTTACTTCGACTTCAGTTGTATTATGTATATACATAGTATTATTCAGGATGTCTAAATATTCTTCGAATTCATCTGGAGGTGATATATTGTTTGCCAAGTTCTGTCCTAATTCGGTATAGTAGTTATTGAAGTTATTTGCAATATCAATAGCAGCTGTTAATTCTTGCCCATTTCCTGTTAATTTTTCTATTTTTGTTATAGGTTTTTTCTTTCCACAAAGCCGAAGAAGAGTTTTTATTTTTGTGTACTAAAGTATTCACATAATTCCTCTTATTTATGTTTATTACGGATTTAATTACTTTTTTATCTATTATATCTTTCTTTAATTTCTTCATTTTCAGGATTTTTTAAAATTGATGAGTTCAGATTCTTTTTTCCCTAATGGAATTGGCTAGACCTTGAGTCATCTATGATTTTCTTATCAACTGTTTATTTTTTTTTATTTTAACCAATTTTGTATTTTTATCTATAAGATATGTACTTTAATTTATTTTCGAAAAAATCGAATGCTTCATTTATATTTTTTAATCTGTACAATGTCTTCCCATTTTTCATTCTGTAAATCGGTTTTTAGTTTAACATAATTTAAATAGCTTTTGCTGTTTAACTTTTGTTCATTTGGAGTTCCTTGGTCAGTATGTATATAGATAATCCAATTGGAAAGTGATCCCTTATATCGTTCACAAAAATAAAACTATGCTGTCCTTTTATATTCCTATTTGTTTTAGAAAATAAGTGATCTAAACATGTTTTACTAGCAGGTCTTGTAATTTTATTTATATACGATTCGAAATTGTAGGTTTTTATAATTTTCAACAGGTTCCTCACTACTTAGCAAATCGATATTCATACCTACTGGTGATTCTTCTTTTTTTCTAAATATCTCAGTCGTTCCAAGTTGAACTGATCTGGCGTTGAAAATGAATTTGGGGACCTGTAAATTGCAGTTAAAAAAAGGTTATAATATTTTCTATCAATCAAAAATCTATCAAAAACCGAAAAATTGTTTCGTTGAATTAAAAAATTTAAAAAAAGATTGTGGTTTGATTTCCCAAATTTAATAACAAAAAGAATAATGAATACACCACAAGGAACATACAGAAGATACTTTTTATTTTTTGTAAACATTTTCAATGCCGGTTTGTCATTGTCTGATAATTTTGTTTTTTTTTACGTACCGGCATTAAGGAACAATTGAACTTGCTTATAAACGCGATTTCAGACTAATTTTTCCAATTTTCAACATGTTAATTATGCGATCTTAATATACTAATCTTAAGGACGGATACACTCTATATTGCCGATCACATTTCGTTTTTGGTCTGATCTCGATCCGATTTCGGTCTGGTAAAATATTATCAAGTAAGAAATGTATTTTTCATCCATACTACGATCACGACTGAAAAGAAAATTTCTGCTTGTAGCGAATAATTGCCCATAATACATTAATTTGTTCGTTCACGCAGTGAATTACTTAAAATTGGCTAATTCTATATTCGATATCTTAAAATAATATGTCAAAAATTTTACACCTCATAAAAAAAGTAAAACCCTCAAATAACTCAATGTCAGAATGCTTTGTTATTGTGGGGATTATAAACCGATTCATCTTGAAACTTTGCTTTTAAACGAAACTTCGAAAAGAAGTAATTTTATTACTATCGCTCTATGTTGACAGCTAAATAAGAGGTATCTCAACTTGAAAAGCAGTGTTTCATTGTCTGTATTTATCATTCAGTCTGAAAAATGACACGAAAAGGAATATTGTAGGAGTAGAGCAGAGAAATATAGATATTGAAAATATTAAGAGAATAAGGACTTTCACTTTATAAAAACCACCAACTAATATCGCAAATTTGTCGAATAATTATTGTAAAAAAGTTGAAAAATTGTTCATAAATTTTGGATCTGGGATCGCTATTTCCAGGATATATTGATAGTAATATAATACTGGGATCCTGGAAGTTTCACATGTTTTCCAAAAAATAAAAAAAAATGATCGATTTTGATAACATTTTCGAAAAACCTAACGTGCAATATCCCAAATGCGATGTATTTTGAAAAGGTATAAAATTAATTGCTTATACTAGATTTCCTATTGCATAGGAGCCAGGAAAGGGTCGACAGCCATAAAGCGGCAATAAACCATTGGCGTTACATTTTTCAGTAAACACCTGAATGGTTTCATTTGACGGGTTTATTTAATAGTGCAAAAGTTGAGCAAGTATCAAATTATTAGTAAGTAATTATTACAGTATTAAGAGCCGATTTTTCGGAGACCATTCAATTGGGCCAAAATACCTGAAAATGGGTATTAACTAGGTATTCAAGTTATTGCTAAACAATGAAAGTTTTGACAACTATGCGGTCACAAAGTATTCCAGGTAGCTATAAATGTAGATAGGTACTTGAATTGTGCAATCCTTAATATAATTAGGCAGCTATCTTTTGGTATATAATATATATCCTAAAAATAAAATATATTTTTCAGTATTTGTTGCACTTTTGAAGTCAGAATGTCGTCAAAATTTAGCCCCGTAGTGTGTAAAGGTGTTTTAGATTTTAAAGCAAGGACTATAGTACTAAACGTACATGATGAGCTTGTGCATCAAGCACCTTTAAGTACTGTTAGAAGTATAGTTTCTACGTGTGCCAATATGACAGGAATTAGCGAATCGACAATTTACAGACTTCGCAGTGAAAGAAAATATGGACACAGAGTGAAATTGCCTGATAGTGTAAAAAAGACCCCTGGTAGAAAGCCGTTAGTTCACGAAACAGTGAAACAGCGAAAAATATAATCAGTACATTCATTTTATTTTAAGAATGATATTCCAACAATAGATAAAATTTTGGAAGTAATAAAAGAAAATGAATATGTACCAGAAATAGGAAGGAAAAAGTTGTGGAAAATTTTACACGAATTAAATTTTTTTTGGCAAAAGCAAAATAGAAAATCTATTTTAATAGATACAGAAGAAATAATCTGTTGAAGAAGAAAATATTTAAGACAAATTAAAGAGTACCGAAGGGAAGCGAGAAACTTTTTTTATTTAGACGAAACCTGGGTTAACGAAGGAGCAAATATTGGCAGGACAAAAATGTCGAAATCTCTCACCAGGCGTTTTTAGAAGGCTTATCGACTGGCTTGAGAGTTCCTTCCGGTAAGGGTCGCAGATTAATAATTACTCATATTGGTAGCGATAAAGGATTTTTAGATGGTGGTTTATTTGAATTCGAATCTAAGTCAACTAAAGATTACCATGAGGAAATGAACGCTGATATTTTTCTGAAATGATTAAGTCAATTCCTGAAAATTCCGTCATTGTTATGGACAATGCTATCATTCAAGACTAGTAGAAAAATTGCCCTCATCTAGCTGGAGAAAGGGGGAAATAAAAAATTGGCTTACTAAAAAAAAACCTTTTCATAATGATGCCGTAAAAGCAGAGCTTCTAACAATAGTGAGATATAATGAGGCAAGATTTAAACGGCATTTTGTTGATAAAATGGCCAAAGAACATAATATAATTATTGTTCTTCGTTTGCCACCTCATCATTGCGAATTAAATCCCATAGAATTAATGTGGGCTCAAGTAAAAGGATTTATTGCTAGACATAATAGTACCTTTAAAATCAAAGATGCTAGAGAACTTTTGAAAGCGGCGGTGGGAAACGTTACCAAAGAAAACTGGAGCAATGCTGTAATAAACCACGTTATTAAAGAAGAGCAAAAGATGTGGGACCTTGATAATCTTTTTGAGGACACCTTAGAACCTTTAGTAATTACAGTGAACATTTTATACCAGTTAATTTTATCCAATCAGATGCCTGCATTTTGACATGTTGCTATGACAATAAAGAGGGAGATTAATAAGTGGAAATTTCCCTCTGGCTTGACAGCTGTCACAGTGGCACAGTGGCGTAAAATATTTTTGATAGATATTTATTTATAACTTAATTATAGGTACATGTTATTATCAGTTACAAATTTCAAATGTATTAGAAATTCCTTTTCCACGTCTTTTCTCCTCAATGGCGAGTAGGGTAAGGATCCGTTGTTTTTTCCCATTAAATGTCTATGCTTCATGAAATAATAGTATCTATACTTCGACACCATTTTGTTCTTTTCCACACAGGATTTATGGGTGAAATATGGAAGAGTTTCACAAAGAATATTGCTCATGTTCTTAAATAGATCTTCTTGTTCAGGTTTTAGGCCAGAATATTTCACCAAATCAGTTAAATACTTTACATTTTTATGATAAACTTTAAAATGCTCACATTCTGTACAAAAGGAACAAAGATTGTACGTGTTGCAATTCATTTTATTAATAAATATCTAATTAATTATCTGTATTTTACGACTCCCAAGACTAATATTTATTTTAGATTATTTAAACCTTGTTTTACTAGAGTATAGGGAAATTACAATATTTGACATCAAATCCGAGGTTAATAAATGAAGGTGTCGCCTATGTAGTTCATTAGCGTCCGATAGAAGTAGACCTTAACTTTTTTTCCCTTTCCTCTAGTACTATAAAATTATGTGATTTTGGTAGAATATTTGCTTCTCTATTTAATTATTTAAACCACATTTCACTAGAGCATAGGGAAATTGAAATATTGGATATCAAATCCGCGATAGAAGTAGGTATACCTACCTACTTAAATTTTATTCCCTTTCCTCTAGTTCTATAAAATTGTGTGATATGGGTAGAATATCATATATTTTATTTAATTATTTAAACCACATTTTACTAGAGCACAGGAAACCCAAGAAAAATTGGTAATAAAACTATTTTCATTGCTTTTTATATATTGACATTTTGGTATAAAATTTACTTACCGAATCTCCCGCGAGCATGAATTAATATTCCGGAAATTTTCCTCAGTTGCGAATTTTTTAAGAAAATTCGCACTTCGAGAAAATTTCCGGAAATAATTCGTGCTCTAGGGAGATTATAAGTGACAATGTCTGATTCGGATGAGAGTGATGAAATTTTTTAATAATAAAATTGTTTTGTGTATATTTATATATATATATATATATTTTTGTAATATTGTGTATATAATATATATTTGTATTATATATATTTTCTATTGTAATGTTAATGTGATGAAATAATTAAAAAGTCAATAATTTTTTTAAAAAATCTAAGGTTTTATTTCCTGTTTTTAACCGACTACTTTGATGGATATTTAACCAACGTTAAACTTGAGAGGCGCTATTTTATCATTATGTAAATCAAAAAGTGTTTTTTATTATCACTGTATGAAAATATGTTGGGATAGTTTGGTTACATTTACTAAGGTAGGTATGCAAAAATAAATGTCAAAACAATTTCTAAAATATTACAATGAGTCATATTATTAAAATCTACATCTACATATTGTAAGTATATAAAAACAAATTTTATTTATAATTTTAATCATTGCACTTTTTAATTTTCCAGAATTTTGTATGTTGCTTCTTTTTAATAAAGCAAAATTAAGAATATATGTTTGTGACTTTTTTTAAATTATTATTAGCTTTATCTTTGGCTTTTTATATAACTTTTAGATCTTTAGGATTCTTTTTTGTAATTTATTAAATACCTACCAACCATACATCAGCCTAAACTCTTATACTTTTATCTAATAGAAAAAATCGAAATATATAAATCTATCCTAATACAAAATTATTTAACAGAATAAAAAAACTGTAAGACCCATCCCTACTCGGCAAAACCCTTAAACTGACTGCACGACGCTGGTCACCGACTTATCATATTAATGAATCCCCAACCATTGTTGTGAATTTTACGACCCTATTGTATTTGAGGCGATACAGGACGTGTCGATTTAATTTTGGTAAAACCGACCTGTTTTATCATTTTATTCCACATAGAAAAAAAGAAAGACTCACCCTATATTTATAGTACTTTTGAATAAATAATGAGGCACTTTGCTCCTACGGAAAAGGAAATACAGTTATAGTCCCGAATTCTCAATAAACTCATTATATGTTCAAATTAACGATACAAAAAAAATACAAAAAGAACATAAAGTTATTCTAGAATTTTAATTTTAATGAGCAGTCATTAATTTTCCTAATTAAGAGAATTTTAGATCATCTGATGAGCTCATTAAATGTGAAGCTGAGTGATTTTTGTATTGAAATATACAGTGTGGACTTGTGATATACCGTTTGAAAGGTCTCCTCATTTTCCATTTAAAAATGTTATCGTTTTCAAATTTATTGCAGAAATTAAAAATCAAATCATCCGATTACCGAAATTCGCTGCAACATTCTCAAAACTTATTTCCCACTCAAGTATTGATAATAAGAAAGAACTTAAGCAAAAATCATACAGTATTCGCCAATTACTTAGATGTACTAAATCGATGGTATCATATCGACAGCTGTTGATTAAGCGAATTCCAGCAAACGCCCAGCCAGTGTGGAATACTCAGTAGCGTGCAAGCTGTATTCGTGCTATAAAATTTACGAGATGTCTAATCAAAGTAGAAACAAACGTTAGCACCGTATTTACAAACAAACTACTGAAATAATATTTAAAGTGTATGATTAGTTTAAAAAGTGAAGGAGAGACTTTAAGAGATATGAAAATAAGTATAGGTTATGCTTATCTTACTTATATTGCTTTTTATATTATATCAAACTCGTAGAAACTTTAAACAAAAACAAAAGTCATAAATATTATACACTTTGACAGTTCTTCAAACTTCAAATTCGAATGGCCTTTTTGTCGCTGGCTAGTAGTTCATAAAACATCTAATCAGAAAGTTGCTAACTTCATCTCTAGTTATATGACGTATTTGTAATGAAAGTTACAAACATTTAGGAATTCTTAATTTCCAGTTTACTCCTAAAATATTCGGTTTAAAAAAATTTAAATTAATTCTTGCAAAGTAGTACCAATATACCTACTTTGATAAAATACCAAACACCGGATATCGTTTTAACATTCTAACAATTAGCTCTTGTAAACATACACAATGATTAATTTTATTATTAACACAGTCAGCATTTACGAACCTGTAAAAACTTCTCTTCCCCCACTGCTAACCTTTCAAAGCGAGTCGTCCAATACGCAGCCGACTTAGAATAGATCTAGATTTTGTTTACCTGCGGTTTTTCTTGGGACCGTACAAACTATAAGTAATTGGCAACTACTGAAACAGTTTTCTTTTTAGATGGTATCAATTGAACATGTATATAGAGTTCCCATGGCAATGTTAGTTTTGTCTAATAATGTTCCTTTGGTTTAAGGACGGCAGCAAATAACAAAAAGTAATGAATCCATGCTTGATTTTCAAATTGACAGTTTTTTTTTACAAAACTTTCGTGGTTAATAAAGCAATAGATTATTACAGTTTCGAATAATAGTTTTATACTATTAACGCCTTACAAAGTTTTGAAAATAGTTTTTTAAATGTAGAAGCAACAACTACTTCTCGGGCTATATGCCCCGACAGACATAGAATAGGGTGTTCAACTTCAAACTTTGACCCCATGTTTTATTAGGTAATATTAATAAGTGACAAAGGGGATGTTCAAAAATAAAATTATTTTAAATTTAGTCCAAATTAACAGAAAAAAAACGAAAACAAACATTTACTAAAACTATGCAACTTATAATGCAGATACGTCACTAGTTTAAATGTGAAGTTGTTCATAGTCTTCTTTTGCAGTTCCATGTTTCAGCTTCTTCTTCTTTTTCCTTCACTGGAATGTTTGAGCTTGTTGGACAGAAATTTTGCAATCTGACATCTATCACTCTGTTGTTTGCCTTGTTCAATTTGGATTTGAAGAATTTTATTAATAAAAGGTATAAAGCTTAAACTCGAACTAATCAAAAATTCAACCAAGATAAAACCACATGCGAATGCAAACAACTCACTGTCACTCTAACCTAAACTTTTCTTCTTCTTAAATTTGGGTAACTTCCCTCTCTTATGATTATTTTGTTCCATGTAAAAATAAGTGACTAACTTCAACTTATACTAGTGACGTCAAAATCTAAAAGGCGGATTTTAAGAAATTTTTAAAATAGAATTTTCTAAATGGGGATAAAAACAAAACAACTATTAAATTTGATAGAATTCGGTAGAATTAACGATCTGCTGATCATTAACAAGAATCTATTTTTAGTTGAACACCTTATTGCACATCTAAGTTAAACGGGGTCGGTATGATCTACAAGATTTAACCAACCATTCTGGTTTGCAATTAGAAGGGACAATATAACTCGCAGACCGGTTTCGGCGTATTTGCGCCACATCAGAACAAGGTAGATATTCTCCGTCCGAGAGCTCCGTGTGCTTAATCCCGGACTAAAGACGATGCTGAAATCACAATTAATACATATCTTCTAGTGAAGGAAATGTTCACCCACAGCCGCAAACCAAAATTATAATTGACACAAACGTCTGTTTGTACTATCAATAGATTATTACAGTTTCCTGTAAATTGTCGTATTTAGTAAAGTGCTCTACCAATAGACATTGAATAATAGATTTATACTATTAACGCCTTGAAAAGTTTTGAAAATATTTTCAAAAACGTGATCGTTCACTTAGAATGGTTGGTTTAATATTGTAGATCATATATACCGACCCCCTTTAACTTGGAATTGTAATTCAATGTCTGTCGGGGTATATAGCCCGAGAAGTAGTTGTTTCTTCCAAGTGAACTGTCACGTTTTGGAAAATATTTTCAAAACTTTGTTTGTCGTTAATAGTATAAAACTATTATTCGATATCTGTAAATAAAACAGTTAATTTAATGAAATACTCCATCTTCTATAACTTCCGATCATAGTATCTGAACAGTGCATTTAATATCATGTTTGGTGATGGATATCCATTAAAAACCCTCTGTACATCGGTCATTCGCTAAATTGGATTATTTCCACGGAAAAATAATCGAGTTTACGCTTTTTCCTTGGGAAATTTGAGCACTGACTACTCCACATTTAATTAATTCACTTAACTCATGTTTAATTTTTTATTTTCTTTTTGATTATAACACAGATTAAATTTTACGGCTGATATTTGCCTGTTAATTATTTTTTTAACAAGATACTAGTGCCCATCTAAAATAATAAGTTTGAACTTTCAAAGCAGACACTTGCGCAATAAAACGTGAGAACAAGATTAATGTTGATAATTTAATGTAGTTCTTGATGAGACTTGATTTTGTTTCATATCTACAAAACTACATATCACTAACATAATTATTTTACCCAGTGGCGGATTCAGGTTTGCTACCGCCCTAGTCCCTTTTTGAGGCACCGCCCTTTTTGATTGATAAAAACTAAACTGAACCAATTTTTAAATTGGATTGTATTAACTTTTTTTCGCCTCTAAAAATTTGTAATTTCAAAAATTTTGCCCTCCCTCAAATTATGCTGCTCTAGGCCCGGTCCATCACTGATTACCTTACCACTACATTTTCTTTTTCTTGTTACCAACTTGTTACGAAGTCACCAATTCAAAGTCGGCCCTATCACTCAACTTAAAATTTTGGTGAATGCGCTTTTTTCGAGAACATTCTGGAAAGACCGTTTTGTTACGCGTATGACGAGCGTGGAAAATACAAGAATTTTCCAGAATTGATAAAGACTATATACAGGGTTGGGATAAAGTATGGAACCAAGTAAATATCTTTTAAACGGAAAGAAAGATATTTATATACTTCCGGTTTAACCAGAAATGCCATCAACTTCTTCAATTTAAATGGGACCCCCTATATATTTTTACAGATTTTGAAAGAGCTTGTTATTTTGAATTCGTACATACTGAGTTTAGTGTAAAAAAATTTGTTAGTTGTACAATAGGTGTACATTTCATTATTTTAGAATAATGAGAAACAAAATTACTTCAAATGTTCAAAATGCTCGCCGTTTACTTGCTGACAAATATGCCATCCTATTAACAAATTCTTAAGTCACTCTTTCCAAGACTTCTCCACGTATTAGTTCACATTCATCAATAATTCTTTGTCTCAATTCCTGTAAGTTTGTAGGTCGTCTAACGTAAACACGTGATTTTAGATAACCCCAAAGAAAAAAATCTAACGGGATAAGATCTGGAGAACGAGCAGGCCACTCTATGAATCCTCTACGTCCAATCCATCGATTTGGAAAATTCGCATCCAGAAAATCCCTAACCCGACTATCATAGTGGGGAGGTGCTCCATCTTGTTGAAACCAAACATTTTGTGGTAATTGCCCGTTCTGTTGAAGTGCAGGAATAATTTCGTTATTTAGTAGATCCAAATACATTCAAGTTTCCGTCGATAAAAAATGGGCCTATAAGCTTATTTTCGACAATTCCCATCCAAACATTTAACTTCTGTGGATGCTGGGTATGTGCTGCATGAATCCAATGAGGATTCTCATTTGACCAATACCTTGAGTTATGGCGATTAACTGTTCCATTTAAACAAAAAGTTGCCTCATCGGAAAAAACTATGTTAGAAGCAAAATTATCGTCGACATTACAGATGTCCATTAGCCGTTCGCAAAATTCTAGCCGTCGGTCAAAATCATCGTCTGACAATTCTTGAACCAACTGTACCTTATACGGATGATACTTTTCACTTTTTAATATCTTTCCTACTGAACGTCGAATGATACCATGGTTTAGTGCCAAATTTGTGGTGGAAGTTTGAGGTGATTCTTCTAAATCGATTGCAATATTTTGTTTAACAGTTTCGTTCGTTGCAGTCCGCGGTCTTCCAGGTTTTAGCACATTTTTTACCATCCCAGTTGTATTAAAACGTTGTAATGTTTTAGTTACTGTTGAGCGTGATATAGGATTTCTCTCTGGATGCAAATTATTAAAAATATGATACACTTCTTCATGAGTTCTAGCACTGAACACTGTTTACACTACCACTACACCAACACTAACACTTTACACTATCTTACGCGCGTTTCGATACCTTCAGTCTCTGAAGAAGATAACTTGGTTATCGAAACGCGCGTAAGATAGTGTAAAGTGTTAGTGTTGGTGTAGTGGTAGTGTAAACAGTGTTCAGTGTCAAGTATCGCCAACGGTTCCAGAATTCCCAACTTAGTTCTAACACGATCACCATAACCGATCATCATTAAAATTTCAAAACGCTCTTTTTCACTCAATTGAACCATTCTAAATTGTAAAATTTATTTCCGTCAATTATTTATCTAAATAGTTTTTTGCTCTAATGCAAAAAACTCAAAGGAGGTTGATTAAAGTGCTATATTCCTCGTTTTTACAATTTTTTTTACACAAAACTCAGTATGTATGAATTCAAAATAACAAGCTCTTTCAAAATCTGTAAAAATATATAGGGTGTCCCGTTTAAATTAAAGAAGTTGATGGCATTTTCGGTTAAACCGGAAGTATATTATTAACAAAAAAATGTACATCAGATGCATTTTGTTCCATTGCACTTACCTGCAAATTTTCATAAATATCGTTCTTTTCGTTTAAAAGATATTTACTTGGTTCCATACTTTATCCCAACCCTGTATATACGCGGATTTTTGAGTGAGTTTGACAATTAGTGAAACGAGGACAAAGAGTTAGTTCACAGACAGTTTACAGAAGTTCTTAGTAATCGGACAGTGAATTAAATAGTGTAATATTTCAGTGGTAAAAATAAGTTAGAACTATTATACCAAGTGTAAATAAATTAGTAGACATTAAGTAAAGTGTGTATATAAATTAAGTTTAATACAGTGTGTGTTTCTTTAAATAAATACATGGTAATTAGCCATAATGTGTATAATTTTATCCCACTAGTAAAAAGTATTTAAATAAATGACAAAAACATTACAATATGGTAGAATTTAAACCGCATTTTGAAAAGAAAAATCAATATGGCATAATCAAAGTTTATTTTCAAATTAAACTAATATTTAATTTGCAAATGAAAATTCCCAAATAGCAAAATTTCGCCCACACGAAAACCCATATTAATTTTTCAACCAAAAATAGAACCCACAGCTTGAAAATTCTCCTCTTAAAAAATGAGATTAATATTGTAAAAATTTTTTACAAGATTTTCTACTTAAAATCAAATATTGAGACCAAATGAGCACAAAAATTACAAACAAGGGATTTATGGAAAGAGTTTCGTCTTATACAGAACGCGTATGACATTATAAATATTCTGTATCTGTAGAGTGGGGAGGGTGAGTTTAGATCCACAGCACTTGGCCACATATGACCCATTGTACATCCTCCCAAGGAGTTGTCCTCCTAGGTCATCCTCCATCCTGTCCTTTCCAGGAAGAGGGACAGGTCACTAGGAGACATCTCCTTTATATCGGCAGGTGTAGGACAAGACTCACCGAACACACACTCTCTTATTAACGATAACTCCGGGACTCGCATAAGACATGCCTGACAGTTTCATCTTCTAGTTCACACATTCTGCATAGAGGTGTGTCCACTAGCCCCATAGTATGGAGGTGTTTCCTTAGTTGACAGTGGCCAGTCAGAAATCCTACTGTTAAGCGTAGGTTATTCCTGGTCATCGCCAAATATTTCTTCGGTGCCAGCTTCGCCGAGGGTGATCCTGGCAAGACTGCATCCTTTGATTCCATCCCATCTCTTTAGGGATTGAGCATGGGTGTAACGATTGGCTAGTTCCACAATTGTCGAAGTCGTCAGGCCGTAGGTGTCACTGGGTCCTAAAATTTTTAGTCCAGTCGCTTCCCTGGCTAAAGAATCGGCAATGCCATTACCTTTACTCCTGTCGTGCCCTTTAACCCAACTCATGATAACTCATTCTTATCTACCGAGGCGTTAGCTAAATCTTGGTGGCACTTTAATACTAGCCCTGATGTAACACATTGTCTGTTCAAGGCTAATAGGGCTTGTCTGCTGTCAGTGCAGATTGTTATATTTTTGCCAGAAATTCCTTTTCTGGTTAGTTCTTTAGTGGCAATTGAGATATCACTAGTGGTTCTGCTTGAGCCAGGCTGGTATTTTTTTCCATTCCCCACTTAGTTCTTAGGCTAAGTGATCTGAAGTAAACTCCTCATCCTGAACCTTCTTTGGTTTTTGAGCAGTATGTATATATGCGTATTGCATTTGCAGCATCTGACTCTGTGTTCTGTTTTATTTGTTTTTTGTAGGGTTTATTAAACACAAACTTGGGTTCAATTGCATAATTGGCCACAAGTGACCACACGGGGTGAAAGACCCACTGTCCTACGACATTGCTCATAAGCCACATAATTATGCTGTTTTTGCTCTGCTCTGTAGGTGAGAGTTCCATGTTAGCTTCCTGTCAAGGGTAACACCAAGGTATTTCACTTCTTCAGAGAAGTTTAATTTGCTATTGAAGATTTCGGGTTATAAGGATTACTATGTATGAATTGGGAAAAATAAAGTATTCGTGGTGAAATAATTTCCTTATGTGTATTGTCTCAAAAATGAAATAACTGAATGAATAAATAAACTTAGGATCGATCCGAACAGCGCCAAAATAAAAAGTATAAAGTGGATAAAAAGAAAACATGTCTTGTTTATTGCATCATGGTAATTATTAGAAATATTTGAAGAAATCTTGCATCTCCAACTTTGGAAGAACACACCCACACAACTTTTTCTGAGACCGGCGTGCCTCCCAGAATACAACCCACAAGAGCGATGTATTCCGGGAAAAACCTTCAACCACCTCACATCACATCCAAAGGAGTCTTCGAACTCGTCCCTAGCCTGATTGGTAGCCGGTTCCAAGTGATATTTCTTTTCGCTGTGTATCCACGGCGGTTTTATCTTCTGTCTTGTTCTTTGTTTTCTGTTGTGTTTTGCGATGCACCTGTGAGGGACAAATCCATAAACAACGAACTGCGATTACAGACGACTTTACAGAGTGGTTCCACTTGTTGTAGCTGACCCTAGTTGAAATCCTAACTCATTCTGTGGATTTTCCCAACTTTCGCATAGGTAGGCCTACTTATTTTCTTGAATTCTCTACCTGGTGATTTTGAGTCATTAGCTAAGCTAACAGTCTTCGAGAATCGGTTGCTTAGTCGTCGTCGTCGTTGTTTTCTTGGGCGTAGCTGACGTCGTCCCTTTTGGGGTTGACTTCGGTCTTCCTTGCCGTTTTGTTGTGGCTTGTGAGCTTCTTTAGTAGTTTGCTGGTTGTTTTCCCTGGCCGTTCGCACTAGTGGCTTATTTGTCTCTAGGTCTTGGGCACTCTTTGGAACGGTGTGATCCTCCGCATTTGGTGCTTTTTGTGCATGTGACCTGTCTGCCCTTGGATTCGACCGGTATGTGCAGAATTAGTTCCTGTCCGTGCGAGATCATTGAGAATATTGTGATGTCTATCAGTAATTTTGGGTAGCCCATTTACTTCTCGTAGTTCTTCACATTTTATCCACACATGTTGGATCTTCCTTATCTTTTCTACAAATAGTAGTGGTTTTCTTTCGTCAAACTTTGAGTTGATCTGGCTGATTTTGCGAACAGTATTCTTTGCTTTTCGATTTTTTATTTCAGACCTTTGATGTCTTCGCTGTTTGTCAGTCATCATGATTTTCCCCTTCTTCTCGTCACTTGGCTCTTGGCGTGTATGTGTACCATTCCGTTTTATTCTTCTCTTCCTTCATCTACCTGGTTAGGTTCCTGTAGTCCTCACGTTCTTCGCAGAGGACGTTCATTGTCTATTCCTAACCTATGTATGTCCTTCTGGACTTTGATCCAGTGGTGGACGCTTCGGATGATGACGGGTGGTGGCCTTTTTGTTATATTCTTATTATTTTCCTTGCCTTGGTCTTCATATTTGTCCATTAATTGACTGTTGATAGTATGTGTGTGGATGTACATGTCAGAATGATAGTTGAAGTAACTCTGTGGGTACAGTCTGTGACGGAAATTATGGCGCATTATTCTCTTAGAGACTATACAGATAGAGGCAACAAGCCAGCTAGGAACCCTGCGGCATGTAAGAGAGAGATAGAAAATCGGAGGTTCAGGCTGTCTTTTTCTAATGGCATGCATGCTATAGACAAGGATAAAGACAGAAAACCCTCTGATCGTCTGTTTCTTTCTCTCTCATCAGAGTCAGACATTCACACTTACAAAGCGGCCTATGGATAGTTGCCTCTATCTGTATTATCTCTATTATTATAATACTAGCTCTACTGTTACCATGGATATGAACAAAAGACAACTACCTTAATTCTTCGAACTTGCTATCCGAGTTGTATCCGATTTTTTTGTGGGTCTTCTTCTGTTTTCATAAATACGATATTTATACTTTTTTTGAGTTACTCGTCACTGTTTTCTATTATTCTGTTTTAGAAATGTATGAGGGTGACTTTCATGGGCACACAAAGAAGCTAATTTTGAATTATTATTTTTAAATTAGACTCCCTGTTGATACAATGGGAAATTGGTACTCATGTGACGAAAAAAAAGAGATCGGAGTAAAAAAATAAAATATTTTACATTGAGTTCTGCAATGAAAATATTTTTGTTGCAATTGTTCAGATGCACTTCGCTTGGTTGAAAAATTCCTAAGAAATTGTATTCACCAACCAACACATATAAACAATCGAAAAAAAAATATTTTTCATTATTTTGTATGATGCAATCCAGTGGCGGCTCGTGAACTTTTTAAGAGAGGAGGCTGGACATAAAACGTTTTTGTAAAAATATTCTCTATTCAGCCAATTAATTTATCCTGCGCAGCGACCGTACCAGCTACTTCAGTGACAAAATTTTAATTTTTTTTGGACCTTTAAGATTTTTTCTTTTTTTGGAATTTTTCATATTTTGTTTTTTTTATTAATTTTATTAATTTATTTTATATATTAACGGAATTCTACGGTCTTTAGTTTGCGAAAAATGATCAATATTATTATAAATTGCATCATTTTGTTTTAAGTGTAAATCTTTTTCAATAGATATTAAACTAACATTGTATAAACAATTTTGGCCCATTGTTTTTCGCAGGTATGTTTTAATTTGTTTGAGAGTAGAAAATGATCTCTCCACCGATGACGACGTGACAGGAATGGTGACTGTCAAACAAAGTAGATTATGAAACTGAGGTAAAACTTGTTGCAAATCATTGTCTATCATATATTTTATCATATCGGCGTGACTGACCTAAAATATCTTTATCTGAGTATACAACGCATAATTCATTGTGCAGTGCTATTTTATCAAAAAAATTTTATTTTAAAAGTGTATCGGGAAAATCTTTTGAAAAAGATTGGAATAAGCTCGTGTATCACCGCAACCGCTAGAGGCAAGCCTCCTGAGAGTGTTGCCATTTCAGTTATTTTTTACGGTATTAAGCAATTGGACTGGTTGAAAAAACGGCGACTGTGTTGAGCAGCACGTGTTTAGGTATTCAGATGTTTGTAGAATCTAGCCTCAGGGCACTGTTGTCAGATTTAAAACTAGTGAAAACGGGGAATTGTAAAATTTAAAAATTATTAGATAAACAGGAAATAAAATGAAAAATGTTCAACAAAATATTTCTGGTGCTATTTGCTGGATAAATTGGTGAGGAGGCTGAGCCTCCTTCGAGGAGCCGCCACTGGCAATCATGGATAACTAAATAACCATATCAACCAATTATCTCTTTCTGGATTTTCCATTATAAAACGTATTTTCGGTCTGTTCGAAAATCAAACAAGTGATATTCTCTTTGGTGACAGAAAATTTAATTATTCTCTTTCTGTTTACCTACTGTATTTTTGTATGTGAATTTAATTTGATAATTTTTTGTTTGTTTTATTATGAATAGTTTTACCAAAATCAATTGCAGACGTTATGAACATGTGTTCGTAAACCTTATCGACTTTTTCCTTCGACCGGTATATGCAGAATTAGTTCCTGTCCGTGCGAGATCCTTGAGAATATTGTAATGTAGGTATATCGGTAATTTTTTGTAGCCCATCTTACTGTTTATGCAAAACAATGCTGGATCTCACGTGGCCGGGGAGGTACTCGATTATATTAATCAACCTGGTATACCATTTAAGCAGTTACCATGAAAAAGCCCGGATCTGTTCCAATTATGAGACGACCTATAAAAAAATGTTAAACGTCAAATACTTGCACCTAGTACGCTCAAGGAACCTCAAGATCTCATTAGAAGTAGGGATGCGCGATATGATCCGATATTCCAGAGTATCGCTACTTTTACTTCCGATACTCGATATTTTGTATCGATACTATGCTTTTCAATACATTCCAAGTATCGATACCTTGCGATCCGGAATTTTTAGTGGTTTTAGCTGTGAGTGGCGTCATCTACCATCTACCAATAAAAGCAAATATATTCACGCAACCGTTATTCGTCGTTTGCAGTTTACTATAAAATGAATACATGACGATTAGGTTAGATCGGATTTTTATGTCTTAAGGAACTCTGTAAAATTGTCAGCTATCAGCTGAACTGCTGAGTGATTGGGAATCCCCGGAATGTCTTATGTTAGCCAACGATTAAATATTAATCCAACGAAATAAATTAATAAACCAGGTAATTTAGTTGATAGCTAAAAGAAGAATAATGTTTCGTTGTATATTTATAATTTTTAGTTAATAAAAATATCTTTTGATAGTTTTGTTGTTATTTAATTCATGTCATCACCACATTTTGCTTTTTGAATAGAACCGCTGGCAGCCGTAAAATCTCGGATCGTTAACGTATCGATACTTTGAATATCGATACATTAATATTCGATATTCTACTGAATCGATACTTTACGTTCCGATCCGTATCGATTCCTAATATCCGTACTTTCAAGTCTATCGCGCAGCCCTAATTAGAAGTACGGTATCCGCCAAAATAAATAGTACCGAAACAGAGAGTGCTGTGGAGTTGTTTATGTAATATGGATTTGTCATATTTGACTTAATTGTCATTAGTTGATATATTAATAGTACGCTGCAGTTAAATTTGATTTAAAAATGGTTCTAACAACGGAAGAAAAAGTGTTTTTGGTAGAGCATTATTTTCGTTCATACGGAAAATAGAATAATTTCTCGGGGAACAGACTTCGAATATCCTTCTCATTCACCTGATCTGACGCCACCTGACGCATACATTTGGGGCATAATGAAGGACAAAGAAAATCCGCCGGCGAATATTGCCGAACTACGGGAAAGTATACAAAATATTTTTCGGCAGTTACATCAACCACTTTTTATAAATATATTTATTGACTTACAAAATCGATATGAAGCTTGTTTGCGTCGAAATGGTGAACATTTTGAACACTTACATTACAGAAATTAAAAATTAATTTTTATTTTTATTTTCGGTATTGTTTATTTTGGCGGATACTGTATGTCTAACCGCATAATTGCTATGATCTGAAGTAGAGGGGACAACACTCGTTACTAGTGTTATTACGTGAATTCGTTAATATGTGAATTTTGCACCTGACAAGCATCGTCACAGCACCGTCGAGTGGTCAACTCGACGGTTGTGTATGGGCTCACTTAACGCATCGACACGGGGCAGCACCGCCGCGATAACCGACTATAGGCTTCACTTTATATTGTCAGAGATATTGTATTGGCACGCCGTCCGTAAAATATTCTCTCTGAGAAATGTGTTGTGGTTGAGGCGTTGACGTGCCTTGTCGGTGCTGTGCTGATGTAAGAAGTAAAATCTGCTGGTGATGATCAGTCGCTGTTTCTATGAGGTGCTGATAGGTGTGTTTCGACCAAAACATTGTTTTGAAGGATTTTAAATACAATAACGTGAATTAACTTTTTCGATATTTGTACATAGATACGTTATCTCGATATAATTTAAAACAAATAAAATAAAATTCAGCTCAATCTACTCCTAAATAGATGCATTGAGTTTTTATTAACTAAAATCAAGCGCTTTCCTTGCGTTTAATACATAGACACTCCGTTCATTTTTTTAGAGAATATATTTCATTACTTTGTTCAAGACAGGATCCCAAATCCGTTTATTCTTAAAATGAGAAAATATCCCCTAGAGGAATGAAAATATATATATATTTTTTTAGGTTCTAGAACGTGTTCAAATAGAATAAATCCCATTACGACAGACTTACCACTCAATTTCCTAGAAAGCCCAAAAAATGATTCAAATTATCCACGTACCTTTTTACGAAGTGGATTGCATTTCATTTTCTGTTACGAACCGCTTAGAGAAGACTACGTGATACACAGTAAAAAATCTGTTCAATAACTCTACTACAACTATTCACTTTTAAATAGACTTCTAAAACAATACATAAGAAATTGTAATAATTTTGAATTCTTGGTATTATTAAATTATCCGAGATTATTTATACTTAATAACTTTACAAGCTCAGTCAATTACTATCTGATTTATATTAATTATAGCTCGAATTTATTTTTTTAATCGTTAAGCTTACGAAACATTTTCGCTTAATAGTTTAGATATACAGCGTTGCTGAAAAGTCTCGCACCAAGGGATTATTTTTGAACGGATAAAGGGAAAGTTATGGAATTCAAGGACGATGAATGAGACTTTATTATCGTTGATCATTTGTGGAGTAATTTCCTGCGTTTCGAGACGTACGCGATCCTTTGAATCGTTCAAGTGTTTTTTAACATAAACGCGGTCTTTCAGGTAGCCTCAGAGAAAAAAATCAAGTGGTGTTAAGTACCTTGCCGGCCACTCAATTGCACCTCTTCGACCCATCCATCTCTGAGGGAAAATTCTATTTAAATATTGCCTAACGTCGCTTTGATAATGTGGAGGTGCGCCATCTTGCTGAAAATATACGTTCATATTAGGTATAATTTAATTTTGGAGTAAATAAAGATATTCAGCACCGGTATGCGTACCTTCAATAAAAAAGAACCGATCAAATGATTTTTCACCAAACCCGCCCACATATTAACCCTTTAACGCCCAGATTCTTTTTTTTTAAATCTATATTGAAAATTATCAGGATTTTTTCTCATTTGACAGTAATATACTTTACCATATTTTTTAAGTAATAAAATGTTGCATATTTAAAAAAAAGGTGTTACCATCAGGTAGGCTAGGCGTTTGTATGATCACTTTTGGAAATTAACAAAAAAACTTGAAAATATATTTATTGGTTGTAAATTTAAAAAAAAAACATTCTACACAGCGTTATATTTCCTATACATTGTTTTATTTTTTTTATTTTCGGTATAACAGATCGGATGATTTGTCTCATCATACCGGAGGTCATCTGAAACTCGATTTAGAAAAAGTGAGTTTTTTGAAATAGCCACTCTTCCCGGTCCTTTCGGTTGAACTCCGTAACTTGTCAAGTAAAACTGGGCAATTGCGCTTCTGAAATCGAGTTGTGGTAATTTTCCTCCTGACTTCCTATGTATTTGTCATGCATTGTGAATGGAGACGTCAATTATCCATGTAGCTATAGACCACCACAATTTTTTTCCACCAACAGAAATTCTCTATTCAGAAACATTTTGGTCCATTCTATCAGTTCCTTCCATTGTGTGGTTATAGGTGGCAATTACATTTGCTCGTTGTAGAGGAACTGTTTTTTTTCGGCTAGCGAATATCGCTGGACATCCAGCTCCAATCGGATGAACCCCAAGTAACGTTGAGGCAACCGTCACAAAAAGGAATGGGATCCAAATACCATTACCAGACTTGGAAAGAATGCCATTCAATGGTAAACAGACGGCTCAAAAGCAATAGAAGGAACTGGGATAGGAGTGTACGAGCCAGGAACCAAACACTCTGAAAGCTGGGGAAAAACCCCGAGTATCTTTCAAGCGGAAATTCACGCCATAAAAAAGTGCGCCCAGTTCAATATTGATAAAGGATATAGAAGGCAAAGGATTATCATAATGTCGGATAGTCAAGCAGCCATTAAAGTTCTGAGCTCTTGTCTAATCAGTTCCAAAATGGTGTGGGAATGCCTAGGCAAACTAAATGAACTAGGCTAGAACAATATAGTCACCTTACTGTGGATTCCAGTACACACTGGAATAGAAGGAAATGAAATAGCAGATGAACTAGCAAAGAGGGGGACTGGAACACTCTTTTGGGGGCCGGAACCCTTTTGCGGTATCAGCTCCAATGTAATATTGGAAGAAATAGCCAAAGCCGAAGAAAAGAGAATATCTGACAATTGGAAATATCTAGTAGGACTTGGACAATCAAAGATTCTTCTGGGTGACTACAAACTGTTGAGATCAAATGAATGCATAAGTCAAATTAAAACTGCACTAAGAGTTTTAACAGGGATCCTTACGGGACATTGTCGTCTGAATGGGCACCTGAAAAAAGCTCAAAATAGTGGAGGAAGAAGAATGTAGATTCTGTGGCATGGAAGAAGAAGCCTCCATCCACATACTTGCGAAATGCACAGCAACTCAGAATACTAGGGCACAACACCTTGGATATTACTGGATAGAAGAGGGACATTTACCTGAGTTAAAGCCTGCAGATATCATGAAATTCCTTCGGGAAATAGGACTAAAGGAGCTACTAGTCTCTGAGAATGTCTCAGGGAATGTCACCCCATTTTCCAAATTTTATCTGATTTGTCCGGCTTGGTATTGTCGGCACATCTGAAAACTGCAACCGATTTCTACGTCTAGCGTTATATGTATACAACTTCATTTCGCATATCTGATTTCGAATCCCAATAACATATTTTGCCCGGTAAGACATTATACCCAGCCACAATTAGTATACCCAAAAACATCTCATTTCCGTGGATGATATTTTAGGATCCGCGCAATTTAGAAACAAAGCATATCTTAAAATTCTTCAACTAAAAACTGTACCATTTCATCATCAAAAATTAGTTAAAAAATTTCAACTGGTGTGAAATTTTGGTATTTTTTGTAGCTGCTATCTGGAAAACGGTTACAAGGTGTTTTTAAATCGCCTGCCATCCATTAAATTTTATTTAAATCTGTTGGTTGAAAGTCAAATGTTTGAATTGGTAAAGGCACTTTCGGAAAATGTATCAAAAGCTCCAATTCGCTGGTCATCAGCAAGCTTTATTTCAGCTCTTGCTCGCATATGAGTACTTGGCACTTACGTCCTGATCATAAGCAAAAATACAATCTCATAAGTGCTTATGGTTACCAAAAGGTAACGGCCGTATAAAAGTGTTTCTGATTTACCAGCCGACTCATAAAATCTAATCTACTGGTCAAGTATAGAAACTATAATATGTCTAAATTTCTGAACAAGCACCCAAACATATTAAAATATAATACTGCAATTTTTATACTTACTTGAAAATGATGTCCATGGTATTTTTACTCAAAACAAAGTTGATCGAAACAAACGCTCTCTCTGAGCCAAACAACACACTTGCAGTTTTCACAGTTAACAAAATGAAACCTCCTGACAACACCAGTGTAGCCATCTATCGAGAAAAAATAAAAACAGCAAGCTAACGTGGTAAAACAGTTAACTGTGTAACCGTTACTCTAAAGTAACGTTAGGCGCTAAAGGGTTAACTTTTTGTGGACGCCGTGTACAAACCTCCTCAAACCAGTGCGGATTGAAATTTGACCAGCACCGGCAATTATGTCTGTTAACAGGACCGTTCAAGCAAAATGTGGCTTCCTCACTGAATACCAAAAAATCTAAGAAATTGTTTTGCATCCTAATTTTCTCTTCAACTTTTCCACAAAATTGTAATCGTCTAACAAAATCATCCTCAACCAATTCTTGGAGATTTTGAACTTTATATGGATAAAAATTATTTTTTTGCAGAATTGTTTGTATAGACTGTCTACAAATACCATGATTTCTTGCCATTATAACTCGCCCAGTGTAAGTTGGCACTTGGACTTTGGACTTCTGAGATGCACGGTAGAACATCCGATCGCTCGAGACACACTGAAATTGAGGACCCCAGTCTCTGTTTTGACCGCAAACGGTTAACGCAGTAATTCCAGTGGCGTAGTAGTATTATAGTAGTTTTTAGTTACGGTAATTATTATCAGTAGTTAGTTAATAGAAGGTGTGGTTTTAGCTTATAGTTTAGTTATAATTATTAGAATGAAATTTAAAAGTAAATTAAAAAATGTAGGACAGTTCTTCACACACTCAGTAAACAATGTTTTAGGATGGCTTCAGACATAAGATAAATAAACTTTATAGTTGATTTTATTCTTTGTTTATCAATTGCAAACGCCTTATTGGATTTTGTTTTGATTTTTGAATGTCATCCACAATGACAGTTGTCATAGGTACTATTTTTAGGAGCGTCTTATTATAGCGCTAGGCGCCGACGTTGCCAAATTTCAAGAAAGTGACATTTAAAAAATGTGGAGAATAAAATGAGGTTAGGTGTTTTTTTTTTCGTTTTATATATCTTAGCTCTTACTTTTTCAAGAAGGGCAAGGAAAAATAACCATTCTGTACACCCTTCACCTTAATGAACCTTCAAGGGGAAAGGTTAATGAAATGGTTATTTTTCCTTACCCTTCTTGAAAAAGTAAGAGCCGCGAGCTGCGAGGAGCTAAGATATTATATAAAACGAAAAAAAATACTTGACCTCATTTTATTCTCCAAATTTTTTAAATGCCACTTTCTTGAAATTTGGCAACGTCGGCGCCTAGAGCAACAATTAGACGCTCTTCTATTTTTGGTTAGGTTGACATTGACATTTCACACTTCACCAAACAGGTTGAGTACTACGTAAATCTGAAATTCACTAAGCCAGCTCGGTTGGGTTCGGAGTTCGTTAGTTGGATTGGAGATATTCTATTGGTCAGCCGAGAATGCGAAGGTATTGTAGGGATTATCAGAACTTGATTGGCCGTTGAGGTGTTTACAAAAACTTGCAATTCGTCTATTTTCGTGTTAATTCATCCATTGTTGTAAAAATCGACAGGATTAGGGGACTTGTGGTTTTTGTTCGTTTGCTGGCATTGCTGAGCGCCTGCTACCAGTCAGTGAGGACTGATAAAAGTGGTTTTCCTGTAACAAGGAGGTAAAGGACTAAATATTTTTCTTGAAATAAGAGTCGTTGAATGGTAAATTATTTCCAGATTCGCCGACCTCTTAATTTGTATCAGCGTTTTTTTGATATTAGGGCAGCCATTTTGGAGGCACCCACATGTTCTGGAATGTTCAGAGATAGTTGGATTTCCAAGATCCCGACACCCCGATTATCTGCCTGAGACCGTCGCGGGAGGAAATCCCCGAGGAAACGAAACCTTGAGTAATTCCCCACCTTGGAGTCGAGATTTCTGCGCGAATGATTTTTTTAAGAATGTGTTCACTCCATGTTTTGGATTTTTCTTGATCAAGATGGTTGGAATCCAGCAAAATTAATATTGAGTTTGTTAAGTAGGGACAGAAGGTCTAAATCCATCTTCACACGTGGGTGAGTTCATTCCAATTTCATAAATCGCCACCGGAGAAGCACATCAACGTACTTAAATACTATTTTTTTCTCGTAATACTACCTTTTTTTTTGTAATGCAGCTTCAATTTTGATACTCTAATCATTAAGTCTCTCAACGAAGCGAAAGTCTGTACGTTAAATCTTTGATAACCTGTTACATTTTTTAAAGTTGAGTATAGAAGGTAAATGCGGTATATAGTTTTAATCATAATAAACTGTTCACCAAATGTGAACTTAAACACAGCTGTATTTAGGGGTTCTTTTCTTATGTACATTCAGTGCACCTACTAAATATAATTTTTAATTGTTTATCAGCGATAGCTGAGTACACTGCATTTTGCTGATTAAAAAACCATATAGTGAGGTTTTGTTTTTTATTTTATTCTAGAGTATTATTCTCTTACATCAAAGCAATTTGAAGTAGAAAAATGTCTAAGAGAAGGTGATCCATTGTCCACGACATTATTTAATTAGTATTCGAAATCACCTTTAGAAAGCTCGATAAGGACAATTGGACTAATTTACAACAACAAACACCAATGTCTGGCATATGCTGATGATCTAGTTCTAAAGACGAGAACACAAAACGAACTAGAGAGAATATTTAAATTACTGGAGAAAAAAGCAAAGGAATATGGCCTGGTAATTAATGAAAAGAAAACTAAGTACATGGTTATGGGAGATAAAAATACCGACTTAAATATAAAATGCGATGGTTGCACCTATACATTTGGGAAAGTGGAACAACTAGAATACTTAGGAGTAGTCCTAACAGCAGAAGGAATTGAAGAAAAAGAAATAGAAAAAAGAATATGCAAAGGTAGTAAGGCAGCAGGAATATTTTCAAACATATTAAAAGCAAAAAATGTATCCAGAGGGGCTAAGATTAGAATATATCAAACAATATTAAGACCATCAGTAACATATGCCTGTGAAACATGGGTTATGAATAAAAAGGAAGAGGACAGACTAGAAATATGGGAGAGGAAAATGTTTAGAAAAATATTTGGAGGACTAAAAACAGAGGAGAACGAATGGAGAAGGAGAACTAATAACGAACTGCTAGCGCTATACAAAAAACCAACGATAACAAACATAATAAGAGCACAGAGGGCCAGATGGTTGGGATATATTAGCAGAATGACAGAAGACAGATGGGTTATGAGAGTTCTAATGGGTGGATCAGGTAGCAAAAGGAGAAGGGGCAGACCTTGAACAAAATGGATGGATGCAGTGAAAGATGATCTGAAAAAGGTAGGAGTACAGAACTGGCAAAGCGAAACATTTAATAGAGGAAAATGGAGAGAAAAAGTGAAAAAAATTGAAGCCAAGGGCCACTAAGGGCCTGTAGAGCTGATATATATACAGATTGCGAAAATCCCTTTCTTACGCTGCGACTTATACAAGTACGACAAGGAAAATATGAGCAAAACTACGTGAAAGAGAGAGAAGACTTGTTAGCCCAGCGATCCGTCCCCTCTACCAAAACAGTTGGGCGTGTATTCAGTCCCCTCCTTCCGGGGCGCTTGGCATTTTCTACAGTATGAAACACATCCATATTTCTCGAAATTATTAATTATGTTCTAAATTGTTGTTCGTGAAGGAATTGGGCGATTTTCAAATGCCACAATAAACAAATTAACTATTGCATCAGCCAAATGACCTCCAAAATACCATTTTATAATTTGCACTTTTTTGCAGGTTTCGTATTTTAATGTGGGCATTGTAAAATGTTTTATTTTCAAATACAACGGCGTGCGCTAACAACCAAGGTCTGTAGCGAAAAGATCACATACGTTTAAATGTGAGTTCTGTATGTAAAGGACACTGTTGCCGGATGAAGGTGTTTAATTTTACCCAATAGTGTATGAGCTCAAAAAAAGTTAACGATAACGTGACAAAAATATCATTTTTACAAATTAATCTGAGCTTCTGGCAACAGCGGTTGGACTAGTGGGGCAATGAACACACGCAAAACTGTTTTTGGTAGAGGGGACTGATCGCTGGGCAAACAAGTCTTCTCTCCCTTTCACGTAGTTTTGCTCATATTTTCCTTGTCGTACTTGTATAAGTCGCAGCGTAAGAAAGGGATTTTCGCAAACTGTATATTATTCTCTTATATAAGCTAAGTTGAGAGGAATTCAAACTAAGTTAACGTAAACAAATGAAAATCATTTCTTGTTTTTGAAAGTATACCAAAAAACAGGTGACGCTCTAGCCCTGTTATTCTTGTGATTTATAAGACCCTACGACCACTGCTCGCCAGACGAAGAGCTTCCGGAGCACTTTTCGGTCTACCAGACCTTTATACCAGTTTCATTAAATTTGTTTATTAATCTCGTCACTGTAGATCTAATAGGAGGGAATTCAGAATTTAAATCGTTAAAAAGATGAGCTGGTTCGTCATGGGAACGTTTGCGATCACAATTCCCAAGTAACATTAACATTTCGATTAGTTGTTTTTCCGATAAATGTGCCATTATTTTTAATTTATATTTAAACTTCGTGCTAATTTGAAATGAGTATCAGTTTTGACAATTTGTTCAGCAATAATTATGTGGTTGACGTTTTTAATGCCTACTATTGTTTTTTGTTTAATTTTAAAAACCTACAAGGTCATATCATTAGTACTTACAGTGCAATTTAGTTTAGAAAAATAAAACTGATATTTCTTAATAGATTTTGTATTAAAGTAATACATTGCTATTATTTTTGGAAAGAGAAAAAAATAAGCTTCTTTGTGATACATCAAGTCCTCTAGGTTGCCATTTCAAAAACTTCAAGATGTCGGCCGTACGCTAAGTGCTGACGTCAAAAACATGTGACATTTGCTCTTAAATATGCAGAATAACGTTTCATTCATCGTCCCAGAATTTCATAACTTTCCGTTTTTCCGTTTCAAAGATAATCTTTGGTGCGAGACTTTTCAGCAACGCTGTATATTAATATTGAAATAATTCGTAACTATTCTTGACTCTACTATTAAATAATTGACCTATTTTTTAATAATTGAGAAGCTGACGAACTAATTTGAAATATATTACAAAATTTGAAAAATAAAACAAAGTAGGTAATTGTAACGATATTTATACACGAAAAGGTCACATTATAGAGACGAAATAATTATTTTACTCATTGGAAATCTTTCATTGTAGTTAGTGTTACAAGATCTAATAAGTATGAGGTTTACCATTGTCACTAGAGCTCGTTCTAGATTTAATTTTGTTTATTTTCAAACTTCTATAATTCTTGCTGTTTAGCTCGTAGTACAAATGGTTCCATACAACCTACCTATTGAATGTCCTGTGTACGAAAATGTTAAAGCGTTTAAATATATTTCCCAAGGGTTTTCCAGTCTCTCGAAAAACTACTTACTTTTCTTTGCTTTACTAAGAATTAAAACGAGAAGTCTACACGTCGTAGGCCACGAGTCACTTATTAAACTATTCACACTTGAAGAAATTAAAACAGTTTTAATTAGAAATAAAAAAGGGCATCCATATTTATGGGGATTTCATACACTTTTACACATAACATTCAGAAGTGGGGAGATACATGAATCTTAATTAAAGTCATCCATATATCAGAGAGTTGTGTTTTTTTGTTCCCTATCGTCGGAAAACTTAGGCCTTCGCAGTATGATGAACTTTTTGGCCTGTCTCATTGCCGGCACTTTGTTCCACCAATATAGTGCCCCTTCTCTGGCTAGTAAGTAGGGCTGGTAAGTAGGCTGAGGACAGGCTATTTAGACATCCCAACTCTTGTAACATTTCCAAGCAGGCCCAAACAAGTTTCGAGTTAATCTGCATTGAGCTGATTGCTTTGATAGCTCCCGTCTATCGGAGTATATGACAATGTTCTTTTCCTCATACTCTTACCTTAATAACCCTCCTGCCTGTATTGCTGCAACTTCTGCCTGAAATATTGTCACTTGTTTGCCCAAGTACAAGTTTGCCTTGGACGCTATATGTATGAATTCCTGCTTCTAAACCTTCCTCGGTTTTTGAGCCATCTGTGTAGATTATTTTGAGTTTTGAGTTTGATTCCTGTCCCGTACACTTTTTATCCTATCTATTGTTTTGGAACGACTTGTATACTATTCAATGGCATTCATACCAAATCTGGTAACGGTCCACAGCCTGCATGTAATACAAATACAGGCTAGTCTTTGAATTATGGAGAGGTTATCTGTCGTCGTCAATAGGCGAATTTCGCTATTCCTATAAATTACTCGGTAAGTGATGATTGTTCTCACTATGTTCGTGTACATTCACTACAATTTACTTGGGATACAAACCCAATTTTTCCCTGCCAAGACTCTCCTTCGCTGTTCCACAGGAGTTCACTATCAAGAGTCAGTCATAGACACTTGTTTTTCTCCATTCAACCTTCTTTCTATTAATTCTAACTGTTTATGTTGAATATTTTCTATTATCATCTATTAGGATGGAAGTGGTGGGAATAATGTTCCCCTGCCTCCATATTAACGGCTCACCTCGTGTACGCATAGTTCTAGTTTGAAAGTAATAGTACTATTATCGAAGAGGGGTGATTCGCATGATACTTTCCAGTCTTTAGGATATAGTTTAGAAGCTGCTCACCTCTCTGATTGGTGTTGCTGATGCCCCAAACAGTATTGTGTGTATTGACTTCACATCCTTCACATTCCACTCTCCTATGCACTTCCGGGAGGTGGTGCTAAATAGCATGAAACTATTACTTTCCCATAGCCCTCCTTCTCGCATTCGAAGTGAAGTATAGGAGTAGGAAGTAGAAAATTATTCAACGAGCATATATAATCTGGTGATTTATGTCATTCTCCTTCAGTTCGTGACATATACACACCGTGGTGAATAATAAGTAGACATTTATTCGGAAAGTTGAGAAATTACGCATTTCACATACCTTAAGGGGATATGGAAGATCGTCTGTCCAATCCCCTGCGATTCAAACTTCCGATATTTGTATTTTACTACCAATTTAATATTTGATGCAATCCCTCTCGTGAAACTTGAGTTAGGTGTTCTTGATTGGGACAAGGTCAATAGTTGATATTTATATAAATAAATAAATGTTTTTTTTGTTAGTTCGACATAAAAGAAAGAAGTGTCAGTCTACCTTAATGGTTAGTAAAGCAAAGTCAAGGTCGTTTTCATTAAGTATTAATCCAGTATTAGCTAAGTGGTTTTGAATATTTTGCGATACTTAGGTAAAACAAACAGCTAACATTTTAAGCGTTTAACAGGAGCTCTTTTTATATTTACATGCTATTATTTAACTTACAATGTTTGTATGCTTCATCGGCACTCCTTTCCAGTATTACTTCGTTGGGCCTGTCCCGATCCTAACGGATCCCTCTTCGAATGCGTCTTTTAGCCTATCAGTCTTTCGGTTTCTTCTTCTCATTTCTCTTTCCTTTTCTTCTTTGGTGTTAACCGCCATCCTTGTAGAAGTAGTGATTTGATCCCACTTCTCTTGTGACAAGGGCATGTTCTTGACTAGATTTTGATGAGACAGCCCTGGCAGGTCTACGTCCGATGCGAATTTTCATCTTTCGTCTTCGTGTGCAAGGCACGCGAATATTGTGTGCTCTGTGGTGTCACCTTCTTCCCCGTACAGTCGGCAGATGCTGTTAGGTCTATGTCCTCTCCTATTAAGGTACTCTTCGAAGCACACGTGATCACTGAGTGCCTGTGACAGGCGGTAGTCCATCTCACGGTGTTCTCTGAGGGCCCTTTTTTCGACCTTCGGTATGAGTACCTAGGACCATTCGCCCTTCTTCCATGCGTCCCATTCTTCTTGCCATCTTTTTAACATCCTGTCTAGCGCTTCTTTTCGTTTTATCCTCTTCAGGCAGTTCCTTTTGCCGTTGCCCTAGTAGTTCCTGTTCGTCCCAAAATTTGCTTCTTTCGAGGGCCAAGTCTGGGAGTGCTCTTGATAAAGACCGCCATTCGCTCATTATGTGGAGGTTCGTCTTTCGTTGGATCGCGCCCATATGTCTGTCCACTGCTGCAGGCTGCACCCTAGATGCCCACGTTGACGTCTTATACAATTGTATTGAATCTACGACGGTAGATAACAGCTTCCTATGGGCTAAGTGACTTCATTCTAAATCCAATATGGCGAATGGCCCAAGATGGCGTACATGTTATTTTCAAGCACTTCCATGGTTATCAAATTGAAGGGTTTGCTGAGAAAAATACGACTCTCTTCGAGGAGATGGTGTACTACTGCCCGACTGTCTTAACTAATATTAACCTATTCCCTAGGCCAATTCTAGCGGAGGTGAAAAAATTAAAAATGGTCGAAAACAAGATGGCAGTCGTGCTAATTCTAAAGAGTTATAACTTGGCATAAATCACTAAAAGGTCTTCTTATTGAGAACTAGACTGTACTAAATTAACGGGAAAACGACCAATCAACAATGCCGTTTTAAATGAAATGAAATGAAAGGTTAACAAACATTTAGATACAATAACTCAGCGATAACTGAAAAATAAGAAATAAATTGATATTAATAAAGTATTTTTAAAAATAAGCTTTCATTTGAATGCTCTAAAATATTTTTTTATCCTACACTATGAGAAAGTTGAATTTTACCAGCTTTACGAAGACGAGAAAGTTACCTTTTCTACGGCTATCCGAGAAAATAAATTTTACGTTTCCACGCTAGCTGGCGCCCCAATTGACAAATAAACAACACCATTAAACGTCAGTATAAAAATAAATTGTTAGCAGTTGTCAATGTCTGCAAATTCAATAATAAGTTGTCGTATTTTTATGTTTGTTTGAAGTTAACTTGTCAGTTATGGAGCCTGAAACAGATGAAATAATGTATCTCACTCTGCCTGAAATAACAGATAAAGCTAACCAGGTCACGCTTGACTTATTACCGGAAAAATGGAAAGCGAAATACACCCTCCAATACAAGCTATTTATTGACTGGTGTGCCTCCAAGCAATTAAAAAAATATAGCGAAAATGCAATTTTAACGTATTTGTCCGAATTATCAAAAAAATACAAATCGCCAACACTGTGGTCAATAAATTCTATGCTAAAATCTACATTACTAGTGAAAGATAGTGTTAATATTGGAAAGTATACAAAAGTGATAGCTTTTTTAAAAAAGCAGTCAGTTGGGAGCATTCCCAAAAAATTAAGAATATTTGAACAGCAAGAAATTGAGAAATTTCTCCGTTTAGCTCCTGATGAAATAAAATTTTCATATAAAATATTATCAATAATTATTGAGTAGAATAAAAATAATAATGAATTTCATATTATAGAACAAAATTTTCATAGAAAAAATATTACCAACAATTATTGTGTAGGATAAGAAATAAGTGCAAGATACCGATGTCCCTTATCACCCCTTAAAGTATGTCGGTATCTTTTCGGGAAACCCGAAAGAAATTTAGAATTTTTTTTGGATGCGTTTTCCTGCTGCTACTCTTCTATCTGATGCCCTTCTTAACCAAGTCTGCACCGCACATTCAGATACTTTTTGTGTTTCAGATAGTCCTGAAGTTTCTGCAGATCCTAAAATACCAATCTGTTAGCAAACATTTTCTATAGCTTAAACATTATATAAACTTACTAAGTAGGAGTTTGGCAAGATTACTCTCTCTAAATTTTCTTTTTCCCTTCAAGCCGAGCCAGCTATACTTTATCGCTTGCTCGTTTGATAAAATTAGCTGCATAATCCTTTTAATCATATCATATGTGTTGCTTCCTCCTACTTTTGAAAGTTCTCGAGACTAAAAAATAGAAAAATCATTAGAGCATATTTTTACATAATTTTAAAATATTCTATTTACCGCATTATTGAATTCTTCTTCGTTTTGGAGGAAGCTTTCGAACTCTTGAAATTCCTCATCAGTTCTTATAGAAGAGACTGGGTTTTTTCTGAATTTCTTCTGTCCCTTTTAATATTATTTTTTTAATGTTCAGTTTTTGACCATAATTGTCCATTTTTAACAGTTTTCAACAATAATTGACAATTTTTGATAGTTTTTGACCATTTTTGACAATTTTTCAAAATTTTAGACCATTTTTCAAAATAATTGACCATATTTCAAAATTTTTGACAATTTTTGAAAAATTTTGACCACTTTCCAAAAATTTTTTATAGTTTTTGACAGATATCGTCCAATTTGACAATTATTGACCATTTTTGACCATTTTTCAAGTTTTTCTAAAAATTTTTGACAATTATCGACCATTTTTCAAAATTTTAACAATTATAGACAGTTTTTGACAATTTTGGGTAATTAATGACCACTTTTGACAAAAATTGTCCATTTTTAACAGTTTTTGACAATAATTGACAATAATTGACCATTTTGACCATATTTCAAAATTTTTGACAATTTTCATATAATTTTATTGATTTTTAATCTAATAAATTGTTAATGAATGAATCTCTTAGGTTTATTATCGGAATATGAAAAGCATGTACTTTTTAAAATAATATTAAAAAAATCGATGTTTTCGCAGAAATCGATTTATTTTTATTAAAATAGATTTTTGACAAATCGATTAATTTTGAATAAAAAAAAATCGATTTTTACTTAATCGATTCTTTTCCATTAATCTCTCATCCCTACTAGAGACTAAAGTGAAAAAATGGTTATAATTTAGATCTATGCTTACCTCAAGTAGCCTTTGTCCAATATGTGACTACAACACTGTACGACTTTACAAATCAAGAATATTTGAACAGCAAGAAATTGAGAAATTTCTCCGTTTAGCTCCTGATGAAATAAAATTTTTATATAAAATATTACCAATAATTATTGTGTAGGATAAAAATAATAACAAATTTCATATTATAGAACAAAATTTTCATAGAAAAAATATTACCAACAATTATTGTGTAGGATAAGAAATAAGTGCATCATGACGAGCAGGACCAAGATTTCAACTTTTGGCCCGTGTAGTGTATACGACTTTTCTTCATAGCCGGTCGAAAGTACGTTAATCATTTTACTTTTTTTATTTTTTCAATGTTTTTGATGCCTGCCCCGTTGTCTGTCGTTACGAGTAAAAATACGCATTGGAAATTCTTTTGTCCCGCCGTTATAGAGGGCGAGCGTGTGTACTTCTCACAGGAAATAAATGTTAAACTTTAAATTAAGTACTTTCGACCGAGGTATGAAGAAAAAACTTCCTCCAACTACTTTCAATTTTTTAAATAAATGTCCACGTTTAATAAAAAAATCTTTACTCAAATTAAAACAACTCACCAAATTTTAATCAAATCAATACTGCATTTCAATTACAAAATGCAATTAAGAGTTTCAATATTTATTCATTAGTATTCAGTTTACGTGGGCATCCGATCAGCAGTTGTTCGATATTCCCATCACCGGGCAATTTTTTACGATGCGTGTTTGTGCATCAAATTGGGGACAAAATTAATCACTGTATAAGAACTGGGGTTATAAATAAACTATGAATTAAACAAATATGATTCAGTTTTCCTATTTTGCGCTATACTTAAGCCGTTCAGACTGCGATATTTTTTTTTCCCGTATACCGTATACAGGACTTTATATCGAATAGAGCAATGGCACACGTACAATCTTGTCACTACGATAGAGATGGTAGCCGTGCATTTGGCGCGTTTGCTGCTTTCTCAGGCTGTAACAATAGAATATCTAGCGTTATGTTTAACAACATATTTTATTAAAATATTTCGAATACGTTCTTTCGACCAAAAAAATATTTCGAGACCATGAAATTAATAACAATTTTATCTCTCTCACAATTTTCATTGATTTTAAAAGTGCCTTTGACACAATTGACAGAAAAGAATTGATGAAACGGTTAGAAAGACTAAATATTGATAAAAAACTAATAGAGCTGCTGAAAGTGATAATGGCTAACAACAAAGCAAAAGTGCGATTCCAAGGAGTCACATCGAAGGAATTCCTCGTAAACAAGGGAGTCAAACAAGGAGACTCGATCTCCCCAACTTTATTCAATTTGGCATTGGAGAGTATCCTAAGAACAGCTAAACTAGAAAGCAAAAACATCATAACAGACCATATTCAAATCATAGCATTTGCAGACGATTTAACCATAGTAGAAAATTCAAGACAAGAACTTATTAAAGCAATTGAAAAGATAGGAGAAGGGGCAAAACAACTTGGAATGGAAATCAACGCGGACAAAACAAAATATATGATAGTAGGTAAAAAAACCGGAAATACCGAAGCGAGCTTAAAAACGCAATGGCATTCATTTGAAAATGTAACAACATTCAACTACTTAGGAGTGACGATGGGACAAACAGGAAAAGAGCGGGTACAAGAAAGAATACTCAATGGAAACCAAGCCTACTGCAGAAATAGAAAACTTCTGAAAAGTAAAGCCATAAATAAAAACACCAAAATAAAAATATACAAAACACTAATAAGACCAGTGATCGCGTATGGCTTATAGAAACAACGGTAATAAACAAAAAAGAAGCAGAAGACTTAAATATCATAGAAAGAAAGATTCTTAGAACGATACTGGGGCCGAACATAACAAGACCTGGGGAAAGGAGACTCAAAACTAACAAAGAAATAGAAAGCAAGTTAAGCAATGAGACAATCGTGAAATATATAAAAGCACAACGCCTAAAATGGGCAGGTCATATTATGAGACGAAAGCCTGGAGAAATGATAAGAAGAATAACACAATGGACTCCTCTATGGCCGAGAAGAAGGGGAAGACCCAGAGAATGTTGGAGGAATCAGATAGAAGAGGATACAAAAAGGATGGGAATCAAAGAGTGGAGAGAAAAATGCAGAAATAGAGCAGAATGGAGGAAAATAACTTCTGAAGCCAGGACACACAAGAAATTGTAATAATAAGGAGTGAAAAGGGAGTAATCCACCCTAATAAATGGAAGTAAAAGCGCATTAGCGTTAGCCATAATCTATTAGATTTAAATGCTTGATGATGATCTCTCTCACATTTTGCACACGACCCAGACTCAAAAATATGTATTTTTCAAAGATTCCGTCGAAATAAAAACATAGTATGTCAGTTTTTTGGAACCGTTTCTAATCTTTTTTTAAACACCTTCATAATAACTTTTTCTAACGCCGTTTTTTCGATTAATGCAGGTATTCAAATAAAGCCATTTGCATGCCATGTTTTTTAGCAACTCCATAATAAAAAAGCAGTTTTTTATCATCATATAAATCTTTGTCTACCTCGTATTTCATAAAAAGATCTTTAAATTATTTAATGCGACTGCTCTAAAATATTCTTCGCCAAATGTATTCCCTTTAAGATTCATTTAAATTCTACAAGACATCTTTCAATGTTGGATAAAACATAATTGCATAGCTAAAGTTAGATGAAAGCTCTGAACTTCCAGAAAATGGTTTAAGTTATCGCTTTATGCTTGCTGAGAACATTCAGTGAATATCAGGAAACGTTGCCAATAAGTTTTCATATAGAAAACAAAGGAGAATTAAATATTCTGCCATATTTGGATAATGAGATTTTTTAAATATTTTAACCAAGAAAATACAACGTTTTCTTCGAGTTTATAGAGGACAAACCTTTTAACTGCTATTAGTTTTAATATCTTCTAATAGATTGGCCTATGAAACTTTGTGAAATTAATTATACTGAAATATTAGTTAGTTACTTAATTAGTTCGTTAGTTAGTTTGTAATTGTATCCGAGAATTGCCACTAAGGTTTTAGAGTTCGGTATCAGTTGAATTATTTTATACTCAATATTTGGACACTATATTAATTTGAAGTTGGCCGCCACCAACTTTTAGACAATACAGACTCTACTAAATAATATAGCATGTCGCAATACTTGTGGTAAAAATTAAAATGAAGATTACGTATATTCATTGTTAATATATGGTGTATGTGGAAGATTTATTACTAGAACATTTATGTACTCACTCAGGAATCCGTAAAGTTTCAGCTGTATTCTTACAGCCCGGCTCAAAGGAAGCATACCACAATAAAAGGTGCAACCCTCTATAACCGGAAATTCCACGTCCATGCATTAGCCATAACTTGTAATCCTCATATAGATCTCGTCACTTTTTACCGACCATAGGCGAACTGAATTCCCACCTCTACATGTTCGTGAATACACGTATAGCGTTCTTTCCGTTAACGTCGATGTGCCTTGTCGTAATTAGAGATGGAAACGTGTTATATCGGCACAGCGTTGCCCATGCATTCCAAGTCCAATGGGCGGTAGAAAAGTGGTCAGATCTGTATGAAAATTTTCATGAAAATCATGTTAGTAGTTTCCAATATAAATTGTGTTCATAAAGTATGTAATACGAGTATATTCTTTATTTCCTAAGCTAAAAACTCTAAGAAACCTGATACATGTCGATTGTTGTTCTTAACAAAACAACCAAAGTTCACTATACTTGAACTTTTGAGTATATATATTTATAAGAAAAATTCTAATTTTACAATGAAAATTTAAGGTTTTCATTAAACTATATAAATACAAATAAAAAAAATATATTGCTTAAGAATTAAGTTAGAAGCTGGTCAGTTTGGCTTTGGTATATATGTGATAGCTTTTTCTTTGGTATCTGCATAGGTCAACTTGGCTTTGGTGATTCAAATTATTATAATAACGTCATCACCCTGTATTTAGTGACATTTCTCATTTATTGCAGAAAAACTATTTGGTGTTTTTTTCAGGAAAATTAGTTGGCTAGTTTTTTATGTCATTGTTATGTTCGGAGTGGCAGTACTTGGCAACTTTAAACGAGGAGGCTAAAGGCAAAGGAGTTTTAAGACCCCTCCGGCGCCACAGGGAGCATGCGTTCTCCTGTCACGATGGAATGTCAATAAAAAAATAAAATACATGAAAATTTTGATTTGTTCTAGAAATATTTACGACGATTGTTCATTGTGTCATAATTGTCAGATGACACGAGTAAACATAACCTAACAGATAAATCAAAACGTTTCTGAAGATAATAGAAGGCTTGCCTTCTATGGTTTAGTAAATGTTCGTAATTAAATGCTATAATGGCACATTTAGTACTTTGCCGTATCGTCCGTGGTCCGTACACATGAGGACAGATGAGCTCTGCCTCCTGCTATGCGCACTCGTATAGGAAATTCCTGACCACATTCTATTCGTAGTGTGTGCTCCCTGGCTTAAGAGGGCGATGTGTCGATTTTACTGGTGACTGAATATGATTTTTAATATGAGACCATTTTTCCTAGACTTGATCAAGGTTATCCTTATCTGTTACTTGCTCTACGACTACGCAGAGAGTTCAACCATTTTGTTAATTATAGATAACTAGCGGACCCGACAGACCTTGTCATGTGCTAACCTCTTTTTGATAGAAGGAATATATTTCCTGACTTTCCTGATTTTTTTTCTTCCATTTTTACGGGCAAACATATTTTTTTGTGAGAATTTGACGCGTTTTTTTGAAATTATCGTACCAAAAAAACTCCTTTGCAAAAAGTCAACAAAATCGGACCAACCCTTTAAGAGAAGTTCAGTATTAACACGATTGCAGCGCCACCTACTGGGACTAATTATGAATCTAAACCATCCAGGTACTTACTCAAACACACAAAATTTCATAAAAATCGGACCAACCGTTTAGGAAAAGTTCAGTATTAACCCGATTGCAGCGCCATCTACTGGGACTAATTGTGAATCTAAACCATCCAGTTACTTACACAAACACACAAAATCGGCCTATACATTTAGGAGTTGTTCATTATGAGCTCGATTGCAATGCCACCTACCGGGACCAATTGTGAATCTAAACCATTCTCGAATCCACTTGAACACACACAAAAAATTTCAACAAAATCGGTCCAGCCGTTTAGGAGGAGTTCAGTGACATAAACACGTACAGTAGAATTATACAGGGTGTCAATTTGAAAACGAACGGCATTTAATATTGCCTAAACTAATGACAGTATCAAAATTTGGCGGAACACGTCAATTTACATATCAAAAGGGACAACTGTTGAGGCATTTGTTGACGTATTACTTCCAACCCCCAGGGCACCTACCCCTGAAATTTTAATTGGCAACCCCTATTTCTCTTGCCATTTTTGAGTTGCTTATGTAATTCTTAGATAAATTTCATATTTTTTACTTGACCTCGCGAATGTGTGGAATGTATTTAATTTTTAAATTGAAATAATGCAACTTTTACATTTATAATTACTTTATGAATTGTTCAAAATGGGTTCCATTGTTTTCTAAACGCAAGTACAGTCGATATTCAAACTGTTCGCGGACCTTTTGAAGAGTCTCGGGTGAAATAGCCCTACATTCCTGTACAATTCTTTGTTGCAGTTGTTCAATAGAGTCTGGTTGGGTTTTGAATACAACGGATTTCAAGTGACCCCATAGGAAGAAATCGAGCGGTGTCAGTTCTGGTGACCTAGGTGGCCATTCAATGGGTCCTCTCCTACCAATCCACTGCTCCGGATAATGATTATTCAACCACTCTCTTACTGGGCGTACATAATGAGGAGGTGCTCCGTCCTGCTGGAAGTGCAGTAAATGTTCATCTAGAGCAAGATTTCCATTGGCGTCCCTTTGATTTTCCAGCTCATAAATCATAAGAGGCTCTTTACCTCTGTTTAGCATTTCGGCATAAATTTCACCATTTAGATTTCCATCTCTGAAGAGGGGACCAATGATAGTATTTTCTAAGATATCTGCCCAAACATTTAATTTTTGAGGATATTGTGTATGCCCCTCTCTAATAATATGAGGATTGAAGTTACATTCATCACTGAAACAGATATTTTTTATTAGCAGGGACTGAGCAATAATCCTGTTGGTCATAATTTCGCAAAACTCAATACGTCTGTCCGGGTCATCAGCCCCTAATTCTTGGGTAATTTGTAGTTTGTATGGGTGAAATTTGTGAAGCTTCAGTATTTTCCTGACTGATTCATGCGACAGTCGAGTTTGTTGCGCAACTTCACGAAGTGACGAAGTAGGAGCTTTAGCAACTTGACCAAGAACCTCAATCTGAGCGGCCTCATTGAGCAATCTTCGCCCAGACCTATTCTTATTGCCAATAGAACCAGTTTCTTAAAATTTAGCTACCAACTCTCCGATGTATTTGTGTCCAACAGTTTTCCCCGATGTCTTTTGTTAAATTTGGTCGCCGTTCTTGTAGAGCAACGTTCGGTTCCATAAAATAATATAAATCATTTCTACGCGTTCAGCAATAGTGTAAACCATTTCAAGAAATAAATACAAGGAGTCAGAAAATAAAGAACTGTATAAGTAGATCTAAACAATATGACTGACAAAATAAATTAATATTTCAAAAACCGGCAAAAACTATTATCAGTGGTTTTATTCGAATAAGAAATAAATTTCATGTGTCTTAACAGGGTTGGGCTGAGATTTAAATAAATAATAATTCGAAATTTTATTTTCATTTTTACTAGTATTCCTAAAACTGGAATACATTCCACACATTCGTGAGGTCAAGTACTTAAAAAAAAAAGAAATTTATCTAAGAATTACATAAGGAACTCAAAATTGGCAAAAGAAATAGGGGTTGCCATTTAAAATTTCAGGGGTAGGTGCCCTGGGGGTCAGGGGGTTGAAAGTAATACGTCAACAAATGCCTCAACAGTTGTCCCCCTTGATATGTAAATTGACGTGTTTCGCCAAATTTAGTTACTGTCATTAGTGTAGGCAATATTAAATGCCGTTCGTTTTCAATTCATTGTTTAAAATTGGCTCTTTTTCAACTTTTATTGCCTGAATGTTAACGGTGGTCACTTTGCACAAATGATTAAATAGCAGTTTTTTCTTGTTAACAGTTGTCTTTTTACTATTTGTAAATTTTTTAATCTTTAAAGAATCTCTATCATAACACAATACGGGGGCATACGAAAAATTGAAAGAGAGCCAATTATAAACAACGATTAAATAACAATGGAAGGCTGGTATCAAAGGGAAAACAATATTATTAAATAGAGATTTACCAGACCTTTTATATGAGGTATGACTTGATACCTAATGCCATGTGGAAAAATGTAAGGGGTACCTCCAGTAGGGAGGGGGTGAACGCTTATGACATTAGCGACAAAAAGTGCCCCCCTCAAGTTAAAAGTTGACGTGTTTCGGCATTTCTTTCTAAAATGTCCCATTTTTGAAATATTAAGGGTGTGGTTCTTTTCAAATGAGCACATAAAGAAGATTGGATAGAGTAAAACTGCAAATTGGAAATAAAAATTATTGTCTCTAGCTCTAGTTCATTATACCAATTTTTATATTTATACGCCTAGTGTATGTGTCTGAATAATCAGAAAGTTTGTATTAACTCCAAAAATAATAATTTTGAGTGATGGAATGTGTTTGCATTCATTATTTATAAATAGGATATCGTAATACACAAAAAATTGATATTTAATTTTTTCTTATGATTGATAAGTGTTTTGATATTAAAGACTTGACAATATTTTTGCATGGTGGGGTAACGAAATCCCGCTTAAATTTGAAATTCGCATTTGCGCACTGGTAATCTTCTTTTATTGATGTGAGGCCTTTTTCATAACAAGCTATACAGTGGCTATGTTTTGACTAAATGAGCTTTACAGCTACAACGATATAGTTCGGTCCCCAGATCAACTGAGGGCTTGAGAAACATGGTTTGAGATTTTTTCATTGAGTTGCACACTATCTTACCTATGCTATGCCTCCTGTGCGCATTGTGTGACCCGAAAATAGGCGAAATTAAAATTTACATTACGGAGGGGCCTCATTATATAAATTTGGACTAACAAGTATAATGGATTTTTGTTGTACAATGCAAAACCTCAAAAATAAAAATCGACGTGATTCAGGTTTTGGAAAAGTTTTTGGTTTAGGAATGAATTTATACCAAACTTTACCGACGACTTCACTGTACCTATAAATAGTGTAAGCTCGTAGTGAAATATCTTGTTGACGTTTTTATTATTAATATCAATAGTAAAATGAAACCTACTGACCTAATGCTTCAAAGTTTTTTCTCTCGTCAAATATGTATGTTCAAGAGAGTTTGATGCAACAAAAATGTATAAGCAAAGAAATGTACTCAGTTGATAAGAGTTTGAGAAATAATATCTTCTATTGAAGAACTTTCATTTAATTATTTGAGTTTCTTAACGAAGGTACATTTACGATAGCACATATTAATTCTACCCCGGATAGCAAGCCCGAGAGGAATTCAGAGAATGCAGTGATTCATTAAGAATTTTAATGATTCAATTAGCAACATTTTCATTTGATTTGATAATAATGATCAAGGAGCTACATTTACCATTCACCATTTACGTTACACAAAAGATGTAAAATGAAGGGATTTAACGAATGATTTAGCGTTAATTTATGTTTTTAATTATATTAAGTGATTAAAAATAACTTTTTACGTTAAGTAGGAATATAAGGTGTGTTGTCCTTTGTTTACTGAAGAAGTTTCTGAAACGCGCTTAAGATAATGTAAAGTGTAAGTGTTGGTGTAGTGGTAGAGTAAACTGTGTTCAGTATCGGCAACGGTTGCAAAATTCTCAACTTGGTTTAATGTGGATGTTTTTAAAAGGCATGTGTAGAATTAAAAGGTCAAGTGAAGGCATTTCAAATTACTTGAATAAAAAAAGCAAGTTTTCAAAAACTGTCGCTGTCGCTACTAGAGATGGGTAGTACGTGTGCGTGCGTCGTACAAAATGTACGGCACACTTTAGTATGTACGATGTACGTGCCGTATTGTACTAATAGTACAACCCACCATTAGTTCATTGGTTTTAGTTGCTGGTTCGCTGGTTCGCTGGTTCGCCGGTTGGGTGCTGGTGTGCTGGTAAAGTTTTTATAATAATTACAATATTTAAAGATATCATTATTTTATAGATTTTACTACTACACCAATAAATAACCAGTATAAGAGTAAGTATGTACTGTACGTATTGTACTTGTATGTACTACGGGGTATTCTTTCTCGTTCTATTACTAACTACTACGTTGACGTAAGTCACGCCTAGTCTCATCGTACAATTGTACCGCACGCACTGTATGGCACAATTTGGTGTACTGTACGGAATGTGCTAGTACAACCAATTGTAGGTACTGGTTTTGCCCATCACTAGTCGCTACATCAAGCAGCGTGATCAATTTAATATTATTTATCAAATATTTTGAAATATACAGAGAGAGACTGTAGTTTGGAATAAATTCAATAGTTCAAATATTAATTTTTATTTTGGAAAATGCTCGGACACTTCGATTAGTATTTCCAATCGCGATTTTTTTACTTATAATAATAATGTAGTAATGTCTCAGTTTAGAGGTATTACCTCATCGTTGATTTTGTTAAATGGCAACACTGTCATTTTGTTGTACATAACTGCCAAATATCAAATTTTTACAAATTACAAGATACCAAAAAGTAACAAAATTATTAACCCTTTCAGTGCGGAGTTTAATTCCAACAGCAGCTCTGCCTGTGCTGGGTTAATTATGCTTTGCGGATGCGTACGCTTCCCGCATTTAACCTCCACATTTTACATACATTTCGCGGATGCATACGTTTCCCGCAGTCACTCTAAAAATTAAAAGTTTGATGGTATATACTGCCGAAAACTAATTCTTCCTTTGAATAGCATTAGGCTCTCGACTATAACGATGTTTTGAAAGGGATACAAACTATTTTTGAAAGTATCTCTAAGATGATTGATAATCATTCTAATTTTGAAAATTTTGTCATTTAGGTCCACATTTGAATTGTCTGCAAAATGTAGCATTCTCAATAAAAGCATCCATTTATCACGTGACATTATTTGGCTAAAAATAGGTGTCTCAATTAGGATATCTTTCGACCAATATTCGTGCATTCGGTTCTTTTTTACTTGTGCCATGAGAAGTGAAGTAGCTAAGAAAACATATATATCGTTTGAATCTACTGGTTTCCAATTTTTCAGTCGAGATGTGTTTGGAAAATTGTTTGTACTTGTAATTGTATAATTGTAATATAGATTCACCTGATCAACAATTTTTTGTACAAATTCAACGGTAAAAAATGATTCAAAATATTGTAAAATCGAGGGCTCATTGGGTAAGTTGTCTATTTTGCAGCCTGATTCTTGATCACTAAATTTATAGACACTTGGCACAAAGTTCTTTTTTTGCCACTGAAATAAAATTTCAGGATCGATTTGCCCACTCACCGATATATCCATGGGTACCTCTGCAATATCTTCATCACTGGATAAGTTCTCGAGCTCAGGATTCTCACTTGCCCCTAATTCATTTTCTAACTCACCCTCACTATCACTGTTCGTTAGAAGGTCATGTAATTCTTGTTCAGTAAGTCTCCGCGGCATTATAAATAATGATAGTTGACAAAAATACAAAAAATGCAACAACAAGCTGCAACTCGCGTTTCTTTGAGGCTGTTAAATAAACAATGCGGATACGTCCGGCTCTTGCAGTTAAGCGGAGTGAATTTTCTGACATATATTGCAAGGTTGCCGAATGTTGAAGCACCTTCAGTAGGCAGCACACAATACAATAAAGTATGTGGATGCGGTCGATTCCAGCGTTAAACCCTTTTTCACATGCTTGCGTAAATATCCGGCTGTCGCGTATGGGACCCGAAATTTTCTTGCCACTTTATCCGACTCCCGCACTGAAAGGGTTAAAAACAAGTAATTAATACATTAAATTAAAATTACAGACTCTCTCTGTATAATTTGTACTATGGTTTGTTTCAACGAGTACATAGAGTTTTGGAATGCAATAATCCCCTAACTAACAGGTGTTACAGAGTTGTACTCAAAATTGACGAAATATTTTACAACAATTATATAGTAACTGTTTGAAAATTTATTATTCTGCTAAAATGTTTGTGTGAGAAATATAATCACAAAACATATGAAAACAACATACTTGATTCACTATCACTTGTGTTAAAACTACCTACATCAATATTAAAGGATTTACTTTCACACTTTCAATAACATTGTGTATGTTATGATCCATATTCCTTTTCAATTTTTTCAACGTGACTAATGCACTTTTGCCACGTTTCTTCGGTAAGATTTCCAAGTGCACTTACATCTTCTAATTTGTATGACGTAATATTGTTACTCGCAACGAACTGTTTAATTTCTGCCCAAACCAACTCTATTGGGTTTAGCTTGCAGTGGTAAGGGGGGAGCCGTTATTCACTGACACCCGCTTTTTTTGCAAGAGAATATATCACATGTTTTTTATATTTTGACGTATGTTGTTAAGCAATTTCATAGAGACGGGCTTGGGTAACGCTGTGATTAAATGATAAAACCTTTATTTTGTAGCCATTCCACTATTTCAGCTTTTCTCCTTAAGGAGGTTGGTAATTTTTCTTGCAGAGCACTATGGTAGCTGGCATTATCGAGAATATTTTCCAAAAACGACTTAAACCAATTTTGAAACACTTGTGCATTCATTTCTTCATGATAGTCGCCGTCAGTTTTTGAACTAAATACTAACAAACCATTTTCAGTAAAACCAGATGCGAAACCAATATGTCCAATAATCAAACAGCGACCTTTCCCACAAGAACCTTTAATGCCAGTTGACCATCCATCCATAAACGCTTGTTTGCAGCTTTTAATATTAGAATCCTACCAAATCTTAGAAGGGGCATATCCTTCGTTAACCCAAAATAAAAAATTTGTTTTCCCCGTCGTCTTGTTGCCATTATCTCGCGAAAATTATCTTCCCGCCACAATATGATTTCACTTTTTTCAGTAAGACAACAAATCCTACTCCGTTGCTTACATTTAAAACCAATTTTATGCATAATGCGCCACAGCGTTGTTTTACTTATATGCGAAAAGTCCGAATCAGCTTTCATTAATTTTAATATCCTATTCAATGCAGCTACCTACTTCAATTTTTATATAGAATGAATGCATGTATCATCTAATTGCGTTGTTTATAAATTCATTGGTCTTCTTCACTTCTCGTCCTGGTTTCTCCTTAAGCCGGGAATACATCTGAAAAACGTTGCCATTCATTCGTATTATTTTGCCTTCGTTCGCATTCGTTCGTGAAGTGTAGATGGTAATTTTCAGTCATCATCATCAGGTTCACGAACGAGTAGGTGGGATAGGTGTACGCACAAACGTCAGGTCCAGCACTCTAGGACGAGGACGAGGAGCGGAGCAAGATGGCCGAATGGAAGACGCAGTCGCGGTTAGTGGTAGCTTATAATACCGACCCGAACATCGATAGGGAGGAACCGTCCGTAGCGCAGAGTGTTACGTAAGGGCTTTCTAACCGAGGGGTCTCGGGTTCGATTCCCCGATGGTTTCGCTTGTTCAATTTTCGGAATATGTAGCTTATAGTCCCTCTATAAAGTAACACATTTTGACGGCTTATTACTCGAGAATGGAAAAATATATCGACGTGCACTTTTCGCTAAGCTTATTATATTTCCTTCAAGTTTTTATTGACATAGTTGCCAAATGCATATTTTTTCCCGAAAGCGCCGAAAAAAAAGACGTAGCGCATAAAATTAGTTTGTGTACACGGGACTAAAGTTTCTAGTGAATAAAGTGATTACTAGTCAGAGAGTATTTGAAAAAAGATTAAATATAATAAATTTGAATCACTTATGTAGATTCAGATAGATGTTATAGTTTATTTCAACAAATACATAGAGTATTGGAATGCAATAATCCCCTAACTAACAGGTGTTTATCAAAAAGATATCGACGTGCAGTTTTCGCTAAGCTTCTTATATTTCCTTCAAGTTTTTGTTGACATAGTTGCCAAATGTACATTTTTTCCCGAAAGCGCCGAAAAAAATTATCTTTTAAATACAACACCCTGTATTTTTTAATACCATCTGAAAGTCCCTTTCTTTCCCTTTCCAAAAATGTATACATTATCAGCTTATACTAAAGTTTTAAGGGAAATATTTAATTTTTTATCAAACCATGTCAAGAACTTCCAAACGTAAATTATCACATTTATAGTCTATTTCAGAAAGGTATAGAGTAATAAAATGGGGAATTCCGTCCAGTTCGGTGACGGCCATAGGCGTAGGTCTTGAAATAGTATTGTTTGTAATATTAAAATTTCAAGTAATTGCGTAAGATAATTAGGAAAAGTATGTTTTCTGGCCTGAAGTATCAATATCTAAATCTTGTGTAGGGATTACTTAGTTAGTAGATTATACAGTTACGTTTTGCGTATAACAGGTACCGTTTAACCTTCTATTAGTGCCTCTGCCTAATTCCAACCTTGTTTCAGATTCGGCTCAACCATGCGCCGCAAGGTGCCTTACCCAAAATTTTTAGACCTTAATAAGTATATTTGTTTAGTTTAACGCATCAGTATTTGCTGTTAAGCCGTAAATAGTGTTCACAGTATTATAAGATTAGTAATAAAATGGCGACATTTACGCCAACGAAAAGATGTTCCAATAATTCTCCACTATCAGTGAATGAAAAACTTATTATTTTAAATGTACACGATTGCATAAAATACGATTACTCGAAATTTACTGTACAAGAAACTGTCGACCGATGTTCCCGAATGACTGGAGTTGGAAAGTCCACCGTTTTTAAATTATTGCGGGGGAGAAAGATAGCAGGCCAAGTGGAGCCTCCCAAGAAAAGTCCAGGCAGACCAGCAAAAGTCCTTGATGAAGACACCAAAAGTGTAATTCGAAGAACCACTTTGAGAAATATGGATTTTGCCTGGGAAAAGCATAACCGTAAAGCACTTTTACTGGAAAGCGATGAAATTGTTTGCTGGCGAGAAAATACTTAAGAAGTATAAAGCAGTACAGAACAGAGCAGAAGAAAATCTTTTATTTTGATGAGACGTGGATCAATGAAGGATATACAGTACCAAAAATCTGGCAAGACAAAAATATAACCAGTGCTCGCCAAGCTTTCATGGAAGGCCTGTCAACGGGTATTAAGGTGCCTTCAGGTAAAGGGAAGAGACTAATAATCGTCCATATTGGAAGCAAAGAGGGATTTTTAAACGAAGGTTTGCTAACCTTCCAGTCGTGCCATACGGGAGATTACCACGAGGACATGGATTCGGATGTTTTTGAAGACTATTTTGGTGAAATGATAAAATATCTTCCGGCTGATTCAGTAGTAGTTATGGATAACGCGAGTTATCATTCTCGACGCATAGGGAAGACTCCAACTTCATCTTGGAGAAAACAAGAAATTATTGACTGGTTAACCACCAAAAGTATTGAATTTGAAGATAATTTGATGAAAAAATAACTATTAGCTATAGCAAATTTACACACATTTACACATCGTTTTCTGAAATACGCCATATCATTGCGAACTAAATCCTATAGAACTTATATGGGCGCAAGTGAAAGGAGTTGTAGCAAGACACAACACGACATTCAAAATGAAATACGTTACGCTACTGTTTGATCAAGCCATTAAGGAGGTGACACCAGAGAACTGGCGAAAAGCAGTCCAGCATGTCATTAAAGAAGAGGAGAAAATGTTGGATCTTGACTACTTGATCGATCGGACCGTCGACCCGTTAATTATAACGTCAAGAGGAGATGACAGTTCCTCAGATGACGAAGAATATTATGATTTTTTATAATTTAATTTCTGTATAATGTATTTTTTGAATAATGTTCAATAAAAAATAAGTGTACCTAATATTATGTACATAATGCCTAATTTTTATTCTGTTAAAATAAAATTCTTTCCTTTTTACGAGTATCCTACCGGCACGCCTTTGGCACACTATTTTCAGTGTTTGTGAATGGATAACAATAGGCTAAACCCATATATTGACCCCAACTCGGGTGGTACTACCTGCACTTGATAAAAAGAAAGAATTTTACAATGAAATCAATGCCAAACTATGAAAGTGGCTTAAATATTCGTTGGGTCACTCTCTGCTCCCTTTGCATACCTAATGAGGTTTTATTACTCTATATCTTTCTGAAATAAACTATAACAGCTTGGAAACATAATAACTTGAAAATGAGACAAGGGATTAATGAGCGGCTTTCAATGAAATTCTTAGAAATGTTTAAATTCTTTTTTAATACTGTTGCCAAGTCTAAAATTTCGGTAAAAGGGTAACTTTTTGTTAATTTTTACGAATAGAATAGAATTATTTTTATTTAGATATAAGAACAAGGAACCAAACATAACTTCATAAAACACCTCCATGACCTCCATCTGCATCGCTACATAATCTTAATCTCAGCCAAAAATTACTGACCGCATTTTGCAGCATTTCTGGTGTTATGGTATTAAAATCATTCAATATGTTATTTCATAGCATCTTTCTTTGACATAACCCCATATGCATAAGTCTGGTATGGTTGAGTCCGGGGAATATGAAGCCCACTCGATAAAACCTGCTCTATGTACTTGTTGAAATAAACTTTAACATGTATCTGAATCTACATACATTTATTATATTTAATCTTTTTTCAAGTACTCTCTGCCAAGTAATCACTTTACTCACTAGAAACTTTAGCCCCGTGTACACAAACTAATTTTATGAGTTACGTTTAAATTATTTTAAATATCAAAAACTCTTTGTTACATAATATCTTGAAATTCCACCGATAATTACTAACAGTTGTAATAATTTCAATTGTAGAAAACCGACCCCTCCGCAAGGACTATCACAAGCTGAACAGTGAAGAAAAATCTTCAACATATCAAGATAATGAAACCCTTAACCACGAATCTTCATGTAAAAATAACAACATTGTTGAAAACTCAACTGTCACAGACGCTAACTTGACCGATAATGAAGTGGATATCAAGGATAATGAGTATACAGATGATTCAGATTATGGTGAGTATTTTTTTCAGTTAATATGATGAACTTTAAGGCATACAAAAAAGCTTGAAAGTTATATTTCCGTCACTCAATTCAGAAGAGTAGGCAATTATTTTTTATTTGGTTGCTAGTATTTAGCAAATATGCACCACTACCATCTTCTTATAATACTAGCGGTCGCACTGAAAAATAAAACAAAAACCTAACTGAAAAAACGAGTGCAAACATCAATTGTAACCATTCGTTTCGAAAGCCTGTTTATTATTAGCGACTCGCCCCGCCAAGGCTTTCCTACTTTTAGCATTTTCACATCCTTCCAAACGAAAGGTCAGATTCGCATAATTTGCCTTTACGATTCTACCTATGTGCTTTTAACAGAAAACGGTTATTTTGTCATTTAAGCATGTCTTTCACATTCCAACGATAAACGAACTCTAAGCCGGTTTAACGCAGGAAACTCAAAAAATATTTACAGTATTGTCAGTGGTGATGAATCCTGTATTTACTCTTATGAACCCGATAATAAACGTCAGTCGGCTGTTCGGGTGTTCTATAATGAACCAAAACTGACGAAGTGTTTCCAAAAAGATGGTGGCGAAAATTGTCTCAAAATCCGGTCATGTAGCATCAATTTCTCTGCAAGATCAAAGAACTGTTACTGCTGATTTGTACATATCGATTTGTTTGCCGGAAGTAATTGCCGAGTTTCTGAAAACCACCCCTTAACGACGAATGTTCCTCCACCAATACAATGCAAGTTCTGACACAACTCAAAAAACAATTGAGTTTTTAAAGCAACATCGGATTGTGGACCATCCTCCATCCATACACTCCCAACCTAAGTCCTAACAACTATTTTACTTTCCCAACTATTAGGAAAGAACTGCTTTGTTGGAAGTTCCAGTCCCCAGAAGAAGCAGTCAGCGCCTCCAAAAACTCTATTTTGAATGTACCATCAAGCGAGTTGAATAACTGCTTCCAGAATTGAGCCCAAAGGATGCAAAAATGCATTTTTCTATAGTCGCGCGTAAAATGATTAATTACTATATTCAAATGAAATCGTAAAGTCGGCAAATGCCGAGGATTGTTAGTTTACGCTCTAGCGCAAAAAATGAAACTTTTTCGCTCGCTTATTTAATCAAACCACGCCCTTCGAATTAACTCAATTGGTCAATAATTAACAATTTATCAGATTGAAAATTAAATAAAATTTTATGAAAATTGTCAAAAATTTTGAAATATGGTCAAAATTGGTCAATAATTGTCAAAAATTGTCAATTATTGTCAAAACTGTTAAAAATGGACAAATTTTGTAAAAATTGTTCAAAATGGACAATTTTTGCAAAAAATTGTCAAAAATGGTCGATAATTGTCAAACATTTTCAAACATTTTCAAAAATTGTCAAAAATGGTCAATTGTCAAACATTTTAAATTTTTTCTGAAAAATTGTCAAAAATTTTCAAATATTGTCAAAAATGGTCAAAAATTGTCAAAAATGGACAATTATTGTCGAAATTGGTCAATAATTATCAAAAAAATTTAAAATAATGAAAAATGGTCGATAATTGTCAAAAACTATCAAAAATGGTAAAAAAATTTGAAGAATTGTTAAAATTTTTGAAAAATTATCAAAAATTTCGAAAATTTTTGAAAAATTGTCAAAAATGGCCAATAATTGTCAAAAACTTTAAAAAAATGTCAAAAAGCACAATTATTGTTAAAAATTGTCAAAATTTTGTAAAATAGTTGATAATTGTCGAAGATTGTTAAAGTTTTTGAAATATGGCCAAAAATGGTCAATAATTGTCAAAAATGGTCCATAATTGTCAACAATTGTCAATAATTATCAAAAATGGTCAATAATTTTGAAAAGTGGTCTAAAATTTTGAAATATTGTCAAAAATGGTCGAAAACTATCAAAAATGGTTGAAAATTGTCAATTATTTTCAAAAACTGTCAAAATGGACAATTATTATCAAAATTGGTCTTTAATTGTCAAAAATTGTTAAAATTTTGAAAAATTTTCAAAAATGGTCAAAAACTATCAAAAATGGTTAAAAATTGTCAATTATTTTTAAAAACTGTCAAAAATGGACAATTATTGTCAAAATTGGTAAATAGTTGTTAAAGTTTTGAAAAATAGTTGATAATTGTCAAAAACTATCAAAAATGGCAATAATTTGGAAAAATTGTCAAAAATGTCCAATAATTGTCGAAAACTATCAAAAATGGTCAAAACTTGTCAAGAACTGTCAAAAATTGACAATTATTGTTAAAAATTGGAAAAATTTTGAAAAATAGTTGATAATTGTCAAAAATTGTTAAGGTTTCTAAAAAATTGTCAAAAATTTTGAAATATGGTCAAAAATGGTCAAAAATTTGGAAAAATGGTCTAAAATTTTGAAAAATTGTCAAAAATGGTTAAAAATTGTCAATTATTGTTAAAAACTGTTAAAATGGAAAATTATTGCGAAAAACTGTCGAAAATGGTTAAAAATTGTCATCATTTTGAAAAATGGTCAAAAATTTGGAAAAACAGTCAAAATGGTCAGAAACTGTCAATAATTGTTAAAGGTTTGAAAAATGGTCAATAATTGTTAAAATTTTGAAAAATGGTCAATAATTGTCAACATTTTGAGAAATGGTCAATAATCGTCAAAAGTTGTCAAAATTTTGAAAAATAGTCAATAAATAATACGAGCCGTTTCCGAAAATCTATTTAAACACGTAATTTATAATACTGTTATTTTATTTTATTTTATGATAACAAAATTTTCTTTCTCGGATATTTTAGGCTAGGAATAAGATATCGAGATACGGTTTTCACTAGCCTATTCAGGTATCATTTAACTACATTTTTATGAAAAAAAAAGTTATATTATTGCATTTAATTTTTCAGAGAACTTTACAATTTTCTATTATTATATTGATAAACGTGCTCTAGCGGCATAACTAAAAACCAGACATATCACAGGTAAGCTGGGTTTGATAGAGCAATGAATGCTTTTTCCAACGAGACTAAGTTTGTTAAAATCCGTTCTGTCGTTTAGGGGTTACAGCTGTTTATTTAAAAAAACATTAAATCACCCCCCACCACTTCATTTTAATAGAAACGTCAAAAAGTGTCAAACAAAAAATACTCAAATGAAGCTTAGTTTTGAAAAGCATATCTTTTTTTGGTACATTTACTAGGTGTATTTCAGTGAAAAATCCCTTTAAAAGTTTCAGATGGAGGTTACGCCCCCTGTCGGTCATCTTTTTCAATTATCGATAATATTTTCACTCTACGTTTTTATATAGAGCCACCAAAATAAGAAACTCGAACGGACAGAAGAAAGAAAGGTAATACACACAATAATAGAGTAGGAGAGTTCTGAGAGTATGCCTAATGCTAATCCATCATGAAAAAATAATAATAAAGCACACATTCAAGTCAGGCAAACAGTACTTTCAGTAGGTACGTTTGGAAAATAAAGCATGTCTAGATCTTTATTTTATTCCGTACATTATTTTTAAGACATTTATTTCATATCAAACAAATACTATTATTAAATAAATAGAAGAAAAATATTAAATGAAATAAGAAAATGCCAAGCCGTCGGAATTTTCGACTGGAATTTTCGTATTAGAGTGGTTCGTGGAAATACACAACGGAGCAATCTGAATAAAAATATAATAAGTTTTCCGACAACAAAAGTGAATTTGAATAAATAATAACATTTTATAGTAAAAGAAAATTACATTTGACACCGCAACAGAAGCCATTTGCTGGAAAACTTCTGACAAATTACATGTAATGATCAATTCTACCACTTATTTGTTGACTTTTAAGTATACTTTTTAGCATGGTGGTACATACATTTTCAGAATAGTGAAAAATATCACCAGGACAGGGACAGAAACTTTTAATTAGAGAACTTTCGCCTCAATTTATGGCGTACCTAACAAAGGTAGGAAAACTATTAAAGTTGCAGTAGGTAAGCTTAACGAATCCTTGCCCGACGAGCTTAATAAATGTCCATTAGTTAGCTAATGAAGGTGGATATCCTCCGAATGAGTGATTGGACTTGTACTTGTACTTGCAGCATACTTGTACCGATTGGTTTCATTTAAACTGCATAACCACGTAGGATATCCTGGGCATGCATGCGTTTTAAAAATTATGGAGTTTATCTTCACAATGCAAGTTTTTCTTCACTATTCTCGAAATGGGAAGTAGGTTATACAGTTCAAATATAGCGGCTTCTGGTGCAACTACATTCATTCATATATTTGGGTTGTGCACATCAGCCCAGGCACTTGTACTACTTTCCATCTTATCTACTTCCATTCCAGAAGCTTCGTGTCTTCTATAAAGGCCACTAGTTTGACTGGAGGGATTTTCAGTAGTTGTGATGGTTGTATTAATTCCTCTCCAAAGTGCTTCCGTCTGAGTTCTTGTAAGTTCTCGCAAAAGCAAAGTATGTGAGTAGGTGTTTCATCATCAAGTTCATATTTTCTGCACAAAGGTTCACTAACTTTGCCCATATTGTACAGATGTTTCCTCAAGGTGCAGTGTCCAGTCACCAGGTCGGTAACTGTCTTCAAATGTCTCTTACCCAGTTTCAGTAGCCTGGTTGAGAGTTCCTTGTCTACCTTATTCAGTAAACTCTTTGTATGAAGGTGCCCTCCATTTGAACTGGTGTCCCTTATCCAGCCAGTTCCCGATTTCCCCTCTTATGCAATCTTTTGTGATTCCACAAAACGGTTCCAGACCTATGCAGTCTCCTTTAGAGCACTCTTTAGCTTACTGGTCCGCCATTTCATTACCTGGAATCCCCTCATGTGCCGGCACCCATATTAGAGACACTTTGTTGTCTCTTGCCAGACTGTTGAGGGATTCTTTGCAGTCTTTCACCAGTCCAGATCTAGTTGTTGGATTACTGATAGCTTTAAGCAGAGCCTGGCTGTCAGTGAATATTTTAATTTTTTGTCCGGTATATCCACTTCTGATGTTTTCATCAATACAGGCTATAGCGGCAATCGTCTCTGCTTGAAACAAAGTCGTATGTCGACCAAGGCTAAAGAACATTCTCTTTCTTGGTCCTTTTATACCAGCCTCAGTGCCATGGTTTGTTTTGGAGCCATCGGTGAACCAGATGATTTCTCCAGAATTACTCGACTAGTAATGTCCCAGTTGTATCAGTGTGTCCTTCTCGATCATTGTTCGGGGACCATAAGTCTCCCGATTTCAGCCTAAGAATTACCATCATTGCCTCCGCCCTTATAAAAAGTTCTAGAGGAGGAAGTCCAATAAGGGCTTCCATTGATGCCGTCCCCGTACTGTTAATTGCCCCGGTAATACCAAGAAGGGCTTGTCTTTGGACTGCAATTAATATATTAACTGCAGGGGACACTTCTGTCCTCCTCCACCAGACTATTGTTCCATAGGTGATCGTTGGCCTTATCACAGTTATGTAGAGCGAGTGAACCACCTCAGGTCGTATTCCCCAGGTTTTGCCCATAACTCTTCTGCATTGCCAGAAAAGCCTAGTCGCCCTGTTAGTAATTTTTTCCAGGTAAGCCTTCCAATTCAGTTTGGAATCAAGGGTTACTCCCAGATATTTAACTTCTTCTGATATTTCCAGTTCTTCTCCGAACAACAGTACTCTATCCTGCGGGAGAACTCTTCTATTCGTAAAAGCAACTAGTTTGGTTTTTTTGGATTAACTGAAAGGTCCTCTTTAATGCACCATTCCTCCACAATTCGCAGTGCTTCCTGTAGGACATTCATAACCAACTCTGGGAATTTCCCATTGGTGACAATCACTGTGTCGTCCGCAAAGCCCTGCGTCCATATGCCTTGATCATTCAACCTACAGATCAAGTCATCCACAACTAGGTTCCACAAAAGTAGTGAAAGTAATCCACTTTGAGGACATCCTTCAGTTGTCCTAACGGTGTATGTTTTATCATGCATATGTGCTGATATTCTCTTATGCTCGAGCATGGATCCTATCCATTTGCATATGTTGCTGTTAATCTCTCTTTGTTTAAGGAATCTGATAATTGATGACATCGATGTGTTGTCAAAAGCACCTTCGATGTTTAGAAATGCTGCAAGAGCTACTTCCTTATGATTCAGGCTACTTCGAAGTATCAGAACTAAAGGACCCATTATGATGTCTAGTCCTTCTTGCAGAAGCTTGGGGAATATGCCATCTGGTCCTGGAGTTTTGTAGGGGTCAAATGAGTTTACAGCCCATCTGATAAGATCGGGTCTGAATATCTTATTCGTGATTTCTCAGTCCTCTTTGGTTGTCTTTGTTTTGGCAACCGGCCCGTTGTCATAGCTTGACTCTATCTTTACCTAACCTGGAAAGTACACACTGAGGATATGCTCTAGAGCCTCTGCCTCAGTATTTGAAAACTTTCCGCTCGGAAACTGAATAGAACCAAGTTTGTTAGAAGTATCCCTTTTGAGAATCCTGTTGATTCTGACGCTGTCGGGGACACCTTGCATGTCCTCACAGAATTCTCTCCTGGACTTCTCCTGGGATTCTCTGGTGCAACTAATCAGAAGTGATAGAAATCTGCTTGCATTCACAAGTGTATTGCAAATTCAAATTTCGCCTACAGCATGCTGGTTGCCTCTTTATATTAGGCAAGGTAGCAGGATTTGAATTGCCCATTGAACACCTAGACGAAGAAAAGAAATTGTTTTATTCAAACTTTTAATTGTCAAATGACACCTGCAATCAAATTATTCTAGTCCTAACGAACTAAGATTTAAAATAATATATTAAAAAATTAAAATAAACTAGAAATTTCATGGGTAAATTCTATGTGGTTAAAGCAGGAGAATACAAATATGTAAAAATATATAGAATCTTCCATGAACATTATTAGCTATCATACCATTTCCGGTTGAACCGGAAGTCGACCATATTGATTTTACATGTGAAATAATTCAAAATTGGCCCCAATATAACCCACCAAAATTTAAACTAAATCTATTAACCCATTTAAAAGTTACAGGGGTGACCCATGTCCCATTTACACTTGGTATACATACATAGACGGATTGGGGATCGCTATCCCAAAACGTTAGGAAACCGGTTTTTCTTCCTTTTTGCCGTTCCTATACCGGGAGCACTGCAGACTGTTGGCTTATTGTTCTCCACTCTACTTCCACATTTAGTGTGTGTAATGGCTGTTGGTCAGTTGGTCGGTTTGCACTGCCTCTATAAGAGACAAATCCTCAGCCGACAAACTTCGACTAAAGACGACCTTATCGAGTGGTTTCATTTGTTAAAGCTGACCCAAGTTGAAATCCTGACTCATCTTTTTGTGGATGAGCCGGGCTTTTGCCTAAGTGGGTCCTCTTCTTTTCTTCAGTTTTCTATCTGGTGACTTTAGGCCATAAGCTGAGCTTACACTCTAAACACCTGATAGAGAATCTGCTGCTTCGTCGTGGTGGTCGTCGTCGACGCTGTTTTCTTGGTTGTCGCTTTGACGTAGCTGACTCTTGGCGTTGTTCCTTTTGGGGTTGGCTTCGGCGTTTTCCTTGGCACAGGCAAGAAACTACAAGAAATATTATTCAGTCTTGATGCTGATTGGCTTCATAAAAAGATTGGTGCTGGAGAATGTAATCTAGGTTCAAAGGTCTAGGTACATTAGACCTGAATAGGCCAACTAGCAACCTCATCTAATCTATTCTAATGGTGGTGGTAAAATAAAAGACTTACTTTTTTTCGTATAAAATAGAGTCTTATCCATACTATTCACGAGCGGATTATTAGTGTTCTCCGAAACTTATTTACTCACTAAATAAATTATATACATTGATTTCTACTTGATTTATTATCATTGGGTTAGTTAATACATGGACAAACTTTAAATTTATGTATGAGATTATGTAAAGTTCTAGGGAAAAAAGTAAAAAATAATAACATCTGCATTCAGAAAACCTCTAGGGCTCAAAAATATATAGAGCTTACGTTAACTTCATTATGTATGCCGTGTTTTTATCTCTATACATTAAACTCACTAAGCAAAGCGAAAAGCAGGATAGCATTTGACTCTTATGCGAATATAAAATATCTCGAAAGTTTTATTATTTTTTGTAACTTATATTGTCTAAGGCTTTCAGAAATCATGTATCTACCATTTTAGATTTATAGCGCGTATCTACTTTTTTTCCAATAGATTAATTTGAAATCTCGGAACAATCCGCACCTCCGTATTGATTTTAGATGATGTGTCTGAAACAATGGAAAATATCAAACCCACACGTTGATATGTTATAATTTCCCGTGGGTAACTAATTCTTAAAAATAGATTATTAATATAAATTGATTTATACTGATGAAACAAAAATATAAGTTAACAAATAATAATACAAACTCCTTAAGACAACATCTAATATTTGGTATGGAGAAGATTGTAACGATAAAATATCTATTAGGTGTTTTTAAATAATTTCATTTTTCCCTTATCCTTTAGCTCTGTCGGTCAACCAAAATAATGTCTATTTGAAACTTCCATTGAATTCAAAATATAGTTCGTAGACACTTCGTAGTCTGCATTCGGAACTGCAACATACAGGGTTTCCAGAAACTCTGCAGCCCAACACAAACTACAGATACTTGATGTGATTTTATGTCCATCTAACCTAATTTACTTTTATCCAAAAGTTGATGACGCTGTAAAGTCAGTTTTGTAAGAATATCTCAAAAAAACCCGCTACCTACAAACTTCAAACTTAGTACATTGTTTAACCCTGCAGTGATGAATTGTTTACTACAAACCCGCGTTTTTTATTGCCATCACAAGCGTTTAACGTGAAAAGGGCAACAGGTAAATTTGGTTACATTTTTTTTTATTTCAAAACTATTTATAAAGTAATTTACTGTTTGGACCCTTACTCTGTGGAATCTACTCATATTACTATTATAAATTAAACTAATCCTCGGAGACATGAACGCATATAACCTATTATGGGGATAGTTATACACCGACAAGAGGGGAAAGGATATAGAAGTATTGATAGACCATTTTAATTTGTCTGATAAATGACGAAAGCCCGATAAGATTTAACATTAGAACGGGTAAAGCAACGCCGCTAGATTTAACAGAATCCGAACCTAACCTATACACCACTCTTTCATGGCGGACGATGCAATACACGTATAACAGTGACCATTATCCGATAATAATAGAAAATAGCCAACATGCCGGAAATACTGAACCTACACCTAAATGAAACCTAAATAATGCTAAATTGAATCAGTTTTCACAATATATCTACCGACACATGTATTTAAAAGTGTACAAGAAACAAAGCGTCGACGAATCCCTAGAAGAGATTACAAAGATAGCAAGCAGCAGAGACCTTTATTGGTAAATCCTCAATAATACGACACCATATGGCAATACCCTGGTGGAACAAGGAATGCGCAGCGGCCTTAAAGCTAAGTAAAAGTGCTTTCAACAAATATAAAAGAATAAAATCCCCAGATAACAAAGTAGAATACAAGCAACTCAGAGCCAAAGCTAGACTAACAATAAAAACTGCTAAAAAACAATCATGGATACAATATGTTCAGACTATAAGCTGCTCTACTCCCATGAGTGATGTTTGGAAGAATATAAAAATAATTGCAGGTAAGCAGCACCATTATAAAATAAACTTGATGTGGACAATAAAATTAACACAAATAGTCGAGAGATTACTGAAGCACTGGCTGAAATGTATCAACACCGATCATGTACAGATAACTACGAAGAAATTTTCATTCGCTCTAAAAAATCTGAAGAAAGTAACCAAATACAGGTCCAGATGATATCCCAAGAATGTTTCTTAAAAACTTACCCGCGACTGCGCATAAGCATTTATTAAAGTTGTTCAAGATAATATGGTCAGAACATAAATTTCCAAAGGTGTGGACCGAATCTTTCATAATACCAATCCTAAAGCCAAACAGCAATAAGAGTAATCCAGAATCATATCAACCAATATCAATTACATCAGCGATGTGCAAATTACTGGAAAAAATCTTGAACAAGCGTTTATTATGCTCCCTAGAAGCGAGAAATATAATCATTCCGGACCAAAGCGGTTTTCGCAGCAACAGATCAACCATGAACAATGTACTAGCGCTAGAAAACGAAGTTCACGAGGCACTGGCCATGGAAATACAGAAACATTAAATATTTACAATCACTAGAAATTGACGGTCACTGTCTAGCTTTCATAAATAGCTTTCTGAGCAATCGAAGATTTAAAGTGAAAGCTAACAGAGTGATATCATCACCAACAAATCAAGAAAATGGAATTCCTGAAGGGTCGGTTCCAAGTCCTACATTATTTATTGTAGCCATAAACGATATCATTAAAGACCTTCATACCCCATTAAAAGTTCGATTATTCGCGGACGATTTAGTCATTTTTGGCAAGAGCAGTAATGTTGAAAACCTTCGCAAAATAACGCAGGAGTTCTTACACAAATTGGACAACTGGTCACAAGATATAGGCCTCCGTTTCTCTACGGAAAAAATCCTGTTTATCCTTTTTACCAAAGAAAATAACCCATACATACCACAACTCATACTTCATAACCAACCCTTACCGAATAGGAACAAAATAAAATTTCGACCAAAAATTAAACTGGAAGGAACACATTAACAACTTGAAAAGAGAATGTAATAGAAATATCAATGCTTTGAAGGTATTACCTAACAAACAATGGGGATCGGACAGAAAACCCTATTGACCATCTATAGGACACTAATAAGGTCAAAACTAGACTACGGAGCCTCGGCGAATTCATCAGCAGGCCAATCTCTATTGAAAACATTAGATTTAATCCACAATACAGCAATTCGACTAATTTTAGGAGCTTTTAGAACAACGACAGCAGAAAATGTATATAGCGAGGCAGCACTACCATCCCTAGAAGACAGAAGAAGGTACCAAAGACTGAAAAACGCGTTAACATGTAATGCTGATTCTAAAAACAAAACGTATGAGATTACAGATAACGATAAACTGCTGACACTATATGACAAAAGAAAGAAAATATCAAAACCATTTTATAACAGAGTACGATCAGATCTATTATCCCTTAACCTATTACCTTAACCTTACCCATTTGTCTACCCTCAACGTTCGAACCCCCTCCACCATGGATTGTGGAAACTCCAAAAATCATTACAAGATTAAACGAGTTTATCAAATATACAACCAGTCATCAACTGATATTACAAAATCTCAAGATCATCTTAAGTCAATACAACGAATTTACTCAAATTTACACAGATTCGTCAAAATCTGATGAAGGAGTAGGAGCAGCAGTAATATCACCAAAAACAAGGAAAACTTTCGCATTACCAATCGAATGCAGTGACTACACAGCCGAACTATATGCATTATTCTGTGCGATCACTGAAATAAATGGCTCCCAAATAGAGAAAGCTGTCATATTTACCGACTCCATTAGTTCACTACAAACAATAAGCCACACCTACCCTACTAACATCATAGCAGCGAAAGTTCAAAGGGCACTACTAGAAAGCCAAAATAAGGATATAAAAATTGCTTTTATCTGGGTTCCTTCTCATATCGGAATATCAGGCAACGAAGATGACTAACTGCCCCAAATTCAACTTAGAAAGAGCTAAACACAAGATTCCTACATCATTAGACCAAGCACTTGGACCTTCTTACAATAACATTTTAATGTAGCTAAGTGAAATTAATATTGTCAACAAAATTTAAAAACTATCTTTGATACACTGTCCCTCGCTAATGATGCCTACCTGATGCTTAATATTTTGGCCAAATAGTGACCTATCTTGTGATTGACTTAATATATATCACCAATTTTGGCAGTTTGGAAAGGAAAAACTTTGAATGTAACTTTTCAAAAAATATGTTATTTTGGTACAGGTGTGTAGATGACATATTAGCTTGTTTTGTAGGTAATGAACGACAATTAGATATATTTTTCAAACATATTAATAATTTACATCCAAAAATTAATTAAATTTACATTAGAAACTGAAGAAAATAACTCAACTAATTTTCTTGATTAAAAAATTCAAAGAGTCAATAATATAATTGATTTTTTAATTTACAGAAAACAAACACATATTGATGAACTATACCATATAATTCCAATCATCCCATGTCACATAAATTAGCAGCATATAATTCAATGATACGTAGAGCATTTTCAGTTCCTATGAACAAATATAATTTTAATTTTTATAGAGAAATGAATGCAATTAAACAAATAGCCACATCCAACGGTTATCCATTGCGTATAATAAATAAATGAATAAAAATGAGAAAACAGTGTCATTACAACTAATATTGCCTGAAAAAACTGAAGAAATACAAAAACTACAAATCCAGCACATATGCTGGTAATATTTCTAATAATATTTCAAAGATAATATCTTTAGCAACAAATACAATAATTTTCTTTAAAACAGAAAGTAATTTGATTAAAAAATTGTTATTTGTAAAAACAAAAATATCCTCATTAAAAAAATCTGGGATATGTAAACTTAAATGTCAAGAATGTAATGCTGTCTATATTGGTGAAACCAGTCGAAATTTTGAAATTATACACAATGAACACTTACGAGTATGCAGATTAAATCAACCTGATAAATCCCATTACGCAAAACATCTACTTGACACCAAACATTCATTAACACCTAACACAGAACTACATATTTGTGATAAGAAACAAGATTTAGATATCCTTGAAGAATTATAAATTAGAAGACACTTAGAGACCCACAATATGAAGTCGTCAATGAGCTGATAAATCTAGGGAGCACTTCACTATTGAACTGTCTTCTTAAGTAACAATAATTGTAAAGATCAGCAGATATAGTTTTCCTTGGTTTCCTATATCATTGCACAGTTATACTGATCTTAAATGGGAAAAAAGATATCCAGGATATCCCCATAGGTCTAATTCTCCTTTTTTTCTATTCATAGTTAGTTTCACTTATAAGAGTAATATTTATAAGGTATTTCCCAATTGATCCCAAAATGACAAAATCAAGGTGATAATATAAGGAAATATAGATGGAAAAGTTGGTATTTTTAAATTTTGAAATGGCGACTGCGCAAACTAACTTCATACATATTTTTTTCAATGGCTGTTTATTTTATGAACATTAACAATTTTGAAAAGCCGTTTTTTTGCAATCGATACAGTAAGAGTGGTAGTTTAATGGACCATATAAGCAAAATTTATTTCAACTTCCGTTTCGAATCATAAAAAAATAGGCGTTCAAGGACCACACATTTTGAAGAAAAAATTTTCAATACGATTATTAGAAGCCGAGAAAATGACATTCAAAGTTTGCTAGTCACTGACAGAATACTGTGAGGAATTTTAAGTTCGTGATTGATTCGTTAGGTTACTGTCCCCACCATGACGCCTAATCGCTGCTGCGCTATCGTTTCGTTGCGCGCACTGAAATAATTGCCACTTTTGTACACACGCAGTGGTACAACAGAATTGAAATCATGAATTCATTGACAGATTGGATTTAATAACGTAACGAATCCATCACAAACTTAAAATTACTTATAGTATTCTGTCAGTGTCTAGCGAACTTTGACTTTCGTTTTCTCGGCTTCTAATAATAAAAAATCATATTGAAAAAAAAATTTTCAAAATGTGTGGTCTTTGAATGTCTATTCTTTTATAATTCAAAACGGAAGTTGAGGTTAATCTTTCAACAATAAATCTTGAAAAAACGAATGAAAAAAATATTCTTTTTAGTTTAAGAGTTGAAAAATATGTAGATGAAATTTTGAAAATTTTGCTTATATGGTCTATTGAACTTCACTCTTATTCTGTCGATTTCAACAAACCAAGTTCAAAATAGTTGATGTTTATAAAATGAACAGCAATTGAAAAAAATATACATACAGGGTGTCCCAGACTAATTTATCAAGGCTATATCTCTTAAGCGAATAGAGATTTTCGAATGGGACAAAAACTGATCTATCCTATTTCTAATACACTTTAATATGGCGTAGAAAAAATCATCCTCTAAATATTCATCCCTTAGTTACAGCCCCTAATTATAAATTTTTTAATAGCACCCTGTACATTTTTTTATAATTTTGGGATGTGGTCTTCCATCGTCTATTCAACAAATTTTTTAAAAATAATATGGGTTCATAAGTAATCAAGAAAATATCAGTTTATTTTTTATTTTTGTTAAATTATTCAAGAAAGCCTTAAAGCTTAAAGGAACAATAAAAATGAATGTAATAAAGATTTCATGGCTTGAATCATTACAGGAGTAATTTGGCGACATGCTTGTCTTATATTTTCTTTTAATTCGTCTACATTTTCCGGTTTTGATTGAAAAACAATATCTTTTATCACTTTTATCACAACCAACATCAACCACATGTGGCACACCTCCAATGCCAAAACTTCAACGTTGGCAGTTTCAATCGTTTGAGTGCAATATATCCCCTTATAGGGGGTTTGTGAAAACGGCTTCCAGAACAGGACGGAATTCTCCAACAATACGAACTCCTGTAGAACAAAATACTAAACCGTATATTCCACAACTAATTCAGAACAAGAACCTATAAAACCCAGCAGGGGATGACTTCCCAGTCATTAACAAAATTCAGATTCTCGTTCGATGCACGTTTGGAAACCAAGCCATGTAGTAGAAAGCGCACAGCGGAAAAAAGTGACTGACACTTCCTTAACTTCAGTACAGAATACTATCATAGAGAAACCTACCCGAAACATACATCCGAACTACACTGCTCACTACACCGAGCGTGTTTCGCACAGATCAAGTCATAAAGTGCTACACTTCCCTCTAAGTAAGCCACGGCATGACAAACGAACGCTTTTATCCCAGACACGACTGTCACGGCCAATTGTCAATGTCATCCAACAAATAATTCCACTTATTCCATTATTCAAATAAATTTGAGCAATAGATAGTACCACAATACCCCCCTGCCAACGTAAACCCCCTGTCCAAAAGAAAGAGTCAAGAGGTGACAAATCAGGTGAACGTGCCGCCCACATAATTTCTGGAGAGTTGTTTGCTATCCAGTGGTTATCGAAATGGTTTTTTAGGTAGTCGCTAACGATTCTCGCATTGTGTGGAGGAGCTCCGTCTTGTTGCATGTTTCTTGATTATTTACGAACCCATTTTATTTTTGAAAAATTTCTTGAATAGACGATGGAAGACCACATCCAAAATTATAAAAAAATTTACAGGGTGCTATTAAAAAATTTAAAGTTATGGGTTGTAACTAAGGGATGATTATTCAGGGGATGATTTTTTCTACGCCATATTAAAGTGTATTAGAAATGGAATAGATCAGTTTTTGTCCCATTCGAAAATCTCTATTCGTTTAAGAGATATAGCCTGGATAAATTAGTCTGGGACAGTCTGTATATAGTCAGTTTACGCGGCCACCATTTTGAATTTTCAAAATTTGGAAACACCAAATTTTTTAAAACATTTCCTCATTATTTTCTTATATTATCATCTTGATTTTGTCATTTTCATTATACTTGCCGCTTCAATAAACAAAATTTCAAATTGTTTAACAATTTTTGAAGTTGAAAAACATTTTTATCTCAAATCTACTTTTATCATGTTATAGGGCATAAGATTTCCTACAATTTTGATGCATACAATTTTTTTGTGCGACCAGAACTGTAAGAAATATCATCGTGGTGCTTGGCAAAATTTGATGTTAGGTAGATTTTTCAACCTTACTTCCCCGGACTATATCATTTTCATGCTATAAACAATAACTATGCATCTACTCAAAATGGAATTGAACAATGGAGACCTTGCTTGTAGAATATATTATATAACAAGGAACTAGTTACGGTACGACACATAATGTGCTCATGCGAGACACTGCATCTCTAGAGACCGACTCTGTTCGAACAACCGCAATGTGAATCCGAATACGTCATTATTTAATACCCATTCACCAAAGGACTAAGGACTTGTACAGGATACTAACAACTTGATAATAATGTATTTCGAAAACGAACGTTGCCAACACAACAAACCACATGTGTGTTAATGAGGACATAAAATAGATCAAACCCGAGGGTTCCACCATTGAATCATTTACGCGTGTATTCTATTTAGGGACACTACAAAAATCACAATAATATTACACAAGTTCTTTTTGTTAATTATTTTGGGAAATCAAACCACAATCTTTTTAATTTTTTTCAATTCAACGTTTCGGTAGCGTTAAAGCTACCGTTATCAACAACAATTAAGTTCTTAAATTTTGGTCCCTATCTGTCACTAACGAAATAATTCGACAACCGAAAGGTGTCAGGTGAAATCCAGGAATGTCCATTTATTACCTAAAATGAGTTAGATGTGACATCGGTTAGCAAAATTTATGTATTTATCCTTGCCTTAAACATATCAGCAGAAAATGAGGAATGTCACGTTATTTAAAAATGGTATATACGGAGAAAACAGGGATTGTCCAACCGAAACCGTAATAAACCGGGAATATCCAGACAGTAGGTATTTTATCATATTCCTACTTGGAATGCGAGAAGCACATGGGACTGATTAATACAAAATTGAGATTGGAATCTCACAAATATTGGGAACAAACTATTTCGACATATAGAGTGAAACCAATGATATTTACTGTAGTTTCAGTAGATAAGAGTTATGTTAAGAAGTTGACTGAGTTTGTCTCCACAAAATATGCAAAAAAAGTTTCCATTCCCGATGCAAAAAATTAGAGAGTTTAAGGTGACTAATGGGCATGTAAGTATATAACATCGTGATTCCTACAATGAAGCGATGTTAGAATCTCCTCTTCTCTCTGCAGAGCAGTGTAATGAAATGATACCCAAAATCAACCCAGGCAGCAGGGGTTTTGAATTTTGAAAATTGAATAGATGTGGATTTTACTTGATGAAGATCCATACTAAACGATGAAATAAAACAATTTAATTTGCTTAAATCTCCATTATATTTTGAACTAACGTTCAATTTATACTATTTTTTAAATTGAACGTTATTTCAAATTATAATGAAGATTTAAGCAAATTAAATTGTTTTATTTCATCGTTTAGTATGGATCTTCATCAAGTAAAATCCACATCTATTCAATTTGCAAAATTCAAATTATAATGGAGATTTAAGCAAATTAAATTGTTTTATTTCATCATTTTGAATTTCAATTGTCTTCCCAATCTTATTTCGAACTGATGCCTATAGATACAAAAAAACACAAAGACTTCATGTCGTTATTGAGATTTTGTCTGTGTGATAAAGTCAAACAACTTTATGCCAGTTTTCCACATTCTAAAAAATCAAGTCGAAAACGAATAGGAAAAGCTGTTGATCAAGCAGGTCCCTCTCAAGAACATGCTGACAAACTTTGTGCGAATATTTCGTATGATGAAAAACCAAGTCGAAGACTAACAAAAAGATCAGAATCTGTTGATGTAGATCGTACAGGTCCACCTCGCAAACAGGATAAATAACTTTGTGAGAAAGAAACCGCAAAAAATAAATGAATCTAAGATTGTTCTTTCCTATTACAGACACATACAATGGACAGTCCCCATTTTCAACCAAACAAAGAAGTCGTTACTCCATGTAATACAGATTTTTTTGAAAGAAGTTCCATTTTTAGTTTATTTTTCATTGTTTATTGACTCTTTAGTAATATGAGATGCTTTTTAAACAAAAATATTTTTATTGCCTTTCAACAAAATGAAGCTATGACGTTTTCAACCCTTAATTTGATTTTGTGTCTCATAGGATACGTAACTTTCAAATAATAAATTTGTCTATTTATGTAATTTGTTGACCGACGACTGTGCTCTAATTGTGTTGTCTATCCATCCCCTAATACCCGAAAACTTATAGTACTACCATTTGTTAGTGAATCTTCTAGAATTTCATCCTTGTTTATAATATGGTGGCCGAGTTAATGCCGTTTGTAAAACAGCTGGTAAGTAGTTATTATTTATTATTATTGTAAATATGAGTGATTTCCTTTGGCAGAACACGGAAAATCTTAGTGTGTTTTAATCATGCAAATATAAATATTCAGTTGTAAATACCCTATAGTTATAAAATCGAGACTTCTAAAAGATGTATCCTATAGTCTACTTTGCCAAATAAAGAGCAAGGTGGTGATTTTTTGTTGTGTATCCTAGAATCTACTTTGCCAACTAAACATAGATGGGGAGCCTTTTAGTTGTGAATCCTATATTCTTCTTTGCCAAAGAATCAGCAAGTTTGATATTCATTCATTTGAATTACATTTATTTTATATCCCAAAATTCAGTTACTTAGTAGAGTAAGTAGACTATTTTCGTTGTTTCAGTTAAATACAAATATGATGTCATCACGATCCGAAAAATTTTTTGCATTGCTTCCACCACCTTCATCCGACATGGTTGATTCTAGTGATGAAGAAAATGTAAATGATACTAACATATACAAAATTCAAAGTGACGACAAAAATGCAAGCTCTGAAGTCGATAGTTTGCCTCCTGAAGTACAATATATTTTTGAAACAGATTCAGCGTCAGACAATGAATTTTCCAAACCTCAAACAGCGACGCATCAATCTGTTAGTACACCTACATCTCTTTGTAGTACGCCAAAATCTGTTTTGATCCCTCTAAAAACAAGATCACAACATCTAGTATCTGGACCAACTGATAAGGAGGACCACGAAAATATTGACGTCCAATCTACGATGAAGCGACAAAGAAAACTGCTGAAACGAAAGAATTTAGTTGATTACAACTGGCCTCATGAAGAATTTGAATATCCTGCAAACATCCCCGAAAATAACTTTGGGCTTGTGGATACACTGAAGTCGCCATTTGATTATTTTTAAATATTTTTTCGGACGATTTATTTGAATTGATTGTCGAGAATACCAACCTTATTCCGTTCAGCAAACAGGAAAGTCGATCAACGTTAGTAGGAATGATATAAGGGACTTGTTGATATGGATTGTTGGAGTACAAACTTAAGATATACTAAAATAGGAGAAATAATGCCTCTCAAGAGATATCAGCAAATTCGCAGATATATTCATTTCGCAAACAATGATCACATAAATAACGACCAGTACTATCGAATTCGCCCTGTTTTGGACATAGTGAGAAGAAATTGTTGTACTATTGAAGAAGAACGACGACAGAGTATCGACGGAATGATGGTTCCTTATGAAGGGAAAAAAGCCGGCTCAAGACTACAATACATAAAGTCCAAACCAAAAAAATGGGGATTCAAAATATTTGTCACAGCCGGTATTTCTGGATTCGTGTACGATTTTATAGTTTATGGAGGCGATGATACTTTTAGGCAACACACTTTTACGGAGAAAGAAGAATCCCTAGGACTGATAGGGGCTAAAGTTGTACTTGCCCTAACGCAATCAATGAAATCCTCTGCTATATCCGTTATCTACGTCGATAATTTCTTTTCAAGTTTTGATTTGTTTTACCTTCTCCGACAAGACTATGGAATTTTAGCTGTGGGAACTATGAGAAAAGGTCGATTGAAAAATTGCGTTTTGGAAGACAATAAGTATCTAAAGAAAAAAGGAAGAGGGGCGTTTTGTTCTAGAAGTGACAACACTAATAAAATTGATGTTGTTAAATGGTTTGACAACAAACCTGTAATCCTAGCTAGTACATATGTATCTGGCACACCTGTCGAAACAATTGAAAGATTTTATAAAAGCCAGCGTGCAAAAATTGATATATCTTGTCCAACCCTCTTAAAACACTACAATGCTCACATGGGAGGAGTAGATCTCATGGACATGCTGGTGAGCCTTTACAGATCACCCCTGATAACTCGTCGCTGGTATCTCTCCATATTTGCACAAATGTTGGATAGTTGTATAAATAACGCGTGGCTTCTCTATCGAAGGGAGAAATGTATTTTAGAGGACAGTTCAAAAGAATATTCTCTAAAATACTTTCGACAATGCATACCAGAGGCTCTAATATCAAAGGACAGAAAAGGTAGGGAAACGTTTGCGGTGCAAAAAAATTAAGAAACCCGTTCTACCGAGACCTTCTGAGGAAGTACGGTGTGATAAAGTCGATCATTTTCCGACTTATGGTACCAAGGGCAGGTGTAGGTATTGTAAATCAGGAGAGACACACTGGTTATGTTCGAAATGTATTATTAGGTTGTGTTTAGTGAAGGACAGAAATTGTTCGTTTTTGTTTCATAATAGCACATAAAGATTACTAGTAGTTATTGACTATTTATAGCCGTAGAAAAAATGCACTTCTGTTATGTTTTATGTGCAACTGCATTCATTTTTATTTATATTCAATTCTCCCTTAGTTGTAGTGTTCTTAATTTATAAGTTAATAAGTAATGAGTTATAGGTTTATATATTATTTTATTGTTTTTTGCTGCATAAACGATTGTTCGTTTCAGTTTTTATTGCAGATTTGTGACCTATAATTCTAGACTTTGTGTCTTCCAGGATACATAATAAACTTTCACAAGAAAAAGAAATACATAGAAATATGTCCCCTATTTATGAAAAAAATATTGTGAAAAAAATTTAAATGAATTCTTATAGACCATATCTCACCAACAAAACACTAATTTAATAAAAATTACTGTTGCCTCAAGGTTTGCCAAATTAAGGAAGCAACAAACTGTAATTACTCAAAACTTGGACGTGTGGACATTCCTGGTTTTCACCTGACACCCTTCAATAATATTTTGAAGTTTAAGACTGCAAACATTTTTTTGTCATATTTTTAAAGTCCATTCACAGTAGACCACATCACTAATGAAATGTGAAAAAAAATATCTTTTGTAAGACATTCTGACAATATTATAGTCCACTAGGAGTGGGACCAGTGAAGTGCACGCTCCAGGAACGGTTTTATTAAGGATAGCGCTATTATGATAAAGTAGAACCCAAGGAATGCATCCATTAGTTAATTGTTCTAGCCACTAATGTTTTTAGCATCTACTAAGATAGCAAAATATAAACTCTCTCCGGCATACATTAGTTAATTGTTTTTTTTCCACCTTCTTATCAATTCGCTTTATCGCTTATAAACCCTTAGTATCACTTGGATTTGTATGCCATGTTTTTTTATGATAAAGTACTACCCAAGGAATGTATCCAAGTACACAGCATCCATAAGTTAATTGTTCTAATTTTGTGAAAATTCCAAGATTTTCAATGTACCGTCGATATCAATTTTGGGTCTTGGGGAATAGTCTTATTCTACTTGTTTTCCACAAGAAAGTCGATGGTGGAAACGGCTTCCATTTGAAATAATGAAACATACATGTGTCTTCTTTAAATGCAACCCGGAAGTAACTCATTCATTCTAAGTAATCATTAATTTGCATTAGGATTTATCAAAAACTCAGAATCCTGCAGAATCTTGCTGCCGTATCTTAGACTATATTTAATTAGTGATATGCATAGGAATGCCGTGGACGTATATTACACCTAACCTCACAAAACAATACATTGTAACAGTTGAAAGCGATTATAATGTTTATGGAAAAGTGGCGTACGACCATGCCAATCCTCTGAATATTACTATTAATACATTAAAATATATTACGTGTAAGATATTTATTCAATAAACGATAAATATTGAAAGGTAAGTACATAACAATTTCACATGAGAGTATTTTCTTCCATACTTTTTTCAGCAGTAGGGTTTTTGAACTCACAATATTTATTGGTATTGATAATGCTCCGAGTATGCATGTAGTGATTTGTTGATTTTTGGTTAATTTATTATTCATTTTTTCCCTTAATTGAACGTTTTTCCTGAATACTTTCGGCATTTATATTCAGAAGTGATATAAGAAAATATTATTGAAGAATGTCAATACTTCTCCGTAATTGTACGCATGGAAATGTAATTAATTTAATCTCGTATATTTTCTTGTCGACATCAAATATCAAAATATAGATATATTTATCATCTTCGTACACAAATTTCCGGTTAGTCTGGAATCCAACCGTTCAACAGGAATCAATACTCGCCTGTGTTGTGTATTTGGGGTCACGTACATTAATTTAACAGAATTAAATCTCTACTCCAGGTAGCAATAGTAAATTATAGTAGAAAGCTCAGACGCTCGTCACTTAAAGCTGAAACGCAATTTAGTTGAGAATCAATGGTATATACATATATACTATAGAAAAGAGTATCGTTTTATTACAAAAGTTGATGAATCGTAAAATATATCGTTTGGAGACTACAATTAATCAATATTATTCATACTATCATTAGTATCAATTCAAACGCGATTTTGTCAAAAGATGATATTACGTCATATAGCGAAGGATCTACAAATAAACTAGATAGAAACTAAATGAAACAAGAAAAAAAAGACTTCCATGTTCAAGAATACATGTAAAAGGTCTTTTTTCTTTGTACGGTTAAGGTCTCTATCTTCATGCCACAGAGTCTGCAGCTGAGATTCCCGTTATACAGCCCCATTTTATGCAGGTGGACTTTTACCAGGGCATGTTCCGTACTTATAATGATTTCTGCCAGTATTTAGTAGTTCTTTTGCTCTTCTAACATATGTATCCACAATAAAGTTCTTCGTGTTTACCTTCACTGTATTATTTATTGTGGTGGACCTTCAGCCTCGTCGCCAAGGAAGTAGGTAAAGCATACAACCAGTTTCGTCTCTCCTTCTTCCGTGTAACCTGTAACAACATCTCTAGGTTTAGTGGCCTTTATTATATATAATACTTTACTTTGTTTAGTGAATAGGTCAGCAATCTTCTAACCTATCCAACAGGGCTCTTTTGCAGGAGGGCCACAATTTCCTAACCAGCATTACCTAGGCGGCTCTTGCTAGCTGAAGATTGGCTTGCAGGATCCGTATATTCTTCTCCACCGGGGTGAAGAGTTCCTCTGCTCTTGGTCTAAGAACTCTCTCTACTCCATGGGTACAGCTATCTCTTGGACAGGTGTCCTTAAGAGTCTGCTGACTCCACTTTCGGAAAAATGTTCCTCATGTTGAGCTTTTGTTACGTTAATTTAGAACGATTGATAAGAATCCTATGGGCGGCGAATAGCCAGTCCTTTCTAATGCGCAACACCGAGAAATGTTTCGAGGCTGAATACATTTACTGTCAATAAAGAGTCGAAATCAACGTTTTAATACGGGCCGAACGAGTTCCGTCTGTGGTGAAAATATCCACTGCTATTTGTTAGTCCCCACCTCGGTCTAAATTCTTCTTCTATCAATTATTAATTGAATGTGAATTAAGAATTCACTATTGAAATGTAAATTCCTTCCCTGGTCAAAGCGTCTGAGCTTGACATGAATATGAGACGTAAGTCTATTATCTCTCATATGATTTCGTGTATTTAAACAGTGGCAAAGAGGTTTCATTCTTCTTTCCTGTGAATATGTGCTATTGATGCCAAACGTTATCTTATCTTTAAAAAGTGCATTCATGTGAATGGTAAGGTATTTCGTTTAAATGTATGTTAACTATTCTTTATCATTTTGCTTTCCGCCTACATAGTAGTTTTCCACTTTCATATTTTTTTTATTATTTAGCAATGTGTCGTTCCAGTACCAGGAATATTATATCGATATGTTTTTTTTGGTTCTTTCATATTTCTTTCCATATTCTCTTTGAATATATTTGAAGATATTTCAAACCTTTTTAAAATATATACATATTTAATATATGTCTATATTTACCGGTACAGAATAAATTATTGGATTTTATTGTTTTTTTATTTGCTTACTTTGATTATTTTTTTTTATTAAAATACAGGATGTATGAACCACGTTTTTAAATAAATTTCATTTAAATTGTATGTTAACTGCTTAAGTTTTACTTTAATCTAAATCTTCAGATATCCTGCATTTTATTCCATTCTGGTAATTTTTTTTCTGAGACAATTGTTATTTCCAGCACTTTGTTCTGTCCTGAACTTTGGAACTTTGTTCTGTCTGGAACTGTGAAGCACTTTGTCAAGAGTTTCTTGGTTTCCTGAGAAGAAGACAATATGATTCTCTCAATCATGGAGATCCCAAGATAGTAGAAGAGGAAAAGGAAAGTACCTCTCCATTACCATTACCAGATCAACATGGGAAAAATTGTCCATAAATAACTAGATATCATTTTTTTAAATTTATTATTTTTGTCAAATCGTAATTTACACTTTGTTTAAATTATACTATTGTAAATTTAATAACGTTGTTCATATTTATCACCCTCCAAGATTCCAGGGTTTATCGATTGATAAAGTTGATGTGAAACTGTAAAACTAGTAGTATTCAGGGTGGCGCCCACTTATCTTCGCTTCACTTAACGTAACTTAAATTCAAGTAGGGTTACCCGAGAACCGGTAAGACCTACTCCTTGAATTACTATTAGCCCCGGTCTAGAATCTACGCCTGAGGTCCTCTTTTCCTGAGCAATCTGACGCCCAACTAGAAGCGTTACACTTTGGATATTTGGGCACTGCCCTCCAGTACTTTGGATTTAGCTAGCAAAGTTTTAGGATTTTCCTCCTTTAGGTTGAAGGTTAGGTCCCATGCCAAGAAAGGGTACCAATTTTAATTTTAGGAGCTCCTCCTTGCAATCAGAATCCATGGAGAAGGTACATAATACTCCTTTCTCTGTGCGTATTTTTCCTCAGACTGTCCATAGGTGCGTCTTCGGTTACTTATCCTTAATCTATTAAGGATACTGTTGGGAGCGAGGCTCTCCCCATCTTCATCTTGTACGTTTGTGGTATATTATTCCCTTAATGCCTTTAGGGAAGCTTCTTCATAGCTTTAGCTTTAGGAGGATTTTTTGCCAACCATTTTGCACTTATTCTGTCCGCACAAGTATATTCTAAAAATCCCGGTCTATGCGTGCTTTACAGGAAGTAGACTTGGGGCCTTTTTTACGTGATAGCATAATTGGTATAGCCATGACAGATTTAGGGACTGCCTCAAGCTTGTCCGAATCCATTTTGGCTTCCGGGAAATTTGTGTCTGCCACCGCCACCTTGCCGGAAGCGACGGTTTCGTTGGAAATCACACTCTCGGTTTATGACCATTTCCCTTTGTTTTTGTTTTCGGGTGGTCGTATTTGTTTTTTCCTCGGACTTCACAGGCTTTGACGGTACCTCCTTTGCCCTATCCGAAAATTTGGTGAAGTTGGCTTTCATTACTGAAAGAAATCTTGGCCTTTCATCACCAATATGCTTACTTTGGCTTCGAAGACTCTGGATATCTTTACAGCCCTGATCTCCTCGTCTCTCATAAGATCTACCTCTTCCAGCACATTCACCCTGGCAGACTTCCCTTGTTTGGTTCTCCGTCTTTCAGCTTGGGTTGTATATTTCGAATTCCAGGTTTTCTTCAGATGTTCCTGCCCTATGGCTTTAGGAACCTTATTTTTAGCCTTTTTGTGTCCTGGTCTTTTGGCCTCGGGCACTCTTTGGCCTGTTCTCTTTTCCTACGGGGTTCCATATAGATCCCACAAGTAGCTGAGAATAAACGGTCCACCCCCGCAGAGCCCCGCGTCTTTATACGATGGGGTGCGACCTATAGCCCCAAATGAACTGTTTACGACACTGTCATCCTGTGCCATTCAGCTCTCGTCGCTGTTTCTGATACTTGACTTCAGAATCAAATTTGAACTGGTTAGGAATCGGTTTTATATATCTGAGTTCAAGATCATTACCTTATAGATTACATCTGTTTATATTATATTTATATGATAGGCTCCTACCTTGTTTATTCAATAAGATTATAGCGGTTCATTCTACTTAAAACATAAATTTAATTTATTAAAAATAGATTAATTTATTTTAATTATTATTTAAAGCTGGAAGGGCTTGATCACAGGCTTTTCTACACTGTATATTTTATTTTTATCAAGAAATAAAACCAACGTTATTGTCTGTGAAACAATACATTCAATCAGAAGAGCAAAAGCAAATGAATTTTTCAATATTTTAGCCATACAAGAAACTATAGGTACGCTTGATGACTTTCGCTTAATTAATTTCCAAGATAACTGCCAATATTGCTTTGAGCTTCATGTCGTAAAAACCCGGATTTGAGACAATTGAAAACTGATAACAATGTTTGTGAGCCAATGTTATATCCACTTAGTATAAATTGATAGTTTAGAAAGTGACCTTTTCAATTGTTATATCCAGTGTTTCAGTTCAATTGTTATTCATTGTGTTTGTTAACAATGAAGATTATAGGAAAGGAGAGCTGGATACAGTTAGGACGAGAAGAGGGAAACATTGGCTTAGTTTCAGACGGGTATTTTTGTTGCACTGTGGCAGATATTAGTGAGGAGCAGAGATATTATAAAAAAGTGTATCTTAAATTTTATCGATAATTTTTTATTTTGCATGTATTTTGCATTTTATAAACAAGCTGCATTGTTATAAAATCAATCCATTTAAGTTATACGAGATTCATATGCTTCATTTTTCCCTTATTTATTTGACATTTATAAACTGCCCTACATCCTTTGACATATTTGCCCATCTATAACTAGATTTCAACTTTTTGATTAACCGTTTTCAACCATTGTGGTATCTCTTAATTAAATCAAGTTTCTCATCTTTGTTTACAATACGTATCGATACTTCACAATGTTCACACTTCACATAATGCTATTAACAGGTGTATTAAAATTTTATCAGAGTGGCAAACTTTCTGAAGCTGTGAAAAGAACGCGTTTTTTTAAAAATGTTTGGTTTTCCTTCAAACCGGCAACGCAGTGTGAGAATCCTATTATCGCGTACTCCGAACGAACTCAGTTGGTGAAGATCCATCGTACTCTCCGTTGCTATGCAACCACTTAAGCTGCTACTGGGAAACTTATACGTGTATTCCCACTGCTCACTTCGACTATCGACAAATATTAATTATCCAGTGTTTATCATTGTATTTCCAATTTTATGTGGCACCACCACAATATGTACCTATTTGTTTTGTAATTTTTCACTTTTTTGTGATCTTGAAGAATTTTTTTTGTCAATGCATTCCCCAATGCGGTTAACGCATTTAAAATTATTTAAGTAAAACATCTTAATGCAAAGGCTATAGGTAAATCTATTCCGTTTCGATTTTGACATAATATTGCGGAGCACGCAAAATTAGATGCATCCGTAATTAATACGGATCAAAGTATAAACACACCTATTAGCACCTCATGTTTCTGAAATAGTTTTCAACAATTTCAGAAACAACGAGTCTGCACGGGCAGCTGCAAGAGTTTTTAATGAACGTCATCCCGGTAAGAATGTAAGACATCCCTACGTGATAAATTTAATATATAAGTTCATGGAGACCGGAAACGTTTCTAACAGAAAATATGAAAGACAACATCCTGTTACTAACGAGGCTACATAGGTTGCACTTTTGGGACATGTTGCATTGGATCCCACTTCAAGCACGAGACAAATAGCAGCAGCTACAGGAATTCCACGTAGAAGCATTCAGAGGGTCTTGAAACATCATAAATTCCATCCCTATAAGATTCATCTCGTGCAAGAGCTCAACGAAGACGATCCAGATCGCCGTATCCAATTTTGTGAGGAGATGACTAGAAGACAGGTGGACAACTCCCACTTTTTATATTTGATATGCTTTTCTGACGAATGCACGTTCTTTCTTAATGGTCACGTGAACAAACATAATTGCAGATACTGGAGTGATGCAAATCCTGCATTTATGAGAGAACAACATACACAGGCTCCACAAAAATTGAATGTGTGGGCTGGGGTTTTTGGAAATAATATTGTTGGTCCGTTTTTCCTACCTTATAACTTGACGGGTGAATCTTATCTTAATTTGCTCGAAGACCTCATCTACCCTCAAATTGTGGAGATAATGGAAAAAGATGATCAGATCCCAGAAAATGATTTTTTTTTCAACAGGATGGCGCACCGCCACACTATGCGGCTCCTGTACGTGACTTTTTAGATCAACATTTTCCCGCACATGGGATTGGTAGAAGAGGTTCCATTGAATGGCCCCCAAGATCGCCTGATCTATCACCGTTGTACTTTTTCTTATGGGGTTATTTAAAAAGTGTTGTTTACAAAACGCAACCGAACTCTTTAGAAGATCTTCGCCACCGGATAACTGTGGCATGTGGTGAAATATCTCCTGTTATGCTACAAAATGTTCGGAACAGTGTTGAATAGAGGTTGTATTACTGTTTGGAAGTAAACGGATCACAATTTGAACACTTACTTGATTAAAACTTTTCTGACAACTTTTTTTTTATTTCTTTCACTCACACTTCCAGCTGGTTTTTGTCATTAATTTCAACACTTAACACAAAAGTGTTAGCATGTCTTTAAAGAGAATCGAAATACCTTCCAAATTATGTGACACTCGACCCCCCATGCCATTAAAGATTCTAGAAGGGGTGGGGGATTTAGGAGGATGACCGTACAACCATAAGTTAACTATCAAAAGCTGTCCCCCTCGAAAACAAAATCGACGTGTCTCGGGGTTTGCCGCAAAAACCTCCCCCGCCAACAATATTTGAGGTGGACTGTTTCTAATGCGCCACCCTGTATGTATATTTTCCCTGAGAAATGTGTTGTGATTGAGGCGTTGACGTGCCTTGTCGGTGCTGTGCTGATGCTGTTAGGTATGCGCGCTTACATTTAAATACAAATAAGAAATAAAATCTGCTGGTGATGATCAGTTGCTGTTCCTATGAGGTGCTGATAGTGTTTCGACCTTTAATGAGTTGTTTGTCTATGTGCCAAATATCCAAATATTTGCGATAAATATCTGAATTTGGGGAGTCATAACTAAAATCAAACTAAAAACGCCCAACACACAGTAAAAAATAAGCATTTTGATGAAAACAAAATTATATTAACATATGGTTTCTAGTCTAGTTTCTCACGAATTTTTTTATTGTTTTCATTTAATGTTGAATCAATTCACTCCATCCAACTTCAGCTAAAGATATCCTTCCAATAAAGTTATTATAAGGCGTTCCCAGATATAACTTGTCCTTAAATATATAAGCTTCGGATAATTGGGTTATATGATTATTGAGATTGTGTAAACTGTCTAATATTTTCCCTTCTTTGGATAATCTTAGAATTGTTACTCTTGGTGGAGCAAATAGTTTCACAGATGTTCCATGACCAATCTGAAACAATTATTATAATAATTTATAAAAATATGAAAATTTTGACCTATTTTTTTATTGTTAGTCATTTGATATTTTTTCATAAGCAATTATAAATGTCTCTTCCAAATTAGTGGTCTTTTTTCAATAAAATCTAGTTTCAAATTAAAAACAAAAGAAGAACCAACACTGTACCCTAATGAACATATTGCGGTGAACATTCATTGAGTATCAGAGACTAATAGTTGTATTTAACCTTTTCTTCTATCTCGCAGTCTCTCAGGTGCTGTGCCTTGGAACTCTGCAGTGCTGTCCCTTCCCCAAGTATAGTTAGAATTTCTTCCTTTCCACAGACTCCACATTCTTCTTGATCCACTAGTTTGAGGTGACCATTCAAGCGGCATTGTCCTGTTAGGACACTTGTCAAAACACTCATGGCAGTCTTACTATGTCGTATGCATTCATTTTATCTCACTGGGTTGTAGTTCTCCAAGCGTTTTATTCTCAAACAGTGACATTTTTTTCTCATGCGAGATTGTATTTTTGTCCATCAAGAATTATACAATATCTAATGCGACAAAAAATGTCACTCTTTGAGAATAGCCAGGACTCTCTTAGAATGTCTTAGCCCTGCCAAATCTTTCCAATAGTCCGATCTCCCCATTTTCTTGGCTTTACCTATTTCTTTCAATATTATATTGGTGCTAATACTGCACAAGGTCTCCGGTCCCTAAAGAAGTGTTTCAGCCCCTCTCTTTGCTAGTTCATCTGCTATTTAATTTTTTTCTATTCCAGTGTGTTCAAGGTGAACCCACAGAAGAGTGACGATGCTGTTCTTGCGTAGTTTATCAAGGTTTTCCCATGAACTTTTAAGCCTATGGCGTTTTCAAATGGAGGATGAATATTTACACTTTTAAATAAATGAAAATTGGTAGAAAGTACTTACAAAATATATGGCTTTTTGGAAAAATTCAGTTGGATAAATCCCATTTAAAATACTGAATATATATTCGATTAATCCCATAAATTTGACGATAATTTTCCTAATGAAGGGCTTGTCTGATAATATTTGCACAAAAGACAGATTATCGTCATCAATGCCCATGAATAAAGCTACTAAGAAACCACCATATCCATCTGACTGAATGTTATCGGGTATACCCGGTAGTCCATCTATAAATATATCGGAAGTACCTTTCTTAGGTCCTTTCAGATAATAACGATGGATTCTATTTCTCTGCGTTTCTGAATTTATTACGAATTCTTCATCGTCGGAAAGAAGAACACCATTGGCAAACGCTAATTTCTCAATCAGTACTGTGTTTTCTCCAGAGGTCGCATTGTAATGAACAAGTCTGAAATTAATAAAACAATTACTATGTTAAATGAAATTAACAGTTTTTATAAATAAAAATAAAAAACGTGTCTGAAACACTTCAGGTTGATTCAAAGAATTAAACAGAATTATAAGCGCTTCTTCATGTAAATAAGTGTTCAGTTAACAACTTTCGCTAGATTCTTCCTGTATAGTGAACCGCAGGTAGCGAGGACAATATAACCCTAATACCATTACCATTCAAATATATTTAGAAGTGATAAATTTGCCGTGATAGTGCAGTGTAGTTGGGTAAGAATAAGATCCTATTAGGTATTTTATTACAATATTTATTTCATTTATATAAGTAGCACAGATATTTAATTAATAACTTTGGAAGTATTTACGCTATTTAGTGAACTCCAGGTAGTGATAACAATAGAAACGGAAATCCTAGATTATTCAATTTAATTAGTTAATTAGTAAGTTCTACATACAAGAATGATTAGTAGCCCTAAAAAGGGCTGATTTGTTAAAAACTTGCATATGATGTAGGTACCTATTCAAAATTCCATTTCATCAGAAACTGACGAATCTTCAACTCCAACATTAATTATTATAGATTCAACGGTTCCATCCATGATATTGTCCAGTTGCCACATCTTCTGTTCTTCTTTATGCGTATGACTCACAGCTTTTTTCCAGTTCTCTGGAGACACTTTTGAAAAAGAGTTTTGCAGTAATTGATGTAGGTCTTCCAATTTATAAGTTTTATTGTTTCGTGCTCTGTCACCCTTTTCTTTCGCCCATATAAGTTCAATAGCATTGAGTTCGCAGTGGTATGGTGATAATCGTAGCACAGTTATTCTACGTTCTAACGCCATTTCGCCAATTACATATTTTTTGAATTTCGATTTGTGTAGTCCTACAATTCGTAATTATTCTTGTTTTACGGAATACTCCTCGTATATGATGTTGTGATTATCCAACCAAACGATTATCTCAGCTTTCTTCCAAGCAGTTGTTGTCAATTTTTCTTCAGGTCTTGAATGATTATCTAGAACAATTACAGAATGTTCTGGAATTAAATCCAACATCTGCATAAAATACTCTTCAAAAACGTCGGCGGTCATTACTTCGTGGTAATCTTCAGTTGATTTGGACACAAAACTTAATAATCCACCATGGATAAAACCAATTTCATTTCCGATATGGGTTATAATAAGTCTACGTCCTTTTACGATGGGAATATTATTTAACCCGGTTGATACACCTTCGATGAACGCTTGGCAAGAGCTCTTCACAGTCGTATCTACCCGTACTTTTGATGCGGTATGTCCTTCGTTTAGCCAAGTCTCGTCCAAATAATAAATATTCCTCCCTTCCTCCCGGTATTTTTTAATGGCTCTAAGATAATCCCTTCTCCAACATACAATGTCTTCTCTATGACTTCCGACTATGCTTCTCCCAGCGAAATCCAATCTCTCGTAATAGTTTCCATAATTTACTTCTGCTTATTGATTGTAAATCATCATTTCGACTACTTAAGGAAATAATTTTGTCCAATGTTGGAATTTCGTTATTAAAATAAAAGGAGTGGACCTGTCTCCTAATAACATTTTTATGGAATTCTTCAATTTCAAATGACTTACTCCCCCCAGTCTTCTTGGGAGAACTAACAGTTCCGCTTTTTCGTTCTTTCAAAATCTATAAACGGTCGCTCCCTCCAACTCCCGTCATATTGGAACAGACGCTAACTATTTTCCGAACATTACTTGAAGGACGTTGGTGCACAAGTGAATCGTGGACATTCAGTATTGAAGTTTTTTTCTTTTCCCCCAGCTTTTCAGCTGTGGTATTATCAACTGGAGCCATTCTGCAGTCTGTGGTGTTTCACAGTCGATTAGAACGACTCCTGGTCTGAAATGTATGTCAGTAAACTGGAGCTTATGCCTCAATCCAGCATACATTTCTTCTATTATTGCGTTCTCCAGCAAGGTTTGGTCGTCCGCACTGAGAGTGGTATCAGGGTACGCCCTAGGGAGAACCGCCATTCTTATTATTTTTGCTGCAGCTGCCAGCTGAAGAAGGGATGGCTATTTTGCCCTCCTTTTTCTTCTTCACCTGTACTTGCGGTGACTGGGCTGTCACCTCTTCCCGCTTTCGTTTTTCTCCTTTAGGAGGGATGTTCTTATCCTCTCCTTGTTTTATACGCTCTGCGGCTTTCTTTCTTGCTTCTTCCGGTGCAAATTTCTGCTCAAAAAAGCGAAGATACCATCTTACCCCCGCTCCACTAAGTCCACGCCTCTGTGGATCGTCCCTTCCTCCGGGTTTACCCAGTTCAGGAAGGATGGGGGTTTTTCAACTTTTTTCCAGGATTTTTCCCGAAAACTCTCAGCAGTTGAGGAGGTTGAGGGTATGGGTGCCCCTGTCGTTCTCCTCACCTGTTTGTCTGTAGCCTCCTCTATACGAAGGTTGCTCGCGCGTGAGGGAGGTGCTACCGTTTTTTTGGGCACTGCGGATACATTGCTCCGACTTGTGCCCGGTTGCTCAATTTTTTCTTTTTTCTTTCCATGGATAATCCCACGAGTAGCTAGGGAAGTATAAGGTCCACTCCCGCAGATCCCCGCATGCAGGAGTAAGGGTGTTTAAACTGGATGTCTTCAGGTATCCGCATATTAGCAATCAAGCTTCCCCTTGACCACGCAGTCCTCGGCATATGCTGTTCCACCTTGACTTGAGGGGTATTTTATTGTGGCCTCCTTCCACTTGGCCAGCTGTTTAAGGCAAGCCCCCTCATCTAGTGAATATACCTCATCAACCACCTTCCACTAGATACGGTTTATATCAGGCAGGTTTCCACGAGCAAAATATTGCTCCGACAACCCCCTGGTAGACTTGTTAAAGGTTACGTCAATGGCGAAGCAATCTAAATTTTGAGAGGTAATTTGCACAGGAAAGCTGTGATTTGTGGCTGAAATTCCATTTCTAACAAGAACGACGTTACCGCGAGAGTATTGGCATCTGCCATAGTGGAAAGTTTGGTATCCTGAGAAGAGAGGAGGATTTTTATCCAGAGTGTATGTAATAGAGAGAATTTGGATGTTGTTGGAATTTAGAAGGTGCTTCAGCAAGTGGAGAGACCTTGGCAATTTAACGTACCTATCAAAAAGTCCATCAAGAGCCTTTATTGATAGGGAGAGTAGGGATTTAGGATTTTATTGGCGTGAAACTGAAGTACGCCTTGTTTCCCTGTCCAGGGACAGAGCAATTGTGGTTATAGTAAGTTGGTATGATGTGTTTTAGGGTTTCGACAACCAACTTACGGGAGGTAGGGATGGCATTCATTATAGTGACAGCCACCACTTCGAGAATTTTTTGGACTTCTGTAGAGAAATCAAAGGGACTGGAGGGTCTGGGGAGGGTGATGTGGGCGGTTTCCTCGGGTTTAGAGGGAAGGGTTTGCCGTTTGGGGCATTTGGGGTCGTAGGTAGCGTGGTCACCACTGCGGTTCCTGCACCAAGGTTTTTTAACCTTTTCGCAGTTTTCTGCTCTGTGGTAACTATTAAATGAAAACGACTTCTATGTATACTAGAAAGTACTATTCTCGTAGCCTCCGCCCGTTAAATCAAGTAAGTTGTCATCCAATCAAGGCGCAAGATGCAATTGGGCGTAGCCTATGAGAGTACTATTTTCTAGTATAAGTAGGTAGTATGTACGCGTAATTTTTATGTTTGTTTTGGGTGCCCACGTTTAAATATCCTACTTATTGTCCATATTTATTCGCTTTTGGGGAATTGAGATACAATTGATTTATTTATCCTGCCTAAATTCCAATGTCCGCCTATGGTTCATTGCGGTTTTAGGGTCGTTTACCTGAAATCGTGCTATCAATATGATAAAATTATATTATAATTAATTCCACTATTTAATGAAAATTTTAAAAAATTATTTAGATATTGACATATCATCGTCAGAATGACAGAAGTTACATTTTATGTGATGCCTACTTGAAGTTTAATATTTTGGCTAGACCAAATAGTGAAGAACTAGAAATAAGAAGACCCACAATATGAAGTTGTCAATGAACAGATAAAACTAGGGAGCACTTCACTATTGAACTGTCTTCTTAAGTAACAATTCTAAAGATCAGCAGATATAGTTTTCCTTGGTTTCCTATATAATTGCACAGTTATACTGATTTTAAATGGGAAAAAGATATCCAGGATAAGGGCTAATAATTCCTAAGCCTAAATATTTTTGTAATTTCAAGGGGTCGAGCGATAGAAAAATTGGATTTAGTCTTCACATGTCCCAATTTGTAAGTAGATTTTGTAAGTTCGAGGTGGTGTAAAAATAGGAATCAGAATAGCAGCTTAGTCTTTTCTGTCACGTGAAATCCACAGATAACCTGTAAAATAAACTGGACTGTCACACACACGGTACAATTTGCGGGGTATTCAAGAAAAGAGCAGAAACATTGGATCGACCGAACATCCAATATCCCGATATCGGGAAGTACTCAAAAAATTTGAACGATTGCAATATACAAGAGACAATCCGTAGGGACCCTAAAGATTGGATCCTGTAGATTGCTACGTGAGTAGGTTGCCTTAAATTTAAAATTTCTGCTGTGCAAAGTCATGAGTAATTTTGAATTAAAGTAACTGCCCCAGCAATTTCCTTCACCGAATAAAGAAATCGCATACAATTTGCTATCCAATGTCGATTTTGCTACAAAAGACATTTTTTGGAGCATGCAACAAAATACTTAAATCTGACTTTCAAGATACTTATTTATAAAATGATACACTGTATAAAGCCAAAGATGAAAAAAAATCAATTAAGCTTCAAAAATTAGAAAAATATCGTGTAACAAATGGCTATTCGAGCAGTTTGTGATTATTTTATCAACTTCAATGAACAATCTCGTTGAAAATGAAAGTAAACAGTGGAATAATTGTAAGCGATTTCAGAATTGAGCCCGTCGTTATTCTACGAAGTTTAATTATAAATGACACTTGAAACTCTCTCATACTCCTTTCTCCCCTCTTAATCTAACTGTAGTTCGAAACTCGTTAAACTTAGTAATAATGTCAAAACATTCAAAGTCTGGAGATGTGTCCATGGCAACCTTTGATCAATGGTCTGCGAACTCTGATGCATGTAACATTCTCAGTTTGTACAAATATCAAAGTAATTTCATATTAAGAGTTGAAGTTTCGAAAGCTTCTTACAGTCCCTAGATATGAGAGAACCGAGTTTTGGTTTGGTAACTTTTACTTTTAAATATAGAAATTTTGTGTTATACAGGGTGTCACTATTCCTAATGATCAGAAATGACAGAGGGCACTTAAATAAACATTTTTTAATAATAAACTAGTGTCCGGAAATTCGTCAATATCGAGATAAAATTAAATAAAATTGAATCATAGCAACCTTTGAAGAAAAACAAAACTATTTTGTTACTTGTCATTTCACGTGTGTCACAAATTATTTCTTATTAGATAAGAGTGTTTAATTATCATTTTACAAATATTGAATTAGCAGACATGCATATGGCCTACGGAGCACCTTACGGTAATGCTAACGAAGCAAGGCGAATTTATTCGGTGCAGCATCCTCAGCGACACATTTCCTGTCATACACTCTTTTGAATATTGGATCAGCGTATTCGAGATACTGGTGAATTCAAAGTAAAGAAAATAGATTCGGGGGCCAATCGTACTGTATGAAAGGTTGACCAAATTTCGCAACAATTTGAAAATAACTCGAAAACTTGCACTCGTGCCATTGTCCATGCGATGCATACATGCCACATATCTGTATGGTTGGTATTAAAGGAATTCCACAAACATCCATACCACATTCAAAAAGTACAATCGTTAAATCCAGCTGATTATCCCAACAGAGTTCAATTTGCCGAATGGTACTTGAATAAAATTAACGACGAACCAAGATTTCCTAGAAGTGTATTATGGACAGACAAGGCATGTTTTACAAGAGATGGCTATTTTAATACACACAATTGGATTGAAGAAAATCCTCACGCCATTCATAGGTTACATCATCAGTGGAAGTTTTCTGTTAATATTTGGGCTGAGATTGTTGACAATTTTGTAGTGGGACCATATTTACTGCCTGCACGGTTAGATGGTCATATGTATAGGATTTTTCTTGAACATACTCTACCAGAATTGCTTGAAGATGTCCCACTTAATATTCGAGGAAATATTGTTTTCCAGCATGATGGTGCACCAGCACACTTTGGATTAAATTGCCGAAATTATCTAAATGCACAATTTCCAAATGGTTGGATCGGAAGAGGAGGTCCGATTTCTTGGCCTGAACGTTCACCAGATATGACTCCAGTTGATTTTTGTGTTTGGGGTCACATTAAATCACTGGTTTATGCGACACCTGTTAATACAGAAGAAGAGTTAGTTGCTCGAATTATTCTGACGTTTGATGATATTCGTGAACGTCCGCAGTTATTTCGAAGAATTTGGCAGTCGATTACACATCGTTATAACTTGTGTATCGAAAATGGTGGTCGTAACTTCGAACAATTTTTATAAAATTTGATGCAGTATTCCTATTTCTAACATAATGTTTCTAAACTTAATTGCTTCAATTTAGTGAGTAACTACTCTTTCCTATAATTTCCTGTAATTGTTTTCAAAGATTCCTAGTTTATCTTGACAACGAGAAATTTCCGGGCACTAGTTTATCAATAATAAATGTTTATTTAAGTTCCCTATTGTCATTTCTGAAAATTAGGAATAGTTGTTCTGTGACACCCTGTCGACTAGATATAAGGAGTTGAAACTCTGTATACTGCATGTAAAAAGTGGACACTTTTTCAACATAAATCATATACAAGTCTGTCCTCCTTATATCTAGTCTCCATGGACATATTCTCGGAAAAATTCGATGTTTGTGTCTTAACTTCCCCGGACAATTCATTCAAGATTTCTTAAAGAACTATGCTGATAATAAAGGTACAAAATTTATTTATGACCAGGAATACAACAATAAGACAGGTCCTTAGGGACTTACTGAAAGCAAAGGATTGAAGAGAGTGAGATCTTAACCTAGTTTTATTCTCGGACAACGTAAATATAGAGGGAATTTTACTGATAGTGGTTATAAAGATAAATGGACAGATGCATTTTCGATTAATTATTTTCTTTGCTCTATGTTATGAAAAAATGTTACTGCAATCAATATCTGAGTTCGTGATATTATTAGGTACGTTCACTGATTATTCTTACATTATGTGCTTCAACTTTTTTTTCCTATTTTTAGGAGTAGAACAAATGAAAATCTCATCTATTTCTCAATTCCATTTTTGGCAAACTCCCAAGAACTTATACTTTCTGTTTGATCCGTTAAAGGCTACTTCCGCTTCTCTAATATTCACAGCATTTATTACATGGATTTTATTTGACTTCTAATTTAATCGGAGTAAGAACTTTTTCTCTTTTATGTACGTTTTATAAATTTGCGTGCCCAAGGCAGTAATAAGAAGATTCCATATAGCAACGAAATCAATATTCATACTTTATAATGTAATAGGTATTAATTAAGCATAAAAAATGGTTTTTTCATGAACAAATTTCTACGCATATTTCAATCTTGATCGTATTTACTTATGAAAAAACTCTATGCTTAGACATCATAATGGTTCCTCTAGTTCTGATATTACGAAGTAGCCATGCTCTAGGGTATATACCAATTGCATGGAGAGAGTCAAATGTGGTGTTCATTCCTAAGCCAGGAAAAGCAACGCACACCCAGGCTAAATCCTACCAACCAATCAGTCTGACATCATTCATGGTGAAAACCATGGAAAAAGTCTTACAAATGTATTCGCAAGGAGTACTTAAGAGTATCCCTCTACATAGACTACAATGGGCTTATCAAGCAGGGAAATCAGGAGAAGCTGCCCTATATAATTTGGTCTCAGGTGTCGAAAGGAGTCTGAATCATAAGGAAATAGCCCTTGCAGCATTTCTAGACATCGAAGGTGCTTTTGACAACACATCGATGTCATCAATTAACAGATCCCTTAAAAAAAGAGGGATTAAAGCACCACATGCAAATGGATAGGGTCCATGCTCGAGCATAGGAGAATAAAAGCACATATGCATGATATAGCTTACACCGTTAGGAGTTAGGAGTACTTGATTGTTAGCAATGGGAAATTCCCAGAGGTAGTTATGAATGTCCTACAAGAAGCACTACGAATTGTGGAGGAATGGTGCCTTGAAGAGGACCTTTCAGTTAATAAAAAAAAACTAGCTGTTTTTACGAATAGAAGCGTTCTCCCGCAGGGTAGAGAACCTACTGCTGCTAGGAGAAGAACTAGTAATATACAAGGAAGTTAAATATCTGGGAGTGACCCTTGATTTCTAACTGGATTGGAAAAAATTACTACCAGAGCGACTAGGCTTTTCTGGCAATGTAGAAGAGTTATGGGCAAAACCTGAGGAATACGACCTGAGGTGATTCACTGGCTCAACACAACTTTGATAAGGCCAACGATCACCTATGGAACAATAGTCTTGTGGAGGAGGACGGAAGTGCCCTCCGCAGAGAATATATTAACTGCAATCCAAGACAAGCCCTTCTTGGTATGACCGGCGCAATGAACAGCACGGGGACGGCATCAAAGGAAGCCCTAATTGGACTTCCTCCTCTGGAACTTTTTGTAAGGGCGGAGGCGATTCTTGGGCTGAAATCCGGTCCCCGAACAATGTTCGTGGCAAAAGACAACAAAGTGTCTCCAATATGGGTCCTTGCACATGAGGGGATTGCAGGTAATGAAATGGCGGACCAGTTGGCTAAAGAAGGTTCTAAAGGAGACTTCATAAGTCCGAAACCGATTTGTGAAATCACAAAAGATTGCATAAGAGGGGAATTCAGGAACTGGCTAGATAAGGAACACCAACTCAAATGGAGGTTGACACTCCATACAAAGAGTTTACTGAACAAGGTAGACAAGCTATTGAAACTGGGTAAGAGACATTTAAAGACAGTTACCGACCTGGTGACTGGACACTGCACCCTGAGCAAATATCTGCACAAAATGGGCAAAGTTAGTGAACCGATGTGCAGAAAATGTGAACTCTATGATGAAACACCTACTCAGATACTTTATGAGAACTGAGAAGGATTCAGACGGAAGCACTTTGGAGAGGAAATAATACAACCATTACAACTACTGAAAATCCCCCCCTCAAATTAGTGGCCGTTATAGAAGACACGAAGCTTCTGGAATGGAAGTAGATACCATGGGAAAAGGAACCAAAATTCAGTTGAAGTGCCTGGACTGTTGAGCACAACCCAAACGAATAAATGAACTCTATTCAAATTTCATTTACGCCCCATCAAAACAATATCCCCACTTCACAACAGCTCTAGCGTTTTTATTGGTGGGTCTTTGCACTTTATTATTTACAGGGTCGAACTTGGTTTTTGTCAGTTTTTTAAGAAATTACATCGTTTGCATTAAACTACAATCGACTTTTTATTTAAAGTACTTTTTAATTTAATCGTATTTTCAGTTTACATTTCTCCTTCAGGCATTTTCTGATCTTGGTTGTTTATGTGAAGAGGCTAGTTGGTCAGGTTTAAAAGTCTTTTCGTTAGATCCCTCTTGGAAATCCTTCCTCGGGAGCTATAGTCTAGCAAGGCGATCATGGATATTTTAAAGGAACACCCCTTATGTCATGTGCGCGACTCTGCGACCATACTGTCTGACGTTACAGCTGCTTGGAATAATTTGAATTTTTTCGCATTTTAAATTCATTATAGTGGATGCTTGTGACAGAAAAAACTAGTTTTGTTGAGGTAAACATGTTTTCCTGATAAATAATATAAGAAACGTATTAGAACATATTAGAAACATCAAGTGAGCATTACTAAGAAATAAATTTAAGAAATTTGATTATACTTATTTAATTAAGAATGGAACTAATAGCAAATTTTGTTTTAACGCTTACTACGTGGAATCTTCCATAATTATCAAATAAAATTAAAAAAAAACTATAATTTACATGTGTGTTGGGTAATTTGTTATTTACTGATTTCATTTGATAAATTTATTGTTCATCACAGGGGAATGTTCATCACTCACAAGTACAACAATGCCGTGCAAAGTGATCGATCGAAATGCTCTCGTCAGCATTGTAATTTTTTTACTTTTTAACAAAACATTGAATTTGGTTAAGTACGCGGATTGATTAAAATTTTGATTAGCACTTGCATAAATTAGATGTGAATCGTGAATAGGAACCTGATTTTCTGGTTGGAAATTTTTTTCATATAAAAATAGCTCGAATATTTTGTTATACTTACAAATGTTATTAAGCCGCAAATAATTTAAATTATGCAATGTAAAATTAATTTCAAGAGACCAATATTTACAAAATATTCTTAAGGTATACTCATGACTTCGGTTAGCTCCAAAAAAATATGCAGTGGTAGTTAGAATGTAAAAGCAGTGACGATCAATTGATTCATAGTCCGGATTTTGTTACAGTTACGGTTTGTTGGGTTAGTTTTATAGTTTTCATTTGTTGCTTTTCATAATATTCCTTGTCAGTGTTTCTGATTAATTATTCGTTAAAGGATGAATTTAAGAAAATTTATCATACAAAAACGAATAATGCTAAATAATATCTGTTAACAACTGTTCTTTTTCGAGAACACTCATTTTTTAAATTTAAACTAAACAGAACAATAAATATTGAACGTAAACTGCACAAGAGATATTGAATATTTTGGTTGATGTACAGGGTGTTTAAAAAAAAGTGACTGTGTGAAAAATTTCACCATAAATATTCCCACTCAAAGTTGACAATTCCACGTCACCTTTTTTCTAAAAAAGAAATTGTAAATATTCAGATTCACGCTTTCGCAGACAGATCTCTCAAGGCATATTCGGGATGTGTTTATTTTCGTACCCTGTACTCTGATAACTCGGTCAGCTGTAATTTAGTCGCTTCTAAATCTCGAATTTGCCCAATTCGCCCGACTGTCACTATTCCTAGATTAGAACTTGCTAAGTTAACACAGAGAATAATTTTTATTTTTGAAAAACTTAGTTTCGACTCCATAAATTTATGGACGGACTCGCAAATAGCCCTTTGCTGGCTAAACTCATACCCTTCACGCTGGTCTATATTTGTAGCTAATCGAGTCTCACAAATTCAAGAATTATCTGCAAAATGGCAGTGGCGTCATGTCAGTTCGGCAGATAATGCAGCTGACCCACTTTCTCGAGGCTTATTAGCCCACGATATTTTAAATTCTCAACTTTGGTGGCACGGTCCTGCCTAGTTATTGGACCCCTCGATTAATCTTGGTAATTTTGAAGAAAAATTAAATTTAAACAATTTACCTGAACAGAAAAAGGTAACTCTGAGTGTTGTAAGAAATATTCCAAACCCTATCGTTATTTTCTGGGAAAATTTGTTCGTTTATAATTGTCAACACCTTAGAGACAAAAAACGTTAAATGTTCACGAAATTAAATCCGCAATCGATCAAATCTTTAAAAATTTGCAATTTATAAATTTTTCAAACGAAATTTGTGAACTCAAGGCTGGGAAATGCCTCTCTAATAAAAATATCTGGTCACTCAAACCTTTTTTAAATAAAGATGAATTTTTATGTGTTGGTGGTCGCCTCACCAACGCAGACATCCCAGAAGAGCAAAAACACCCAATATTGCTACCCTCGAAAAATCACGTTGTCAAGTTACTCTTAACTCACGAACACAACCGCCTAGGCCACGCTGGTGCTCAGACGGTACTCGCAAATATTAGACTGCAATTTTGGCCTCTGAACGCATCTCGGGAAATCAAGAGCATTATAAAAAACTGCAATAATTGTTTTAGATTTCAACTTCAACCGCTTCAGCAAATTTGCCTAAGGACAGGAAGAGCTCCATTAAAAGTACGAAAAACCATTTGAAAAGAAACATTGGCAATGCACACCTCACTTTCGAAGAATTCAGTACTGTGCTAGCTCAAATTGAGGTAATCCTAAATTCTCGAACTATATATGCTTTGTCCAAAGATCCCACTGACTTAGAATGTCTCACTCCTGGACATTTTCTTATAGGAACAAGCCTTACTGCATATCCTGAAAAGGATTTCACACACGTCCCCGAAAACAGATTGAATTTATTTCAAAAGTCTGCTCGCATTCAACAATCATTTTGGAAAAGATGGTCATATTTAAATACTTTATAGCACAGTCCCAAGCGGTTACTCCCTTCTTGCAATCTTCAGGTCAACGACCTCGATCTTTTAAAGGAGGACAATGTTCCCCCTCTCAGCTGGCCAACAGCCAGAGTAATAGAAGTATTTCCTGAATCTGACAACAAGGTCAGAGCAGTCAAAATACGCACCAACAGCGGACTACTCACACGTCCAATCTCTAAACTTTGTCTCTTGCCATTTAGCAAGGAAACCAATTGTGCGTAGTATAAGTCCGTTATTAGTTCTTTCTTTTTTTATTTTATTTGGTGTTGTTTTTTAATCCTCACTGGCTTAGATTTATTTTGTTTTTCCTCGTTTATCTCCTGTTTATTGAACGCGGATCCGTTCAACAGGGGGGCAGTATGTTCAAATCTCTTTAAATTAAAATATATTTTCTCAAGATGTTAAAAGAAAACACAACTCGCAACCACTTTTGGAATGATCATTTGACATTTTATGCAATGTGTCAAAAATGTTCAGTAGTTTAGTTTAGATGTAGGAAAAAAAAGGTGAGCGGTCGTCGGATCGCCGACAGAAGCTTGCTTCTTATGCACAATAGAATGAACATTTTTGACAATTTTTCACAAATTTTAACATCTTTGGCAATTATTGACCATTTTTTCAAAATTTTGACAATTTTTGACAATTTTTTCAAATTTTAACAATTATTGACCATTTTTGACAATTATTGACCATTTTTGACAGTTTTGACAATTATTGATCATTTTTGACAATTTTTCAAAATTTTGACCATTTTAGACCATTTTTCCAAATTTAAACAATTATTGACCATTTTTGAGCATTTTTGACAGGTTCTGACAATTATTATTGACCATTTTTGACAGTTTTTTATAATTATTGACCATTTTTTCAAAATTTTGACAATTTTTGACGATTTTTCCAAATTCTTGACAATGCGGTGTTTAACCGATACCCGGCTTTTGATATTTTATTGAAGTATATTTGTACTAATTTGCAAAAATAAATTCAAAAATTAAGATTTCCTAAATGTTTGCAACTTTCACTACAGATACGTCACGCACTTAAAGATGAAGCTAGCCACTTTCCGATTTAGATGTTTTATGAACCAATAGCCAGTTACAAAAGGGCCATTTGAATTTGAAGTTTGAAGAACTGTCAAAGTCTATAACATATGAGTGTTTTGTTTTTGTTTACAGTTTATACCAGCTTGACGTTTTAATATTATGAAAAAATAAAAGCATTGTGTTAATATTTTTTTAGTTAAGTTTAGTTAGTTTTTCTCCACAATAAATATATAAATCTTGTTTTGTATCATACTACACGAACACAACAGTTACAACGCCCCGTAAAAAGTTTGTGACTGTGCCTGCAGTAGACGAAAATTGTGGTTTGGGACTACTAGAAGAAAATATAAACAGACTACAACTAGATACTATTGCTGTGAAGATCATTTTGATGTAAGTAATTATATATGTGTGTGTAGCCGTAAAAGTAAATCGGAAGTAAATTTAAACAACTCCTAAGTCATTCACTATAAAAGCAATAAAACATATAAGCATAACCTATACTTCATCACGATTTAAAAAAAGAAGACGACAGAATTGTGGTCCTATGTCAACCCTTATGTAGCTAACTTCTCTTTTAGGTAATGTAGGTCACATCATAAATGACGAACTATTTAAATCATCCAAAAGTTGAATTTTCAAATCGACAAAAAAACCTTCTGAGAATGAAAATATTTAAAATAATTGATTCCCCCATTATGATTTTGTCCACCACTAACTATTAACATTGAGAAAACATCATATTTTTGTTAAGGTTAACACCCCATTTTTGACCATATTTAAAAATTTTTGACAATGTTTCAAAAATTTTAACAATTATTGACCATTTATGACAGTTTTTGACGAATTTTGACAATTATTGACCGTCTTTGACAATTATTGACCATTGTTGACAATTTTTCAAAAATTTTAATATATTTGGCAATTATTGAATATTTTTTCAAAATTTTGACAATTTTTGACCATTTTCAAAATTTTAACAATTATTGATAATTTTTGACCGCCTTTGACAATTATTGACCATTTTTGACAATTTTTCAAATGTTTCAACCATTTTCAAAAATTTTGACAATTATTGACCATTTTTGACAATTTTTTTTTTTAAATATTTGCCAATTATTAACCATTTTTTCAAAATTTTGACAGTTTTTGACAATTTTTGATCATTTTTGACAATTTTTGACCATATTTAAAAATTTTTGACAATTTTTACCATATCGTCACCCTAATTATCAAACCTCGTAACTCCAAAATCACAAAATTTACAGGAAACACAAAAAACATTCCAAAAAATTCAGATAAGTTGCGAGGTATTCTATGGGGCACGCGGATGTATATGGAGTTAAGAGGTTTTCTCTTCTTTCCATATTATTAAAATAAAGTAATGTGGAGTTAAATGGTTTTCACCATCATAGGTAGTTTTTTTTTCTCTCACAGATGGCACCAAAATCTCATTTTTGACCAAAATTGGAGTTACGAGGTTTGATAATTAGGGTGACGATATTTAAAAATTTTTGACCTATACTAGGGGTCACCTTTTTTTGAAACACTCTGGAGAATGTTAAATCTCAATGAAAATGATTGTTCGTTATTAAGTCTGTCACTTGTACGTTAATTTTATTAGTAGCCCAAACAAATTGGAGTAATGTTGAAATAAATTTCCTAGATTGAAAAATTCGGATATTTCTGAATTAAATTGTCTATGCTATAACGCAGTTTCTGCAAATCAGGCACTTTGAATTTCATTGCGTGAACTCTTAAAGCTAATACCATCTGACAAATCACTTTTCCAAATTTATCATGGTACCTAATAAAAATGGAAGTTAGAGCATCGTGAAAGAACGAAACGTGATATCCAAGATTTATTGGTATACGGCTATATTTGTGATCAAATAAAATTTCCCTTTTTTGTTTTCATATTTTTTTATTGAAAAATTCTATGCTTAAAAAACCAAAAGCAGCATTTTTGGTTTTTTCTGTATAAATCGAAAATTGAGAGAGTCTCAGTAGGTTTTTTCTAAAATAAAATAGTTTTAATTTAATCATTTTCGTATCTATTTGTTATAATTAAAGTAATTAACTAATTTACCGAGAAATCCTTATAAGACCGCTTAACTTTTCAATGAAAAATACAAGACCGAAAATTTTTATCAAAAAATTTAGCATTTCGTATCAGAATTATAATTTAAATACAAAAAATAAATTGTGTACTAAAATTACTATTATTTATTATGAGTCTCAATTCCTACATATAATTTGCAGTGAGGTTACGATTACTTATTTGTAAATCGAGTATATAAAGTGGAGATTGAGTTTGTTTGAAATTATCGATTTTCAACTTACCTACCCGATGGATCAGCGAACAAATCGTAAACAATGTCGTCAAATGAAAATTCTGATGATGAATCAGACCAATAAATATCACCATTCTTTGCCAAACTTAAACTATTGAATAATTTACATTTTTTACCACCAATTAGTTGATCTGGGGACACGAGAAGCTCTTTTGTACCTGAAACAACCAAAAAATACTGCACAAAAACCATTTGTAGCGTCGACCCAGCACTGTAGTGGAACGCCTCTGGTGCAATAATTACGGTGAAGCAGAGTCGAGCATGGTTAGTACTTGGATAGGTGACCACTGGGGAAACACCGTCGTAGAGCCCGTACAGCCTGCAGCGAAACACTTTAGATGACTAGGGTGAGTAGCATATCACAGCTCGCAGGCATTATACCAATGAGCACGAGGTATAATGAAGATATGCCGTCTTTCGGATGAGACGTAAAACCGAGGTCCCGAGTCCATCGATGTTGGGCTCGATAAAGATCCTTACCACTGGTTGATTACCACTAGTGGATTCGACAAAATTTCCGGTTAGGGGTAGAGTTCTCCCGGCGTCGGTGATTAGCCTCAGCTGCAGAAATAGACCGACGTTAAATAACCGAATAAAAAAAACCATTTTTAATTGGATATATTTTTTTCATCTCCCTTTTGCAATTTTTTATAATACATATTCTGTACAGTGTTCTTATTTCTCCATGACCCAACGATCAGTTATTTCTCTTCAATCTACATTTTCAAAGTTCTGTCTAAAGGGGATTGGGTTAGTACACAAATCCTCAACACCTCAACATTTATGCTTGTTGTCCTCTTCGTTGCACTGTTTATGTGGTGAGACTAGTTTTCCCCATCAGGCTTAATAGTCTTTCCTGGAGAAACCCTCCCTCGGAGCGCTCTAGTCTCAGGAGCTTTTATCTCCAATGAGTCAGTGAATTCCGTTTCAGACCCTTTGTTTGCTAGGGTATCTGCGATTTTATTGCCTACAATACCTATGTAACCGGAACCCACTATAGGTCCGGTTTTACAATAATCGGTTGACACACCGTAGGCAGACAGTTGAAGTTCAGCAGGGGAATTTCTGTATTATAAACCTGGACTGAAGGTCGAATCGACGTTGAACGGACGGTCCACTCAATCGTTTGAAATGTCAACCAGCGTATCCTAACCTATTATTTTATTTACATTTTGAATTGTGAATGTCATTGGATCTTTACTCTAAACTAATATTAAATTAGAAATATTCATTGTCAAAAATGTCTTCAACATCTTCGTTGTAAGAGCTGTAAGAGATACATTACTCTGGGAACCTAACCTGTTTTAATGTCAACTTTTGATATCCCGTAGTAAGCGTCGGCAACTATGAGATTGCCTTCGCTATCAAATTTGATACCCATGCTTCTTCCACAAATGCGTTCTTCGAAATAACCTTTACACGGTTTACCAGTTATCGCTACAGTTTCGATCTCGCCATTTTCTTTTAACTTCACTACTTCTGCAGTAACCAGAGATGTATATAATTCTCCATTGTATTGTGTGAATGTTTCTGCGCCTAAGAGAACTCCTTTTTGATATATTTCAGCGGTTTTTAATTTATCTTCCAGGGCTAATTTTCCTTCAAGCGGAATAGTAGGAGCAAATCTGAAAATAATTACGGAAAAATTTATTGAGATGGGTTTCATTAGTTTATCAAATGGAACCAGTAATAACAATTTTCAATTGATATAGATTAACAAGTTAGCAAAGTTTTTCCAAAATCAATTGCGAAAGCCTTTGCCGACTATTTTCTATGATCGAGACACTTTTTTCTCTGATCAGCAACACACAAACTCACAAAAATATTCGGTCTTATTGAACAAATGTTAAAGAGAAATTAACTTTTTTACAAAAATCAGGAGTAGGGGGAATACCGCCACCCCGGGGAATACCGCCACATACGATAATAGGCGTGCTTTGCATGCCACTCTACTTTCCGCAATAGCAGACGCTGTGCGAACTGAACAAAACAAGACTCAGTTGAACTCGGTACTTCAGGAATGTCGCGTTTCACTTGTAGCCAACGTTGTATACATATTTCGAAAAGTGATCTTATTTTTGTACTTGGCAATTTTTGGCGGTAAGTTGTTACCCATTTTTTATTTCACTTTTGTATTTATGTTAAAAAAGCAGCAGCAACGCTTAATATTTGCAGGTCAACTCTAAGAGACAGGTTGACAAATAATAATAATAAAAAAGCCAAATTGGGAAGGAAACCTACGTTTTCTCGTGAGCAAGAAGAAGACATAACTTACCATATAATAATATTAGCAAAAATGTTTTACGGTATCACCAAAACAGAACTCAGACGCCTGGTTTATAATTTGGCAGAAAAAAATCTCACAAGTTTAATAAAACTACAAAAATGGCAGGAGAAGATTGGGTTCAAGCTTTTCGTAAAAGAAATCCTAACATTATCCTCAGAAGGCCTGAGGCAACAAGTCTGAAAAGAGTAGAGGGATTGAATAGCAAAGAGGTCTAATTATTTTTCACTAACCTTGAAAAGGTAATGTCGTCACATATATTTCCAGCTTCAAGAATCTTTAACATGGATGAAACCGGAATATCCACCGTTCAAAAACCTGGAAAAATATTAGGACCTAAGAGACAAAAACAAGTTGGATCAGTTACAAGTTGGGAGAGGGGTAAGAATAAAACAGTGTGCTGTACCATGAGTGCATCGGGAATATATATTCCACTTATGTTCATATATATCCTCGGAAACGAATGGCTCCTCTCCTACAAAAGGATGGCCCTTCTGGTGCAATATACAAGTGCTCAGATAATGGATGGACAACAGAGCAGCTTTTTATGGATTGTTTGGAACATTATAAAATCCATACAAAACCATCTAAAAATGATCCTATTCTCTTAATTATTGATAATCATGTTTCACATATTTATTTAGAGGCTTTCCAGTATTGTTCGAAAAATTTCATCCACGTTGTGTCCATTACCCCTCACACGTCTCACAGGCTACATCCTCTAGATATTTGCTTGTATGGACATTTGAAAACTGCATTTTCAAAAGAGTGTGACCTATTTCTAAGACACACAGTGACTTTAGCTAGCGAAAATCCCAAATTACTCCATATGACATAGCAAGCCTTTTTAATATAGATATGAGGGTAGCAACCATTGAAAAAAGAGTGTCGGGCTTTAAAGCAGCAGGAATTCCCTGCTAAATTCCCTTGCTAAAATACTATATTAATGTAATTCAAGTTACGAGTTTGCCACTGGGAAATTCTTCTCCAATAGTTTATTGCATAAAAATTACTTCTCTTGGTGTTATTTTTGTAAATATTTGCAAAAATCGATAAAACGATTTCATTTTTGTTAGAGATTAGAATGCGCAGGTTAGAATGTGTCAGGAAATGCCTAATATCATATAAGTGTTAAAATAAGTAAACGAATACGACTCGTCTATACCTATCGAGTGAATCGACTCGTATTTCTACGACTAATCGAAAAATAGAATCGCTGATTGTCAATTTTGGTCGGCCGTTACGATCGTATCGTAAAATAGAATCCCGGTGCAGATTTAGACGGATATTTTTTCTGGTTGTTTTCGAATACTTAATTTCATTGGCAATTAAACGAGAGCTGTTCTGACAAAATCACGAGAGCGTATAGCTCGAGTAATATTGTCAGAACAGATCGAGTTGAATTTCCTATATGAAAGTAAGTATGAGAAAACAACCACGAAAAATATCCTGCTAAATCTGAGCGTGGTATTTGGTAAGACAATTCCATGAATGGAATGACTTTTTTTTGTATATTCTGGAGTTGATTTTTCAATCTTCTTTACTACTTCTGCCTCGCGAATATTTCCAAATTTCGACATACTAACTGGAATATTATTTGCTGTTTAATTCTGTTTTTGACATTTACAGTTGACAAACTGATGCGCCGCGCAATGCTTGATAAACGAACAGTAAATACTAGCGTTGCTATGGTAACGTAATTTATCCGATTTTTTTATCCACTTGCATTTTCTGTTCCTGCCTATTTAGTGGAATTGTCGAAATTATACAAGGTACCTAACTTAACTAAATTGATCGTTCTAATTGGTTGAAAATTATACGAAAAAAATAATCAATATAATATCGTTCCTTTTCTCGATATCATCAATAGATATCCGAGTATCATAATATTATGATATGATAAGTTAATACGAAATATTAGAATACCGTTTCTCGTTTGTGGTAAAAAGAGCACGATATCTCTTTATAATCTTACTGTAATTAACGAAATTGATTTGTTTGTATTAGTTAAAAAGTAACAGTTCGTGAAATATCGCTCATCTCTGGTATGATGGCATCAGGCCGTCATGCCGTTTGCCGTCACGGAAAACCAGCCGATTTTACTGCCAAGGCGCGCCAATAGATGTTTTACATCAAAAACATCTAAGTGGTAGGTAGTTAGGTTCTTCAAGTCTGTGATCATGAATTTCGCTAAGAGTACCTAGCTCATTTTAAAATTTAAGCAGAAATTAATAAAACCAATTAATTTGCTGTCAAAAACAACCACAACACTAACTGAATTCTTTATCCAAAAATATGTAAAACAAGTTCAGTAACTAACATATTCGATCTGCTCGGAGCAAGATCTGAAATTCGAATGGGAATATTTCCAACTTCGAAGCTACATTGACCGCATTCGTGACTTTCTTTCTTTCTGACGTAGAGCTCATGAGAAAATCTAACTATTCTACCTGTTAATTTCAAATCAATTTTTATAATTTATACTCCTGATGATGCAAATCTTGTAATTTGTGAAACCGGTTGAGAAATATACTTGATTCACTTACAACATATATTTACACACAATACAGAGTTGTCCAAAATTCATGAAACCTTGCAGGTAATTACAATAACGCATAACGTATCGATGTCATATTTTTTGTAAGTAATATACTTCTGGATTAACCGGAAATACCCTCAACTTTTATTATGAAAATCCGTACATACTTTGTTTAGCGTAAAAAATCTGTGAAAGCTAGAAATCAAGCACTAATCATCTTTTTTCTACGCCCATGTCCGTAAACGTCAAAAATCGCACTGTCAACATTCCTTGTAAGTGACATTTAACTATAACATGCACGTAATGAGATCTCATAACACACACGTGCGTTTAGATAAGAAAACTTAAATTTCTTTGTTTAATCAAGTTGCAATCAAATTTTTATCTACGTACTACTTTATTTGGTCTATTAACATAAATTTAGTCAATTGAAAAGTATAAAAGCTTTTAGCATTAGTGAAATACATTTTAGATTAAAAGAGTAATGCCCCTAAATGTCGGCAACACATTATACAATTTCTCGAAAAATAAGTCGCGTTTTTTTAGCATGATATGGAAATAAACGTCATGTCATTTATGCTGTCAATTTTTGTAACAAAATATAGTATCTTCTACAGTGGCGGGAGGCTATGTGAATCACTCTCATAAAAATATAAACGAATATCGGAAGCGATTACCAATTATCAATCTTCATCTTCTGATGTATCGTGCAGTACTACACAGTTATAGGTAACCGTTCATCGCCGTTAGGTAATAAGGCACCAACGACTTACAATAATTGTTCAATTGTTATAAACAACTATTATGATAAAGTTTAAATAATTGCGATTTCCTTTATTTAATAGAAGAAAATAGCTAAGATGGGCGTAGAAAAAGTATAGTACGTATTACGAGCTGTAATCCCATTACGCACTCGTGAAATTTACGCACTCGCCGCTACGCGGCTTCGTGCCTAAACTTTTTCACTTCGTGCGTAATGGGTTACTTACAACTCTTGTTACGTAATATACTATAAACTATGGGGAAAAGCAATTTTCTTTATACATTAGTTTTTATTATGATGTTTTGTATTATTAGAAATTAAGTATGTCTAGTTGTAATTATTGACAGATTGTCAAGTTAATTGTACTTTTACGATTAAAAATGGCAAATTCAACTGAAAAAGATCGAATTGAAATTTTAATGACAATCGGTTCTGGCGATCGTGCTAGAACTCATGAAGAAGTGCGTAACAATTTTAATGTTCTACGGTAACTAAAACATAACAACGTTCTAATAAAACTGGGATGGTTAACAATATGCCAAAAAGTCCACGAACTGCAACAAATGAAATTGTTATACATTGCCATTGAATTGAAGGAATCATCTCAAACTTTTATCACAAATATGTCTTTAAACCATAGTATAAACAGAAGTTTTGTGGGAAGAATATTATAAAGTAAATTGGTTCAAGAATTGTCAGATGACGATTTTTATCGACGATTGCAGTTTTGCGAACAAATTGTGACATGGTGTGACATCAGCTTCACACATTTTGCATCTAGTGTAGTATTTTTTAATGAGGCAACTTTCCATTCAAATGGAACAGTCAACCGGTACAACTCGAGGTATTGGTAAAATTGGACCAAGAAACTTAAACGAATTTGAAGATATTATCAAGTCATTGTTAAGTTTTAGAGGTGGCGAAACTCCTTTGCAAGACAAAACTAAAGTTTTCTCAGTGTTGAAACAAAGCCCGTTCGAGTCAGATCAGGACTCAATAGTAATGAGATCTTTGCCTATGGTAGAATGTAAAGTTGGTATATCTGAACTACTCCAGGTTACACCAGTGTCATCAGCAAATAAAGTGATTTTACCATTAATTGGTAAAACTGTGACATCATTAATGAATACCAAAAAAGAATTGGACCTAAAACTGAACCCTGGGGAAAACAACTGCCAAGTGGTAAATTTTCCGAAACTTCACCATTTGCTCGTACCAGTTGTTTTCTACACTCAAGGTAAGCTTCAAACCATTTTAAAGGAATACCACGGATGCCATAATATTGTACAGCAAGCGCCAAACGTGATGGCGAGCGATCGCGCAGGTATAGACTCTCCCAACTAAATTACTATTGGATTACGATAAGCCCCTTGCCGGTCAGTGTCGTACCTATAATTAGTTTTAATTAGGGTAGCAAATGGAACATGATTTCTTTGTAATTTCTTTTCATATTTTATTTAGTATGTATGTCCACTATGAAGATATGTTTCATCAAGAAACACAATTGGTCGCTGTTGGTTACGAAAATAATTGATTTTTTGTAAATACTTGATCCTCAATGCTCTGATGTCAATTTTCTCTATTAAAATTTTTCTATTATTTTCAGTCCTTCTCCATTTGAAGCCTATTTTCTTTAAAATTCTACGAATAGATGTTCCGGAAGCCACAATTCCCAAAGCGTCATTAATTTTCTGTTGTAACTTTTTTACCGTAATACGACACCCTTCCGTCTTATGAAAGTCGTAAATAATCCATCTAATATTGGAATACTCATACTCGGGAATATCAGTAATTGGTGCTCTTCTAGGCCGCTTCTTTCTCGGGGTGGAAAATTTTACTTGCACGTTATTTGCAACAATGATTCTTATCGGAATACCTAATACAAAATTAGGATTTGTGTTGAAATAGTTATTTTTGAAATTTATTTAATGTTACCTCTGTAGCGAGAGATGTTTTATTTTTCACATTTGATAACGTATCCGACTCACATTTGACACTTTGAAAATAATTGAACACTTTAAAAATTATTTCACGTGCCCGACTCTTAATAACTGGTTTTTTGTGTGGCGATGACATTTTTTCAGAAACAACACAAAAATTATTCAGACAATGCCAAACGCCAACAGAATTTTAGGACAACTAATGATACGCCTCTGTACAGAGCATTTATATGTCTTGCAAGAGCTGTAGTGGGAGGTAGCATTGAAAATGAGTTTGTGCGCCATAACGTTTGGCGCTTGCTGTAGTTTATTTACCAAAATTTCATGATCAACATAAAATAAAATTCTTCGTTTCTGTGTGAGTGGTTATGTAGTTCATTAGCCATATTAAAATGTAAATATTTTTTGGTTAGTGTTTTTACCTTTTGAATGAGTTTTTAAAAATAATGTATTCATAATATAAACAGTATAATTCAGCAAAGAAACATATCCAATAATCGAAAATTGATACAAAAGTATATTTAATCTGATTGAACGGTTTATTGTGAATACGAATAAAGTGAAATATTTTGTTGCCAGGTTATTTCATTATATTGATCAGTTTTCACGAGAAACGGTAAAAGCAGCTTCGTATTTAGATCAACAACTAAATATTACACTGTTTGCGTAGTGTGTTATGAATTGATTGATACACTTGAAATGTTTGCGTCCAGCTTGAATTCAATTAGCTAATACGAACTGTCAACTCAACGAACCATACAAATCTCGATATTAAAACACATCATAAATAATATTACTGTGTTGATAACCACCGACCAGGCGCTGATACAAAGAGGGTTTATTAGCCCGGGAGGCTTTATGACAGATTTTTTAACACCATTTTCCCAAAGTACATCTTCCATCGCATGCCTTCGACTGGATGGTACAGGAGGGATGCAGTGACCGCAATAAATGCAAAATAAATCCCGTCCCTATATACGAACCTTATTGTATGTATTAATTGACATAAAAACTTTAAAAAACATCATCTCCCGTCAAAATTCCACGGAAAACCTCGTCTTCCAAGTAAACGCAAAATATAATCACACACAACTTGTACTGAGCATGACCACTACCCCCCTCTCATCCGATGGGGCCTTATCGTCATCGTTCGCGTTTTTCGTGTCGAACTCGTCCCGGGCCGAAATGGCTGTTGGCTGGGTCCGAGCTGGGTGTAGCCAGGCAGTTTTATCTTCAGCGGTCTTCTTTCTTGTTCCTTGTCTTCTGTTGTGTGTTTTGAGCTACCTTATAGAGTGGAACCACTGTCCCCAGTTGAAACCCCGATTCATCTTTCTATGCATATGCCGGACCTTCGCCTCGGTGGATCCTCTTAGGATTATTTATCAAATGACTTAAGGCAATTAACTGAGCTAACTGTCTTGACACCTGTTCGAGAATCTGCTGCTTCGTTGGTGTAGTCGCCTTGTTGGACTTCTGGCTTCGTTCCACCTGTTGGGGCTGGCTCCGGTGTTTTCCTTGTGGTCCTGTTGTTTGGTGCGTGTAGGCATCCCTTATAGTTCGCTCGGTGTTTTTCCTGGCAGTTCGCAAAGGTGGGCTGGCTTGTTGTCTTGGGCACTCGTTGGAGCGGTGAGGTCCTCCGCACTTGGTGCTTACTCTGCATGTCGACTGTCCGTGGTGGAATTCTTGGCAGTTGTAGTACTGCGTCGATCCAAAATATAAATGCAAGCAGTAAAAGCAGCACCTGCAATTCAACGTGTTATACTTGTAGTATTAAACTATTGTAGTTTAGTTGGTGTCATAAATGGTTAATATTAGATATACAGATTTGGTCACTTATTTAATGACCATAGGGGAACGGAATTTCCCTCTCTACATTTTCGTGACGAATACATTCATAGCAGTTTGTTGGACCCATTCCTTTCATTCGTGTCTTTCTGTTCATGTCGATGTGAGATGGGAGCGAGTTATACCGGCATAGCCGTACCCGTGCATTTAAAATCCTATGGTCGGTAAAAAAGTGGCTAGGTCTGTAAACATATACACATTTTAAAATTCCGAAATAAATATATCGAAAAAAATAGCACAGGAAAAAATAGATCTAGAATTAATAAACCGAGTAAATGCTATACTACATTATTTTATATAGGTATTCAGCATAACTGTATATTGGATCCTCTTACGGCATAAATCAATGAATAATTTCCTTTCTTATCAGCTTGACGCTTGGCTAAAAATTCTGAATAAAACATAATTCAAATAGTAGGAAATATTATACCGATTTGGCAATTCTGCAATAGTAAGAAATGACAACCAATAACGACAGTGCAAAGTTAACATAAAGCAAGGTCCAGACTTGCTATATGCAAGCTTATGAGTAATAGAGACAAAATGCCGGGATATGGACACACATAGCCCTTTGTACAAAAATAAACAGAAAAAAAAACCATGACGCTTGGAAGCAAATTGGGAAAGCCCTCAATTTGGGAAAAGACGAAGTGCACCACAAACTTCAGGAACAATTAACTATATTGACTGTTAAGAAATTCTGAATAAATACATCAGCTTTGGTAGGAATCTTCAGTTGCTAAAAATCGCAAAGTTACTGCCAGGCGTTCATTAATGGATATTGCCTCTCTCAATTTCCTGTCATTCTTGCGAATTTTGGTGTTCAAAATCCGCATTTGATAATCTACAGAACTTTTTGAAGCTTCCCCTGTATGTTATTCCGTATTTGATAGAACCGAAATCGTCTCGTTTCGAAACCAAAATCGGTACTTCCTTACTCTTGGTATGCAAAATTATGCACTCCGATGCTGCAAGTAGTTCGTTTCTGCATCCATCTTGATTGAACTCAAGGCGACTATGTTTTAAACAAAAGTTTCATAGCAGAGTTATGTAGTAATATATAGCAATGTTACTCAGTCTGGACCTGCCTTAAGATATATACAAATATTTACCAAATAACTGCAGAGCACCGTATATCTTCAAACAGTAAAAGGGCCGTCCCATCTTATGGAGATATACTTGCATGTTAAGTAGTTATTATCATTTCAAATGCACATAAAAAATATATCGATTATTTTTAAATTTACACTTATCAATGACAAAGCTTCGAATGTATGGTCAAATATGCATATTTGTATAAATAATAGTTATAATTTTAAATGCAAAATTTAGTCACTTTTTAAAGCGATTTAAAACGCCCGCGCCAGTGGTGTCACCACCCAAGTAGCAAAATAGACCCCTAAAAGAACGAAATTATTTCATAATTATCGTATAGCGCCGCTTGAAAAAATACAATTATTTTTTAATGCGTCTCAATACGACAATGTTATCATAAAATAGAGGGATTTCTATAATGCTGTTGTATAGACGTTCTTACAACTCATATCATACGACAAAGAAATAGTGTAAGTATACAAATTTTATAACAGTTGCATAACGTACTATAAAATTCCTATAAAAGAATTTTGAAATAGTGTTATACAGATTATAATACGGTTGCATAGCTATTGTATTACTTATAATAGCGACGTTAAAAGTTAGTTGTAAAGGAAGCTGTATAAATAGTTGCATTAGAGTTCGTTAAGAAAAGTAATAAGATTGTTGCTCTACGCCGAAGTAAAACATTACACAATAAATATAAAAGTATTTTATAATCATCTTATAACTACAACAGTATTCTCTCTTATGAAGAGCTTATATAATAAAAATGTAGTTCCCAGGAATAAATTTATCTCAAGTTCTGCGTTATAAAATCTATTTATATCTAAACCTACGAATATAAACATAACCCGATAAAAGATGTGGGCAACGTCTTTTAACATCAATCATTCTCCATTACGAGAGCTTTTCGTTATATAGAACCTGGCTATTCCTAATCTTCCTGCAGATCCAAGGACATTCCTAAATACTCCCCAAAAAGTTAAATTGGTAACACTTGAGAATGGAACTTATTGGCACAATGGTCTAGAATCCAACTTAACAATTTGTTTGGAAAAATATTCTCATATAGAATCTATTTCCTTAAATATAAACATGTACGGTCCTCCAATATATAAAAGTTCAAAGTGCGAATTTTGACCCATTTTATGTAACATACACGAAATCCCAGAAGTTAAACCACTTGTTATCGGAATCTATAGTGGCACTGGGAAACCTTTTAACAGCTATCTGCGAAATTTTGTGAGCGAGGCAAAGCAAGTGCTTTAAAATGGAATTATTGTTGAGCGCAACAAAAAGAAAATTCAAGTAAAAATTCGATGTTTTATTGGAGACTCGATGAATACACTGGTATATAAACAAATCCAATAATTTGAGGTTAGTTCACGCTTGGAAAGAATCTGTATACAGAAGTTATTGGAAACACAATATAACTAAATAATTGTTTACTGTCTTACCGCACGCATGTTAAACGATACTTCTGTTCTATTATGTAGTTTGCCAACGCGCTATAGGATAACACGGAAATCTGACGTACAGTGTTGCTAGCTTGGGCAGTTAGTAGTTATACCAACATACATAAAATTAGTAGCAATAAATAGGTAGAATATTTATTTTATTATGATACATCTTGTAGTTCAAGATGTTCCAAATGCTCCTACAATGTATGTTTTGCAATTCAATTATGAAAAGTCATCTATTGTCATAAGTGGTTCATTGTAACTTTTAATAGTTAACTTGTGCTAAAAGGAGTTTCGTCATAGGAACAAATGTGCTGTAAACAACCTTTTTGGTTGTAAAGACATTGTATAGTGGTTTATAGCCACATTATAAGATTTTCACGTTTCTATAAGATATGCTGTATAGCAGTTCTTACAGCCTTTATAAAATTAGTTTTGCTAGTTGGGCATTTTTGACAGTAAGTTATATTTTATTCGAGTCAACATTATTTCAATACCCGTGATAAATTAATGAAAAACATTGATAAAATTATGTTCTGGGATGTATAATTGTATAATGACACTTTATGGTTTTTTTATACCCTTGGAGACTGTTGATATCCTGAGAAGGTTATAACTTTTTCACTGCTACATTAAATCCCCTAATTTGTCTGTTTACTTAAAAAGAAAAGAATTTCAGTATTGCCCATATCCTTAATTGGTTGTTAAATCAACTTTGAGACCTTTGGAATAAATACAAATGAAAACATAAAAAGACCAAAATACTATTTGAAGTGAGATGATTTATCTGAACAAATTAAAAGGATTGCCCTTTTCTGTGGCCCCCATTTTTTAAGTTTCAGACCACTCCGTTTAAAGCCATACCTAAACTGGATTTTTAAAATTGAGTCAGTCGAAAAATGGAATAAAGCAGAGGAAATTTTCGCGCAATATTTTTTTTACAATTTTCGAAGACAGTCAAGCACCATATCAGTCGAAAATTTCTCGTTGGTATGGAGAATTTTAACGTGAACGGATTAATCTTAGCAACGATCCCAGAACAGGTCCACCAACAACGGCAGTCATCCAGGAAAACTTCGATGCTGTGCGTAAGGTGATCCAAAAAGATCGACATGTCACATATCGTGAAATTGGAGCATCATTGGATATTTCAAAGACCACAATTCAAAAAATTTCACATGAAGAATCATCTGTAAAAAAATTAGTTTCTCGTTGAATACCGCATCTGTTGACGGTAGAACAGAAAGCAATTAGAGTAAATTGGTGTCAAAAAACTCTAAACCGGTTTAGCGCAGGAAATTAAAAAAATATATACAGTATTGTCAGTAGTAATGAATCCTGGATTTACTCTTATGAACCCGATAATAAACGTCAGTCGCCTGTTTGGGTGTACCATAATGATCCAGAACCGACGAAAGTTATCCGTTCTCGGAGTGTTTCTGAAAAGATGGTGACGACATTTGTCTCAAAAATGGGTCATGTAGCAACAATTCCTCTGCAAGAACAAAGAACTGTTACTGTTGATTGGTTCATATCGAATCGTTTGCCGGAAGTAATTACTGAGTTTCGAAAAACCAACCCCCCAACGACGAATGATCTTCCACCAAGACAATGCAAGTTACGGCACAGCTCGAAAAACAATGGAGTTTTTGAAGCAAGAGAACATCGAATTGCTGGACCATCCTCCTTACAGTCGTGACCTGAGTCCTAACGACTTTTTTAACTTTCCAAAAATTAAGAATGCAGTCAACGCCTTTGAAAATTCTGTTTTGAATGTATAAACTTCGTAAAGAACTCTTCCAAAGGGTGGTTCACTTGCAATTCAATAAGTCACAGATTGTACCAAAGTGGAATTCACATTCAGATGACAGCAGTAGAAAAGATATAGCAATCCTTTTTATAATATGCTATTATAGTAATGTTGCCAAAATATTTATTCTTACGTTATGGTCCGACTCCTCTGGACCATTGTGTGAACTATTTGAAAAGAGTGATAATATTAGGTGTTTCCTATCACTCTTAGGTATTACTTAGCGCGTGGTGAAAAGTTAATTGCATTTAGGAATTCCTAAATCCAGTTTAGGTTTTACCTAACTTTAGAAAATGGTTGGTGAAATCGGGCAACAGTGTTTTAATTTGACCCTTTGTGAGATTCTTTCGATATAAATTAATATGAATATTTTGTTGAGGGAATTGAATTTTATATTAAAATCCTCATCTTCATCTTTATCTTCGCTCTCTCTAACAAGGTCACAAATCGAATTAAAAACAGATCTTAACCTTAACAATTTATCATTTATTCGTCGGTTACTGTATAATTTTCTTATGTATTTAACCTCCGATCTATATTATCATTTCTTAGTTTACATAGTAACAAAATTATAATACCATCAAATATGGACGCATTTAAAAGTCAAATTGGAAAAACATAGTTCAATAGATTTGATTTGAATATTTAAATTGTTGGTTATTGAGGGATATTTTGAATATTAGGGATAGGAACGGAGATATGAGAAAAAAATAACGGTTCTATAACTGTAAGAAGTGTATACAGGGTGTCCCAGGAGTCAGCCATTTAATAATTGTAAATAAAAAACCAGTTTTCATTCCCAACTTTAGAGCCCTATAGTTCGTTAACGAAGGGCGTAAAGAAAATTTTTTATATGAAATACCATCATTATTTTTAGTCTTTCTATCACCTCCCAAGTTTGTGGTACGAACTCCTGGGACACCCTGTATAATCATATGGTATTTTCTCATATAACTAACTTTCTGCTTGCCAAACTTTCAGTTTTTAGTAATAACAAAGTTATTCATTTTAGAATATGAATAATAAAAAAAAATTTCGGAACAAATTTTCATAAAACAAACAACTCTCCAAGATCAAAGTACTTTTTCTACTGATTGGTGTATATCGATTTGTTTGCCGGAAGTAATTGCTGAGCTTCGAAAAACCAACCCCCAATGACGAATGATCCTCCACCAAGACAAAGTAAGTTTTCCCACACAGCTCGAAGAACAATTGAGTTTTTAAAGCAAGAAAACATCAAATTGTTGGACCATCCTCCATACACTCTCGACCTAAGTCCTAACGACCTTTTTGCTATTCCAAAAATTACAAATGAACTGCCTGGTCAAAAGTTCCAGTCCCCCCAGATGCAGTCAACGCCTTCAAAAACTCTATTTTGAATGTACCAACAAGCGAGTGGAATAACTGCTTCCAGAATTGGTTCCAAATGATGCAGAAATTTATTTTGTGGAGAATACTTTGAAAAACATTAGTGTTAAAAGTTATCTATTGTTTTTTACTAGCTCTATATGCAAAATATAAAAAACAACCCTCGTCTCGTGTATGTACCTTCAATCATTTTAAATTTCATCCATTTATTTTTTTATTAAAGGTTTTGAATGATACCGTGAAGAAATTCGTGACGGTCCCTGTAAGCTAAGGATTTTCTTTGGCTCGATTTAAAAAATCACGTATTTATGAGAACCGGAGATCATGTTGCTTAATTTCAAATGATCCCTTTAACGTTTAAAACTGTATTTTTATAAATAGGTTATAATTATTTAATAAATGAATTCTTCACGTCCCCATATTAGTTCAGTAAATTAAGGGTCCCAGAAGCGATTATTCCTGCCGGTCCATGAATTTTCCGTGAAGGGTGGGGTTTGACTAGTAATTTTGGGGGGGTATTCCCTGCCCCAAAATTCCAAAAATTGGTTTCACGCCAATATCTCCTAAAATATGGCATTTAAGGAATTTTTATATTAGGGAAAAATGAAGATCAGGTCATTATCTACAAAAATGGTCCTTATTTTTGCCGAAAACCCAATGGTTTTCGAGATAATGGCCCTCAAGCGGGTTCCATATGTTGAGCTCCCGCTCCGGAGTCGAAAGAGCGGGTTCTTTGCACTTACGACCGAGCGAAGAAATTATTCAATATCTCGGGTAAAAATGCATATTTTTTACGATTCAAAATTCGGATGAAAGGGGAAATCCACAGCTATCATATCCGATGATTCAAGGCCCATTTTTATATTTCCACCATATTTATAAAATGGCTCAAAGATTTTGTAATAACTTTTTTTTCGAGTGTCGGGAAATTACTCATATTTTTCTTAATAATAGACATTTACTCTCGATTTTTTGTTATTAGGGGTCCTTTGAAGGTCGTCATTGATCTCAGAAATTTTTATCAGCCATCTTTCTTGCCCCTTGATTTTTCAGTTGGTGTTTTCATTTCCAAATTTTTACTGTTTTTCGAGGTTGGGAATATTTTGCGAACCATCACTGTCTAAAAGTTTGTATATTATCGGATTGTCTTCCAAGATACGTCATTTTAAAGCTGGGAATTTCTCCTTTTTGTTTGTTCCCTCATTTTTTTCTCGAGTTTTTCAGAAATCCATGAAACCTCAAAATTATGGATTTTTCAACATCGGTTTTTGCGAAAAATATTAATGTTGCGAAAAAAAGCATGAGGACCATTTTTGTAGATAATAAACTACTCTTCATTTTTCGCCGAAATAAAAATTCTCTAAATGCCATATTTTAGGAGATATTGTCGAAAAACTAATTTTTGGAACTTTGGGGCCGAGAATACCCCCCAAAATGGCGATGAGGTGAGTGAAATTTCTGGATGTTCAATTACTAGTCAAACCCTACCCTTCACGGAAAATTCATGGACCGGCAGGATTTTTATACACTTTGTCAACTTTTCACCCTTCATTTACTGGACTACATCTGAAAGAACAGTTCAGCAACCTTTTGTTCCTTTTTTGTTGGTTAAAAAAATAACAAACCACATTTCTTCTTACCGACCTGCTACAATTGAATTTTCTTAATTTTGTATAAAGCTAAAATTCACTAATTCACTGTCAAACCTTTGTTCACGGCCAATATTGAAATTTATTCTATGAAACCCTGAAGGGACAAAGTTAATTTAAAAGTTAATCAACTGCTCAGCTGGTCATAAATTATAAGTATGCTATAAAACGTTTATAGTTGCCGTATAATACGACGTTTGAAATTGTAAAAACGAAATGAATTTTTCTTTGTCCGTTTAAAATATGTATGCTCAAATAACACATCCGTTCACTACAAAATAATAAAAATGATGAAAGTGGTCAGCAGAGGTTGCCGAGAAAATTGTGGAGTATAAATCAGCCAGTATTGAGCCAGGTGTCCCGAAAAGATCCTCCTTTAGTCCTATCTCCCGGAGGAATTTTAGGATATCTACAGGCTTTAACTTAGGTAAATGTACCTCTTCTATCCAGTAACCTCCTAGGTATTGTGCCCTAGGATTCTGAATTGCTGTGCAATTCGCAAGTATGTGGAGGTTTCTTCTTCCATGCCACAGAATCTACATTCTTCTTCCTCCACTATTTTGAGCTTTTTCAGGTGCCCATTCAGGCGACAATGTCCCGTTAGGATCCCTGTTAAAACTGTTAGTGCAGTTTTACTTTGACTTATGCATTCATTTGATCTCAACAGGTTGTAGTCACTCAGAAGAATCTTTCCAATGGTCAGATCTCGTTATCACGGCTTTGCCTATTATTCTTCCAAAGGGTTCCGGTCCCCAAAAGTGTGTTTCAGTCCTCCTTTTTGCTAGTTCATCTACTATTTCATTTCCTTCTATTCCAGTGTGTCCTGGAATCCACAGTAAAGTTACTATGTTGTGCTTGCCTAGTTCATTGGGTTTGCCTAGGCATTCCCACACTATTTTGGAACAGATTACATAAGAATTCAGTGCTTTAATGGCTGCTTGACTATCCGACATGATGATAATTCTTAGCCTTCAATATCCTTTATCAATATTGAACGGGGCACACTTTCTTATGGCGTGAATTTCCGCTTGAATGATACTTGGGGTTTTTCTCAAGCTTTCAGAGTGTTTGATTCCTGGCCCGTACACTCCTATCCCAGTTCCTTCTATTGCTTTTGAGCCGTCTATGTACCATTGAATGGCATTCTTTTCAAGTCTGGTATTGGTATTTGGATCCCATTCCTTCTTGTTGCTTAATTCAGTAACGAATTTCTTTTAAAAGTTATACTTTTTAATCATACCATCTTGTGGCATGTAAAGATTGGTCATAAATTATACCACATATTATGGAGTCAAAAATAGGTTGATTGAACATTCAAAAGTGCATAGAAAAAAAGTTACAGGGTCATTTATTTGAAAATTTAAAGTAATTTTCTTAACGTTGCTCTGAAACGGTGTAACTTGAATTTATGAAAATTCATCTGAGGCACTATTATACGATAACCCATAAAATGAAAGTAGCAGCGTTCATTTATTTTTATTTTTCATGAATTTTCAGAGGGGGTCATCACCCTTTTAACCCTCAACTTTTTTTGAGGGTTACATTTAACAAAATATGGAACGCCACTGGATTAAAACTTCTATTAAACTTTTTTGCCTCTTTGCATTTCTTTGTATTTCTTTGTATTTCTTTGTATTTCTTTTTATTTCTTTGTATTTCTTTGTATTTCTTTGTATTTCTTTGTATTTCTTTGTATTTCGTTGTATTTCTTTGTATTTCTTTGTATTTCTTTGTAATTCTTTGTATTTCTCTGTATTTCTTTGTATTTTTTTGTGTTTCTTTGTATTTATTTTTATTCCTTTATATTCCTTTGTATTTTTTTGGATTTCTTTGTATTTCTTGTTGAAAAAATTAATTTAAATTTTGAAATAAATCGCTCTGTAACTTTTTTTAAATACACTTTTGTTTATAGGTGATTCAGGTTCAACAAAATTATTTTTGACCTCAACCTATTTTTGGTATACTTTATGACCAATATATTATGTTTCCTAACATATTGGTTGTTTTTGCTTAAAATAAAGAAATCAAAATGAACATCCGCGTGTTGCTGTGGATTTGATTTTTAATTATTTTTATTGATCTTAAAGATGTTTAATATTTGAAATTTAATTCTGTAAATTAGTGAAAATTTGTTTCTTGTTAGTAAGATGTTCAAATGTTTTCCCAAAGTTTATATCGAGGAAATTAATCACAATTTGGCGTAAGTTATAAAACTGACTTTATGGACTGTTTTATGAATAATCTTCATTTTTTCCTCAATTATAGTTCCCTGAGGATATAAATAAAAATTTACGAAGGCTTATCCATTATAATTGCCGCAAACTCAACTATATTTTCCAGTTTTTATTTTCTAGTTCATATATAAACACTATGTTCATTTGAAAAGGACCCACCCTTAATATTTCAAAAATGGGACATCTTAGGAAGAAATGCCGGAACACATCAACTTTTAACTTGAGGGGGACACTCCTTGTCGCTAATGTCATAAACGACAGATTCACCCCCTCCCTACTGGAGACACCCCTTACATTTTTTCAAATGGCATTAGGTATCAAGTCACACCTCATTTAAAAGGTCTGGTAAATCTCTATTCAATCATTTTGTTTTGCCTTTGATACCAGCCTTGCATTGTTATTTAATCGTTGTTCAAAATTGGCTCTCTTCAAACTTTTATTGCCTGAATTTTAACGGTGGCCACTTTGAACACATGTTTAAATAGCAGTTTTTTCTTGTTAACAGTTGTCTTTTTACTATTTGTAAATTTTTTAATCTTTTAATCTTTCTGTCATAACATAATACGGGGGCATATCAAAAGTTGATAGAGAGCCAATTTTAAACAACGATTAAATAACATTGGAAGGCTGGTAACCAAAGGCAAAACAAAATGATTAAATAGAGATTTACCAGACCTTTTAAATGAGGTATGACTTGATACCTAAAGCCATTTGAAAAAATGTAAGGGGTATCTCCAGTAGGGAGGGGGTGAATCTGACGTTTATGACATTATCGCCAAAAAAGTATCGCCCTCAAGTTAAGAGTTGACTAGTTTCTGCATTCCTTTCTAATATGTCCCATTTTTGATATATTAAGGATGGGTCCTTTTCAAATGAACACAGTGTATATATTTTCTTGGTTATGGAGGTTACTAAATTAAACTATATATCATATAATCTTATGTGACATTCTGCTCCTTCTTGAGAGCTTTCTTAAGACACTTATTTTACCAACTACAACTACTCTCCGGGCTATATATCCTGACAAGAATTGAATTAAAATGATCGAAAAACGGGATTCTGTTATCTCATTTAGTTTTGAATTAGAAGGGGTATCTTCACTAACAGACTGGTGTCGGCGTATTTGCGTCATTATCAGCTCCAGGTAAATGATTTTCGCCTAGCATAATCAGCTTTTTCTATCTCTAGTAATATTCTATGCTCATTTTAATGGGAGAATAAAAAATATCTCTTTGTATTAAAAAAAATTTAAGTGCAAACAGTGACGTATTCATGCTCCCTCTAGGCTTGAAAATTGAATTTGTCATATACCAATCAATGAAAAAAGTTTTCCCTTTTCAATGAATTTTGGAGTTTCAAGATCGGATCAGCGGTTCTTGATTTATTCGTAATTTTTCAAATCAAAGTTGAAAGCGCCCCCTGCGGTTAATTTCAAGATATAAATCAAAAACTTACGCGATAAATTTGTTCACAAAGTCACGCACTTGAAATCAATTTCCAGTAATTTCAGTTTTTCCCCAGGCTGTACTAGTTTCTGAGATACAGCCGACGTCCTCCCTTATCCCCCGGTACAATAAAATAATAAATTGATCATCCCCCACCTTATTATCTTTTTCTGGACAAATGATAATAGGTAGATATAAATCCGTCCCTGTGACAAGAGATAACAATCTGGTTGGACTCGTTCCGTAAATAAAGTAAAACAGGGCAAGCTGCAACTATACCACTAGAGCAGCGTAGCTTGTATTGTGCATAATCGTGTTTTGTCAGTATTCAGTTAAATGAAGAAAATGAATCGGTAACAAAGGATTATTCCTTATCATGCCAATGTGAAATCTCGCACATAACCTGTTTGACAAGCCAAAACGTCAAACTGATAGGTCATTCCCATATAAACCTGATTCAGCCCCAAACTCATCTAAACATATCTTCACAGATATTATTTTTTAAAGCAATATATTCATTTTTTATTTTCGTTTATACAATCTTAGTTGCACAACCAAAAAAAAACATTTCCACTAGTCGATTTTTTGAAATTTTATTTTGGTTATCCAGCTCAGGGCCGGATCTACGTATGGGCTTAATGGGCTCCAGCCCAGGGGCCCCAAATAATAAAATAATAAACCAGTAAAAAAAATACAAATTAAAAATAAAAAACCCGAAATTTATTTTTAATATTTCAGAGCAATTTACTTTCGTTCTTCCGCCCTACTTCTTTCAAATTATGGAAAATGGCAAATATTTCAATTATCTCGTGGGTCCCCCGGATATCGTTAGCCCAGGGCCCCCAAAGGTCGCGGTCTGGCTCTGGTCCAGCTGATCATACAAGCTTTACACTTCGCTTAAAGCTGACTACAATTTTTATGAACATCTTTTTTTGGTATCTTTTATAACAGACCTACAGCAAGCGCCAAACGTGATGGCGAGCCCGCCCCCATGCGCACAAACTCATTTTCAATGTTACCTCCCAGTACAGCTCTTGCAAGACATATAAATGCTCTGTACAGAGGCGTATCATTAGTTGTCCTCCAATTCTGGTGGTGTTTGGTATTGTCTGAATAATTTTTGTGTTGTTTCTGAAAAAATGTCATCGCCTAACAAAAAACCAGTTATCAAGAGTCAGGCACGTGAAATAATTTTTAAAGTGTTCAATTATTTTCAAAGTGTCAAATGTGAGTCGGATACGTTATCAAATGTGAAAAATAAAACATCTCTCGCTACAGGTAACATTAAATAAATTTCAAAAATAACTATTTCAACACAAATCTTTATTTTGTATTAGGTATTTCGATTGGAAGAGAGATTGGAAGAGAGGTTAAAGAATCGGAGCAATTAATTTCTGCAAATAACGTGCAAGTAAAATTTTCCACCCCAAGAAAGAAGCGGCCTAGAAGAGCACCAATAACTGATATTCCCGAGTATGAGTATTCCAATATTAGACGGATTATTTACGACTTTCATAAGACGGAAGGGTGTCGTATTACGGTAAAAAAGTTACAACAGAAAAGTAATGACGATTTGGGAATTGTGGCTTCCGGAACATCTCTTCGTAGTGGACATACATCTTCTAAGAACTGGAGGGATGAATCAACCAAAGGGTTATTTAAAAATATTTCGAAGGGACCAAGACTCATTATTGTCCATGCAGGAGGTGACATGGGCTTTATACCTAATTGTCGGCTTATATTTAAATCGGGCACAAAATCAGGGGATTATCATTCAGAAATGAATTCTGAATATTATGGTAAATGGTTACAAGAAAAGTTGATCCCAAATTTACCTGTGAATTCGATAGTCGTGACCGATAATGCTCCATACCATAATATTCAAATTAATCCAGCCCCCAACACAAAAATAGAACAAACAATACTACATACACACTTTTTTTAAAAACCCGTACTACTATTTCAATTAAAGACATTTCAAGTTATCAAAGTTCTGTTTAAGGTCGACTTGGATTAATAATGAGTGAAAATGGAATTATTTTTAATGCTAGAGATGGGAAAGTTACTTTTAATAACTAGCCAATCAGTTATTTAAATAAAGTAACTATGTATGTTATTTTTCACGAATTTCTAAAAGTGAAAAAGTAGTTTAATAAAAATATAAAAAAAAGACTTGTTCAGACTAGAAGGTGCTGCTTTAGAAAAAAAAACTATTTATTATGGATTAAATTGAATATTCAAAATTAAGACTCAACATTAATGAATATTGTAATGTTTTTATTATTTATTTAAATAGTTTTTTACTTGTGGGATAAAATTTACACACTATTATGGCTAATTAGTATCTATTTATTTAAAGAAACACACACTGTATTAAACTTAATTTATATACACACTACTCAATGTCTACTAATTTATTTACACTCGGAATATTAGTTCTAATTTATTTTCACCACTTGGATATTACCCTATTTATCTGCACTATTTAATTCACTAATTCTTCCGAACTAACTGTACTGTGTCCTGTACGCACTCGTAAACCCGCGTATATACAGTCCTTATCGGTTCTGGAAAGTTCTAGTATTTTATGACGCTCCTCATATGTGTAAATACTGCAATATACCAGAAGGTTCTAGATAACACATTCACCGAAATTTATAATCGAGGGACAGGACCGGCTTTGAGTTGGTGACCTCGCAACAATATTAATGCATCATTCATTCGTCGGCTATTTAAATCTATTGGTGCTTATCCTTATCGTATTCAAATTGGTCAGCGACTAAACGCTGCGGACAAACGTAGAAATTTACTGTGGACCATTATTGAACATTTTGTACGAAGATGCCAGTTTTTTAAGAAACATGTCGTTTTCGGACTAAATTCACAATTACCTTTTCAGTTACATCAATCGACAGAGTGATTCCTTGGGTTTGAAAGCTCAGAGTTCATAAACCACTTCACAGAGCTCGAGTTACCATTTGGAGTGATGTATCTATGAATACGATCATCGGTCCTTATTTTGTTGCAAGTCATGGGTCACTATTAACCAAGAGCGGTACAAAGATCAAATTATTACACATTACGTGTAAAATTTTGCAGTGCACGAAATCTGAATGGTCATATTGCTAGAAGCTCCAAGAACATTTTGATAACAGAGTAATTTCTTGTGGTCAAGATTTCAAATATCCACCAGCAGATAATGCGGGACTACGTTATGCGTGCCTGGAAGGGTGTGTTGGCATTGGAGAACTCCATTTGCCACAAACTTATTATAGAATTTGTTTGGATGTAGCTTATATATCTTCAGTCGGTTCGTTCTCAAGAAAAACCGCACATAAATGAAATCACGTGCATATTGAATGACCTAGGAAAGTTCCAAGTAGATAAGGTTGAACAGGGTCCCCCTACTGCGAGTCGTCCAATACGCAGCCGACTTAGAATAGATCACGCGTGCTCTTTGTTTACATGCGCTTTTTCTTGGGACCGTCCAGACTATGAAGAGCATTAAAAATAATTTTGTTCTGGTAGTTAAGTAGAACAATATCATTTGCTTTTAAAGTTTCTATTTATAAATTAATTTCCTTTTGATGGTTTTTGCAAGAAAAAAAGATGTAATTCAAATCACACATTGAAGAATTATCGCAGACGCATAAGGTATAAGTCAACATTTGTGTAAGTGTGCAGGAAATCTACCGTGATTGAGTATCAGTCTTGTAATTGTGAAATTGTAAATTTGGAGAGATGTGGAATTAAATCTTGTATAGTAGGATGTATCAATACATAATGATTGCTTGATTTAGCCTTAAAGTGTTTCCATTGTTCCTCCCCATCGTTTTTGGCTATATTGTGTAACCTTAAGGGGCGCCAATTTGTAACCGTACCCGTCGGTTGTTCGTGACTTGGGCGCTAGAGTGGCCACTCGAGACAGATGCCGGCGTGAGACTCTTCTCAAGGGTGGTTCTACTCCATATTAGTGCCGCACTAGGTATGTCTGAGGTTGTCAGACTATAAGAAGCTTTAGGGCGCCACTACCTTTTAGAAGTCGACGAAAGAACAAACTGAATTTAAATAAAAAGAAAACTAAGGTCAAAAAGGTAGAAACACCTTGTAGAAATTAAAATATTAATTGAAAAAATTAAAAACTTACTTTAACCTGGACTATATCCCCTACAGCGCTTAGCCGGGTGAATAAGAAATTGAATAAATTAATTAAAACATTAATTTTATTCTTACCAGGAACGGGACAAAGTGATCGGTATGTAGTCTGTACTTTTTCTGGTACTTATCTTAATACCGGGAAGATTGCGTAGAGAACTGGACCAGGAGATATCTTGAAGGTGTCTTTGAGGGTGTCTTAATAATCTAGCAGTTAATGGTATCCTAGCAGCTAATGGTATCCTAGTTCTCTACGGTATCTTAGTTATCAGCCGTATACTAGCTTTTAACGGTATCCTAACTGCTGTGCTTTCCACAGCAATTTAGATAGGAAATGTATAAAAGCGATAAAAAATGGAGGTCCTTTCCTCGAAGTCGATGACGAAAAGGGGTTTTGTTCGTGGCGTTGGAAAAATGGAAGCGACCGTTGGCAGACGTCAATTGTCTTATGGTCAGGGTTGAAGATTGGGATGGCTAATGAGACGACGAGATGGAATTGGAGAAAGATTTGCGATATAAATTTAAAAGTCGAAACAGGACGATAGACATGTTACAATTGGTTACGTCATTATATTGCAAGAGATTATTGTAATTATCTGAAAAGAATGATTGCTTCGCTAAATTGTCTGCTGTTTCATTCCCCTCATTCCACAATGACCTTTTACCCATAGAAATGTTACCTTTATTTCTAATTGCGACAAAGCATAAAGGTGTTTTTTTATATTACATATTTAAATGAATTATAATTTTTTTTAGATTTTTTGATTATTTAAGATTTGTAAAATGGATTTAGAGTCTGACATTATTATATGCGTTAAAAGATAGTAGTCAGACGATAATTTCTTGCGATCGACTACGGCGAAGAGACGCAAGTTTCGCCGACGAAGTGGTGGCTCACACCCGCTGAAACCGTTTTGTCAGCGATTTCTACAAACATTGGCAGATAATATTTTATTTTGATTATCAGGGTTCAATATTGAGTAATATGGCATTTGATGCAGATCGATTCATCATAAATGTAGATCAGCGTTAATGTTGATTAAAAAAAAAAGCCTTGAGGATTAGGTTTTTTAGACGCCTCTTAATGATATTATTGAATAAAAAAAATTGAAAAGTTCCCTATTCTTCAGCCGGTATACTTGGTGTGTTTGGAGAGCTAAGCAACGCAAATGTTATTCGGACCGTCGTACGTCGTGGAGGTTTAAGTACCATTTTAGGGCGTTGGCGCTATCGAGCTCCGTGAGCAACAGTATTTATTCTTTGTTGATTTATTTGTAAATAAAATATGGCCGATGATAGACGCATCTTGACTTTGTTATAAGGGCTTGAAGAAAACTTGGAAGTTGAATAGTCGTAATTTTTGATATTCGGAGATAGTTGAGAAATGTTGACTTGTCGTTTTTTAATTCATCCATATTAGTATAAAACTGCCTAAATAATAAACGTTCAGTTTCCTACATAAACGTCGTCTTACAAGAAGCGTTAGAAAGAGTACCTCCTCGTCTGAATCCATAATGGCAGTGGCGCCACCGAGTCGTTCGCCAGGATAGGCACTTAAGAACAGAATATTACAAATGCATATATGAAACACCGTCATTTTTAATATAGGCTGCAATTGAATTTGTTGTTGGTACCGTATAAGAAACAAAGTTTTCTAGATCTTGGAACTGTTAAAATTTAAATTCTACTCCACTGTTTCGTTTTTGCTAAAAAAATGTTGATGAATAACGTAAGTAAATATTCATTACGATCAGTTGTATACCAAAATTGATCTCATTGTTTTGAAACAAAACTTTATCTGTTCAAGCTCGAAAAATCGAAGAAAACGTTTTCATTCCATAACTTTTCTTTGTTAGAAAACAAAGGTGAGAATGTAATTAATTTGAAAAGCAGCTTTATTTATGAAAGTTTAATTAATTTCAACAAAAACCAGATAGGTAAATAATACCACTTAATTTGATAAGTTCAAGTTACATTGAAAATGATGAATGTGTAATAACACAACTTTGATCTCTTTATACAGAACTGATTATGCCGAGCTTCTATTTTCTCAGTGTCCTTGAAGCCTGAGGATCTCATCATGCGGATAAAATGTTTGAATTGATGATTTGCATAACAAGGACTAATTGGTTGTAACTAATTGTTAATGCACGAGTTCTATACAAGGTAAATGCAGCCAACCTAACAATCCAAAAATTACTGATAAAGGTTGGGTGCATGAAGAAGTTTTTTTTTTTGGTTTTTCTTATTTATTTTGGAAGCCTCTATCCCCATACTGTACCCGAAAAATACGGAGGCAGAAACAATAATCATTGTCTCTGGAGGATGTTTTATTTGTTTGAGGAATTTTACATCTTACTGTTGACAAAAAACTAATGTCGGCTATCAACACATATACATATCATCCAGGTGTCATAAATCAGCATTGCACGTTTGGCTTTGTTAGTGTTTTTCCAATATCACTGTTTATTATAAATTTCTACCTTCCTCATCTATGTATCTCTGATCTCTTTTAGACAAGATATTAGACATAACATACTACCTTTATTTTAGGTTTATTGATTACAGGACGAGACTGGGATGCTATTAAGTAGAGTTGCACAAGTTTGACTTGAATGTTTCAGATTGACTTGAAATTAAGTCAAACTCAAGTCAATTTCTCTGACAAATAATTCAAGTCAAATCAAACTGGACAATGGTTACAGGTTTGAAATTTCAAACTGTTTGTCAAACTAGTTTGAAAGAGTTTGAAAAATAATTTATTTAGTAGATATACCTTAAATGGATAATATATTCATGTTAAATATAGTAAGTAGGTACAACAAATACATTTATTTAAAACAAAAAGAAAATACATTATTTTAAACATTCTTTTTTAATCAACTTCAACTTGTCACCTCAAAACTCTTCGTGAAAAGTAAAGTTCTTACAAATGAAGTGAAAGCAACAATATATTAGATAGAAACCTCTTCCTACGATCCTTGTGTGATATTTGTTGAGGATTCCTACGAATAACACATTATTGTTCTAATAGACTGGTCATTTAATCGGTTTCGTTTTTAATTGTATCAGAACTAACCAGGTCATTTTTACAATTTTGGATCCAACGATTTATGTTGTTACTACCACAAATACTACTTGTTCCAGAAGTTGTTGCTTCCTGCGGAAATTCTTCTTCATACAATTTTTTGTGGCTCTTCATCAAATGTCATTTTAAAGAACTAGTTCCACTATTTGGCATTTTATACCGTTGTTCTTTATTTTTACATAATTTGCACTTTGCAATTTTCATTGTTATGGAATCGCCTGCCGCAACATAAAAAAAATCTATATATTTCTTTTTCTTATTGATTAATTTTGCCTCGTCTACAGATTTTTTCTCATAATTTTTGCGAGGGGGGATTGGGGGGATCTTCAAAATCAGAATCACTTTGTTCTGGTACGTATTCCGAGCTGCTACATGAAAAAGGTTCAGGTTCAGACATTTCGAGATCAGACATTATCGCACAATGCACACACTTCAAAACAAGCCAAGAGTATCCCTCTATATTTGAACTATAACTAATTTGCGGAGTAGCAGAGTACAGGTTCAGACATGAAAACAAATGGCGGTAGGGGTAGGCGGTACGCTCTCAATTATTAGTATTGGAAATAAACACGTTGCGCAATATGATATTCAAACTTGTTTGATTTCAAGTCAAACCTAAAGATACAGAAATCAAGTCAAGTCAAACTTTTTTACATAAAGAGTTTGATTTTCAAGTCAAGTCAAGTTTGTTGAATAAAATCAAACTAGTTTGACTTGATGCATCTCTACTATTAAGTTTATCCCATATCACAGCAGATGCCTTAAATGGATTGAGTCGTGTGGCAACCACAATCGCCAAAAAAAACCTCATTTCGATAATAATTGTAGATCCAATATCTTATTTCAATCATTGTTCCACTGTAAGTTTTTAAGAACATAACAACATTGCATCTACACTTATAATGACGCACATTACCCACTAATATATTGGAAGACAGTTATACTTCTGTAAATTTTGTAGTAAAGCACAAGCCCAGAGTGCTGACCAGAAACACACATTAGCAGCAAACACTTAACAAAAAATTATACAAGTATTATCCAATCTTCACCGTGGATAGAAATACACTTTTTTTCTAGTTTATAGAACGCTCACTAAATACTTCTTTTCCGCACGTAAGTGCAACTATTGCATTTTATGATTTTTTTCCATCCTATTCAAATTTTGTTAAGCATTGCGTTGATAACTTCTAAAGATTAAATCCATAATCAGAAGGTAACTACAATAATAAACTTGTTCGTTTGTATGTAGTTATTTTGTATATAATTAAATGATATTTATCCAACACTTGTTTGAAAGTGATTTTTCATACATACAGTATGGAAAAATGAAATTTAGCCGCACGCGATTGCAGTTGGTCAACCGACACGTATCGGAGTTCAGCCAAACGTATGTGCAAAATACACTTTCTGTTGGTGTTAGATATAGAATATTATCTACAAGTACAATCATTCGCATACATAAACAAGCACGTATACATTAGGTACCTACGAAGGTTATTCTTGGGTTCAAAGAATAAAAAACTGAGAACATAAATCAATAGATAGGGGAGACCGGGGTTTGTTTACTAATGGGGTGAGATTACTAATTCCCTGGAGTGTTTGTGTAATCCAGTAGATGGCGCCGCATTATTAGACGTATTGCTGTAATCTATTAACATTCAACAGTCATTTCAAGTCCTGCAAATTATTTTACTTGTAAACTGCCGATCAAATTAGTTCGAATATTTAGTCAGATTCGCTTATGATCGAAGTCTAGGGAAGTATTTATTCCATAAATCAAGAAGAAATCTGTACTATGAGCAACTCTCATCAAAATGATACACTTGAACCTATTGTGCTTCAATGTAGGATATATGATTCTGTTAGAATGCAAATTATTAAAAATCTGCAGAATTTTGATGATTTTATTGCATTGGCGGCTCCTCCAATAGGTCATTGGGTCAATGACCTCCCATTAAAAAATTTATTAAATATACATTTAAAAAAATAAAATATACCTACTATACATACAGTATAGTGTTCCTCTTATATAAAATTTACCTAAAACGTTTCAAGACCCCCAGTGTAAACCTTATTCCGCGTCAAGCATCAAGTACTCGGCGAAAACCAAAATTGGAAAGCTGGCTGGAGTCCACCGTTGACCTCAAGGTGTTATATGGGAACGGAATTTGCCGAGCGCTGACGATCTTCGCGGCGTGAGAGAAACACGCCCGAAGTTTACATGTGATGGGTCAAAAGCCCGGTTTAATATCGACGATGAATCGACTTACGTCGGCTGATTATTACACGCTTAGAAAAGAGATGAGTAGACGGGTTGGCTGGACGCACTATATTTTGATTTAAAGGAGAACATTTGAAGCGAAATAATGAGAATAATGAGCTGTGTTTTGACGTAATAAGTTGTTGCAAATACAAAAGATCGAAGGCTCACTTAAATTTTAAAAAGATTTAGACTAATTATCATTTAATTTATGTTTGTCATATTTAATATGTATAGAAATGAATAAAATATGGTTGTTTTTTAAGAGAGCATTATTTTTATATAAAACACGCGTGGCCCAAAATTTTTTTTTGCGTCTGTGGCTTTGGAAAGGAATTCCACAAATTTTGCTTTTTAACGATTTTAACGATAGGACAGGCCTCCGAGGGCTGGTCAGTGGCGTTCCGTATTTTAAGATTTTGGTTACATTAACTATGAACCCCCTATCAAATTAACCACGAGCCGCCACCGTTTTATTGCCTTATTGAATACTGCTTCTTTGGGGATGATAAACAAATTTCAAATTATTTCATTGGTGTACTCAAAATTCGTTCATTTATTATAAACGAATAGCTTGGTGTTCGTATTTTTTCTTTTGTTGTTTATTTTTATTGTAACTTTGCCGCATGTATTATGTATTTATTTGAAGTACCATTTTTGCTCTATTCATTTGTATCAATTAGAAGTAATAAAGATATTATTATTATTAATAAAAAACTGAGAACATAAAACATCAATAGGTAGGGGAGAACGGGGTTAGTTTACAAATGGGGTTAGATGACTAATTCCCTATAGTATTTGTGTAATCCAGTAGATGGCGCCGCATTATTAGACGTATTGCTGTGATGAACGGTCCTGGTATGTGACATTGAGAATTATGTTGATAATTATTAATCCACAATCATCATTGGTAAGTAATGATTTTTGTTGTGATAAATATTTTGTGAAAATGTGATTAGTTAACTATGATTTGATTTTATTCGTACGGTTATTTGCGTGTTTTTTAAATGCGGCCTTAATAGTATTGCTAGGACATACGGGGCTAGTTGATTAAGTAGTTGACTAAGTAGTCAACTAGCCCCCACGTAATTTTTTAATTTACTCGGTTAGTAAAAAATACAGAGAAACCGCTGAAATTGCAAAATTTGGTATAAGGCAACTAGAACCCTTTGTATTGCTAGATGGTCATAAACGAAGGTAGGAGTGTTAACAGTATTGCCAAAGACTTTGTAATCGCCCAAAAAACACTACGTCAAAAAAGCCAGAACGCAGAACGAAAATCATTGTTAGAGCCAGTTAATTATTTTAGGTAATTTACGTGTATGCGAATAGAAAGCAGTTCATTTACTCTGTAGAATATTTCTAAGATAAGAATAAGGGCTTCAACGCTGACACATGTATTGCAGGCCCCACACTCTTTCTTAGAAATATTCTACAAAGTAAATGAACTGCTTTCTATTCGCATACAGGGTGTACGTAAATTAACTAAAATAATTAACTGGCTCTAACATCCTCCCACCTGAGGGCCCGTTCCAGATATTAACAAGGGACTCACATGAAAATTCATAGCTAGTTCAATAAAACAAAAACACTTACAAACAGTTACAAACAAACCAAACTAGAAAAAAATAGCAAATCCACACTTTGCCTCCGTCTTTAAGAAATAGTGGACCAGTGAGATCCACGCCGATTACTTCAAATGGCGCAGGATCGCGCACACGATCCAAAGGTAAAGGGGGAGCATTTGCACCAAACGGTTTGCATTTGTGTTTCCTGCAGACGACACACTTTGATATTATTGACTTTATAGCGCTACGACCGCCCAATATCCAAAATTGTTCTCGTAATACACTCATTAATCTTTGAACACCAATATGACATGCCTTAACATGTTCTTGAAATACTAGTTGGCTGATCAAGGGATGCTTAGCAGGCAGTACTATGGGATATCGTTTCTATTGCTAACTCTAGATCTCAGTCGAAGAACGTCGTTTTCATCTTTAAGTACATCTAAAGAAGATAAATGTTCATTTTTCTCCTCGGTAAAGGTTTCGCGTTGCACCAGCTTTAACGCTAACTCTTCAGCTTTGCTAAGTTCCCCGGAAGTTAACCCTGACGTTTATTTTTTTTATATCGAACGAAATTTATTCGTAAAGCCAGCTAGGCCCCTCCCACCATTTTGATTCCAATAATTTTTTGGAGCAGCTTTTTTGACAGATTATCCAGTGGCGTTTATAATGTCGATATTTACCTTCGTATTTTCAGTTTTACTTGGTATCTTATTATTTCGTATCCATATTGATTTCTTGTACGATCTTTAACATTATTTGTTTTTAACAAATAGGTACCGTGTTTTGAAAAATACCTTACCTTTAAAGCAAAACATAAATCCGTTTCTATATATAATTATTATTTTCAATACTTTTATAAAATAGGTAGGTACCGTACGCTATTGGTACGTTCATGACAGATATCGGCCATGTTTCCTCGTCCTTTACCGATGCCCCGTAGCTTCAGATATACTTGCCAAACTATACTTTTATATATCAACAACCATAATAATATTAATACCACATTAATCTTTCTAGTTCACAACTCATTCTCGTTCTAGTCACCTCGTCCGCATATTAAGTTTTACTTTTAATCCAAGCGTTGGTATACACGTATCCCTAACAAATATACGTTTTTGATTGTCGTTTATGGCACATGCTTAACTTTCATGTGACCAAAGTTACATCCTCGTACTGTATACAGTCACCTCAACATTATTGCACTGTGTCAGTTTATCAGATGTTATTTTTATAAACCGGGTAGGTACCTATGCACCAACTAATTTAAATAACTTATCCTGAATTTAACAGACTATAGGCAGAACCTGGTCGTAGAGCATTTGTACTATAAATACCTGGTATATATCAGATGACTAGTTACTCCTGAAAATAGTATAAACGATCAATCCATCTCTTGGGCTTCGCTTTTCAAAGGTCGTATAATGAAGTTTCCAACTTTAAGTTCTGCCATTATTCTAAATTTGGATCTGCGGTTGCCTAATTTGTTAAATTTAAAACGAGCTTCATGCTCAGTTTATATAATAAGTCGAGTTGCATGTTGATGTTACCGAACTTCTAGAAGTATGTAGATAAGTTACAAAGAATTTCATTCCTGCAAATTAAAAAGGATGTAGTCATTTGTGTGGAAGAAGACTTTAACAGAGTTTCGGAAACTTTTTTATTATAAGTTGGTCAATTTTATGACATAAGATACGTTGTAGAATTTAAATTAATCATACAACAGCCCAGTTTAACATTGAACATGTACCAGTATTGAGTATATCATCCTCTAGCTCTAATTACAGATTGTATTCACCACAAATCGACTCTTATAACCTATTGCGGAATTTAATTTCGTTCAGTCTGAGCCGCGACTCGGCACTTGAGAATATAATCTTCCAGCTTCTTGAGCACTTGATTATCTTAAATTACTACAAATAATCTGTCATATCCAATAAAGGAATCATTTGTAGATCATGTTCTCCAATGATCCCATCCTTCCATAGCTCTCCTTTACTATTTTAGGTTTCCTCGATGTTTTTTACTGACCCTTATTCACATATATACTACTTTTTCTCCACACTGTATAGTGAAATCGTTTCCATTATGATTTCCATCAGGTCATAATTATTGTCGTTTCTTTTTCATTATCTGTATTCTCCCCGTGTTCACGTCGTTTGTAGTCACGGTTATTAACCAAAAAAATACTACGAATTGACTTCGTTTTGTTTCAATTCAGATTCCACTCTTTTTTAATATACAAGATGTTCAATGATGCAGACAATAACACGTTGTTGTAAATGGTGTCTCGTTTTTATATTTATCAACCAAAGACGTCTCTGAAGGTCGACTCGGCTCGTTGGAATAGTTAGTTATTTCATCCTAGTGAACCTGCGCAGCAACTGACAGAGTTTACATTGTTACTACACCAACAATAATACTTTTCATTATCAATGGAATTGTAACTCTTTCCACTCAATGGGCTGTATTCATAAAACTGAAGGATATCCTTGTAAGTATAAGATCGAATTATAAGGTTTTGAGTTGAAGAAAAAGGTAGGAGTATAAGCATTTCCTTTTTTCGTATTCATAATGATTACCTTATACTTGCAAGAATATCCTCCATGAATAAATAAAAGGTTGTTGGCATGTTGGCTTGTGACTGTGCCATGACAGGTTCCAACCTGTTTTTGATGGTTTTTGTTTATTTACGACATTTCCTTCTTATCGATGTTCGATCAGAGAAGATGTATTCGTTAAGCAGCGATAGTGAAAGTACAGAAAAAGATAATGCTACAACCGAACTGCAGTTCACAGCAGATGAAATTACCAATGTCCCCGTGATTTTGGAAAAACACCAAAAATAAATGCTAGATAGGATGAGGCTATTAGAAATGTTACCAGGAAATACGAGGTGGCATTTGGTAAAGCACTGGATGCGAAGGACTTCTTAAAGAAAATAAACAATATGAAAGGAAGGTTGAAGAAAAATACTGGAAATAAAGCAATCAAACTGTTGGAATGGGAGAAAAATTTACTGAGTGCTTTTGAAGGCGACAGTAATCCTTCAATTGGAAGAATCGGAGGCGCACTTCAAATTGGTATTGAAGATGGATCTATTCAGCATAGAGTGAGTGAAGCTTCTACTACGCGAGAAGAGACTGGGGTGGACTGGCAGCAGCGGTGCTGGCAAAGGACCTACCTATTGGACGTGATGGCTAGAGCGAGAAATAAACGCTGGAGGGGAAGTACAGGAATGGATGGAGGAGGAAATGGAGAGAAGGTGGGAGGAGTATGAGGGCGCGCTAAAAGGAGCGATTGGGAATAGGAGAGATTGGATGGATCGGAAATTCGGGGAGGTGAACTACTTCTTGACACAGGTGTTCACTGGACATGGGTCGAGAGTAGGGTACCTCCACAAGATTGGAAAAAGAGAGACTGGAATGTGCGAGAGGTGTGAAGTGGAGGATGATGGGGGGCATGTGTTTAGATGCTGGAGGAACGAGGAAGTGCTGAAGAAGTTGGAGATGAAACTAGGGGAGGCGGTGTATTGGGAGAATATGGTGGAGGTAACGTTGAGGGGGGAGGAGGAATGGATGGAGGTAAGTGGTGTAGTCAGGGGTCAGGGGAGAGAACGACTCGATATGGCATAAGAGGTGGGAGTGAAAGTTAGGGAGAAGACGACGATGTGCGAGGGACCGCCGCCCGTCTCGAAGTATGCTAGAGTAGTGATTCCGATGCGGGGGTAACGGCGAGTTTGAGGTGGGTTTGGTTGGTAGGCATCTCCTTGGGGATGAGTCCAACACTGTTTGGGTACTGGACCCATTCGAACATGAGTTTCCAATCTCGGCCCGAAAAAAAAACGCGAGAAGAGACGGAGCCATCAAACCACAATATAGTACAGCAACAGAAAAGTACGAAACAAACGAAACAAAAGGACTCACAACCAAAGAGCTTCAACGGCTAGTTATTTTAGAGCAGTATCGAACAAGTAGAGTTCAAAGAGAATATTATGAAAAAAGTTGGAGAGGATGAAGCGGGAGGAATCAGCAGCAAATATTGTTAACGAGTAAGCATACTACAACATGTAAACAATTCTCCAAATTTTCTCATACAACGTATTATATTGACTGTTATTTTACCTATTATTCTTTTGTGAGACCAGGGGATTTTGAGTATATTATTACAATGATCAAATTTCTTCTCACTTCGTCATTATTATCATTGTCATCTTCTTCTGGCACTTTTACTTCGGGTGCTTCAAAATCGATGTCTTTCAAAGTTTTTTGCCACGTTATGAAGCACAATACCTACAGGCAACAATTATTTTTGGCACATTCTCCAATTTCACTAGGCAAACATGTTGCAAAATAGGAAATCGACGTTTCAGTTGACCAAAACAACGTTTAATTATCACTCTCTCTTTTTTCAAAAGTTTATTATAATTTAGTGCAGCACCTAGAGCGGGATGTCTGAATGGAGTCATGAGCCACGGCTCTATACGACATCCATCATCAGCAAGTAGCACGACGTTGTTTTTATTTTGCAAATGAACCCTTATTTGTGAATATCTCCATATTCCGATCCAGGCCAACTAACGTCCATACTGGTGAACATTTCTCTTGCATCACAAGTGGCTTGCACATACAGTGTAGGGTGACCTTTTCGGTTGACATACTCATCACCATGGTTATTTGGTTTCAGTATTCCTATGTGGGTTCAGTCAACAACGCCAATTGCTGTCGGAAACCTATATTTGCTTTGCCATAACTGGTTCGCATCCATAAGTTCATTGTTGGTAGACCAATCCAGTAATTTTATTGCGTCACTATGCTGTCAATTACGGCAGTCACTGTACGAGATACTGTAACTTGACTTACACCCAGCTCTTGACCAATATTTTTCTGATACCCAGGGTAACTAAGATATACATATCTGCATTTTTAGGACGGATGATAACGCACCTCCTCGAGTTTTACCATTATTTATTCCCAAAAATCTGTTGGCAAGCCATTGCACATTTTCCTCTTCAATCCGGTATAATTATTTCTAATCTTGAACAGGTGTTGATAAACGCTGCTAAGAGTCTTTAATTCCTCTCAGTTCCACAACATCTGCCATCGCTACAACTGATCACTTCACTTATCTCTGCACTACACGACTAAGTCTGCTACGGAACACCACACTCGAAATTGAAGGATATCCTTTTTATTTAGAGTAAAAGGTAACGGTTATGAATAACCAAATACTTTTTGTGAAGGATATGCTCATACTTTATAAGTATAAGGTTTTATTCGGAATATTATGAATGCGGGCTGAAGGATTTCCTTTATATTCAGCAAGTATAAGCAAAACCCCTGTAACGGTAAGACGCACCAATTTGTAACGGTAAGAGGCGCTAATTTATAACGGTAATCGCTCCAGCTTGAAGGGCTCCGGCTAGAGACTCCTCTCAAGGGTGATTCAATCCCAAGGATAACAGCAGGGTTGTAAAAATTGAGGGCGCCACTACCTTTTTGACGTCGATAAAAAATACTATTGAATTTAAAAAAAAACTAAGGCGGAAAAGGTAGAAACGCCTTGTTGAATTTAAATAAGCAACCAGAAATCAAATAATAAAAAAGTTACTTAAAAAAAAGAAAATTTTAAAACTTTAACCCGGGCGATATCTCCCTCAACTTTTATATTTTATTCTGTCACAGGAAATGAACAAATGTGAGAGGAATTTGTACTTTTATAGGTACTTAGCTTATGAAGTGTTGTTTCCTGAAAAGGTAGGTAGATCTTGCCTTTACGAAGTCTTGAGACTAGATCTCGAAGAAGATAGGTACCTAGATAGAGTCTTGATTTGAACGGTATCCTAGCAGCTGTGTCCTGGTCAAGGGCGGTATCCTGGACTAGGTCTTATATCTTGTATCCTAGCCTAGGGTTGGGGTTATAACCTTGCCTAAGGCTTATATCCTAGGGGCTGTGCTTACCGCAGCAAAATTCATTAGTTAGGAAAGGAATAAAAGCGATAAAAAATTGGAGGTCTTTCCTCGAAGAGAGTCGATATCGGAAAGGGTTGTCCCTCGAGGCGTTGGAAAAAATGGAAGCGTCCGTTGGCAGACGTCAATTGTCTTATGGTCAGGGTTGAAATTTGAGATCACAGAACTATAATTGGAAGTAACTAGCGGTAATTAAAAGGATTTATTCTATAAAATCGAAACAGGTCGATAGACACCTTTTTTTATGAATACGGCCCGATGTTGTGACTAATATTATCAACTTTTCTATCAGAACCCAACTGCCCAATTGTGACTAAAATATTGTCTTCTAACAAACTTATAAAATAGAAATTGAACTACTATTTCTTGTGTCACACGAAATAGTCAATCTGCAGCATTTATCAATGTACCAAGGACGAAAAACTGTCTATTATAGTCGAGTCTGAGACTAGCAAGCAGGCTAGACAATAGTATGTGTTTCGCCGAGGTGCATAATAGTAATTATGCGCCAAGGTAGAAAAGTGAGGTATTATTGTCGAGGTCCATTAAAGACCGAGAAGCGAAGCTTCGAGGTCTTTAATGGATCCGAGACATTAATACACTTTTCTACCGTGGCTCATATAGCATTTTTTTCACTACTTCACTACTGACATTTTATTTTTTAAATATTAGTTTGTCGACATTCTATTAAATGGATTGAGATTTAGTTATAATCAAGTAGGCTCTGTATTTTTCTACCTTGGTTAATAATGAACAACTTTACTACCTCAACAAAAGTCAATAAAGTTAGGTTTAGAGGCTAGTAGTGAAAAATACATTTTTTCGTCGATCTTTACAAAAAATTACTAATTTCCGTATGTGAAAAATCGACTATTTTTGAAGGCAAGTATTTTTCGTCCGCAGAGACTTTTCGTCAGCAAACTCTTTTCGTCCGCTGAGGGCTGTGCAAAACATAAGTTTCATCTGGAGCAACACGAAGAAATATGTTTATTTCATCTCGACTGACTACTCTGGATTTTTTCGCTTTGTACCCAACGCTTTTTTTTCAAAAATGCTAAAGTTTCGGATATTAGGACATGTTAACGTTTTAGCGGACGAAAAGCGTTTGCGGACGAAAAGTGTTTGCGGACGAAAAGTACTTGACGTCAAAAATAATCGATTTTTCATTCAGAAATTAGTATGTAAAATGTCATTTTTTGTAAAGGTCGACGAAAAATTTTATTATAGAAGTACAATATGAATATGTATGTAATCTGGATAGTATGATAACACTGGCAAAATAAAGTAATAATAGCTAGCTCGGAGTAGGTGTCAAGCAAATTTGAATTGTTGATTAAATTTCCTCCTTGAATTCAGACGGTGATGCTGTCTGTCATCATTCCATTTTCAGAATAAACGTGCGATCCCAGGTCTCACTCGAAAAAGCAGTTTCTGAAAATGGTGCATGCATTATTGAATTACAATAGTGCAGACGTTTTTTGCATAATTGCGAATAAATAAAAATAAACTTAAAATAAAGTAAAATTCTACTGACAGTTAATCTCATTATAATTGGAGCTCGATTAAACACTAAAGGCTCTTCTCAACTAAGAGGCACTAAAAGTGAACAAATACCCGAGTCATGGACATGTACAAAAATACAATAATAATAGAGAGTTTTTGGTATCATGAATTTTTTTTCAAATAATACGCTTATGTCGGTATTGGAAAGAGGTTTATTAGCCAAATCTATGCAATATACTTAAAATACTTCAAAAGTATCTAAGTATCTGTCATACATAGCCTTTTAAATATTTTTTAACTTCATTTGTTCAATCCAAATAATCCAATTTCTATTATGGAAAGTTAAAAGAGAATTTGATCCGCAAATTTCAATTCAGAAGAAAACATGCTTTGTCTGAATTTGGGTTAAAATTATAAGGATATTGTTGCGAGGTCACCAACTAAAAGCCGGTCCTGTCCCACGACTGTAAATTTTGGTGGCTGCGCTCCTTTCGAGAACATTATCGAAAAGACGCTTTGTTTGTGCATAGGACGAGAGCGTAATGAACTAGAACTTTCCAGAACTGATGCGGACTATATATACGCGGGTTTTTGAGTGCGGAGACAGTTAGTTAGTTCGAAATTAGTGAACGGACAGTAAAAAGTTACAGAAGTTCTCAGTAATCGAACAGCGAATAAAAGATTCAGTCTCAAAGCTGGTGAAACTTCATTGAAAGTGTGGAGCTGAGTAAAGTAATCTAAATAAAGAGGACAGTATTAGATCTGAAAAGATCGCACTGGAATACGCCAGTAGCCATCTCATAACATCTAATCTAATGTAATTTGATACTAATTTCACCAAATTAATAAAAACATTCAAAGAAATGAATATATAATTTGCTTCATTTGCCAGTTTTTTTTCAACTGAGGTCCAAACACTGTATATGATTTTTATTTAACACGCAGAATATTTCGACTCTAATTTGTCCAACCACATTTGGCTGTAACATCTTTCATATTATTTTTTATGTCCCATTTGGATCCTATTAGTTACGGTTGTAATTATGAAGTTTCAGTTACATCAGATCATAAATAATGTAATTAATGATCAAACAGAGGATTGCGGAGCAGAGGTCTCCGGGATTAATATGATTATATAATCAACTTGTTAACAACTAATTTGTACGTATCTAGCTTAGGTACTTATTCGTTCGTATAATTGCAAGTGAAATTATTTAAGATTCTGTTATCGTTACCGAAATTTCTTTAAAAAATTGTACTTGTTTCTTAACGGCATTTTAATATAAATAAATAAAGTGGCTAATGCAAAATTATTTTCCACTTATAGGTCCAAATCGGTTGATGTTAATGATAGATTTCGTTCAGGAATCCTATCCTATCAACAAAATTATCAATGTACACTTCGCGTCATATAAAACGGGAACGCTTTTTTCCCAATGTAAACCTAACTTGACTAATCAAAGTGACAATCAGTAACATTTGTCAAATTTGTCAAAGTGCATTATCCATTTAAATGTTTGATGAAATGCGAATAATTTCCAAAATAGAGGATGGTTGGTCTATCAGACGACTGGCCTAAGAGTTTAATGGAAGCAAAATCACGATTCGAATCATTAAAAAAAGGCGGGATAACGATCAAACTGTTATCAGAAAAAGAGGAACTGGAAGACCAGTTATAACTACAGCGGAGCAAGACGAATCATTAACTGATTACTTAAGGAAAAATCCCTTTAATACGGCAAGACATGCAAAAGTTGCAGTAAACTTAAATGCTTCAGTAACAACCGCATTAATAAGAATTAGAAAAACTAATTTAAAGAATTGTGCTGTCGCACGAACTTACAAGCTTAATGAAGAACATAAAAAAGGTAGGTTAATATTTGCCTTAAATTATGTTTTAAACGATACATTAAATTTTTGGGGCAGGTTAATTTTTTCTGAGGAAAAAGTATTCCAATCACATCATGACGGCCATATTATAGTTTATAGACCGCCTCGAAGTAGGTTTAATGAAAATTATATTTCTTCGAATGCTGATAAGTCTTGACGTTTCTCTGTAAATGTTTGTACTTGGATGTATAGAGGAAGTTTAGGAATGTGTTGGAAAATCCAAGGAATATTTAATGCGAGGAGCTATATAAATATTTTAGGGTAATGTTGCCATCTCTTAGGGAAATCTTCCCCAACGATAATTTTATTTTCCAGCATGACAATTGCTCAGGGCACACTGCTCGATGTACGCAATTATATTGCTGAAAATAACATGGGTCGCTAAAATACCAGATATTAATCCAATAGAGAATGTTTGGGGGCTTATGGAAAAATATTAAAAAATTTTAATGCAATTCCACAAAACAAAGAAAATTTATGGACTCTAATAGAAGAAACCTGGGAAAGCTTGACAGAAGATGAAAATTTAACATTAAATTTAATTGACTCATTGCCTGCAAGATTACAAGAAGTTATCAATAATAATGGAACTGTGACACGTTATTAATTATTGAATGTGCACTTTCAAGGCCAGAACTTGTTATGTTTATTTTTATTTGACGTCGGTCTGTTTCTGTTACCATTGTCTATAATCTATTTGTTAGTTTATTTGTTTGAACTGGTTTAATTTTGAATTACGTGGATCTCGTGTCCAAATTTTGTTTAATTGTAAACTTTTTTCTTTTTTATTAAAATGTTCCTATTTTTGGAATTTTATGGCTACATATGCACAATTCTTTAAATCAGGTTTTCTAATTCTTCCTAATGCTGTTGTTACTGCAGCATTAAAGCTTACTGCAACTTCTGCATGCCGTATTAAAGGGGTTTTCCTTTAAATAGTTTTGTCTAGCTCTATTCAGGTTGAAATTTGTCTTCCTTTCCTATTTTTCTAGCAACAGTTTGATCCTTGTCCCACCTTTATTTTAAGTCAGTCACCTAATAAACCAATCATCTTCTATTTTAAAAAATATTCGAACCAGTAACAATGTAATATTTATGTATCACACTATTTCTAAATTTAAGCTAGTTACTCTTTTTGTATAAATGTTATAATAAATTTTTATTTTTTCCACCTCGTTTTATTTCTTTACAAAATTTAATTTTATCATTACATAAAAATGAGGTGGCATCACTACCCTAAAAATTATGTCATAACAACTAGTTTAGCATTGCCACTTGATACATTTTAAAAGATCCATTTACACAGCTATAAAAACACTATTTTCGATTATTATAGTTGTACCAGTTTTATATGTCGCGCACTATACATTATGCAAAAAGCCAAGAAGTATCAAATAGGGGTTGAAAGTGTTAATTGATAAAAAGGCATTCGTAACATTTCAAAAATATTGTATCTTCAAGACGACATCTTTATCGATTCCAAAATGGCGATAAAATTTATAAACAGCGACAGTATTTTTAAAAAAACTAAACTATTTTGGATTCTAAAAAATTTTAATTAAAATCTTTTCAATAAAAAATCTCCCATTTTATGTCATGTAAGTGAATTCTAACATAATATATTTAACACTCAGTATAATAGTTTGTATAATAATTCCAAGGGTTAATTATTAATTGATTAGTAAACATCATCTTGAGTTATTACAACAAACTAAGTAGACGTGCCGGGAGAGACTATAAATAGATATTTGTTAGAATACACGAGGTTTCTTTTAAACATGAACTTGAGAGTCAACCTCTGCCCTAATTGTGGCCAGTCTTAATGTTTTGGGATACTACTTAAATTATATGTATGTAGATAATCCCAGTAAACAATAAAGTTATTTATATTATAATGGTTTTCTATTGGAAGCAGCTTATCCTATAACCAGAACTTATTACAGTCCGCTTAACAAAATTTCACTGAATTTTATTTAATTCGTGTAACAGACGAGAATTTCAACGTGAATCTCATTTAAAGCTTAAAAGCAGGAAAGCGTATAATATAGAAACGATCTAAAGATCCTCTTAAATAGCAAAAATCAGCGATCATAAATTACATATTTTTTTAAAGTTAATCCCAAGTAAGCAATACCAGCAACATTTCCAAAAAATTTTAACAAATTACCACAACGGAAATTACTTTTTGAGCTTATAGCTTAAACATTACAAAAGGACATTTTTGAAATATAAGCCAAGCAATAGGTAAATATTTTTGACAAAAATCCTGGTAGAAAACGGATGGTGCCATCATATTAAAGACATTACGTAAACATTACGTAAGCCATTGATATGCTGCTTTTGACACGCAAATATTTTTCAGTAATTTGTTATAAGCATTTAAAACGAATAAAAAAAAATCATATAACGTGAAAAGTACCGGAACAATCTCAATGGTATGTATAAAAAAAATGCAGGTAATTGAAATACAAACAAATTGAGGGCACGAGTGACTCAAAAAGAGGAAAAACTGGAAAATTTGTAAAATTTTTGAAAATTATTGTCTTTTTCATTTTTCAATTTTAAGAGGTGAAACTTTGTACAAAATAAGTTCTTCATATGCAAATTATATGAGCGAAGAGCAGACGTTAGGTGACGGTTACTATTGCAATGCAATTGCAATTTTAATTTTTGGATGCGATAATTTGCAACGTGTCTGCCGCTACCGATAATCCGATTTCAAATTTTAAAATGGTTCTGAAAAGTATAGACGTAAAGCAGGAGAACGTATATTTTTTATTTGTAATAAAATGAAAGAACACCACCGAAAATTACTAGTTCCGCCGTCAGCCTGCGCGCTTGTATATCTATATAGTATGCTTCTCCTCGATCCCCGCTGCCCTACTACTCCACTGCTTTTTCGGCGGAGTTCTCGGGCGTTTTATTGCTCTATATCTGTTTTCCTGTTTTCCTGGCGTCTGCTCTTCGTAAATATGAAGAACTTTTTTTTACGAAGTTTCAGATCTTAAAATTCTTCTGTTATTCCGAATTTCCCCTCAAGTTGTTTTCTCTATACATACCATTAAGATTGCTCCAGTACTTTTTACGTTATATAAAAAGCAACTAAAAAAAGTACTTTTAGTGCCTTATAATGATGGCAACATTCATTTTCTACTAGAATTTTGGTCAAAAATTACTATACTTACATGCTCTATTGCTTGGCCTAATATAATAGTTGGGATCTTTACCGAGACCGCTGGAAATATAAAGATTATGGACGATAAGATCTTGTTTTATTTCCGGCTTTCTTAGGAAGCTATTAAAAGAAAACTGCAATAATATTCTATCTAAAATGAAACTTTATGTATAAATATAACAGAGGAATAATTTTTTCCACTCGCAATCTAATTCACATTGGAATTTAATTAAGGAAAGTAGGTGAAATAATACTCATTTTGGAAAAATTTAATATGTATTTTAAATGAAAAGCATCATTTCTAAAAAAAGTGTACCTGCTTTGGAGTGTTCCTCCACTGTACTCTATGTTGCCTTTGTACCCATTTCCTCGGATCACTTTCTTTGTGGTCCCAAGAACTGGTTCTGGTCCAACATATGTCGTTGCTGAACCTCTTCTCGTGAGTTAATCAGCTTGTTCATTTCCAGAAATATCGTTAACCACACTTTAAGGCGGTCTGCCAGTTAATTCAGTTCTTTCTGGCATTCCTCTACCAGTCTGGCTATTTAAAGCCGCAAAGGCTGCCTGGCTGTCAGTTAATATGTTTATCCTATGATTATGAGTTCTGTATATGTTAATTCTGACACATTGTAGGATAGCATAAATCTATGCCTCAAATACAGAGGTATATTTTCCTAGTAAGAAGGAACTTGTGTTCTTCATTTCACTATACACTTCTGTTCCTGTCCCTTCTCTAGTATTTGAGCCGTCTGTATACCAGGTCAAACCTCGGAGAAAATTCAGTCTACTTGGGTCTTGCCAGTCCTTTTCTGTGAGGTATCTGTACCTCATATTTAGGTCCGGGGAGAAATTTAGTGGCTATATAGTCTGTTTTCATATCTAAAATGGCTTCACTTACGATGTCCTCAATGGATACGTGTCCTGATCTAACTGTTTTGTTGCTCAGGCTGTTTTGCATCCTAAATAACCCTATTCTTGCTTCTCCCATTATCACGAGGTGTAGTGGAGGAAGGACAAATAAGGCTTCTAGTGCTGCCGTTGGCGTGATTCTCATGCCCTGCAATACTGAGACAACCAAGTCTTTGCTCCTTGCCTAGTCTCATCATTGCATTATTTTGTGCCATCTTTGTTCACCAGACCAAAGACGCATATTTTGTTTATCATGTTATGGGTTTGTATATCTTAACCCCCAAGATTTCCAACAAGTTCGCCTTGCGATCATTAATGTGGTCTCCGATCTTGTTGCTACTTTTTCCAGTTGTTTGGTCCATGTTACTCGAGATTAATTCCTCTACGACGATTAGAGGTAGTGCAACTGGAGCAATTGGTGCGTTGGTTACTTGGAGGTGTATCCCAGCAAGAAGTCGCTACGCGTTTAAATGTGTCTCATGCGTCGTTAGTCGAGCATGGTATTGACATATTGCAACTGGGAATGCAGAGTATACACATGGAGGAGGACGAAAACGAGCCACAAGAAACATATTCATAATTTGAGGGTAAGAAGACGTCCTACATACCTACGGTTAACGGCGGCGCAGCGTGCATGCAGACATCGGTGGACTAAAGAGCACAGCAATTGAAATCTTGAAAATTGGAGGCATTGTTTTCTCCGACGAATCACGGTTTCGGTTATATACTTCTGATGGTCGAATTTTAGTCTGGAAAGAAAGATGATAATGCTCGTCCTCACCGAGCAAGACTTGTGAACGAGCGGGTAGAACATCATGGGTTTACTAGGTTGGAGTGGCCACCCTGCTGACCGGATATAAATTGCATCGAGCATGTTTGGGCTGAAATATCCAGGAAATTCAATCGACTTGAACAGCCTCCACAAACATTACACCAATTAGTTAACGCATTGCAAGTCATCTGGGCAGGCATTCCACAGCAGTTCATCAATAATTTAATAGAAAGTCTCCCAAATCCAGTAACAGCATTAAGGCGAGCCGGAGGTGGTTCTACACGGTATTAATTTTCACAAACAGACGTTGTAAATAGCATAATTAAGGAACTTTGTATGATTTTATTTTACTTAATTTGGTATTTTTTCTTAAACACCCATTTTTCTTTATTGAATATTTGTTTTTTGGGTTGCTTTTGTTATTCTCTGAATAAACTTTAATTCCACGTAAATACCGTTTTTTATTTCAGATATTTACAAAGAAAATTCAGAAATTTTTATATTATCCACTTCAATTGTTGAGCAGAATATATATGTTATTATGAAAGTCCGAAATTAGTGGATTTCTCGACATTCACTGGTTATTTATATCGACAACTACCAAATGAGTCGGTGGAAGACCGAACATTTTTTAGTTTGATTATAATTTCAGACATTCACAGGTGTATATCAACAAATGGGGTATCTATCCAATTAATTTTTTTACAGATAATTCTTCATGTAGAATTTTTTGAATTGTGGTCCAATGATGCTCCAATTTCACGATATGTGACATGTCGATCTTCTTGGATCCTCTTACGAACGGAATCGACGTTTTCCTGACTGCCGTTGTTGGTGGACCTGTTCTTGGATCGTCGCTATCCATGTTTAAATTCTCCATACCAACGAGAAATTGTCGACTGATGTGGTGCTTCATTGCCGAAAACAGAAACCAACCCGGCAAAACGTTTTTGTTGAGACAACTGTCTTCTAAAATTGTAAAAAATTATTTCGCGAAAATTTTCTCATCAACTTTAAAAATTCAGTTCAAGTACAGCTTTAAACGAAGCGGTCTGAAACTTTGCCGCTAAGTTAACCAAACATGACAATTAAGTGTGTGGATGAAGCAGATAAAATGTCGTTTACATATCGGTGCCGATAAATACATTTTTCTCTAATGGAGTGCTGGTGAATATTTTTTTCTATATTGTCTATGAAAATTTCTGCTAGTCTGAGACTAAAGGGGTTGCCAATAATTAAACTATGTTTACTGCTGTAAACCTCTCCGTTAAAATGAAAGTAATTCTAATTCAACCACACTCTCAATAATGGTATACAGTATTCGCTAGCTAACTTGATGTCCTAAATGCTTTCAAGGGAGCTATTGACGCCGATAACTGTAAACAGTGCCATGCAAGTTCTGAGGATACACTTTCTGTTACAAATTAACACAACTTGTACAATTAATAAAGTAAAGTCCGTCCGGAAATATATGATCCTAACTTAATAAATAATATTTAATTCTTTGTTATAATTATTGGTATATTGATTTTAATAGAAACGGATCTGCTTTATACGTGAATTCTGAGTACATAAATAATATTTTAACAATAAGGTACCCATTACAATAACATGTTATTTATCTAATTGAAGATTATAAAGTTAGGATCTTATATTTCCGGACGGACTATAATTAAAATTTGTTAGAAACTAAATAATTCCTTCCAGGTAGTAATGAGAATAAAAGAAACACAAGATAATGGGAAATTATTTAAGCTAGGTATATTTCTAAAAATAGGTATAAACAGTTTTTACCTTTACGAAGAATCTGACTCACTGCCGCTACTGGAATCACTTTCAATAATCACAAGAGGGTTGACGTCATAAAACATAATCTGTTTGTTTTACAAACACTTAATTGTACGAAGCAGAAACAATAACTGTGTGACGCTACGCTACTGAAAATCTTAACACCTGATAAGGTTCGATGCAATTGGCGTTTGTCAAAATTTTACCACCGATAGCAGCCGAGTAGGCAGGGCATTAGCTGGCGAATACTGTACCTACCCATATTTTTCAGTTAAAAAGATAAGAACGCAAGGCATAGAAAAAAATGATAAAAAATATTGACTATAGACACCGTACATCAAGTTGATGTACGGTGCTATAGATAAATAGTCATACACAGCACACAGTGTGATCGCTTTGACAACGTTTCTAAATAAAATATTTGCGGTGTATTATACATATATTAGTTGATCAACCAGAACAAATATTTATTTATCCCATATTGATTTATGCCTTCTAAATGCCTCAAGTTGATTCAAGCCTTCTAAATGCCTCATGTTTGTTTCTATTATATGAACTTATATTCATCCTAATTAAATAAATTACTAATTATTGTGTCCTCTCTTCCTTCGTTATTCGGACAAATACAATACAATTTTCGGATAACTTATTTTTATTTTTTTCAGAAGAAGCTCTTACATGCAATGTATGTGACAGGATGTTTGCCTGTCCCAAGCAGTTATCATCACATAAACAGAAGAAGAGACATTTTGGGTATGTTGATGAAAATATCAGATTTATTTGTTTTTATTTCAAGAAATATTGTGAAGCTCAGCTCTGAAGGTGTACGAAAAAAGTATTGATAATAAATTATAAATGCATATAGAACCAATACGACCGCATATCCACAGTTGAACAAATTATAAATACAAAAAATAAAGGGAACTTTCCAATTTTTTTTATTCAATAATATCATTAAGTGGCGTCTAAAAAACCAAATCCCAAACCTTTTTTTTAAATCAATATTAACTTGGAAATCATTGTTTAGTTCCGTGTGATTTAAAATCATTTCAAACAACCTCTATAGCACGCCAAAGCTGTTGACGTCATTGAGTATGATGCCCCTCTGTGTACTCGTGTATCGATCGCCAGCCGCAACAGTGATTCCAATTCGAGGAATTTTTGGGGACACATTTTCGAGGGGTTTTTTAAACTGCATTATAAAATTATTATGGGCATTTTTATCTAATCACCAATGATTTCATATGTGTTATTCAGAATAATTTACATCAAAATAATAAAACCTGTCTCAATTATCCTGTGCCACAAAATCTATTGAAATTACACACATATTTTAAATTTTGTGTATAGTCCAAGCGCCAGAGCAAAAAAAGTAGTTTCTTAATGCAATGTTCTGCAGAACGGATTTTTTTTTGGAATATGTTCATGGGTGTCCCCTGAATGTAAATCCAGGCGGGCGAATTGGGGGGGGGGGGGCGTACATCAGACGCCATCTTGAAAAACACGTTTTATCGAATATCTCGCGAACCGCGCATCGTACGACAAAAATAGTGGCTCTCTCACCGATGCCGCGTAGCTTCAGATAGACTTGCCAAACTATATGTCCCATTTTTGGTTGCATATTTTAGTTTAATTTTTTATCTTTATCTTTTGTAGCGTAGTTCCTGCAACCATGTAATGATCCGTATCAACACACGCCCCTCTATATGTTCTGACATCTTTCATTGGCGACCGTTTTCTTTTTGTTATCAATATGTGATCAATTTGTGAATATGTTTTGCAATCTGGTGATCTCCACGTAACTTTATGCCATTTATTGTGTTGGAACATCGTACTGCAAGTTCATGTTTCCTGCTAGATTACAAATTCTGTGTCCATTGTTGTTTGTTTTTTCATGTAATGTGTGTATGCCGCTTATCTGTCAGTAATATTCTTCTTTTCCAATTTGCGCGTTCAGGTCGCCCAATAATACTATCGTGTCTTGGTATTTTTAATATTTCCTCCTCTACCTCTTCATAGAAGGCTTCCTTTTCGTCATCTTCTGCCACTTCCGTGGGTGCATAAACATTCATTATTGACAGATTGAAGGGTTTCGCCTCAATTCTTATATAGGCCATTCTCTCATCGATTGGTCTAAACTCCATTACATTTCTCTTTATTCTTTCTCTCACTATAAATGCTACTCCATATTTCCCTTGCTGTTCTCTGCCTGAGTAAAATGTATATAATATACCTTTTATTATTTTCTCCTCTCAATGTTCGTGTCTACTGACCCTTTACTCCATTTTTCGAGTTCATTTTTATTCAATTAAGTCTTACTGTTAGTGCCATCCATATAATTTTTGAAATAGTTTATCTTAAAATTATAATTAACATTTTTATCGATTTTTTTACAGTTGTTCAGCTTGTGACAGCATTTTTCCATCACTGATGTCCCTAGAACATCACAAAGATGAATTTGAACATTGGTCTGATGAAGATGACTATTTAACGGACACTGAAGAAGAAGACGATGAATCAGTTAGCGAGGAATGTGAACGGCTTATTTAAACTAACAATATGTAACCATATGCGCCCGTAGAAATATTTGAAAGGAATTTTTTTCTAAAAGAGGTGTTGTTTTATCCAGAATTATTTGATATCAAATCAAGGAGAGATACATCTACTGGTGCCTATGTATGTATCTACATTTCCCCAGAACGTCTGTGCAATTTAGATTCATTTGAAAACATTTAGAGCAATATGGCAGAAAATGGAATATTATTTTTCGGAAAAATAATCTATGCTTCTAGTACTCCTTTATAACATAAGGAAAGGATATCCTGAAGTTGAATAGATTTAGCTAAAATTAATGGACCCTACCCATGTGAATCAAAGCATAATCATATATTAGTTTGTAATGTTTGGAACCAAGAGCTAAATATGCTGTAAATAGTGCATATTTTAACAAAAAATGAGTATTTTTAATAATATTTTTTTCGATTTGTTAGATTGGTAACCAAGATATTTTTTCTGTAATTTTAAATATAATTAAAAATTATATACCCAACTTAAAACCAGTGTTTTATTTTGTTCAGTAGTAATCTGTGTACAAAATTAAAATTGTTTAATATGATGGGATTTTTATTCATTTCTGTGATGTTTTATGGCAAATAAATATCACGCTCTGAAGTATAATCTTGCCTTTCCATTAAAAGCTTGTTCATACTGATGTTTTGGTGTCAACTCCGCTCTCCGCTTCTTGCTTAAGTTTAATCAAAGATACCATACCAGCTTAGTGACTGTTAATAGGATTAGCCCCTAACAGCAATAAACAACGTTTACCTACATGTTATAGTAGCCATTATAGTTATGAACTAGGATAATATAAACAAAGATCCCCGCAAATTCACCTGAAATTTACATATGCTATTGGTATTGAGTTTCTGATCAAATGTTCTTATGAGCCCAATGCTCTAAGACCAATTATTTAGCTTAATATAGACAAATTTTAATGTAAACCCTAGGAAACAAAAAAAAATTATAAGATATGCCTATCAACAAGCTTAAATATATGCATATATTCGAATTGATTCCATCCCTGAAAAAATTCCTGAAACAGAAAATCAAAGAAAATTAAAAAATGTTGAAAAAATTTGATGACATCTTGAAGCCTGTAAGAGAGTGTTGGTGTGCTGAAAAAAATTTTTAGTAATAAATCGCCAAGAATTGCCGTTTTGCATGTACCAACTTAGAAATCTACGATATTTTGATGGCCCATACTGGGCAACTATTCCCCCTACTTGTCAACCGATACCCATTCGACAAACGGAAAACACTTAAGCGTACTCGCCCATCTGGATGACTGCTCGTTTTGCAAGCGAGGCTTACGGACACCCTAGGTAACGAGTACTTTCTCACAATGTGATACTGCGTGCATCCGTGCGGGAAAAAGACAATCGAAAACAAAAAAGTCGGTACATGTGGCATACTTGACAATTGCAATAAAAAAATAATTCACAATTTCAAACCGTGACACCAAGAGGGGAAAAAGGGCAGAACAGAAAATACGAGGAACGACATAGCTTACCTATGTCTTTTGAAAAGTACCAACTTATTAACGAAAGGCATAGTATTTAGAAAATTTTCGGATTGACATAGCTTACCTATGTCTTTTGAAAAGTACCAACTTATTAACGAAAGGCATAGTATTTAGAAAATATGAGGAATGACATAGCTTACCTATGTCTTTTGAAAAGTACCAACTTATTAACGAAAAGCATAGTATTTAGAAAATATGAGGAATGACATAGCTTACCTATGTCTTTTCAAACGTACCAACTTATTAACGAAGGGCATAGTATTTAGAAAATATGAGGAATGACATAGCTTACCTATGTCTTTTGAAAAGTACAACTTATTAACGAAATATAGTATTTAGGAAATATGAGGAATGACATAGCTTACCTATGTCATTCGAAAAGTACCAACTTATTAACAAAAGGCATAATATTTAGAAAAAGGGCTGGATAGTATTTAGAAAATATGAGGAACATTTGTAAAAGAAAGGGAGGATGATACTGAGATATGATGTCATTTGATAGAAATTGAGAATTACTGTATACTCACACTCCTTTGGAGTAGACCAATACTTTACGAAACCTAAAACAAAGAATAAAAGAATTATTTATTAAAGAACGGTTCTAAATAACTTAACTAAACTAATAATTTTGAAAAATCATTTTTTCTAAAAAACAAAAACATTTACGATTAAAAAAACAAAGGCATCTAGGGTCATTTTATAAAGAATCATCCTGTATAATAATTTTTTTGCTTGTGATTTCAGCTAAAGGAATCTTGGGCATTAAATTAAAATACGCAGTTTATAAAAATTCGTTTGTTTAAAATCATCATTAAAAAATTATTTATGTATACAGGGTGTTCCTAAATTCGGGCGCAGAAATTCAGAAGGAAATTTCCCGTATAAAATTATGATAAGTCTTTCCTCTGACAAAATCTCCTAATCCCACCCCCTTCCAAGATATCACCCTGAATAAATTTGAGTTTTTATTTTTTTTTTCTCAAATTTAAGTAAAGATGGAAACTTCCAAGTTTGTATATTTCGGGCACTCGCAATTACAACATTCCTGTTAAATTATAAGGGAGTGAAATTATCAACCCTTACTTTACTTAATATAAATTTTTTTTTCGAGATTGAGTTCTGTGAAATAAAAATATTATTTAAAATCTCTATTGTCTTGAAAAACATTTTTTGCTGTTGAAGTTTTTTCCTAGATTCAATAGATTCGGAGAAAAAAAATTCTAAATCTATAGGAAAAAACTTCAAGAGTAAAATAAGTTTTTCAAGACAATAGAGATTTTAAATAATATTTTTATTTCACAAAACTCAATCTGGAAAAAAAATTTGATATTAAATAAAGTAAGGGTTGATAATTTCACTCCCTTATAATGTAACAGGAATGTTGAGAAAATACAGGTGGTTAGTAATTGCGAGTGCACGAAATTTACAAAATTTAAAGTTTCCCGCTTTACTTAAATTTGAGAAAAAAGAAATAAAAACTCATTTTCACTTATCCTCTTTTTAGGGGTGATATCTCGGAAGGGAGTGGAGTGATGAAATTTTTTCATATGAAAGACCTATTATAATTTTATACGGGCAATCACCACCTGAATTTTTTCGCAAAAATTCAGAAACACCCTGTATGTAGTATAAAATATCAAAGAAAATTATTTTATTTAAGATGAGTCATGTGGAACTGTACATACTCCTACCTCGTATTGATTCTCCTACGGGGTATGTCAAATATAAAATTTCAACTTGTATTTGGTTTTTGAAAACCTTTATCAAGATTTAAGAAAGTATACAAATAGATAATTAATAATAAGTTTTCCTTTAGTTATTAAGGTTGGACGGGTGGTACTATACAATTCCAAAAATTTTTGTTCCAAATTGCATAGTGTATTGTCAATTTATCGAGTTCTCAGAATATTGTTTCGACAAAAAAATACAGTTTGATCTTTTTTTAAATTAAAGAAAATAAGATAGAAACATTAAAAAAGAATTAGTTTATTATTATTATAAGAGAATTTGAGAATACTCAAGAAGCTTATATTAAATTTGAAAAAAGTATCTGTAGTAGATACTATAGGTTTTTATTTTGAGTAAAAGTATAAGACATGTATGAGAATTCGATAAAATGTAAATACCTATGAATTATTAAATACATATTATACAGGGCGATGTTTTCATATGATACAAAACAGCTCTTGTTTCTCTTGAAAATCGGTTTTAAAAATTAAGTAAACCAGTTGTATTATTAAATATATAACACGAATTAAGATTATTAGTTATTAAAAATTAAACATTTGTACAAAAATCAAGATATTTCTCTGATTATATTTTGCTAAACTTTTATATGAATAAAATGAACTAATTTTTAAAGACCCTCTATGTTAATAAACAGAATGGAAGCAGACACATTTTAATTGTCATTTAATGTTTCCTATAGGAGCCCCAATACGAGGTAGAAATATCTACAGTTTATCATGACTAGCCACTTTTATAAGAACAAATTGTCATAGCTAGGAATATGTACTGGCCGGCTTTTTAGTATTTTAAATATTTTGGTATAAAAAAGTAGTAAGAGAAAGCAAAACTGGATTATAGCAAATTTAAAATCTAATAAACAATTGTAAAATACTTCGTTTATATATTAAAAATCAATTGTTTATAGTAATAAAATTGTTCGTATGTGATTTAAAATATTTAAGAAAACAGTATTACCAATAACTACCAGTAATTAAAATGAAAACTTACCGCAAGTGTATCAGATTGTAATCCAAGTAATCCATATAGGCACTATTCCCTACACTCCACGATACACGTTAATTTCGAACGCACGCACACCGGCATACCGATATTTTCTATTCGAAAGTCAACACGCTACTGAATATAAATCGACAAAATTTATTAGTCACCCTGTTAAACAAGTAAAGTTGTTTATCATATCTGCGATTAATATATATTTATATATACCGGCCGCCCTAGAAGTGAATATAAAAGTATATTATTTTGAAAACCTTATTTATTAGTCTTTTTGAGTATTTTAATGAAAAAGTAAAAGGTACACAAGGATATAAATAAAACTGTATTTCTGTTTTTAAGGATGCTCGAAGAATTTTCAAGAAAATTTTGATTGTTAAATCATTTTTCAGGATACTTTTTGCATTGTTTAAAAAAATAAATAGCCTGTCATCCTAAAGAGAAGAACAGAGACCCCAAAAAGAGAGATGCATATATACTGCTCTGTAGCAAAATAGCCTTTAAGCCTTGGGTATGTTCTGTGGGTTTAAGCGTTTTTCACTCAACAATTTAAATAATTTGCGGTGAAATTTGAGACTTTTAAATATTTGCGTAACCGAGATACTACTGAACGATGGATGGCACCATCATCAGCCTAAAATATCAGATCAGAGAGTAGTCGATCATTGCAATCAGTGACTGGAATTACGCGAAAGTAAACTGGTTGTGTTTGCTATGACCAGTTATTCTCTGATCGTTTCTGACAGTTTCTGATTGCGGTTTGGACAGACCTTATAATGTATAACTCCCGATTTCAATACCTTAAAAAATTGTGTACGCCACTGTCTTACTCTTTCAATTTATGTAAAAATATTTTTGAACACTTTTTTGATAAAGCTCCTAAAAACGAAGATGTCAACATTTAAAATTGACTACTTATCGATTTAAAGATGCTGGATTATTCATAATTGCTGACAATCCGATTTTTAGAGCTTCTCCTGATGCAATTACAAATGAATATGTAGTGGAAGTCAATCGACCAGCAACAGCAAAAAGTCTAGACACTTATAATAAAAATGGGGAAATTACTAATAAGTACAAAGCTCAGCTTCATTTGCAAATGGCAACAAATAAAAAAAGGGACTTTTTGTTGTAGCAAAACCAGATTTTGAAATTTCAAATGAAATAATCTTTCAGTGGCTTTCTTATGATGAACCATTTATAACAGATTTATTTACCAACTGTAAACATTTTTATGGAAAGTTTTATTTTTAATAAACTTCTCTCTGACGTGTATTTTTACAAATTTACAAATCCATCAGGGGTACAAGATATAAGATATTTGACTGTGTTACATTTTTGTATTGTGACCAAGTCAATGCCTGGTGCACAGGATTAGTAGGCTTCTGAATTTCTATTTCAAAACAATCTATAATGGATTGCACATTATTATATTTTGCTCGAAATGGAATAGACAAATGCTTCTTTATTTGGCTTTCAGAAGACCAAAATATTAATGTTTTCATATAATGTTCAATTTTCTAAGTCTGTTTTGAATATTCTTGAAACTCCATTTACTGATAATGAAAATTGATCTGCTAATCTTGCAAATGCATAATTTAATTTGATTTTCATTAGGCATATTATAACATGTTCTTTATTTAAATTATTTTTACCAAGTAAGTTTATTAAAATGTCATACCACACTTTAGGAACACCGATATATATCTCTTCGGATATTTCTCAACGAGAGTGATTGTATTCTGCAACTGTTCGTCTTTTGATTCATTTGTCAGTTAGTGACGAAACAAAATCACTGCTTGAGGGTACAGTTTCAGTTGTTGCCTCTGCTGATGTGATATATTCTACCTTTAAAAATTTCTTTTTCATTAGAGAGGTAGTTGCTTATTTTGTAATAGTCGTAATAATCGTGTTTTTAATCTGTTGAAGCTGGATGTTGGTCGACTAATTCAAAAGCAGTTCTGATACAATGCTTAAAATCCCTACGTTCCGTTTGTGTTTGAATGTATCTGTATTTTATAAACTTTGACAGTTCTTCAAACTTCAAATGGCCTTTTTGTAACTGGCTATTTGTTCATAAAACATCTAAATCAGAAAGTGGCTAGCTTCATCTTTAAGTGCGTGACGTATCTGTAGTGAAAGTTGCAAACATTTAGGAAATCTTAATTTCCAGTTTTCTCCTCAAATATTCGGTTTAAAAAATTTTTAAATTAATTTTTGCAAAGTAGTACTAATATACTTCAATAAAATACCTAATGCCCCATTATGGGATCAACTATTACGGATGGAGAAGTGTGACGAAAAAATGAAGAAATAGAGGAGGTGCTTGGAGGAGAAAATAAAATATTAAAAACACAGATGCTTCCATCGGCAGGTATGAGACGAAAACAGACATACATGATCAGGAAAATAACTGGCTGGATCTCATGCCAAAAAAGAGAGAAATACCAATAAAACGATGGAAAGATGCTATAGAGGAAGACCCAAAAGCAATGCAAATAAGAGTGGAAATTTACATGTAAGGACGGGATAATGTGAAAAAAGATATTGAGGAAATAATAATGGATTAAAATGTCTTGGCATTATCCATAATCCACAAGGATTGAACGTCTTGATGGAAATGATAAAATGAATAACTATAAACACTGGAGCTGAACGCAAATGACACACTACAACGAATAGTTTGGCAAACATAAGCTATGAAAGGAATGCGGTCGAAAACATTCGATATTGCCACGTTTAACTATGAAAAAGCTAAAGTGCTAAGTGTGTAGTGATAATAATTAGAAAATGGACTTTTTATTATTAACAATATTTCAATAATGATTAAACGTTAGTTCTTTAATGTGCTTGTTTCATTGGATTTTGTCTATTAACATTATTTTTTCAATTTCTGAATATTAAAAGATGAACACTTTTCCAAATATGTTATTTCGTTTCCTTCAAGCCGGCAAAGTCGTGCGAAAATCATAATTAACACGCCCCCCGAACTAACTCTATTGGTGAATATTTATCGAAATGCCGTTGATAAGTAACCACCTGACTTCCTATTGGCAAGCGCGTGTTCTTCCCTGTCACTTCGACAATTGACTGCCATTGATTATCCAGTGGCGTTTAAATAATTGTCAGTATTTACATTCGTATTTTCAGTTTTACTTGGTATCTTATTATTTCGTATCCATATTGAATTCAAGTACGATTTTTAATATTATTTGTTTTTAACAAATACCTACCGTGTTTGGAAAATACCTTACCTTTAAAGCAAAGCATAAATCAGTTCTATATATAATTAATATTTTTCAATACTTTTATAAAATAGGTTCCGTACGCCATTGGTACGTTTATGACAGATATCGGCCATGTTTCCTCACCCTTTACCAATGCCGCGTAGCTTCAGATAGACTTGCCAAACTATACCTATATGGTAAATATGTAGAGCCAGGGCTGCAGCTCGAAACTGGTCCAAATATTTCGTACCTTTTGCATAATTAACAAATGATATTCCATGTATTATGGTGGGTAACGCCAGAAAAATAATTTAAAAAACTTACCATGACAAATAATGCAGATATCACAACACAAGTGATGAGTGACGGGGTTACTTATGATTGCAGTTTTTTTGTTTTCATGCTGCAGGGCAGTGAGAGTCTTACAAACAACTGCACCATGCAACCCCGCCAATGTTAGTTACTTATTTCATATGATTGTGATGACGAAAGGCTCAAGAACACTGAAAAGAGCTCCTGATTATCAAGAAATAAAAACAAATGTGGATTTTTTACTCATTTTATTTGATGCAAAATGTGATATTAATACACGGCAGATGAACATATCGGGTGTAATTTGAACAAAACATGAGCAACTAATCAAAACGCTGTAAAATCTACAAAAAATCAGGACGTGTATTTACAATGTTACACTTAATATTACAAAAGAAAAGAACAAATCTGTAATTATGTTACAGTGCTACAGACTACTAAGAAACAAATAAAAAATAAATAAATAATATAAATACAAAATGTCACAGAAATATTTTTTTTTAATTAACCGATGGTAAATGAAGAAATCTAGTAGGTACAGGTTTAGTTTTGTTAACAATCCTTTAGTGGCGTAAAATTAGAGTCGAAAAGCGCAAGTTAGTTCTAGCAATTTTACTGTAGGCACTTTCTACAAAATATGGCCGAGGATACCGTTTATATGAAACAAAGAAAAAAATTACCAAGTTGCAAACTCGACATATTATGTCAAAGGTAGAACAAATTAAATCAAACTTTAAGAGACAATTCCAGAAAATATGAAACTGTATGTATTTGATTAATATTTCTATTTTTATTTGTAATTTCAATAGTTGAAGATTCGAAAATCAAGTACTGAAATAGTAACAATATTGGCAACGGAAGGAAATTGTTCTTGAGAAAAATTAACTCAAAATTACGTATTTTTTTTAGAATCAAATCTATATGAGAACAAAAAACGTTTTTCAACTCTCATAAAATATTAAGAGATAAACCGAATGTTCTCAAAGATTTGTTTCAACACATTTGCCGGAAAAATGCTACAACTCAAGCGACAAAAACTATAAACCTATGCCACTATTCCGATTAAAGGCACAAGAGGTACAAAGATTATAGTAATAACTACGCAGAAATACTACATTAATAAAAGCAAAAAAAAACATCAATTTAAATTCAGCTTCTTAAACTGAAACCCCTATATACAATTAGGAATTAATAAAATAAAAATGAAGACTATTTAAAAATACATCCGTAACAGACGATTAAAATATATAACGCGATGAAGAAAATTTACAAAATAAGTTGATTCCATAACAAATTTTAGATCTCTATATAGACGTTTACTGAAATATATAAATCTTGTAACAAGCCGTAGTATTGAGATCATTTTACCAGTGGCGTAAAACAACAAGTTACTTTTTTTCTAAGCAACTACTTTAAACGTTGAGCTATTAAACACACATTATGAGGAACAAAATTAAGTAGCATATTCTTCATAGTTTATATGGTAGAACGATAGAGAAGTGTTTCTCTATATTAGATGCCGATCCGCACTATAATGTCGTTCATGGTAAAGTCTAATGAAGTTCACATAAGGTCTGTTCCAACCGCAATCAGAAACTGTCAGAGAATAGTCGACCATTGCAATCAGTGATAGGAATTACGAGAAAGAAACTCGTTATTTGCTATGACCAGTTATTCTCTGATCTTTTCTGATCGCGGTTGGAATATACAATCTGACTCAGTTCACGATTCAGTAATGAACCATCGGATGATGATGGCTCGTGATTAACACATTGCTAGACACCCTGCTATAACCATCCTCCGTGCTGTGACACTCCTGCTATACCCGTTACGTTTTAAAAAGCCACTATGGTGACACCTGTCTTACAAAGGATCTAAGCGTTCCTGTACACAGATTGTAATACTGGTTGCATGTATTTCAGACTCTTTAACTAGTAAACAGTTCAATTTGTTGATCGCCGGCAGTGGTTGCAAAAACAAGTGTGTTAGTGTGTGTTTCGTCTTTCTTTACTCAGATTTCGTATATTATTTTTATACAGTTTTCACTTTTTGTTATTGTTGGAAATAAGTTGTCGATTAATATTAGTAACCGTCATGACTCACTATGCATATATCTGTATAGTGGGACAGTAATGGTCACAATCGTCGGTGTTTTAGCCAATATTATTCACTATTTGAAACCACCCTGTAAAACAATTTTCAGATATTACTGTTAATTCGTTAAATATAAGTGTGCTCTGTTTTGAACGTTTGCTACAGCCTTAGTGTCCAACAAAATAATATAAAATCAACGTTATATTTAATTGCTCCTAATATTTGCTGCTGAAAAATGGCATTGTACTTTTCTATTGACGAATTAGCTAATAGTTAATATTTTCAAGACAAGAATATTTATTATTAAATAGAAATTAAATAAAATTTTATCGAACGGAACTTAACTGTTACGGATAGTATAAAAGCACGCATAATTTCTTTTTTGATAATATTTTACCACATCGAGAACAAACTGTGAACGACTTTATAGTGTGCAATCATTTTTAGGCAATGGTGTACATCAAATACAAATTCTAAGAGATAGGCTTTTTTTTGTCGTCTATTTTAGTAATGTTTACTTTCAGTGTGAAAGGTAACAAACAAGGTCGATCACATTTAGATGCAAAACTAGAAATTGCGTTAAGGATGGGGGTATAACCCCGTTTATCTGAAAATGTACTTCTTTCCCAAAGCCTCAGGTCATTTGGAATGAAACTCATAAGCTATGCGCTTCGCCCCTTTTGAAACTAGAGAGCAGCGAACAGATAGCTTTGAATTTGCATAGTTTAAGGACAAACGAGATTTTCTCGAAACGACTTTTTTGAATTATCAAATAAAATCAAATTAAAAAGTAGTAAAAAAAAATGAATATATAAGAGAAAGGAAAAAAACTGGAAATAACGCATGACAAAGTGTAAAGGAGAAGCGAATATTTGATTTACTTTACTTAAAAAGATTTATAAATATTGACTAATAAAATAGAGATTAGAGTGTATTGAAGTAGAAAGATTATATAGATACCTAGATACAAAAGAGATTGGCCAGTTGGTTTACTCCAGTGCCAGAAACCAGTGGCGTAGCGTGGGTTTTCGCCGCCCGGGGCCGACCGGAAATTTGCCGCCCCCTCTTATATTATCAATTTAAAGTATAATTATTTTATTCAACGGACCTAATGTACATCGAACCTTTTATTGAAAATCAAGAAAAACTACCACAGCTTTGGAAGGAGCATACATCTATGGGAAGAAATGGCGTAAGGAACCCACTAAAAGTTAAGAAAATGAGAAGTGTTATTGTTTTGTTTGAATAATTGAGTACTCGCTGTCGGTCGTTATTTCGTTCACGTTAAGGAAAACTCGGGCTCTAGGCTTCGGCAGCATGACTTCATCTCGCCTCCTCTCTTTCGCAACCTTGCTGTTTCGCTTGGCAAATAACATTGCGGGCGCAACTTGGAGTTATTTTTTTTAATATTTCCAATTGAAAAATCGTGGCCCTTGCCGCTGCCCCTTTCGTATGCCACCCGGGGCCATGTCCGCTGCTGCCCCCTCCGCGCTACGCCACTACCGGAAACAATATCACAAATTAAGGTCATGTTTGACTAATTTGTAGGTATTCATTATTATTTCAATGTGTTTTCTGTTTATATTGTAAATATTTAGATTATGTGGTGCGTTAATTTTGTCCATTAATCGTTTTCAAAAACCTCGCTGAAATGCATTCCTTTTGACCCGCACTGTATAAGAAAATTACATAAAACGCAAAAACAGTTTATTCAAATTTTTTTAACGCTTCAAAAAATAAAAATAACGTTTAAAACAACGTTCCCGAAACCCAAAAATATTCGTTAAATTAGTCGAAAACTATTCAACGTACCTCTTATGCATCAGCGGAAAATACCTACTAAAATAACAAATAATGAAATATGACAAATGTGCGCCTAAAGGGAGAGTAACATCCAATGTATGAAAAATTAGAAAAGTTGTCACAAATCTTCCAGGTTACATAAAATTTTTAAATAGTCAATCACACACTAATTTAAGCTTTCACAGACTTCGCTGAACGTTGTAGTAAAACAGTCTTGCGCGAACAAGATGTGACGGTTCACAGAACCAAGCAGTCTTTCTGGGTCTCATCCGAGGTGGGGTAGCAGACCACCCACTTAATTTGTTTCAAGTCGTGACTATACCGGGGAAAGATATGCAACACAAAAAATTAACAATAACGAAAAATAAAATGTTCGGATTTCCTTTGTGGTGGGGTAAAGTTGAATTAACGAAAGTTAAGAGGATTTTCTTGAAATAAAATGGCATTTTGTAATGCCGTTTCACAAATAAACAAAACGCAAAATCGTTACTTTTTTCATATATATTTTGAACGATTATAATATTGGTTGGCCGCATACAATTTGCAAAATGTGCATTATTAATTAATTTCAAGCTGCACAATCTTTGTCTAACGCAAAAATCTTTTATTTCAAGAAAATATTACATAATCCCTTCGTTAAATTTCTATACTTTACTCTGCCACAATGGCCGACAGCGCACAAATATTATATATGATAATGTAACGTCGCAACGTACAATTCTATGTACTTGTACCATTCACCATGGTTTCTTTTGGTTTGGGATCAGTATTTCTACGGGTTGGAGGCGGTCTGTTGGGGCGGTTTTTCGAATCACGTGGTCTTGAGATGTCGTGATGTCCGCTGTCATTGTTGTGTGACACGTCGTTACTACCGGCGGCCCCATGGTGATTGTTCACTGCAACAAAAACTGTTTTACATTAATAGGTGTGGAATTACAGATATGTTATTAGCATAACCTTGAAACATAGAGTGAGTTTCAAGTATGGAACGCTTCAATTATCTAATGTACTGACTGTTAGGATATAAATTATTGTAATTTAAAAAGTTTATGCAAACATAGCCATATTGATGTATTATTTCATTGTGGTCGGATATAATGTAAATTTAGCTGACACTCGGAAATTACGGCATTTAGGTAATAGTTATTGAAGGATTTAAAAAAAATAATTACAGAATGATCCATTTGAAATGACTTGATTATATTTCCAGAAAAACGGAAGATCTGACAACAATGTAGATACTATTCACCATAAAATCGGCAGAGATAATTATTGAGCCGTTACATACTTAATACTAACTATGTATATTAGCAGATAATAATAAATATATCTGCCTTTTCTACTAGTAACATTTCCCTCAATCATGGCCACCACCAGTTTCTCAACTCATAATTCGAATTTAAAATAATTTCAGGGATTATGTCAACACTTGTTTTTTGTGTACTGTTCAATTGTTTAGTATTGGTATAAAGTTAACTTCACAACTGTTTCTTTTCTAAGGTAAAGCCATAATAATCTAAATTTTCCATCATCCCAGCGAGTAACTTAAAGCACATACATTCAAAAGCAAATAGTTTAGATTAGACATCCAATTCTAATGAAAATTCAAAATGTAAACACAAATAATAGATTAGAATTCAATAATAACGTCCGGTTGACATTTTAAACGGAGAGCTGGACTACGATTGAATCATTCAACGTCGATTCGATCTTTGATTGAAGTTTATAATACAGAAATTTCCCGGCTTAAACTGTTGGTCAATGAATGATATCTAAACAAACATATTTTCAATTACTTGTTTAGTTCCATTCATTGAATAGACCATTTTTAAATTCTATATTAGTTAATAAAAAGCGTACAATACATTCAAACAATTAGGACACACAAAATGCTGTTAATGAGGAGATTTTGTCAAAACATTATTGAAAAAATTGTATAAGCAATTCAATGGTTTTAGTTAAATTAAAACAGTAAGCTGATGGTATCATTCAAAGTTTGTAAGCGGGGTAGATATCCTAGTCCTCATTGCGATTTTGAATAATGAATGTTTAGTTGTTGATTGCTTCAATCATGTTATGATACACGATAAACTGTTGTTACCTTGATCCACTGTCAATGGTTTGGAAGGAGTACGGCTGCGTTGTCTTCCACGACGTCTGCGCCTACGTTGGGATCCCCCTTCGGATGGTAGTGGTACATCAGCGCTCGATACAGACTCTATGGAGAGCCATTTACAAAATACTTATTCACATGCTTTTACCAATTATGTTTAAATTTTATGATCACATTCCTCAAACATGCGCGGTGTCGTAATAAATCAGAACACAATTTTTGGTTTTTAAAATCTGTTTGAATTTTTTTCTCAACAAGTAGGTAAACTTATAAAATTCTGTTTCTTTTTCAACTTACTAATTGGAAAGGTTTCTCTATAATATACCGAACATAAACTAAATAATCGCTACGCTTTTATATTATCTTACGATAATGATGTTGAATCGACTGGCGTGTACAGTTTTTTGATAAAATCAAAATATCATGAAATTTTCGAAAAAAACACATTTTTTGCTTAAAAAGCAGTGCAAAAACAACAAATGTGTTAATAATAAGCTAGAATCATAGCAGAGTACTTTCAAAAGACCAATTTACTAGAAAAAAATTCAACAATACTACAACTGGAAGGGTTTTCATTTTATAATCGTCAAAGTTATTGTAATGAAAGCCTAAGAAAAATCAAAAAGAACTTTCGATCATTGAAAAGAATAGATTAGCAATACACAATCTTAGCCATACACTTTGTTTGAAGTTAATGCATCCAGTAACATTGATGTGTTTTTGGATTTTTTATCCAAAAACATCGAATTTTTAAATTATTTTCCCGAGTGTTTTCCTTTCATTGTTTTACATATCAATGTTGGCTTCAGGTAATTTATGTATTTACTCTTCTAGTAGGTTCACTGTTCGAAGACTTAAACAACCACTGTACCAATCCGGCTACCAATCGATTCAGGAAAATATTTTACCTATAGTTACAATATTTGTAAGGATTAAATGAAATACGAAGAAAATGTAAAGTTTTTAGGCTGTATAAAAATTTTCGGGGGTAATACCACGAGTGCTTAAAAATTACCGATAATTTCCATGAAAGCTTGTTGTTAATAATTCCACGAGTTCGAAGAACGAGTGGAATTAGACAACAAGCTTGAATGGAAATTATCCGGTTAATTTTTAAGCACAGGGGGTATTTAGGGAGAATATTTCTCGAATACAAATACAAATTACTGTATATCTCCACTATATTGAATTTGTACTTTTTTTCGACGCAAAATAACATAAATTGTCTCCATACTCTATTCTTACTCTTTTCCGTGTTTTTGGTTACACATTTAATGACATTTTTGTCAATTTCCCGTTCTGTTATAACCTCTAAGAAACTGTTCTTTGACGTTTCACGTTCATTATTTTAATGTTGTCAGTCAACGGTTGGCATGGCAACGTGGAATTATCGCTGGGTTGTCATGGCAACGTGGAATTTCCGCTGTAATTTTTGAATTTCCATTTAATAATTTAGCATTCGTTGCATTGATACAACATGTATGAGTGGAATATTCAGAATTATTTCTAATTTCCAATAACCGCTGACCCCAAAATACAGTTAAAATCCTTAAAAACTCAGGGGAACAGACTAATCCCCATAAAAGCGCCTTGAATAATTTTACACCCTACTAACTACCATCAATCAATCAAAGCTTTGGCAATATATAACATGATAAGATTATAAAGATTATTTTGTTTGTTATTTTTGGGAAATCAAATCAGAATATTTTTAAATATTTTTATTTCAACGTTCCGGTAGATTTACAGTTAATATCAAACAAAATAATGAATACACCACAAGGAACATAGAGAAGATAAAATTAGAAAGATATACAAACCTTCTTAATTCTTAGACCTTCCACTATTTTTTACAAATATGAAAAAGAAAATATGTTGGCTTACCTCTATCGACACTGGACACATCTTGGCTATCTAACACCGTTTCTTCGTCATCAGTAGTACGTCTTCTATCGTCTTTTCTAGGATCTCGACGACCTCCTCTGCCTCTTTGACCTCCGTAGTATCGGGGAGGTAAATCATGAACGCGTTCATCGGTTGTGTCCGGAGTTTGATGTCTCGAACCTGTTTAAAATTGCATTTTCATTTTATACAAACGAAAAATAAGATGAGGCACACAAATATAAAAAATTAAAATAGCCGAACATTACTGGAAAGATTCAATGACACTAAATAGAAAAAAAACTATAATCGACGTTTTCAAAACGAAAAATACTAACTATTCTTGCTGCCTGTAAAATTATACCTTAATTCCATTTAGTTTTTTTCTTAATTAATTTTTATGTAAAGTAGCTAGAGAGTTATATGAATTTACTACCATGCAGTATTTGTTAATACCTTATATAAACAATTCTCGACCATAACAGACTTAAAATTAAAATCCATGGGCACACAGGATGTGATAAAAAGGCTTACTAAATGCTTGGAGGTTCAAGGACGAAATTTTGAACACTTATTATAAGTCCTTGTAATTTATGTCTGTGGAATTACATTTTGAAAAACACGACCTAATTATAATAAGCAACAATACGGCAAAAATAACTAAAATTTCACTTTTACTATTGTTATTATTAATAGCACGCTTCACTTTCTCAACTTTTGCTTGAAAACAACCAAATTGTGTTAAATTGTTTAATATTCTCTTCACTGTGTGACAGCTGGGCCGGGGTCGATCTGGATATCTTGTAGCAAATAAAATACTTGTTCTAGTAACAACTCTGTCACATTCACCTTGTATTAAAAGTAAATTTAGATAATCTTCATGGTTTAATGATAATTAATACTATTTAATTATGACAGGTATATACACAGCCTACAATTTATCTAAATTCATTAAAAATAACAAATCTAAATCCTCAAAATTAAACAAGTCAGGTGTTTATAAATTAAAATGTGGTAACGACAACTGTGACAAAATGTATATCGGTAGAACTTTTAGGAACTTTAAAACTAGAATTTCAGAACACAAACGCAGCTGTGACAATAACAAATTAGATTCCAACTATTCAAATCATCTATTAACAAACCAACTTTCGACTCAAATTTTGAAATTTTGCATGTAGAACCCAAATCCTTTAAATTAAATCTTTTAGAAGCCCTCGAGATTAACAAAAACAAATATTCCGGTAATCTGCTTAACGACCAAATAGATATCAATCATTCTCCCTTATTAAACCTTTTTACCTAGAAAATGTGATAGTTGTTGATCAATTTCCCAGGTACCTTTTTTCAATACCTTTGTAACTTTCTTAGAATCCCGTATTTAGACACTTTTTGTACTTATACCTATTTAAATATATTATAATACTTTTGTCAATATCTTAGAATTCCGTATTAAGGCACTTTTTGTACTTATCCCCATTTAAATATTATAATACTTTTGTCAATATCTTAGAATTCCGTATTAAGGCACTATATAAATTAAAAGTTTTTCATTGTATCTTCACTAGTTTGAAAAAGCTACTGTGTAGCGAAACGCGTCACTAATTTTAATTTGAACGTCAGTTCAAAATAAATAATGAAGATTTAAACAAATTAATTTGTTTTATATCATCAGTATAAAAATATGGTTGTTTCATTTGAAAACATGAAGATATTCAACATTTTTGAACTTTTCATACATTTTTCAACAACAAAAAAGAAGTTTTCGGCATGTCACCGATTACCTTGATCGTCCTACTTATCAACCGGACAATATGTTTTTTATTTGGTATTGGGGATGCTCACACCTGTCAATTTTTTATTAAATAATTTATCGTATCATTGGAAATTAAGACATTTTTATATGCAATCTTTATTAATAATTATAATAGTTATTTAACCAACAAGTGTATTAATGAGGGCCATTAACAATCGAGATAATTTAACGCACGAGCAGAGCGAGTGCGTTAATGTTCGAGATTGTTAATTGCCCTTTTAATACTCGTGTTAGTTACAAAGCTTTTCCGTCGACTGTATCAGTTGTATTCGTTTTTCTCAATATTTAAAAACTAAAAATATTTATTTGTTTCATAGGTAAGTACTATCAAAAATAAATGATGACATTGAAATGTCACAGAGAAGGTCGCCAGTTCAAATGTCACTGTTTTCGTTTTTCTTACATTATATTTTGGATGTTTCATTGTTTCAACACTAATATTATTATAATTTTGTAGAATAATAAAATAAAAACGATATGTAAGTCAAAAACTAGAAGTATTCTATACTAGGATTCATTTTTTGAAGACGTTATTGTATGTTTGGTTGCCTACACCACAGGTAACTGTCAATATAAATATAATGTATAAGATGTGCGTTGGGTTGCCTGCAGAAAATCGTTGATTAATGTAGGTAAATCATGCATTAATGGGGGTCATTAATGTATGATTTTGTCTAATTTTGAGAACGTTAATAGCATATGTTAATACACGGTCGACGGAAAACATCATAAACGTACCAATACCTACATAAATCCTTAGTTACTCATAATACGTTAGTTACCATAATTTAATACGTTAGTTACCATAATTTAATACGTTAGTTACGAAAGCATAATACGTTAGATACCAAATAATATTAGAACTAGTTTTCATGAACATGTAAAACAATATTTTAACAGTTTTCAAATTTGATGGATACACCTTTACCTTTAGCGTCCAGGATCATTGGTATGTTCTCTGAAGCCTGATTAATAACCGAGCAAGCACTCCTTTCGATTTCGTGCTAATATATCGTCAGGAATATCAAAATCTTGCATGATTTTATTGAAATGCCAAAATGAAATGTCATAAAACCTTGTTGCATCGCCGTTGTCATTGATACGATAAAGCTTTGAATATAACTTAATTATTAGCGATTTAACACCGTCTTGGACATTGCTAGGTGACTCGGCTATCGCCTCGTCACCTAGCAATGTCCTCGACTATTATAAATCGCATAATAATCTCGTTATATTAATAGCTATAATCGACCCTATTCTGTATCAGGTTATGTTATTTAACGACCATCGTTAAGCGTGAATTTCTGTAATATAACGATATGACCAAAAATGCAGATTCTGTATAATCATAAGCATAGTTATTTGAACGAGAATCGTTATTTTTAAAAAGCCTGTTGTTAAAATAACTGTACCTGTTTGGCAGCTTGTTATGTCTTAACGATCTTGCTAAGTGAAATAAATGAGGAGAATCTAATCTAATTATATTATAATATATATTCGTGGTAGTGGTGATTTGTCATTTTTAGCAACCCAACATAATTAACATATTTGTGAAACAGTGCTTCTTTAATTAATTTCGAATGGCTCAAATTTTATATTTTTATGACTAATCAGCTACTGGACGAATGGATTATATTTCCTAGAACAGAGGCTGAAAGAATTGTCAAGAAAGAAAAGCAAGAAGAATATACTAATGGTCCCGTTTCTTTCGTATTCACTTTATTGGCGAATTGCTCCCACAAATTGTTTATGAATTTAACCTCACATGGTTTGTTCTTCCCTCTAATCGCAATAGAATTATTCTCTAAGAATTCCAACAGCATCTCATACTGTGCCCTTGTTGTTTTTGGAAGACGTACTTGTTTTTCCATTTGAATATTTAGGTATAACACTTGAATTTAAAGTTTCCTCACGTTAAATTGCACAGGTGACGTACTATCTGTCAAGCGTTTTAATGGTATGTTATATAAGGGTTATACTCTAACGGGACCGAATCCATCTCTTTTTACATTCGTTGAAGGTGTATCACTCCATCTCGCTTCATAACAATCAAAACTTACTTCCTTTTTAACATAGAATTTTAACAATATCGTTAAGGAAGCTCGATACGTAATCATAGAAGGGTTAACAATATAGTAAAATACGATCGTTATTTTAACATAACAGACTATCGTTAAAAATAACATACATGTTACAGAATACGGCTGAATATCTCGATAAGTATGAATTTTGGATATAGGGTATCATACACAAAGTGACATTAGAATTTAATGTAGAATCCGAAAAGTTATAATATCCAGGGTGTTACATTTAAAATAACAAAGTTGTCGTTCATTCTCGGTATAACCGGAAGTGACATATATGTCAAAATATTTTCCATAAATTCGCCATAACTTGTTCTCCATCTATGCCAATTTTTATAGAAATCGTGTGAGTAGTCTCCAATATATAGATAGTGTAAGCTCGTCGTGAAACAGCCTTTATAGGATATTGCTAATATAACATTCAAAATGATAAACTCAAGTATTTCCTTGCCTACTAAAACAAAAACTCCATTGACTTAAGTAGATCCTACTTTCAGCACAAAGCCAAATTCAAGATATTTGTAGGCATGTAAATTTTTCAAGTCCTCCATCTGCTCTTTGGTGCAAGAACTGTGGGAAAATACCAAATAACTATTTATATCCATATCTAAGAGTTCATCCATTTCTCAAATTTGGTTAAAATCCAATGAAGGTTTTCAAAGAATCACAAAGTCAAACCTCAGCCTATACAATTTACATAATCTTCGTTCCAACTGGAGTTAGAACCGTTTTTGGTATCGTTCGCGCAAGTGATGTATTTCATTCGCGTTCCAACTGATTAAAGTATCGATCTTGGGACGGGTATACAAAATGTAACTTCTGGAAGGGGTGATAAAGTTGATGTGTCCATCCCAAATTCGAGTTTGCGCACTTTACAGTACTCGAAACGATTCCAGTACGGTTCATAAATGCCAGTTGGAACAAACCTAAGACACTCTAACAAAATCGACGAAAAAATTCTTGAACTCTGTTTACCATTGAATAGTCAATACAAAACTGACCGGCTGTCCAAATTGTTAGCCCTGGACGGCCGTATTAGGTCACGTGATTTGGATTGCCTAATAGACGAAGATTCTATTTTGACGACCTACGACATTTGATAGCCTCAAACTTCAGCCGATTTTACGCAAATAGGATGTCATTAACGTCTCTTTCTAATACGTGTACCTACCCTTTTTAGAACTGTACATTTATCATTTAAGATGATTAGAACTCAAGTTAAATTAATAGTTTGACTGTAAACGTAGACGCACTGGATACGTGACAAACGGACTGTAAAATATTATTAAAAATATAAAACGACGAGACGGAATTTTTCGCATGGTAGAGGTGTATATTTGTTGGAACACGCTGTGCATCCTTTCACATAGTAGACTATGTTTTGTTTTTATTATTACTGTAACCAGAATAATTGATATTGTCAGTTAGAAGTTGTCAATTAAAAAAGGTCAATTTAAAAGTCACCTTCTCAAAGAATTTTATTTCATTTAAAAGAACCGCGAACCCAACATTATTGGCATCCCTGATAATTTGAAAGGAAGAAAATGCAGTCTATGAAACTAGAGAGAAAAATAATCAAAGACGCTGCAAGAAAACATTTCCAAGAAATTGAGAAGGTAGGATCGGACGATAAGAAGATAAATGAATTACTGCAACAAGTTTTATTAAAAGCAGAAAAGGTATTCTCCCTCGACAACAATATAAAAGAATTGCTTTGTAATGAAGAACCCAGTGACAAAGATTTTAATGAAGAAATTATAGAAGAAATGGAATTTTGCACTGAGGTAACAAAATATACAAACGAATGCAATTTTTTATTAGAAAATTTGAAAGAAGTAAAAATGGAGTTTAAAAAAGGAACAATGAACACACCAAAAAATTTTAACCTGCCAAAATTAGAAATAAAAAAATTTGACGGAAATGTCAAGAATTGGATAAATTTTTGGGGTCAATTTCGAAAAATAGATGAAAATCCAGATTTGCCAAATTTCAGTACCTTATCCAATCCACCGAAGAAAACTTGCCAGCCCGAAATTTGATAGAAAGTTTCCCACCCTCAGCAACCAACTATAAGCTTGCCATCGACCAACTCAAAACTAGGTTTGCAAGAGACGAAGTTTTAATTCAGGTTTATGTAAGAGAACTTTTAAGCCTAATTTTAAATCAACATATTTCACCGGAAAAAACAGGTATGGCCTTATCTACTTTGTATGATAAATTAGAGACACAGCTGAGGACGCTGGAAACATTGGGTGTGACTAGTGATAAATACGCCGCAATGCTTTTACCATTGGTTGAGTCAGCTATACCACACGAATTGCTAAAAATTTGGGAACGAAACCGTTTAAATAATGATAAATTTATCAATTAATTACAGGGTCTTTTGCAGTTCCTAAAAGCCGAAGTGGAAGCAGACGAGCGAATAAAGCTTGCACAAACCAGTTTTTCTTTGGACAATGGAGTCAAAATGGGTACGGATAAGTGCTCTGTAGAAATGTTGCACGTCAAAAATACTTTCACCAAAGGTAAGCCCAATTTTTCTTGCATATTTTGCGATACAAATACTCATAACAGTCAGGATTGCATAAGAGCACAAAAAATGACATTGGAACAGAAAAAGACAGCAGTAGCAAAGAAAAGAGGTTGTTTCTCGTGTTTGAAACCAAATCACAGTTTCAGAACTCGCAAATATACAGTTAAATGTATAAAATGCGCGCGAAAACATCACACTCTTATGTGTCCTGATCTGCATGAGAAGGAGAAAGAAAATAACGGAAATAGGCAGGAGAAAATTGAGCAAACGATGACAACGATGAATTCAGAAACTTTGCTTCAAACAATTAATGTCAAAATTGTTTCTGATAATAATAGATCTAAAACAGTAAGGGCTCTGCTAGATACCGGCTCAAAGCGTTCGTATATTTCATCAAAAGGCGCTGAAGAGTTAGGGCTTATTTTGATCGGTGAGGAAAATATTGTTCAGGGAATGTTTGGCGGCTTGCGAAGTGATCCAAAAATTCATAGATTATTTAAAGCAAATGTTCAAAATTTAGAAGAGACTTTTAACATTGGTATGTCTTTGCTTGAACAGAATATAATATGTCATTATATACCAAAGCTAAACGATATAAATATAATTAAAGAATTAAAATCAAAAAACATAGTGATAAACGACATTGCTTCTGACAATTTTGAAATAAATTTATTAATAGGAGCAGATATTTTCGGAAAAATTCTTACAGGAAACATATTAAAATTAAATGATTCTCTAGTAGCTGTAGGTACAAATTTTGGATGGTCCATAATGGGTCAACAAAGCTGTATAAAAAACAATTTGTTTGTCTCTACTTATTTTTCTGATTCTTCTTTGGCAAATTTATGGAATTTAGACATAAAAGAACCAGCAGAGAAAAAATGCCACGAAGAATTGGAGATTCAGACACTGAAAAAATTCGTGGAGAGCACCAGAATAAATGAAGAAAATAGGTACGAGGTGTCTCTACCATGGGTCGACGGTTTTCCCAATATTACGTCAAATTTTAAACTTGCGGAAAATCCATTTTTTTTTAAATACAACGCGTTTACTGTCAATGAATAATTTTAAGGATTATCATAAAATTTTTAATGAATGGGAACAAATGGGAATTATCGAAGAAGTCGAGCAAGATGAATATGAAAATGAAGATGGACACCACTACTTGGCGCATCATGCGGTCATAAAGAAAGCAAGTTGCACAACAAAAATAAGGCCAGTATTTGATGCGTCACAAAAAGATAAGAACGGTAATTCTATTAACGATCTACTAGAAAAAGGTCCTAATATGATAGAGCTAGTTATTCCACTTATTCTAAAATTTAGATTACATAATATAGGGGTAACAGCAGATATCGCAAAAGCATTTTTACAAATTAGTATTAAAGAAGATAGGAATTATTTGCGTTTTATTTGGTGGAAAGATTACGAACAACGACAAATTAAAATATTTAGACATTGCAGGGTTGTTTTCGGGTTAAAGCCTAGTCCGATTCTTTTAGCAGCTACACCAAATTTACATTTGAAAAACGAGACAAAATTTAGAGAAACAGCAGAACAACTCTTAAATGCATTTTATGTTGACAACTGTGTTTATAGCGTCAAAAACGAAAAAGATTTGGAAAAATGTATGGGGGAGTCAAAAGATATCTTGACAAGAGCAAACTTTGATTTAAGGGGGTGGACTTATAACGAACCAAATAATGATAGTTTAGTACACCAAGAAGACAAGGAAACTAAAATTTCTATTTCTATTCTAGGGATACAATGGAACTTTGTAAGCGACATTTTAAAATGCGAAATTAAAAATTTGGGTTCACTTGAAGACATTCCTAGAACAAAAAGGGGTATTTTGTCAGCAACTCAGCGAGTTTTGACCCCATTGGTTTCATAGCTCCTTTTACATTGTTACCAAAGCTTATGTTACAGGAAACCTGGAGCTTGAAACTTACGTGGGATGAAAAATTGCCTGAGGATTTAAAAAAACGATTTGAAAATTGGCTGAATAGTGTAGATCTTTCAAGTTTTTGTAGTATTCCTAGATATTTGATAGATAATGTAGAAGATGAAGAAATGATAACACAAAAATCTCTTCATGTTTTTGTAGACGCATCAAAGTTGTCTTATGCGGCTTGTGTTTTCCTTAGGTTAGAGAATCAAAATTCAGTTTTTATTAGGCTTTTGTTAGCAAAAACTAGGTTAAGTCCCATAAAATCAGTTACTCTACCTAGACTCGAATTAATGGCTGCTTTAATAGGAGTAAGACTAGTGGAAACGGTTAAAGAAGTAGAAGATTTCAAAAACATGGAAACTACTTACTGGAGCGATTCCATGATCGTTTTGACCTGGTTAAAAACAAAGGGGTTGTGGAATACCTTTGTTGGAAACAGGATCAAAGAAATAAGGAAATATAGCAGAGCAGATGAATGGTGTCACGTACCAGGAGAAATGAATTCTGCCGACGTTTTACCACGTGGTTGCAGTGGAAAGCAGCTTATGGAGAAGAAATGGTGGCAAGGTCCAGAATGGCTAAAAGAAAGTAAAGAAAAATGGCCAAAAGGGAAAATATATGTTAGAGAAGAACAAATTGAGAAAGAACAAGAAAAGGTCATATGCTCAAATTTAGTAGAGACTTCAGTAGATGAAGTATTTTAGCACAAAATAAACCAAGTTTCAGAATATAACAAAATTAAAAGAATTATTGGATGGATTTTGAGATATGGTAATAATTTAAAAAACAAATTAAGTAAAAAATGCCTTGAAGCAAAAAGGAGAAACAAATACATACATCTTAGCACAGAAGAACTTGAAAGAGCAGAAACATATCTTTTAAGAATAGTGCAAAGGTAAAAATCTGAAAGGAATGCATACATTTGAGTATTTTAAAGACAATAATGGGATTTTAAGAATAAAAACAAGACTGGAATTTGGCGATTTTACTGAAAATTTTAAATACCCGATCATCCTTCCAAGTAAAAATGAAATTGTTAAGAAAATTATTATAGAAGAACACGAAAATAGCTGTCATGCAGGACCAAAAGTTTTATTGGGAGTCATCCAAGAAAAGTTTTGGTTACTGAAAGCCCGTAAAACGATAAATTCCATAATATTTGCCTGTGTAAATTGTAAAAGACATACAACTAAACCACTTGAAACTCCTTTTGCGCCTCTACCAGCAAACAGAATAAATGACGCTGGGGTTTTCGAAATTGTGGGTGTTGATTTAGCAGGACCCTTACTGCTAAAAGATGGCAGCAAAATATGGATGGTATTGTTTACATGCGCAGTCTACAGAGCAGTTCATCTTGAGCTAGTTAAATCACTTTCAACAGAAACATTTTTGTATTCACTACGACGCTTCATCAGTAGACGTGGTAGACCAAACACTATTTATTCAGACAACGGGACAAACTTTCGTGGCAGTGATAATTTGTTTAAAAAATTAAATTGGGAGGAAATTGAAAATGTTTCAGGTCTTAAAAGAATTAAATGCATATTTAATCCACCTTCGGCTTCGTGGTGGGGCGGTTGGTGGGAGAGATTAGTACGGGTTGTAAAAGAACTGTTGCGTCGATCTTTGGGAAAAGCATCGCTCTATTACGTTGAACTATACACTGTACTATGCGATGTAGATGCAGTAATTAACGAGCGACCACTCACCTATGTTTCCAGTGCCGATGATTGGGAGATTCTTTGTCCTGCAAGGTTTTTAAGGCCCATACAGTCGGCAGGAACAGATTTTTCGGGTGACGTTGTTGATTTGGACCAGGTAGACGAGTTATTTTTAAAAGGGCGTTTCACTTATTTGCAAAATATTCGAAATTTGTTACGTGAGAGATTTAAAAAAGAATATCTTGCAGAGTTAGTTAATAAAGGTCACAGACAGAAGACAGAGAAAATCAAAGTTGGTGACGTAGTTTTGGTCGGAACAGACAATCTGAAACGGATTCTTTGGCCAATGGGAAAAATAATAGAAATTTATGTTGGAAAAGATGGAATAAGTCGTGCTGTGAAAGTAAAAACTAAAAACGGAATACTAATTCGACCATTCCAAAGAATTTATCCATTGGAATTAGGAACATCGACAAAATCAAGTACTACGCACGTTATCACTGCGGAAAGGGACAAGAAGTTAATAAAGAGAAGAACCAGAAAACAGAAAAGAAAAGTGAAGAAGAAGTTGGAAGATCGAGGTTTGGTAGGATTCTGAAGGCTCCAGTAAGGTTGGGCGAAGAATAAGCTTGGGGCCGGAGAATGTTGGAACACGCTGTGCATCCTCTCACATAGTAGACTATGTTTTGTGTTTATTATTACTGTAACCAGAATAATTGATATTGTCAGAAGTTGTCAATTAAAAAAGATCAATTTAAAAGTCACCTTCTCAAAGAATTTTATTTCATTTAAAAGAACCGTGTACCCAACAATATTATAAATATTTATCTATAGTTAGAATCGAGCTCTTTTCTCTTCTTGGTAACGTGGGACAGCATTGTTTGCAAGTCGAAAAACAATTCGTTTGATTGGCCGGACACAAGAAACACCAGCTCCTCCGTTCCATTCCGTTACGTTCGTTTATAAACAACAGTACATGAATTATATATGTAGTTAATATTTTTGCAGTGCTTCTACTATAAATCCAACTTTAATATACCGATTTTTTAATGAAAAGCGTAACACGATCAGTGAGCAAAGGACTCGCAACCCTTCAAGCATTCATGCACAAGCTAAATCTGCGAGTATTAGTAACATTAAAACAAAATATTAACATGCCTCTACATTTTAAACATATTTCTTATCTTGCTGAAAGGGTATAACCAGTCCTGAGTTCATTTTAATAGAAATAAAACAAACATTTTTTTTAATCGAGTTATATTTCTAAAAAAAGTCTCACAATAAGATACAAGACATATTTAGTGAGCCAGTCTTTGCCATTTTGGCTTTCAGGGTTGTCATATTTACGATATTACTAGCAAACTCAATGGAAGCATATTCTATTTATCAACCACTAAATACAAGATAAATTAATACGTATTTGCAATTTTTTTTCCAACCGCGAAAAAAAAAAAAAAATATAAAGCGCGGAAGTATATTTCCTTGTAAATTAAAACTAATTTTTGCGGCTAGAGATTTTTTTGAGCACCTTATATACACGGTTAACAAATAGAATTCACAAACTTGAATTACTCACTATTCGACTATATACTTGTAGCTTGCGTTGGTACCCTTCCAGCAAATTTTAATATATGTTCACATATTTAAAAGCTTTTTGGGTTTACTAATATGTTTATTCACCCAAACAGCAAACATTTTTTTCTTTCGATTTTTAGCCCTAAGTCGACTGTGCTTGCAAAGAAGTGTTAGTCAACCCAAAATACCAAGCAAAATAAGATGTTGGTGGTCTTTTACTTCCAAAAAGTAAACAGAATTCAATGATCACAGTGTGCAGGATTCCATACACAATTTTGCCGTACTTTGAGCTGAAAGTGAAACACGAAAGCATGCAAATAATGATTTGTTTGCTGTTTTAGGTGTACATATAATTTGATGTAGTGACAATCCAGTTGGGAGGTGCAGATGTTAATAGCGAAAGAAATAAAAACAACATTTACAGAATTACAAAGATCAACAAAGAGTTTTTATTCACATCAATAAATTTCAATTCTACAGTGTTTCAAAAATGGTAACCCCGTTGCTTCCATTTAGTTTAGTCCTGTCATTATTGGAATGTGTGCATGTTTATAATTATTGAAACACATTATTTATTACCTGATTAATTATACTAACTGGAATCTTTGAACTATAGCTGCTGAATATTTGAAATTTATATTGAGTAAATAATAAGGCCATGTTTTGGTTTTGTAGTTTTGGAACAATTTGTAGATCTTTGACAATATACTAAAACTCTTTGTATAGTTTATCCAATCTTAGATTAACGACTACAAAAATTTCAAAGGACCCTCAAAAGCACCGACAAGCCAGCATTTGAATTTTTTGATGGTTGGATAAACTATACAGGAAGTTGATACTATAAATTCGGGAACAAGAAGAAGAGTTCAAAATAATGTTACAAGTTGAAATAAATTGTTGTAATACGAGCTTTCGTTTCGGAGTTATAGGAATAAGTTTCAATTTCGAAGCTTTAGAGGCATATAACTCCCAAACGAAAAGGAAAATTTATTTGAACTTCCAACATTATTTTGACTCAAGTCACTCCTGAATTTTTGTTTATTTTCGTTACAAAATTTTGTAATGTAATTTTTCTCATATTTCTTGGTGCATTTTTCAATACGCTACACGTAAAATTGTTGAACAAACAAACTGCACCTACCATTACAATTATACAAAAAAAGTTTGTAAGTTACAAGTCCATTTTTATTGGAAACGTTTGGCGAATTTTTGCGTTCACTACCAAAAGTTCCCACTTTACATATTACAAATATCATATAGTGTACCAGATTACAGTAATACTAATACAGGAAAACTAAACTATTTTTCGCGAGCTGGTTAATTTTAAGGAAAAAATAAATAAATAAAATTGAACAAATTAAGTCTATTATAGTACACACAAGCCATATCGAGCGAGCATGTAAGGCAAAAAATTGAACACCATTAAATAGTTATAATGCAGGTCATATCAACAAGAACAAAATAATCGCTAATCATCAACATTTTCAATTTAAACCTTTTTGTACCTTTCTTAATAGTTTTTATCCATCACCTATGATTTTACGTGTGTTATTCGGAATAATTTATATCAACATAATAAAACGTGTCTCAATTATCCTATGCCACAAAAGTTGTTGAAACTACATACATATTTCAAATTTTGTATATCTATGAAAATTTTCTTTCAAATTCTTTTTTTACTGCTGAAGGGATTATGTGAACAAATTGGTATTTTTCAGATCTTTATGAGGGATAGTTTCTTGTACTATGCTGGCAACAGTGCACGTAGAGATCGTATTCGTAATGTATTTCGTATCATTTTCGTTCTGCTGCGTTTTTGTTTTTCTGTTGTTAGTTCATTTGTGACATTTAGAAATAAAATAATTGACTAAACCTGTGAAATGTTTTCAGTATTCTCATAATTTTAAATTAAAAATAATAATATCAAAACTAGCAACTTAATTTTAATGTTTATTATAATAACATTTAAATTAAGATCAATTTTTGAAAAACAAAAGTACATAACAGCTTCTGCATTTACCTATTTGCTTCAACACCTCGAACAGCCAAGAGAAAAAATGTCAGTTTTTGATAAAATTTTCTGTCATAATCATATCAACTCAAGGCAGATTGTCGGCTTGGCCCTTGTAATATCCTTCTTTAGTCATATTAAAAATATTATGGACTCGAAACAAAATTTCACAAAAGTAATAAATCAGAATGAACCGAAAATACAAAAAAACACGTGGAAACACTCGATTAAACAACACAGTAAACAAACCAATAATGGCTCTTTTAATGGTTACGTTCGTTCCTTGTCGCATCGACGCATGCGCAGTATCGAATTATACTGTTCTACGTCACAACCAATAGCAAAGCGTTTACAAAACCTTCAAATAATTAAAATTTCTCGGCATTTTAAATTCGTTAGTAGTGGTTATTTGTGACAAAAAAAATAGTTTATCCATGTCAGTCGTTTTCATGCAATGTATTCATTTTTGCTAAAGAAAATTTTAGTCAAGTTCCCTACTTTGAGAAGCAACTTGAAACGATTCAACCACGGAAATGCTGATTATTCGTTTAAATCGTATTTATAAAATGGCGAGTCGCTGGGAAGTTTGCAAAGGAAAATGCAAAAGTTGTGTTTACAATACTTCGTTTCACAGGTAAATGGTTAATGATCGAAGATCGTAAGTGTTAAAAAAATACATAATTATGTGGTACATATTTTTTCTTGTCATATATTTTTTTGCAGACCAGTAATTCTATATGAATAAGTTAATTTGTGAAGCTCGATAGTTAAGATTATTCGATATAAAGTTTCAAATCCTAATCCTCGAGGCTTTTTTTATAAATGAATATCAACTTGGAAAACATAGTTTAAAGTTATTTAAAATCATTTCAAACGCACTCCATACCTTGCCAAAGCGAATGACGCAGAACAGTTTTATTTTGTCACAGTTTTATGTCTTATGTATAATTTTAAATTATCTATTTTTTTTAAATATCCGATCGAAATCAAATGTTATTAATCGACTCTATAAATTATATATTATTTTTTCAATATGGAAAGTAAAAGCCCGAAGATTACAGTGGAAGACTTTGTTGATTTGGGAAAATTTAATTTTGATGATTTAGTGAATAAAGACTTCGCGAGTTCGAGAAAATTTAATGTGGACGAAAAAAAAAAGAGACCAATAACAAAAAAATCTCCTAGAAAGAATACTAAATCGCCAGTGCGTAATTTCTGCATTGGATATGAAGACTTTCGACAATCCGAAAGAGACTTAAAATCTGTGTCCGATCAACAGATGTCAGTTCCAACTATACCGATTATTTCTGGAGAAGAATCGTCACAAAATTTGAAGGACAAGTATTATGCTGAAACTTATATTTATGATAAAGGCAGTGACATAGATTCGATGTATTTAGATGAGAAAACTTCTTTCCTTAAAGAATTTCCAAGCAAACGCCATCTACCTGTAATGGGTGCTGCATACGGAATCCTCTTGATATCTTTACTGATTTATACAATATTCGATTACAATTTCGTTCAAATCTTCTTCAAACCCCGAGTAGTTCCAGAATCATCTGTTAAGTCGTATATAAAATTTCTGGTAGGGGGATTAATCGACGGTGTAACCAAGATTTTTAGAACACCAGGAAACATTTTATCGTCACAAAATTTGAAGGACAAGTATTATGCTGAAACTTATATTTATGATAAAGGCAGTGACACAGATTCGATGTATTTAGATGAGAAAACTTCTTTCCTTAAAAAATTTCCAAGTCATTGGATGATTATTACCTTTAAATAATACGAAATGACAACATCGAATGTTTACGTTGGTTGACAGATAACTGCTTTGTTTTTGTACCAAATATTTCATTTCAGTTTTAAAATATGTCAATAGGGAACTTAAAAATCCTAATCCTTTAAAAAATTTATATCAACTTGGAAAACATAGTTTAAAGTTATTTAAAATCATTTCAAACGACCTCCATACCGCGCCAAAGCGAATGACGCAGAACAGTTTTATTTTGTCACAATTTTATGTCTTATGTATAATTTTGAATTTTCTATTTTTTTTTAAATATCCGATCGAAATCAAATGTTATTAATCGACTCTATAAATTATTTATTATTTTTTCAATATGGAAAGTAAAAGCCCGAAGATTACAGTGGAAGAAGACTTTGTTGATTTGGGAAAATATAATTTTGATGATTTAGTGAATAAAGACTTCGCGAGTTTGAGAAAATTTAATGTGGACGAAAAAAAAAAGAGACCAAGAACAAAAAAATCTCCTAGAAAGAATACTAAATCGCCAGTGCGTAATTTCTGCATTGGATATGAAGATATTCGACAATCCGAAAGAGACTTAAAATCTGTGTCCGATCAACAGATGTCAGTTCCAACTATACCGATTATTTCTGGAGAAGAATCGTCACAAAATTTGAAGGACAAGTATTATGCTGAAACTTATATTTATGATAAAGGCAGTGACACAGATTCGATGTATTTAGATGAGAAAACTTCTTTCCTTAAAAAATTTCCAAGTCATTGGATGATTATTACCTTTAAATAATACGAAATGACAACATCGAATGTTTACGTTGGTTGACAGATAACTACTTTGTTTTTGTACCAAATATTTCATTTCAGTTTTAAAATATGTCAATAGGGAACTTAAAAATCCTAATCTTTTAAAAAATTTATATCAACTTGGAAAACATAGTTTAAAGTTATTTAAAATCATTTCAAACGCACTCCATACCTTGCCAAAGCGAATGACGCAGAACAATTTTATTTTGTCACAGTTTTATGTCTTATGTATAATTTTAAATTTTCTATTTTTTTTAAATATCCGATCGAAATCAAATGTTATTAATCGACTCTATAAATTATATATTATTTTTTCAATATGGAAAGTAAAAGCCCGAAGATTACAGTGGAAGAAGACTTTGTTGATTTGGGAAAATTTAATTTTGATGATTTAGTGAATAAAGACTTCGCGAGTTTGAGAAAATTTAATGTGGACGAAAAAAAAAAGAGACCAATAACAAAAAAATCTCCTAGAAAGAATACTAAATCGCCAGTGCGTAATTTCTGCATTGGATATGAAGACATTCGACAATCCGAAAGAGACTTAAAATCTGTGTCCGATCAACAGATGTCAGTTCCAACTATACCGATTATTTCTGGAGAAGAATCGTCACAAAATTTGAAGGACAAGTATTATGCTGAAACTTATATTTATGATAAAGGCAGTGACATAGATTCGATGTATTTAGATGAGAAAACTTCTTTCCTTAAAGAATTTCCAAGCAAACGCCATCTACCTGTAATGGGTGCTGCATACGGAATCCTCTTGATATCTTTACTGATTCATACAATATTCGATTACAATTTCGTTCAAATCTTCTTCAAACCCCGAGTAGTTCCAGAATCATCTGTTAAGTCGTATATCACATTTTTGGTAGGGGGATTAATCGACGGTGTATCCAAGATTTTTAGAACACCAGGAAACATTTTATCCATACCAATTCGTGATCCTGAAGTCCCTTCCTGGTGGCGTCGTTAAGTCAAGTACCTACACTCTAAAGTGTGTTTGGGAAGGATTTTTTCAAACTACATTATAAAATTATAGGCATTTTTATCCATCACCTATGATTTTACGTGTGTTATTCGGAATAATTTATATCAACATAATGAAACTTGTCTCAATTATCCTATGCCACAAAAGCTGTTGAAACTACACACATATTTCAAATTTTGTATATCTATGAAAATTTTCTTTAAAATTCTTTTTTTACTGCTGAAGGGATTAGGTGAACAAATTGGTATTTTTCAGATCTTTATGAGGGATAGTTTCTTGTACTATGCTGGCAACAGTGCACGTAGAGATCGTATTCGTAATGTATTTCGTATCATTTTCGTTCTGCTGCGTTTTTGTTTTTCTGTTGTTAGTTCATTTGTGACATTTAGAAATAAAATAATTGACTAAACCTGTGAAATGTTTTCAGTATTCTCATAATTTTAAATTAAAAATAACAATATCAAAACTAGCAAGTTAATTTTAAAGTTTATTATAATAACATTTAAATTAAGATCAATTAAGATTTATTTTGTCACAATTTTATGTCTTATGTATAATTTTGAATTTTCTATTTTTTTTTAAATATCCGATCGAAATCAAATGTTATTAATCGACGCTATAAATTATTTATAATTTTTTCAATATGGAAAGTAAAAGCCCGAAGGTTACAGTGGAAGAAGACTTTATTGATTTGGGAAAATATAATTTTGATGATTTAGTGAATAAAGACTTCGCGAGTTTGAGAAAATTTAATGTAGACGAAAAAAAAAAGAGACCAAGAACAAAAAAATCTCCTAGAAAGAATACTAAATCGCCAGTGCGTAATTTCTGCATTGGATATGAAGACATTCGACAATCCGAAAGAGACTTAAAATCTGTGTCCGATCAACAGATGTCAGTTCCAACTATACCGATTATTTCTGGAGAAGAATCGTCACAAAATTTGAAGGACAAGTATTATGCTGAAACTTATATTTATGATAAAGGCAGTGACACAGATTCGATGTATTTAGATGAGAAAACTTCTTTCCTTAAAGAATTTCCAAGCAAACGCCATCTACCTGTAATGGGTGCTGCATACGGAATCCTCTTGATATCTTTACTGATTTATACAATATTCGATTACAATTTCGTTCAAATCTTCTTCAAACCCCGAGTAGTTCCAGAATCATCTGTTAAGTCGTATATAAAATTTCTGGTAGGGGGATTAATCGACGGTGTAACCAAGATTTTTAGAACACCAGGAAACATTTTATCCATACCAATTCGTGATCCTGAAGTCCCTTCCTGGTGGCGTCGTTAAGTCAAGTACCTACACTCTAAAGTGTGTTTGGGAAGGATTTTTTCAAACTACATTATAAAATTATAGGCATTTTTATCCATCACCTATGATTTTACGTGTGTTATTCGGAATAATTTATATCAACATAATAAAACGTGTCTGAATTATCCTATGCCACAAAAGCTGTTGAAACTACACACATATTTCAAATTTTGTATATCTATGAAAATTTTCTTTAAAATTCTTTTTTTACTGCTGAAGGGATTATGTGAACAAATTGGTATTTTTCAGATCTTTATGAGGGATAGTTTCTTGTACTATGCTGGCAACAGTGCACGTAGAGATCATATTCGTAATGTATTTCGTATCATTTTCGTTCTGCTGCGTTTTTGTTTTTCTGTTGTTAGTTCATTTGTGACATTTAGAAATAAAATAATTGACTAAACCTGTAAAATGTTTTCAGTATTCTCATAATTTTAAATTAAAAATAACAATATCAAAACTAGCAACTTAATTTTAATGTTTATTATAATAACATTTAAATTAAGATTTATTTTGTCACAATTTTATGTCTTATGTATAATTTTGAATTTTCTATTTTTTTTTAAATATCCGATCGAAATCAAATGTTATTAATCGACTCTATAAATTATTTACAATTTTTTCAATATGGAAAGTAAAAGCCCGAAGATTACAGTGGAAGAAGACTTTGTTGATTTGGGAAAATTTAATTTTGATGATTTAGTGAATAAAGACTTCGCGAGTTTGAGAAAATTTAATGTGGACGAAAAAAAAAAGAGACCAAGAACAAAAAAATCTCCTAGAAAGAATACTAAATCGCCAGTGCGTAATTTCTGCATTGGATATGAAGATATTCGACAATCCGAAAGAGACTTAAAATCTGTGTCCGATCAACAGATGTCAGTTCCAACTATACCGATTATTTCTGGAGAAGAATCGTCACAAAATTTGAAGGACAAGTATTATGCTGAAACTTATATTTATGATAAAGGCAGTGACACAGATTCGATGTATTTAGATGAGAAAACTTCTTTCCTTAAAAAATTTCCAAGTCATTGGATGATTATTACCTTTAAATAATACGAAATGACAACATCGAATGTTTACGTTGGTTGACAGATAACTGCTTTGTTTTTGTACCAAATATTTCATTTCAGTTTTAAAATATGTCAATAGGGAACTTAAAAATCCTAATCCTTTAAAAAATTTATATCAACTTGGAAAACATAGTTTAAAGTTATTTAAAATCATTTCAAACGACCTCCATACCGCGCCAAAGCGAATGACGCAGAACAGTTTTATTTTGTCACAATTTTATGTCTTATGTATAATTTTGAATTTTCTATTTTTTTTTTAAATATCCGATCGAAATCAAATGTTATTAATCGACTCTATAAATTATTTATTATTTTTTCAATATGGAAAGTAAAAGCCCGAAGATTACAGTGGAAGAAGACTTTGTTGATTTGGGAAAATTTAATTTTGATGATTTAGTGAATAAAGACTTCGCGAGTTTGAGAAAATTTAATGTGGACGAAAAAAAAAAGAGACCAATAACAAAAAAATCTCCTAGAAAGAATACTAAATCGCCAGTGCGTAATTTCTGCATTGGATATGAAGACATTCGACAATCCGAAAGAGACTTAAAATCTGTGTCCGATCAACAGATGTCAGTTCCAACTATACCGATTATTTCTGGAGAAGAATCGTCACAAAATTTGAAGGACAAGTATTATGCTGAAACTTATATTTATGATAAAGGCAGTGACATAGATTCGATGTATTTAGATGAGAAAACTTCTTTCCTTAAAGAATTTCCAAGCAAACGCCATCTACCTGTAATGGGTGCTGCATACGGAATCCTCTTGATATCTTTACTGATTCATACAATATTCGATTACAATTTCGTTCAAATCTTCTTCAAACCCCGAGTAGTTCCAGAATCATCTGTTAAGTCGTATATCACATTTTTGGTAGGGGGATTAATCGACGGTGTAACCAAGATTTTTAGAACACCAGGAAACATTTTATCCATACCAATTCGTGATCCTGAAGTCCCTTCCTGGTGGCGTCGTTAATTCAAGTACCTACACTCTAAAGTGTGCTTGGGAAGGATTTTTTCAAACTACATTATAAAATTATATGCATTTTTATCCATCACCTATGATTTTACGTGTGTTATTCGGAATAATTTATATCAACATAATAAAACGTGTCTCAATTATCCTATGCCACAAAAGCTGTTGAAACTACACACATATTTCAAATTTTGTATATCTATGAAAATTTTCTTTAAAATTCTTTTTTTTTTCTACTGAAGGGATTATGTGAACAAATTGGTATTTTTCAGATCTTTATGAGGGATAGTTTCTTGTACTATGCTGGCAACAGTGCACGTAGAGATCGTATTCGTAATGTATTTCGTATCATTTTCGTTCTGCTGCGTTTTTGTTTTTCTGTTATTAGTTCATTTGTGACATTTAGAAATAAAATAATTGACTAAACCTGTAAAATGTTTTCAGTATTCTCATAATTTTAAATTAAAAATAACAATATCAAAACTAGCAAGTTAATTTTAAAGTTTATTATAATAACATTTAAATTAAGATCAATTAAGATTTATTTTGCCACAATTTTATGTCTTATGTATAATTTTGAATTTTCTATTTTTTTTAAATATCCGATCGAAATCAAATGTTATTAATCGACTCTATAAATTATTTATTATTTTTTCAATATGGAAAGTAAAAGCCCGAAGATTACAGTGGAAGAAGACTTTGTTGATTTGGGAAAATATAATTTTGATGATTTAGTGAATAAAGACTTCGCGAGTTTGAGAAAATTTAATGTGGACGAAAAAAAAAAGAGACCAAGAACAAAAAAATCTCCTAGAAAGAATACTAAATCGCCAGTGCGTAATTTCTGCATTGGATATGAAGACATTCGACAATCCGAAAGAGACTTAAAATCTGTGTCCGATCAACAGATGTCAGTTCCAACTATACCGATTATTTCTGGAGAAGAATCGTCACAAAATTTGAAGGACAAGTATTATGCTGAAACTTATATTTATGATAAAGGCAGTGACACAGATTCGATGTATTTAGATGAGAAAACTTCTTTCCTTAAAAAATTTCCAAGTCATTGGATGATTATTACCTTTAAATAATACGAAATGACAACATCGAATGTTTACGTTGGTTGACAGATAACTGCTTTGTTTTTGTACCAAATATTTCATTTCAGTTTTAAAATATGTCAATAGGGAACTTAAAAATCCTAATCCTTTAAAAAATTTATATCAACTTGGAAAACATAGTTTAAAGTTATTTAAAATCATTTCAAACGACCTCCATACCGCGCCAAAGCGAATGACGCAGAACAGTTTTATTTTGTCACAATTTTATGTCTTATGTATAATTTTGAATTTTCTATTTTTTTTTTAAATATCCGATCGAAATCAAATGTTATTAATCGACTCTATAAATTATTTATTATTTTTTCAATATGGAAAGTAAAAGCCCGAAGATTACAGTGGAAGAAGACTTTGTTGATTTGGGAAAATTTAATTTTGATGATTTAGTGAATAAAGACTTCGCGAGTTTGAGAAAATTTAATGTGGACGAAAAAAAAAAGAGACCAATAACAAAAAAATCTCCTAGAAAGAATACTAAATCGCCAGTGCGTAATTTCTGCATTGGATATGAAGACATTCGACAATCCGAAAGAGACTTAAAATCTGTGTCCGATCAACAGATGTCAGTTCCAACTATACCGATTATTTCTGGAGAAGAATCGTCACAAAATTTGAAGGACAAGTATTATGCTGAAACTTATATTTATGATAAAGGCAGTGACATAGATTCGATGTATTTAGATGAGAAAACTTCTTTCCTTAAAGAATTTCCAAGCAAACGCCATCTACCTGTAATGGGTGCTGCATACGGAATCCTCTTGATATCTTTACTGATTTATACAATATTCGATTACAATTTCGTTCAAATCTTCTTCAAACCCCGAGTAGTTCCAGAATCATCTGTTAAGTCGTATATAAAATTTCTGGTAGGGGGATTAATCGACGGTGTAACCAAGATTTTTAGAACACCAGGAAACATTTTATCCATACCAATTCGTGATCCTGAAGTCCCTTCCTGGTGGCGTCGTTAATTCAAGTACCTACACTCTAAAGTGTGCTTGGGAAGGATTTTTTCAAACTACATTATAAAATTATATGCATTTTTATCCATCACCTATGATTTTACGTGTGTTATTCGGAATAATTTATATCAACATAATAAAACGTGTCTCAATTATCCTATGCCACAAAAGCTGTTGAAACTACACACATATTTCAAATTTTGTATATCTATGAAAATTTTCTTTAAAATTCTTTTTTTTTTCTACTGAAGGGATTATGTGAACAAATTGGTATTTTTCAGATCTTTATGAGGGATAGTTTCTTGTACTATGCTGGCAACAGTGCACGTAGAGATCGTATTCGTAATGTATTTCGTATCATTTTCGTTCTGCTGCGTTTTTGTTTTTCTGTTATTAGTTCATTTGTGACATTTAGAAATAAAATAATTGACTAAACCTGTAAAATGTTTTCAGTATTCTCATAATTTTAAATTAAAAATAACAATATCAAAACTAGCAAGTTAATTTTAAAGTTTATTATAATAACATTTAAATTAAGATCAATTAAGATTTATTTTGCCACAATTTTATGTCTTATGTATAATTTTGAATTTTCTATTTTTTTTAAATATCCGATCGAAATCAAATGTTATTAATCGACTCTATAAATTATATATTATTTTTTCAATATGGAAAGTAAAAGCCCGAAGATTACAGTGGAAGAAGACTTTGTTGATTTGGGAAAATTTAATTTTGATGATTTAGTGAATAAAGACTTCGCGAGTTTGAGAAAATTTAATGTGGACGAAAAAAAAAAAGAGACCAATAACAAAAAAATCTCCTAGAAAGAATACTAAATCGCCAGTGCGTAATTTCTGCATTGGATATGAAGACATTCGACAATCCGAAAGAGACTTAAAATCTGTGTCCGATCAACAGATGTCAGTTCCAACTATACCGATTATTTCTGGAGAAGAATCGTCACAAAATTATAGGCATTTTTATCCATCACCTATGATTTTACGTGTGTTATTCGGAATAATTTATATCAACATAATAAAACATGTCTGAATTATCCTATGCCACAAAAGCTGTTGAAACTACACACATATTTCAAATTTTGTATATCTATGAAAATTTTCTTTAAAATTCTTTTTTTACTGCTGAAGGGATTATGTGAACAAATTGGTATTTTTCAGATCTTTATGAGGGATAGTTTCTTGTACTATGCTGGCAACAGTGCACGTAGAGATCGTATTCGTAATGTATTTCGCGTTTTTGTTTTTCTGTTGTTAGTTCATTTGTGACATTTAGAAATAAAATAATTGACTAAACCTGTAAAATGTTTTCAGTATTCTCATAATTTTAAATTAAAAATAACAATATCAAAACTAGCAAGTTAATTTTAATGTTTATTATAATAACATTTAAATTAAGATCAATTAAGATTTATTTTGTCACAATTTTATGTCTTATGTATAATTTTGAATTTTCTATTTTTTTTTAAATATCCGATCGAAATCAAATGTTATTAATCGACTCTATAAATTATTTATTATTTTTTCAATATGGAAAGTAAAAGCCCGAAGATTACAGTGGAAGAAGACTTTGTTGATTTGGGAAAATATAATTTTGATGATTTAGTGAATAAAGACTTCGCGAGTTTGAGAAAATTTAATGTGGACGAAAAAAAAAAGAGACCAATAACAAAAAAATCTCCTAGAAAGAATACTAAATCGCCAGTGCGTAATTTCTGCATTGGATATGAAGACATTCGACAATCCGAAAGAGACTTAAAATCTGTGTCCGATCAACAGATGTCAGTTCCAACTATACCGATTATTTCTGGAGAAGAATCGTCACAAAATTTGAAGGACAAGTATTATGCTGAAACTTATATTTATGATAAAGGCAGTGACATAGATTCGATGTATTTAGATGAGAAAACTTCTTTCCTTAAAGAATTTCCAAGCAAACGCCATCTACCTGTAATGGGTGCTGCATACCGAATCCTCTTGATATCTTTACTGATTTATACAATATTCGATTACAATTTCGTTCAAATCTTCTTCAAACCCCGAGTAGTTCCAGAATCATCTGTTAAGTCGTATATCAAATTTCTGGTAGGGGGATTAATCGACGGTGTAACCAAGATTTTTAGAACACCAGGAAACATTTTATCCATACCAATTCGTGATCCTGAAGTCCCTTCTTGGTGGCGTCGTTAAGTCAAGTACCTACACTCTAAAGTGTGCTTGGGAAGGATTTTTTCAAACTACATTATAAAATTATAGGCATTTTTATCCATCACCCATGATTTTACGTGTGTTATTCGGAATAATTTATATCAACATAATAAAACGTGTCTCAATTATCCTATGCCACAAAAGCTGTTGAAACTACACACATATTTCAAATTTTGTATATCTATGAAAATTTTCTTTAAAATTCTTTTTTTACTGCTGAAGGGATTAGGTGAACAAATTGGTATTTTTCAGATCTTTATGAGGGATAGTTTCTTGTACTATGCTGGCAACAGTGCACGTAGAGATCGTATTCGTAATGTATTTCGTATCATTTTCGTTCTGCTGCGTTTTTGTTTTTCTGTTGTTAGTTCATTTGTGACATTTAGAAATAAAATAATTGACTAAACCTGTGAAATGTTTTCAGTATTCTCATAATTTTAAATTAAAAATAACAATATCAAAACTAGCAAGTTAATTTTAAAGTTTATTATAATAACATTTAAATTAAGATCAATTAAGATTTATTTTGTCACAATTTTATGTCTTATGTATAATTTTGAATTTTCTATTTTTTTTTAAATATCCGATCGAAATCAAATGTTATTAATCGACGCTATAAATTATTTATAATTTTTTCAATATGGAAAGTAAAAGCCCGAAGGTTACAGTGGAAGAAGACTTTATTGATTTGGGAAAATATAATTTTGATGATTTAGTGAATAAAGACTTCGCGAGTTTGAGAAAATTTAATGTAGACGAAAAAAAAAAGAGACCAAGAACAAAAAAATCTCCTAGAAAGAATACTAAATCGCCAGTGCGTAATTTCTGCATTGGATATGAAGACATTCGACAATCCGAAAGAGACTTAAAATCTGTGTCCGATCAACAGATGTCAGTTCCAACTATACCGATTATTTCTGGAGAAGAATCGTCACAAAATTTGAAGGACAAGTATTATGCTGAAACTTATATTTATGATAAAGGCAGTGACACAGATTCGATGTATTTAGATGAGAAAACTTCTTTCCTTAAAGAATTTCCAAGCAAACGCCATCTACCTGTAATGGGTGCTGCATACGGAATCCTCTTGATATCTTTACTGATTTATACAATATTCGATTACAATTTCGTTCAAATCTTCTTCAAACCCCGAGTAGTTCCAGAATCATCTGTTAAGTCGTATATAAAATTTCTGGTAGGGGGATTAATCGACGGTGTAACCAAGATTTTTAGAACACCAGGAAACATTTTATCCATACCAATTCGTGATCCTGAAGTCCCTTCCTGGTGGCGTCGTTAAGTCAAGTACCTACACTCTAAAGTGTGTTTGGGAAGGATTTTTTCAAACTACATTATAAAATTATAGGCATTTTTATCCATCACCTATGATTTTACGTGTGTTATTCGGAATAATTTATATCAACATAATAAAACGTGTCTGAATTATCCTATGCCACAAAAGCTGTTGAAACTACACACATATTTCAAATTTTGTATATCTATGAAAATTTTCTTTAAAATTCTTTTTTTACTGCTGAAGGGATTATGTGAACAAATTGGTATTTTTCAGATCTTTATGAGGGATAGTTTCTTGTACTATGCTGGCAACAGTGCACGTAGAGATCATATTCGTAATGTATTTCGTATCATTTTCGTTCTGCTGCGTTTTTGTTTTTCTGTTGTTAGTTCATTTGTGACATTTAGAAATAAAATAATTGACTAAACCTGTAAAATGTTTTCAGTATTCTCATAATTTTAAATTAAAAATAACAATATCAAAACTAGCAACTTAATTTTAATGTTTATTATAATAACATTTAAATTAAGATTTATTTTGTCACAATTTTATGTCTTATGTATAATTTTGAATTTTCTATTTTTTTTTAAATATCCGATCGAAATCAAATGTTATTAATCGACTCTATAAATTATTTACAATTTTTTCAATATGGAAAGTAAAAGCCCGAAGATTACAGTGGAAGAAGACTTTGTTGATTTGGGAAAATTTAATTTTGATGATTTAGTGAATAAAGACTTCGCGAGTTTGAGAAAATTTAATGTGGACGAAAAAAAAAAGAGACCAAGAACAAAAAAATCTCCTAGAAAGAATACTAAATCGCCAGTGCGTAATTTCTGCATTGGATATGAAGATATTCGACAATCCGAAAGAGACTTAAAATCTGTGTCCGATCAACAGATGTCAGTTCCAACTATACCGATTATTTCTGGAGAAGAATCGTCACAAAATTTGAAGGACAAGTATTATGCTGAAACTTATATTTATGATAAAGGCAGTGACACAGATTCGATGTATTTAGATGAGAAAACTTCTTTCCTTAAAAAATTTCCAAGTCATTGGATGATTATTACCTTTAAATAATACGAAATGACAACATCGAATGTTTACGTTGGTTGACAGATAACTGCTTTGTTTTTGTACCAAATATTTCATTTCAGTTTTAAAATATGTCAATAGGGAACTTAAAAATCCTAATCCTTTAAAAAATTTATATCAACTTGGAAAACATAGTTTAAAGTTATTTAAAATCATTTCAAACGACCTCCATACCGCGCCAAAGCGAATGACGCAGAACAGTTTTATTTTGTCACAATTTTATGTCTTATGTATAATTTTGAATTTTCTATTTTTTTTTTAAATATCCGATCGAAATCAAATGTTATTAATCGACTCTATAAATTATTTATTATTTTTTCAATATGGAAAGTAAAAGCCCGAAGATTACAGTGGAAGAAGACTTTGTTGATTTGGGAAAATTTAATTTTGATGATTTAGTGAATAAAGACTTCGCGAGTTTGAGAAAATTTAATGTGGACGAAAAAAAAAAGAGACCAATAACAAAAAAATCTCCTAGAAAGAATACTAAATCGCCAGTGCGTAATTTCTGCATTGGATATGAAGACATTCGACAATCCGAAAGAGACTTAAAATCTGTGTCCGATCAACAGATGTCAGTTCCAACTATACCGATTATTTCTGGAGAAGAATCGTCACAAAATTTGAAGGACAAGTATTATGCTGAAACTTATATTTATGATAAAGGCAGTGACATAGATTCGATGTATTTAGATGAGAAAACTTCTTTCCTTAAAGAATTTCCAAGCAAACGCCATCTACCTGTAATGGGTGCTGCATACGGAATCCTCTTGATATCTTTACTGATTCATACAATATTCGATTACAATTTCGTTCAAATCTTCTTCAAACCCCGAGTAGTTCCAGAATCATCTGTTAAGTCGTATATCACATTTTTGGTAGGGGGATTAATCGACGGTGTAACCAAGATTTTTAGAACACCAGGAAACATTTTATCCATACCAATTCGTGATCCTGAAGTCCCTTCCTGGTGGCGTCGTTAATTCAAGTACCTACACTCTAAAGTGTGCTTGGGAAGGATTTTTTCAAACTACATTATAAAATTATATGCATTTTTATCCATCACCTATGATTTTACGTGTGTTATTCGGAATAATTTATATCAACATAATAAAACGTGTCTCAATTATCCTATGCCACAAAAGCTGTTGAAACTACACACATATTTCAAATTTTGTATATCTATGAAAATTTTCTTTAAAATTCTTTTTTTTTTCTACTGAAGGGATTATGTGAACAAATTGGTATTTTTCAGATCTTTATGAGGGATAGTTTCTTGTACTATGCTGGCAACAGTGCACGTAGAGATCGTATTCGTAATGTATTTCGTATCATTTTCGTTCTGCTGCGTTTTTGTTTTTCTGTTATTAGTTCATTTGTGACATTTAGAAATAAAATAATTGACTAAACCTGTAAAATGTTTTCAGTATTCTCATAATTTTAAATTAAAAATAACAATATCAAAACTAGCAAGTTAATTTTAAAGTTTATTATAATAACATTTAAATTAAGATCAATTAAGATTTATTTTGCCACAATTTTATGTCTTATGTATAATTTTGAATTTTCTATTTTTTTTAAATATCCGATCGAAATCAAATGTTATTAATCGACTCTATAAATTATTTATTATTTTTTCAATATGGAAAGTAAAAGCCCGAAGATTACAGTGGAAGAAGACTTTGTTGATTTGGGAAAATATAATTTTGATGATTTAGTGAATAAAGACTTCGCGAGTTTGAGAAAATTTAATGTGGACGAAAAAAAAAAGAGACCAAGAACAAAAAAATCTCCTAGAAAGAATACTAAATCGCCAGTGCGTAATTTCTGCATTGGATATGAAGACATTCGACAATCCGAAAGAGACTTAAAATCTGTGTCCGATCAACAGATGTCAGTTCCAACTATACCGATTATTTCTGGAGAAGAATCGTCACAAAATTTGAAGGACAAGTATTATGCTGAAACTTATATTTATGATAAAGGCAGTGACACAGATTCGATGTATTTAGATGAGAAAACTTCTTTCCTTAAAAAATTTCCAAGTCATTGGATGATTATTACCTTTAAATAATACGAAATGACAACATCGAATGTTTACGTTGGTTGACAGATAACTGCTTTGTTTTTGTACCAAATATTTCATTTCAGTTTTAAAATATGTCAATAGGGAACTTAAAAATCCTAATCCTTTAAAAAATTTATATCAACTTGGAAAACATAGTTTAAAGTTATTTAAAATCATTTCAAACGACCTCCATACCGCGCCAAAGCGAATGACGCAGAACAGTTTTATTTTGTCACAATTTTATGTCTTATGTATAATTTTGAATTTTCTATTTTTTTTTTAAATATCCGATCGAAATCAAATGTTATTAATCGACTCTATAAATTATTTATTATTTTTTCAATATGGAAAGTAAAAGCCCGAAGATTACAGTGGAAGAAGACTTTGTTGATTTGGGAAAATTTAATTTTGATGATTTAGTGAATAAAGACTTCGCGAGTTTGAGAAAATTTAATGTGGACGAAAAAAAAAAGAGACCAATAACAAAAAAATCTCCTAGAAAGAATACTAAATCGCCAGTGCGTAATTTCTGCATTGGATATGAAGACATTCGACAATCCGAAAGAGACTTAAAATCTGTGTCCGATCAACAGATGTCAGTTCCAACTATACCGATTATTTCTGGAGAAGAATCGTCACAAAATTTGAAGGACAAGTATTATGCTGAAACTTATATTTATGATAAAGGCAGTGACATAGATTCGATGTATTTAGATGAGAAAACTTCTTTCCTTAAAGAATTTCCAAGCAAACGCCATCTACCTGTAATGGGTGCTGCATACGGAATCCTCTTGATATCTTTACTGATTTATACAATATTCGATTACAATTTCGTTCAAATCTTCTTCAAACCCCGAGTAGTTCCAGAATCATCTGTTAAGTCGTATATAAAATTTCTGGTAGGGGGATTAATCGACGGTGTAACCAAGATTTTTAGAACACCAGGAAACATTTTATCCATACCAATTCGTGATCCTGAAGTCCCTTCCTGGTGGCGTCGTTAATTCAAGTACCTACACTCTAAAGTGTGCTTGGGAAGGATTTTTTCAAACTACATTATAAAATTATATGCATTTTTATCCATCACCTATGATTTTACGTGTGTTATTCGGAATAATTTATATCAACATAATAAAACGTGTCTCAATTATCCTATGCCACAAAAGCTGTTGAAACTACACACATATTTCAAATTTTGTATATCTATGAAAATTTTCTTTAAAATTCTTTTTTTTTTCTACTGAAGGGATTATGTGAACAAATTGGTATTTTTCAGATCTTTATGAGGGATAGTTTCTTGTACTATGCTGGCAACAGTGCACGTAGAGATCGTATTCGTAATGTATTTCGTATCATTTTCGTTCTGCTGCGTTTTTGTTTTTCTGTTATTAGTTCATTTGTGACATTTAGAAATAAAATAATTGACTAAACCTGTAAAATGTTTTCAGTATTCTCATAATTTTAAATTAAAAATAACAATATCAAAACTAGCAAGTTAATTTTAAAGTTTATTATAATAACATTTAAATTAAGATCAATTAAGATTTATTTTGCCACAATTTTATGTCTTATGTATAATTTTGAATTTTCTATTTTTTTTAAATATCCGATCGAAATCAAATGTTATTAATCGACTCTATAAATTATATATTATTTTTTCAATATGGAAAGTAAAAGCCCGAAGATTACAGTGGAAGAAGACTTTGTTGATTTGGGAAAATTTAATTTTGATGATTTAGTGAATAAAGACTTCGCGAGTTTGAGAAAATTTAATGTGGACGAAAAAAAAAAAGAGACCAATAACAAAAAAATCTCCTAGAAAGAATACTAAATCGCCAGTGCGTAATTTCTGCATTGGATATGAAGACATTCGACAATCCGAAAGAGACTTAAAATCTGTGTCCGATCAACAGATGTCAGTTCCAACTATACCGATTATTTCTGGAGAAGAATCGTCACAAAATTATAGGCATTTTTATCCATCACCTATGATTTTACGTGTGTTATTCGGAATAATTTATATCAACATAATAAAACATGTCTGAATTATCCTATGCCACAAAAGCTGTTGAAACTACACACATATTTCAAATTTTGTATATCTATGAAAATTTTCTTTAAAATTCTTTTTTTACTGCTGAAGGGATTATGTGAACAAATTGGTATTTTTCAGATCTTTATGAGGGATAGTTTCTTGTACTATGCTGGCAACAGTGCACGTAGAGATCGTATTCGTAATGTATTTCGCGTTTTTGTTTTTCTGTTGTTAGTTCATTTGTGACATTTAGAAATAAAATAATTGACTAAACCTGTAAAATGTTTTCAGTATTCTCATAATTTTAAATTAAAAATAACAATATCAAAACTAGCAAGTTAATTTTAATGTTTATTATAATAACATTTAAATTAAGATCAATTAAGATTTATTTTGTCACAATTTTATGTCTTATGTATAATTTTGAATTTTCTATTTTTTTTTAAATATCCGATCGAAATCAAATGTTATTAATCGACTCTATAAATTATTTATTATTTTTTCAATATGGAAAGTAAAAGCCCGAAGATTACAGTGGAAGAAGACTTTGTTGATTTGGGAAAATATAATTTTGATGATTTAGTGAATAAAGACTTCGCGAGTTTGAGAAAATTTAATGTGGACGAAAAAAAAAAGAGACCAATAACAAAAAAATCTCCTAGAAAGAATACTAAATCGCCAGTGCGTAATTTCTGCATTGGATATGAAGACATTCGACAATCCGAAAGAGACTTAAAATCTGTGTCCGATCAACAGATGTCAGTTCCAACTATACCGATTATTTCTGGAGAAGAATCGTCACAAAATTTGAAGGACAAGTATTATGCTGAAACTTATATTTATGATAAAGGCAGTGACATAGATTCGATGTATTTAGATGAGAAAACTTCTTTCCTTAAAGAATTTCCAAGCAAACGCCATCTACCTGTAATGGGTGCTGCATACCGAATCCTCTTGATATCTTTACTGATTTATACAATATTCGATTACAATTTCGTTCAAATCTTCTTCAAACCCCGAGTAGTTCCAGAATCATCTGTTAAGTCGTATATCAAATTTCTGGTAGGGGGATTAATCGACGGTGTAACCAAGATTTTTAGAACACCAGGAAACATTTTATCCATACCAATTCGTGATCCTGAAGTCCCTTCTTGGTGGCGTCGTTAAGTCAAGTACCTACACTCTAAAGTGTGCTTGGGAAGGATTTTTTCAAACTACATTATAAAATTATAGGCATTTTTATCCATCACCCATGATTTTACGTGTGTTATTCGGAATAATTTATATCAACATAATAAAACGTGTCTCAATTATCCTATGCCACAAAAGCTGTTGAAACTACACACATATTTCAAATTTTGTATATCTATGAAAATTTTCTTTAAAATTCTTTTTTTACTGCTGAAGGGATTATGTGAACAAATTGGTATTTTTCAGATCTTTATGAGGGATAGTTTCTTGTACTATGCTGGCAACAGTGCACGTAGAGATCGTATTCGTAATGTATTTCGCGTTTTTGTTTTTCTGTTGTTAGTTCATTTGTGACATTTAGAAATAAAATAATTGACTAAACCTGTAAAATGTTTTCAGTATTCTCATAATTTTAAATTAAAAATTACAATATCAAAACCAGCAAGTTAATTTAATGTTTATTATAATAACATTTAAATTAAGATCAATTAAGATTTATTTTGTCACAATTTTATGTCTTATGTATAATTTTGAATTTTCTATTTTTTTTAAATATCCGATCGAAATCAAATGTTATTAATCGACTCTATAAATTATTTATTATTTTTTCAATATGGAAAGTAAAAGCCCGAAGATTACAGTGGAAGAAGACTTTGTTGATTTGGGAAAATTTAATTTTGATGATTTAGTGAATAAAGACTTCGCGAGTTTGAGAAAATTTAATGTGGACGAAAAAAAAAAGAGACCAAGAACAAAAAAATCTCCTAGAAAGAATACTAAATCGCCAGTGCGTAATTTCTGCATTGGATATGAAGATATTCGACAATCCGAAAGAGACTTAAAATCTGTGTCCGATCAACAGATGTCAGTTCCAACTATACCGATTATTTCTGGAGAAGAATCGTCACAAAATTTGAAGGACAAGTATTATGCTGAAACTTATATTTATGATAAAGGCAGTGACACAGATTCGATGTATTTAGATGAGAAAACTTCTTTCCTTAAAGAATTTCCAAGCAAACGCCATCTATCTGTAATGGGTGCTGCATACGGAATCCTCTTGATATTTTTACTACTTGTGTATCGATCGCCGGCCACAACAGTGATGCCAATTCGAGGGATTTTCGGGGTTTCTTAGAGACAATTTTGGGAAGGATTTTTTCAAACTACATTATAAAATTATAGGCATTTTTATCCATCACCTATGATTTTACGTGTGTTATTCGGAATAATTTATATCAACATAATAAAACTTGTCTCAATTATCCTATGCCACAAAAGTTGTTGAAACTACACACATATTTCAAATTTTGTATACCTATGAAAATTTTCTTTAAAATTCTTTTTTTACTACTGAAGGGATTATGTGAACAAATTGGTATTTTTCAGATCTTTATGAGGGATAGTTTCTTGTACTATGCTGGCAACAGTGCACGTAGAGATCGTATTCGTAATGTATTTCGTATCATTTTCGTTCTGCTGCGTTTTTGTTTTTCTGTTGTTAGTTCATTTGTGACATTTAGAAATAAAATAATTGACTAAACCTGTGAAATGTTTTCAGTATTCTCATAATTTTAAATTAAAAATAACAATATCAAAACTAGCAAGTTAATTTTAATGTTTATTATAATAACATTTAAATTAAGATTTATTTTGTCACAATTTTATGTCTTATGTATAATTTTGAATTTTCTATTTTTTTTTAAATATCCGATCGAAATCAAATGTTATTAATCGACTCTATAAATTATTTATTATTTTTTCAATATGGAAAGTAAAAGCCCGAAGGTTACAGTGGAAGAAGACTTTATTGATTTGGGAAAATATAATTTTGATGATTTAGTGAATAAAGACTTCGCGAGTTTGAGAAAATTTAATGTGGACGAAAAAAAAAAAAGAGACCAAGAACAAAAAAATCTCCTAGAAAGAATACTAAATCGCCAGTGCGTAATTTCTGCATTGGATATGAAGACATTCGACAATCCGAAAGAGACTTAAAATCTGTGTCCGATCAACAGATGTCAGTTCCAACTATACCGATTATTTCTGGAGAAGAATCGTCACAAAATTTGAAGGACAAGTATTATGCTGAAACTTATATTTATGATAAAGGCAGTGACACAGATTCGATGTATTTAGATGAGAAAACTTCTTTCCTTAAAAAATTTCCAAGTCATTGGATGATTATTACCTTTAAATAATACGAAATGACAACATCGAACGTTTACGTTGGTTGACAGATAACTGCTTTGTTTTTGTACCAAATATTTCATTTCAGTTTTAAAATATGTCAATAGGGAACTTAAAAATCCTAATCCTTTAAAAAATTTATATCAACTTGGAAAACATAGTTTAAAGTTATTTAAAATCATTTCAAACGACCTCCATACAGGGCCAAAGCGAATGACGCAGAACAGTTTTATTTTGTCACAATTTTATGTCTTATGTATAATTTTGAATTTTCTATTTTTTTTTAAATATCCGATCGAAATCAAATGTTATTAATCGACTCTATAAATTATTTATTATTTTTTCAATATGGAAAGTAAAAGCCCGAAGGTTACAGTGGAAGAAGACTTTATTGATTTGGGAAAATATAATTTTGATGATTTAGTGAATAAAGACTTCGCGAGTTTGAGAAAATTTAATGTGGACGAAAAAAAAAGAGACCAAGAACAAAAAAATCTCCTAGAAAGAATACTAAATCGCCAGTGCGTAATTTCTGCATTGGATATGAAGACATTCGACAATCCGAAAGAGACTTAAAATCTGTGTCCGATCAACAGATGTCAGTTCCAACTATACCGATTATTTCTGGAGAAGAATCGTCACAAAATTTGAAGGACAAGTATTATGCTGAAACTTATATTTATGATAAAGGCAGTGACATAGATTCGATGTATTTAGATGAGAAAACTTCTTTCCTTAAAGAATTTCCAAGCAAACGCCATCTATCTGTAATGGGTGCTGCATACGGAATCCTCTTTGATATTTTTACTACTTGTGTATCGATCGCCGGCCACAACAGTGATGCCAATTCGAGGGATTTTCGGGGTTTCTTAGAGACAATTTTGGGAAAGATTTTTTTAAACTACATTATAAAATTATAGGCATTTTTATCCATCACCTATGATTTTATGTGTGTTATTAGGAATAATTTATATCAACATAATAAAACGTGTCTCAATTATCCTATGCCACAAAAGTTGTTGAAACTACACACATATTTCAAATTTTGTATACCTATGAAAATTTTCTTTAAAATTCTTTTTTTACTACTGAAGGGATTATGTGAACAAATTGGTATTTTTCAGATCTTTATGAGGGATAGTTTCTTGTACTATGCTGGCAACAGTGCACGTAGAGATCGTATTCGTAATGTATTTCGTATCATTTTCGTTCTGCTGCGTTTTTGTTTTTCTGTTGTTAGTTCATTTGTGACATTTAGAAATAAAATAATTGACTAAACCTGTAAAATGTTTTCAGTATTCTCATAATTTTAAATTAAAAATAACAATATCAAAACTAGCAACTTAATTTTAATGTTTATCATAATAACATTTAAATTAAGATCAATTTTTGAAAAACCAAAGTACATAACAGCTTCTGCATTTACCTATTTGCTTCAACACCTCGAACAGCCAAGAGAAAGAATTTCACTGTTTTTGATAAAATTTGCTATCATAATTATATCAACACAAGGCAGATTGTCGGTTTGGCCCTTGTAATATCCTTCTTTAGTCATATTAAAAAGATTATGGACTCGAACAAAATTTCACAAAAGTCTAATAAATCAGAATGAACCGAAAATACAAAAAAACACGTGGAAACACTCGATTAAACAACACAGTAAACAAAAATCAATAATGGCTCTTTTAATGGTTACGTTCTTTCCTTGTCGCATCGACGCATGCGCATTATCGAATTATACTGTTCTACGTCACAACCAATAGCAAAGCGTTTACAATGTCAGTCGTTTTCATGCAATGTATTCATTTTTGCTAAAGAAAATTTTAGTCAAGTTCCCTATTTTGAGAAGCAACTTGAAACGATTCAACCACGGAAATGCTGATTATTCGTGTAAATCGTATTTATAAAATGGCGAGTCGCTGGGAAGTTTGCAAAAGAAAATGCAAAAGTTGTGTTTACAATACTTCGTTTCACAGGTAAATGGTTAATGATCGAAGATCGTAAGTGTTAAAAAAATACATAATTATGTGGTACATATTTTTTCTTGTCATATATTTTTTTGCAGACCAGTAATTCTATATGAATAAGTTAATTTGTGAAGCTCGATAGTTACGATTCTTCGAAATGAAGTATCAATTTACTAAATATTTATTGTTCTTAAAGAAACGACCAACTGCATTATATCAATTGAACAGGTTAATGAATGAATCAAAAGTAATACATATGTACAATAATATCTGCCACCAGATTTATTCAAAAAGACAAACAAAAACAAAATCTTGTTGTCTGTGTAAGGACGACAAGAATATAAAGCGATCTCCTTTAATGTCTCAAAACATTGATACGAATAGAAGCATACCATGTTAAATATGCCGAAATAGCACAAATAATTTTTTTTTCATAGTCCACATCATAATTTGTCCGACGCTCATGTTTGACATGAGTGACGAACAAGAGTTTCATTTAGTTTGGAAAAAATTGTCATCGGCCGGGTCAGTCTATAAAGTCACTTGGAAATTGGTTTCTGGCTTTACACATCTTTCCGTGTCAAGTGTAATTTTGTTCGTCTACTTATACAGGTAATATTAAGCGGAGCAGTTATTTTCGACAAATCCTTTATACAAAAAAAATCAATCTGGAAATAGTTAGGAACCAATTTAAAACAAACTGTTTCAATTGTATGTATTGAAAAAATTCGTACATATACAGTATGCGAATGCATAAAGAAAAAAAATTGTCCCTTCGATATACAAGTTCCCAACCAATCAGATATTTTCTTAGATTGAATTATGTACATGCAAACTGCTCAACTACAACCAACCTAAAACGAAATTCTAAATGATACAAAAGCAACGTGATGTATAAAGCCGAGTCAGCATCTCATACAAAATCAGCTTAAATGGAAGTCGACCGAATAGGCCACGGACATTTAATGAAAATCACTTTCGTTCTTTGTCGTCCCCCACTACCTCAGCATCGACTCTGTGAGATCTACCGCCCCGAGGCGGTCGACCGTTGGTCGTGTGGCTATTACCCCCTCTACCTCTAGAATTGCCGATATGCTTGCGTTTATCGAAATGATTAACGTAATCTGAAATATTACTACCAGAATTGTATCTGTCGTTTCCACCCCTGCCTCCGCCTCTGCCGCGACCACCTCGACCCCTCATAGAACCACCTCTGCCAGATCGATTGCCACCATCCATGTCGGAATTGTAGCCGCGGTCATTTCGACGGCTCATAGACAGGCTCTGCATCGAACCCATACCTGTCCCATGTATACTGCGTAGCTGCTGGTCAATTTCCAATTTTTCCTGTCTAAGTTGTTCAACTTCCTACAAAGAAAAGAAAGTATTCATAAGTTATATTGAAATAAATACAGAGTGTGTTCTATGAATTTGCTACATTTCATTACTTACAATCAAGAAAAAGAAATGCTATGCGCAATATGGATAACTAAATAATGAAAAGTTGGACAAACTGGCAAAACAAGCAACAGAAGACGGAAAAGAAATGTGCCAGCCACAGATTTTCAACCTACACTAAAAATATAAACAGATGCAGAATTGGCAAAGATGGAAAGCAAAAACCGTAAAATCATACAGAAATCCATGGTTTAAAAGCAATTCAGACAACAAAATGAAAAGGCTTATACACGGAATGTGAATACAAAATAGTTCTTTTTGTTATATATTTTGGGAAATCAAACCACAATCTTTTTTATTTCAAAGTTTCGGTAGCGTTCCGGCTACCGTTATCAAGAACAATCAACACTGAACACTGTTTACACTACCACTACACCAACACTAACACTTTATACTATCTTACGCGCGTTTCGATAACCAAATTATCTTCTTCAGAGACTGAAGGTAAACTAACCCTAGGGTGCTTCGTCATCCATATATACTAATCTTTTATCGCGCCAAACTAGTTAATCCGCGGGAACAAACCATTCTGGCGCGAAAAAATTTTTACAATTGTTTTTTTCCTAATAAACTATACAACGGACTATAAGGTATAGGTCATTTGTCTTTATTCAAACTATTATTACATTTAACTATTTCTATACTTTCAAATGCATCCAACATTCTATTGTTAGATACATTTTTTAACAATTTTACACTATCTAAACTTATTGAATGATTATAATCTAAAACATGTTCAGCAACACTGGATTTCTCCGTACGCCCATATTTTAAATGAGCTACATGCTCTTTATAACGAACTTTTACAGACCTCTTAGTCTGCCCAACATATTTCATATCACAATCATTACAACTAATTTCATAAATACCACTCTTTTCCAATTCCATTATTTTATCCTTTGGCTTTGTTTTAAAGTATTGTTTGATTTATAAACTAAATTTAATCCTGCTTTATTAAAAATGTTTTTTAAACCTTGTGTATAACAAGGGTTAAAAGGTACTGAAATAAATTTTTCTATTTTACTATTTTCATTTTTGAAAAAAGTGGTATCATGGAGAGATTTCTTAAACCTATGGCGATTAATTAACTTATCTACTATTTTCCTATCATACCCGTTAATAACAGCTATATCCCCAATTAAATTCTTTTCATTATTATATCTTTCCTTATTAAGAGGAAAATAAGTTAATCTATGTACCAAAAAATGAAGACTAGCCATTTTATGTTGATTACAATGAAAAGAATCAGCTGGGATATACCTGTGAGTAGCAGTATCTTTTCTATAAATATCAAATTCTAACCTATTCTTATTCCTAATTATTCCTTATTCCTTCATTTTTTGGTACATAGATTAACTTATTTTCCTCTTAATAAGGAAAGATATAATAATGAAAAGAATTTAATTGGGGATATAGCTGTTATTAACGGGTATGTTAGGAAAATAGTAGATAAGTTAATTAATCGCCATAGGTTTAAGAAATCTCTCCATGATACCACTTTTTTCAAAAATGAAAATAGTAAAATAGAAAAATTTATTTCAGTACCTTTTAACCCTTGTTATACACAAGGTTTAAAAAACATTTTTAATAAAGCAGGATTAAATTTAGTTTATAAATCAAACAATACTTTAAAACAAAGCCAAAGGATAAAATAATGGAATTGGAAAAGAGTGGTATTTATGAAATTAGTTGTAATGATTGTGATATGAAATATGTTGGGCAGACTAAGAGGTCTGTAAAAATTCGTTATAAAGAGCATGTAGCTCATTTAAAATATGGGCGTACGGAGAAATCCAGTGTTGCTGAACATGTTTTAGATTATAATCATTCAATAAGTTTAGATAGTGTAAAATTGTTAAAAAATGTATCTAACAATAGAATATTGAATGCATTTGAAAGTAGTGATGTAACGGAGGTAAGATTTTGCCGAAGGCCGAAGTCAGTAACTTCGGCAATATTTAGCCGGAGTTACTGCCGGAGGTCGTCAATTGTCAAAAAATCACAAAACATGCGCAAAACAAACTTGCATCTTGCATCCCTGTGAATAACATAACCTTAAAAGTTCAAATTAATATTGTTTGTTTGAAACTTCGGTGTTGTTAGCTTATTAGATTAGTACATTTTTTACATAAAAAAACTATAACATAACAATATTAAAAATTAGTAAAAATAGTGATTAAAAATGTTGAAACGCTCGAAACAAAAACATAGTGTGATCTGGAAACATTTCAAAATCAGTGAAAGTGATAAAACTAAAGCAGAGTGCAATTATTGCAAAAAGTTAATTTCAAAAGGTGTTAGTGGCAAAGCAGTTTCTACTACACCTCTTTTTGGACATTTAAAAAGCATTCACCAAGAGGAATTTAATAATCTAACTTATCTAACTGAAGAAAAAAACAAAGTTAAAGAAACTGAAAACAATGAACAAAAAGGAAGCAAAATTTAATTATCATTAGAAAAAGTAATAGATAAAAAAAAAATATGGGACATTATGGACAGTCGTGCAGTTAAAGTTCATTATAAAATAGCTGAAATGATATGTTTAGATAATCAACCCTACTCAATTGTTACTAATGAGGGTTTTACAAGACTAATGTCTCATGCTTTACCACAGTATAACCTTCCTTCAAGAATTTATTTTTCCAACAACATAATTCCCGATATTTATGGCCGCTTGAGAAATAAAATAAGTGTACTGTTAGAAAAAGCTGAGCACATTTCATTAACCTCGGATATTTGGACTTGCCAAGAAAACAATGAAAGCTTTATAAGTTTGACTGGTCACTGGATAGATCCAATTTCCTTAATAAAATACAATGCTGTTTTGAATTGCGAACATTTTTCTGGATCCCACACAGGTGTAAATATTTGTGCCAAATTTGAAAATTTGCTAGGATCATGGAATTTAACAAAGTCTCAGATACATCTTATAATTAGAGATGGGGGATCCAATATGGTTAAAGGTTGCAATGAATTAGGAGTTGAAAATTTTTCATGTTTTATACATTCCTTACAATTAGTGGTTATATCATCCTTAAAATCGCAAAGAGCAGTCATTGACACGTTGGCAGTGGCTAGAAAAATTGTGGGTCATTTTTGTCATTCGTCTTTAGCCTGTGACAAACTTAAACAAATTCAAAATGACCTTAACCTACCAAATAAAAAATTAATTCAAGACGTCCAAACCAGATGGAATTCATCATTCTATATGCTAGAGCGCCTTTATGAACAAAAAAGATGCTTATCAATTTATGCTAATGAAAATAACATTGGTAATTTGACCAAAACACAATGGGATTTAATTGGTTCTCTGCTAACTTTGTTAGCACCATTCGAGGAACTTACAAGACAGCTTAGCAGTACAGACTCATATTTATCTGATGTGATTCCTTCTATTGTAATGCTCAATAAATATTTATCAAAAGTTCACCCATTTGGTCTGGGCACTTCAGTGGAAGAAATTCACAAAAGGTTTGGAGAATACGAGAAAAACGAAAACTGTTCGTTGGCAACAATTTTAGATCCGCGCTACAAAGTGGCCTTTTTTTCTACTGCAGATAGTGCTGATGATGAAAGAGGTGAAAATGTTAAACGGTTGTTATTAGTGGAGGCACTTAAACTTCAACAAGATGAAATATCTAATAATGATGGATATTCAAGTGAATCTTCCAGTAACAGCCTCAGCATTGGGGATTCTCCCCCTTCTTCAAAGCGGAAACGTGATTCAATTTTTGACTGTTACAAAGAAATTGCCCAATCTGCATCGAATATCAAAATCAAAACCAATATAAGCGCAGCCACACCTAGGTTAAAGAAAAATAAGGATCTGTCAAAGCAAATTTCTGCCTATCTATTACTCCCTCTCAATGATAGACAATCGAATCCCATTTCATTTTGGAAAGATAACCAACATGCTTTTCCTGATTTGGTGAAATTGGCAATAAAATATTTATCCTCTCCACCTAGCAGTATTTACTCAGAACGAAGTTTTTCGGAAGCGGGAAACATATATGAAGATAAACGTAATAGACTTACTCCACGAAATGCTGAGAAATTATTGTTTATTCACCATAAACTTCCCCGTCTAAATTTTGAGTACTAGAGAATATACCTATTTTAGTTTTGTCATTTTTTGAATCAGATTTAAAATAAAACGTTTTTTTTTATATTTTTTATTCAAGTTTAAAAAATAATTCCTCCGGCCTATCTCCGGTGCCAATAATGCCGAAGTCGGGAACTCCGGCTTCAGGCCGGATGTGGCCGGAGTCAGTAGGTGAGCCGGACCTCCGTTACATCACTATTTGAAAGTATAGAAATAGTTAAATGTAATAATAGTTTGAATAAAGACAAAGGACCTATACCTTATAGTCCGTTGTATAGTTTATTAGGAAAAAAACAATTGTAAAAATTTTTTTTTTCGCGCCAGAATGGTTTGTTCCCGCGGATTAACTAGTTTGGCGCGATAAAAGATTAGTATATATGGATGACGAAGCACCCTATTGTTAGTTTACCTTCAGTCTCTGAAGAAGATAACTTGGTTATCGAAACGCGCGTAAGATAGTGTAAAGTGTTAGTGTTGGTGTAGTGGTAGTGTAAACAGTGTTCAGTGTCAAGTATCGCCAACGGTTCCAGAATTTCCAACCTAAGAACAATCAAGTTTTTATAAAATTTTGGTCCCAATCTGACACTAACGAAAAATTTCGTCAACTAGATATCAACAACATTTCGAAGTTCAAGACTGCAAAAAATTGTCAAATTTTCAAGGTCCATTCCTTGATAAATTATGAAATAAGTGAAGTGAAGGCAAGAATTTTATAAAAACTCAATTATTGATAACGGTAGGTGGAACGCTACCGAAACGTTAAAATAAAGATTGTGGTTTGATTTCCCAAAATAAATAAACAGAATAATTAATATACCACAAGGAAAATGCAGACAATACAAAATAGGTCCAGAAAACTCTCCAAATTGTGAATGGGGAGAAGTAGGTTCACAAAACCACATATTATGAGAAAGTCAGTTCAACAGAAAACACAATCAAGATTTCATAAAGAACTAAAAGAAGCTGGAGTCAAGTTACTGTATATATGAAATATAAAACATTTATAAATAATGAAAATATGCTCAACCTCTATGGTCTTAGTGGGACACGTTACACTAATGAAAATATTTTTAGTTTTAGTGTTATGTATTATTGTTGTTTATTTAGTTTAAATTTTTACTACTTTTTTTATATGTATGCAATTTGTAAATTCTTCTAAATAAACGTTATTATAAAGGGTGGTACATAAGTAATGGTATATATATATATATATATATTATCAAAAACCCAATTACCATAGTGTATGGTGTAGGGTATACTTACAATTATACTTGTTTCAACTACATAGTATTATGCTTAAGACATATATCCATTTTTTCATCGATGCTTTGGTCCAGATAGAATTTTATTCATGTACAAATTTAGCCCATTGTTTTTTATCTTTTGCCATTGTTTTTGCCTCTGTCCATGTTTTTCCTTTTTCTTGCAGTATGCCTACCATAACACCAGCCCATGTTTGTTTTGGTCTTCCCTTTTTCGTTCTTTTTTGTATTTTTGATTGCCATACTTTTTTAACTGGTCTTGTATCGTTCATTCTTTGTAAATATCCCCACCAGCTTAATTGTCTCTTTTCAATGAATTTAAGTGTTGATTCTATGTCAAGGTCTTCTCTTATTTTCGTATTTCTTAGTTTGTCTTTCTTTGTGACTCCTTTAACTCGCCTAAGATACTTCATCTCAACTGCTTGTATTCGACTCTTTTGTCTCTTTGTTAATACCCAAGATTCACATCCGAATGTTAATATAGGCCGGTAAATTGTTTTAAATATATTTAACTTCGTTTTCTTGGAAATTTCTTTTTTATTTATAAATGTCGAATTCATCGTGTGATAAAGATTCATCGTTTTTTGTACTCTATTGGTAATTTCGACTTCCTGCGTTCCATTTTCTTCTATTTCTACTCCCAAGTATTTATATCTTCTAACTTGCTCAATTTTTATTCCATCTAATTGTATATTCAAATTTTTTTGTTGCGGTCCTATAACCATAACTTTGGTTTTGCTTTGATTAACTGTCATTCCAAATTCTTCAGATACCGCGCTCCATATTTCCATATTCTTTTGTAAATCCTTCTCTTTCCCTGCCATAATTATTAAATCATCTCCAAAAGCTGCTTCTGATATATCCACTCTTCCTAAATGTCTGTATCCAACGTGTAGTTTTGCCATTTTGATTGACGATTTTTTAATTATTTCATCAATAAAAATTGTAAATAATAATGGACTTAGTCCCCCTCCTTGCCTTAATCCTTCTTGTGTTGAAAATGATTCTGATGCTTTATTTTTGTATATTACACAATTTCTATTATTTTTGTAAATGTTTTTGATTCTGTCTATTATTTTGTAGTTTACCCCCCTTCCTTCTAGTACTTTCCATAACTTCTCCCTTGGTACTTTGTCAAAAGCTTTTTCCATATCTATAAATCCCATATATACCTCTTTTTCTTGTTGTGAGAACTTATCAATTATCTGTTTCACCGTAAATATGTGGTCTTGTATGCTTCGCCCTCTTCTAAATCCACTTTGCGATTCTTCGAGAGAATTTTCTATCAGTGGTCTTAGCTTACTGTCTATAATATTCTCGTAGACTTTCATAGCTGTACTAAGTAGATTTATTCCTCTATAATTATTGCAGTCTTGTCTATCCCTCTTTTTATATATTGGAACTATTAAGGCTGTCTTCCAATCTTCTGGTATCTGTTCTTCACTCCAAGCAGTGTTGTATATTTTCAATATTTTTGTTCCTGTTTCCCCTAAATTCTTGAACATTTCTGATGTTAATTTATCAATTCCTTGAGATTTTCCATTTTTCAACTCATCTATTATTTCCTGTAATTCTTTTAATGTTACAATGTCTTTATTTTCTATTATTGCATCCTTTTTTTTTGTTAATGCCCTGAACTTGGTTGTCTGCTCCTAGTAATTCCTCAAAATACTCTTTCCATCTATCAATTACTTCGTTTTCATTTCTTAGTATATCTCCTTTTTTATTTTTTATCCAGGTTATTTCTTGTGTTTTTTCCTTTCTTAATGACTTCAATGTTTTGTAAAACAGTTTTTGATTTGATTTACTATTGCTTTCCATTTTTTCGCCAAATTCTTTCCACTGATTTCTTTTAGCTACTGCTACCATCTCTTTTACATTTTTCCTCTTCTCTTTATACATTTCATAGTTTTCCGTTGTTTTGTTATTTATATACATTTTCCACGCTTCTTTTTTTAATTTTACTTTTATTTTAATTTCGTCCGTCCACCAAGCTGTTTGTTTTCTTGCTACAACCACATATTTCTTTAGCGGTTTCCAATACGGTTTTTTTGAAATAATCCCACATTTCTTCTAAATTACCATTTTTCAGTATATCACATTTATTTAAGAACTTTCCTGATAATGCTATTTTGTATTTTTCTGCCATATCTTTGTTTTGTAGTTTGTATGATCTGACCGATTCATATTCTATTGTTTTTTCTAATTTTTGTCTATTATGGTTTGTAATTTCTACTTGTTCTCTTATTTTTGTTACAAGTAAATAGTGGTCACTTCCTATTTCTGGTCCTCTTCTAACTTTGGTATCCAATACTTCCTTTCTATTTCTCTTTTCCACTAATATATAATATATTATTGACCTTTCATTTCTGCTTTCCATCACACGTGTATATTTATGTATGTCTTTATGTTGGAAAAATGTATTAGTTACAATAAAATTGTGTAATATGCAAAAATCCAGCAGCCGTTCTCCATTATTATTCCTAAATGTTTCACCATGTTTTCCTATTACTGCTCTATAAATGTCATCTTTTGTTCCCACTCTGCTATTCAAATCTCCAAGTATAATTATTTTTCCTTTTGCATTTTCTGTAGCCATAGTTAGATCTTCCCAAAACCTATCTTTATTTCCTACTGTATCGTCTTCATTTGGTCCATATACAATTATTATAGTTTTTGTGTTCATATTTTTATCTTTCATTTCCATCACCAATAATCTTTCCGACCATCCCCTCCATCCAGTAATTTGTTCTTCTAAGTTTCTATGTATTATGCATGCAACTCCTGCTGCCGCTCTTTTCTCATTTTCAATACCACTATATATGAGTATATGGCCATTATCCATTTTCACTATCCCCTGTCCTTTTTTTTTGTCTCTGTTGAAGCTAGTATTCTCAAGTTTGTATTTTCAAACTCTTCTTCTAATTCTTTTTCTTTTCCTAAAATACTTCTTACATTCCATGTTCCATTTCTCCACATTTCCGTTGCTGATTTTACTTTATTCATATCTAATTCCGTTGCTGTGTCTTTTTCTCTGTTACCATGAATATCTGTTTCTTTATTTAGTTTTTTGAATGTATTTTTTCCAGTATTCTCATTCTATTTGTTTCTTTATCCCATCTCCATTCTTGCCCATTTACCGTTACCTTATTGTATCCCGTTTTTACGTCTTTTCCCTTTTGACTTTCTAATTTTGCAAACATCCTTATCTCTTTTTGTTTTTCTCTTTCCTTCTTGGTCATATCATTATTTATAAAAACTCTTTCTTCTTTCCTCTCCTTTAATTTAGCTTTATTTGCCATAATTTTTTCTTTATCAGCTTCTTTTTGACATTCCACTATACACATTTTCTCCCCTATCTTGTTAGCTGCTTTAGGCTCGATATTTATTTTTAGTTGTTGACTCAAAAAGTTTCTGACATTTTCTACCAATTTCGACGGCTCATTAGTATCAAGTTTTAATCCATTTATCATCACATTATTCTTTCTTCTTTCTTTATCTATAATTTCCATCGTTTTTTTAATCTCTTCCATTTCTGTTTTCATTTCTGCATTTTCTTTTTTAATTGCTTGGTTTTCTTTTCTCAATACTTCATTTTCAACTTTCAGCTTTAATATTTCCTCATTAAACAGAGCCTGTTGATCTTTGGTTTCTTTGATCTCGTTTTTAATCAGTTGTTGTTCCCATTTCATATCCTTTTGATCTGCAGACATTTCCTTCATTAACGCTATGATTTGATCTAACTTTTCATCTTTTTTACTTTTAGCTGGGGTTCTGCTAGTCCTCTTGCTAACTTCAAATACAGCATCCATTTTTCTTTTCTTTGAATCTTCTGTAGAATAATCATCACTATCCATTTTGTTTATATTTTGTATTCAATTACTATTTAATTATATTATTTTCGTGGTAGCGTAAGACCAAAATACCCAGATCTACTCTTCGGAGATACTTGATCTATCCAGCCACTTATTATATTTATATCTAATTTCTTTCTTTATTTTGTCCTTTATTTTTTAAATTTGACAACGTCGCAAATTATATTGTTTTGGACTCGCCTTAAATCAATTGCTTTTTATTTTAATAACCTAACACTAACCTATTTATTTAATTGATTTTACAAAATCTAACGTTTTTTTTGTTTTTTTTCTTTTGTAGCACTACGTACTTTTCCTTTTGTTGATACAATTCAAATTCTATTTGATTAATTTTCGCTGCACTTTCCGATATATCGAAATAAATGCAGGCGAATTTTATAAACACTTTATTATTTCAACGCACCGTTGCCACCACATAAGTAATGGTACACATTAAAATGGAAGATACTCGGCCTTGTTTTGATAAAATATTGATAAAAAAAGGCAGATGGTGGCAAAGTTGGAATGTAAAAAATGTTTTTCCACTGTAAATTGAAAGATTTTTGGTAAAAATTTAAATATAGGAATTTTGAGGTATAGAACATCATAATATGATATACGCTTCGATGTATTTTCTAGAGGTTGTTTTGCTGATCAAGTTAGCGCTAATATTGTGAAAGAATACTATAGTCACGCTATTTTAACTTAAAAAGGTATTCTTGTTACTAGTTCCAAAACTTTCCGGTATTAGAGATAATGGTATCTTAGGGATTAGCTGTAATATTCTTATTTAATTATTCATTTCAGGGAACTATAAATTATTATATCATATTATTTTCGAAATAAAATGATATATATTCCTAATTAGTACTTTATTTTAAAATTCCATTGACATTTTTTCTGTAACTCCTACTATACTTTCATAATCATTGTAAAAAACATATTAGCGTATAGTTTGGCAAATATAACTGAAGTTTTGAAAGGAATGCGGCCGAAAACATTAGATATTGCCACGTTCAACTATGAAAAAGCGAAGGTGCTGAGAATGTAGGTAGTAGTAATTATTTGAAAATAGATAATCTGAAATTTAGCAGCTGATGGTTGTTGTTATAGTTATATTACACATTTACGCGTTTGGAGGTGAAAACGTCAGTCAAAAAGAATCCAAAACGTGAAAAAAGTAACTGGTTTGAAAACGAATTTTTTAATAGCAGACTCACTCACTCCTCACCGACACTCTGTGGCATCATATAGGTTTACCAAACTATACACACCTAGTACATTTCCTATTAAAGATAATCTGAAATTTAGCAGCTGATGGTTGTTGTTATAGTTATATTACACATTTACGCGTTTGGAGGTGAAAACGTCAGTCAAAAAGAATTCAAAACGTGAAAAAAGTAACCGGTTCGAAAACGAATTTTTTAATAGCAGAAAAGAACTGAAATTTACCTTGAGGTGAGCTAAATGATACTGAAGAAGTACTTTTGCATTTGATATACTCTCTACAGTTCCAACAAAAACAAAGGGCACCTGTCCCTCTTCTCGTGGAATCGTCGGTTGTGGTTCATTATCTCCTTCAATTTTAACCCTCACCTAAAAGAAAAATAAATCTTTAAAGCCCTTCTAATTCAAATAATTTCATTAAAAGCAATACTGTAAACTAAAAGTTTTTACAGATTTTGCTATTGAAAATTCCAAAAGTACGTACCACACCGCTTTTGTCCACGATTTCCTGAATTATTTTTCCACTTTTTCCAATAACCTTGCCAACTAACGCCCTGGGAACTTGCAGAGATTCTTCACTATATTCTAACATTGAACGTGCCTTTCTCACAGCCTCATCAGTCTCACCATAAATTTTAAACATGCATGAATTTTCTTCTAATTCAATATTTGTTATTCCATCTACTTTTCTAGCTTGCTGGATATTAGCTCCATGAGCTCCTATGGCCAATCCCATTAAATCCTCTCTAACAATGAACTCATCTGAATATCTGAAAAATAAACCAAACTAAAAGAAACTACCCATTATTTAAAATATTGTAAATACTTTTTCCATTCATACAGTGTTTTAAAAGCAAATTAAAAAATACTGTAAATGAATTTATGATCAAATTCTCTATTGAAATTGATAGCAACAGAAATATACTTTATTGCCATACAAAAATTATAGAAATTTTCTATACAAAGCTATAGTAGAAGAGCCACCAATTTTTGGGTAGGAATTTGAGGCAAGCTGAAAACTTGTCCTATACCTTCCCTATTATACACCAACACGGCACCCTGGCTGGTGAGTAGCGGGGATAAATCAACCCAATAAATTAATTTTTTGCCAAAAATATGTTTGTGGTAATTTCAAATTTTTATGTTGTAGTTTAATGTTTAAAGAGGTAAGAAAAAAAAGCCAGACGATTTAGTCGGGTTGTTAACCTTGCCAGACGATTTAGTCGGGTTGTTAACCTTGCCAGACGCGTACAAAAATATTTTGCTAAAAAATATGTTTGAGGCGACTTGAAATTTTAACAGAGTATTATTTTATAATTAAAAAAGAATATTTTAATAAAGACAAATTATTTTGGTGGAGCTGCCTGTCAGGTAATCTAGGTCATATGCCGAAAGGTAGGTGGACCATTGCTTGGTTCGAATCCTGCCCTCCCAAGGGAGAGTGGGAATCGGATCCAGAAGCATAAATTCATCTTCCTCTGTCAGGTAATCTAAACAATTATGTATAGGTGCGAGTGAGTAGCACTATAGGCAAGCTGTAGTGTGAGAGAGTGTTTATCGGCAGCTGAAGATGAAGAACAATTCATTATTCTTTTTGTTAATTATTTTGGGAAATTAAACCACAATCTTTTTTTCAATCTTTCAACTCCTAAATTTTTTAAATATGGCATAGTCCTAGGAACCAAGACCCAGCTCAAGTTTTCATCCGATTTCTTTAAGAAGCCTGCTTTCAAGTCCTGTTTGTAATGCCTTTTTGACTTGAACAGAAGCATTTTTCATGGAGTTTTTCTTGATAAATAATGCGGACTAGAATTGATTTCATTATACATTGGAGAAATTTTCAAAATTTAAGTCGATATTTGATTTTTAAAATTACCTGTAAAAAACGAGACATTTCTAGTAGATAACCCCCAAATGGCCCGACGATATCTAGCTTTCTTAACTGAAGTTATGGACACTATTGCCAGCTTCAAAGACTCGAAAGGTTCTCCTCCCGATAAAATTCTAGACCGCATTATTTATCAAAGAAAAACTCCATTGAAAAATGCTTCTGTTCAAGTCAAAAAGGCATTAAAAACAGGACTTAATGGCGGGCTTCTTAAAGAAATCGGCGGAAAACGCCTTGGTTCCAAGGACTATGCCATATTTAAAAATTTTAGAAGAATTAAAAAGATACAAAAAAGATTGTGGTTTAATTTCCCAAAATAATTTACAAAAATAATAATTAATACACCACAAGGAACTTACATAAGATATCAAGAACAATTCAATTTTGACGTGGAATTAATTGAATTTATATTTTTGTACTCATAATAATTCTTCAGTTGTTTAATAATTATTTTATCTGAATAAATCTGATTTTGTGATTTAACATTTTTGTAATAATTTATTTCTTTAATCCGTTAGCCTTTAGTAATTTGAACATAAAAAACATGTTCAATTTATAGTACAAATTTTTAGTTAAAATGCTGTCACCAGAAAAGCAATTTTTCAAATTTTGGATACAGCGGCAAAAATATTAGTCCTATAAATAGTTATTTGTTTAACTAGGCAGAGAAGTAACAGATTTACTGCCGAGAATAGCATTTCATTTCCGAGGCGAAGCCGAGGCAATGAAATTAGCCAAGGCTGTCAATCTGATTCTCTGCCATTTGAAACATATAATTTTTTTCACCGATTGTTTGTACAGTGTGTTTAGAAAAATCAAATTAAAATTAAAACTTTTTTATAAGGGATAAACTCACAATTTTTAATATTTTTTCTAATCGTATGTTATAGGTAATTGAATCGTATTTTTTAAATATTATTGTCGATTAGACCTTGAATTGTAAACATAATTTAAAAAAAAAGAAGAAAAAATGATTTTTTGAATGCCTAGGCAGTAAAAGTGTTCTATGATTGATAAATGTCACTAAAAATGTCGTTTAATGACAATCGGAGAAAAATGTATCCTATTATTTTATCAGAAATTTAATTTTCTAAAAAAAATGTTCCTATTATTTCATCATAAAAATATCAAAGATTTATGGCCGTATGCACCGTTTACACTTAAACTCGTTTATAATTTTGAGTTGGTATACACCATCGATTCTATGGAAGTTAAACCAGTTTAAAACTTAAAACGCCCAATATTGGAGGTATAACTTTAAACTTTTATTTTTGACACTTGGGTAACTTATGTCAATGCCTCATGAAAGGTGGATTAGATTTGATGAGGTGACTGTCAAGAAAAAGTTGTTGATTCTAATCTGTTGCACGTTTTATCAATGAAATACATGTAATTTGGAATTAAAATAACAACCTTCAAGTCCGTAACTGTAAATGAAAGTATTCAAAACTCGAATAACGTCAAGCATTGTCACCAACGAACGTTTTTCACACAAAAAAGTCATTAAATTTTTCGACGTCAAACTTCTTTCAGGTTTAACTAAACTTCATTCGGTGCATACCAAGGAAACATTAAGGGCGTTTAACTATTTAGTTAAACGAGTTTAGTACTATAAACGGTACATACCGTCATTAAAACCGTGGCGCCTGTTATTTCACAGGGAAGGTGACGACGGGCCTCACAGACCCTTTATAAAACAATTAATCAATAAAATTTACCAAATTATTTAAATTATGAATAATTTTATACTACTAAATACATGCAAAAATAGACAGATATACGTAGAGTTTAAGATTGAACAAAAAATTAACAAAGAATAACAAAAACTAAGTTTATGATTCTAAATAAAAGTAATATAATAATATTCTAGTCTATTGTTGAATTTGACATTAGTTAGCGCAGTTAATACATATAATTTTACCGTTATAAAGACAGTCACAAGCGGTGGCGCCGGGTCTCTCAGGCCGTATTATTAGACTACTGCGTTCCTTGATTGTAAAAGAAATCTGGCAAGGGTATTGAAACTCTCACACTTGAAGACATTCAAAATAATAACAAAAGCAATATCGCTCGGACCTGACAGGCCCGGCGCCACCTCTAGAAGGTTAAATAAAAATATTAAAATTGACTTTATGATAAAAAAAATATAACACAAAAAATATGTTAATTTAACACACACAAACATTTTTATACAAACCGTTTTCAGCACAAATTCACAAAATTTTCTATTATATACTCCCAAATTCCGACAACTATAAATATAAAGTTTTCAGCTTGCCTCAAATACCTACCCAAAAATTGGTGCTTCTTGGACTACTAAATTAGTCAATCAAACAACAAAAATTATAACATTTTTAAATATAAAACAGAAAATAGGTAGATTAAGGTTAAGGCACCTCAAAATTTTTTCTAGACAAATTTCATTTTTGAAACATCTGGTCTGCCTGCAGTACGGGATGATTGGAGTATATATTTTAGACCACCATATACTCAGGTTAACTTTAACAATTTGGATACACGCCCATAATTCAATTAGCTTCGGCTGTCACCAGCAAGGTTATTCATTTATAATATTTTGTCCTTGGATCCTTGCCCTTCATATTATGATGCTAACTTTGCTTTATTGTAATTTATTCTACTAACTTACCCTCCTATTGTTGCCAATTTGGTACTCTCTAGTTGGCGGGCAGCTTCTTCTGTACGTTTTAATAAGAGCACTTTTTGTGAGAGACTTCTAAAATGCATATCTTGAAGTAATGAGGCACGCCTACGACTCGATTCACTACGAGATACTACTATTAGAACACCCTTGTCAGCATTGTAGCTTATGTAACCAGCATCTATTGCTTTTTGAAACTCTTTGTGAGCATTTTCTATCTTGGCACTGTTCAACAAACAAACTTTAGTAACAATGTATCTACATAGTTTAATGGGGAACTTACTATTCACGAACATCTTCAGGAACTTCAATTTCAAATTTATGGAACGTGGTTTTATCAATTGCAGGATTACTGTTTTTAGCCCTAAGACGATCAATGCTAACTATTTCTGTGTATGTTGTTTCCCAACCTACGTATTCGAGTACATAAAAATCACCTTTCATCATCTATAACAAAAATAAACATTTATTTATTTAAATGGGATCCCCCGTTTATATACAAATTACAAAAAAAACATATATAGTAAGTATTAAAAAAATAATATAAGACAAATACATAATCAGCTCAAAAACGAAATTACAATTTTCATTAAAAAGTATCAGATCGAAGATTCTTTCTTGAAAATCCCACTTTCCTAAATTTTTATTCAATTTTCCGTGCAAGCAAAAAACCTTTGCAAAATTTCAACAAAACCAGGTAAAAAATTTATTTTTGAATTTCTGTCCGAAGGGTTGCCCTTGAAATTAAAAAATGCTCCACAAACTTTCAACTTTGAACTCGTATTTGAATATTACAGGTCAGTTTATTTTTTCAATTTTTTAAGGAATGTATGTCATGAAAATAAATTTTCAAACTTTGACCTTGCATAATTTTGTCAATTATAAAATCTAAAAAAAAAAACAAATGTTCACTATTTTTGGCCAGTCTTCTTATATCGATTGGTACAAAAACGATACTCATATCTGTTATGGTTCCGACGTAATAACAATTTCAAAATGGGCATATCAAATATTTTTAGATTGGTACATATTTATGGTCGAAAATCTGATAATAATGTTCTTTTTTTAACAGAAGGAATATCCTTCTTGAAAATCCGTTGTTCCTTAATTTTCCTCCTATATTACAGACAAGCAAATTTCTTTGGAAATTTAACCCATTACTTGGAATGGCCGTATTTTGCAATATTTCTGAAAATCGTTTCAGCCGGAACCAATTGTGAATCTAAACCATTCAGGGACTCACTCAGAACCAAACACATTTCATTAAAATCAATCCAGCCCTTCAGGAGGAGTTGCATTAGTCACACACATACACAAACAACTTAAATTTTTCTAATACTGTTTTAAATTTATTTAATGAATTGGCATTGGATAGGTCCTCGTCCAAATTGTTATCCAAACAAAACATCTGATACAGTGGAGAGTTAAAATTACTTGATGTTATGTGATATTTCATGGAGTAGATCATTTACTCTTTTGTGAAGATGTTTTGTTTTTGAACAAGAATATTATAATTTGAGTAAATGTTTACAAATTCGTTATTAAATTAGTTCAAGATTCAGGTTTACTCGTTAATGGATAAATTTTAGTATTAAAACAAAATAATGATCAAGGCCATTAACTGTGTTTGATCATGATATTACTTAATCATTAACCAACTAAATTGTTTCTTAATCAAGGTTGATTTTGTACAGTTCCAATATTAAACAAGTCATACAGCTATTCTTGCCTGTTGTAAACTGGTCTTTGGAAATTTTCAAATATACTACTTGATCATTTGGAGAATAATATCGTTTATCAGATCATTTCATCATTCTAATAATGCTAAGACATAATATTTTTCAATGGGCCCAAAAGACATGAATGTAGATAAAAGGACAGTACAAAAAAATCAAACCCATTTTCCGGCTTCTAAATCAATGACCTGCCGACGAATAAAACATAATTAAGAAACTTCGTCGCGGTCCGGAATAGCTATTTGTATAACAAGGAAGGAAAGTGCCTTTTCCTCCCGAGGATGAAGTTTGCTGCCCGACGCGTTCAATACCCAGACAGTTAAATGAGGTTTTAGAAAAGAATGGAGCTTCAACCAAAAACTAAAAACCAATTGATGCTAATATTTTGTTATACTTTAACCTTACATTACCCACACTTTTCAAACTTAATCCCAATACTTGCTAAAATTATATTACTGCTGTTTACAAAAATTTTGTTTGAAAATTTACTTCTAAAGATATTTTTTATAACACATTTTTTAAACATTCCTTGTCTTTATGTGTTGCCTGTATGACTTTCTTTTGAAATTATATTACAAGAGAGGTGATTGATGGATCTTGGTTGTGTAAATATCAAATTCATTTAATCCAGTTTGGAAAATATGAAAATTGTAGGCAACATTTGATGATGAAATTATTTAGTGCTGTTACACTAATTTTTAATTCCAATATTCAGTTGACCAATTTAAATTATCATGTATGTCACCTTTGTTACTTGTGGAATAAACATTTAAAATTTCTATTGTTTCAAATTGCTACTAGCCATATTAAACTTATGGACTTGCAAACATTTGGTTACCAAAGTTAAAATATCTAATAAGGAAATAATTGAAGTGCATATTTGACAGCAATACTTTAAATATTAAAAGATATGGGAACTAGTGCTGAAGAAACTATAACTATAATTTATGGAATTAGTGCTTTCAAAAAACCCTATTAATACAAACATCCAATCCGAGCGAAGAATAAACTAGAATGTTCTATGAAACAATTTTAGAATTGATCACTAATAATGTAATTTTGGTTTTAATAGTTCTTCGTTCGCTAGCATTGATGTCCTTAAAAACTGTAAATACCAGCAGAAACTAAAGCACCTGTTCATCTCACTTGCAGACTTTTTCCTTTGATCTGCACATGATTTTTAAAAATTGATAAATAAATCAAAGGTTCAATTATAGACAAAATGTCATGATAAAGATCAATTCCCATTGTTTAATACAAAAAATAAGTAAATTCAATTTTGCTCCAAATTACAGTTGTATAAGCCAAATGCAATTATTAAAGGTTAATGTTTCAATCAGAGGTAATGTAAATGTTAGGGAATTAATAAACACCAAATAGACATATCCATTTGATTTTGAAATAGTTTATCTCTAGTTTGAATATATATAATTTGAAAATTAAAACATGGGGATTACAGAAATAAACTGTATAGTTATGATAAGATTATGGGTGATGACATAATATTACATTTAGGTTGGTTACATCACCTAATTTATAAAAATTCAAACATACAACTAAATAATTTTCTCATAAACATGTTGCAGGCTTATGGTAAAATCAGTCTTATTATAATACGCCTAGGTTTTTTCAATATGACTAGGCATATTATAATACTACGCAACTCGCGGCTCTTACTTTTTCAAGAAGGGGAAGGAAAAATAACCATTCCATTCACTCTTCCCCTTGAAGGTTCTTCAAGATGAAGGGTGTAGGGAATGGTTATTTTTCCTTCCCCTTCTTGATAAAGTAAGATCCGCGAGTTTGGGTAGTATTATAATACACCTAGGCTTTTTCAATACGACTAGGCGTTTTATAATATGACTGATTTCACCATAAGCCTGCAACATATACACTATACCCAAGACTATACCTTGTTCTTTAACTAACAGGAGAGATTTGAATTTAAGTTATATTGCCGCCTGTTTCACACAGCTCTTTTGATACAACTGATGCCACTTGTCAGTTTTGTGTTATATTCATTTCTTCAATCTTTATTAAGTACCACTTTTTTGTGTTTTTTGTAGATTGTTTTATTTTTAACGAAGTATTATATTCCAACCAAGTTAAGTGCCATTTTTATTATTTATTCAGTTTGATAAACATAATCCATGCTTGTTTTTTCTTGTTAATAATATAAGTTTCCAAGTAAAATCTGAATATTGTAAATATTTTTACATCAAGTTTTACCTACATTACAGTACAATATTATGGTATTTTTCGGTATCAAAACTTTTTTAGTTTGTGCTATACCCAAGCCTCAAATGTACCTAAATCTCGACTTAAATGAAGAATAATTTAAACGTACAGTTTCATTTTCTTATTTATCATCAAATTATGAACACACTTGACATGAATTACTTATTTTTAACCATACATTTTTTAACAACAATGTGACATTTGGTTACTACTTTCGCCATGATGTACAAAAAGTTTCAAAGAGCGGTAGGTCCAGATAAAAATGTATTGTGGAATGAATACAAAAATAAAAGAAATATAGTTGTTAATTCATTGAAGTACAAGAAAAAAGAATTTTATGAACATAAAATAGATGAACACAAAAACGATTCTAAGGAAATGTGGAAAACACTAAAAAATCTAATTAAAGGTAAGAATCGGGAAATTAAATTTGACTCTGTTGGGTTTTTTGTTGAGGGGTCTGTATCTTTCGCTAAAACGGAAAAAGAAGCAGCCAATAAATTAAATAAATTTTTTGAAAATAGAATATGTGAAATAACAAATTCAATACCTCCAACTGAGGATTGGTCGCCAAATTTTCTAAGTGATATTCAATCAACATTAACTGATTTTAAATTAATTACATTAGATCAACTAAAAAAATATGTTTTTTCATTAAAAAATAAGGGAAGCTATGACGAAATATTGAGTGCTAAGTATTTGAAGGAGACCTTTTATACAACTGGATTTGCAGTATTAAATTTTATAAGCACATCACTAGAAACAGGAACATTTCCTGATCGATTAAAAGCCAGCAAGATAGTTCCAGTCCAAAAAATTGCAAACGATACAGGTGCATCCAACTTGAGGCCTATCAATACACTTCCGGCAATAGAAAAATTATTAGAAACCGTAGTTCGTGACCAAATATTAGAATACTTTAATAACAATGGTTTGTTTGTGGGAAATCAGTCAGGATTTAGGGAAGGCCATTCATGTGAAACATCTTTACAATTAACTATATCTAAATGGAAGCAAGTACTTGATGAAAATAAATATATAATAGCAGTTTTTCTAGATTTCAAACGAGCTTTTGAGACAATAGATCGTAAAATTTTGATTAATAAATTGAAATATTATGGTTTTTGCAGGACGAGTTCTGACCTAGTTTAAACAGTATATGACTGATAGATTACAATATGTAAAGCTAGGTAAATCAACATCTGAAGTGTTAGAAAATAACTTAGGAGTACCTCAAGGAAGTATATTAGGACTGCTTCTATTTATCATATATTTAAATGACATTAATTAAATTGAGTGTGATTTTATTAATCTATTTGCAGATGATACACTGTTATCATGTTATGGGTATAACCTTGAGGAAATTTTAAATAAACTGAATAATATATTGAAAGTCTTAACCCAGTTTTTAAATAAAAATAAACTTAATAATAAAAAAACGAAAGCAATGATTTTGGGAAGTAAATATAAATTAAGTCAAATAAATTATAATGGATATAACATTAAAATTGAAAATGAGAACGTAGAATGGGTTAATGAATTTAAATACTTGGGATTTATTTTAGATGAAAATCTATTATTGAAACCTCATTGCGAATATGTATGTAAAAAAATAACAAAAAAGCTATTTTTCTTCTCAAGGATTGCTTCAAATCTCTCTCTTCTCTTGATTAACAGTGTATAAAACTATTATACAACCTCATTTTGACTACTGCGGATCATTACTTTATAAATTGGATAATAACTGTTTACAAAGACTACAAAAATTGCAAAATAGAGGAATGAGAATAATCCTTCGATGTAACAGATACACACCGATTAATAGTATGCTGACAACTTTAAGTTGGATTTCAGTCAGACAAAGATTTTATTATTTAGCAATGACTTTTGTTTACAAATCTAAAAATAAAATACTTCCTGAGTACTTCAATGATTTTATCATCTATAATAATGAAATACATAACTACAATACTAGATCTGTTAATAATTTCTATATACCACAAGCAAGACTAGCCATAGCAACAAAAACTATTTTTATATGCGGATTACGTGAATTTAATGCTTTGCCTACTGAAATTAAAACGAGTACCTCTCTACCTCAGTTTAAAAAATATTTGCTACAATTTATTTCCAATCCGTAAATTAAATTAACTTTGTATTTTTGTATGTTTATTTTAATATGTATTTATTTTAACTTTAATACTAAAACTTCTTACTTTTATTACTAATTTTATCAAGATTTTATTTTATTTATTCAACTGAATTTGTGTGTACTGACTACAATATGTGATATTTACTACTATGAAATCTCCTATATTAAATAAAGATTCTAATCTATTCTTCCATTCTAATGATGATGATTTGATATTTAGACATGCCTTGATTCCTCATTGGCCACGACAACTGCGAGCAGTACAATACCTATTCCACATAGTTGTCAAATAGCTCAAAAGGTCTGAACATACCCGCGTGACGGCAGCACCCCCAAGTTCGAATTTTGCAAAAAACCTTATGCCGTTGGATTGCCCAACGTTAGCCCACATTTGCCCAACCAATAAATTATTTTGCCCACCCTCCAAAAAAAAGTTATAGGCAAAACTAATTTTTCTAAAAAAATTACTTCCAGCACCCCCGTCTTTGAATTTGGCAAAAAGCTTGATGCAGTTGGATTGCCCAAGTTTTGCCCCCATTTGCCCATCCAATAAATTTTTTTGCCCACCCCCCCAAAAAAAGTTTTGAACAAAACAAATTTTTCGAAAAAAAAATTTTTTTCCGAATTCCACAGAAAACTGCACGCAGTTGGATTGCCCAATGTTAGTCCATATTTGCCAACAAATAACTTTTTTTGCACACCCTCCAAGAAAGAAGTTATGGGCAAAATAAATTTTTCAGAATTGGATTTTTCTTGGTACGCCATCAAATTTTAATTTTACGGAAAATTATACGCAGTTGGATTGCCCAACTTTTTCAAATCTAACTAGGGTTGGGGTTAGGTTTTGTTAGGTTAGATTTATTTACTTTGCATAAAGGGGTTTTCGGGTACGGCCATTCCGAAAATGCAATCAGTTCCCGAAAAGGAAAATTCCTTCCCCGAGAAACTCGAAAAGAAGAAGATGAAGAAGAAGAAGAGGAGGAGGAGGAGGAAGAAAAAGAAAAAGAAGAGGAAGAAGAACGCATGCCCAACTTTTTCAAATCTAACTAGGGTTGGGGTTAGGTTTTGTTAGGTTAGATTTAACCTTTAATTTGTGAATTAATGTGAAAGGTCAAGAGCAACATTTTTTTGGTCTCCGATTCCGTTAAAACTTTGCATAAAGGGGTTTTCGGGTACAGCCATTCCGAAAATGCAATCAGTTCCCGAAAAGGAAAACTCCTTCCCCGAGAAACTCGAAAAGAAGAAGATGAAGAAGAAGAAGAAGAGGAGGAGGAGGAAGAAAAAGAAAAAGAAGAGGAAGAAGAAGAAGAAGAGGAAGAAAAAAGAGGAAAAATTACGTAAAAAGTTTCTTTTTTTTTTAGGAAAATTAGTTTTGCCCATAACTTATTTTCGGAGGGTGGGAAAAATAATTTTTTGGTTGGGCAAATATGGACTAACATTGGGCAATCCAACTGCGTGCAGTTTTCTGTGGAATTCGGAAAAAAAAAATTTTCCGAAAAATTTGTTTTGTTCATAACTTTTTTTGGGGGGGTGGGCAAAAAAATTTATTGGATGGGCAAATGGGGGCAAAACTTGGGCAATCCAACTGCATCAAGCTTTTTGCCAAATTCAAAGACGGGGGTGCTAGAACTAATTTTTTTAGAAAAATTAGTTTTGCCTATAACTTTTTTTTGGAGGGTGGGCAAAATAATTTATTGGTTGGGCAAATGTGGGCTAACGTTGGGCAATCCAACGGCATAAGGTTTTTTGCAAAATTCGAATTTGGGGGTGCTGCCGTCACGCACCTTCTGAACATGACCCTTTCGGAACTCATTCCCGATCTAGTAATTTTTAGTAGTGTGAATGAGGTTTCCTAAAGTGCTCCTCTTAGTTTAAAAACAAGGTATAGATTGATACTAAAAGAATGTTTCAAACAATAAACTTAGTATGTATGTGTTAAAAAAATGTATCATTGAATATTTTTGATATATCAAAGCTAATGCAATCCTTTCAATTTGTTGATATAATTGAGCTACAGTTAGTTTCATACAGAGTATCCAAATCTATAATGTAAAAAATGAATTGCTGAATGTGTTGCTAAGCGCAAATCTCGAGAGCAGCTGAACCGATTTCGCCAATTCTTTTTTTAGAATATTCCTTGATGTAAGAGGATGGTTCTTACAGAGAAAAATTTGAAAAAATTGCCTGAAAAAGACTAAAAAACACTTTTCTACACTCCCATACAGAGGAGAGGTTCCGGGAAGGCAAAACAATTGAGTGACGTTAGTATCGTATAAATATTATTGTTAATATTTGTCAATTGTAACATTACTCAAAAGGAAATTGTGTATAGTAAAATGTAAATTGTCTGTGGTAAAAGCAGTTCGGGAAAATTTCATGCCAACTTTTAAAGTTTGTAATAGTATTTGCAGTTGTATGTTTATTAATCATAACTATTATAGCCCAAATACATGTTTACAATACATTTTTTACCTTTACAGATACAAGGTCAAATATATCACAGAGCAGGATATTTGTTACCAGTGCCAGATGCGACTACAAGTTTTTGTAAATTTATTTTATGGACAATTCTCCATAAGAAATGAATCTACGTTGTGCACGTAACAATTCAGTGAAAAGGTCAATAGTTGAACAACTACAAAACTTATTTCACGAACACAATCAATTGATTATATTATTTAAAACTGCAATGGATATGATGCCATCTGATGATCAGAAAATTGTTATCAGAGCTGATAAAACTCCTGTGGGCCAACATGCAGGATGTTTTAATGCACCTACTTTAAAAAAAATCTAATTTGGACATAAAATGGCGGTAAATTAAAATTTAGTTTCTGTATAGGTATCGTTAAGTTTGAAATAAACAAAAGCTACTCTGGCACTCCACTCAGCGGGCAGAAAACAACCGCTTGCATAATATCTAGGACAAGACAACATCTGTCGGGTCTTCTAGTCTTAAATATAATGCTGGTTCATTCTCAGAAATATAAGATTCCATTGACTACAGTTTTTGAAATGTATTTATTTTGTGAATACGTTCCATAATGAATCAAATGTTTCTGTTCAAATATCTTCCAAAATATCACATGATTGCTGATTTGGTTGAACATTTAAGCTCAGTTACTAAATATTGTTTATACAACTGAAACTTTATAATGCCTGCGACAAATTTTATTTGCATAAAATATCACTTTATACCTTCAAGATAAATGAGTTGCTAATTTCAAGATTTTATTGTCAAAACTTAAGTATATCAACTTCAACTTGCAATGCTGATCTGATAAATATATATTTGTAAAATAAGCTGGAAATGTGACCTAAATATAGAAATACATTTTATATTGCCAACATATCTAGTACAAAAAGACACTGGTAACCTCTAGGTATAAAGTATATTTTAGCAATATTAGCCATTTCTGATCATTGTATCTAATAACCAATAACTTAATATTAAAAAAATCACTACTGGCATTGTTGAAAAAGTATTAGTGTAACTGTTTTGTTGAAATTAAAGTTTAAATATCATCTATTAATAATTTACCTTTATTCTTGATTTCCACCATCCATAAGCTTCCTGACTATTCGCCCTAGAATAAACCTCTACTTCCATATTCTCTGTGAATTCTACCTTGGAATCGGACTTAGGTGGTGGTAGTTTAACTTGAGAATAAGGAAACTTTGAATCTGGTTGCCAACTGTGAGAAATACCAAATTAGTTGAGTAGTAAAACTTACATTTCATTGATAAACTTACTCATCTTCAAAGTGTATAAGAACCTCTTCATCGAAAACATCTATAACGTAACCCTGAAATAGGAAATGGTATTTTAATATTGAAAAGAACAGTAATATGATATCTCTTGAACCTAACCTTTAGAACGGTGATTCACGATACAAATAAACTATTTTGACATATTAAACATATCTATCACATAAATTATCACTAAAAAATTTATTTTCTCAACATTATTTAGGCACATGGTGAACTCACGCCCTGTCAAATGGTCATGGCGTCAAAAGAACCGCGTTTAGTGAATCACATTTTCTAATAATTCTAAAGAAGTACTTACTATTAATCACGACATAGTATTAAAAATAACTCACTAAGGAGTAAGCTACTCCCATAATTGGTTTTTAGCTAAAAATTAATGCATATAAAGTTATACGGACCTTATAAAGAGCGCCGTTTTCGCCGCATACTTCCACAGTTAAGTCCTCCATGTTGATTTGGTTCTTGCAAGAGAAAATAACCTTGAGCGGAGAGCGTATTTGGGGTTTGCTGTGGTTCTGTCTGAGGTAAAGATAAATATTAAGGTGGGTTTGAGATTTGAGACGTGTATCTTCAGGGTGGCAACTTAAGGTTTTTGTGTCTCGGTGTACTGTGTGTTGGTCAACAGCCAACTCTTTTGATTCGCTGCAATTGATTACATACTTACAATATTTGATTCTTATTGGTCCAAACACGTTTTATAAAATAAAATTTTTTTAGATGTTCTATGAAATAAGTGCTAAACATTAATGAAACAAAAATTGTAAAAACCACATTACAATTTCAGTTAGACAATCAAAATATTTTTATTGAAATAATTAAATATGTTTTTTACAAAGCTTTGAATATTAATGTTTCGTGCTACCCAACTAAACAATTTAAATACATTTTTTTAACGTATTGCTGCAATAGTTGCAAACAGTTAAAAATTGCAGAATATAACCTGATATAACTTAAAAATTCATTAACACCAACTTTTTAAATAATCTGATAATAAAACTACGTGTAGAGCATCCTTAAACTCTTGGTCGGCAAAGTAGAGATTTATTATATATTTTGATGAAATGTCAATCTTTTTGTTGACAAGTAGAAAATAATGAAAATATAAAATATCTTATATTTTATCAAAATCTTAGTGATACACCTACACAAAAATGATAACCTTTTTATAATATTTAAAAAAATTTTGCAATGATCGTTAAACACGACCAGTATGTCTAGTGATAGTGACACCGACGAATTTTACGATGCTGAAGATAATTCACCCAGCAGTACAAGGTGCAATATCAAAATGGTTTATTAAAAATTTCAAGAAGTACTTACTTTCAATACTGCCGCAATAAAAATGCAATTTTGAAATTGAATGCCGGTTTAAAATAAATTCATGACTTTTCATTTTATTTACTTGACAGCAGATAAACAAAATATTTCGACATGCCTTTCTTGATTTTTAAAGTTTAGTATGTTTGGATAAATGATCAATTTCATAATGTTTTATTTAACATTTCTACTGAGCTAAGAAATAGCTTAGATTTATTTTGTTTTATTAACACTTAATAGAAAATAACCAAAGACAGTCTCTATTTGAAACTAATATATAAATTATTTTATTGTCTGATAATTGCGTATATTATGCCTCATATTTGATGAGGTAAATGTCAGTTATATTGTCTTTGTTGAGGGTTTAAATTTTAGGAAAATTAAGAAACATTCAAAGGAGAATAGCATAACAAAAAGAGCTAGCTCTGAACCAAACATATCAGGCATAAAAGAAGAAACAAGCTTGGATCTAAATAATCTTGAAAATGATAAATTAAAGCAGCTAGCTGAAGAAAAAAAAGAAGTAATAGTGGGTGGTAGAAAGAGATTCAAAGAACTTCGTCAAAGGCTACAGCATGATGATGAGGATTATCAAACAGGGAACATTTCTCCACCAAATAGTCAAAATTCATCTGTGGAAGGAGTATTTGCAGTGACTAGCAGAGCTACACACCCCTTTCGTATTATTGAACAAGATACCATAAGTTTGCAGAGTCTTAATTCTTTAGGACGAATTGGAAGAATTTTAGGAGGTGTGCAAGATGGTATGATAGTTTTTTTAGTCTTCTCACAATAAGTCTTTTTACAGTTTTCACTTTTTTAATATCAAAACAGTTCAATTTGCATAATATTCAGTGTTAATATACTCAAACTTCTCAATCTGAGATAAACTTTTATACAGTTTGTTTTAATGATAAAGCATATTTATTTTTCTTAGATCCTGGTAAGAAAACATCCGTTTCAGCTTTGTCTTCCAGTTCTTTGGATTCAGAATCAACACAAAGTTCTAACAAACAATATTCTCAGTACCCCAGTACACTTACTTTATCTCCAGGTGAGGAGACATACCATAAATACTTTCTTGATGAAAACTGTGCCGTTTTATACAATATTACTGTGTTTTTGTAAAAAGTTTGGTTTTATTTGTTTGTTATACACAAAATTGCATGGGAAGGTTTTTATATTAGCAAATTTCAAATGTTTATGTACTTTTGTAATTTATATCAAAATACCAAATAAATCATGCAAGCTTTCTTTTGAAAATAGTATGTGGCAAATACCAAAAGCTGATGCCATTCCTCCCAATAGACACACTCATGTGTATTAATGATTAAGTACATAAGATTAAGCTTAGTATGTACCGGGACCGGTGAGTTGCATCCCATTTGAGCAGGCCAAACTTTTGACTGCTGCATTGCATCCGTCTCACCGCTGACTTGCATCCCGTCAACAAATTTAATATTGTGTCTAAAACTGGTAGATAATTGAATAAAAGCGGGCATTGTTGTCATGTTTATTCTGATATCGTAATTGATACTAAATTTTATTTCCGAAACTGCGTCTAATACAGTTTTATAGCAATATAGTGAATAATATATTAATGTAATTTAAACATTATTCAATTATGTAGGTTAGGATAGGTTTGGTTAGGTTTGGATGGGTTAGGTTAGGCTTCAACATGTCATACTTTCTACTATCGTTAAGATTACATTAGCCATAATCAAAAGCTTAAGAGATTTGAACTAAGAAAATATGATGACATTTTTCAAATATCATACAGATATATGTTCCAATTTTTATAAAAATATTTACGATTCAAATAATATATCGGCAACATTGCTGTAAAATTTGACCTGCTTTTGACCATGATAGGCAATTATTAATGAACAGACCTTTTTGGATTACGGATGCTATTCGACGGTCACCTTTTTTCGTTCAGGTAAAATTTTACTTTTTGGGATGCAACTCGGCGGTCGCCGAGTGTACAGGGTGTAACAAAAAGATTGGTCATACATTTTACTACTTAATCTGGGATCAAAAATAGGTCGATTGATTCTTACTTACCCAAAGGGTTGACTGGATAAAACTAGTGTGGAAATCACATAGAAAAAACTGGATCTTTTTGATGTCTTTAAAAACCTGAGAAGGAGCAATCATTTCTTCTCGCTTTTTGTAGGTTGTTCAAACCCCAAACAAAAATGGAAAGCCATCAGAACACAACATTTATTTTAAAACTTTTGTCTCTTGGTATTTGTTTGGAAAATGTTTGGTTAAAATGATGCAGCAACTTGCTTGAATGATAACTTGAAAATATTATTTGAAAATGAAAAAAAAAATTATGTTTCAGATAATTTCATTTTCATTGTTAAAACAATATAAAATGTGCACAGGAAGGAGGATGTTCATTTGAACAAGTGGTTGTATCATCTGAACCAAACATTTTATGAACAAATCCTGAGTGACAAAAAAGTTTCGAAACAAATGTTGCACTCAGGTGGCATTCCATTTTTGATACAAAAAAGTTGGGGGATCAAAAGGCTGATGACTTTTTACCCAGGTTTCATTACCTTTTACAGCTATAAGTCTAAATTTAAAATGCCTTATTTTAACAAAAACAATCATCATATAACAATATATTCACTTTATAAATTGGAAAATCCATACAAATAATTAGTTGTAAATAAACATTTATACTATTGAAACAATGTGTAAACAAAAGAAACAGAACTTGTTGTGAAAAATATTTTATTTTCCTAAAATTAATAATGAAAATTTTTATGATTCCAACTCAAGTACCTAATAAAAATATTGCGACCATATAAAAATCTTAACATGTAGTATTTAACAGTTATTTTATTTTATCGTAACAATACCATTTCCTTAAAAATCGAGATTTATCTTCAGGTGTACTGCAAGCCAGTTCTTCCGAAAAAGCATGTCTTCCATTGCAAGAACCCGATGTGATTGCTAGCACAAAATCTTCACAAAAAAATTTCGATTCTTCACAATCTCACGCCTCAATCGGCGTAGGTGCACCAGTCGCTCCACCTAGACGCAAAAAGAAAAATAAAGTACCAACAGCAACACTGGCACTCACTGTAAGATTTAGTTGTTTGATATATACATGATGTCTGAAACAGCTTTTTTGTCTATTGTAAACCTGTCTTTGGAATTTCTAATGATGCCAAGACTTCATATTATTTAAAGGGCTCAATTTACCATATAATATGCAAGATGGTTTAAGTGTAAGTCATTGCACATATATAATGAATGTAGATAATATGAGAGTACAACAAATCATCATCATATAAGATATAAGGCAGGTTTACATCTATGACTTTTCTATGAACACAACCATACCTGGGGCTCGATTCTTGAATCTTTCGAATGCGAAAACTCGAACTCGACAATGTCGATCACTTTTGTCAAAACCTATTCATCAATACGAATCGAGATTTAAAAAAGATGCGGCATTATTTGTCGAATGTATAGGTGACAACCCTGTAATATTGTGACACGAAACAGAATAAAGGAGAAATTTGTGTGAAAGTCAAATGTCCACTGTCATTCATCTCTTCTATATTGCCTGGAAAGTGAACATTATCTCCCATGTTTTCAATAGCCACCAATAATGCGAAATTAGGATTCATGTTACTATTAATAACTGATATTAATTTAACAAAAATGTCGGCAACTTTTATTTACTTAGATTTCAATACAAAACAGTAACACTCAAAATAATTATGATATTAAAATTATAAATAACGAACTATTATAGTAGAACTGATATGAAACGATATAACCTCACTAAATAATTTTTTATTTATGAGAAAATAACCTTAACGGAAAAAATATGACAAACAAAATGATCTTTCGAACTCGAAGGATATTAGACACTCGATGCAGTCTCGAACAAGAAATGTCGCATTCATCTCGAGTTCGACTTTCAAGAATAGACAACATACGACGACGTCGACATTTATCGAAAATGGACTATGAAATTCAGATTTCGAGATTCAAGAATCGAGCCCCTGTGAGTGAACAGGAGAATAGTTTTTTAGATGTCTTTATTTCTTAATTACTCATTATTTATCAAATAGATAGTGTTTTCATTTCAGGTATTTGCCATATGGTGAATTAAATGAGTTTAAATATTTTGGACATCCTGTATATTGAAACGAACACAAACCATTGAACAAATTAGATCTGATATCAAATTACACTAACGTTTTAATATAATAATAGAAAGACTTTCATTATGGATGTTTCAGTGTTTTGTGTATATTTTTTTTTTGTTAAGCTTAATCTACTCCCTGTTACCTCTCAACTTGACTCACGAGTGGTTTTTATTTTAGAAATCTGCTTCTAGCACTAATTTCGAGTCTTCTGAACTAGCTAGCCCTGCTTCTACTATAGAATCACTAACTAGGGAATTTGAACATTCTTTAGAGCGACTTCCTTCAGTAAAATCTACAAAATCGGAGAAAATTTCACAGAATAAGCCACAAAGTCAGAGTTCCACTTTACGTTCTGGTCATTCTCTGGATATTAGACAAGCTACTAAAGGACAATTTGTGGTTAAACCACAGGATAACGACAGTCTTAAAGCTCGGCATAGTTCTAAAGATGATTTGGATTCAGATAGTCAAGGTAAATTGAGTGTTTCTACTGAGAAGACCAATGTTAGCAGTAGTCCAAGAGGATCTGGTAATCGAAGTAGTGTTGGACATTATAGTTTGGGACCTCATAGGTAAGCAAACTAATCTACTGAATCAGAAAAATCATCAACTTATTAACAAAAAACTCAGTGTTTCAAAAATATATTGGATGATCAGTAAAATCAAAAAATCTCATTCTACAACAAAATACATTTATTTTATTTAAAATAAAAGATAGCCTTTGATTTTCTTCATTGTTTTTTTTATAATTACCGAACTTTTTTTTAAATTCTTTTTCTCAATGTTAGTTGACTTTGTTTACAGAGGTACTCATCAAAATGACAGTAAGCATTCTTCCAAAGAACGTAGAAAGTCTGCAGGAGACGAGAACTTCCTAAAAAATCTCACAACTCACGTCCGCACACACACAGATTCCGGAAAACAACTTTCAGATCTGGAAATATTAGAACAAGTTACCGTACTCAATTTGGATACTGGAGAACGTGTACCACTTAGCGTTGCCGAAGATAAACTACCCCAATGTATCAATCCCCTGTCTTTGCACATAATGAGGATCACATCGGAGTACGTTAGTAGTTCAAGTGTGGAAAAGGAGAAGGATTCTGACGAAGAAAGCGTGGGTATAAAATCTGAAATACCGGTAGTGGGCGAGAACGACACTGAAGTTGGAGGTATAAGACAGAAAACTGCTAAGTTGAAGAGATTCTTGGGTTCTACAGTTAAGAAAACAATGCACAAAGCTAAATCTATAGCCCAAGAAGTATCGCATGCTAGACATAAAGAAGATGTAATCGATATCGTGGATAACGTCCATCCTGGAGAGCAGTGCTGTAAATTGAAGGTATAAATACACGAATTTCTAAGCAAAATAGTATATTCAAGGTATTATTCCATCTTAGGCTTCCAATTCTCATAAAGGCCCTTACGAGTTTGAAAAAGTTGAACATGTTCAAGAGCTCAACGACGATCAACACGAAGGACCCATCTGGTGTATGAAGTTTTCTTGTTGTGGCAGATTGTTAGCTACAGCTGGACAGGATAAAATTTTAAGAATCTGGGTCGTTCGAGATGCGTATCCATTTTTCCAGGTAAATATGCTAAACATTTCTGCAAAATAAAAGAAGTATCAATTTTATACATTTAAATTTTTAGGATATGAGAACCAAATACAACGCTGAAAAAGTATCACCCACTCCTTCTCAAGAATCTCTAGTCTCTCACCATTCTGCTGAAGTTTCTCACCACGTTGCTTACGAAGGAATGACAGCCGAAGAAGCTAGCAAATTGACTTTTATGCCGAAACCGTTTTGCACTTATACCGGGCACACTTCTGATCTTCTCGACGTTTCTTGGTCGAAAAATTATTTCATACTTTCATCTTCCATGGATAAGACTGTGAGATTATGGCATATTTCTAGGAAAGAATGCTTATGCTGTTTTCAGCATATCGATTTTGTGACTGCTATTGTTTTCCATCCTAGGGATGATAGGTATTTCCTTAGCGGGTCTTTGGACGGAAAGCTGAGATTATGGAACATTCCAGACAAAAAGGTTTGTATTGTCTTTTAAAAACGGTACTTCCAGATTATAATATGTCATAGTTCCTGTCGGTTGTGCAGTTTTTGAATAATATGGGTGATTCCATTCTACCTGTGATTTTTTATGTCCTTCACTATTTATTTTCACTGGCCATTTGGACTGGAAATTTTTGTGTTAATTAGATATTTATTTTTTGTATATAGCAATTCAGAGATAACTTACAGTAGATCACTTGAATGTCAGTACCGTGTCATGTCCATATCTAGAATTTTTCGATAATTTTTTTTGTCGCAATAAATAATTCAAACTAATAATTATCTCATGAATTATAATGTGCTATAAAATAATAAATTGAACGATTTTTCCAACCGACAATTTTAAATTTGATTCTCATTCTCGATGCTTTAAAGTTGTAGAACATCCTTTCAGACCTTCATTTTTAAAATAAAATGGAGTAATAATATGCATAAACAAATGAAAAAAGTTTAATTTCAAAATCCAAAAATTATTAATAAAAAAAGTAACAGTTAGAACATAACAAACCCATAATACAGTTTTTCATGTGGCCGGTTGGGAAACTTTTAAGCTGTGACCAGTAATAGACAGTAATAAATATAAATCATCTTTCAAGAAACTAAAATGGATTATTGTCATCATATTGTATGTATGATAATAAAAATAATACTAAAATTTAACTACAGAGGCATTTAATAGGGAACTTGACTAAAATTTTCTTTAGCAAAATGTGCTATAAATCATAAGAATACATTGCATGAAAACGACTGGCATGAAGTTTACTACCAATACCACTGTAACGAATTTAAAATGCCGAAAAATTCAAATTATTTGAAGCTTTTGTAAACGCATTGCTATTAGTTGTGACGTAGAACAGTATAATTCGTATTACAAGGACCAATCCGACAATCTGCCTTTTGTTGATTTGATTAGGGTAGCAAATTTTATCAAAAACAGTGACATTTTTTCTCTTGGCTGTTCGAGGTGTTAAAGCTAATAGGTAAATACAGAAGCTGTTATGGTTTTTCAAAAATAGATTTTAATTTAAATGTTATTATAATAAACATTAAAATTATGTTGCTAGCTTTTATCTTGCTATTTTCAATTTAAAATTATCAGAATACTGAAAACATTTTACAGGTTTGGTCAATTGTTATATTATTATTATTTCTGAATGTCGCAAATGAACTAACAGCAGAAAAACAAAAACACAGCAGAACGAAAATGATACGAAATATATTACAAATATGATCTCTTCATGCATTGTTGTGTTATTTCCTCTAATCTATTTTCTATAGTACGTTGTAACAAAGCTTTAAATTCTTTATTGTCTCTCTCCAAATCTTTCTTCAATTCTTCATGTTTGTTCAACAATTCTGTCTTTATATTCTTTTCCATTTCTTCTACTCCTTTTTTCACATCTTCTATATGTTTATTCACGCTATGATTATTATCATCCATTTTTTTGTTTACACTCTGGTAATTTTATCATCCATTTTTTTATTTACGCTCTGGCAATTATCATCCATTTTTTTATTCACACTGGTAATTATCATCGATCTTCTGACTAGTTTTCACTACATTTTCCATCATTGTCTTCATCATTTCATATAATGTTCCTATGTCATTAATTTGTCCTGGTCGATCCTTTTGAGTATGTGTTGCCATGGATGTAATTTCTGATTCAGAATCTCCTCTTCCCTGACTGCTAGTTCCTTGTTCTCTTGTTTCTCCAGTTTCTTGTACTACACTTGCTTCTTCCTTTTCTGTGTTCTTCTGATATCTTTTTTCTCGTGTATTAGGCATTGTTCGAATTAATTAATTTTAATAGAAAATTTAAGTAGGTATTGATTATTATTATATTTTCTGTAAAATCAATTGCTAGAAAATAAAAAAGAGCACTACGTTGGGCGCCATTTGTTATAATTATTGTATATATAGCAAGCAATAATTATAACAGTATATTACGCCGGAGTAAAAAAAGAATTGAATATTTAAAGAAACTTTTCATAAATATACAAAATTTAAAATATGTCTGAAGTTTCAACAGCTTTTGTGGCATAGAATAATTGAGACACATATTATTATTTTGATTTGAATTATTCCGAATAACACACATGAAATCATTGGTGATAGATAAAAATGCCTATAATTTAATAATAAAAAATCCTTCCAAAAATTGTCCCTAAGAAACCCCGAAAATCCCTCGAATTGACATCACTGTTGTGGCCATGGCCACCTCTAACACAAGGCCGGAATCCTAGATGTGGCAACGAGGCGCACCTGTCAAATAGTGGGCCGATAAGAACGACTTGTAGGCCTACTACAATGGTGAGAAATATGAAATAAATCAAGCTATAAAACATTTTTAACAAAAAAAAAATCGATATATTTATAGGCGGACTAAATAAAATAAAACTACAAAAGGTAATTTATTGATAAGAATATAAAATACGAAGAAAATCAGCCCCCACCTTCCTCTACAGCTGACCAGACACCACCTTAAAATAATTATTTCTTATACCTTTATTAATATAACTGAACTACATACAATAATATAGGTACAACAGAATTCTTAAAAAGTAGGTATTTAAAATCTTTAAACTGGATAGAACTATTGTAATTTAAGAATTTTTCTTTTTCTTTGACATTTTGTTTCATGATTATTATTTATATGTTTCTTACTAGCTTGTAATTTATCTTGAATTGTTTTTGAATAGTTATTTATGAAAATATTTGATAAAATAGGTAACATCATTTCTAGAAGAAAATTGTTTTGAGGTTGATTGCATGAACAGAAACCCCGAAAGTGAATTTTTTTTATGAAAATTTCCTTGCAATCTGTCCTGTCGACATTCGGCAATTGGTTATGTATTTTTATTGATGGCATGTGCATAACGCGTCCACTGAAACGTTTGCTTTTCATAATAATTCATCTAATTAGCAGATCTTGTGGTATTCTTCTTTTCAATCTCAGTGGAAGAGTTAATTCACTCATTAAGTGCTTCGCCAGTGTGTTGGGGTGCTGTAATATTATTTTTTTGTATGTTTCTGCGCTGTCTTTGATTTCCTGCTTAACAGTTTTTATGTTTAGGTCATGATGCAGCCTATCATTAGTTATGTACCATGGTGCATTGGTTATCATACGTAGTATTTTGGACTGGAATCTTTGTAGGATTTCTATATTTGACTTTGCAGAGGTCCTCCAAAGTTGTAGGCCATAAGTCCAGACTGGCTTTATTATGCACTTGTAAAGTAACAATTTGTTTTCTAGTGAGAGCTGCGACTCTTTTCTAATCATCCAGTACATTTAGCGAACTTGTTGTCCCATTGCAAGACGTTTGGTAAAAATGTGTTTCCTCCATGTCAATCGTCTATCAAGGTACATACCCAGGTATTTTGCTTCATCGGCTTGTGGGACTTGGACTCCATTCAGTGTTACTGGAGGACATGTATCTTTACGAGTAGTGAAGGTGACTTGTACAGATTTCGTCTCATTAGCTTTAATGCGCCAGTCTTTAAGCCAAACTGAGATTTCATCAAGACTATTTTGTAGTTTCGATGATGCTATGTCTGGTGATTCATACAGGGATAGTATAGCGGTGTCATCAGCGAAGGTACCGGTAACGACTCCTGTTATAGAAGGAAGATCAGTTGTATACAGGAGATACAGCGTTGGTCCCATAACACTGCCCTGCGGGACACCGGCATGTATTACGTACAACGGCGTTACGTCTTCACCATGCTTCACGAAGAAGTATCTATTTTCAAGATATGATTTGATAAATTTATAATAGTTGACTGGAAGAGTCTTCTTAATTTTGAACAGGAGGCCGTCATGCCAAACCCTATCAAAGGCTTGTGAGATGTCCAAGAAGGCGCCTGTGTAGTATTGCTTTTGTTCGAAGGCTGAATTTACATTCTCTACAAGTCGATGGATTTGCTCTATAGTGCCATGTTTTTGGCGGAAACCAAACTGGTGGTCGGGGATTAAGTTCCTTACCTTTATTATTGGCTTTCCGACCATATTATTATTTGTGCCACTTTCCATTGCTGGGGCACTGCTGCTCTTCTTAGAATTGAGTTGTAAATATAGGTCAAAAATAGTATGCCTTCATTTGGTAATTCTCTTAGGATTTTCGCCGTAATCAGGTCGTAGCCGGGAGCCTTTTTTTGATCAAGCCTTTCTATTGCCCTCATTACTTCTTGTTTAGAAAATGTCTCAATCGCAGGATCCAACTGATCTATTTGTTGTAAAAAATCATTTACTTCTTCGATTTGCGAGGATCCCTGGTCGGGGTTCGGTGTGAACACTGTTTTCAAATATTTAGCAAATGTATTTGCTTTTTCATTTGAATTAACGGCCCAGCTGTTATCCGATTTACGTATAGGAGGTTGAGATGCTATTGGACGCTTCAAATATTTCGTCGCCTTCCATAGGGAGTAGTCAGACGCAGCAGTGGTGTCTAACCCTTTTAAATATCTTTGAACATTTTGATTTCGATCTTCATCTAGCAGTTCATTCAGACGGTAGATAGTTCAGTTTGTTTTTATCAGCGGTGTATCGTGTTTGCTGCCACCGTTTTCGTGTTTTACGTTTCAGAGATAATAAATCCCCGATTTTCGTAGGGAACCTATGTTCGTTGTGATTGTTGTTCGTCACTTCAGGAGTAGCGAGCCAGGCTGATTGCTGTACACAATCGTTGACGTGTTCCACAGCTTCCTCTATATCCTCATCTGATTTTAGTGTGACCTTCATGTTTAGTGACGCTGCTACTGTCTCACGGAACTGCTCCCAGTCTGTTTTCCTAGTGTGTAGTCGGCATGGCTTAGTGGATCGTGTAATATACCTCTTTAACATTATTTCGACAGGCGAATGATCGGATGAAAGATCAAATAATGATTTGCATGTGAAATATATACTAGCTATTCCCTTAACAACGCAAAAGTCTATCAGGTCTGGTGTTTTTTTCACATCAGTTGGCCAATAGGTCGGTTCACCGGACGAGATGACGATTAGGTTCAGATTTTCGATTGCCCTAAGTAGCTGCCGGCCCTTCGGTGTAATGATGCGTGATCCCCAAGAGGAGTGCTTGGCATTATAATCACCACCAGCAATAAATCGCTGTCCTAACTGGATGAAAAATTTCTCATAATCCTCTTTGGTTATTTTATGTTTTGGGGGACTATATACAGCTGAAACTGTTAATGGTCCAGACCAATCATCTACAACTATATTCGTTGCCTGGATTTCGCTGGTGCAATAATTTGTAGTCTCGTGGTGTCTGATGTTGTTTCTTATCAATACGGCACTTCCTCCATGTGCAGTGCCATCAGGGTGTGTCGTGTGGTAAAACTTGTATTTGTCTAAGACAAAATGACTTTTTTTTAGTGAAGTGCGTCTCGGAGATTGAAAGAATATCAATTTTGTACATATTTACAAATGAATGAAATGAAAGTGAAATTTATCTTTATTTTTGTTAACATACTCCTTTGCTAATGTAAGTAAAATGAATTTTCGAGCTTAACACGTTAAAAATTTAGATTCAAACTGCTCAGATATTTAAATTTTAAGTATATTATGAACTAATGTACCTAGTGATTTGCATACTAAATTCAGATGGAATAGTGAATCCGCCTCTATTTAAAATTTCAAAATAACTTTGATCCTCCCCATGGTCTTTTGTTTGATCACTAACCACAACATTTATTCATATATTTTTTTCAAGTCAGATAAACCTTTAAATACATTGGCGACAGAAATCAGCCGATGGTGGAAGGCGAACGGGCATTAAATAACACTGAATATCAAATTATTTTATTGAAATGAGTGAAATTACCTTTATACTTGATCTGTTTCTAAGAAGTGCCAGCTACACACTGACATGTATTTGTAAATAGGTTTCCCAATTTTTAAAATGTTTTGCTACACTTTGTATAATTTTGGATCTGTTGGGAAGCTGTGTATTGATACATTTTTATACTGATTACATTGCGGCACAGGGTAATATACCTCTTGCACTTGCTGGTCATTAATCATTATTAGAGTCTAAATAACTATTCTGATTCTACAAACTTAACCAAACTCAAGAAAAATCAAGAAAACGATATTAATACTTTGCTCACTATACACGTACTCTAAGGGCAATTTCGTTTGTTTTCTCCATTCCTCACAAAAACAAACTGTATGAAACATCGATTGCCAAACACCTAATCGGAAATATTTACAATATATAAGATTTTCTGTAAGCTGCAGACGTATAGAAAGTACAAAACTGACCCATTAATGGTCCAGTTATTCTCTTATGATTAGTATTTAACAAAATGTTGTAGGTCGCCGTATGGAACGAAGTCGAAGGCAACACAAAACTAATAACAGCTGCTAACTTTTGCCAAAACGGCAAATTTGCCGTCGTGGGCACATACGACGGCCGTTGTATATTTTACATAACCGACCAATTGAAATATCATACTCAAATTCACGTTCGTTCTTCTAGAGGGCGTAATGCCGTTGGCCGAAAGATCAGCGGAATTGAACCGATGCCGGGCGAAGATAAGATTCTCGTTACATCTAACGACAGCAGAATCAGACAATACGATTTGAGGGATTTGAACGTATCATGTAAATATAAAGGTTACGTCAATATGAGTAGTCAGATAAAAGCGAGTTTCAGTCACGACGGAAAATATATCATAAGCGGGTCTGAAAATAGAGATATATACATTTGGAAAACGAATCACGATTATGCCAAATTTTCATCTGTACGCAGAGATAGGAACGATTTTTGGGAAGCAATCAAAGCACATAACGCTACCGTCACCTGTGCTATTTTTGCTCCAAATCCTGAAGCTATTATTAAAATGATGGAGGAGAGTCAACGGAAGTTAAGGGAGCAAGAAGACGGTAATAAAAAGGTTAGTTTAGCAATTGCTAGAATTATTACTAAGTTGGGAATTCTGGAACCGTTGGCGATACTTGACACTGAACACTGTTTACACTACCACTACACCAACACTAACACAACACTATCTTACGCTATCTTCTTCAAAGACTGAAGGTAAACTTTAAGGTAAGTTTACCTTCAGTCTCTGAAGAAGATAACTTGGTTATCGAAACGCGCGTAAGATAGTGTAAAGTGTTAGTGTTGGTGTAGTGGTAGTGTAAACAGTGTTCAGTGCTAGAATTATCATTGATATAATATTTAAATTTACTCCAAAATTTAATTACAGATTGAAGATCCAATGGTGGAACAACATACCAAAGGTTGTGGTGGATATGTCTTAATATCAGCTGATTTTAACGGTTGCATTAAAGTGTTTGTTAACAAGACGAAGCCTAAACATAGCTCGTTACCGGTATCAGCGATGGCATAATAATATTCTAAATGTTAAATAATCGTTGAATTACATGTTACTTAAATAGAAAAAGCAAAGCTGCCTGGAACAACCGGAATAAATTATTTTTGTGAAAAATTATTGCAGGACTATTTTGAAATTCAATTTTCTATTGTATCTTGGTGCAGGTTATTTTATCCAAGGGCGTGCCATAATAGGTTGGTTCCCACAGACAAACGGATGCGTTTTGGGGAAGTCCGCAACTGCTCTGTTGAAACAAGTAATCTGTAGTACCAGAGAAGTTTATCACAGCGCAGCAAGAGACAACCCTTTTGTTTATGAGTACTAAACTTGACCTAACATTTGTTTGCTGTTTATTTATTGAGACAGATGGAAACGATTCAAATTGCTGTTGAAAAACCATGTATTACTCAAGTAAGAATGTTCTGTCTCCGACACTCAGGATTTTTATAACTACTGTTCTGTTACGGAGCACCCTACGATATGATATACACTGTGTTCATTTGAAAAGGACCCACCCTTAATATTTCAAAAATGCGATATATTAGAAAGAAATGCCGAACACGTCAAGTTTTAACTTGAATGTTAAAAGAGGTATAATACCTAACGCCATTTGAAACAAATTAAGGGGTATCTCCAGTAGGGAGGGGGTGAATCTGACGTTTATGACATTAGTGCTAAAAAGTGTGCCCCTCAAGTTAAAAGTAGACGTGTCTCGGCATTTCTCTCTAATATGTCGCATTTCTGAAATATTAAGGGTGGGTCCTTTTCAAATGAACACAGTGTATAGTATAAAGTAGGTTTAGTTAAATAGATAAACTCGTGGTTTTGAACAAATCGGAATACACCAAGCTAAACAAACAAATTGTCATTGTGTTGAAAGAATTAGATCATTTATGGTTATGTAGGGAAAATCGTCGTTTGTCATTCGAAAAAGATTGATTAATTTTCATAATTTCACGATAGTACGGTCGTATTCAAAAAAGGGTGCAAATATGCAAGGCCGGCCTTGAACATCTAGACGCCCCGGGCGTGTTATGCAGTCGCCCGGGCCAACCCCCGGCTCTGCAAGTATGAAAAAGAAACGTTAAAGTCATTCTATTTGCGTATCATTGGAGTTAAGGTTATCGAATGTCATAGATTGTGAAAAATGGAAATCATTGGAAATAAAGTCAAATTTTATCAAATCAAAGGTAATAAACATGCAATTTCAAGATGTGCCTACGTTTATTAGTTGCATTTTTGACAACCTATGCCATTTGGTAACTATTAATTTCCATGATTTCAGCCGGTTTTACGTAAATAGGATGACGCTACGTTACTTTCTAATACTTATACCTACAGATACATTCAAACACAAACGGAACATAGGGATTTTAGGCATTGTATCAGAACTGCTTTTGAACTAGTCGACCAACATCCAGCTTCAACAGATTAAAAATACGATTATTACAATCGTTTATTTGGACACCTATAACATATCGTACAATTCCCACCACTCCGTATTCTCAACGGTGGGCGATCCTTAATTCAGACTTAATTCAGACAGTCAGTCAGTCGATCGGTGAGAATGTTCAAGTCCATAACTTTGTTTCAATTTAAAGAATCCTATTTTGTTTTATTTACGAATTTATTTTCATTTTGAAAGCCGTTATGGCCAAAAGAAATCAAAACATATTATCCTAACTCGAAACATTAATTGTTAAAGAGAATTTAACAATTAATTTTCGATTTTAACAACATAAAACGTAAGCATATTGTTTCAATATGTAGCGACGTTTACTACCCCCATCAAATAATTATTCAATACTAAATTGCAGTTCGCACTTCGCACACACCGCACATAACTAACAAATTTTGGAAGGAGAAGGGGGGAGGGGGGGAAGGAATACTTGATATTCATTGAAGTGAACTTATAGAAATGTTTTGTTGGTGGACTATTTAGATCGACGAATACACTAAATCCCTATGTTCTGTTTTTATTTGAATGTATCTGTATATATATATTTATTGGTATAGTGTGTCCATTTAGTACTGCACTTTTCTCTTACGGCGTTATTTGACATTCGATACAAAAATCACTTGGGACCTGAATATGACACCAATTAAGCTACATTTTAAAATTATTTTGGCTTCTACAGAGTGTTCCAAAAAAGGATGCCACAAAAAACACATTTTTTTTCAAATGGAATGGTGGGGGTATTTTGGCACTTTCTGAAGTGGAATATTAAAAAACGACGAGAGAGAAAACGGTTCTCAATCAGGACAATGAATTAGCAATTTTCTTGGCAGTAGGGTATCATGTATGAGTATTGTTAAAAAGTGAATTGAATGGGGATTCCAAATATGCAATAATATACAGGGTGTCACATTTAAAAATTCACTTTGAAAATTGGAAACTTTGGCATTAAATTTTGGATACCCTGTATGAATGAAATCAAATATACTTCTATTGATGTTTTTCTGGTGATAACGTAAGTTCATGTTCAAAATAGTATTTTTCTACTCCTGTTTTATAATATACTTACTAAAAGACTAAAATCTGTATCATAATGATATTCATTATGATACAAATTTTCATTATGATACAGATTTTTAAGCCAATAGGAATGCGACATTCGCACAATATTTAATATAGCCATGGATACCTGGTTGACATTTCTGAAATTAATTATATTAGGTGACACTTAATTTGACAGCTGTCAAATAATTTTGATTTTCAAAAGTAACTATATATGATAATTATTAATTAAATAATTCTTATTAATCGGAGTAGAAAAAATATTGTATGCAACTTTCATGTAATGGCCATTAATACACTCGCATATTATATACGAAACTCGCCTGCGGCTCGTTTCGTATCCTACAACATGCTCGTGTCTTAATGGCTATCATTACATGATCGTTGCATAAAATACTATTAAATTACTTATCAGATGTCTTTTGTATGTCGGTTTAAATGAGATAATATAGAATGATAAATTTTGACGAATTTAGTGATAACTTGGCAACGTTGTATAGGTTAGTCAAAAAAATTTACCAGTAATGTAGACCTTAATGCCTCAAAAATGTTTTTCTGTGGCATCATTTTTTTTGGAACACTGTAGAAGCAAAAATAATTTTAAAATGTAGCATATTCAGGTTCCAAATGATTTTTGCATCGCATTTCAAATAACACCGTAAAAGAATAATACCGCACTAAATGGTCACACGGTATAACTGTATCTCGGAATTTCCAAAAAAATATTTTTCAATTATTATATTTTAACAAAATTTGCTTCAAATGGTGGTTGTATGATTTTAAGCCACTTTTAAAGTTTCACCGCATGTAGGAAAATTTTTATCGAGTACAAGGAAATATTTATTATTATTAAACAAATTGGCATACATTGGCGAGACAAATTTGTTTATGTGCCCGTTGATTCTGAATATTTGAAATATGATTATTTAACTTTATAATCGCTTTGATAACATTAAAAAATATTTAACATATCTCTAATGTTCGACAGAAACCGGAACAAGTTGTGTTACATGACTTTTGGTTACTACATGAGGCGTTCGACAGATGCAAGGGACATTTTGACTCCTGTCATGTAAATAGATCAAAGTTTTTATTTTTTTTGTAGTTTTTAAAAAGAACACTGCACTTTACATGAGATAGTTTTTGAAGTTGAGATATGTTGTAGATGTTGTACTCGTTATCCAAAACATTAACATTTTCAATAGTTTAATATGAAATTCCATTTTATCAATATAAGAAATCATAGGGATTCAATTTTTGTGACATAGAAATGTTTGATTTCGGTTTTTATCTAACTCACATAATTTCTCTCAAAGCTTCTTAACATCAAAACAACAACCATTTGCGCACAAGTTACCCGGTTTCGACTGTTTTGAATAAAAATATAATTTTTCGTTCTACATGAAAACAAATATTTTTTCTTACTACCCCGGTCGAAAGTACGTGGTTTCGGCTACGATTATACGGCAGAAAGTCTTAACTTTTATGCATTGATCAAACTATATGCGCACTCCTCGTTACGTTCCTTTGAGCAACGTACTTTGCGCACCTTTCACTTTGAGATTATGTATGTCGAGATTAATTCGAAATTTTGTACACTTGTCAAGGACCGATGACAATACAATAAAATAATTAATTTAATTATGTGAAGAAACGTCACTTTTTTAATTTTGACATATATTATATCATATGGTCTATATACAACATGTTGGTTGACAAATTATTATTTTTTCATAGCCTTATGGTATAGGGTTCGGATGCCGAGAATTATGAATTGTAGGCGTAAGGTTCGAATCCTGGGTTTAAAAGTTTTTTTGTTATATTGTGACATTTGTATATTAATAACCTTCATTATAGTTCCTACCTTCTGGCTTTTTACTTACATATCGCTTTAATTATATTATTATAGTGTTAAATCATTAAAAAAGAATTAATAAAACGTACAGTAATGTCGACAGGCCTTGAACCGACGACCCTCACTGTGCGCTTACCAATCGCACCAATAAGTACAACGATAACGGATGTCAAGCTCCACTATACTGCCGCTCATATAACGTCAAAATTTGTTTACACGTTGCTAATGTTGATTAATTGTTTTCGTACTTTCGACCTAGGTATTAAGAAAAATAGTATACACTACATGGGCAGGCAGGCAGGCCTCGGGCATCATGGCGCAAAGTGCAGGAATCTCAACTTTCTACCCTTATAGTGTAATATACTGTTAGGCACAGAGCTAACACTCGTAGGGGTAAGGCGAATCTCCTTAACATGCCGACTGGGGTGCTAATGTACCGCATATGAATGGAACTAATATTTATATATTTTCATCTACTCCGAGATTTTCAGTCCCTTGTTCTATCGCAAATACGGCCTCCGCCCTGAGTTCGTTCTGGAAGGGTATATTGAGTTATTGCTGATACTTCAGGGATTAATACTCTTTTGATAATCTCCTTTTCATAAATTCGAATGGCGTCTCTGCTGTATCGTTAAAATGTTTTGATATAATTTAGAATCAAACATTTCAAATGTTTTATTGTTATTAAAGGTTTATGAAAGGACATTTGAACATCTTCACGTGTTCGAGCCCATTTGATTTTGATTTAGAGCTTTTTTCGACGTTGTTTTAATTGCCTGGGTATTTTAAATTTATACCTATATGACTGTTTATAATAAAAAGTATCATTAAATCAATACAAAACAACCAAATTACAAATCTAAAATATATCCAAGGAATTGTTTATCCCCAGGGCGACTGTCATTGGAGTTGAAATGGATTTAAGTACAGCCATATTAACAAATTTTTATTCAGTAACCTATACCAACTAAACGGTGGACAATAGAAAATCTTGGCAATGTTAGTTTTTAATCGGAAGGAATCGACATTCACAACATATCTGAATTTCAAAACAATATCACGAAATACAGTTTCTCATGTGAGAATAGTGCAGGATCTAAGAACAAAACCATTGTGTGATTTTGGTGCTTACCATTTTTAGCATTAGACCGGTAGCCCATAACACATGTAGACTTCATTATTTCAAATGGAAGCTGTTTTCACCATCGAGTTTCATGTGAAAAACAAGCAAAATAAGAATATTCCCCAAGACCCAAACTTGATAATCTACGCTACCGTGGACATTTAAAATCTTAGAATTTTCACCAAACTAGAAAAATTAACTAATGGATGCGTTCCTTGGGTACTACTTTATCATAAATAAACATGGCCTACATATCCAAGTGATAATAAGTACGTTTACACCGGGCGTACCAAATTTTTAGTCCGAGGTCTAAATGACGTCACGTGTACTTTACTTTCGGTGTAAACACCCAAGGAGTAAAATTTGGTACTCGAATTTGATCCATCTCATCTAGGGTAGTTCAAATTCAATTTTTAACGGTGTAAACACGGCACATTAGTATTCGTGGACCAAAGTGACGGTTTGCTAAAAGCACAGAGTAAAAATACGTCAGCTATCACGTAAGATCGGGTCAAAATAACCTAAAAAAACTGACTGTGATAAATACTAAAAAAATAATACCAAATAATACTAACAAATGGATCCAAAAAATTATTTGATTGTTTAACAATCCCATAAAATTACTACTACTTAAAAGCATATAAGCTAAGTGCTTCTTAAATATGGAGACCTCGATAACTCTAATTTAAATCTTTTAAGTCTTTGAATATATTTTTTTTCTTTTTTAGAAACTCTATTACCCCTGCAATTATTTTTGTATCCATTTTCAAATAAAATCAAAATCTACCATAAAATTACCTAAAGATTTAAGGTTATGTCATTTTAATATGAAAATGTCAATTTTGGTCCCAGGCTTTAAACCTGGACTATTTTAATCCAGCAAAACAGTCAGTATAAACACTTATGTTCTAAGCTAAATAAGTCCACGATTTGGTCCACGGACCAAATTGCTCCACACGGTGTAAACTAACCTACTAAGAGTTGATAAGCGAGGGTTAAAAATTGATAATAAGGTGGAAACAAACAATTAACTAATGTATGCCGAAAAGAATTTATATTTTGGTATCTTAGTAGATGTTAAAAACATTAGAGGCATACATTTTGCGGCGATTTTTCAATTGTTAATAATTTTCCAAATATCATGTAAATTTTATAATTTAGAACACTTAATTAATGCAGTGAAACATTTCTATTCTAATGCTAATTGCAGATTGGCTTCCAATTCCTAATGTTACTACTTAATTGTTATAAACTACTGTTGATGAATAAAAATATTGAGCATTCTCGAGCAATTAACTAATGTATGCCATTAAGTATAAATAATGAACTCTTCATTTCCATGTATTTTTTCATCGTGGCATACAATTTGATGCGCTAATAATAAACAAAATCAATTTACAAAAAATATACGAGCGTGAACGTTTCGTTGCAATAGCCGCGTAATGTACTTCAGTTCACTTATCAGTTATGACTACTGAGGTTGTCATGAAATTTGTTTGACGTTTATAATTTGATAGCAAATTGGTCAGACCATAAAGCTAAAATGTATAATATGTGTATTTAAGTATATCTAGTATTTTTAGTAATGTGCACTGTATGGAGAGGCAAACATATTTCACGTAATTGTCAATTAGTTCAAAAAGTCTGAGCACGGAACACACTCCCAATCTAATAACTTTTAGTGGTGTGTCTGAGGTTTCATAAAATGCTCCTAGTTTAAAAACAAGGTATAGTTCCGTGAAAATTCTAAAATTTTCAATGTCCATGGTAGCGTCGATTATCAAGTTTGGGTCTTGGGGAATAGCATTATTTTACTTGTATTTCCCACGAAACTCGATGGTGAAAACGGCTTCCATTTGAAATCATGAAGCCTACATGTGTCATGGGCTACCGGTCGATAATATTGAATATGATTTATTTAAATCTAGTTTTAAATGGAGAAACGGATGTAATATATTTTTAAATAATTTTTAGTCGTTTTTTTGTAATTTTTATTCCAAAAAATGATTATTTTTAAAGAAGCTTGCGATATTAGTTGTAACTATTGTTTTGTTGTTTATAATTTGTTGTTAATAAATGGTATTAATGTAATTTGAATTTTATTTCTACCAGTCGTCTTAGATTATATTGATTGTTCCGAAATAGCTTAGAAACTATTCCAGATACTGAATATATAGTGGGAACATGAAAAGTATTTTAAACCCATGTTAATTCAAGCAACTTTTCTACCCCCTTAATTATATTTTTCAAATTTATCTTTTCAACAATTTCTTTAATATTCCTTTAGTTTCAATGTTGGTATTGGAAAGCAGCGAATACAGCTTGTTTCGACGTAGATAGAATAAATATAATAGGATGGAAATTCAACAAATGTATTTTGTTAGATAATCCGGTACTGGAAAGTACTACTCCGTAAAAATATCTGAAATTACTAATAGTTCCACTGGTGTGTTCTGGGAACCTATAAAACAACAACAATGTTGGTTCTCCCTTTTAGAAGTTCACATATTTTTTGCAAGATTTTATGTAATTAAAAACACGGAAAGCTCAAGGACATTACCTAGTAGGTAGTTGCTTTTCTTTAGAGATTATATCACATTTTTTTGTATTAACACAGAACAAGAGGAGACCACATGCGTTATGAACCTATCATAGAATATACAGCGTCGGACTTCGTGCACGCACATTTAACGCTTTATAACAATGCGATTGTAAGAGTTAATTTATTTTGAATATTTTGACAAGAGGTCAAAACTTCAAAGTACTTATAAAAATTATAAATCCGTTTTAGGAAGATGTGCAGCACGATATCTAATCTAATTTACTTGTTTAATTTGAAACATTTGGTTGAAAGAATTAAAAAAGCAAATGAAACAAATCGTAGATCACTTAAATACATTTTCCTCTCTAAGTACCTATAACATTTTCTTCATATAGTTTGGACTTTTTATAAAGTGTTTCAATACTACTGGTCAACTCGACTTTTTGTCGTTCATCCAATTGTATATTTTCGGTATCTCTTATGTATAAATATAAAGAAAAACTATCTAAATAAATGATAAACTATAAGCAACATCGGGTCATAATCTCAGTGATAAAAAGATTTTGTTGTAAGTGAAAATGTACCTCATATAATACATCAAAATGAACTAAGTATATTATTTAGCCAGAGACTACTACTTCGTCACCCATATTTATGTATGTCATCCCTGGGGCATCTGTCCGTATAGGAAGAGAAAAAAGAGTTCGTTGTTCCATTTGTGCACCTTTCTGTATCGTTGCCTTGTGTTCGTTACATACCTTAGTTCTACGATATACTCTGCTATTCCTCTGTCTCTTCGGGCGTCTTTCTGGAGAATAGTTGAATAGCTTAAGGCCATGGACAGGAATGGAGAAAGTTCTCTGTATTTGAAAATTTTGTTTACTAGACTGAGCGAAGCTTAATTAAAAAAAGGAATTCTTGTACCGGATATGAGGAAAGTAATGGAGGATTCCAATTTCATTTCAAAATTTAAAACTGACTTTATTTTGTTGAAGTAAACATTTTTTTGGGAAATTCAAAGTCTGCTATAGACTACTACAGGATTATAAGGCCTAAAATTCGTAAATATTAATTTCTTTGATTCCCATCTAGACTTTTTCCACGAAAACTGTGGAAAGCTACGAGCTCGGTAAGAGATTCAATCAAAAGATCATGGCGATGGAAAAGAGATAACAAGAAAAATGGTTATTGAGAATGTTAGCAGATTACCTTCAAAACTAAGTTATTTTCTTTTATTAACTAAGCAAGGTTTTCCTAAGGAAATGTATGTTTTAATTTTTTTCATAATCGTTTTTAACTATAAGCTCATGCCAGAGGGTATCAGAAAACCAGTTGCAAATCACTGCAAATTTTGTTTTTGTTGACTATTCGTGTAATCAATAGTAATTTTTTGCTGTTCATTATTCTCCCGAAAATAGAAGAGAGATGTCCAATTATTTTGTCACGGCACGGTTTCAATTTTCAATACTAAAAACTATATTCTTATTTTAAAGTATTTTGAATATGCTATTCTAAACTATAATAATAAAAAAGCTAGCTTTCCCTATCTTAAGCGAATACTGCTCTGCATCTATACTAACCTAAGAAGTAAGTAATGTGAACAATGTCGGCAGCATGGTATGCCAATAGTCTCTTTACGGCACTGCTAAGTAACGACCTATGCCACTACACACACAAATTGCCTATAATGATTTCACAGTAAATCCTCGATGGTTATACAGGGTGAGTTTATAGTGTGACAACAGTCGATAACTACGTTATTATAGAGATAATGGAAAAAAGGAATTCACGAATATTGTAGGCAACGATAAGCTCCTCACTTGGAAAATATGCTAATCTTCAGGTAATTCTGCATGGTAAGGCAAAATCACATATTTTTAAAAGGGTCGCACCCTGTCACTAGTAAATGAATAATTATTTATTTTACCAGTTATTCAAATACAAAGTGTTGAAATATAAAAATGGTCGCAACTTAATTACTACCCCAAAAATATACTTTTTAACGCAGTTATAAGTCACCCTGTAATAGTATATTACATAACGATAGTTGTAAGAAGCTTATTACATGCGAGTAAAAAAGTTGCGCGGGAGACGCGTAGCGGCGAGCGCAGTTATTTTACAAGCATGTAATAAGCTTACAACTCAAGTTGTGTACTATAACTTTTCTACGATTATTTTCATTTATTAGAATAAAAAGCCTAGCAAGTAACTTTTATTTATTCAACCAAATTCGGGAACAATTTAAATTAAACATTTATTTATAATAATTAATTGTAAAATTTTGGCAATTATTTTTAGCTATACCCTTATCCGTGTTTGGAGGTTATTCAATAATATGCGGTGAATGGTGGGATAACGTAAACTGTACGGTGTGTTCTTTTGGACATTGGTATTTTCAGTGTATGAGAAGGTCTGTAAATTACTTTCAATTGAATTTATAATTCTATATTGGCTGTTGACGTCTTATTATTTATTGACTCATCGATATATCCTTCGGCTGCTGTTGAAGATATCCATATCCGCCATGTCGTTTAAGAGCCATTTAATCACTACCGGCATAAACCAAAAGAGTGGTAGAAATTCGTCTTAAACAGTGACCTGTGTACATTTTGGGATCTGGTAACTTTCAATATTCGGCTATTTGTTTAGGGACATCGCCTATTTTGTTTAAACCTACCACTTGTTTTGTACATTTACTTCTTTGATAGTTAAGGAAAAATTGATTCATTTGCGGATCGCTAATTTGTTGTCGAATATATATTGTATAGAAATTTCCGGAAATTACGAAAGAGCTACATACTTTAGTTTTCGCATCAGATATTTTAACCAATAACATGGTACCTATTTAAATCATCAATGTCACTAATTATGAGATTTCTTAACTCTTGTTTCCTACAAGCTCCACATATTCCAAGAACTGCAATAACTTTAAAATAAAAGTATAATAAGTAGGTAGGTACATTTATGTTATATTTTTGAATAACATACCTCAGGAGCTTCATTAAAAAAAAGTTTTATTTGATCAGGGTGTAAAATTTTTGATTTTTTGTTTTTAAAACCTTCTGATTGCCTTTTTAAATAAGCTCGCAATTTCGGGTAATTTTCAATATTAACATTATTTTTCAAAGTTATAACACTTCTTAATATAGAAATTAAATTACTGTTATTGTGTTCAAAACGAATATAAATATAATATTTAGTTCTTCATTATTTATCGGGTGTAGAAAAAATAGCGTATGCAACTCTCATGTAATGGTTATTAATACATGATCGTTGCATAATATACTATTATTACGTGATAGTCATTACGTGTCAGTAGATGTTATGATATATTTACTTAGCATCCAAACCAACTACCACGTAATATGCAACTTACTAGTAAGAGAGAAGAAAAAGATATTTTTCAATTTAATTTAAGAAGAAATATTTGTCAAATATTTGTAATAATATTGGTTTTTGAGTTTTTATATACCATATTTTACCTATAATCTCACTTAGATATTCCTTTAAAATGAATACATAGTTATTCGAAAGCTCAGAAATAAATTCTTAAAAGAGTTCACTCTGGTATTATTGCCACATACCCACAAAAATTCCTATATTATTTTTCAATATACTTACAATTTTTTTATTAACTATTTAATAACACTAGTTGCCACACTGAAAACTCACCCTGTAAGTATATACTTTGTCAGCAGGTTGATGATTATTTTAACTTGTCTCTCAGTACTTATAATGAATAGAGAAATATTTATTTAGGGACTAATTAAACATAATGTCTCCTTTTAGTTTTCTTCGAGAACTCCAGCATTGAACGATTAGAAAAAATTCCAAAGCAAATATTGAATTTCTTTTAAAGGAACAAGTAGGGCACGGCAAATATTGATTCATACTTCAATGGATAACAAGATGAAAGTAAAACAAATAATTCCTTTTTGTTTCCAACAAAAAGCAGATTGCTTAATTAGGTGTAGTTTCTATGATCCCAGGCTATACAACCAAAAAAACCAAAAGACCACTTAGTGGCCTCCAAAAGTGCTAAAAAGTAGTCTGATGATATTTTTTTGATTGGCCAACTGAGATTGTATAAACTATACCACTCAAATTGATACATATGCGAGGATAATATTTATATTTATTGTATAGAGAAAAAGAAAATATTACGTTACCATGGCAACTAAGAATAACTTATTGGAAGTGTCAGTGTAGGTAATTGTCGAAGTCAAAAAAGCAAACCCCAGAGTTAAGCAATGAAATTTGATAAAAGAGATGTCCACCAAAATTGTGAAAATTGAAAAATTGGAGTTTCGAGCCATCATGAAGTAAGCTGGTATAGTTGACGTAAAACATATTGTGCGAGCTTAAAGTTGTCGGCTTTTTGTTTGACTCTAATACGAGGATACCGTCATAGTCCAGTCAAAATTATAATTTAAAATGCTTAGTTGAAAATAAATTCATTTACCTAATATTATACTTTCAACTAATAATCATTAAAATGTATTTAATAATTTTTAATTATTAAATAAATTTATCGACTGTCTAACGATTATTTTTAACCCGCAATTATGGAGCGCCATCCTACTTTTTAAGATACTTAGCGATAATGTACAGAACAAAATACATTTTTTAATAAATCTTTACCTAAACGATGACTCGTGCTTTCTTTTGATGTATTCATGGTTTCTTTCAATCTAAAATCTTTTTGTTTTTTCCTCTGATATTTATAACCCGAATATCAAACATTGCTTTAAACAATATTAACCTATTTATATTTAAAAACATCTTAAACATAATACCAGACAATTAACACTACGTTATATCTCGTTTTATTAAGAAGAAGTAGAAATATAAATTTCAAATAATTTCTTATTTTTTACATCTTTGACTGAACTATAACTTTGAAAAGAGTGATTTTTCGAACGCCACACGTGTTGACTCATTAGTTGGTAGTCTGACATCAAGAAAGAGTGTAGTGTTTTTCTGAGGAAATTGTAGGTATACCTGCATATTTATTAGCAATAAAATAAAAAAAAATCGAATGGGATACAAAAAGGACTCAGTTCACGTCTGGTATCCCGTTTAAACCGAACGCCCTTTCAACAATTTCGTAAAATCAAATACAATATAGGATTATGTTTGGGTATTCAAAAATAATATTAATACCTTTCAGAGTTTAGCCCCGCAACATAATTTAAAGGGAATATACGGTTAGGTCTCGGCACTATGAGTTTTACGTCAACTATAAGCAAATATACGAAGATTTACTCAATACCCATTCGATCAATGTCCATTATATGCGACCGTGAAAAATTGGATTGCAATCTTCAAATTGGGCTAAGACGAATATCTGAGGCACTGGAATATTTCATAATATAAGTTTACATTGATTTGGATATGAGAAAAATTTCTGATTGTCTGAATGTTGACCAGAAGCCTGTGAGGGTACAAGGGTTGTCTTGCATATAACAGCAAAGTTGGCGCATGTCAACAAATATCAAATGTCAAAATTAACTGCCATTCTTAGTTAACTTAACACCAAAGTTTCGGATCGCTTCGTTCACAGCTGCATCTAAACTGAATTTTCAAGTTGATGAGTCAGTCGATAAATGGAATTCAGTCGAGAAAATTTTCGCGTAATAATTTTTTACAATTTTAAAAGACAGTTGTCGCTACAAGAAGGCCTTGCCGATTTGGCTGCTGTTTTCGGAAATGAAGCACCACATCAGTCGACAATTTCTCGTTGGTATGGAGAATATAAACGTGGACGGATTAATATTAGTGACCATCCAAGAACATGTCAACCAACAACAGCAGTCATCCAGGAAAACGTCGATGCTGTACGTAAGCTGGACCAAGAAGATCGACCTGTCTTGTAAGAATGCAAAAATCCTCCTTATGGAGAAAAGCAATAGTGTTTAAAAGTTATCTACTGTTTTTTTCTATCTCTATATGCAAAATATAAAAGACAACCCTCGTATAGTTTGGCAAGTCTATCTAATGCTACGCGGCATCGGTAAGAGGTGAGGTGAGGAAACATGGCCGATATCGGTCATAAACGTACCAATGGCATATGGTACCTATTTTATAAAAGTATTAAAAATAATAATAATTATTATACATATAATAAGTTTATCTATATAGAAACTGATTTATGCTTTGCTTTAAAGGAAAGGTATTTCTCAAAACACGGTATTTGTTGAAAACAAATAATGTTAAAAATCGTACTTGAATTCAATATGGATACGGATTAATAAGATACAAAGTAAAACTGAAAATACGAAATTAAATACTGACAATTTAAACGCCACTGGATAATCAATGTCAGTCAATTGTCGAAGTGAGAGGGAAGAACACACGCACGCGCTTGCCAATAGGAAGTCAGGTAGTTACTTAGCAACGGAGGATTGATAAATATTATCGACTGACATCAGAATTTACTTTCCTGTAGGAGGGTATGTCTGAGATAGACTCTAATATTTTCTAATTCTAACCAATCACGCTTGAATATGCTCATTATAGGTGTTCTATGCCAGTTGTATGTTGTATTGTGGTTTTGGCAGCTCTGAGGATTGAAATTGTTGTTGTTTTTTATCATACCCTCTTTGGTAACGCAGACACTCTAGACGGCGGCGAAATATAATTATTTAGCGTTTCAATTAAATTTATAACAAGTTGTTTGGATAGAAAGAACAGTTTCACAGATTGTCGATCACTTATGAGATCAAATGGACCGCCTTTGTGCCATTTTGACCAATAATCTCTGTCCCGCCAATTCTCTAACACCTCGACATGTTCCAATTGACTTAAAAGAATGGTTTCATTCATGGTTACAATACAATTGTCTCCTTTATTTTAAAAAGTTTAAGATGTTAATTAAGAATATTCAAGTTATTGCATTCGCATAAAACGTACACTGGAAAGAGATAACCTAAAAGCAAATGAATGCAATTGGCAATTGGCTTTGGTGACTGATTTGCATTTTCCCATGATTTAGGCCCACGTGAAAAAGTTCATATGCTTTTTGTAGGAGAAGATTCCTACGAGAGTGCTGCAGAATACCGAAATCTGATTCTCATGGGTACACCGTCATATTTCCCATAGGAGTCAAATCGATAATCGGGGCCCAGTTATTGAAATAAAACCTTACCACAAATGTAAAATTCTAATCCATGATGTCAACCACATACACAGTACACTACCGAAAATTTTGAACACTCCGATCAAACCGATTCGAAAAATCACTCGCTACAGACGAATATCTACAAAATATATTTATTAGTCACCTGCTATAGGTACAAGTAAAGTTTATCATAACCATAAATATACAGGGTGTCCCAGACTAATTTATCCAGGATATATCTCTTAAAAGAATAGAGATTTTCGAATGGAACAAAAACTGATCTTTTCCATTTCTAATACACTTCAATATGGCGTAGAAAAAATCATCCCTTAGTTACAACCCCTAACTAAGTTTTTTAATAGCACCCTGTACATTTTTTTATAATTTTGGATGTGGTCTTTCATCGTATTCAACAAATTTTTCAAAAATAAAATGGGTTCGTAAGTAATCAAGAAAGAAAGAAACTATCAATTTATTTTTTATTTTTCGAAATGTGTGTTGAAGCAGGTTGACTACAATTCGAACATCTAATGTAAATAATATTAATTAGTTAATTGTTATTTTCAAAAAATAATAGTTCAATACTATTAAACGCTTTACAAAATTAGAAAAATTAATTTCCAAAGAGCAGACCGTCCACTAAGAAGCAACAACTACTTCTCGGGCTATATGCCCCGACAGACTTTGAATTCTATTCTAAAGTAAACGGGGTTGGTATATCTGTTAAGATAGAACCAACCATTCTGGTTTGCTCTTTGGAAATTAATTTTTCTAATTTTGTAAAGCGTTTAATAGTATTGAACTATTATTTTTTGACGTCTTTAGATCACGCTTTACTTATATGACAATTATTCACAGGTAACTGTAATTAAGTAAATACCTACAAAACCGAGATGGTTTTTTGTCGATATAGAATTTTGGTTTGTGATTAGATGTAGAGATGTCGCCGATGTCGCACTCTTAACATTTCCTTTACTAAGGCTAATGTATTAGTGTGGTATCGACGTAGTCTTTAGTCCAGGATTATGCTCTCAGAGCTCTTGGACGAGTGGCATCTACCTTGTGCTGATGAGGCGCAAAAACGCCGAAACCAGTCCATAAGTGATGTTATTCCTTCTGATCGCAAACCAGAATGGTTGGTTCTATCTTAACAGATATACCAACCCCGTTTACTTTAGAAGTGTAATTCAATGTCTGTCGGGGCATATAGCCCGAGAAGTAGTTGTTGCTTCTTAGTGGACGGTCTGCTCTTTGGAAATTAATTTTTCTAATTTTGTAAAGCGTTTAATAGTATTGAACTATTATTTTTTGACGTCTTTAGATCACGCTTTACTTATATGACAATTATTTACAGGTAACTGTAATTAAGTAAATAATTGTTATTTTTATTTACTTTTTTTCATGTAATTTTTATTACATTTATTTCTATTGTTCCTTTAAGCTTTAAGGCTTTCTTGATTAATTTAACAAAAATAAAAAATAAACTGATATTTTCTTGTTTACTTATGAACCCATTTTATTTTTGAAAAATTTATTGAATAGACAATGGAAGACCTCATCCGAAATTATAAGAAAATGTACAGAGTGCTATTAAAAAAATTTAAAGTTAGGGGTTGTAACTAAGGGATGAATATATAGGGGATGATTTTTTCTACGCCATGATAAAGTATATTAGAAATGGAATAGATCAGTTTTTGTCCCATTTGAAAATCTCTATATCTATTCGTTTAAGAGATATAGCCTGGATAAATTAATCTGGGACACCCTGTATACTGGATCTCTTATATTAGTGAATATAAAGATACACTTTCTTTTGAAAAACGTCTATTTCATTAGCTTTTTGACTATTTTTGTGTAAAGCAAAAAAACAAATGTTACAAAAAGATATTTTAAATAAAAATGCATCCTTGTTTTTCAGGATTTTCTAGGAATTTACAAATAAATGTAAATGTTTGACGAGTAGCAGTGAAAGGCCTGATAGACCCATTCTCCACAAACCTAACCCACTATTGATGAAACTTCGGTACATTTCTACGACCCAGAAACAAAGCAACAATCAGTAGAATGGAGACACTCTAGTACTTCAAGGTTAAGCCATCTCTTTGTTTAAAAATCTGCTGGAAAACTTCTTGCTTCAGTTTTTTCGGGTTGTCAAGGAATAATCATGTTTGATTTTTTGGATGAGAGTGGAACAATACCTAGGAACTACTAAAAATGATTTAGAGAGAACAATTAAATATATAAATATTATTGTGTGTCATTCTTAGGCCATTATTTTTGTTTACTGCTATACCAGAAAATCTGGTAGTATATAGAAAATAAAACATTATCCAATAGCGGCTTAGCTCATCAAAAAATTCTATTTCCCATTTAAATAACACAGGAAATATTTTTTTTTTGTTTTAAGTGGACTTTTCGTTATTAAAATTTTTTTTTCGAAAAACCTTCTCATGGCTTTTGTAGAAAATTAAATTCTCTACAAAAATATCTTCTTGGTCGAAGTCTGTAGAACCACTAGTTTCGAAGTTATAGCCCTTCAAACGGATGTTAATGTTACCATTTTTAGAAAAATAAAAAAATTAAATTTTTTGTAATCATAACGATTAAATAATAATAATTTGAGTTAGATCATTATATTAAAACGAGTAAATACTTTAATTTAAAGTTTTAATGCTCAAAAATGTACAATAAAATTAAATTATTCATGTAAGAGTAATAAATTGAAAATTAAATGGAATTTAATGTGTATTTTTTTAAATGTTTGACGGGCTATAACTTCGAAACTAGTGGTGCTACAGTCTTCGTCCAAAAAATGTTTTTGTAGAGAATTTAATTTTCCACAAAAGCCATGAGAAGGTTTTTTGAAAAAAAAATTTTAATAACGAAAAGTCCACTTAGAACAAAAAAAAATTTCCTGTGTTATTTAAATGGGAAATCGAATTTTTTGATGAGCTAAGCCGCTATTGGACTCAAGCCTTTTAGCCCAGCGGCATATTGTTTTATTTTCTATATACTACCAGATTTTCTGGTATAGCAGTAAAAAAAAATAATGGCCTAAAAATGACACACCCTAATAAATATATTCAAAGATTGACTCAACTGCGCCTCTAAAAGATTTGTTACCCAAAGAAATTGTTTACTTCTACACCATTGGCTTTTAAAAACTCTTATGGAGTTTTAAAAGTCAATGGTGTAGATGTAAAATATTTGGATTGACAAAAAATAATGTTTGTAGTTCGTCCGAGTAATTCGCATTCACATTCATCAGAAAAAGGTAACCTTACTCGTCTTTTGAGAAAATTAATATCGTTTAAATGTTCTTTTTAAAGTTTTTTGGCTAGTTAGTCTGGCTAACTTTTGATTATGGAGACGAATACATCATACGGAAGACACTTACTCTAGCCTTCTAACAAAGACTACAATAAATGCTTTATACTACTATTTATTTTTTTTATAAAAGCAGTTACAAGTTATCTACACTAGAAAACCTGTTATGTTGCATTTCAGACACACACACGGCAGCAATTCTGGTAATTTAGCGGTTCCATCATCAGCACCAGCACCAATGAAGTAAGACAACCGGGTAATTGTTGTGTCGTGTACAGACGTGACCGGTAATGATTGAAAGACATTTTTCAGGTGCACTCTCCCATGCATTATATACACGGTGAACTTAAGTATCTAATTTTTTTTTTCAAAAACTTCCACAGATAATGTACTTTTTAATTAATGCGTCAAAATAAACAGTACGGAAGATGACAAATGTGGTGAATTTTTAAATTATATGTTTAAAATGTGCACTATTGCAACATAAACAAGCCTCATAGCGAATGGGAAGGATATTCCAAATCCGAACAACGGATGAACTAAAGTTAGGACCTTGTGAAAATACTAAGACAACTAGTCTCTTCACATGAACAGTGGAGCAAAGAGCACAAAAAGCCGAAAGGCTGAGGTGCCGATAATTTGAAACCTTGACTGACGAATTGACTCAATCAACCAATCAATGTTAGGGATCTTCTGGTAGTCTGAATCGTTGCGCCGCGCCATATTCTTGAAAGAATTACTTGCGTATTTCAAACACAAGGAATCGCATTGTTTGCCGATTGATGGAACTTTCATTTGGAATCTTCGTACAAGAGGCTTAACATTCGTCCACAGTAAATTTCTCGTCCACATTTGTCCGCAGCTTTCGGCCGCTGCCCAATTTGCAGCATCTGCATCATCATTGGTGACTACTGTTCTTTGGCGACCTGAAGAACTTTTGCACTGACATAACACACTACCAGTAAGGTGAAATTTTTCAACTATTGCCAACATTACGTGAAGTTCAGTCAATAGTTTTTGAAATCGTCTTAGCTCATCATCGGTGGATGAAATTAGTGTAAGAATGAAGGAGGAAGGAAAATGGATGCTAGGACACAATTGTGAGCAATGTATCCACTTGGAAATAATATAGTATAGATTTAAATTTAGAGTAGGCTAAATTAGTTCTTATGAGGCCTACTCCACTGCGACCTTTTCAGATCTATTGTGGTCAGACTATGTATGCATACTTTTAATGTTACAATAGTATATTATGCAATGATAATTTAATGGTGGCTATTAAGACACGAGCATCTCTAAACTGTACTGAATAAATCGTTCTTTCAGTGTATAATAAGGTACTGTTCATTAGAAATACACTACCTAGTACACTGCAAGCGCGCCATCTTTTACTCAACTTAGAAACCAAGGGATTGATAAAAAAATTACACGAGGTGTAATCAACAAAATTAATAGTAGAATAGTTCAATACTATTTTCAACATTTTACATAGTTTGAAATATTCTTTCAAAACAATGAACGTTTAACCAAGGGCGTAGCCAGGATTTATAATAGGGGGGGCAAACCATGGTTCATGGTCGTCCAAAATGTAAAATTTTAGGATAAAAAGAAAAGGCCAATGAAAACAAAACTTTGAGATTTTAATTAAACTAATAACATTTTTCTTGGGTTTAAACTAAATTTATCCAAAACTTTTTTCACTATGCAGTCCTGCTTTTCTTTCAAAAATTTTCGATGCACACTCATCAAACACAACCCAGTGAGTCTGTTATCACCCATTGTACTCCTGAGCCAGGTTTTTACCCTTCGTAGGGTACTGAACGATCTTTCCACGGTAGCAGTAATGTGTGGATGGGAAAGCACTTAATATTAGCAGTGCGTGCCTTGTTGCAGGGAAAAAAACATTAGCTTCCTCTAAAAGTGCAGCCACTTCAATGTCCTTCAACTTGTCTTCTGCTAAATTCTTTTTCTTCCACATATTGTACCACAAATCTAATTCTGCAGAGACATCACCCAACTTATAAAATTCCATGAGAGATTCTGCATTAATTTTGAAATCTTTTGAAGCCATTCTGAGCATGCTTGAAGAATGAAGATAAGTTAAAGCAAAAGCAGGTGTATTTTCGTTGGAGAATCTAGTATCCAAGGACGAAGTTAAAGAATCAAGATAGGGGATGATTATTGAGCGCTTCCAGTATTCAACTACAGACTCAGATGGTGGATTACTTCTGTGTACTTGCCTTTGAGTGACTCGTGGTACTGATCACTCAACCCCTACTTTCTCTGCGATATCAAGTGATTTTTTAAATAAATCATAAGAAACATTTTCGATTACATCTAGAATACCATCAATATGTTTCTTCACCATAACCAAATCCATACTTTTACCTTGTAAAACGTTTACAACGGGTAACAAAATTGCAGAGTATCTTGCAATTACGTTTAAGCCTAAGATGAATATTGGTTTAGTAACTGCACATTGCAATTGGTAGGCAGATTTTCTTGTTGCATAGTTTCCTTCGACAGATAGATGTTCTAGTGCTTTAACAATGTCAGTGAAGCATTCTGAAAATTTTTTTATGCTCTTATATTTTTCCCACCATCTGGTCTCACAGAGCCTTGAAAGATTTGGAACAGATTTCCTACGGGCTGGCGATTCACGAAAGAAGGTTATTGTGTCTTTAACCGTTGCAATTGTGTTTCTTATTTCTGGTAGCTTGCTAGTATCATTGACCACAAGATTTAGTCTGTGGCAGGAGCAATGGAAAAATAAAGATTTAGCGTACTTTTTTTAAAGAATGGCCTGTACACCACCTTCTTTGCCGACCATCGTGGAACACCCGTCAAATCCGAATCCCACACAATTATCGACGGAAAAATTATTATCTTCTAAAAAACTTTGAATTGCGCTAGCAATTGTAGAAGCATCTTGACATTTTAACTCAATGTAGCCTACAAATTCCTCCCTGATTATTTTTTGGCTTTCATCATAGAACCTTAATCCAATAGAAAGCTGCTCTTTTCCAGCGATATCTGCTGTTTCATCAGCCGTTACAGCATAAGCTTTTGTCCGTTTACAGTCTTCGATTATTTTTTCTTTGATAACGTCACCGCATAATTGTATTATCTCATTTTGAATTGTTGGTGAGATATAGACTGCGTTTTTTTGACATTTATCCAATTGGCTCTCTAGCTTCTCATCACCAGAGTCAATCATCAAATTTAAAAGGTCAAAGAAAACTCCCTCATTTCCTTCTTGTCCTCTAAGCGGCAAATCATTAATTCCACAAAATATCGTGCATGAAATAATTGCTGACAATATTTGTTTATTTTCTTCAATCGTCTTATGGTGCCCTATTTGCAACTGGACATCAACAGGAGCATTTTCAAGAAATGCTTTTGCAGCAGCTGTTGAAGATTTGTGGTAATGGCTGCCAACGTGCTTTCTACAATCTTCATGTACATCCTTAAACTTCATGTAAGGCCTTACCATAAATGACCCCAAAACTCCTTTAACTGTAGCAATTATTGGCGGAAATAAAACACAATACAAACATAAAACACCTTTCAAACGACTTGAGTACACCAGCCATGGAGTATATTGATCTAACCAGCGATGGTTAAATTTTATTTTCAAGTGAATGGCATCAGAAGCAAAATCGTAATTGGATGATGGAACCCAAGGGTTTGTCAGCAATTCCTTCTTTTTTTCAGAAGGCAAGTTATTGGCACAACTAACATATCGACCAATGTCATTTTCATGGTAGCCATCGCTTTCTTCAGTTTGTTTAGAGGACTTAGAGGTCTCAGTTCCATAGACAGCTTCATGTAGATTTGAAGAGCTACATGAGCCTCCTTCAAAAATAGATTCCGATTTTGATGTTCCGACCATTTTATTTTCATCTTCATCACAATCATTGCTTCCACTTCCACTACTGTTACTGTTATCATGAACTTTTTTCCGTTTTAGAGATTTTTGACCTAAAAATAATAACCTAATATCATTCTTGTTCCCTAGTATAAAAATTGGTATGAAACAAAACTACCATGTACCTAATGATAACTTATAATGTGGCGTGGATATACTATAATATCTGATTCTGATGTTATTATTTTTTCTCTAGATTAAAAACACAAAATGAAATTAATAGCACGTATAAAGTGCTGATTGATCTTTAATATGTGAAAATTTCAAGTTTTTATATTTAGTCTCATTTGAGATAGCTGTCAAAATCGGTGCATTATTGTAATTTTTATTATAATTAGATTAGAAGGCAAAAAATTCGGCATCATAATAATGAAAAATATATAAAATTATAATAATAATGCACAAAATCTTTTGCCAAAGCTAATAAAAATTGTTTCACAAAGATACAAGCAAAGAGTAAAGAGCAATTGGCAATTTTGTAAAGGGCTGTAATTGAATTTTTTTCCAAACATTGCGATACAAAAACGACCGACGATTAAAAAAATATTTTTGAACAAAAATTAACATCAGATATAACATATCTACATTATAAGCTATCATTACATGATAGTTTTGTTTTATTTGGTTCTGGTCGAGCAACCAATTTTCAAATTTTTGGACCATTTCTATTGGAATGTAGTTTTAATAAAAAATTTCATTTTCTACTGAGATTATTCAACTTACGTTTTTGTAACCAATTTCTTATATCCATATTGTCTTTTCTATCTCCTTATTTTGTGGTAAAACTATTGTTACGGATTTTCCCTCTTGTTTCTCGTGCCTCGCTTTCTATTCGCCGTATGTAACTTCGTATCCTACACTATGTACTGTACTGTTTGTCTGCGCGCCGGATAGGCAACTAACTTTATATACCCTTTTGAGCCTAGAAATTGCCAGAACATTCGCATCGCCGGTTCCCGTACCCGTATATTCTTCACTTGTATCTCGATTATCTCGAACTCGAAAAAAACCAGTGGCGTTTTGTTACACTATTAAATAAGACACTGTCGCTAGACAAGAGCACTTACACACCAACTCAATAGTTGTTATAAGAGTATTTATATATAATTCTGATGTGGGATTGAGTATTGAGTGTTTCAAAATATTTCACACTAAATCACGCGCAAATAATTTTATTTATTAGAACTTATTAATTAATTTCAAGATGTTCATAAAAGCAACCAAATGACCACAACAACAAAAATAAAATATATAAAACAGGTAACAGAAAAATATGTATATTTTAGATTTAATTTTTTGTTTATTAAAATTTAAAAATTATTTAATTTATTTTTGCTTCCAGGGGGGGGGGGCAGCTGCCCTTAGCTGGCTACGCCCATGCGTTTAACTGAAAAGAAACCACCACATTCCATGCTATGTGCCCCGACGAACATTGGATTACACAGAGAACCAACCTTTTTGGTTTCTGATTGAAAGGGGTCACATCACAGCAATAATAATATTGGTACTCAGTTACCATCTGAAAACACAAGCTATATAACAAAACTGTAACGTGAATAGACACAATATTTGTGTTTGTTTTAAACAACCTTGAATTCTACACATAATAATAATTCTTCATTTTCTTTTCTTTTTATATGCCTAATATTTGACCATTCTATACGGACTTTATTATTATTATCGAATATATTATGAATAAATTTTTTTAGATGTAGAGCTAGAACAAAAAGGTCTACATATATCATGATATTTGAATTTTAATAACAAGATTGAATTTCTCGGAAACTGAGCCTGAAGCCCCTGAAAGCATTCAGGTAGGTGTATCGAATATTATTATGTGATGTTGAGAGATATGATTTTCAAGAAGTTAAGTGAATAATCGAAAATTGAGAAATTGTTGCAGGCTAATGATGTTAATAGAATTTTTTTTGTTATATATCTCTAACCGAGTATTTTACAGTTAAAATATTTAGAATAAAATGAAAAAACTAATCCTAAATTAACATAATTTTCTATTATGATAAAAATGACGATTCCCCCTTAATATTGATGTAGATACTGATTATGATGATAGTTCAAATGGTTGTCTGCTTTGCAATTAATATTCTTATCTCTCACTTTGGGAAAATTGAAGGACGTTAGAGCCAAGAGGGGGTACGAAGTCGGCTCGGACCATTACCTAGTAGAAGTAAAGCTCAAAGAAATGAGCACCGTAGATGCAAAACAAACTTTGAAAAAAGAAAAAATAAGCAATATTAAGAGCCACAAATTACAACAGAGGAACATTAGACTGAAATATCAAAATCAAATAAAAGTAGGAGCAGAAGCACATTGGTATAAACATAAAAATGGAAACATGGAAAATAAATGGAAATTTTTCAAAGAAACGCTAATCAAAGCTGCCGGGGAAGCATGTGGAGTAGCAAGATACATAAGTAATAGGAAACAAACTTCATGGTGGAACACTGAAATAAAGACACTTACAAAAATAAAAAAGGTGGCTTGGAAAAAATACATAGGAGCAATGAAAAAGAGGACTATGATAAATATAAACTAATAAGAACAGAAGTAAAACAAGCAATTAAGAAACCTAAGAGTCAGGCGTGGGAGAATTTTGGGCATCGAATGGAGACGCAAAGTAAAGGAATCGCGAAACTACTATACAGAACACTAAAAACGCTAAAGAAGGGAAAAAGCTCTAATCAAAGATTTATAAAAAATAAAGATGGCAAACTTCTCACCGCAGAAGAAGAGATAAACCAAAGGTGGTTCGAGTATTACTCTGAGCTACTGGAAGGCGATGCACAAAATAGTCAACCAAGAGAAAAGCTCGTGGAATTAATGGAAAATGTGGGACAATTAGACATTGGAATGGAAGAAATAGAGGAGGCAATAGAACAAATCAAAATTGGTAAAGCACCCGGAGCGGATAACATAAAGCCTGGAATGGTAAAATACATGGGAGCACAAGGGAAGGAAATGCTTCTAGATATCTTGAATTTAATATGGAAAGAGAAACAGTTCCCTGAAGATTGGAAAATTGGTGTTATAATTCCAATATACAAAAAAGGAGATATTGCAGATTGCAATAATTATAGAGGAATCATGCTGTTATCTGTAGTAGGTAAACTATACGAAAGGATCATAGAGAGAATACTAAGAAACGAAATAGAGACTTCATTGCAAGGAAATCAAGCTGGGTTCAGAGCAGGACGATGCACGCAAGACTGGATATTTAGCATCCGACAAATTATGGACAGAATAATAAGGGGTAACGGAAATACGTATATATGCACTATCGATCTGGTAAAAGCATTTGATTCACTACCAAGAGAAAGAATATGGGAAACTCTAGCAAGAATAGGAGTCTCGAATGGATTACTGCATGCTATCCAAAGTATATACGACAGGACAAGCAACATAGTAAGAGTAGGGACGAAAAACACAAAATACTTCAACACATGTAAAGGAGTAAGACAAGGAGGAATATTAAGCCCCATACTAATCATTGCAGTGATGGATGAAATCTCACAAGCATGCGGAAAGGATAGAAAAGGAGTTAGTGTAGGAGTACGGCAACTAAAGCTAATAATAATCAAAGACCTGCTATACGCTGACGACCTGCTACTAGTAGCAAATAATAAAGCCGAGTTAGAAAATGCGATAGAACACTGGAACAAATATCTCAAAGAATACGACTTGAGAATCAACTTTAATAAAACCGAGATAATGACAGTATCCAGGAAACACGAAGATATTCAAATCAGCATCGATGGATACTCAATGAAGACAACAGAAAGCTTAAAATACTTAGGAGCCTTATTGGAAAGTATTGGCAACTTGGAATCAGATATAAATAATAGAATACAAGCCACATCTAAATTATTCAATGCACTAAAAGGAGTATTTTTAAATAAAAGGGAGGCTAATAAAACAACTAAAATAAAGATTTATAAAACTGTTTTTGTACCCACCTTAACGTATGGAAGTGAATTATGGATACTTACGCAAAGACTAAAATCAAAGATCATAGCGATGGAAATGAAAATACTAAGAAAAATAGAAGGAATAACAAAGTTAGACAGATTATAAAACGAGGAAATTAGAGCTAGACTTGAGGTAGATCCTATAATATCAAAAATAGAGCAAACTCAACACAGATGGCAAGAATGAACGAAGATAACATAGTTAAACAAATATGGGAGGCAGGGTGGGACAGAAGGAAAAAAATAGGGAGACCGAAGAAAAACTGGAATTAAGAAATAGGTGACGTACTGAAGAATAGAGGAACTTCTTGGACAGAAGCAAAGAAGATAGCAGAAAATAGGAAAAGATGGAATATATACTGCGGAACCTCACTTCTTATTAGAAACCACTTTTACACTTATATCAATCCCTCTTTCTAACAGTTTATAGTGAAGGGAGTTAAGTATAGTCATATACAGTCACTGTATACAGTCACTGTATACAGTCACTGTTTGATAAGAATTTCTTGAGTACACACTATCGTAAAACCTAGTGATGTTAGTTATATTGTCAGTTATAATATCACAAGATCATAGACAATATTCGACTATTCACCGAGTCACGAGACGTATTTGGCGAAACATCACGAGAGCGCAGCTTGAGTGGTGTTTCGCGAAATACGTCGAGGGAAGAGGTAAATAATCGAAAAATATTGTCTATGCTCTAGTTGGTATTCGTTACGATTATATAACGAATAATATTCTAATTTTTTTTATTGATTAATATTAATATTGAAGGTACAATTATTATAATACATATTTGATGTATTGTTGTTTTCGGAATTTGTAGTAGAATTAACTGACATTTCATTGAGCTTGCCCGTTACTATGGAAATGATCACAATATGGCAGGAGGCGAAACACCAAAACGATTATATCACGTCGTCAAGGGGTATATTCACTTATCAATTCGTCGTAACTAAGGGAAATTCAAGGATTGTATTGGTTCATTAGAAGAACATGAGTTATATAATCATTATTATTTTTATTATGTTTTTATCACCTAACGTCGAACTGACGCTAAATGCCGCTAACGCTATCTGCAGCCCTACCTCGTTTTAGTTTGCATCAATTTACGTTTCATTGCGTTAGTGATGACGTGGGCGTGGACGTGTTAGAGAATGGCTCTGCGAACAAAGATTATTATCAGATGGCACAAACAGCACTGGCGGATAGCGACACCGATTCTACTTTAGCTCTGAGCTTTCCGCATGCGCAAATTCGTGTCAAACATAACATAACCTAATGACGTCATCAATTTGATGGCGTAAATGAGAAGCGGATATTTCCCACTTTGCATTCCACGATTGGTCGTCTCAAGGTTACATGAATTTGAAGCTTGTGTTATATTGGTTAAAACTTAAAACAGATATTTGATTAATTTATCGAGAAGGGCAAGGAAAATCATATATAAGCCATTTTTTCAACACTGTATAGCTTCTTCAATGATTTTCCTTGCCCTTCTCGATAACTTAATCAAAGATCTGTTAACACAAGCGTCAAATTTGCGCATGCGGAAAGCTCAGAGCCAAAGTAGAATCGGTGTCGCTATCCGCCAGTCAAACAGCGTGCTGTGCTCCACGCTATCGTGCTATTGCGTGCCATTCTATTCGAGCTGTTTTAGTACCTTGTTAGAGCGTTGGCGCTATCGAGCTCCGTGCACAGAATAGACCATTCCAGAACACATGACTTTGACAGGTCGGCCATATTGTGCTGGAGGGAAACCGAATCGATTAGTTGGTGTTGAACCTTGTGTGCATGTTTGTGTTTTATGAACAAAAATTCGCTACTAATTAGATACACTAACGAACCTTCGATAAAATGTCGATACCACACACGCCAAGTTTAAAGTTGTGATTCATTGAGGGGGTCCCGTTTTAAGGCACTTAAACAAGCATCGCGAAGTTGGACAGAGATATCAATTAAATAGGCACCTCGCTTCGTTAAAACAGCCGGAAATCGAAAAAAACTTACCTTATCTCTTTCTCCCAGCATTCCACACATAACAATACTCCAAAACGATGGCATTTTAGATACCTTTAAGAACTAATTGTTAATTAAAGTCTAACTATTATTTGTTGTTTACCAGTAAACAATGAAAACTAAATAGAATGTGTATCCTCCAGCACAATATGGTCGACCTGTCAGTGTCGTCAATCTAGAATGGTCGATTGTCAGCCACTTAGCCCTTCAAACTACTTATGTCAGTAACATTTCTGTCCGCTCTGTCTCGGATTCCGATACCACAATGGGTTTGTTTAAACAACGAAATCACTAAATAGTTTAAGGCATTCATGTAATCTTATAAATGTGTTGACACTGACGGTTGATACCATAGACACCAAGTAGGTCGGTTATGCTGCACATCATTCTCCCACTTATAATCTTCAAGGTAGCGTGGAGGATTTCTTGTTCTGCCAGTCCTCCTAGAAACCTGCACAGCGGGAGCACCGGTGGACAGCGATGAGCTTCGCACAGGAGAGGTAGGTGGTGGAGCAGGTGAGTTCTGCGACGATGGACCGGCTGATCTTTCAGGGCATAGGTGAGCTTGGACCAGAACGAGCGTCTACAGTGAGTGGCGAGTTTGGAGGAGTCGTGAAGTTCAATAGCGATTCGTTCGCGTCTGGTTCCTCCTCTGGTGTCTTTTGATTAGGTGAGACGAGTGGTTCCCCTTCACCTTGATGTCCCATGGGGGCAAGATGCCGGTTCGACACAGTTGTTTCGCGTCCGTCTTGTAGCCGTGCAAATGAGTAGTCAGGATTGGCTTGGAGTAACTCGACTTCCTCAACTAGTGGCTGGTATTTATTCTTTATATCAAACCGTTTCATTAGGACGTGACCAGCTTCAGTTAGCCAAAAAGGAATGGTATTTCAGTTGGGCGATCGGTGCGTATGCATAAACATGCGTTCATGAGGAGTGCAGTTTGTTGCAGTACAAAGGAGTGATCTGATGGAGTGTAGAGCCACTAGCAAGTATTGTTCCCACGACTTTATCGGCGCATTGTGAGTGCCGCAGGCCAGTTGCACAGTCCTCCAGATGGTACCGTTGAATTTTTCACATTGCCCATTTCTCTGTGGGTTGTAAGCAGTGGTGGGGCTTGTAGCGATTTCTTTTGGTATGGAGAAACTCCCTCACTTCTGTGGAAAAAACTGCATGCCTCTGTCTGAATGTATGTACGAGGGCATTCCAAAAATCGTAAATATGTTATTCAGGTGCTTGATAACAGTCTTCGCGCTTATGTCGCTGCATGGGAAGGCGATGCCCCTTGAAGTCAATGCTTAATCTTTCAAAGGCTGACGTTGCTTTTACAAGTTTGGGTAAAGGGTCAGCATTTTTAAAATATCTAGGCTTGATTTGCTAGTCATTTTCTTAACTTCCTCAAGGGAATAGGGTAAATTTTTAGTCTTTAACCAATGAAACATTCTAGTTATACCGGGGTGACATAAGGCTTCATGAAGCGATTGAAGTTTCGATGCTCCTGTCGTCCAGTTCTAGTCTCCATCTCTGGATCTTTTCATTCTTGATCTTACTTGCGTGCCTATTATCAAACATATATGATACGGACTTTTGGTCGGTGATGACTGTAAAAGGTTTTCCGATCAAATAATGTCGTCATTTCTTGAGTGATTCAACTATGGCGTACGCCTCTTTCTCCACAGCAGAGTGGTAGAGCTCACTAGCATTTAATGACCTCGAAAGGAAAGCTACAGGTCTCGAGTCTTGACATAAAGTAGCTGCGATCGAATGCTCGGAAGCGTCAGTCTCATTATAACACCCAAAAGAGTGCGAAAAAGTACAATGCTTTTTAAATGGGATAATCATTATAACACTCTTTTTTATTTGTATATTTATTAAGTTACCTTAGATAATTTTGTGTTTTGTTTTCTGTCAAAGGTTCTGTAATTGTAATAATTTTGTACTGTCATTAAGAGGTGTGATACGTGAATGGTCAATAATTGTCAGAATCTGTCAAAAATTGTCAAAAATTGTCAAAAATTGTCAAAAATTGTCAAAAATTGTCAAAAATTGTCAAAAATTGTCAAAAATTGTCAAAAATTGTCAAAAATTGTCAAAAATTGTCAATAATTGTTGAAATTTGGAAAAATGGTCAAAAATTGTCGAAATTTTGAAAAAATGGTCAATAATTATAAGAAACTGTCAAAAATTGTCAATAATTGTTAAAAATTCTCAAAATTTTTGAAAAATGGTCAATAATTGTCAGAACCAGTCATAAATGCTCAAAAATGGTCAATAATTGTTAAAATTTTTGAAAAATTGTCAAAAATGATCAATAATTGTCAAAAGTGTCAAAATTGGTCAATAATTGTCAAAAATAGTCAATAATTGTTAAAATTTGAAAAAATAGTCTAAAATGGTCAAAATTTTTGAAAAATTGTCAAAAATGATCAATAATTGTCAAAAATGGTCAATAATTGTTAAAATTTGAGAAAATGGTCAAAAATTATCGAAATTTTTAAAAAATTGTCAAAAATGATCAATAATTGGTCAATAATTGTCAAAAATGGTCAATAATTGTTAAAATTTGAAAAAAATGGTCAATAATTGTTAAAATTTGGAAAAATGGTCGAAAATGGTCAAAATTTTTGAAAAATTGTCAAAAATGATCAATAATTGTCAAAAATGGTCAATAATTGTTAAAATTTGAGAAAATGGTAAAAAATTATCAAAATTTTTAAAAAATTGTCAAAAATGATCAATAATTGTCAAAATTGGTCAATAATTGTCAAAAATGGTCAATAATTGTTAAAATTTGAAAAAAATGGTCAATAATTGTTAAAGTTTGGAAAAATGGTCGAAAATGGTCAAAATTTTTGAAAAATTGTCAAAAATGATCAATAATTGTCAAAACTGTCAAAATTGGTCAATAATTGTCAAAAATGGTCAATAATTGTTAAAATTTGAAAAAATAGTCAAAAATGGTCAAAATTTTCGAAAAAATGGTCAATAACCGTCAAAATTTTTGAAAAATGGTCAAAATTTTCGAAAAATGGTCAAAGATAGTCATTTTATTGTGCATAAGAAGCAAGCTTCTGTCGGCGGTCCGACGACCGCTCACCTTTTTTTTGGTTTGGAGTAACACTAAAAAAATCAAAAAAAAAATTAGACGGAACATGTTCTTATTGCATATTTCTCGGAAAAGTCAATAGAAATCATCAACGTTATGGTCCCATTATTCAATGTTGAAAACTACCATAAATTTAAATTTAAACATTGATATAAGTAAATTTCATAAACTTATTACCTCCATAAAAAGACAATCAGAGAGCCATAACCAAAAAAATCAAAAATTTTCACAAGGGAACAGATTTTGGATTTTATAAATGGAGCACCAGATAATGAATTTCTTATAATGAATGTTATAAATGAAACTAACTGTTTCTAATTAATTACACTATTTAATGAAAAAATTATGAAAATTATGAAAGGATATTGATAATTTTCATAATTTTTTCATTAAATAGTGGAATTAATTAGAAACAGTTAGTTTCATTTATAACATTAATATGAGTAGATTCCACAAAGTAAGGGTCCAAACAGTAAATTCTTATAATGAAGGTAGGCAATAATTCAAATACAATTATTAAAAATAGAGGTTATGTAATATATAATTAAGGGAAATTATTTTTAATGTGGTCGAGGATAAAACATTGTATGATACTCATGCGTGAATTACTTTTGCGTACTCGTTGCGCTACGCTAGTGCCTTTCATTTTCGCAACTCGTGCGCAAAAGTATCACTTCACGCACTTGTATCTTAAATAACTATTTCGATTTCCAACAACGTCACAAACCTACTGATTTTAGTAGCTCAAAAGTGCCATTTTAGGACCTAAAATTTTATATTTTCTCATTTTATAGTTACTTGTGCTTATTACAAGTGGTAGAAAATCATTCAATCATCATCAATCGTTTTATGGAACGCTGCATGAACAAATTTACAGTATAAGACACAACACAGTATATTCTTTAATTTTACATAAGTTTTGAGTAACTACAAGTGGTAGAAAATTGCTTTTTTGCAAATAAAAACCAGACTGTCATTATAAACGTCAAAAAAATTTCCAGTATAATTCGCTGTGGGCTACCCACGAGGAAAGAATTTCCACTAAAATTCATCCGTTGCCATGGTGATCTGTCAAAAAACACGTTTTGATTGGTTAAAAATTACAGGTGTGGAATTTTCAAGGAAAAAGTTGTGATTTCTTATTAGATTATCATTTTTCTATAATCCAAAAAAGGAAATTAAATACTCATAATTATTAAAAATGTTTCGGTCTTAGCACAAATAATAGTATATTACGTAACAACTCCGGAAAATAATGTAGACAAAATTCGTAGGCGAGTCCTGGAAGTCTGCGAGTCCGAAAAAACAGTTTCCGGGCGTGTTGCGTACATTTTTTTTTCGGCAACCGTATGGTAGGTATAACAAATCAATAAAACACGTTTCTTTGTAATATCTAATTGGACTATAAATGGCGTCGATTTGAATGTTTATGTTTGTCATGATGACAAAACGCTGAAAAAAATAATTTTTAGAACAAAATTAGGAACATTATAATTAAATTTACTGTTTGGATCCTTACTTTGTGGAATCTACTCATATTACTAACATTCTAATTCTTGTTTTTATTAATATTTATATTGAAATTCGAACAATTGCTAATATTAAAGGGATTCAGTCTGTTTGAATGTCAGCAACGATGTAATTCTTCCCGGCCTAGTCCGGGAAATGTGTACTTTCCGGACTAGGCCGGAAAAGTGCTACTTTCTCACAGAAAAAGCGTTTTTTTACAGGTTTATTTTCCTTTTTTGAATAGTATCTATGGATTTTTGTTAAATTTTATTAACATTTTGTTCCTTTTTATTGATTCTGCTTTGGTTCCCTGCTCAGTTGTTTCTTTAATTTGTACAAATATTGGATAATCAAAATTCTTAGATGTTTCTCCTTCAAGTTAACACTTACCCTTTTCAAATCGGCAAACGATGAAATAAAAAACTTGCAGAAGTTGTTTTCTGAGAACGATAGCACTCATTGTATATCGTCGATATATCCTTTTAGAGACGTCGTAAGCCTCTCCTTGTCATGTTCGAACAAATAAATGATTTAAATCCAAAGGAGATATGGTCACCTATTAATTGTTGGACTCAGCTAAGTTTACAAAATATTTACAGTGCCGTAGCTGATAGCAATAAGATATTTAGTACCGTATAGACATAAATTTAAAAAATTCTTTACATTGAAAAATTAAAAATTCTTTGATGAATGTAATACAATGTAGGTAATCAGTTAGCAGCATTCGTTGATCATGAGAACGATTCGTTAAAAGCGAATTGACGAAACAAAGCTGCAGATGCATATATTGCATGCTAAAACAACGAATGATCTTCTCAACCTTGATGTGTGAAATATTATTATCCTGGATGTCCTTAGGGATGAGTCCTATCTCCTCTAATATCAAACCTTGTACTGGACGGACTGACAAGGAGACTCAAAGGGGAAGAACACCATACCGTCTTGGAATGCGGACGATCTAGTCTGGGAAATTCAATAACATAGTGGATGAAACAAGCACTAAACATAGTATCAAAATGAATGGAAGAGGTTGGTGCCACCAAATCGAATATAGAACCTCACACGAAAAGAAGTACACTTCAAGGTACGGAGATTACAATGGTGATGGATGTTAAATATCTCGGGGTAATTATTGATTCGAGATTTACAAGAGCCAATCAATTGGAAAAAGACCACATTCATGATGGCAAAGCAAACTTGTGCCAAAACGTAGATTTAAGTCCGCGCATGATACACTGGATATAGAGTGTAGTGGTTAAACCCATAATATAAATGCGTCTTTGGTAGGGTGAACAAAGACGACACAAAATAATGCAATGATAAGTGTAATCAAGGTGCAATAAAGACTTACCTGTTTCAGTGTTCCAGTATGCACGCCAACAGCAGCACTCAAAACCTTATTTGGCCTTCCTCCATTACACCTCGTGATAATGGGAGAAGCAAGGATGGGGTTATTCAAGCTGCAAAGCAACATTTTAGATATAAAAAACACAGACTACACGGATACTAAACTTCTCCTCGGTCCTAAATATGAGATAGAGATATCTTCATACCTCACAGAAAGGACTAGCAAGACGCAAGTGGTCTGAGGCTTCCCCGAGGTGAGAGAGACCTGGTAAATAGACGGGTCAAAGTCCAGGGAAGGGACAGGAGCAGATGTGTATAGTAAAACGAGGAACACAAGATGTATTTCAGGTGGAGATTTATGGTATCCTACAATGTGCCAGATTGATAGCCAGGTAGCCCTTGCTACTTGATTAGTCGCAAGGTAACACCAAGACTGGAAGAGGAATTCCAGAAAGAACTAAATAAATTGACAGACCGCACTAAAGTAAGATTAGTGTGGATGCCGGGACATAACGGTATTTCTGTAAATGTACAAGCTGTTGAACTCGCGAGAAGAGGTTCAGCAACAATATGTGTTGAACCAGAACCAGTCTTTGGGACCACAAAGGAAATAGTCCGAGAATAGATACAAAAATGGGTACCAAGCCAGTATAGACTACGTTGGGGAACACTCCAAAACATATTCGGGTACGGGGATAACTTGTTGGGTGGACTAAATGTGGGAGAAGAGTAGAATAAGCCAACTGACTGCAATGATTCTGACATGAGGACGGCTCCTAATTTATAGACAAATGTCGCTATACGTTTTTTCAATAAAAAGGATAATCATTAACATGCAATATAAAATCTGAAGTATTCTATGTTCATAAGAAGAAATGAGAAGTTGATTTACTTATTTACTTGAAGGCATTTTTTTTTCAGCAGTGCTTCACTGGCCATGAATGATTATATTGATTTGTTATGCGTTGATGAAATATTTCTGTAACATTTAAAAAAGTCAAGAATTTTTGTTTTGTTTTATATTCAGACTTTGTTAGACGATCAGACACACTCCCTACTCTCAACTATATACTTACCGCGATTGAAGAATTCTTAGTTGCATTTCCAAACTCTGAAGAGGACTTAGAGATAGAATAGGAACTATATTTTAATAAACAAAAATAGTCAATTTCAGGTAGAGTTAAAAAAACTCAACCAAAAAGGCACATTTATTTGTTTAATATCATTTCCTAGAAATAAGCGTATTAATTTGAAAATGTCCATTTTGGCCAACATAAAATAATAATCGTTTATCTTTACACATATCTAAGAGATTTCTATAATTAATTAATTAATTAAAATCCAGTTATTTAAAAACATTCTTGATATCAATCAACAGCTTGGTACAAACAAAAACCGAGTTGCTTTTAGTTGTCGACAAAACTCATTACTAAGGATTTGGCTGATATGAAACTAACTAGTTTGCACTGGCGGAATTTCAGCAGGGATACATCTTAGTTGCTAAATGCCACCATTTAAAATGTAAATAATATATAAGGATTTGGCTGATATGTAACTAACTAGTTTACTCTGGCGGAATTTTAGCAGGGATCATCATCATCAAGCCTTTAAATCTAATAGATTGTGGCTATGGCTAATGCGCTTTTAAATCCATTTATTAGGGTGGATTACTCCCTTTTCACTCCTTATTATCACAATTTCTTGTGTGTCCTGGCTTCAGAAGTTATTTTCTTCCATTCTGCTCTATTTCTGCATTTTTCTCTCCACTCTTTGATTCCCATCTATTTTGTATCCTCTTCTATCTGATTCCTCCAACTTTCTCTGGGTCTTACTCTTCTTCTCGGCCATAGAGGAGTCCATTGTGTTATTCTTCTTATCATTTCTCCATTCTCATAATATGTCCTGTCCATTTTAGGCGTTGTGCTTTTATATATTTCACGATTTTCTCATTGCTTAACTTGCTTTCTATTTCTTTGATAGTTTTGAATCTCCTTTCCCCAGTTCTTGTTATGTTCGGCCCCAGTATCGTTCTAAGAATCTTTCTTTCTATGATTTTTAAGTCTTCTGCTTCTTTTTTGTTTATTACCGTCGTTTCTAAGCCATACGCGATCACTGGTCTTATTAGTGTTTTGTATATTTTTATTTTGGTGTTTTTATTTATGGCTTTACTTTTCAGAAGTTTTCTATTTCTGCAGTAGGCTTGGTTTCCATTGAGTATTCTTTCTTACACCCGCTCTTTTCCTGTTTGTCCCATCGTCACTCCTAAGTAGTTGAATGTTGTTACATTTTCAAATGAGTGCCATTGCGTTTTTAAGTTCCCTTCGGTATTTTCGGTTTTTTTACCTACTATCATATATTTTGTTTTGTCCACGTTGATTTCCATTCCAAGTTGTTTTGCCCCTTCTCCTATCTTTTCAATTGCTTTAATAAGTTCTTGTCTTGAATTTTCTACTATGGTTAAATCGTCTGCAAATGCTATGATTTGAATATGGTCTGTTATGATGTTTTTGCTTTCTAGTTTAGCTGTTCTTAGGATACTCTCCAATGCCAAATTGAATAAAGTTGGGGAGATCGAGTCTCCTTGTTTGACTCCCTTGTTTACGAGGAATTCCTTCGATGTGACTCCTTGGAATCGCACTTTTGCTTTGTTGTTAGCCATTATCATTTTCAGCAGCTCTATCAGTTTTTTATCAATATTTAGTCTTTCTAACCGTTTCATCAATTCTTTTCTGTCAATTGTGTCAAAGGCACTTTTAAAATCAATGAAAATTGTATGAACTTCCCTATTGTGTTCCCATGCTTTTTCAAATATTTGTTCTAGCGTATGTATGGCATTTATAGTTGATCTACTAGGCCTGAATCCATTTTGATAGTCTCCTAATACTTTTTAAGCTTCTGCTTTTAATCTTGTGTTGATAAGATTAGCCAGGATTTTGTATGCAGAGTTCAATAATGTTATTGCTCGGTAATTTTTACATTGTTTTTTATCCCCTTTTTATGAATAGGTGTGATTATTCCCGTATTCCACTCCTGTGGCATTTTATTTTGAATCCATATTTCTTTTATTAAGAGATAAAAGTGTTGATATAATTTATGACCACCATATTTCAACAGTTCCGCCTCTAATTCATCTTCCCCAGGAGATTTGTAATTTTTTAGTTTTCTTATTACTTCGTTAACTTCTTCTTTGAGTGGGTATGTTTCTCCTTGTATTTGTTGTGGTTCCATGTTGTTTTCTAGAAGGGGTTCAGTATCTTCACTCAAGACTGTTTTATAATAATCCTTCCAGATGTCAGCCATTTTTTGTGGAACGTTTTCTATTTAGCTGTTTTATTTTGTGGTTAGTACTGTCTTGTTCGATGTGCTCTAATTGTTTATTTATCCATTCATTCTTTTTTCTCCTATACATAATATTGGCGGCATTCCTTTTTATTTCATATTCTCTTTTATAAGCCTCTGTTTTTGTGTTAATCCATGTAATTCTTGCTTCGTCTTTCTGTTTTCTTACTTGTTCACAGTTGTCATCATACCAGTCGTTTTTTTGTGGTTCGTTACTTTTTTCCCCAGCACTTCATCTGCGGTTTTTAGTATGTTGTTTTTCATATTACTCCACATAGACTCAATATTATTTGTGTTCATTGTTGCTTTATTTTGTGTGTGTTTAAAATATATTTCCTCGTATTCTTTCCTTGTTTGTTCTGTTGCTAGATTTCCTACATTGAACTTGTTTGTGTTTTTCCTTCTGTAGTGTACTTTTGTCATATTTAAGCCACGAATTTTTGTGATCACCAGATAGTGATCCGTGTCGGCGTTAGCGCCTCTATATGTTCTTGTGTCAATCGTTTTATTACCGATTTCGTTGGTAGCTAGAACATGGTCTATCTGGTTTTCTACCTGCCCACCAGGGTGTCTCCATGTTGCTATGTGCCACCTGGGATGTGTAAATTTGGCAGCAGGGATACATTTTAAATATTAATTTTTCTAATAATATTATTTACGCTACCTGATAACTGAGTGGACAAAAATATTATATAAATGTACTCGAAGAACATTTGTTCAGTTTAAATATATTTGTTCAGGCGCGCTTTACTTTCATGAGCGGACAAAACTATATCCTTCTCAAACACAAACGTACCAATAAATGTTAGTGTAGTTTGGACGTTCTGTGTAGTGCCCCTCGTATAATTAAAGTATACTTAGTCATTAATGAAATCCTAGAGTCAGCTTTTACTTATGAAATATTTTTATAATATTGGATATATATCAACAAATATATGAAAGTATTCGTAAGCATAAATATATTTAGTTTTGATATTGATGATTATTAGCAAAGAATCAATTATAACTTGAACTCCAATAGGGTCTTGGGCTGGGACAGATGTCAAATTAAAAAGGTATTGAAATGACAGTTCTCACGTACTCGATTACAACGCCCATAATAAGACGTTGCTATCGTTTCTTATTATTGTACCAGTGAAATAATAGGTTATTTCTACATTCTGTGTAGACGGAAGTACCTGATATAATTATTATTATACGTTAAAAGAAATAATAAATTACTGTGCTACACCAGCATTATATATTTAAGAAAAATAAAGAAATGTAATTCTATAAATCTCCAAATATATCGTAAAGTACTTGAAGAATATAAAAATTTTATTTTAGTAGGCATATTAGAAATATTCAGATTTTTGAGTTTTTTTTATTGCGCTCTATTTAAGTGTTAGAAATATTAATAATAAGGGATAAAAATTGAATTCTGATATTTTTCATAAATCAATCTTAAATTAATATTATATGTGAATCGCTATATAGTATAGCCAGTCAAGTTTCTAGTCCCTTCAGCCTTTTGGCTTTTTGTTTTCATGGCTGCACTGTTGATGTGAGACTCTGCATGTGCTTTCTTAGGGTGCAGTAATCCTGTCACATTTATTATTTGGCCCCTACTTAGGTTTGATATTTCGTTGGTCAGAGCCTTCTAGGGTATTTTTACCAGGAGTCCCTGTTTACTTTGAATCCACCGAGATATGCACCCCGTGCTGCATGTTTTGATATACTGAATGCTGGTTTAGGATCAGTGAAAGTCGTTTCAGACCCTTTTCTAGAGTGTCTGCCGTTCTATTACTTACAACACCTTTGTGCCCTAGGACCCACTTAAATGTCACCCTCTTGAATGCTTTATTGAAAAGATACAATTATTACTTGTACCTTATAAATATGATTCTTCTCTCCTGAAGACAGAGAGAAAGGAGATTAACAAATAAAAAAATTATTATTGAATATTATTAACATCTTTTGTAAATTAAATGATCTTATTTAATAACATCTGTTTAACCAGGAATAGAACAATTTCCAAAAATTAATAGGATATTTATTAATATAGGTATCTTTCTAAATTGCTTCAACCGCGCCACTGTCGGAAACATTCCTTCTTGCAATGTTGCTGCGACGCATGTTTTTTAACCCGACAAGAGAGTTAACAATTACAATTGTAACTTGTAGGCCTTGATAACGACATTAGTTTTTTAGTAACTTTAAATAAAACTAAATGTCCTTTGGATACCTGCGGTGGCTGAACACTTGCTCACGTCTTGTCTTGTGTCGCTACACATAACCCTTTCTTCAAGAATTTACAACAGAGGATTGCAAAAAGCGTTTTCTCATTAATAAAATTATCACAAAATGTTATTAGTATTGGGCATTATATTGAAAATGATAAATGAAAACATCTCCAAATGAAATTCATCAGATTTCTCTCTTATCTACTATTCATTTCCCATTATCATTTTCATTTTTCAATTATTAAGTTGAGAATAAAAACGCTATTTTAATACCCTAAATATAACATTTTTCCGAAAATTTTCAGTTTATTGTCTACAATCCGAAAAAAAGTTTCTCTTGAATCTTCGTTTAATAAAACCGCAGAATGATTTTTTACTTATCTCTCTATACAAGAGTGCGTTTATATTGCACAATAAAATTCGCAAATCGCGACATAAAAATTAAAAAATCCTATAAAACTATTACAAAATTACAAATATTACAAAACTTGTAATTATTACTTTTTGTTTTGCTTTATCAGTTTTCCATTTTTTTACTAAATCCAATTATTTAGTATTGTTTTTATATGCAAAACGAATTCTAAAGTATGTTATAGAATCTAGTATAATTTTTAACGATTTTAAATAGTTAATGTATTCTTTTTGTATTGAAAGGTATGTATGTATGTATATTGGGGTGACATTCACTGAGACCTAAAAGATCTATTGTGCCCCCTTATTTCTACTTGGTCCTGAGGAAAGTCTCAGAGACTAACAGCTAGCTCCCTTAGTCCTATTTCCCGGAGGAATTTTAGGATATCTACAAGGTAAATGTCCCTCTTCTATCCAGTAATCTCCTAGGTGTTGTGCCCTAGGATTCTGAATTGCTGTGCAGTTCGCAAGTATGTGGATGGAGGTTTCTTCTTCCATGCCACAGAATCTACATTCTTCTTCCTCCACTAATTGGAGCTTTTTAAGGTGCCCATTCAGGCGACAATGTCCAGTAAGGATCCTTGTTAAAACTCTTAGTGCAGTTTTACTTTGACTCATGCATTCATTTGATCTCAACAGGTTGTAGTCATCCAGAAGAATCTTTGAGTTCTTCTAGATCTTTCCAATCGTCAGATATTCTCTGTTTGTCTATTTCTTCCAATATAACATTGGAGCTGATACCGCAAAAGGGTTCCGGCCTCCAAAAGGGTGTTTCTGTCGCCCTCTTTGCTAGTTCATCATTTCATTTCCTCATTGAAAGGTATACATGTGTATTTGTTTTATTCTATTTATATATTTTTGAACAATTTACCACAAATTTTAATTGGCTATAGTGTTTACACAGATCATTTGATTTTTGTAATTTTTTGTTCAGTACAGTACAGTTCTATCAAGCATTCGACTGGTATTAGCTAAACTTCCTGTACCGGATTTGGAAAAATTAATTTAGCGATTCGTGTTAAATATTGCACCCTGTATATAATTTTTCTTAAATGCAATAAGTGATTTTCAAACTACATAAAAAGCCAATGAAAACAACAGATGCGACAATGTTGTCGCACTTTTATTCAATTTTTAGCGAACGGTCAAATCTTACCAATAATAGAACAACCATAATGACGTATCACATAATAAGGTATTTATTTAAACAAATGTTATAAATGTCAAGTATTTTAACGAAAATGAGTACCTACAACATAATCTAATATGTATAAATTTAACTACATCTTTACTGTCTCTTTGTATTATCTCGAAGGGCAGAATCAATTGTTTTTCAATTTTGAATTTTTAGACAAAAATCGTATTGGGGCATTATTTTCGATAGATAAAATAAATTAAATTGATTAAAAAGTCAAACCTTATGTACGTGTTAATGTGTGTTGATTGTAAATGATTAAAATTTCATGTCAGATAATAATACATTTTTCCGTCTACCTCTATCCAAAGTATACATTTCCTGGCCTCATTGTAAGGAGCAAAGTCGTACTTTTCTTCCCTAGGGAGGAAAAGTAAAAGTGCGGTTATGGTACGTCATCAATGAAATAACTTATACGGCATTGACGACCTAAACTATATTCTATTATATAAGTATAAATTTTACCGTTAAATTAAAGAACATCCTGTATTTTGCAAAATGGTAGAAATCAGTAAATTGTTATTTTAATTTAACGATTTTTACAATAATAATTTGACTTCAGCAATACGTTATGTTCATGATTCCGCAAAACTTGCCTACGAGTCTTGGTAGCGCAACGCGTTGGAGCACAGCTCACTGTTCGTGATAGGCATGTAGGTGTTGGATCGAATTCCAGCGAGGATAATTTTTTTTCTTTTTTTTTAATTCTTTCATAAATAAATTATTAAAAAATGTCTTGTTACTTGTTATTTGAGGGAGGCGGAAAAATCATATGTATAACATGGGAGTGAGGTGCCTTTTCCTCCCTTGAATGATTACTGCCCTCCGCTACGCGTCGGGCAGTAAACGTCATCCTGGGAGGAAAAGTAGCACTTTCCTCCCTTGTTATACAAATAGCTATTGTTTCAACTGTACCAAATAATGGTGTCATAAATGACCAACTCACTTTTTTGATGGTCCTTTAAAAGGACAGGTCTATTTGGACTTTCTACAAAATATTTTGGCGAATTTGCTTGCCATCGCGAACGTTGTTATCCGAGGGATGTATTTTCAGCATGATGTAATACGGCAATTAACAATCCGGCAACAAAAATGGGTAGAGGCTGCAGGGTTCCATTTCGAGAATCTACTTTAAATTATTTTTATTTTGTTACCACTATTGTATTTCTTTCAGTTCTTATTTATGCGTTTATCTAAACTACATAATTTTAGTTATTATTTTAAAATTGTTGTCCGTTATTGTTATTCGATACAGTTCATCATTTTAATTAAAATACTTGAAATTTATAACATATGTTTAAATTAATACTTTATTATGTGATACGTCATTATGGTTGTTCTATTTTTGGTAAGATTTGATCGTTCGCTAAAAATTGAATAAAAGTGCGACAACATTCTCGCATATGTAGTTTTCATTGGATATTTATGTAGTTTGAAAATCACTTATTGCATTTAAAAAAAATTATATATAGGGTGCAATATTTAATACGAATCCCTAAATTAATTTTTTAAAGCCGGTACTGAAATTTCTTAATTTAGCTGATACTAGTCGAAAGCTTGATAGTAGTGTACTGTATCATGAAAAAATTAGAAAAATCAAATGAGCCGTGTAAACACTATAGCCAATTAAAATGTATGGCCAATTTCCCAAATCACCCTGTAAATTAATAAAGAAGAGGAGTTGACACTTTTTATATATATTGTATTGATATTGTTTATTTAGGTATAGATCTATGAAAATTAAAATGTAAAAATATGTCATTTGTGGTTATGATTAATGTCACATTGAAAGAAGTTTTTCTTTAATAGTTATCGGGGGATAAAATGAAAATTGAATGTGGGTAGTGATAGTAATTGTTGTTGATAGATAGATTTTGACAGGAGAGAGATAATATAAAAAATAAAATAACCCATTGAAAATTAAAGATATTGGATTGAAATTTTTGATGATATATAGATGGAAGGAGAAATTACACTACAAATGGCATGTTTGGTGATTGTTGAAATTGAAGAATTGACATTGTATAAACAAGGGGAGTAATATTCCAACATTTATTAAGATAATAAATCAATTTTTGAATAAATAGAAGTTAAAAATAGTTTGAAGATCGAAGAAGTAAATATAATAAATTTAATTTGAAAGTTTGTATTAATGAATAAATGTGTTCAATAAAATAATTAAATATAGAGCCCAACCCTGAGATAAGAGATTTTTTTAGGTAAATGAACAATTAAATTAAAATATTATATAATTAGTTAGATAAAATTTAATAAAAACAAAAATTTCAAATATAATAGTTAAAAAGGACAAATTTAAATACCATTATAATATATATCCTCCATGCGGGACTCTACATATGGTAGAAGTATGTAAAGTTCCCTATGACTCATCCTGTATAATGTAGTAAACGCTATTCTAATCAATGGTTCTAGTTTATTTCTGATAATTTGATGTTCCCAATTAAATACTCGAACATAGCAAATCGTTTTTTGAAATAGTTTTCGAACAACGTACATTTTTATCAACATCCGTACCAAACACTCCATCTATAAATCAACAAGCTATGAAGGTAGTAATTCGCACGACCCCTGTATATACGATACACGTGTGTTTTAATGACCGTTTTTCGAAAATTCTTTATCAACGCTACATGAAAGTGCCGACAACGAGTGAACCTACTATTCATTGTCTGAAACAGTGTTTCTTAACCTGTGGACTGCGACCACGAGTATGTGTATGGGGTCCGCCGTCTTATCTAAGGACATTTGAATTAATAAATAAATGCCAGCAAACATGAACCCAAATTTTTTTTTTAATTAAACTAACTGTTTATAATTAATTCCACTATTTAAGGAAACAACCAACGAAAACACCAAAATATCATTTATATTTATTTCGATATTTGCATATCAGCGTCAGAATGACAGAAGTTACATTTTATGCCTACTTGATGTTTAATATTTTGGCTAGACCAAATAGTGAGTGACCTATCTTGTAATTGACTTATATATATGAATAGAAAAAAGAAGAAGATATGATATTACAAATATTAAAGCTTAGGTATTATTAGCCCTATGGGGATATCCTGGATATCTTTCTCCCATTTAAGATCAGTGCAATATTATAGGAAACCAAGGAAAACTATATCTGCTATATACTATATATCTAATTGTCGTTCACTACCTACAAAACAAGCAAATATTTCTTCTTAAATTATATATATAAGTGTAACATGTCTATCGACCTGTCCCTATCGACCTATCGAATTTATATCGCAAATCTTTCTCTAATTCCCGCTCGTCGTCTCATTAGCCACCCTAATCTTCAACCCGGATAATAAGACAATTGACATCTGCCAACGGTCATCCCATTATTACAACGCCACGAGCGACACCCCTTTTTGCTTCGACTTTCAGCGAGGAAATACCTCCATTTTTAACGATTTTATACCTTTCCTATTTAAATTGCTGTGATAAGCACAGCAGCTAGGATACCGTTAGCAGCTAGGATACCGTAAGCAGCTAGGATACCGTTAGCAGCTGGAATACCGTTAGCAGCTAGGATACCGTTAGCAGCTAAGATACCGTTAACACCTAGGATACCGTTAACTGCCAGGATACCTCAAAGATATCGATAGTTCAAAGACACCTTCAAGATACCTCAAGGACCTCTCTGAAAACCACTGAGATACCTCCAGGTCCACTTCTCTGCACCCTTCCCGGAGAAGATAAGTACCAGAAAAAGTACAGGCTTCATTTCATCTTTGTTCCGTTCCTAGCAGGATAAAATTAATCTTTTAATTGCTTTTTTAATTTCTCATCCACCCGGCTATAAAGAGATGTAGGGAATCGTGTCCGGGTTAAAGTAAGTTTTTAATTTTTTTAATAAATATATTAATTCAATTTCTACAAGGTGTTTTCACCTTAATTTTCTTTTTGTTTAAATTCATTTTGTTCTTTCGTCGACGTCTAAAAGGTAGTGGCGCCCTAAAGCTTCTTATGGTCTGACAACCTCTGACATACCTAGTGCAGCACTAACATGGAGTAAAACCACCCTTGAGAAGTGTCTCATGACGGCATCTGTCTCGAGTGGCCACTCTAGCGCCCAAGTCACGAACAACCGAAGGATACGGTTACATACGAACTAGTAAATAGTGGGGAATGCAGCAAACTACAAAAGAACTCGTTAAAGGTTTTCCTAGTTTTCGGAAATCGTTATTTCCATCATCAGGGAAACTACATATAAAAAAAAACGTTGCACAGCATCTCAAAACATCTGGTTTAACCAAGAATGCCTTAAGAAAGAAGTGATACCAAATTATGTAAACCTAAAATGCCACACAAAAACACCTCAAGCCCAAAAAGCCGTAAAATGTGCTCAACGAGACTGGATTAAAGAGGAGAGTAAAAAATGGTTTAAAATAAGAGACTCCTTAGATATATACTTAAAAATTGTTCATTCTGAACTCACATTCAAACTTCATCCACTTGAATTTTTCTGTTTAGATGACAAAATCAGAGAAAGTGACAGCATTATGAAGCACAAGAAATACAAGAAACAAGAACGAAAACTACAACAGCTTGAGTACATAAAACATAACACTCAATACACTGAACATCATAAAACTGTAAGTACTTACACACCAATACACTTTGCACCACGATTCGAAAACCTTTCAGACACTAACTTCACAAATAGTGAGATAGAATTTTTAAATAAAGGCTTAAAATACAGCATACCACCAAAATTCACAAATAGTATTAAAGAAATTTTAGCTACAGAGTCAGAAATAGCTTTAAAATCTCAGTCAAATAATTTTCTTTATGAAAAATTACAAATTGCTAATTTAATTAAAAATATGAAACCTTCAAAGGTTAAACGTCAAACAAAAAATGATATATCAGCATTAAATTCAATTAAACAAAAAGTAGAAGATTATAACCTCACAATAACAAAATCTGACAAAGGAAATGTCACTGTTATTTTAAAATCCGAAGAATATAAATCTAAAGTTAATAATAATTTTATAGAATCTTCTGATGTAAAAATTCTAAGGGCTGACCCAACAAAAAAGTTTTCTAATAATGTTAGAGAGATTGTCAATAGTTCAGATTATGTTTTCAATGATTATGAGAAAAAATACATGATTAATAAAAATCCTCAGTCTCCACAATTATATGGAACTGTTAAATTACATAAAGTATCGAAACCAATTAGACCTGTAGTTTCTTACGTTAATACTCCTAATAATAAGTTAGCTAAAAAACTAAACAATATACTTAATAGCTATGGAGGTATATCTAAATACTCAATTGAAAATTCAATAGAACTAATCAAAAAATTAAAAACATACAAATTACAAGATAACTCTAAACTTATTTCATTTGATGTTACCAATATGTTCTCTAAAATTCCTCCTAAAGAATGTATAACACTTGTTAAAAAATTACTAGAGGATAAAAATATTAATCCAGGAATAATATCAGATATACTTAATTTGTTTGATGTATGTATTAATCAGAATTATTTTACTTTTGATAATAAGGTATATATTCAAAATGAAGGTTTACCAATGGGAAGCCCCATATCACCAATTTTAGCAAACATTTTTATGGACAGTTTAGAAAGAAAAATCTTTGAATGTAACATTTAAAAAAAAATATTATTTTGGTATAGGTATGTAGATGACATATTAGCTTGTTTTGTAGGTAGTGAATGACAATTATATATATTGTTCAATCATATTAATAATTTACATCCAAAAATTAAATTTACATTAGAAGTTGAAGAAAATAACTCAATCAATTTTCTTGATATTAAAATTCAAAGAGTCAATAATATACTTGATTTTTCAATTTACAGAAAACCAACACATACTGATGTGACTATACCATATAGTTCCAATCATCCCATGTCACATAAACTAGCAGCATATAATTCAATGATACATAGAGCATTTTCGGTTCCTATGAACAAACATAATTTTGATAGAGAAATTAATATAATTAAACAAATAGCCACATCCAACGGTTATCCATTACATATAATGAATAAATTAATTATTAAAAAAGAGGAAAAAGTGGCATTACAATTAATATTTCCTGAAAAAACTAGGGAAATACAAAATTACAAAACCATCACATATCCTGGTAATATTTCTAATAATAATTCAAAGATAATATCTTGTTCAACAAATACAGCAATTTCTTTTAAAACAGAAAACAATGTGAGTAAAAAATTGTTAAATGTAAAAACAAAAATACCCCCATTAAAAAAGTCTGGAGTATATAAACTTAAATGTCCAGAATGTAATGCTGTCTATATTGGTCAAACAATTCGAAATTTTGAAATTAGATACAATGAACACTCACGAGCTTACAGATTAAAACAGCCAGATAAATCACATTACGCAAAACGCCTTCTTGATACAAAACATTCATTAACACCTAACACAGAACTAGAAGTACTGCATATTTGTGATAAGAAACAAGAACTAGATTTCCTTGAAGAACTAGAAATAAGAAGACACTTAAGAGACCCACAATATGAAGTTGTCAATGAACAGATAAATCTAGGGAGCTCTCCACTAATAAATTGTCTTCTTAAGTAACAATTGTAAAGATCAGCAGATATAGTTTTCCTTGGTTTCCTATATCATTGCACAGTTATACTGATCTTAAATGGGAAAAAGATATCCAGGATATCCCCATAGGGCTAATAATACCTAAGCTTTAATATTTGTAAAATCATATCTTCTTCTTTTTACTATTCATATATATTAAGTCAATCACAAGATAGGTCACTTACTATTTGGTCTAGCCAAAATATTAAACATCAAGTAGGTATCACATAAAATGTAACTTCTGTCATTCTGACGATGATATGTCAATATCGAAATAATTATCAATATCCTTTAATAATTTTCATAAATTTTGTAATTAAATAGTGGAATTAATTAGAAACAGTTAGTTTCATTTATAATATTTACATATAAATAGGCCAGCACTCCTGTTGTCGGAGTATAGGCCGATTTTGTGAGCTCTTTTGATCGTTTTTGTACGGTGGATCAATCCGTTTATTATCTTCCGCTTACTACAGCATGCGGTGTAATTTTTTTCTATCCCTTCCTATCCTCTATACCCCACTCGTGGATTCCTATTTTTTTCAGATCATCTATCACCTGATCTTCCCACCTAAGTTTGGGACGTCCCTTGGTTTTGGGGTTTGCAGGCTTCCAATCAGAGATTTTTCTTATTGGATCGTCCTTATTCCTTCTTCAAAGATGCCCGTACCATCTAAGTCGTTGCGCCTTTATATGTCTGACTATATGTTCACTTTGCACTAGACTTGTGAAGACATACTGGATTGAAGACTTCTGATTCGTGGCATTTAAACTGCATTACCGCGGTGGAGATCCCGGGGATGTATGTGTCGTAACAATCTTTGTATTCTTCTTTCCTCCTCCTTAAAAATAAACAATACTTTGTATTATACATTAAGTTTTTATAGGGGACAGAGAAGATGTTACGAAGTTTCAATGTAGCAGCTTCTGGTGGAATTAATAAGAAGTATTCAATCCTGCTTGCGTTCACAAGGTAGAAAAGTTCCCCGGCAAGGTTTAGAGATAAGCAGAAGAAATGTATCGTTCGAATCTTTGTATTGACCTTTCGTCATTTTAATATAAGTTTACGCTTAACCTGATAAGGTACAATTATTTTCAAACTCACTTATAGGCATCTAATAATGTTACCGTGGATTATGTTTTAATCTATTTAAATACATGCTACCTTGTTCCGTTAGTTCTACATCAGTAATCATTTTTTAATCTCTTTAATTATAAAATGCAGGTAGAACTATTCTACAAAACATATAGACCATTGCATTTGTCTGTTCGAAAGTTAAAAAAAATATATTAGCTATTATTTTAATTATTCAGCCAATTATTATTTTCTGGATATGTAGGTTAGTCTTGAACTGTTCATTAAGACGAAAGTTTTTCTACGTTTATTTGTTGATTTTACTGAAATTTATGATTGAAAAAAAGGTATTATTACATTATAAAATTGAAGAAAAAGTTAATTGCGAGTAATATCAGCGCAACAAGCTAGTGTATATCAATTTTTGTTGGTGAAAGCGTTGTCTAGATTTTTGTTTTTTCGCTTACCTTACCGAAAACGAATCATATGATCACCGAAAATAGGACAGAAAGTGTTGTTTAGAAGCCAAATGGCAGAAAATTCTTATCGCCACGATTATGTAGTTTTCACTATCTGTCACTTGAGCACTTTTTCTACTTAGTGTTAATCTAAGTTTTTTGTTATATTTTCCTATATGTTTGTTTGTTTAGTAGACCAAAAACAGTTGTGTATCACACAGTTATACAGGCCATTAAGGCTTGGTTGGCTATATTCTTCCATTCTCTTTTATTTTTTGCCACCTCTTTCAATCTAGGTATGTTCAACAGCTCTAGGTCCTTTTCTACTGCCTCTATCCACTTCTTTTTTGATCTTCCTCTCTTTCTTTTACATCCAGTTCGTCTTCTAAGTACTCCTTTTGTAGCTATGTTATTTTCAAGTCTCTCTATGTGTCCTGGGGCTGTATTTTCGAGATCACTCGAGTACAATTCGTGTACGAAATTGAATGAATTTCGCACGAAAATCGGTTAACCGTATTTTCGAATCACTTTCGAAGGCTTCGTGCACGATTTGTTTCGTATGTGGGTATGCACCATTCGAATATCAAAATTCGATTATAATTAAAACGATTTTAATCTTATTTCTGTTAAGTTATGTGTTGTGTGTTATATTATGAATCACATCTGAAATGAAACATAACTAATTTTTGAAAGATTACAACTTTCTTGTGTTTTATTTATTTATGAACTACACATTATCAATTATGTTTGAACACTAGCAATATGATCAGTGGATTTTAAGTTGGGCATTTATGATAAAAAATATACATCAGTCCGCGGGGAAAGTAATCAAACAATTTTTTCTATATATTTCAGTTAAATAAACATTTATGTAGTATATTCGAATCGTGTGTGATTTTTGTCATTCGAATTAAATCGCATACGAAAAAGTTCCACTGATCTCGAAAATACGGCAATTGAGTATCTTATACGTTGCGACCTTACTACCGTCGATATAGGAGGACTTTCATATAATTCCATGAGCTTCTGATTTATTTTTCTGATCCAGATATCTTCTACTTTTTCCCCCTTATATTCTTCTGAGTATTTTTCTCTTCCATATATTTAGTAGTTTCTCTTTTTTTATTCCTAATCCACAGCTCTGCTCCATATAAACTATCGATCTTATGATCGTTTGATAAATTCTCTCTTTTGTTTTTCTTGATACTGCTTTCGATTTAAATGTTTGCAATAGTGCTTCTGCGTTCCTGTTTCCTTTTGTTAATCTTGTTTTAATTTCTTCCGAATCATAATTTCTGTTGTTTATATTAATTTCTAAGTAGCTTATTTCGTTTGTATTTTGATTTTGATAAAAATTATTGTGAATACAGAAATATTTTTAGTAATAACATTCTCTAATTAACTAAGAATGGCATCTAGTGAAGCGCACATTTCAGGAGCTATTTTCCAAGTATAGCACTTTTGCTACTTTTTATGAGATTTGATTATTTTTGTTTTAAAATGTATAAATCGGTTTTGTATATTTAAGTGTGTATTATTTAACAATTCCAACATCAAATCATAATGATAACCTGGATATTTATCCTGATAATCTTTAATATTGGTAACTAAATTAGACTATATTCTGCTGAAATGATTGCTACACACATTTTTTACATTCAGTTGCATTGTTTCTACTATTGTTTTTTTTTAATTATGTTCGTTGAATTCCACTGTAGGTACATAATGGCCATCTTTCCAATTATGTTTGTAAATACCTGAGTTGAAGAATTCCCCATTCTTAATGTACTTTTTGTGTTCATTTATTCTTATTTTTAATGGTAAAGATGTTTTACTTAAATAAAATCTATCACAATCACGAACAGAATAATCTTAGAGACGATCCAAGAACAGGTCCACCAACAACGGAAGTCACCCAGGAAAACATCGATGCTTTACGTGAGCTGATCCAAGAAGATCGCCATGTCACATATCGTAAAATTGGAGCATCATTTGGCAATTCAAAGACCACATTTCAAAATTTTTTTCTTGAAGAATCGTCTGTAAAAAAATTGCTTTCCGTTGGATACCGCATCTGTTGACTGAAGAACAGAGGACAGTTAGAGTCAATTAATGTCAAAAAACTCGGTTTAATGCAGGGAACTCAAAAAATAAATACAGTATTGTCGATGGTGATGAATCCTGGATTTACTCTAAAGAACCCTAAAATTAACGATAGTCGGCTGTTTGGGTATTTCAAGATGAGCCAAAACCGACGAAAGATATCCGTTCTCGAAGTGTTTCCAAAAAGATGGTGGATCAAAAGCGAGTCATGTAGCAACAGTTCCTCTGCAAGGTCAAAGAACTGTTACAACAACGAGGAATGATCCTCCACCAAAACAATGCAAGTTTCCTCACAACTCGAAAAGAATTGAGTTTTTAAAGGAAACATCGAATTGCTGGACTGTTCTCCATACAATCCCGACCTAAGTCCTAACGACCTTTTTATTCTCCAAAAATTACGAATGAACTGCGTGGTCAAAAGTTCCAGTCCCCAGAAGATGCAGTTAACTTCTCCAAAAACTCTATTTTGGATTACCAACAAGTGAGTGGATAAGATAAGATAAATATGGGGCTTAAGTGCTTCTAATAGCCTCTCCACTGCGACCTTTGCAGATCTATTGTGTATGCCCTCCTGTTATTTTAGAGTTCCTTGTCTAGACCCGTCCTTATTACTAGACGGATGGCATACCTCAGGTCCTCCATATATTGGGAGGGTTATGGTTTTTCCTCCCCTATCGTTGAAAACCTCAGCCTAGTCAGCCTTCGCAGTAGCACAGTATGTGTACTGGGGTTTCCTCATCTTCTTGGCAAAACCTACAAATGGTTGTTTCTGCCAATCCGATGTTGTTCATGTGTTTGATAAGTCTACAATGCCCTGTAAGGAGCCCAACCAGGATCCTGATTGTTTTCCTATTCTGGCTCAGTAGATACTCCGTTAATTTTGGCGAGGGTTCCTTGATGAACTCTTTGGCTTGCCCCATTTTTGGCGTCGTGTTCCACCATTCTCGAGACTGATTTTTTATCCAAGTGCTGCTATCTGTTTTTTGCAGCGCTTTCGCTATGCCACAGAAAGGTTCTGGGCCAATGGGAGCACAACGTGCCCCTTCTCGGGCTGGTGAGTCTGCCTCTTCATTGCCCTTGTGATCTGAGTGGCCTGGTACCAAAGCTACGGACAGTCTATTACGAATGCCCAGCTCTTGTAGCGTCTCCAAGCAGTCCCAAACAAGTTTGGAATTTATCTGCATGAAGCTGATTGCTTTTGTAGGTGCCTGGCTGTCGGAGTATATGGCAATGGTCTTTTCCTCAAACTCTTGCTTCAACAGCTCCCCCGCACAGTGCTGTCCTGCTGCAACTTCTGCCTGGAATATCGTCACATGTTTACCCAAGCTCAGTGAGACTCTTATCTTTGGCTTGGCTATATATATTCCTGCCCCTACACCTTCCTCGGTTTTTGAGCCATCTGTGTAGCAGGCCATTTCTGCATTAATTGGAGGTCCTTCCTTCCATGCCTCTCTGCCTGTTATGAGTGTTTTGAAGTTTTTTCCGAAGCTAAACTTGGGAATCATCTCGTCCGATGGCATTCCCGTCCAACTCATTGTATAGCTCATTATACACCTTACCGTGTAGCCTACTAATGGGTGCTTGACCTCTTGTCAGTCTATTAGTGATTGACCTGGCTTCACCTTGTATGTAGACATGCAGTGGCAGCAGGTTCAGCAAGACTGCTAGTGCGGCTGTTGGGGTTGTCCTCATGGCTCCCGTGGCAGCCAGGCAAGCTTGCCTTTGGATGCCACTTAACTTTTGGATCGCCCCAGCCTGCCGCGTCTTTGGCCGCCATACCACCGAGCCATATGCTATCATGGGTCTGATGACTCTTGTATATAGCCATATGATCATTTTTGGTTGTAGCCCCCAGTTCTTTCCGCACATTCTTCTGCACAGATTGAGGGCTATCGTACTTTTTTGTATTATTTTCTTTAGGTGTTGATTCCATGTCAACTTGTGGTCAAATATGACTCCCAAGTATTTTGCCTCTTGGGCAATTGGAATTTCCACCCTATTAAGAACTGGTGACTTCAGTCCTCTTAGTACTTTTTTCGTGGTGAAAACAACTATCGTTGTTTTAAGAGGGTTTACAGTTAGTTCCTCCTCTTGGTACCATTTGTTGATTATGTTTAGGGCAGTTTGTGTCTGCTCCGAGACTGTACCTGCGAATTTGCCTTTTACAATAATCGCGAGATCATCGGCATACCCTAAGCAATACATGCCTTTGGATGTCAGCCTCTCCAGTAGTTCGTCTACTAGGATGGCTCACAGAAGTGGTGATAACACCCCTCCTTGCGGGCAACCCCTACCTGCTCTAGCTGTGACGGTGGTATCGCCAATGGATGATATGATTACCCTTTTTCCCAAACTGGCGTTTATCCATCGACACAGGAAGAGTGGCACCCCCTTTTTTTCTAGAGCTTTGGTAATTGACAGTGTAGATGCATTATTGAATGCACCTAGCCTCCATGGAATGCACCCTCAATGTCTACAAAAGTTATCATGGCTATCTCTTTGTCCTATAGGGATTTTGTTAGTAGCCCGTTGAGATCATCCAGTGCTAAGTCTGTTGACTTGCGTGGGGGATAAGCGTATTTTCGCTCGTTGAGAGGGTTTGTTTATAAAACCTCATCTCTAATGTAACTGTCTATTAGTCTCTCCAACGTTTTAAGCAGGAAGGACACTAGACTGATTGGACGGTATGATTTGGGCGTCATGTCACTTAATCTCCCTACTTTGGGTATATAAATGACTCTCCCCTTTTGCCACTGCGTAGGTATGTATTGAATAGCTACACAAGCCTTGAATATCCTACATAGATGTGGAATTAATATTTCCTGTCACTTTGGGAGTAGGTTGGGGTATATTCCATCCTCCCCTGAGGATGTAAGAGGTTGAAACTTGTTTATGGCCAACCTTGTTCTATTTGGCCTTGTGGAATAACTGCTTCCAGAATTGGTTCCAAAGGATACAAAAATGCATTTCTCTTCGTGGAGACTTGAAAAAACAATATTGTTTATTGTTTTTTTCCAGCTCTATATGCAAAATATGAAAGACAACCCAACAAGATTTTTCTTCATTTTTTGGTTTAGTTTCGGTTATGATAGATCTTAATGTATTGGTAGATCTGAAGCTGGTTCGAATATTGAATGAATTACCAATGTTTTACATTGTCTCTGACAAAAACGGAGCTTTCAAAAATTACATTATTTGAATCATTGTTATTATTATTGGGTATTAAAAATGATTTATTTTCTAGATTTCCAATTTATTTGCATATAAATTCTGTCAGGTAATTATTATTATTATTAAAGACGTACTCAAGTAAAAGTTTTTCCTTTGTAAATTCTTTATTATTAGGAATTTTTTTTTGGCTCTATCGTATAGTGATTTTGGGTGATGAATAATTTCAAAATTATTGTCGATATTGTGTAGACTGAGCTTTAGAGCAGGTGAACTGAGAAGCTCTACAGCAGCAAGAGAAGTGATGTTGGACGACGAGTAGACTATAAGGGCAACGACTCTGAAGTATTAAAGATCCGGAGGAACTGTACTAGGAACAGATATCTGTTAATATGAATGTGTGTATGATCGGTGCGATTCGGTAAGAGTGAGAGACGGCGCGCGCTGATCAGGGGGCCAAATATTTTCACAAAATATTAGTGGACGCGGTAGGTAGAATACAGAGGCTCGTTTTACATAATCGAGCGGTGTCTGATAAGAGCAAAATATACAAGGATCGCTTAACAATCTTTTTACGAGTTTCATAAAAGATTCGCTGAATATTATAAAACTTTTTGAAGAAAAAATTCCGAAAATACTTAAGTACACAGTTTACTAAAGCAATAAGCATATAACTCATATAGGGTGATTGCGCCAATAGTCGGCCACTTAAGAGTACATCATAGGTTTGACATGGCTCCATAGGTGGATAATCACATATAAATAAATTTAAAAAATTGTGGAGAATGGAAAAAGTCATTAGAATTATAAATTAGCATATTAGAGATTCATAAGTTTTCCACGTTTTAATGGAAAATATAATATTAACAAAAAAGACACTTTTGCCAGTTCTCGGCCACAAGAACCGACTTCTCGACCTACTAGGGCGCCGGTTCTCGGCCACCTTCCCGGTTGTCGTCCATTGATGCCTTTTCTCGGCCATTAATCTTATGTTCCCTATCAATAAGGTCGATATTAGTAATACTCAAATGAGCAACCCAAATAACGCATTTGTGAGTTTATTCAAAATTTTAATACAAAAGACAAAATTTAAACAAAAACACAAAAATAAAATATGAAAACGACAAAAAGAAATTTATTCTTAAACAAATTGAAAACTGTATCACAGGAAATCAGGAAATAGTTAGGTAACTGAATAAGTCCGGAGCCCAGAAATTTGTGTTTGGGATCACTCACAATTTTCGCAGGTATAATTCTTTTCGGTAGCTTCAATATAAGGGAGATTAGAAAGATTGGTACACTTCAGGTGGTACCATCTACATTTTTCTCTCCCTCGTCCTCTATATCGCTAATCAGTTCTTCTTCACATAACGAACATTTCTGTTTTGGCTTTTCAGGTTTTTGTTTTGTTTCATTTTTGCTTGTCTTTCAGCAAATTTCTTTCGTCTCATTAGCCTATTTTCGTGCAGTTTTGCTTCCCTTTCTGCTATCAAAGAAGCCCGCATCTTGCGTCTTCTTTTTGTTCTTCTTTGAGTGCCAAGTTGATACGCCATTTCTCAGAGGAGATGGCCATAGAAAATTTAAGTGTATCAGAACGTTTCTTATGAGTATCTGGTTTAGATTCAGGGAATTTAAGATGTTTATCAGTTTATCGAATGGATCGCTGCAATCTCGAACAAATCTTTCTTATGAATCGGAAAACCACACTTCGCCATATTTATCACCTATTATGAAATTTTCTATTTCCCTTCTATTCCCAGTAAGGAATTAAGTCCAATTTTCCTTTTTTTCTCTAGATTCTTTCATGGATTATTTCTTGAATTGTTGATCTAGGAACACTATTCAGTGGTCAGGCTTCACGAATACCCATACCGTGCACCTTTATTATCATCAAGGGCCTTTTTCAATGCATCTTCACCATAGTTGAAAAGGTGTCTTTTTACAGTACATCTAAACTGAGTACCTTCGGAGTTTTCTTGACTGGGGCCATCTGAAAAAAAAATAATTAAAAAAACCTGGAGAATTATTGAAAACACCTAGGAACCCAGGCCTTATTTTTTCCCATTCTGAATATTTGTAATTTAAAGATATATTGTATGAAGTAGTACTGGCCGAAAACGGGCGTTTTTGAATCTAGTTCTCGGCCGCCTGGATCCTATAGAAATATGTGCTGGCCGACAACTAGCTCATATTAAACCTATTCTCGGCCACATAAAAGGCAAGCAATCATAATTACTCAATATACAAAATTTTGGTGGCCGGAAACTGGCTATAGTATTAACTTATGTAGCACCGTCAAAAAGGATAGAACGATAAGTGTCCACAGCGTTTGACATTGGAATTTAGGGAGCACGAATAGACAGCTTATTATTCCAATTCTCGGCCATCATGGCCGACAAATGGAAAATCGTTGTTTCAAGACTCCAGAGCACCGGCCACCGCTTAATAAAAAGAAAAAATCATTTATTTTCAATGTTCTTTCATCGGAACTGAAGTTTAACATGTTCAGATACCTCCTATATCAAAAGTTTATAGTAGATTTAACAAAATTAAACAGAAACTTACCGTTGAAAAAGTTGTTTCCCTCTATTTTATTTCAACTGCGTAACGACCGAGCAACGATCACTTCGACCACCGTGATCTGAACTGAGAGGGAATGAATAATTGTATTGGCAGCACAGGTAAATCTAAAGGAAAATGACGAGAAAACTGTGGCCGAAAGTTTGGCAGGGTCTTCGAAGTTGAAGAGTTATCATTTTTCTTATTATTCCATTGAAACGGCAAAAACGGCCGACAACTGGAAGTGGCCGGCAAACTGGCGCAATCACCCTACACTGTGTTCATTTGAAAAGGACCCACCCTTAATATTTCAAAAATGAGTCATATTAGAAAGAAATGCCGAAACACGTCAACTTTTAACTTAAGGGGGACACTTTTTAGCGCTAATGTCATAAACTTCAGATTCACCCCCTCCCTCCTGGAGACACCCCTTACAATGTTTCAAATGGCATTAGGTATCAAGTCACACCTCATTTAAAAGGTCTGGTAAATCTCTATTCAATCATTTTGTTTTGCCTTTGATACGAGCCTTCCATTGTTATTTAATCGTTGTTTAAAATTGGCTCTTTTTCAACTATTATTGCCTGAATGTTAACGGTGGTCACTTTGACACATGATTAAATAGCAGTTTTCCCTTGTAAACAGTTGTCTTTTTACTGTTTGTAAATTTTTTATTCTTTAAAGAGTCTTTCTATCATAACACAATACGGGGGCATACGAAAAGTTGAAAAAGAGCCAATTTTAAACAACGATTAAATAACAATGGAAGGCTGGTATCAAAGACAAAACAAAATGATTGAATAGAGATTTACCAGACCTTTTAAATGAGGTGTGACTTGATACCTAATGCCATTTGAAAAAATATAAGGGGTGTCTCCAGTGGGGAGGGGGTGAATCTGACGTTTATGACATTAGCGACAAAAAGTGTACTCCTCAAGTTAAAAGTTGACGTGTTTCGGCATTTCTTTCTAATTTGTCCCATTTTTGAAATATTAAGGGTGGGTCCTTTTCAAATGAACACAGTGTATAATGTTTTAAATTATTATACGTTTAAATGTATGTCAGATTAGTTAATTGTCAGAATTACATTTATAGAAGTTTGAAATGAACAAAAGCTACGACTGTTTTCTCCCCAACAGTCGCGTAGCGATGCATAGGGTTCACTCTGAACTCCTCCTAAATGACTGGACCGATTCTGATGGAGGAAAATCAAATTATATCAAAATCGAAGATATTTCTATTATCAAAAAATAAAATATTTTCCAACCAAAATAAAAATAGACCAAATTTGCATTATGAGTTATTGACAAGGCAAGGACAAGGACAAGGACAGGACAACGTCGGGACCTCTAGTTAAAAGTATAAAAGTGTTATGGTTTGACGTCACTTGACGGGGGGTACCATGAAACTCTGACAAAACGTTACACAGGTATAAGGTATAGAAATCTTGAAAATCGTATTTCGTATTTTATGGATGGCCCCTAATTAAACTAGAAATGTTAACAGATAATGTAAAAGGTCTAGTTTTTAAAAAAATGCACATTTTCCACAAAATTGGAGTTATCAAGGTGAACCAAAAACGATCAACGGTATGCAAAAGGCTCAAAAACAATAGAACGGACTGGGAGTGTACGGGCCAGGGTGTCTATTCACTGCAGGGTTGCCAGGTCTACTGAATCTTCAGTAGATCTACTGATTTTCCTGTTGATCTACTGATCTACTGAAACACTTCATAATCTACTGAAAAACTGAAAAAAATTGTGACACGTATTTATTATTGTAATTACCTATTACTATTAATCTTTAGAATCACATACACTTATACCATGCGTGAAATTTGGGCACGCTCTGCTTAAATTAATTTTCGGGACTGATATTAAATTCTAACGCGTTTAAGCGCTTTATAATATTATTATGTTGATAATAATTCACCCTTCACCACCACTCGGGGAAAGGCCGATTTCCTTATCACGTTATCACTGGTTATTTTATATCAGTACACGTAAACAAAGATTACAAAATATATATAAGATAGTTCACTTGAAGGCGGTCTGATTCTTCTTAGTGTTTTAAACGATCGCCGCACTCATAAATCATATTTACGGCTCCCTTTTGTCGTAAATAACGACACCGCTAGGTACCAGGGAATTAGAAGAGTATATTTTATTCCAAGCTATACAGGGGTAACTTGAGAAATATATATTTAAATAGGATGATTTATTAAAGGTTTTTTTTATATAATGTTTTTAAATGTTAATTATTTCGAAAAAAGTTCAGGATATGAATTTGAAAAGGAAAGTTTAGGTATAAGTAAAAAAATATATTAAAATTTTTAAAATGAATCAATTGACAGATTTTATTCAACATTTTAGTAATTTTGTGATGCTTATTGAAGATCTAGCGGTTATTTATACAGAATATCACAAATTAAATTATACATACTTATTGGCCACCAGAATAATAGGACCACTAAAACAATTTTGATCTTTAAATTAGACACTCCGTATTTTTTAGATTCACAAGGTTAAAACAGTAAAAACATATTATCCAGCTGCAGGATATATTTATTATTAAATTAGATATGTGAATTTTCAAATTTCTATGAATACACAGTATCTACAAGTAGTAAATAACTAACTAATTTATTATTATCAAATATATTTGTTACAATAGTTTAAAAAAGTTGAATTCCGTATTTGATAATAACTAATTTAATACCCACCTCTCAACGTCTTTGGGACAACGATAAAAGGATATTTCTGGTTTTCCCACCTTGCTGGAACAACCCATCACAGCACAACACACAGGCATTTTAAAACCACAATTATAATATTATTATTGTTACTTTTGGAAGACAGGAGTTAAAATAATGCGAACAAGAAATTTTACTTCCGGAACGTTTCCCGAAAAACTAAATGAAATACTTCTACGAAGTTTCTAGAGATTGTAGGCACATTTCTGGCCATTAATTGCTTCTCTATATTTTTATCATTGTTTACATTATAAGTACTTAAAATCAAGACTGCATTCAGAATTCGTGGGAAAGTGATAAACTACCATTTATTATGTATGCAACTAAGACTATTAACAAATATCACAAAATATTTATTTTATAAGTTTTGCTATTGAAGAGGAAAATATGAATATTATTTTTTCCTTATTGCAATAATTAATTAATAAATTTAAAATATCTATAAAACATAAACACGAACAACGAATTCTAAAATACCAGCGCTCGATAGGCGACAACCCGTATAATATGCAAAATTAAATGCAAGTAAGGATTTAGCGACATACTGTAGCATGGCGCCAACCGATAAGTCACCAGACAGTAACCAGCGGTATGAATCCTTTGATCGATAGAATTCGTACGAGTGAACAATCTTATATATATTTTGTAATATTTGACGTAAACAACAAACAACCACCCTCGGCGACCGGGACTTCTCAGCTGTCCGTCCGAGATGAATTTGGTTTGATGTTTTCTCCTAGCTAGTGATTTTATTGGATTATAGTTAATATTGTATTTTTAATTATATATTTTTTTAACGTGTGATTTATAGTTTCGTATTAGCACGTGCACTTGTAGAAATATGAAGTAAGTGCACTTCGAATATTTAATTCTAAATACTCAAGTAATGTAATATTTTTTTAGTTCCAGTGAGAATTATAATTCTGAAGATGAGGGTGCGGGACCCGCAAGGAAAAAGAAATTAAATATGATCATATTTAAGAAAAGCTGGATAGAAGAGGAGCAATTCAGAAACTGGGTCAAACAGGGAAAAAATGAATACTTTGCTATGTGGCGCGTTTGTAATAAAGAGATTTCTATTAAAAATACTGGAAGATTAGCATTAGTTCGGCATCAGGATAGTGTGATGAACATAAGGCTATGCAAATATAAAAAAAATCAGGGTACATTAATAGATATGGCGGTTTTTAAAGGGGTCCCAAATGAGCAAGCCATATTGAAAACTGCAGACTTATATCTTGCAGCTTTTGTTACTGAGCATAATTTGTCATATAATGTGATGGAGCATTTACCTGCATTACTTACCAAACTGGCTCCTGACTCAAAAATAGCAAAGAAAATTAAATGTAGTCGAACTAAATGCTCTTGTTTGGTCAAGAATGTTATTGGAAAGAGAAATGAGGAGGAAATTTGTGAAATTTTAACTAACAATAAATTTTCTTTAATTATTGATGAATTATTGATAAAATCATTTAATAATTTTTAAAACTAAATTTCTTTTAGAATTCAAGACAGTTTCCTTACGTTGCTGCCAATCAAAGAAGCGAGAGCTGAAGATCTTTATAAAGAAGTCACCAACTTTTTTATTCTGAAAAAAATTCCATATCAACGAAATTTAATAGGATTCGCATCAGATGGGGCCAACGTTATGGTTGGAAGACATAATTCTGTAGTATCTAGATTAAAGGTAGATATACCCGATATTTATATAGTTAAGTGTATATGTCACAGCTTTCATTTATGTGCGTCATATGCTTGTTTGAAATTGACTAGGGGCAAAAAGAGTCGAAACTCTTAAAGAATTTCAAAATTTTTCCCAAACACAAATACATAAAATTTTACAGCCGGCCCAAACACGATGGTTATCTTTGGAAGCTGTAGTCTCTGGAATTTTAGAGCAATATAATGCTCTGTAACTGATCGAACTTTAGCACCAGAAAATATTTTAACAAAGTTGAATGATCGCTTCACAAAATTGTATTTTAAATTTTTAGAATTTTCTTTAGTTTATTTTAACACTCTTAACAGACAGTTGCAATGTCAAAAACCGGCTATCCAAGATTTATACAAATCTTTAAGTACTGTGTATAAATCTTTTTTGGAATGTTTTATAAAAAGGGAAGTACTCATAAAATACCCCCTCTTCATCAAATCAATTTTAAAGATCCTAATAATTTTCTTCCCTCAGAAAAATTGTATTTAGGAGCGAAAGTCTTTGTCTCAATTGACTCTTTGAGTGACACCGACAAATCTACTTTTAGGAAAAGATGCCTAGAGTTTTATGTAGAGGCAGCGAATCAAATTAATCAGAGGTTTGATTTCAATGACTCCATTTTAATTGACATAAACCTAATAGGCATGAAAAATGTTTTGGAGAAGAAAGCTGACAGTATCATGCCACTTGTAAACATTTTCCAAATTTGGTTTCGGAGGATGAATTCCAAGTGGTAGATAATGAGTGGCGATTACTTCGAAATATAGATTTAAATTTCAACTGTGATGTAAGTGTCGAAACATTCTGGTCAAATATTGAAAATATACTCTACAGTGACGGAACTTCGATGTTTCCATTTTTAAGTAGATTTGTTTTTAATTTACATTTATCGGCGAATGTAGAAAGAGTTTTCTGTGCGGTAAATCTAATGAAAACTAACGAAAGAAACAAACTTTCAACATCTAGCATTGTGGGACATCTTCACACAAAAAATTATTTAAAGTCAAGAAAATCAAATTGTACAAATGTTAACTTCACCCAAGATATACTAAATTTACATAATAATGATATGTACCAACCAAAAAAGGCAAACACTTTATCTGATTCAGATTGAGTTTAATTTCTATATACCTCTCCAACAGTTTGTTTCTTACGTTTAATTTTTTTTATTTTTTTTTGTATTTTAGTTGTTTTTTTAACTATTTGTTCCTTTTTTTTGTGATATTTGTGTATTTTTTAATAAAGAATTTGGTATATATGTTTATTTTTTTTATAAAAATGTGTTTTTTTGTTTGTATTTTATAGGAAATATGTTACTTTTTTTTGTTTAATAAAAATACATATTTTTTTGACGTCATAAGTTTACTACAATATCCTTTCCTGAAATGTGTATAGCATAAAATAAATCTACTGAAATCTACTGAATTTTTGACAAGGTACCCACTGATAGAGTAAAAATCGACCCATTCACTGAGAAGTGAGAGCTCCTAGGAGAGTAAACTCTCATAAAGTGCGCATGCACGCTCTCTCAAAATTTCAAATACCGAATTCACTGAACCCAAGAGAGCTCACACACTATGTGCCTATTCTATTGGGTAAACTCTAGAGAGCGTGGAGTAGACATGCGCATTGCACATCAACGAGCAAAATGTCAACCTAATTACCTTACTTCTTTTGTTATTTTATTCTCGTTATTTTTTGTAAGCAATTTTTTAAAACTAACAAGCCATCTATTTTTTTGCTATCCAAATTACAGGTCACCCAGAAGCTATATGGTTATGTACGTTTATTAAACAGAAATGAAGTTAGCATTTAACATGAATCCCATGTGAAAATCATGGCATCACTGGGTAGATATTGAGAGAGTAGCTGCACCATCGTGAATACGGTTTAGCGGTAGCATGTGATCTCATAGGAGTAGGCTCTCAGACGACAGCTCTTTCGAGTTACTGAATAGGCACCCAGGAACCAGACACTTCGGAAGCTTAGGGAAAACCGCAAGTATCCATAGGATAAAAGATATAAAAGGTAAAGGATTATCATCATCTCGGATAGTCAAGCAGCCATTCAAATACTGAGTTCTTGCGTGATTAGTTCTAAAATGGTATGCGAATGACTAGAAAAACGCAATGAACTGAGCGAGAACAGAACAGTCACCTTATTGTGGACTCAAGGATATACTGGAATAGAAAGAAATGGAATAGAGAAGGGTTAAATATTCATTTTAAGGCCGGAACCCATTTGCGGTATCAGCACCAATGTAATATTGGAAGAAACAGACAACGCCGAAAAAAAGATAAAGATACTCCTGGGAAACTACAACCAGGTGAGAGCAAGTGAATGTCTAAGCTAGATTAAGATTGTCTCAAGAGTTGTGACAGGTGTCCTAGCACGACTCTGCAGTCTGAATGGGCACCAAAAAAAGGTCAATCTAGTGGAACAAGGAGAGCATATATTCTGTGGAATGGAAGAAAAAACCTCCATTCCAATTCTTGCGGAATGCATCCAAGACACAACCTTAGAGATTATTGGGTCTTCACCTTAAGTGAAGCTGCGGACATCCTATAATTCCTCAACGAAATAGGACTGAAGGAACTACTACTTTTCTCAGAAACTAAGTAGAAGAAAGGGGTCACATACATTCACATACGTATAACCAAAAACAAAAATGTTTTTCAAAACAATTTTCTGTTTCCCCACTCCACAGAGTGCCTTAAACTTACACCTTTTTGTTTAAACTTGTATAATATAAACTTACGTCTATTTTTATGTAAATTTTTAAAATGTAAGCGTTGCTCCATCAATGTGCCTACAATATTCACCAAAATTCGTTTAAAGCAGATAACAAATAAAAAAATCAATTGCGATTGAAATTCATCGAAAATTTGCATGGATCGATTACTTTACCTGTTTGTATTTATTACATCAACATCAATTATCCAATACAGAATATATTTCTTTAAACATGCGAAATATATAATATAAGAGAAGAATATGACCACAAAAAAAAACAGACGAGTAGGCATAATAAACCATATGGCAGCAGAATTCTTCAGACGGCACCGAGAAAAATCCCGTTTTGGTCCACCTTCCTACCCAGTTAACAATATTCTTAAACCGTCTCTGATCTACTCGCCTCACCAGCTGCTTCACTGACCGCCAGTTCCGAAGACTTTAGTTACTGACCATCCTGCAGAGAAAGAAGAAAGAGAAGAGACTCTTCTTCTTCAAAGAAGAGACGATACATACGCGAGGTATACCTTGTGACATGAATGGGTAAAAACGGTGTACTAGTATTAATGTTGCCGTTATGTGGCATTTGTCGGGCAACTTAACGTAAATTTAGATTCGTTGGTGCGCGACAGACTTGAGAATCTTATACATGTGCCCCTTTTAATATGTGTCGTTCGTTGGTGTTTCGAGTCTGATGATTTTATTATTTTATAGACAAAAAGTAAATCGAATAAATTGTGATTTAACACGGTCGAGTTTGTAGAAAAGTTTAACATTTTTCTTATTATTAGTTGTTGGTTCACATGGGACAAGATCGCTACTAGCAGGGTATGTTGAATATTTTTGTACACAATTTATCTAGTTTTTAAACCTGGATACTTCAAAAATTGCGTGGTAAATTTTTCGAAATTTAAAGGGTAGGATGTAAATAGTCGTTTCTACATTTACGAAAAATGTGCTTAAAGCGTCTCAGATATAATAATAAATAAAAGTTTATAATTACCAAGATAAATATCATTATAGATGGAAAAAAATATAAATTTCATAGTGAGAGGAGTGTAGGGATAGCAATTAATTTGTGGAATCTATTCCAGAAATATATTTTATTTAATGGAAGAAATGTATTTTTCAATTACCAAGATCGTTGTATTGTATATATTTAGTGAGCTGACAATATTTTTGTTACAAAAATTGGCACTTTATATTTTTATTTTAACAGTCCAATTGATAAAATGGTAGGATACTTACTTCTAGCTACCACTTTACTGCCAAAAGTATGGAAAAATGTAAATACAAGGTTTCCTGAAAATAAATAAATAATAGTTAAAAAATAAAAATAAACACGAAACCACCTAATAAAGCGTATGTCATCCCCTGTGCATAATCAGCACAATTATATATTTAAAATTGTCTAATATTTATTCGGAAATTCAAAAATAAACTTATCTTGAAGTATACTTATATATAAGTATATTTATTTAAGTTTCTGTAACAAATTACAAAACGGAATCAGGTGATACTGAAGTCGATTTTTAATATTTGTTCCGCTCATGTTATTCATAAAAATTGGCTAATGAGCTAATAAAGCAAGTCATAACTATATCCTGTATAATCGATGAGATAATATCACATTACTAAATTGTCAGTTGTCAACATTTGTCAAAGAATCGGAAACTATGGAGATATTTAACGTTATTCATTTAAATATTAAGGGAGATTTGAGAGCTAGACAATTTATTTTTTTAAATTTAGGAAATTCTGATCCATTGAATACGAAACTAATAATATATTTTAATACTATTATAACGCTTCACAAAATTTGAAAAATGTTTTTCAAAGAACAGATTCACTAAGAAGCAACAACTACTTCTCGGCCCAAAATACATTGTATTACACTTCCAAGTTAAACGAAGCTAGTATATCTGCAGGATAAAACCAACCATAGTATTAAACTATTAACTTTGACGTCCATTGATCACGCTTTACTAAAATATGACAATTTTTTACAGGTAGCTGTAATTAAGTAAATAACTACAAAACCGAGATGGTTTTTTGTCGATACAGAATTTTGGTTTCTGATTAGATGTGGGGATGTCGCTAATATCGCACTCTTAGCATTTCCTTTACTGAGGTTAATGTATTGGTGTGGTATCAACGTTGTCTCCAGTCCAGGATTATGCTCTCAAGGCTTCTGGACGAATAGCTTCTACCTTGTACTGATGAGGCGCAAATACGCCGAAACCGGTCTACAAGTGATGTTGTTCCTTCTAATCACAAACCAGAATGGTTGGTTATATCTTGCAGATATACCAACCCCGTTTAACTTAGAATTGTAATTCAATGTCTGTCGGGGCATATAGCCCGAGAAGTAGTTGTTGCTTCTTAGTGAACGGTCTGTTCTTTGAAAAATTTTTTTTCTTCATGCCTCGGTCGAAAGTACGAACTTTCCTCCCTACTACTACTACTACTTTCGTCCCTAGTAGTAGGGACGAAAGTTTAACATTTACTCCATGTGAAAAGTACATGCTCGCCCTCTACAACGGCAGGAGGAAAGAATTTCTTATGCGTATTTTCATACTTGTAACGACAAAAAAAAGTAAAATTAATAACGTACTTTCGACCGGCTATGAAGAAAAGTCGTATACAATACTCGGGCCGAAAGTTGAAATCTCGGCCCTGCACGTTATGATGCTCGTCATGATCCTGTCGCGCAGGGCAGAAAATTCAACTGACACTTTTCGAAAAGTTCATTTTGAAATGATTTCAGAATAATAAAACGATAGCAATAAAGGCCAAGTAGACCCTTGGTTTGATCGACTACTTTTCTCCACTTCTTTCTTCTGCTTCTTTCTTCCAGTCTTCGATTCCTATCTTCTTTAAATCTTCCTCTACACCCTCCATTCTTAGCCTTCCTATTCTTTTCCTTCCTCCTATCTGGCTAATCATATTTTTTTAGGATATCTGGGAGGTAGCATTCTGCCCTATCCATCTTATTATTTGGGTCTTTACTGGGTCAACTATTTCTGGCTCACTTCATAATAGCCTTATGTATGTATGTAAATTGGGGTGACATTCACTGAGACCTAAAAGATCTATTGTGCCCCCTTACTTCTACTTAGTTCCTGAGGAAAGTCTCAGAGACTAGTAGCTCCTTTAGTCCTATTTCCCGAAGGAATTTTAGGATATCTGCAGGCTTTAACTTAGGGAGATGTCCCTCTTCTATCCAGTAATCTCCAAGGTGTTGTGCCCTAGGATTCGGAGTTGCTGTGCAATTCGCAAGTATGTGAATGGAGGTTTCTTCTTCCATGCCACAGAATCTACATTATTCTTCCTCCACTATTTTGAGCTCTTTCAGGTGCCCATTCAGGCGACAATGTCCTGCAAGGATGCCTGTTAAAACTCTTAGTGCAGTTTTACTTTGACTTATGCATTCATTTGATCTCAACAGATTGTAGTCACCCAGAAGAATCTTTGATTGTCTAGGTCCTACTAGATCTTTCCAATGGTCAGATCTTCTCTTTTCTCCGGCTTTGCCTATTTCTTCCAATATTACATTGGAGCTGATACCGCAAAAGGGTATTTAGGTTGCCTAGGCATTCCCACACCATTTTGGAACTGATAACACAAGAGCTCAGTGCTTTAATGGCTGCTTGGCTTAACTCTGGATTCATTATTCTCTCCCATTTCCCCTGTACTTTCTTACCGCCAAAAATTTTCCAAAGACTTTTCTTTTCCAGACACCCAATATTTTGATTTCGTGCTCTCCTAACGTCCATAATTCACATCCAAATGTTACTATAATTGTTTTGAATGATCTTACTTTCAATCCTCGAGAAATGTGGGTTTTTTCATAAGTATTCTGTTTAGTAAATGAACAAAGCGATTCCCCACCATTATTGTTTTTTCTACAAATTTTTTTATGTCTGGTTTTGTTCCAGATGTGGCCCACACTGATTTTAAAAATATATAGCATAGCTCAATATTGTCATACAAAGCTCCTAAAGAAACTCATCCCTGCTCGCATAATTCAGAGCTCTTTAAACTTATCAGATCTTGTTTTATTGCTTAATCTTTTATTAGCAATAATTATAATCTAAAACATATACAAAGCATGATCGAAGTAGATGGGAATTTTCTTTTTTCTCCAGAAAGATTTATTTATCAATATCCTTTATAACAATATATCCTTCAAATCCCTCTCAGTGTTTTACAAAACAAACATCAAATACATGGACTGCAAGAAAACTTGTGGCAAATTTTATTGTTTCATTCGAATGCTTTTATACATTCTTCGAAGAATGTTACCAAGCAAGTGTTAGTCCATAGGTGTCATAACCTACTAACAGGCCACTGTTGCTGAATTATCATCTAATAAGATTGTCGGAAGGTCCGACTTCAACCGTCTTCATCTAAAAGTTGATGAAACAGCAGAGCACATACTCTGTGTCTGCCCCGCCGCGACCCGAAATCAGGCTTCTGATGTGTGGCAGGTTTTCTCGCCCTAAGACCTGAAATACAATTCACCAAATACACTAATCTACTCTGTTAGGAAGCTGAAATTGTTTGGTGAAATGGGTGTGAGCCACAATATAGACACAAACCCAACCTACACTTATGCCTGCACTTTTTGTAGTACTCGCAGCACTGCTTTTTGGTATTGCCTTGAGCTCTCCCAGCAATAAGGTCTTCATCTCTTCAGTCTTAAGAAAACTCCGTCCTTCCATAGGTCGTCTCAGTTTTGGGAATAGGAATAAGTCGCTGGAGGTCAAATCCGTTGACTGAGGCATGATTACGGTATTTTTTTTGGCCAAAACATCACGAACGAGCCCCGATATGAGAGTAGGTGCAGGTAAAATTGTTTCTCCACAAATTACAGTATTTGATTATAAAGTCGTTATTTTTAAACTATCACTATATTTTATCAGAAGTATTCTGATAAAAACAATGAGTTTTTGTCAGAATACTTCTTTACAGAAGTTACTGTCCCAATTAAGCATATGTAATAAATTTTACGTGATAAACATATTAATTTAATATACTTTTTACAGTCTCCATACAATACAACCGGAAATTGTTCATAAAATGTACAACCAGTTGTTGCGTCCAGTACCATGTACTACAACAAAACTTCTTAACATCACTATGCTACTGGATTTGTACAGTGTTTAAACGGTCTCAGCTAGAATTCAAATAAACATAATTACATTCTATAGTAAGAACAATGATTGATGTACACAAATTTGTTTTCGTTAATGTAAGGATATGAATTACCTTCAATAAATCACCATTATGAGGTATACAGTTTCTCAATTCAGGAGGTGCTGTGTGAAATACATTTTTTTAATCATTTAAGTAGGGATGGGAACTCGAACTTCTGATATTTCCGTGCACTCGCAATGACTTAGTGGTCCCCTATAATTCTAATTCACACATTGAAAAAATCATTTGAAAACGGTGCTCCAAAATATTTTGCGGGTTTTCGTCTGCCCATACGTGACTTTTATGAAAATTTATGAAAAATGTGCCTCATTTGTGAACAATATGTCTTTTTAGCAATTGAGAATTTCGTTGTATTTCGTCTGTAATCCAATCACATAATGTAACTCGCTATGGATAATCTCGATGTGCAAGAGCTTGAACACGCTGGATGTGGTAAGGGTACAACGGGGTACAATTTTTTTTCTCCGAATCCATTGGTTCTAGGAATAATTTTCAGGAGTAAAAAAAGTGTTACGAGACAACAGATATTTCGAATAATATATTTATTTTACAAAACTCAATCTCTGAAAAAAGATTTGATATCAATTAAAGTGAGGGTTGATAATTTCAAACCCTTATAATAATGTAACAGAAATGTTGAGAAAATACCGGTGGTTAGTCATTGTGAGTGCACGGAAATGACAAAATTTCAACGTTCCATCTTTACTTAAGTTTCAGAAATAAATAAAATAAAAATCAATCAATTTTATTCGGAACCAAAATAATTTTATACAAACAATCACCTCCTGAATTTTTTCGCATGAATTAAGAAACACCTTGTATATTACTTTAGAAAAAATAGATAAATAGATAATATGCTGTAAATCGAATTTTTTTAAAGAATTAATGTACTTTATGTTTCATTAGATAATTTTTTTTTGTTTAAGGATTTTATTTAGCAAATGATGCTACAATATAACATAATAACAATATACCTAAGAATATACGAATATAAGAATATAAGAATATAAGAATATAAGAATATAAGAATATAAGAATATAAGAATATAAGAATATAAGAATATAAGAATATAAGAATATAAGAATATAAGAATATAAGAATATAAGAATATAAGAATATAAGAATATAAGAATATAAGAATATAAGAATATAAGAATATAAGAATATAAGAATATAAGAATATAAGAATATAAGAATATAAGAATATAAGAATATAAGAATATAAGAATATAAGAATATAAGAATATAAGAATATAAGAATATAAGAATATAAGAATATAAGAATATAAGAATATAAGAATATAAGAATATAAGAATATAAGAATATAAGAATATAAGAATATAAGAATATAAGAATATAAGAATATAAGAATATAAGAATATAAGAATATAAGAATATAAGAATATAAGAATATAAGAATATAAGAATATAAGAATATAAGAATATAAGAATATAAGAATATAAGAATATAAGAATATAAGAATATAAGAATATAAGAATATAAGAATATAAGAATATAAGAATATAAGAATATAAGAATATAAGAATATAAGAATATAAGAATATAAGAATATAAGAATATAAGAATATAAGAATATAAGAATATAAGAATATAAGAATATAAGAATATAAGAATATAAGAATATAAGAATATAAGAATATAAGAATATAAGAATATAAGAATATAAGAATATAAGAATATAAGAATATAAGAATATAAGAATATAAGAATATAAGAATATAATGATCTTGAAATTCAAAATTTATCGAAATGTAATTTTTCAAATGGTCAGGAAGTAAATTGTTTTGAATTTTATATAAAAAAATGTAAACATAATAAAAAATAAGGTTTTTTACATTTAACCACTTTAATTTTTTTAACATAAATTCAATTTTTGTATATTTATTTGCATTCAAAATTATTCTCATTGCCTTATTCTGTAAAACTTGTAATTTTTCAAAATGTTCTTCATTTGCTGTAAATAGAATGGTCGAGCAGTACAAAAAATGTGGTAAAATTATTGTATTAAAAATACACTGTTTAGAGAAAAAACTCAAGTGTTGACTTATCCTTCTTAAATAGTTGATTTTTTTAGATATTTTTAAAATTATATAATCATAATAATTTTGAAATTTCAATTAGCTATCAATAAATATTCCTAAATACTTAAATGAATCTACAAGTTCTAAATCAATATTATTTATGTTTACAGTATATAAATTATCATAAATTTTTGAATTTATAAGCATGCATTTTGTTTTATCAACATTTAATTTTAGTCTATTTATATTCAACCATTTTATTACAATATTGAGTTCCATATTCATGTAATTAATAGCTTCTGATATTGATTTACATTTAATGTATATTAAAGTGTCATCAGCAAACATCTGAATTTTACATTTTTTCAGAACTTTAGGTAAATCATTTATATATAAAATAAACAGTAAAGGTCCCAACTTACTACCTTGTGGCACACCAATATTAATACATTTTTTTGTGTTCTATTATAAGTAATTTTTAAGAAAATTTAAAACTGTACCTTTTATCCTATATTTTTGAAGTTTTTGTAAAAGTCTGTTTCTATCAATTGTTTCGAACGCTCTTTTAAAATCCAGAAAAACTGCAACTATAATTTCATTATCATCAAAACATCCATTCCAACTTTCGGTAACATATTGAATTGCAATTTCTGTTGAAAAATTTCTTCTAAATCCTGCTTGCCATTTTACTAAAATTTTGTTTTCTTCAATAAAATCTATTAGCTGTTCATAAACCATTTCCTCAATTAATTTTTCGATATCCCACAATACATTTACAGGTCGCATTTCATCAAACTTTTTACTATTCTTAATTTTGGGTACTGGAGTTATGTAAGAACATTTTAGACTCTCTGGCATTTCTCCATTTTTTAGACAAGTGTTAATTAAATTTAAAATTTGGTATCCCGTAGCATCAAAAGTTTCTTTTAAAACTGTCTTATTTAGTATTTCACTAGAGTTGTTGTTAGATTTTAATTTAGATATTTTATGTTTTAATTGATTTAGTGTTATTTCTTCAAAGTTTGTCAACAAGTTTTCTAATTCTACCATATCAAAATCTTCTCTTGCATTTGGAATTGATTTATTTATCTTCTCAATACTATCGATATAATAATAATTCATTGGTTCAGCTATTCCTATTGGATCTGTTTCTTTCTTATCTTCAAATGTTATTTCCGATACTCCAGATGAAACTTTCAAATTAACCAAAGTTTTTAACGTTTTCCACATTCTTTTACTATCTCCTTTATTTTTATCAATTTCATTTTCATAATAATTTCTTTTTTCTTTTCTAATAATATACACACATTGATTTCTCAATTTTTTATATTCGTTCCAATCTTGAGTATCATTTGTTAAACAATATTTTCGATATAATTTATCTCGGTTATTTTTTATTTAAATGACATTTTTTTTAACCAAGGCGTATTGTTATTCCTTAGGTTTATCGTTTTCAGTTCCTTAACTTTTTCTAATGGCTCTTCAAAATTTTTAAAAATATTATCAAATAGTAAGTCAACATTTTGTAAATCATATTTCCAGTCACAAGAAATTAACATTGTTTTCAATTTTTTGTAATCAATAAATGTGATTAGTTTTGTTTTTTGATTAGAATATTGGCAATTTTCAATTTCCACAATTTGTCATTTATGGACTTTCAATAACATCAGTAACTAATGAAAAATCATTTGATATAATCAGATCTAAAAGAGTTTTTGAAATATCTGTTACTCTTGTAAATTCTTCCACATATTGCTTCATTCCAAATAAATTTATAATTTCTTTTAGTTTTTTAACACATATATCATCATGTAAGTAATTTATGTTAAAATCTCCTAAATGTATATTTATTTTATTCTTCGCAAATTAATTTAAAAAAATTTTAAAATTCATTTGTACTACATGATGGTTATCTATAGTACACAAATAGTTCATATTCTACAAATTTTACCTTAAATGTTATTTGCACCATCCAATATTGGTAATCTATGGAGTTATATTTTACTCTTGTTACAAAAAATTTGTTAAAAATAAAAACCATCACTCCTCCTGTGTGATTAGAATTAGATTTGCAATTATATAATGTGTAGTCTTTATGAACTTCCAATTTTTGTTCCAAAACCTGATCTGTAACATGTGTTTCTGTAAGGCATAAAATTGCCGGTTTTTTGTTATTAACAAAATTCATAATTTCATCTTTTGAACTTAAAAAACCATCAATATTAACATGATAAATTCTATTTTTATTTATCCTTATAAAATTCGAAATTATTATTTGTTAACTTGTACAGGGTTATCCACTTTATATTGACACCCCCCTGTATCTCTGTTAACATTGGAAATAAAATAAAAATTGTACGTTTAAATTCTTTCTCTTTTTCTTTCCATAATTTCCTATTTTTTGCTTTTTCTTTCTAGTTTGCTGCTCCTGCTCTATTGAGGTCCGCCTCTACCTCATTTTGCCACTTTGACTTGGGTCTACCGCGTCTCCTCCTTCCTCCTGGGTTCCACTGCAAGATATTGTAGGTTACTGATTTAGCTCCTTCTCTCCATACGTGTCCTAGCCATTTAACTTTCACGATTCGTTCTAATTCTATATTCATTCTCATTTGTTTTTACAGGCCCCTCATGATCGGTTTTTTGTCGATATAGAATTTTGGTTTGTGATTAGATGTAGAGATGTCGCCGATATCGCACTATTAACATTTCCTTTACTAAGGCTAATGTATTGGTGTGGTATCAACGTAGTCTCTAGTCCAGGATTATGCTCTCAGAGCTTCTGGACGAATGGCATCTACCTTGTGCTGATGAGGCGCAAACACGCCGAAACCGGTCCACAAGTGATGTTATTCCTTCTAATCGCAAACCAGAATGGTTGGTTCTATCTTAACAGATATACCAACCCCGTTTACTTTAGAAGTGTAATTCAATGTCTGTCGGGGCATATAGCCCGAGAAGTAGTTGTTGCTTCTTAGTGGACGGTCTGCTCTTTGGAAATTAATTTTTCTAATTTTGTAAAGCGTTTAATAGTATTGAACTATTATTTTTTGACGTCTATAGATCACGCTTTACTTATATGACAATTATTTACAGGTAACTGTAATTTGGTAAATATTTGTTTGTTTTATATGGAACATCCCATATATTATCACATTTTCGAAGAGCCCTTTTTATCCTGATTTCAAATATACAGCATGAAAACGAAACAAAGACATTATCAGGAATTGCATCAACGTTTAAAAAAAACGCAGAGACCCGTCGATTTTTAATAAAAGGGGGGGTATTTTTGACTTTGCTACTTTTACCCCCTGGCGGGGGTAAGAATCACAGCAAAATATTTAAACGGCATTAGGGGTCGAGTAAAGTATCATTTTAAAGCCTTTCGAAGCGAAGTTTTGTTTAATTGTGTTTTTGAAAATTAAATATCATGGTTTATTCCATTGCGGATAGGGTAGATCATTTCGCTTTATTTTATGAACAATAAGTGTGCAAATGTAACGGCTCAGTTATTTGATGAAAAATATCAAGATAAACAGGTCAGTAGGAAGTATGTTCTAGAATTGGTGAAAAAATTTCTAGAGACTGGAAATGTAGCTAATAAAAAACGTGCAAGGCAATTAGCATCTGTGTCTGGGATCAATCGAACTAGCATTCAAACCATTTTAAAGAAAAACAAATTCCATCCATACAAAATACATTTAGTGAAGGAACTTAATGAGGATGATTATGACCGCCGTTTGCAATTTTGCTAAATAATGAGTGTGCGAGCAGCGAGCGATACACAGTTTCTTTTTAATATCTGTTTCTCCGATGAATGCAGCTTTTTTGTGAACGGTACTGTAAATCGTCATAATTGCCACTACTGGTTTGATTTAAACCCAAGATTTTTCCAGGATCAAAAATTAAATGTATGGGCTGGCATTTTCGGTGACCGGCTGGTGGATCCATATTTTTTACCTGGTAATGTATTTGCAATTACTGGAAGATGCTATTTACCCTACCTTGACCGATATTATTGAAAATGACCAACAGTATAGTGAAGATGATTTAATGTTTCAACAGGACGTTGCTCCTCCGCATTATGCTTCGATTGTTCGTCAGTTTAGACCAACATTTTCTACGGCACTGGATTGGGAGAAGAGGTAGCATTGAATGGCCTCCACGGTCACAAGATTTGTAGCACCTTGATTTTTTTGTGGGGATACCAAAAAAGTGAAATCCACAAAACACAACCAGTTTTTTTAAAACGTTGACGCAGTTCCTGATAATAGCTCTGTTTCGTTTTCGTCCGGTCACCCTGTATAATATTGTATAGGTCTATCATTGATACTTTTTGATTTATTTGACATTAAAAATGCAAAAAGGTGCTTTTGGTAGGCTATGCTTGTCAAAACGAAAGGGGATCGGAACGAACAAAGTAAGCTGCGGAAATTAATTAGTTTTTCGACATTTCATACCAGCATTATTAACTCTATAGTAACAAACTATAATCACTTCGTATAAATAAGTCGTATAAGATAAGAATGAACTCCATATTTAACAGATTTGGCAAAACAGAAATCTTTATTATAAATTATACAAAACAACTAGTAAATTGAGGAAATTGTTCAAAGTGACCATCGTTATTTTCAATGCAGAGTTTTGGGTAAACATTTGAAATAGCGATATTATGGTTTTTATTTAATAAAAAGACATCTAGTGGCGTCAAATCATGGCTGTTTGGTGGCAATCGAATGGTCCCAGCATTGCCAATCCAAATTGGAAATTGGTTATTTAAATGTTCTCGAACTAACAAAACTTAATGTAGGGGGACGCTCCGTTTTGATGCCAAATCTATTTAATACGTCTATAGGAAATTCTTGGACTTGACGATACACCTCTGGTGAAATTATCTCAACATATGTTTGTCATGTCAAGTAAAATCGTAAAATATAGACCCAACTACTTTATTTTGAAAAATTCCATACCAAACATGGATAGATTTTCTGCCCGATTTTTTTATGTGCTTGACTTTTCACTTTCTTTGAATTTTATTCTCCCAGGAACGTCTGTTTTTTTTCTATTGAAAACACCCGTCGTGGAAAAACTTGACTCATCGGTCCACAAAATTAAAAAAAAAAAAGGTTTTCATCTAATTTTCATGATCATTTTCTGACATCATTCAGTTCCTGAACGGGTAATTTTTGTAGGGCCTATATTGATGCTTTCTCAAACTTATTTGAATATTGGAATAGCTTTTCCCATTTCACGAGAAGCAGTTAATAAGCTATTTTCCGAATGTTCTGAAACAAATATGAAATAAACTTCTTTTACCTTCAATATGGATGTTAATCCCAACACAGCGGCTGCTATTGTTGCGTTGCTTGAAGACGAAAGAAGTGAGCGATAAGTTGCCCGAGAGTATCATGACTCCAATAGCACTGTGCACTGTATTTTTACACGTTTTTTGGAAACTGAAGGTTACACCAGACGACCTGGAACTGGTCCCCAACGCAGAACTAGCGCTCGTCATGATCGTTTTATCATCTTATAAAGTCTGCGAAATCCTCATGCTACAGATGTTGAAATCAGAAATCGACTTCAGTACGTACGGCAAACCAACGTAAGCGAACGGACAGTTAGACGACGATTCTTTAGTTCATACCTAAGTGAAGCTTCTTTTAGGTGATTTCCTTTTTGTAGTTTTAGTTCATTCAACATCACAGGTGTCATTGTCTGGCAAGTGGAAAGAAAAGTTAAAGTATTTATTAAAAACTTTAGAATAGACTCATTTCTTCTCTGGTTTAATGTTTTCTTTCTCACACTCATCTACATACATCGAGTGCATTATAGAAATATTCAAATGATTACCTGAATATTTGCGTTTTGATCTTTCTCTGCTGTAGTGGCTTTCGTAGACAGGAAACTTAGAAATGTGATTTTTAATCCTATCCAAGCTATCAATTCGCAACTTATTTGCTGGAATATGCTTCCCTCTAAGATCTGATGTCACCAAACCAGAATAACTAACTTTTTTTAGGGCAACATTTCAGAAATTGAAAGGGTATTAAGGAAAAAGGTTTTGCCTACAAATTCCTCTTTATGATTCAAGTATACAAAAAAGGTATGGCTCTCGGTTTTGCCCTTTCTTGTGACATCTCGAATTCGCTGCCTAACAGCAGGCTTTGTTTTTATAGAAGACACTACGAATTGTCTTTTTGAGTCCCAGCTTCTCTCAGCATTCCAATACTCAGAGTGTATTTTCAAACGTTGCTCCTCTGAAAACTTCTGATTGCATTTTAAACGACACTTAGCATGGCAGGGAAGCTTTATAGATTTCTCATTGGTGACAACATTTTTTGTATTAACATATTCTTTTCCACCTAGTCTCTTCTTTTTCCTTAAATTTTTTTTTTCCAATTTTTGTTCATTTTTTACCCTTTTCTTACCTTTTTTGTTATTTTGCGCCTCAATGTTTTCATTATCTTCTGAATCGGAGTCACTGTAAGGGACTAAAGGAACTGGATTCAACACCGTCTCTCTCAGAACCAAGTCAGAATCTCCTGCAAAACAATAATTTGAGGAAGATTCACTGTCTGATGCTGTACTGGGAACGAAAGTAGGAACATCTATATCATTGTCTTGAAATAACTCATTCTCAGCACCAAACCACTCGTTATCCTCAAAAACATTTTGTTCCTCATTGACAACTTCTTCAGGTCCTAAAAAAAATAGATTATTGGTTAAACAAGTCTGTTTGATTAGCAATAACAAAACTCGAACATTTACCCACAATAAAATTAAATTACTTAACTAACCTTGTGCGGGTATCAGCGAGATCTGGTTCTCAGCTTGTGGTTCAAAATGAACCTCTGCATGATCTTCAAAGTTGTCCTCCACATGAACTTTAAAGAGGTCTCCATTATATTGGTTTAAATTATTATCTCTCGCAGTTTGTTAAAACTTCTCAGACAGGGTGTAAAAAATCAGGATCCAACGGCTGTAAGAAAAATTGTATCAATAACTCCTTAATGTTGTCAAACATTGTGTGGGTAATACCAGATCAAGTTGGCCTATTAATAAACGAAAAGAGTTTGCACATAAATGGGCCTACCAAGATTTTGTGCTTGAAAAGGTTACAAAGAGAGAAAGGGTATAACAATATTGTGGTGTGTAGGTAAATAATTAACAAAGCTTACGTCATAAACTCTAATTATAATCATTAATACTGGTTAATAAATTGCACAAATCTAGTGAAACATCATGATAAATGAATACTCACCCTTAGTTCTGTAAATGATGGTTCTGGACTCGATTCTTTAGGAGCACTTGAAACTGGATCTTCCTCGTGATTATTATTTTCTAGTAAAGATAAAATAAACTTGCCTCTGCTATATTTATTCATTTTAAATAAATTCTCTCCAACTACACTTAAAAACAATCAAAAACAACAGGTTCCAGAACAACAGGTTGCAGTAAACAAGACTGTCATAGCAAAACTGATTCTTTTCTACTGTTAATGTGTTGCTATAAACATTCAGCGCCATAATAACGTAAGTGGAGTTACGTTTGTCTGGCTCAACCATAGATTAGGACTTACGTTCTTACAACCCTTAGAAAATACAAAAGGCGAATTTTCAACGGACTTAAGTTGTTATGGTTTAATGGAAAATCAAATTCTACATTTAATGATGGTATAACCTGAAAATTGTAATATTTGGACTTGCGTTCGTCTGGTTGTGAGGTACAGAATTGCTCAAGGGAAAACTTACGGTTTTCACATTATGCACCCAGTAACTTGTAGTCTAGTATTGCCAGGTCGTTCCTAGTACAGGAACTATCTTATGGTCTGGCCCATACGATCACCTGATTTGTCTCCTTTCGGTTTATTTTTATCGGGGTATTGCAAATCCAATAATTATAGTTATGTCAACAGGTCAACTATTTAGGAAAATCGACGACTCGGAGAAGCCAATCTTACCAGGCGTAGACCTGTAACAGGCCCAGAACATCTTAGGCGTCATCGAGTTGCGCGACTTAAGTTTGCCAGAAATAAACATAATGATTGGGGGCGCGTTTTGTTCACCAATGAGTCCAGATTTAGCCTGCGGTCTCCAGATGGTTGTGAGAGAGTATGGCGAAAGCCACACGAGCGTTTTGCAGAATGTACCTTCAGTTCTAGGGCAGGATACCAAGGGGGCTCAGTTATGGTGTGGGCCAGAAATTCCCTGGATTTTACATCCTTCCGAGAGAAACCTTAACTGCTGCCAGATACATTGAGAACGTTCTCCAAGATTTTGTTGTCCCTTATGTTGGCTTTATTGGAAATGACTTTCTTCTGATGCATGATAATGCCCGACCTCACACCGCGAGAATCACTCAACAGTACTAAAACGAGGTAAATATTCCTGTTATGGAGTGGCCAGTAACCTGATGTTAACCCCATAGTACATGTTTGGGACATGATTGGGCGAAGGATCCGAGGTCGTGGTCCTGATATTTTAACTTTAAATCAGTTGCGACAAGCTCTTTTAGAGGAATGGGAACTCATTCCACAAGCGGACATTCGCCACTTGATTTTAGGCATGCCAAGGAGGACACTGGCAGTAATTCGAGCACGTGGGGACAATAACCGTTATTAAGAATGCAGTTTTTACTAGCAAGTCGTTTCAGTTTTGATTCATTTCAGGTAATTTTTCCACAACACCAATTTGTGCGTTTTCGCTCTAGTTTTTTAAATTGTTGAAAAACACTTTATTCTTTCAATTAAAGGTTTAATTGTTGTTAGAAAATACGTAAAACATGTTGTTTTGTTTGTGTGTACGGTATTATAATAATAAAACATCACAAAGCATTACAATTTGAAGTTTGTTTAAAAATATTTAACTGCTCCGGTTTTCGTGTCGGTGAGTGTTCCATTTACAACAAACATATTTATTTCGTATCACGTGACATAAAAAGTTTCATTTTATTCCCAATAATAACAGAGCTAGAGGGGGGTCAATATATGATGGTCTTGAATTTTGAACAAATCAGAATGTTTGTCTTGGATTTGCAAATTTTAGAGTTTCAGAAGTTCAGTATACAGTAAAAGAATGCAAGAGTCCCAAAATATTAAAAATGGTAATCCTAAAGGTACGATCCAAGGAGCTCTCGGTGCAAGATCTAACATTTACCTGGATTTTATAAGATACTTTCTTGAATTGTCCTCAACACTAGAGGAGCTGATAGAAGAAAACTAAATTAAGTATTGTCTTATTCTAAAAATTTTCGGGGGTAATACCACGAGTGCTTAAAAATTAAGGATAATTTCCATGAAAGCTTGTCGTTAATAATTATTAACAACAAGCTTGAATGGAAATTATCCGGTTAATTTTTAAGCACGGTATTTAGGGAGAATATTTCTCGAATGAAAATACAAATTACTGTATATCTCCACTATATTAAGATAGATAATGTAACGTCTCTAACTTAAAAATCTCAATAAAAACAAATTTTTTATTTATTGAAACAGTAACGTAATACATTTTTGTCAATTTCCCGTTCTATTATATCTCCGAATCGATTCATGACCTCTAAGAAACTCTTGGCGTTTCACGTTTATTATTTTAACGTTGTCTGGCAATGGTTGTCATGGCAACGTGGAATTATCGCTGGGTTGTCATGGCAACGTGGAATTTCCGCTGAATTTCCATTCAATAATTTAGCATTCGTTGCATTGATACAGCATGTATGAGTGAAATATTCAAAAATATTTTAAAAAGTTCCATATTTTTGGGTTTGTGCAGTGGCTTTTATCGAGCTAGTCATAACTATATATGTATGTAAAGAATCCCTTAACAGGCTGGCAAGAGACAACAAAGTGTCTCTAATTAGGGTGCCGGCACATGAGGGGATTGCTGGTAATGAAATAGCGGACCAGTTAGCTAAAGAAGGTTCTAAAGGAGACTTCATAGGTCCGGAACCGTTTTGTGGAATCACAAAAGATTGTATGAGAGGGGTAATCGGGAACTGGCTGGATAAGGAACACCAACTCAAATGGAGGTTGACACAAGGGCACCTCCATGCAAAGAGTTTACTGAACAAGGTAGACAAGGAACTCTCAACCAGGCTATTCAAACTGGTTACCGACGTGGTGACTGGACACTGCACCCTGAGGAAATATCTGCAAAAAAATGGGCAAAGTTAGTGGACCAATGTGCAGAAAATGTGAATGGTTGGATGAAACACCTACTCACATACTCTGCTTCTGTGAGAACTTACAAGGACTCAGACGGAAGCACATTGGAGAGGAAATAGTACAACCACTACAACTACTGAAAATCCCCCCAGTCAAACTAGCAGGCTATATAGAAGACACGAAGCTTTTGGAATGGTACAAAGATTCAGTTCAAGTGCCTGCGTTGTTGAGTACAATCCAAACGAAGGATTGAATGAATGTATGTGGAATTGATGAAATATTTATAGAAGTTATTATTCTCGTCATCTGGACAAAAAAAGATAACAAAAATACTGAATGAATAAAATTACAATAAAATAAAAATTTCAAAGTTTTTATAAAAAATGCTAGTCCATTTTCCAGTTCGTTGTGCAAAGAAGAATTATATAGTTAAGGTGTGAAATTGATTCCACAAAAATATAAAGAAAAATGGTCCAGATGCACTGATATAAATATTTGCAAAGGAGACGAATTAAATAAATGTTTGCCGTAAACAGGTTTGTTAGACAATGACATTGTTCAAAACAAATAGATGTAAATCAGGGCCGTATTAATCTATATAATTACTTTGCCCTAGGCAGATATAATCTATTTCTTGTTAATTCATGGTTGGTTGGGTATATAGCACCGGTTTGTTGAATCCATAGTTTTGAAGGAATTATATTAAGAAAAGGCCAATTTCAGTGAAGTATTTTTCAGAAATGGGTTCAGATATATACAAATAAAATAAACACACCAATACCTAGGTATGCCAAAAGTATCACAGAGTTTTATGAATTCTATTATACTAAATCATATAAAACTAATAATATGGCCTGATTTTGGTAATAATATTTAATTAGAAAGATTAATAATAACGACGATATAACAATGCTTCAAAACAACATAATTACAAATTAGTAGGTATAGTGGAACCAAAGTCAGTGTAACGACAATAAAATAAAGCAGTGTTGTCAGATATATTTTCTAGAATTGTTAGGCTCACTGTACAAATGTTCTCCTTAATTCGGTAAACTGTTAGTTTGTGATGTTCTTAGAAAGCTAGTTTGGAAATATTCAAAAATATATACATAATATAAATTTATTAGTAAGCAATAAAATAAGTCGCTTAAAATTGCTGGAAAAATAATAATTAATTAGAAACTACTTCATGTATGTTACTGTATTTAAGAAAACTTTGAATAGCTGGCAACGTAGCAGCCTCGCATTCAACAGCTAATACATCCAGACCAGTATTTGGCATAATATAACGAAGTTACCCGACAGTTTTAACTCGGCCAACTGGGACATAAAAACCGTTCGAACATCTGGCCTGACCTGGGTTAGAACATCCAGGGGTGTGCGTGAATTGTGTTGTAGATAAATATTATCACTAGTAATACCACTATAGGTCAAATTATTTCTGGACATTTTTTCGAGCTTGTGAATATTTTGAAAATTGGTCGAAGACGAGGTATAATTTTCTAAGAATATTCATGAACGAGAAAAAATTTCCGGATTTAATTTGATTTCGTGTGGTATTCGGTAAGAAAATTCCACACCAAATTGTGTTTGAAATAATTAAAATTCATTTTTCGATTTCCAACAACGACAATTTTCGCCAGGAGATTAAGCAGTTGACACCCGCGAATACTAGGAAATCGAAGTCAAGTGTATGAAAGCAGTTTACAAACTGGGTACCCACGAGGAAAAAACTTCCGCTAAAATTCATCCGTTGCCATGGTGATCTGTGATGTTATTTACAAAAAATTATATTACAGTTTTGTATGCAGGTTAATTTTAATCTACTATATTAATTTGAATGAAAAACATTATTTCACAATATTCGAATTTATAAAAAATTTATAGGCACGCCATTGGGCGGCACTTGCCTTCAAAGGGATTAAAAACATGGGTCATTACATTAAGCCTAGAAGAACTTTACTCCGTATTTCCTTCTCTAGCTCTAACGTTATCCTGCATTCGACATTCTTCCTGTCTTAATTCAGCAACTGAATCAGTCGCTGCAATTTTTCGTTTTAGGAGGTCCCATAATATGTTCAATAGGATTAGCATCGGTACTCATTGATGGTCACTCAATTCCGACATCCTCAAGGTACTGGACCAACCACTGCATGGTCACGGGCATGAGCAATAAAAAAGACAAAATCTATCGAAGAAAAAATTGAATGAAATATGCAATATTTTCGTCTGCGGGAATATTTTAAAACTACTATTAGATATAATTCATCTAATTTTGAAATTAGAATGAAATAAATTAAAATCAACTATTATAAACCCAATTTATGAAAATAAAGTCTATAAATCAAACTATAGACCAATTAGTCTTATGTGATACCATGTATCAATTAATATCTAACATTAAAAATCATTTGGATGGTGACAAAATAAATTATTGAAAATTATCTTCTTAATCGTATCCAAATGTTGATCGTTGATAATTATCTTAGTGACTCACTAGCTACCAAAATTGGTGTACCACAAGGTAGAGTCTTGGGCCCGGTACTTTTTATTATTTATATAAACTCCCTCCTAAATTATAAATACTAGAGAATAATCCCTTACGCAGATGATACTGCACTGGTTTTAGTTAGTAAAAATTGGTAGGAGGTTAAGCAGTTAGTCGTGGATGACATGAGGGGAGTGAAGAGCTGACTTTAATAATTTGAATTTTTCCAAAATGAAGCAAACAGACCAATATAAAGTCAAATTAAAATAGATGATTCTGATTTAACAATTTAAGAAGTTAATAATAGTAAGTGTCTTGGAATCTCAATTGATAATATATCATCAAATTTCTACAGTTACTGGAAAGTTTAAAATTTGATTATTTAGAATTTTTTTTCACTTTTATATCTTATTCCGTATTTCTGTATTCTACCAAACATCAAATATACCTACTGATACAACCTTTTTCTGACATTATATTTTATTGTAATAAAATTATTTCATCAACCCTCCAAAGGTAAATTTATAAAACAAAAAATCACTCATCGGTTTTTAGAAATCAGACATCCTGGGATAAGCCACAATGTGGAATGACGAGGAAATATAACTTCTTAAAAAAACTCTATATAGAATATACTAACAAAAAGAAATGGGGTTATAATACCATTATCAGATTTGGAAAGAATGCCATCAAGGCCCAGTTGTATAAAGCATAGTTAACCTAGTGTTTAGGGTTAACCCATGATCAAAGCTATTAGAGTGCAGTACGAAACTTAGAAAAGAATTGTTTTGTTTAACCCATGAATTAATTAACTATGCCATGGTTTAGAGACGGTTCTAAAACGATAGAAGAGAATGAGATAGGAGTGTACCGACCAGGAACAGTCTTTATTACCTACAACGTAATATAATTTGTTTCGTATTAATAAATTTGTTTTAAATAAATTTTTGTTAATGTTGTATTGAACAATGACAATTAATGTCAAACATATTTGGAAAATCAAATAAAACATTTTTTTTTATGAAGATATGTTTATATAAAATAACTGTATTAAGGAGAGTATGTATAATAAATTGCAGCATTTTTTAAAGATTTGAATATTACACAAAATATTTTTCGCATTAAAGTACATGAAGGAGGCAGAGGAAACACAATGAAAACTACACTGTCAGCTAAAGGGATGACTATTTCCAAAAATAGAAATGAAAACTATATTCGTGTTAAACTCGTTACCCTTGCTTACAAAATAGTGTACGCCAGAGAAGACAATTCTGATATTTTTATTACCCAGAACAAAAGTATTCAGATTCTAAATCAAAAAGGCCCTATTTTTAGTATGATCTTCTTTTTTTAATGAAGTAATATTACTTGAGAGTCAATAGTCATTTATTGTCTCATGATATATTTTCGGTGTAGAAATATTGTGCTTATGGGACGTCGAATATCATCTTTCAAGTTGTGAATTCCTGAGTGAACCAGTTTTGCAGGATCACGCATCAATGTTTGTATTTAAACTAGTTCACATCGCTCCAATAGCACGTGCTTGTTATCACAGATTGTCAAGCATTTTCAGTTTGTTTCACTAGAGCATCTTTATATTTTATGTAACTTTCGGTTTCACTGCCATAAGTTATTTGAAAAAAACTCATTCTTGTCATTTTTTTCTATTTCAACAATAATGTGAGGAATTAGTGAAGTAAGTAGTTCTATTTATTAAATTATGTGTGGCTTACCAACATTTCGTAGTATTATCAAGGGACGAATTTCAAAAAAGTGGATTTTTGTTGTTAAAATTTTTTTAAAAATAAAAAATTTTATGGATAAACCTCTAAGGCTAAGGAATCATTCGATTGTTCACTATTCACATGCACACTAAGCTCAGCTTTCCAACAGAACACTACACAAGCTCATATGGTTTGGTTCTTTTCAATCTTCGGACAAGAAGTTGGTAATCCAGCAGTTGAATAACTTTTATTTTGAAGATGAAGATGAAGTCGATCTTTATGCTTATTTGCAAGCCTTTCAAACTCTTCTTTAACATTTAGCATTACTAGATCTCTGTGAAAGTTTACATTTCTTACATGGTTCGTCCTTGTCAACTGTCACTTGTCTGCGTCTATCGACCGCCCTATAAATGGCAGTAATTCTTCCCGCATGCGCACAACTTAAATAAATGGAAAACACTCGTCCAAGCTGGGAACCGTCGAACAGTGAATCAAGATATTGTGATATATGAACATTCGCTTTAGAATTTAATAACTTTTTTATCTGCTGACCTTCAATTAATGATTTTGGTTTAATGAATACATAAGAAGGTTTTTTTTCATATTTTGTAGAAAAAAGAGACATATTGTTATCGTTTTGCCTTTACTTGAAGAAATTTTCGTTTAGCATTTTGTTGAATACTAATTTCATTCTTTTCGTGCAGTGTCGTGTGTATTGAACCATGTTTCGTCAAAGTATACAATTGGTCGATGTTGTTCTCTATACTGCTCAATAGATGTTACGTTATCTTCATGTTTTATCAAAGTTCTCTTGTAATACAACAAAATTACTATACGATAAACCAAACACTGGTGTAGGAAGAGTTGAGTCTTTGGAATACTAAATAAAATTGAACGTTACGAAAGTTATACTTAGTTAACAGATATAGAATTTGAAGATATTGAAAAAAATTAACAGCAACTTTGTCTTAACATATGGTGAATTTGAGATATTTTATGGGGTGTTTTTGCAGTCAAAGGTCAACTGTATATTTTGAACATAACTATACTTGATTTAATATTGTCAGATCAGTGCAATTCCTTTCATTTTATGTGGTTTTTATTTTTTTTTATGTTTTATTTTCTCTCACATTTTTTATTTCGTTTGTGTTTAAATTCGAATAAAAAGAAGGAAAAGTGATTTGTATTAATATGTTGGAAAAAACATGAATAGTAACGGGAGCTTAAAAAATTATTAAGCATAGGAAAACAGAAATCCTCGATCCGAGAATTAATTTGAACTGATTTGATTTGATTCACCATTCTTGAGAATAATTATTGTGTATCGTATCACGAATTGTTTGTACAATTCTAGTGGATGTTTCTTGATCATGTCAAGTTGCAAATTTGTTACCTGTTCTATTTCTGGTATGTCATGTGTATATAAAAAATAAAGTTCTTGTCCAAAACGGCTTCCTTGAAACCGATGCCTAGCGACAATTAATAACTTGAATAAGTTTGTTTGAGAAAGAAACATATTTAAATTATATTTGCGAACCCACTTCACAGACTATGTAAGAACCAGTGATTTGAACAACAACTTGTAAAATAAAATGTTACAACGAAACGTGAAAATTTTTTGACCTCACAACTTCACCATTGATCTTCCATTAACCTGTAACACCTAATATCTATGCTTTGTACTAAAGCTGTTATTGTTTTAATTTTTTGTATTTCGTACAAGGAAATTCGTGAATAACAGAATCAAAAATCTAAGCTGTAAGTCACGTTTTGTGTTTTCTTTGTTAGTTTATTATTACGAATAAATTATACTCATTTTATGCTATAAAATAGATGCCGAAGAATGAAGTTTGATTTGCCGTTATGTATCAATAGGATATTTTAATTTTTGACCTTTCTCACAATTTTTAATATTCACGCCATAGCAATAACTGAATAATTCTTAATTATTCTGTGGCAAATAAACACTACCATTGTTGGGTAAATACAGTGATTTTGCTCTACTTTACTCTGACAAGAATCTAACTTTAGATGGCATCAACATTTCCGTAATCCAAGATTCGTTCTTCCGTGACACTTGGCAAATTTGGTAATCGTTAGTCTAACAGTGCGTACCTCCAAGTCCTGATGGAGATTGCTGACTTCGTTTCCGCCCAATTAAACATTAACATTCATCTGTACCTATAGCACAACATTTTGAATTTTCCGATAATCACACTGACTAATATAATATTAAAAGGGTTATGAAGAAATACATATTTACTACAAAATCACACAAACAAGGTATACAACATTTTATTTGGAACCAGTTACCGATTATGAAATAAAAAATATTATTATCTCCTGGAGCTGACAATATCATAGCAAAACCCTTATCATACCTGTTGAACAGTATTTTTGAAACATTCTTTTTCCTCCACTATTTTGCCTTTGAGCTTTTTCAGGTGTCCATTCAGGTGACAGTGCCCCGCTAGGACACTTGTTAAAGCTATTAGAGCATTTCTGCTCAGAATTAGGTATGCACTTGGTTGTAGTCACCTATGTATGTATGTAAGTCAATTGGGGTGACATTCACTGAGACCTAAAAAAGCTATTGTGTCCCCTTACTTTTACTTAGTTCCTGAGGAAAGTCTCAGAGACTAGTAGCTCCTTTAGTCCTATTTCCCGGAGGAATTTTAGGATATCTCCAGGCTTTAACTTAGGAAAATGTCCCTCTTCTATTCAGTAATCTCCAAGGTGTTGTGCCCTAGGATTCTGAATTGCTGTGCAGTTCGCAAGTGTGTGGATGGAGGTTTCTTTTTCAATGTCACAGAATCTACATTCTTCTTCCTCCACTATTTTGAGCTTTTTCAGGTGCCCATTCAGGCGACAATGTCCCGTAAGGATCCCTGTTAAAACTCTTAGTGCAGTTTTACTTTGACTAATGCATTCATTTGATCTCAACAGATTGTAGTCACCCAGAAGAATCTTTGATTGTCTAGGTCCTACTAGATCTTTCCAATGGTCAGATCTTCTCTTTTCTTCGGCTTTGCCTATTTCTCCCAATATTACATTGGAGCTGATACCGCAAAAGGGTTCCGGCCTCCAAAAGGGTGTTCCTGTCCCCCTCTTTGCTAGCTCATCTGCTATTTCACTTCCTTCTATCCCAGTGTGTCCTGGAATCCACTATATTGTTTTTGTCTAGGCATTCCCACACCATTTTGGAACTGATAACACAAAAGCTCAGTGCTTTAATGGCTGCTAGAATATCCGACATTATGATAATCCTTTGCCTTCTATATCCTTTATCAATATTGAACTGGGCACACTATCTTATTATTGTTTTGTATATGTTCAACTTTGTTTGCCTAGTCAATATTTTACTTTTTAACAAATTTTTGTTAGCTTGGTACGCTCGATTTGTTGCCATAATTTTTTCTTCGACCTCCGTTCTTCTTTCCCCTTTATTGTCTATCATTACACCCAGGTATTTAAATTTTTGTACTTCTTCGAATTTTTTATTTCCTATTCGTATTTCCCCATTTTGTCGTGTTTTTCCAAATCTCATTATCTTCGTTTTCTTCACATTAATTTTCAGTCCCAACTTCATCCCTTCCTCCTCAATCTCCCTTAGCAATTTTTCCATGATTTTCCTTTTTTTTGTCACTAGTACTATGTCATTAGCATAGGCTATGAATTGACTTCCTGTTGTTCTAAGATTTCCCTTTTGTAACCTTCTCAAAACAAATTCTAGAGACAGATTGAACATCGTAGCTGACAGTGAGTCTCCTTGTCTTACACCTTTGTTTATTTCAAACTCTTCCGTTTCTCCTTTTTGTGTCAGGATACTAACCTTTGTCTCATTGTCATCTCTATTAGGTTTCTTAGTTTTTTACTTACCCCTTGTTCTTTTAAAGCTTTCATAATTTCGTTCCTCTTTAGAGAGTCAAAGGCTTGTTCAAAGTCTAAAAATAACATTTCTATTTCATATTTATGTTCGTATACTTTTTCCATAATTTGTTTAATAGTGTGTATTGCATCTGTTGTTGATCTGCCTCTTATGAATCCACATTGATATTTTCCTATAATATTTTGAGTTTCAGCTATTAGTCGTCTTTGTATTAGTGATGATAATATTTTATAGGCTACGTTTAATAGTGTAATGCCTCTATAGTTCTTACATTCTTGCTGGTCTCCTTTTTTGTGTATCGTTATGATTTGTCCAGTTTCCCATTCGTTCGGCATTTTTTCCTCTTCCCATATTTTCTTGACCAATCTATATATTCTTTCATGTAACACGTCTCCTCCATGCTTTATCAGTTCTAAATTGATTCCATCCTTCCCAGGTGCTTTTCCATTACTTCCTCTCTTGATAATATCTCTTACTTCCTCTAATGTTGGTTCTTGTGTAATAATTTCTTCTTCTGCTTCTTCTCCAATTTCATCTTCTATCACTGGTTCATTTAGTAATTCCTTAAAGTACGTTGTCCATATTTCTTTGTATTGTTTTTACTCTTCCACAATTTTTCCTTGTTTGTTATTTATTCCTTTTAATTTGTTTTTGAAAGTCCTATTATTTTCTTTTATTTTTTTATAAATTTTTTTTGAATTTCTGTTCCATTTCTTGTTTTCTATTTCCTGTATCCTTAAGTCCATCCATTGCCTTTTTCTTTTCCTGATTATTTTCTTGCTATCTTTCCTTAGTGTTTGATATTTTTCTCTATCTTCTGGTTTATTTGTTCTTATCCATTTTAGCCTAGCTTCTGCTTTTGTTTCAGCTAATTTTTGGCATTCGGTATTGTACCATTATTTTTTGCTCTCCTTCTTCTTTTTACCTATCACTTTTTCCGCTACTACTTGTATTCCGTTTTTTATATTGCACCATTCTTCTTTCATATCATTGCGTTCTTTCCTCCCATCTTCTGTTAAATAATTTTCAAGTTGTTCTACGTATTTCTTTTTTACTAGATTATCCTTTAATTTTTGGATGTCCAATTTTTTTTGTTCACTCTTGAGGTTGTGTCTTCTTGTTTTTAGTTTTATTTTTGCCATTACCATGAAGTGGTCTGAGTCTGCGCAGGCTCCTCTATAAGATCCTACATCTTTAATTGAGTATTGCCTTCTTTTGTTTATTAGTATGTGGTCTATTTGAGATTGTGTTCGCTGATCTAGTGATATCCATGTTATTTTGTGCTTGTCGGGATGTGGAAACTTTGTGCTGCTTATGGTCATATCCGCTCGTGTTACTAAGTTACATAATCGCTGTCCGTTGTCATTGGTCCTCTCATGTATTGTATATTTTCCTGCGACGAGTTCGATATATTGTTTTTTTCCTATTTGTGCATTGAAATCCCCTATTACCATGCTCGTGTCTTCCTTAGGGATATTTTCTATTTCTTCCTCTATATCTTCATACCATCTGTCTTTTTCTTCTCTGTTCGCAGTTTCCGTCGGTGCATATACATTTAGTAACGATAGGTTGGACGGTTTTGCTTCTATCCTCATGTATGCAAGTCTGTCACTTATCGGCCGAAATTCTAGAATATTTTTCCTTTCGTCCCCGGATATTAGCAATAGTTTTTGTAAAAACCGAAAAGTGCGTTTGGATACATTTTTTGAAAAACACAAAGTTAAGTCTGACCGTGACTGTTAATAAAAATAACTCACAAAATAAATTGTAGTATATGCCACATTGTTCAAGAGTTCAAGATAGTTAGCTTATTGAATTGTTCAAAGGACAACCATTCGTGTGGTTCAACTAAATGGATGCTGTTGCTAGACACGAGGGGGAAAAGGAGGAGACAACGGGTATTTGTATATTATACACATAGGAAAATTGGGAGAGAAGAGTATACTCTAAGAACGGAAAGTATAGAACAGGCGTTGGGCCTGAAGTAAACCTTGACATCAGAGCTCGACACTAGACTGCTCAGAGATGCTGAGTTTAAGTAACCCGCGAACCGGGCAGGAAAAAAATAGGGAAGGACGGCTGGTTGATTGATTGGTGCGGTATCACCATTCAGAGGCTCCGAGTTCTTGGCACCTCAACCTTTATGCTTTTTTGTGCTCTTGGTTGTACCGTTTATGTGAAGAGATTAGTTTTTCTTACCAGACTTAACAGTTGACTGGGTAGTTCTTGGAGAAATCTTCCTTTGGGCTTTCTAGTCCTGTGAGTTTATATCTCAATGGGACAGTGCTTCACATTCGAAGATAAAGTGTAAGACTGTTCCCTCCTCTTCCATGCAGCATAGGTTCATCCTTTTATGCCAATTGCCACTTTCCTTATTTGGCCTCTACTGAAGTTTAATATTTTGTTGGCCAGCAACTCGGTTTTTTGACCAGGACTTTGCCGTTCCTTTTTTGGCACGTCTAGTACGTTTGAATCCACCGAGATGTACACTTCCGTTCGGCAATTTTTGATATCCCAAATGCTAGTTTAGAACCGGTGAATGCAGTTTCAGACCCTATAATTGGCTGGTTATTTTGAATCCCACTACTCGTAGAAGTTTCTAGAATATTACATTTTTTTGGTACGGATGGGATGAAGCGGGCGTCACTTTGAAGACAGCAGATAGAACACAGAAACAGTTTTTTTGGCCTAAGTTGTAGGGTGAAGCACCTGAATAGATTCCAATCGGACTTTCCGTTTAAAAGTTACTATGAATATAAAAATGTGAACGGTCAGAAAAATGCCACCTGGCTCTATGAGAAGTGGACGTCAACGAGCGCATCTCTAATGTTCTGCTATTTTAGCCTAAGCAACTATATCAATCGGGAATTCAAATATCTAGAGATTACATCTGGAGATGGATAAGATGCTCTAATTTGTAGTTTATGAACAAACTTAAGCCAATCGATGAAGAAAACGGTAACTTCAATCAGAGTCTTGATATGAACTAACAGTGAGACTATTTTGGGTTGAATCGCATTTTCGCTAGTAGTTTGAAATGAAAAACTCAAAAAAATATATTTATTTTTTATTAGATTAAATATTCAACACTCTAGCACCAGTAGCATTTTTTTAAATCAAATGATTTCTTTAGCATAAAACACAGAAGTTGTACACACCTTCTCTTTCAATGGTATCAATCGGTGTGCAAATGACTACTCTTCTAATACGGAAAGTTAATCATACCCTTATCAACACAGCAGCTGATTATAAACGATTTTCAATACCCATATTTATGATTATTTATTTTGTATCTATAGTTAACCACTAACTAACAGAACTAATCTTGATAGATTTGAGAAATTTAAATCGACAAACTTTAATTATAGTTATCAGAGTGTAAAGGATATACTAATCTGAGATAATTGGTACTGTTTTTACTACAATTAAAAACAAACTATTAAATATTATCAAGTTAACGCTACGTTACACTCGAGACAAAAACTAGTTTATTGTTAATAAAATTTATTTCATACTGTGCTGTAATAAGCTATTTCCCGGACTCATTTAGGACCGGGAAATAACTCATTACATTACTGAGTCCGGGAATTTTTTACTTCCCGGACTGCTTTAAAAAACACAATATTCACATTTTTAAAGATTTTATCTTTAAAACTACAAAATCAAGCCTATAAAAACTAAATATAATTAATATTAACAGTAACTATGCAATGTGAATTTCCTTGCAGGCTTGCAGAATCTTCACTAGACACGGTAGTGGCGGTAGATATAGTTTGTTGCAGGATTCATCTTTTTGGAGATATCAAAGAAGTACGCCAAAAAGATATTCTCATTCATGCCGTTCTCCACCTTATAGGTTATTCTCCACTCGTTGTATTCCTTCTCATACCGAGCTGAAGACTTCGTAGGCACCAATTTACTGGTTGTTTCAGCACATTTTAGCTCGATTTCTTCCATTTTTCACGAAAATTATCGCAAAATTACAGAATTAAGCAGCAAGAAAGAATGGGATCCAAATACAATTACCAGACTTGGAAATAATGCAATTCAATGGTATACAGACGGCTCAAAAGCAATAGAAGAAACTGGAATAGAAGTGTACGGGCCAGGAACCAAAAACTCGGAAAGCTTGGGAAAAACCCCAACTAAATTTCAAGCGGAAATTTACGCCATAGGAAAGTGTGCCTAGTATAAAATTGATAAAGGCGAAGAGTTATCATCATGTCGAATAGTCAAGCAGCCATTAAAGTACTGAATTCCTGTGTAATCAGTTCCAAATTGGTATGGACTAGGCGACTGCCTCACAGTAGGCTCTCCAGGCTGCTCTTTGTTTTTGTTTGCAGACTTTTTTGAACTCTTTGAGGTTGGCTGGGTATAATCCCCAGTCCTCTTTCAGTTTTGTTCGTTTTGCCTTGTTAAAGGTCGTTCTCGCTGTCTTTCTAAGGTGTTCCAGTTCAGGGCACCACCAAGTATTGGTTTTGCCATCTGTCAGGACCATCCTCATCGGACAGAATTCCTTATAGGTAATGTCTATTTTATTTTGAATAGATAGTGTGTACCTTTCCAGTTCCTCATTATTGCCAGGAGTCAGGACCTCTGTTTCCCGCAGAGCACCTTTTAAGAGGCGATTGTAGAGAGCTACATCCGTCCTCTTCGGGTCACGGGATTTTACAGTGGTCCTGAGATCCTGGCTTACCGTATAGGTCAGCCAGCGGTGGTCTGACATAGAAATGTGATCTGACACTTGCCAGTCCTGAATTTTGTTTGATATTTTAGCTGTCGCCAGCGTAATATCTATTAATGTTTGGCTACGGGCTCTGTTTAAGACTGTTAGATCTTTCTCAATTATATATTTATATAGAGACTTACCTCGGGCGTTGATATCCTTGCTGCCCCAGCTCAAGTAGTGAGAGTTTGAGTCGCAACCCAAAATAAGCTCCACTCTCTGGTTGAGACAGTGATCCACTAGTACCTCCATCTCTCTAGTCAGTGGCTGCATCTGAAGGGAGGTAGACCGAAGCGAGTATCAACGCCGTATATTTGCCTTTTCCATCTGGACATTCCACTAACCGCAGTAAGGTCTGAGGTGCAGAATTGTGCCATCGGAAGGGCTCTGTATATCCTAGGAACGTAAACAGCTGTCGTAGGTTGCTGATTGCTTGGCAAGCTGAAAATTTCACCAGTTAGGCTACTGAAACCAGTAATTTTGGTCTTTATTATCCAGGGCTCCTGGATCAAAGCTATTGCATCCTCCATTACATCAAGGCCGCCTTTTTGTGTTATTGTATTGTATTATATTTACCTTCTTTCCAACGTCCTTTCCCATGAGAAAGGTGGGAAAAGGGAATTTACTTTAGAGGTCCATGTGCTCCTCCGCTAGGGGAGAGACGACCTCGCTGAGTTCAGGTGCCTCTTCCGTCAGCTCATCGACTGTCATCTGTTCGGATGCTTCGACGTCCTTTTCGGGACCCATGGTGGCCTTGGTGTCGATATCCACTTTAGGTGGATCGACTTCCAAGGACCTCGGGTCTTCAGAGGTACCCTCTGCTTCTTTTTTCGTTGCCCTTATTGTTGATGAGGTAAACGCGTAGCTTATCCTCATCGACTTCTTCTTGACGACAGCCATATCCTCGTCTCCGATCCCGAAGACGAAGAGGTGTCTTTGTGGGCTTTCCTTTGCCTCATGATGGAAAGTGCACCATCTTGCCACCGCCAGACTACCTATCTGATAGAACTTAAATCAATTTTTAACAGTTCTCTGCAGTTTACACGTAAGCTCCAGAAATGTGTGCTTATCTTATGATATAATTAAAATATGGGAGTAGAAAAAATATTAGGTATAAGCATTTCATGATGGCTATTAAGACACTCGTATTCATCACAATACTCGCCCGCGGCTCGTGTTTTTGCATAATATACTATTAAAATACTAGAACCGTGAGAACGATTCGGAATCAGTTCTGAACGCAATTCACTCCTTATTCACTATGAGTTTCAGAATTTTCAATTCGTTTTGTCGGAACTGGAAAATAGCTTGGGCAAGCTCAGCAAAATTCTTAATGGTTCTGAACTATTGTTGGGATAAACCTTATATATTCAATAAATGTACCTTTTTATTATAATTTATATTGAGACTTCATCACAGATCATCAGTAATGGAACATTCCAGGGAGTTGGTTCCTGCGTACCGATTCATATTTACCTTCCAAATTTAATTGGTCCATACTATTGCCACTTAAAATTAATCAGAGAACTTTTGTATTGCACTGTATACTTGCTTTATTCATACATTAAAGCTTTGTTTACATAATATGTTTAATTTGTGAGCTGATTATTACACAAAATATAATTAATAATTCAATAATATTATATTCTAAAACACATTGCAATAGTTGTTATACACGAATTAATTTTTTGTTCAAAAATTTCTTTTGTTTACCGCGCTTTCAATAAAAATAATTAATTAATATTAATAAATATTTCTATGTCGTCTTGAAATGAAAGAAGCTGAGGAATTTTAGAAAACACATATCTCGTAAATTGGAAAACTACCTGGCAGGTGTAATTGGTGTTAATCATATCAGTTAAAAATTACATCTATTCATGTGATTATACCATTCCTAATAATTATTCTCAATACATATTTCAATTAATATGATAGGAATGTAACAAGGTACGTGACTATCATGAAATGTCTGCTAATTATTATTCTCAACAAATGTTCATTTACTAGATGCTGACTTCTTTAAGGTGAAAGGTTTTTGGATAATGTCCAACAATACAGCAGTTTTCTTCGACATACAATTATAAAACAAATTTTCAATTACTCTGGATCATTGTGTTTAGATTAAGAGTTACTTAATCAATAACGAATAATAATTTATAAATCTTCTGATTCCTCCATTTATACAAAAAAACGAAATTGTGTAGAAAATCAAATCAACATTATCCCAGGTCCAATCCAAAAGCAAAGCCACAGAGTTTCACTGAAGTCCATGGAATTTCTCTGAATACCATAGAATTTAATTGGGTGCCCATGAAAAGGTTCCTGTGGGATTTTCTCGTAGCTTCTCCTCCAGATATGCAACAAAGTTTCAATCTGCGGCAAATTTGGACTAATAGACGTCCAATTTGAAACTGAAATATTGTGTTCCATCATCCAATCTTTAACTTTTTTAACCGTATAACAAGCTGAGTCATTTGGTTGGAAAATACGCATTCGTTCAATTTGGGGCATTGAAGGAAATGCCATGGTTGGAAGGATTTTATCAATCCCGCTGTACCAATGGGCATGTTCGTCCGGGCTCAATGGTTCAAAGTAAACTAAGTGTAATGTTTATGTTTGTTCAATAAAAATTATTTCAAGCTTTGTTTATCTCCAACTTTATTCTGTTCTCTGAATCTCGTACAAAAACAATTGCGCGCATTCTTCTCTGTTAGGTTATGCTCTTCTTCTTTTTGTCAGGGTCTACTCGTCTCGCAATATGGAACACAGATCTAGTATATTTATGAACACTACATTTTCTCCTCTACTTTAAATGGAATAAAAGTCTTGCTAAACACAAAAATTGCAACAGAACAAAAATTAAACTTTTAACTAGTCGGATTCAAAGTCCTTCTCTAGGTTGGGTGTCTGCGTGAGATTAATCTATTCTTCCAGTTTCATCGTATACAATAATTTCATTATTAATTATTACTCTATAATTTTTTAAGTTTATTTCTATGATCAACCCTCCGTGACTAACATTTGGTCTGTGAGACCGGCTACTTCTATTCTCATCAGTATAATTCTACAGAGCAAACGAACGTTTTTGGGCGCATGACTAGTTTCTTTTCTCGGCATCTTACGCTAAGTGTCAAAGTGGCAGATGTGTAGCGCGTATCGATACTCAGTTATTACAACTTTCGGTCTTGTGGACCGATGTTAGTTTGAATGTTAGTAAGAATTTGTGAAATTTATGGAATCACCGAAGAAAGTGAAGCACCAAAAGAAGTTTTATATGGTCGTTGTAATTATTGTTCAACTGAAAAGAACCGAAAAACAAAGTATAGCTACCATTTTTGCAATAAATTTATGTGCCTAGAACATTTGACGTCACTGTGCTTAGAATGTAGCGCAAAAATGGACACCTAATTTATTCTGATTTTTACAAATTATAAGAGCATGTATGTTTACTTTTAGTAAATGTTTGTTTAATTACCTATTATTTTTCAATTATTTCAGACTTTTATTTAAATTTTAATTTTGAGATGAAATTTTTCAGAATTTTTTGTGACGGACGTTTTATGTGCTTGCCTTTATTGTAAGACTGGAGTTATAATAAAGTTGAAAATTATCAAAAATTACTATATTTGGATTCTTTCAACCCAAATCAAATAAAAAAAGTACATTGTATATAATTGCTTTTTGCTAACTGGATATGCTTGGAAATATTGACTCAAAATTCACTGGGATATGTAAAATTTTCCTTTGAATCGAATGGCGCAGACTAGAACGTTCTATCTCTTCAATTAGTCGAGTTATGGGCATCTTTTGTTTTGAAAAGTGGATTTTCGAAAAATTCATGACTGATTCTATTTGAAGGCGAAAGAATGATTTTATCAAAAAACTGATTGTGCCAGTCGATTTCTCGTCCCAAAAACCCTTATTCCTGCACTTAGAAAATCATCAAAGTCTATTACCACGAAACACCTGTTGAATTTACTGCAGTGGATTCCTTCAAGATTTTATAAGGATATCACACATGAAAACATCAGAGGGCATCGATGACGATGAATAAAAAATAATAAAAAGCAATTTTACTTCTTTTACATTTTTTAAAGTTAAAATAATTAAAAATAATTTGTTAAGTTCTTGTGTTATTAGGTATCATAAGGAATCAAGTATCGGGTCGTAATAATACAAAGTATTAAGTACAGTTAAGTCCAAACGTTTTATCATTACATAGAGTTAGGTCCTTTATTTTGTCAATAATACAATATATATGAATAAACCCTTTGGTAAACTTGAAACTACTTCATTTTATTACCAAAATAATATATAAGAAGTTATATAATCCCGTTTTATAAGCAGCCTGGCAGGATAAACGAACATCACACTTTAAAATGGCTCCCACGCGAAATCGCTTTTTTGGACTTAGCTCCTGTTCGCTCTAAGGTACAGATATATTTTTTTAAATATTGGTCTCTGAGACGGATGTTAGTAATGAAGTCCTACCACCGTATGTTAGTCGCAGAGGGTTGAAGTAACCATAAACAAAACAAGTTATGACACGACTATGAGCGTGTACGCGGCAAAATTACACTTCATTGCTCGCAGTTCAGAGCATCGAGCATCGAGCATGTCCGATTGCAGCGTGGAATAACTCGAATTCAGTTTATTTTTCGGCTGTAGTTTCCGCTGGACGCTCGGTTAGACACCAACATTTCTTAACTTTTAATATAGAGTATACTGATGTGAAATATGAATAGGTGTAAGCCACAATAATAGACGCTTGCGAGTCGCAGTGGAGACCTAATAGGGCAAGTTCTTTGCACAACACGAGGTTAGTAATAGTCATTTTGATTGTGTTTGAGTCCATTTGATTTTGATTTAGAGCGCTTTTTCGACGTTGTTTTGATTCCTTTGAGCTTCCTTGATTTTATAAATAGTGTGCCAACCCAGCCAGCACAGTAACACTTCTAGGAAGTAAATAAACATTACAACGCGATTTTAAACCTCGCAAGCAATGTTATTTTAATAGAGCCACAACGTTACTGTAACGTTGAAATGTCCGTGTATTGCACTATTCCACAAATGTTGCATAGAAGTTCCAATAAGATATTCTAGAGATATTGCAGCTAAACGTGTCTGCAATATTTTGGATAAATATTTACGGGACGTAAATTTAAACGTGCGCCAAAACATTTCAATAAATATCAAAATAGCTGCTTATTTTAATATGCCTGGAACATTGGAAATAGATGTTCTCTTGATGTCCCATGAAAAGTTTATGCAACCTGTTGTAAATGATAGATAAAATGTCCACTAAATTAAGTAAAATACTTCTCTAAATCGAAAATGGTTTCAGAAATAAAGTTTCTATCTGGATTGACAAGAAGCAATTGTCGATTTAGAGAAGTGTTTTACTTAATTTAGTGAAATTTTCAATTATATTTTTTATCTGTTATGAATAGATTCCACAAAGCAAGGGTTGAAACAATAATTATGCAACTGGTAAACTTAAAAGGATCCAAGCTTTCAGAGTTTTAAGTTTATAGCTAGGTTTTGCAGTTTTCTTCACAATTGTTTAACGCATTTTTTACAAAAATGCTTCATACTCCTTATTTTGGATAGACTACTTCTTTTGAGATACTGACCGAGAGATATTTTAAATCTGGCCAAAGTTTAAAATTAATGATTTACATTTATTCAATTAGTTTTTCTAAAATAAGGGCAACGTTAAAATGCCTATCGCGAGAGGAGCACAAAGAAATTTTTAAAAATAATGAACAAAAAAAATGGTAAAAAAATTTGCTAAAGACTTTTAAACATGTTCCCGAGACAAGAAAAACACTAAACATAGGAAGTCTAAATATGCTTATATTTAACAAAAATATATTTTTACAACCAATAACTGAATAGCATTCTGCGATAAAAAACACTAAATAATAAAGAATTATTTTATAAAATAAACAAAGACAGTAAATTACAGTAAATTACGTTAATTTACAACTAAAACATTTGTTTAATTTGTATAATGACTTTTAATAATAGGTTGTATTTTCTAGTTAGTTGACACAATACTACTTTTTTATAAATTTTTTTTTATAAATATCAGTAACACTGATTAATACCCCCAAAAAAATATTGTAAGTCATAATATTATTTTTCTTCTCTATATAGAATTATTGAAGTGAATCAAACACCAGAATGTTAAAAGTTTGAGCTAAAATCTAATTGACTCTAGAATTCCCATTTTAACTGTTGAACTCCAGCGGCTTTTACACATTTTATAAAAAATGATGTAATTATTATACAAGGTCTTCATAAAAAACTATTTTTTTAAAAGTAGTATTGCATAATGTTTCTAGAAAAAAGAACCTATCATTGAAAAAAAACATACAAATCAAAGAAGTATTAATGACAAAAATCAAAAATTTTAGTAATGTTTGGTGGTGCGTTAATTTCTTGGAGCAGAAAAAATATTGAGTGTTATATTTAACACAAATTTAAATAATATATGCTTATTCAACAAAAACATATTTTCACAACCAATAACTGAATAGCATTCCGAGATAAAAAAACACCAAATAAACATAATTATTTTATAAAAGATTGATACTACCTACTCCAAGAAATTAAAGCACCACTAAAGTACTAAAACAATTGTTTATTTTTTATCTCTTCTTATTTTTCCTAAATGAACATGCCTCAGCAATTCTGCCACATAACTTCCGATTCTTTTAGGGTACATGATGTTCCTAAAATAGAGAAATATTGAAATATTCACTGACATATCACACAACTTCTACTTACAATACATAACTCTAAATTCTTGAAATGTCGTATTTCATATTTATATTTTCTTCCTGTCAATGAGCATGCCTCTGCTAGCAGTCAGTCAGTACGGCTTTCATCATCCTGTAAGTCCAGTCTTTGGAGTCATGACCAAGCTTTCAAAATTTTTATCTGGAAGTAAAAATTACTTCATTTAAAATCAAAAAAAGAATGTAAACTTTTATTCGTTCACCAATTAACATCATGAAACTAAATATATTTTTACAATATATACCTAGGACTGCTGTTAGAAAAAAGTTAAGCATCATCAGAACTAATATCTTTTTTCTGAATGAGATCGGGTATACTTTCCTTTAATTCTGCTAGATCTAGTTTAAATTCGGCCACCATGTTATATAGTTTGTCAATTTTTGTTGCCAGTTCTTTAATGTCCGTTTCTGAAAAACAGAGTGATGTTAAAACCTTTTTATGTTTCAAGTCCATTTATTTGATAGTGAAAGTATCTCAAGTTTCAGTCAAGAGAATCAGACATCATAAGTAGCTTCTTGTGTTCTACAGGTAGGGAGCTCATCAGACTTTTGTTGTTAAACAGAAACCATTTCCAAAGCAAAGGATTTACATGATCACGGTTTCAAGGAACTTAAAGTAACGTTCTAATTGATTTGTACATATTGTATAATATATAGTATACTTACCTACTCAGCAATGCACATTTTTCTATTACCACAACAAGGTTAGGATTAATCTTCCTTTATTTTTCACAAATCACAATACAACATTATCAGCAACATTTAGGGCGATTTACATGCAACATTACCGTAAATCAGTTCTCGTTTTATTATGCGTAAGTATAATATGAAACATGTCTGCAATATTATTTTGCGTATTTCTTTTTCACACTAAATAAATATATTAAGGAATGTTCCAAAAACATCTCGACAACATTTCACTGTAATGTTACCATAAATGAAATAAGGAAACGTTGGTGGAAAGTTTTTTATGTAGTTTAAAAAAACGTTTCTTAGAAATGTTTTCAAAATTAATCAGGTATGTCTCTCGAAAACAATGCAATAAAAACGATACAGCGCGGTTGTTACAATGTAATCTTAAAATGTTTCAATGAGGCCTTAAAACAAACGTTGACCAACTTCCTTCCCCTCAATGTTTGTGCTGTCTGGGAACGTGCTTTGTGGTCTCAGCCAAAACGAAACTTGTATATTCTATACTACTGCCAAGACGTGATTGTTTGGCTGCTTTCCGACTTCTTTATTTGAATGTTATATTATTAGGTGATTATGTACTACCTGTAAATTAATGTTTCCTTCTTTTTTGAGCCAAAATATCAACCCTCCTCTCCCATTGCTGTAAAATATTAATGAAAATTTAGAAAAGGATATTTCATTCCAACAACAACAACAACAACAACAACAACCAACTACTGAACAAAATCTAGGCATTTTAAAAAGGTATATCTGACTGTTCATAATAAAAAGGATAATTAAAACAATACAAAACAACTAAATTAATCTAAGATTTTACCAAATAATTATTTTTCCTCAGAACTACTGTCATCAGTGTTAACATGTCAGTTGGTGGACTATATACCCACTCACCACAAACCTAATCTAATCTAACCCAGTAATTTTGCTCTCCAATCATTTTATTGGACTCACAGGTCTGTACTAGGGATACAGTTAACTTAAATTGTATTTCATTTTTGTATTCTTTATAATTTTTAAATGTTTATCGAAACATGCCTTGTCAATAATATATTTTAAATACACATAGATTCAAAAGTTTTGCATCACCCAATATTTCCAAAAGTAATTTTTTCTTCATCAAGAATGGATTGGAGGTTAATTAACTGATTAGTTTTATGTAAAAAAAACTTTAAGGATTTTTGTAAAATTTTTATCATCCACTAGTAAACTTGTTTTAAACATAAGAGTATTTTTGTAAGAAAACTAAATTTTCAGATTGATGACTTTTTTGGAAAAATAATAAATAAGGACTTATTTAATAATGAGTATTTCCACCTCTAGAATCTATGTAGGCTTGGAGACGCCTACCCATACTGATTTCTGATTTCTGGTTTGCTGTTGCGGGATATTCCGCCATTCCTCCTGAGCAACATGAACAAGATCTTGTCACTCCTGGGTGGATTTCTGCGTGCTGCCACTGCCCTGAAAAGCATGTCCCAAGCATGTTCTATTGGATTTATGTCTGGCGATAAGACAGACATCACCAAACGTGATGCCTTCGGTTTCTTGATACTCATTTCCAGCTCTGGTGCGATGAGGTCGGGCGTTATCGTCCATAAAAACGAAAGCGTCGCCAACAGACTTGCCATAGTCTCACCTTAGGATGTAGAATCTCGCTGAGGTATCTATCACCAGTAATTGTTCCTTGAACATGGATTAATTCAGTGCGGCCGTTGAAAATAATCCCAGCCCAAAACATAGCACTGCGTCCTCTAAAGGGCAGCGCAGGGCGGGCATGGGTCGGCTGGGCTACTCTCGTTGGCTCTCTCCACACACGTATTCGATGGCTATCATGTACCAAACAAATTCTTGTCTCATCAGAAAAGAGCACAGAATTCCAAAATTCTTCGGGCAAGGCTGCGTGCTCTTGAGTCCATTGTAGACCGCGAAGTCTGTGCGCAGGTAGTTGTCGCAGTCGACACCTCAATCCTGTCGAAAGTATTCGTCTTCGTAATGTAGAGACCGATACTGAAATTTCCAAGGCATGTCTCATATTTATTTTGAGTGCTGGTAATGCCTTAGTCGGGTTTCTCCGGATCGCTAAGTGGATATTGCGGTTTTGCCGTTCATTGGTAACACACCTTCTACCGCTCCTAGGTCTGTTATGAAGAGAATTGGTCTAGAGATAGCGGTTCCATGTACAAGATACATCACTTTGCGATCTACCAACTTTATTAGCCACGAACCTTTGAGAATGGCCTTCTGCAATTAGACCTATTATTCTGGCACCGTCAATATCACCTGACGATTCATGTTAGCAGTCCAAATAATAAAATTCAACTGTCTTTGCTAGCAAAATTATCGTACCAAAAATATACTTTCCAACAAAAAAATTGTAAACATGTATTTATTGCCAAAACAAAATGTGTACAAAAACCCTTGATATTTTTTTTTACTTGAAACTAATCAATTAATTAGTATCTTGGCGAAGAAAAAAATACTTTTGGAGATATTGGGTGATGCAAAACTTTTGAATCTATGTGTACATTCTTACAATACTTTATATCACCAGATACTTTAAAAGCAGAACGAGATAAGTACCTGAGAAATAGGACGTGACTGACCATTCGTTCAGAATACAAAACTAATCTTAATTAGCAAATGAGATTTCTAATGAAATTATCGTCGGCCATATGTGCGGATCTTTCCAAGTTCTGAATTAGTAGCATTCAAATTTGCAATTATTTAGTTACAATAACAATATAAAACCTCAACAATGAACAGCTGTTTACCTATTGAGGAAATTAATAAGTATTACAGATTTATGTAGGTTTGTATTTTATTTTAAATGTCCCAAGTATGATCCTAAATATACGTAATAGAGACAACAAACTACAATAATAAAACTACTAAAGAATAACCACAAATATACATGGTTTTAGAAATTTTTAAGTTTTGTTTTACAGATAAGAGTAAATGGAAAATGACACTTAAAACTAGAGAATGCTTAATTTGTCCTGGTAATTGTGCATTCACTTTGGCTGAATGGTAAAGTACGACCAGAAATACAAGAAGGTCATAAATCACCAACCACTTGAGTTATCACCAGGCGGACAATTCTACGCAGAGTTCTACCTGCCATAGCCATTAAATTTTGTTTTATGATGATGATATTGGGTTAAGATAATTATTAAGAAAAATCGCTTGAATATAATTGAGAAATGTTTATGTATATACAGGGTGATTGATTAGTGCGATAAAGTCCAGTATCTCTAGATTTTAGAATAGAAATTGGATGGACCATAGTCACCATTAAGCGTTATATTTTAAAATTAGTTCCAATCTTACAGGGTGTTTCATAACGTCGTGCCAGATCAAAATGGAACACCCTATATTCTATTTGAAATTTGAAATTTCTTCCACTTCCCTATTACAACAATATAAGGTTGTTGTAATATGTATTATATAAAGCCATGTATAATTTAAAAGGAGCTTGAGAACAATTATCAATTGCAGCAGTTACTTTTTAATTATTGTGATTATTATAAAAAATATTTGTTTTTCTCAATATTCATGAAATTGTGTACAGGGTGAATCAAAATGCAAATTTATTATTTTCTCTCTTATTTCAAATGGATCACTATCGAAAATAACTAATATTATACTATACTTTTTGTTCAGCTATTCCTATACCTAAATTTATTACTTTTTGAGATATTTTGATTTTCATATTCAAAGTATTGAATGAGTATCTAAATGTTAAACAATAAGTTGGCCATTACTTATTTGTCAAAAACTGACAGTTTACTATTATAATCTGTTTAATCAGTTTCAGTGAAGTAGTATCCTTGTTGCAATTTTTAAAAATTTTAATTAGGACAGAAATGAGTTTTTCGCAAGAGGAAATATGATAGATATGATTTGGATATTGGGAGAATGCAATAAAAACGCATTGCTTTCAGCAAGAGTTTATAATTCACGTTTTTCTGAGAGGAGACAACCAACAAAAAAAAGCTTCGAAAAATTAATTGATCGTTTTACAACGACTGCCCATAGAGGAAAGTACCACGGACCCGAGCTTGGTCCAGGATTGGCCCAACTATGTAGAACTCTGTGCCAAGCTTGTAAGCCAGGCTTGGCCCTGCGTTGGTAGAAGTCAGGAGTGATAACGATGGGCCAGGCTTGGTTGCAAGGACTAGGCCAAGCTTGGTTGCCAGGACTAGGCCAGGCTCGATTGCCAGGACTGGACCAGGTTTGGTTGCCAGGACTGGGTCATGCTCAAGTACCAGGAGTGAACCAGGCTCGATTGCCAGGAATGGACCAGGTTTGGTTACCAGGACTGGGTCCAAAATGTTTACAAATAAATTAACTCCCTTCAACAATTAAATTGTACGCCTATGATAAGTGGTGACGGTTAGACGGTGACGGTGACAGCTCCCATTTTTAAAATTTAAAATTTATTAATTCTCAGAGTTTTGAATTGGATCTTTTTGTCGAGAATTGCCACATTTAATAATAACAAAAATTTTTTGAATATTTTTCTTAATTAAGGTTAACGATCTCGTTAAAATCAATGAAATAATCGGGTTTAAAGAATATAAAATCAGCAGGAAACCTATTAAATGTTGAATTAGATAATAGTAGTCCTGGGCGTACGTGCAGATAATCATAATGCTATGTGAATTAATTATTAGTTATATTATTTTTGGAATAAAATATTTGAAGTTATCTGTATTACATGTTTAGTAACTTGAAACAACTTTTTATCCGTATATTTTTGTATGTTTAATACGTTTTAACTATTGAAACATTATTCTGATTGAAACCATATAATAATTATAAGAAATTTGCACTAGACTTGTGGTGCCCCTCGTATAAATTAATTAATCTCAGGTCATTCACAAAATAGCTTCCGCAATAATACTTTTATAATATTGGATAGATATATTTATCAACAATGATATAAAAGTATTAGTAAGCAAAAAATATAAATAGTTTTGCAATTGAAGACATAGTACATTTTTACATTTTACAAATAGATATTAATAAGGTGAACTCCAACCAAGTCGTTGGTACTGACTGGAGTTTATTTGTTCATAGTGTATATTGCACATATAATTGTTTAATAAAAGGATAAACCTGAAGTGACAACGGAATAAGTGTTTTTAATCAACAACAACCCCTAAACTATTACAGACTTACCACAACAAAAGGAAGGGAGCTAGTCAGTAGTATATAAGATAAGCACTATCAATTCTTATCAACTGGTACTCCTACCTATTGGCCGACGGACCCCAACAAGGTTCCCGATTTGTTAGACCTGTTTATTACCAAAGGTATTTCATCTGAGTATATGGAAATTGTTCCAAGCTATGACCTTTCGTCTGACCACTCTCCTATAATAGCAACAGTCAGGTGCTTCATCATCCATAAAAAACCAAACCGAAGACTACACAACAGCAAAACAAATTGGTTTGAATATCAATCCAAGTTAGAAGAAGAAATTAAACTGCAAATAAGACTAAAAACGGCAACGGAAATAGATGAAGCCTCAACAACTTTAGCCAGTACGCTTAATGAGGCAGTACAGCATGCCACACCAGAAACAATTACAGGAAGTAAAACGTTCAATGTTCCAATTGAAATAAAAAAACTGATAGCAGATAAAAGAAAAGCCAGGGCAAAATGGCATCGAACTCATGCACCATCAGATGAAACAATACTTAACAGAATAAGTAACCAACTGAAAACAAAAGTAAACGAAGCAGAAGAAAGATCTTTTACGGATTACATCACTAGTCTTAACCGATTTTACAACTCGATCTGGAAACCGGTCAAAAATTCTAGGAAACCCAAAACTCATGTGCCACCTATTCGTAACGAACTAGGACATAATCTACAATGGGCTAGAACCGATGAAGAAAAAACAGTGCTATTTGCGGAACACCTTGCAAAAGTGTATAATCCCAAACAACGACGTACCTAATCCTGAAATAGAAAAAAAAAATTATCTGAAATTCCTCCAAACGTGTCAGCAATTAAACCACTAACGGTAAACGAAGTTCAACAGGAAATCAATTGCATAAGTCCCAGAAAAGCTCCTGTCATAGACAAAATAACCCCAAAAATGATAAAGGAGTTACCAAGGAATGGTATAATACTTATCACCCACATATTCAATGCTATTTTACGTTTTAATTACTGGCCAAAACTGCAGAAATAATAATGATCCCAAAACAAGTCAAAAACCCAAACAATGTCTCTTTATATCATCCAATAAGCTTACTGCCAATCCTGTCGAATGTCCTTGAAAGATTACTACTACAAAGAATAAACTCAGAACCAAACTCCGAGGAATGGATACCTCTACACCAGTTTGGATTCAGGAAGGTGAATGTTCAATACAACAAATCTGCAGGATAAGTCACACAATAAATCAAGCACTAGAAGAAAAAACTACTACACATCAGTATTTTTAGACGTTAGTCAAGCATTCGACAGGGACTGGCACAAAGGCCTATTATATAAAATCAAAAACTGTCTTCCAATCACATACTTCAAACTGTTAAAATCTTACCTAAGCGACAGAGAGTTCAGAACAAAAATTAATGAAAGCACTTCCGATAATCATACAATAAAAGCAGGCGTACCACAGGGCAGCGTCTTGGGGCCATTACTATATGTATTATACACGGCAGATCTACTAGCAAATAATGAAACCATTTTGGGCACCTTTGCCGATGACACAGTCATATAAGCAAGCAATGAAAGTCCAGTTGCAGCTTCCAGGATTCTGCAGACATATTTAAATAACATCCAAACGTGGCTGAGCAAATCGAAAATGAAGACAAACGAAACAAAATCCTCCCAAGTGACCTTCACTCTAAGAAAAGACCAGTGCCCTCCTGTTTTTATGAACAACGTACAAATACCACAAGCTACTAACACGAAATACTTAGGCATTCAGCTAGACACAAGGCTAACAGGGTAAGACCATATCATTAAGAAACGCAAACAAATCGACCTGAGAGTAAAAGATCTATACTGGCTAATTGGTAGAAAATCCAAATTAACACTCTATAAAGCTACAATCAAGCCAATCTGGATGTAAGGTATCGAGCTCTGGGGTTGTGCTGATAAATCAAATATAGCCATTATACAGAGAAGCCAGTCCAAAATACTTCGCATCATAGCTGATGCACCATGGTATACGTCAAACCTAACCTATATAAAGACTTAAACGTCAGTTTCGTCAAAAATGTCATACGAAGTACGAAGTACGAAACATCATGAACGACTGGCTAACCATGAAAACACGTTACTCCATCTGTAACGTTAATTTCGTTCACTTTACTTTCCTCCAGTTAATTAATAATAAATTATCGTATGGGTGGCGAATAGCCAGTCCTTTCTAATGCCCAACACCGAGAAATGTTTCGAGGCTGAATATATTTACTGTCGACAAGAGTCGAAATCAACGTTTTAATACGGGCCGAACAAGTTCCGTCTGTGGTGAAAATAGCCACTGCTATTTGTTAGTCCCACTTCGGCATCGTTCTTAACTCTTCTTCTATCAATTATTAATTAAATGTGAACTAAGAATTCACTATTGAAATGTAAATTCCTTTCCTGGTCAAAGCATCTGAGCTTGACATGAACATGAGACGTAAGTCTATTATCTGTCATATGATTTCGTGTATTTAAACAGGGGCAAAGAGGTTTCATTCTTTCTTTCCTGTGAACATGTGCTATTAAAGCCAAACGTATCTTATCTTTAAAAAGTGCATTCATGTGAATGAACTTCACCTGGAACTTTACCTGGAACTTTACCTGGTACTTTAACTGGAACTTTACCTGGAACTTTACCTGGAACATTACCTGGGACAAGGACTCCATCTGAAACCAGGACCGGATCCAGGATATCTTTACCTTTATCTGGAACCAGGACTCTATCTGGAACCATGACTGACTACACCACTCCAGGAAAGTAACATATATATTTCACCGAGATCGCTTCCTTAACAGAACAACTCAATAAAAAAACTAGTCATTTTTTTTCCTGTTTAATTTTTTTTTAAGAAAGTCAATATACAACTTGTAAATTTAATAACGTTGTTCATAGAGTTTATTTTCCCTTCCAATATTCCAGGATTTGTCGCTATAATGCTGATGTGAGTAACAAATAGACTAGTATTATTCAGGGTGGCGCCCACTTACCTTTCTGAACTTTCATAATTTTTAATTATTAATTTCAGTAACTTGATTAATAAAATAATTAACTTACTTCAGTACCTTAATTAAAATAATTTTCAAGTAGGATTACCCGAGATCCGGTAAGACTACTCTCTGAATTTTCACTAGTTTGGTCTCAGAATCTACACCTGAGGTGCTCTCTAAACTGAGTAGTCTTTACATATCCAATTTTAGCACCGCACGATGGTAGAAGACTAAAAAGAAAGTGGCCAGCAGACCTACAAAACGGGTAAACAGGACTTGTCGCTGGAAAAGACCTCATCGCGCCATTGTAGAGCTTACATGCTCTACTATGCCATCCCATTAGCTTAAAGAACTGTATATGTTTTGATTGCTAATAAAGTAAAATAAAATAATAAAAAAAGAAATTTGCATTGGTTTATTTGTTAACCAGCGATCCGTCCCAACTTCGCTAGGTTGCTTTGGATGGAGCCTATGTGGCGCTTTTCCAATGTCAGTATTTTCATACCAGTCGTAACTTCTGAACCAAAGGTCCGGCTTGAATCATTTAAAGAGGAGTTTACATAATATACATAATTAACTTTGATTATTAAACTGAAAATTATTGTCATGATATAAATGCATTTTACTTCATACTGATACATTATAAACAAATAAACCCTTAGATACCGTAACTAAAAACATGGTTATAACTCCCTCGGGAATTATACTAAGCAGTTATAAATCTTTAACTCCCTCTAATGTATTTACAAAAACAAACCGACAATTGTCGAATTTTCTACTGAAATTATTTCCCGAATTGCAAGGATTCTCCATTGAGCTGTTGTCACTGTTTATGAATGTAGTCAAACATGTAGTTGATGTTTCCCTTCTTTCATCTGACATGCCAGCCAACATACTTGCAGTTTTATTTTTAAATTCCTTGCTGTCGGCCAAATAACCTTCTACTACCGTTGAACTTCGCCATCCACCATGTCTCTTCAATGTTGTCAAATTGATCCTGCATTGTCCAAGGCAGTCGCAGATAATGTCCCGTGAAAGTTTCTGAATTGGGCAAATCCAAAAAACTAGAAATTTTGCTTGGGATTTTACCGAATGTATTTTCCCAACGGGCTGAACTGTGCAACGATTTTTGCGATACGTTAGAAAAAATCTTTATGGAACCGACGGAAGCAAAGATATTTACTTCCTCACCAGACCCAATGCAGAGAACTCGTTTTCTTCCACAATTGTAATTTTTTTACGGATATCTGTTTTACTTTCCGGAATGTCAACCAACATAACAGAGCCCCTATCTTTATTGTGATTAATCTTCATATTCAAAAGTTCTTGACCTCCACAGCCCCCGAGATAACCCATAATCAGAACTACCTGTCGAACAGACCAATAAATGTGCAATCGTTACAGTTTGCATTACATACCTTACGTAGTAAGTGTTTTGATCAGACGCATTCTTCAAAAATTTGAAAATATCATCCCGACTGAACGACTTTTTGGGGTCATAGCCTTTACTTTTTCATTTTGGAGATCCTTCCTAATCGTGAAACTTACTCCCATCTGTATCATTATAAATTCTCATAATTAATTTTAACATTGACCGCTTAGTCCAAAGGGAATTAGGACTGTACGATTCAGACTGTAAGAAGAATAAACCAATCCACTTAGACTAGAATGTCTTGAAAGTAAGCCAATATCATAGTTTCACTCAAATTTTTGCTTTCAATACGTTTAACATTCAGCCACTGCAGGAATTTGTCATATTCTTTTTTATACTTTGTTTCCGACTTTGTCGGTAGTAGCACGGAACGAGCTTTCTCAGCATTTTGAAACAAATCACCTAAAATCTCAATTCTCTCCAAGCTTCCATTCATTTTCACAAATTAACAAATTTGACGAATATTTACAAACTTATCAGTTGATATATCCATGGTATCATGCCTACTTGATTCTTAAACAACGTTCATTTGATTTTGAAAACCAACAAGATTTGGTTTTCATATTTCATTTAGTACGAAATAAAATTTATTATCTATCACGTGAGTTATTGGATGTTAACTTAACAATCCCTCGGGACATACGTCCATCGGGATTGAAATCTATTACCCTCTAATATTAACATCCTCATAACTCCCTTGATACATAAATAACTATATTTTTCGATTCTCTTCATGTTTTGATTGACTGATTTGAACAGACTCGAATGGATTTATAAACTGTTGTAGTATTGTTCGTCGTTGTTCTAATTGATCAAATTTTATTTCTTGTTATTCGTGATTTGCACCTCCGACAATGAAAACAGGAGCTATAGTGCTATTAGGCGAGCGGCACACCCCCAAAAAGTCGCTTAGAAAACGAAAAAGTGACCAGATCACTTCTAATCGCTAAAAATCTTGTTACATTATGTTTTCGAGGGTACTGAATACGAATATGACGTTTGTTTTTTTCTAAAATTGGGGGAACATTGTTAAAATCTACAATTACGTCAAGAATTAGAAACAAATTTTTTCGCGAATTTCGAACTTCAACTCTCTGCTATTCACGGAATAATCAATATTTTTCATGAAAATTTAATCACACATTCGTGCACTCATTTGCAAAGCAGTAAAACACACCCGAAATTTCCAAAGCAATTTCCAACCGATCAGGAAATTTTTTACTTCTTTTTTTTGACTTTGTGCATACTTTTGCAAATGTTGAATGACAAAGTTTTTGATTTTTCATTACTACATATGTAGTCTCAAAGTGTATTATATAAGGAAGTTTTTCAGGAAATTTCAAATGTTTATTTGCAAAAGTAAAAATTATACAGCGTTTTAAACCTCAGCGTTCTAGTCGCTCGATGCTTGCGCTTGCGCGTTTCTCTTGGATTTCATGTAGTGAGCGAATATGAGTCTAACATTTTCTCGTAATCATTTTTTTAATAAATAATAGTACAAAGCCATGTATAAATATAAAAATTTATTTACTCTGTACATAATTCACAGCATTCCAAACTAGATTTTTTACAAGGGCATACGTCGGTAGAGCAAGAAGATTTTTGAGCACAAGAACAAAAGAAATTTTGTAAATATTCCATTGCTGATAATCTATTGTAAAAATCAAGTAACACATTCCCCTCATCTATCAACCATCCATATTCTTCCAAGTTTTTTGTCAAAATGGTGGAAAATGTCGCCTGGTTCCATTCGTTGATTTGCCAAATGCATCTCAATACGTGTTTTCCTAATGCAGGCTTAGAAAGTGGTAACTTATCAATAATGAGTTAATATCTGTGCGAATAGCTTTTGACTTGTTACGTGAATCGTACAATATAGATAGAAAATTCGATGGCCTTTTCAATAGGAACGTTGCATAGATTCGCAAGATCACTTAATTCTTCATCAGACATTTTTTAACGCTACATATGCAGACTTCTCACCGATAAAAAACAGCGATGACGTCGTATCGCATCCAGTTAATGCATGCATAGCTATAAGTGATGAAGTTAAGGCAGGTCTTAGTTTTTCTGTCAAGAGGTGTATTGGGATGTATCTCCTAAAATCTATGCGTATTTTGCCAGTATAAAACCAGACCTGCGGCTTATTTTGACAATTGTATCTGGCTATTCAACAATAATAATTTGCTTATCATTCCACGTGATATATTAAACGAGTGTCAGCATCTATGTGATTGCAAGTATACATAGGATCTACTTTGCTCATGCCATTTTTATCAATAACAAATATTTATTAGTATCTGTAAGCTCAATACTATGTTTCACTAAATTATCTTTTATACAGGGAATCCCACGAGGTTTTGGACAGTATATATCTCGAAAACGATTTGAACTACAATATTGAAATTTTGCAGTTATAAACCGTAGGTAGTATTTCACATTTTAAGCTACTTTGCTACAATGTCACGTTTCGGGTCAAGTGGTATCATTTTTAGAAATGTTAATGAGACAACCTGTATATTGTTCCACTACTCTAAAGGTCTCTCTTATACTAATTCGGCGATACCTATTTTTTTGTGTTAGGTACTTAGAAACGACAAACTAATTTTTATAAAGTTTTTTATTTGAAGAACAAAGAAAGCTGAGAAACAAAAAACAAATTATAGTAACAGCTATTCTAGTCGTCAAAAGCTGTCAGTGTCAGTGAACAATCGTTCACTGTATTATTGTTGTTAAAAGTTTTGTGACTTGAAACTTATCATGCCTTTATATTTCACTTATGACGAGTATGTCGATATGCTGATCATCTATGGAGAATGTGGAAAAAATACAAGACGTGCTAGAGATTTATACAGAAATCGTTTCCCCGACCGAACAACTCCTGGTAAAAATACTTTTACTTATGTAGAACAAAAGTTAAGACATGGTTCTTTTCCAACCGGAAAACATCAAAATTCTCGACGTAAGCCTATTGTAACGGAAGATAACATTATTAATATTCTTTCCTATATCCAAGTCAATCCCCACATTTCAACTCGATGTCTGCAACAAGAATTAGGAATGAGTAAGTCTACTATTCAGAGAGTGTTAAAACAATACAAATATCATCCTTTCAAAATACATTTAACGCAAGGTCTAACTCCTGCAGATCCACAAAGAAGACTCGATTTCATTGCTGAAATGTCAATTAAAATCGTAGAGGACCCATTTTTCTTAAATAACATATTGTGGGGCGACGAAAGCCGTTTTCACAACAACGGTATAGTAAATAGACATAATTGTCACTACTGGTCGGCTGAAAATCCCAAGTGGACGCGAGAAACGCATTCCCAAACTATTTAGGGGATAAATGTGTGGTGCGGTTTGTTTAATGGCCGCTTGATTGGGCCGTATTTTCATGAAGGTACTTTGATAGGCGAAAGGTATTTAGATTCTCTCCAGAATATTCTTCCCCATTTGCTTGAGGACATTCCACTAAATGAGAGAGCGACTATGTTGTGGCAACAGGATGGTGCAACTCCTCATTTTGCTCAGCGAGTAACGTCACATCTGAATGTGTATTTCCAAGGCAGATGGATTGGGAGAAATGGTACAATACATTGGCCGGCTCGTTCACCAGATATAACCCCGTTAGATTTTTTTCTTTGGGGATATTTAAAAGGATTAGTTTATGTTACAGCTCCTGATGATGTAGATGATTTAAAAACAGAATCAGAGCAGCTTGCCAATCTGTTACACCAGAAAGTATTGAAGCAGCATGCACAAGAAATTTACTCAGAAGATTTGAATGATGCATTAATGAAGGTGGACATCAATTTGAGCATCAACTGTAGTAAAAGTGTTATTGTATTCCAATTCTTTTTGTTTTTCAGCTCTCTTTGTTTTTAAAATAAAAAACTTTATAAAAATTAGTTTGTCGTTTCTAAGTAGGTACCTAACACAAAAAAAATAGGTATCGCCGAATTGGTATAAGAGAAACCTTTAGACTAGTGGAACATTATACAGGTTGTCTCATTAACATTTCTGAAAATGATACCACTTGACCCGAAACGTGACATTGTAGCAAAGTAGCTGATTGCTAGAAATGTGTAATACTACCTACGGTTTATAACTGCAAAATTTCAATATTGTAGTTCAAATAGTTTTCGAGATATATACTGTCCAAAACCTCATATAAAATTAGTTAAACTAGATTTGCTTTTATTGTTATTTTATTTGATTTTTTATATTATTTTATTGCAAGCGTGGAGCGACTAGAACGCTGTGGTTTAAAACGCTGTATAATTTTTACTTTTGCAAATGAACATTTGAAATTTTCTGAAAAACCTCCTTATATAATACACTTTGAGACTACATATGTAGTAATCAAAAATCAAAAACTTTGTCATTCAACATTTGCAAAAGTATGCACAAAGTCAAAAAAAGAAGTAAAACATTTCCCGAAATTTCTCGATCGGTTGGAAATTGCTTTGGAAATTTCGGGTGTGTTTTACTGCTTTGCAAATGAGTGCACGAATGTGTGATTAAATTTTCATGAAAAAATATTGATTATTCCGTGAATTGCAACGAGTTGAAGTTCGAAATTCGCGAAAAATTTTTTTTCTAATTCTTGACGTAATTGTAGATTTTAACAATGTTCCCCCAATTTTTTGGGGAAAACAAACGTCATATTCGTATTCAGCACCCTCGAAAACATAAAGAAACATGATTTTTAACGATCAGAAGTGATCTGGTCACTACCAAGTCATTTTGGGGGTGGTTGCCGCTCGCCTATATATGACCTTGATATCTGCCATTCTTGTCAAACTCCACATATATTTTAATAATAGACTGTTGATGAACTAATTTTCTTCTTACTTTCTTGATATGTTAACACAAGGGAAAAACAATAACAAAACGAATAATCTGTCACGTCAATTATTCTGACGTATGACATACGTCATATTTGTGACCAATCAAATTTCAACATCACCAACGAATCGCCAGCAACGTAGAGAATACGGCAAGCAACGAACAACAGGTACAACAAAGTTGGTAAATCCACATTAAAGGTCGAAACACACTTATCAGCACAGCACCTGACAAGCATCGTCACAGCACCGTCGAGTGGTCAACCCGACGGTTGTGTATGGGTTCACTTAACGCATCGACACGGAATGAGCACCGCCGCGATACCCGACTATAGGCTTTACTTTATATTTGTAACGGTTGAATTTGTCACTACGTCTATTGTATATATTAAGTATTTGTATATAGTAATTACCTGACCGATATTGTCTCTATATTTCTAATATCGTTTGATCACTACGAAAGTACTTCAGTAGTTAAATAGTTTCTGTCAGCCCAGAGTTTTAGGGACTACTCTGCCATCATCCTTCCGGTGAAGTGGTGCAGGCTGTAACCATACCTGTCTTCACATCTTGACAACAATTTTATATTTTGTCGCTAGGTAAGGTAAAGAATAAAACTAGCGCCTACTTGGTAAATGTCCGTATAGATATATTCATGTTAGTTGTTTCTTTTTATTTGTTATATTATAATTCATAATTAAGGGTAGTAAGGGGTTTTCTCTCTTGTGGATTTTACTTTAGTTTTTAGTTACCGTGGGACTACTGATTTTGTTTCTGGCTTTGATTATATCACCTTTGGGGTGTAGCCACAGTAGTCCAAATACTTTGTCCGCTTCAGCTTGATAAACGCTAAAGTTTATTAGGGTTCAGTTATAAATTATTACTGACTCCTTGACTTGAGTTCTAAAACATTTAAAGTAGTAATTAGGTTTCATAAAACTTACTGATCTATAAAGACATACTTTACTTTTGAGTTAAAGGTATATTTTCTTCATTTATCTACCATATTTTGGCTTAAGCAAATACATACTAGTTAGAAATCTTCTATGTAAGATGGCATTCGAATATTTTCGGAACATCTACTTATAATATATTAGCTGTTATCGCCATGTGTTTTGTGTGTTAAATCCGAGTGTTTGATCTTGCTTTGTTTACGTTGGTTTGGTATTGTGGTACTATGTTTACTCAAATTTATTTGAATAAGTTTTAATACATTGACTTTATCATTTATCTCCAATGTTTACAAGTGTTTATTTGTTGGATGACAATTACAATTGGCGTTGACAGTCGTGTCTTGGATAAAAGCGTTCGTTCGTCATGTCTTACATAGAAGTGTAGCACTTTATGACTTGATCTGTGCGGAACACGCTCGGTGTAGTGAGCAGTGTAGTTCGGATGTATGTTTCGGCTAGGTTTCTCTGTGGTAGTATTCTGTATTGAAGTTGAAGACGTGTCACTCACTTCTTCTTTCCGGTGTGTGCTCCTACTTGATAGTTGGTTTCCAAAAGTGCATGGAACTTGAATCTGAATTTTATGAATGACTGGGTAGTCATCTCCTGCTGGGATTTATAGGTTCTCGTTCTGAATGAGTTGTGGAATATACGGCTAGTATTTTGGTTCTACTGGAGTTCGTATTGTTGAAGAATTCCGTCCTGTTCTGGAAGCCGTTTTCACAAACCCTTATAGGGGATATATTGCACTAAAACGATTGTAAGTATTTTCTCTACTTACTGATTTCGCATCACTATGTATTATCACTATTTAAAGGAAATCGCCAACGTTGAAGTTTTGAAATTGGAGGTGTGCCACCTGTTGTTGGTTCGTTATTTGTTGGTAGCCATCCAGTAAGGAAAATTTTGAGTATTGGACCCTTTTTGGAAAAGGTATGTCTCATAGATTTGTAGTTTTTGTAGATAAAACAGATGGTGGTAAAATACTACCTGTTGATTGTAAATTTTTGATTAAGACAGTCTATTCTGTTACCCTGAGTATATTTTGTTTTCTTTGCCCGCTTTAGTCTAACGAATACTATAATTCGTGGGTGGCTCTTCAAACTTACCCTGGTTACGACCAAAAACAGTTTATTTTAGATGCTTATCGCATTCTTATTATTTGATTTAAATTCAGTGTAGTATACTGTTACTGACACTATTGATTGTAAGTAGACCTTATGACTACTTTGTGGGTTTGATTAAGTTAATTTGGGGTTGATTTTGATTTGTACGTTACTTCTGGCATAGGCCGAGACAAGCTTAACTTGTCGAGGTGTTTGATTGGTTCCTGTATAGGCTCAGTTTTTAGCTGATACCTGTTTTAATTTTTAAGTGTTCACCGGTGGGGCCAGGGTATACTTACCACCCTCAAGATACACACTTCACCTGTGGGGCCAGATTATACACACTTCACCTGTGGGGCCAGATACACACTTCGGGATGTTTGGAGTTTACCTGGTAGATCGATGGTGATGTCTTCTGCAGTTTGCTGCTACTCTTCAACAACTTCTTGAAGAAGACCACATTGAGGGTAACCTGGTATCGGGGGTTTTTCTGGTTTATTTACTTATTTTTATTTTAGGCTTCACGCCAATATGTATATACATTAGCTAGGTAGTTCCTACTGATTTATTTTATTATGCAATTGTAATGGTGGAAATTAATATTTTGCGGTGAATTTTCACAATTTAATTTTCATAATTTTATCCACTTGCGCATGCGTCTCTGCCTTGGTACCAACGCCTTGACTACGGTGTCGCCGTATATGGAATTGTTTTTTTTATAAACTTTACACTACTTTTCAGGTAACATATAATTGAAAATTTGTATTGAATCTGTATTGGTACACTCGAACAGCCATATTAATTTCCCACTACGTAAGGTCAATTAACTGGGATATGTTGGAATTTAATTGTTAATCATTTGGTTTTTTTATTATGTGTAACAGAGGTTCTCACTATTTTCTTTAAGTGGGGGGGCATTTAATAGGGTTCACATTAGCTATTAATTGTAAAATATCCCTTAAGGATATTAGGTAGTTTATTTTAGTTATTATAAGGAACATAAGCTGAGGTTTGCCTTTTATTTTCTTCCCTTGTTTTACTGGGTTATCGGGGGAAATTCGTCGTGCTAGGCCAAAGTGGAAAACTCAGTTGGCTCCCACACAAGTTGTCTACTATTTTGTCCGGAAGATCAATAAGAGGGATCCACCCCTACCTCCGTTCTGAGCGACGTCGAAGGCCTAAGGTTGTCACCGGAGCAACCGAAACTTATGTAACCAAATAGACAAATTAATTCACAATCTTGCACTTTTTTTTAATTAATTAAATTTTATGACTTTATTCTTATTTGGGCTTGGGCTCAATTTTTAAGGTTACATATTGTCAGAGATATTGTATTGGTCCGCAAAATATTCTGTCTGAGAAATGTGTTGTGGTTGAGGCGTTGACGTGCCTTGTCGGTGCTGTGCTGATGTTGTTAGGTATGCGCGCTTACATTGAAATACACATGAGAAATAAAATATGCTGGTGATGATCAGTTGCTGATCCTATGAGGTGCTGATAAGTGTGTTTCGACCTTAATACTGGCCGTTACCGGGAGACCATAGATATTTCGAAACTTATAGATGTTTGGTCTTGGTCCTTTGCCACAATCGTTTGAAGATGTCAAAGGCAGACCAAAATAAGTTTTGAGATAAAATTTGAATTCTTAAATTTACTTAAAGTGGAAAATAATCTGGGTTGTGGTAATTTTAAATCAAAATCACCGTATACGAAGTCCACGTGCATGACAAATGTTTATGTCAACTTAAATTATTCTTAAAGGATCGTAAAAACAAGACTGATGGATTGGGATGATCACTAGATATACGATTTTAATTTATGAATATGATAACAAATACTAATAAAGAATTCTTTATGAGATTCTCTTGATTATTATTTTTAATTTCAATTTATCAAATAGGCAATAAAATCAAAGATATATTGGTGGCGATTTTATCAAAAATAAAAATGTGTTTTTATAGTTAACGGCTTTTTTTGGTTGTTTGTTTTTACTTTATACCAGAATTGTGTGATAGTACTTAATATTTAATTGTCTTCTATATGTTCAACATTATTTTTGTTATTTTGGGGATATTGAATAAAAATTTTGTTGGAATTGTTGTTAACCATTACACACTTGAATACACAAAACCACAAAACTAATTAAAGTAACAACAAAAGGGTTTCATTTTATTGAAGGGGCTTCTAAGTATTTTTATATGTAGCTGTAATCTTGGCAACATCGCCAAGCCATCATTACAACATCTTAAGGTGCTTCTAAACGGGTAATATTTTTAATGCAATATTTGGCTACTATGTATGGCAACAATGGACCGGCCAATACGACAACTTTTAACGCACCATATGGCTCAGCAATATATATCTCGGCAATAATGCCTGCAACAGTGTGGCCCGTGAATTTCTTTCGTTAACGGGTTACACAATCGGGCAACAATGGTTGACGAAATAATACGCGTCGCAGCGGCTTATATCGTTTTAAACAAACATTTAAAGAAAAAAAAGACAAGATTGTGGATTTTACCTTACTTCAATAAGCGTGAAACTTTAGATAATTTAAGTCTAGAAATAAGACTTGGTAATAATCTATTTAAAAACTTTTTCACAATGTCAAAGAGTGACTTCGAAATTATTTCAAACAAAGTTGGACCAAAAATCACTTGATATATCAAATTTTTCAGCGATAACAGCCCATTCATATTTTTTAGCATTTCTATCGTTATATATTCCGGTTTCCACATTCCAAAACTCATGGCGAAAATGTATTTCATTAATAAAGTCAATAATCCTCTCATTAGACCAAGTAGTAGTCATTTTATTCATACAAATTTTTCAAAAAACAATGTAATATTGCACTGGATTTTCGCTCGCCAAGCGATTGTCCGGCAACCTGTCTACAACAGATAAAGCTACATCGGCGATACCAAACATGTTTGGCTATAGTGGCCGGGACATACTAAAATAATACCCTATATTGCATAGTCTGGCTGTTATTGTTGGCAATGTTGCTGGCTACTTTATTGCAGCCACATATTGCAGTAAAAATATTACCCGTTTTGAAGCACCTTTAAATGCAGATTCTGGCTCGGCAATATATATTTTGAAAGTGCTTCTGAACGGGTAATATTTTTACTGCAATATTTGGCTACAATGTATGGCAACAATGGACCGGCCAATACGACAACTTTTAACGCAGCATATGGCTTAGCAATATATATCTCGGCAATAATGCCTGCAACAGTATGTACCGTAAATTTCTTCCGTAAACGGGTTACACAATCGGGCAACAATGGTTGACGAAATAATACGCGTCGCAGCGGCTTATATCGTTTTAAACAAACATTTAAAGAAAAAAAAAGACAAGATTGTGGATTTTACCTTACTTCAATAAGCGTGAAACTTTAGATAATTTAAGACTAGAAATAAGTCTTGATAATAATCTATTTAAAAACTTTTCAATAATGTCAAAGAGTGACTTCGAATTTCTTTTAAACACAATTGGACCAAAAATAAAAAGTAAAGATACGAACATGAAAAAAGAAATACCTGTTACCACAAGATTGGCGATAACTTTACGCTTTTTAGCGACTGGAGATTCATATAAAAAAAGTTTGATGTATCTTTCCCGAGTTTCAGCTGCTTCCATTTCTGTTATAATTCCAGAAGTCAACAGTGATTTATTAAGTCATAGTAGTAGGTAATAAGTAGGTAATAATAATGATAGCAGTAATGGTACTAAAAGTTTTTGATCAAGTTTCACAAGTTCCCCATAAGTAGAATTTGGACTAAATCTAGTTTGATTTGAAGAGGCATACTGGTGATACTGAGGAACATTAATGTGCTGGAAAGTATTTTGGCTCGACTCGTTTTTATTTGCATTGTGATAGTCTTGAGACCGGGGAACATGAATGTTTTGTGATTTTTCTTGCAGTACTGAATTTGAAGGGATATCTGAATATTGGCTTAGTGAAGTTGTAGCTCCGCTTCTGCTATCATTATCTGGACTCTGTAACGGAGTAGACATAGTTAAATGTAGACTTCTGTACATTTCCATACCACATTCAAACAGAATTTGTGTTATTTTGAATTCTGTATTAGCACGGGTGTAATCATCATATTTGCTTAACTTGTGTGCTATATGCCCTCCAAAAGAAGAATATTCATTTCGCCTTTTTTCACCAGCAGTACGTATAATGTTTTGAGCTTTTCCTAAAATTCGATCTGCAGTTTTGGACTTCTGAGAAGCTCGTGGTTTTGGAGTGGAAACTGAGGACAGCAAAGAGTCAGTTGTTTCTGAATCCACGACTTCTTCTTGGTCAGCACAGATGTTAGTATCTAGGGTTTCAGTCACCTGAAAAAGCATAAAGTAGTTATTATATATATATATATATATATATATATAATCAGAACCTTAATGTACCCTAAGGTGTTAAGGTGTTTTTAATTATGGACAAAATTAGCCCATTCACGTTTATTTCCAGCCTTTAACTTCGCCTCTTGCCAATTTAGTCCACGTTCTTTCAGGATTTCCGCTACTGCATCATCCCAGGTTTTTCGGGGTCTGCCCTTTGGTCGCCTTCCACATGTTTTTGTTTGCCATATCACTTTTGCTTGTTGTTTATTTTTCATGCGTACTAAGTGGCCAAACCACCTTAACTGATTCCTTTCTATGCTTCTTCCTAGGGGTTCTACTTCTAGCTGTTCTCTTATATAATCATTTCGAATTTTGTCCCTTCTTGTAATTACCAATACTTCATCTCAACCGCTTGTAATTTTCTTTTTGTCTCTCTCGTAAGAACCCAGCTTTCGCTCCTATAAGTTAACATAGGTTTAAAAACGGTTTTATAGACTGTCATTTTTGTTCTCTTTGACACTTCTTTCTTGCGAATGAAAGTATTACTTAATGCATAATATAGCTAGATGACTTAGATGACACTTTCAATGCGTCCATGATTCTCAGCGTTATTTTCCCCTTCTTAATGTATTTTCACTCCCAAATATTTTTATGTATCCACTTGCTGTACTTGTTCTTCGTTTAGCTGTATTTCGAGATTCTTGTTTTCTTGCCCTAATACTATTTCTTTTGTTTTCTCTACATTTATTTTTAGATTTCTATGAAGAGCTCTTTTTCATACGTCTAGATTTTTTTGAAGATCCTTTTTGTTTTTAGCATATACCACTAAATCGTCAGCAAAGGCGCATTCAGAAATCTGTATAAGTTCCATATTTCTATAACCCACCGTGAATTTCTTTACTTGATCTTTTACCTCTTTTAGTATATCGTCCATTATCACATTGAACAGTGTTGGACTTAAGACTCCACCCTGCCTTAAACCCTCTTGTGTAGTAAACTCTTCAGATTGTAGGTTTCCGGTTCTTACATAATTCCTCGTATTTTTGTATATACTTTTTATACCCTCGATTAAACTCTGGTTTACTCCTCTCTTCTTTAAACTAGCCCATATTTGCAGTCTGAGGACACTGTCAAATGCTTTATCTATATCCAAAAAAGCAACATATATATTGTTTTTACCATTTTTTTCAATTATCTGTCTCACTGTAAAGATGTGATCCTGAACACCTCTGCCCTTACGAAAAGCACTCTGCGATTCTTCTAGTTGCTGTTCTATTGTGTTATTTAGTCTTCTTTCAAGAATCCTTCCATAAACTTTTAACACTGTACTTAATATCGTAATGCCTCTATAGTTTGAACAGTCTCTATTATCTCCTTTCTTATATAGAGGTAATAATATTCCCAATTCCCATTTATTCGGTATTCTTCTTTCAGTGTAGATTTTATTCAGTAAAAGAGTTAATTTTTCTATTCCTCTTCTTCCTAGGTTTTTTAGCATTTCCGATGTAGTTCCATCGTGTCCTGCAGCTTTTCCTCGTTTTAGTAAGTTTATTGCTGCTTCAAATTCTAGGTTAGTGATTTCTTCAATTTCATTCATTTCATATTGAATGTCTTCATCATGTATTTCTTCCGGCTGTTGAGTCGCTATTTCTGGGTTCAGAATCTCCTCAAAATCATCTTTTAATAATATTTTCTTCTTCGGCTATTATTATTCCACCATTTGTTTTTATATGTTTAACGCTATATTGTTTTCCTTTTCTGAGTGTTTTGAGAACTCTATAAAACAATTTTTGATTTCCTAAACTGTCTTCTTCCAATTTTTCTCCGAATTCTGTCCAAGATTTTTCTTTTGCTTGTTTTACCATATCTTTCACTTTTGTTCTTTGTCTTTTATATTCTTCATAATTTGCTGTAGTTTTATTTCCTATATAGTTTTTCCATTTTTGTTTTTTAATTTTTACCTCATTTTTAATTTGTTGGCTCCACCACTTTGTTTTTTATTTTTTGTTACTATTACTGTTACGCATGTTTCTTTTGCAGCATTAATTATTGTATCCTCAAGAGCTGTCATCAATATTATTGTTGTTTATGTCTTTAAAAATAGTATCCATCTCGGTTTCAACTGCCTCTTTATATAATTTTGCAGCCTTACTTTCGTTTAGTTTATATCTATGATCTAATTTTATCTATCGTACTATATTTTTTATTTCCTTTTTTATTTTCTATTTCATTTTCTGAAATAATTACTAATTTTGAGGCTACCAAATAATGGTCAGGATAAATTTCTGCTGCTCTTTTTACTCTTGTGTCTTTTATCTCCTTTCGGAATTTTTTATTTATCATTAAATAGTCTATTATGGATTTTTCTCCTCTACTCTTTACCTCTCTGGTGTATTTGTGGATATCTTTATGTTCAAAAAAGGTGTTTGTGATCATTAGATTGTTTGTTATACAGAATTCTATTAACCTTTTTCCGTTGTTATTTCTAGTGACTTCTCCATGCATCCCTATTGTTTCTTCGGATTCATCGTACTTCTTCCCTACTCTACTATTTAGATCTCCTATTATTATTATTATTCTCCCCTCAGTATCATCTACTTCCTCAGCCATCTTATCCCAGAATTCATCTTTATTTTTTGCTAACTCGTCTTCATTTGGCGCATAGACTACTAATAATATTGTGTTTACTCTTTCTTCCATTTCTATTTCAATTTTTAATATTCTTTCATTGACAGCTGTCCATTGTCTAATATATTTTATATTCTTGTGATGTACGATACAACTTATTCCTTCTCTGGCTCTATCTTTCAGTTCCACCCCGCTATATAACATAATGTGCCCATTGTCCAATTCTAATTCGCCCTTTCCTTTCTTTTTTGTTTCAGTTACACCTATGATATCCAAATCATTATTTTCAAACTCCTCAATTAATTATTTTTCTTTTCCTGTTATGCTTCTAGCATTCCAGGTTGCTATTTTCCATAATTTTCCTTTGGTACTTCGTCTCTTCTCCTGTATCAATGTTTTTTGTCCATATTTGTGATTTGTTTTATTCACCATTATATCCAATTCCTTAAAATTTTGTCTCATATCCGTTTTCATAACCTGTTCTTTCTCCTCCCTTGTCATAATTACTTATAATTATGTCTGCTAGTTTTTTAATGCCGTATCTTTAATTTTTCTCAGCTTCTCCTCTTCGTTATCCCACCTCCATTCTTTCGTCCCTATATATAATTTTCTATACCCTATTTTAGTTGTTTTTCCAATTTGATTTTCTTCTTTTGTTCTAAGCCTAATTACTTTTTGTATTTCATTATACCCTTTTTGACAGATCTTCTTGAATATAATGGTTCCCCAGTTTTCATTTTTAGTTTATTTTTATTTTACATAGTTTATGAAACGAATTAAGCAAGTCTTATCTCCAAGTTTTACAGCGCTATCAATACCTGTGTTTATACCCAGTTCCTGTATCATAAAATTATCCATTATTTTCTTTAGTTCTTCTGTATTGTGGGTGCTTACTTTTAGTCCTTGCAATACAACATTGTTCCTTCTTTTTTCGTTTTCCATGCGCTCTAATCTCCCATCGATATCCAATATAGCTTTCTTCATTTTTTGGTTCTCTACGAGTTTATGCATTATTTTATGACAGAGCAGGGTTGAGTGGCGTGGCAAGATACATATTTAACACAAAGAATTTGAAATCATCTATATACTATAATGAAGGTATCCACCGAGCAAAAAATATCTCAATCCTTTTACTCCCTATTTGCGTAATAAGTGTGTTATATGTGTGTCACCAGCGAGTTTATTTAGAAAGAACAGAGATATTTTTATGCGCAGTGGATAGCTACATTCTCAATTTGTACTATAATACACTATAAATCTACTTACATTAGTTGATGTATTTTCGCTGCCCACTCCTATATTCGGGGTATCTTGAGTAAGAATAAACGATATTGCATCAAAAGCAAACCATTTCACTGGTTTGCCGCCAGCACTACCACTTTTAATCTTCTTTTTTCCTCATTTTTTGCGTTCTCAAGCTTCTGAATTTTTTGTAAACCTCATCCCTTGATATATCAAATTTTTCAGCGATAACAGCCTATCCATCTTTTTAAGCATTTCTATCTTTATATATTCCGGTTTCCACATTCCACATTCGATAACTCATGGCGTAAATGCATTTCATCAATAAAGTCAAAAATCCTCTCATTAGACCAAGTAGTAGTCATTTTACTCCTACGAATTTTTCAAAAAACAGCAAATTATAAGCAAAACAATGTAATATTGCAGTGTATTTTCGCTCGCCAAGCGATCGTCCGGCAACCTGTTTGAAACAGATAAAACGATATCAAACACGTTTGGCTATAGTGGCCGAGACTAAAATATCACCCTATATTGTTGGAAATGTTGCCGGCCACTCTGTTGCAGCCACATATTGCAGTAAAAATATGGCCCGTTTAGAGGCCCCTTGCACTAGTATGGCCCGTCGAAAAAATAATTTGTTTCGTAGACGGGCTACAGAAATCGTGCAAGAATAACTCATGTAGACGAAATCATTCGCGTCGTAGCATTGCCTCAAAGAAAAGGAAAACGGAAAAAGCGAATTTTTTGTAAGCTTCAACACTTGATATACCAATTTTTTCAGCACATAAGATAACTTTTTAAGACATCAACAATATAATAACGTTATTTTCTAATAGCAGGTACAGGTTTAATCTATCCTTCCTACAAGGATTCACTTCCTACTTTGAATGGATATTATTATTATTAAGCGATTGAGTCATTAGCGGAAAATACTGACAAGTAACAAAGATATAAGCTCTTTATTGTATCTACAATTGTATCACTGATTTATCGAAGCAACTGAATAATTATTTATGTATATAAACATAATTTTCTTTTTCTTCGTTACTAGAATTGACGTTCAAACGTAAAAGAACATCCGGAACAAGTTTTCATACAACTGCGGCAAAAACAGTGAAAAGATAAACTAATAAGCAAGCAAACTGGTAATAGTAATAAGTCTTATTACTTTGTATTTAATTATATGGTAAATTATGAAGACAGCTGAGAGGTTTGCTTGTTCAGATAAGATGTTAAAAAAAAACTTTTATTGAAATATATTGCTATTCGAACACAAAATATGGTTTCTTGGAAACTTACTTTTATTTATATAAAAAGATAATTTGAAAGTTGTCAAATCCTTTAGCACATCAGTCAAGTATTTTCATAAATCAATTCGCTTTAGAAAAATATGTCTACTTTTATATAATAAAATGTAAATTTGCAATCACAGGACTCATATAACAGGGTGGACAACTTGAAGGATGACTTGTATTGAATTGAATTTCCTAACAGCACCGACCAATTATAGTCCAGAGGACTCCGATGTAAAACATTGTTTGGTGTTTGGCATAGGTTATATAACATTTTGTGTGTGAGCCTAATTTTATTTTATATGCCTTAATCACTTTTATAACAAAAAAAATAATAAACAAAACAGAGGCGTCACAGATATCTTTGATTTTATGGGCGATTTAAAATAAACAACATGATTTACCAATATAAATAAATTCTAAAATAATATGTGATCGATTATTTTATTAAAAAATAATAAAACAACTTATAACTTAAACTAATGCTGTGCCTGGGATGTGTGACGTGAGACCGTGACATACCTGAAACTAAAATATCAACCTGAGCATTCAAATTCCCTTTAGTTTGTATTTATTTATTAAATCAGTTGTAAGTACTGAATTAAAAGATATAATAATTTTATTATTGATAATGCAATTTAGTCTAAACAAGACCGCACTGTGTCTGTCACCCACAAGTGCTAAAAGGTGCTAAGTATGTCAAAACACTCCCTCATAAAGGATTTAGAAAAATAAGAAAGGAGCAGGACGTATCACGTGGCTCAAGCACTCCACTTCAGTGATGCAGGACTCGTGAATCAACTGTACGACTCAAGCACTCCGCAATAACGCAAAACATGAGTTTGAGAATTGCAGACTTAAGCACTTTAATTATTTAACGTTATTGTGATTTCATTTATAATTAATAAAATAAACAGAACATAAAATAGAAATATAATATAACCAAATAGGTAAAATTGAATAGCTCTGTGAGAAAACTCACCTTCTTTCCAAGATGATTCGAAGCACTGAAATCGACCAGAACACACACGAACAGAGTTTATCTTCAAATTTGCATATAACTGTAAAAATGTATTTGAAAAATCCATCTTTTCGGAGTGAGAAGTAAATTAGGACTGAACCAAAAAAAAAGGTTTTGAACGACAGTTAATAATATATTCGCACAAACGTTGTTTACCATATTGTCTTCGTAAACGATTTCATATTAACACATTGAAGACACCCTGTAGATCATTGTACTAATTTCGATAGTTAGCTAACTTAACAATTAAATTAAAATATATTTAGATTATTTAATAAACATAAACACGAGTATTATCGGTACGTGACTTTATTCAAAACTATAATAAATTACTTACTTCCGAAAATATAGGTTGAATATAATTAGACTTTGTGCTTAAACATCAACTCGATGTTTATGATAAAATATATATTCATACTGACATTGCATTCTTATTACTAATGAAGGTATTTGTAAAAGTGTGGTTTTACAAGAAGAGTTTTAAAAATAAATAGTAAAAGTACAAAAGGACTTTTAATCCACCATAACATGTTTCTACTTTACCCATAGCTAAGAGCACTTGAAGCCATAAACCCTTATATTTTATGGTTATTTTACAGATGTCAATATAACAATAGCCAGTGTGAGTTATAGTTTGTTCTGGTGATTCTTTCATGCTTCCACGATTTAAAATTATTAAGTTTGATATATATATACTAAAAAAAAATCTTACATGTGAAGAATTCTTACATGTGTGTGATAGTCAGCTACTTGTTTATCTATGTAACTTTTGCCAATAGTATCAAATCTGTTAGTTCGGGGATTCCATGAAGAACTGAAATGAAGACACATTATTTGCCAGTCAAGCTGAAAATATAGTTCGTTTCAAAGTTCCGTTTTTGAAGTAAATTGATTGATCCATTGTTAAAATGACTAACCTGGCAATTCTTCCATGGTTTCTTCTACTCTATAAAAGCAGGACCATTAGATTTTCGTGATTTCTCCAAGTAATCTTATCATCTTGATAGACCTTTTTAAACAACAACTCGAGCTTGTGGAGCCTCTTCATCCAAATTTTTGAGGATATCTTCAGGGCTTCTATCCTACGGACTGTTGCATTCGAGGTACATTATTGAACATTTCAACACACTTTTCTTGGATCAACACGCAACCCGGCAGCCTTTTTTAGAGCTGCAGGAGATAATAAGCTTCAGTGGAGCGGGAGGTTCAAAGATAGTGACAGATAGTCCGTAGCTAGTTTTTTCAACCACATTTTTGTGGTTCCATCAGATTAACATACCAAAGTTAGACCGTGCTTATCGTTCTGAGACGCGCTAACGCTGAATGTCAAAATATATCTTTTTTATCGCAAGGGAGGAAATATGAGTTTTATCCCTGTTGAGGGGGAGGAAAATGTGTACCTACTATAGGGATATAATAACAAATAGCTATTATTATTGATTAAATTTTTGGTTAGTGAGGCTAATACCAAAAATATATTAGGCGGAAAAATATAATACTGTGATGTTTTTTTATTTATTTAAATAGTTTTTACTTGTGGGATAAAATTATTCACACTACTATGGCTAATTACTATTACTATTACTTTACTTAATGTCTACTAATTGATTTACACTCGGTATAATAATTTATTTTTACCACTTGAATATTACACTATTTATCTCAAACAATTCACTATTTCATTCACTGTGCGATTACTAAAAAGTTCTGTAAACTGTCTGTGAACTAACTTTATTTACTAACTGTTAGCTGCAAATCCACAATTTAGTGAAATAATACTAGCTTGCGAGTTAGGAATTTCTAGGTATTGTGTTCACTCTATTTGAAAAAAATATCGTTCTCATCCGTATCATGTATCTCTTCATCAAGGATTGGATCAAGGACTGGATGATTGTAATTGATTTAAGGATATGCTGGGTAAAAATTCAAATTTTTTATCAAATATAATGTGGTACGATGAAGTTACATTTTCCAGTAATGGATCTGTAAATAGACGTAACACACACTATCGGTCTGATCATAGTCCACACTGGATGCAACAAGATTTTAACCAGGGTCGATGGTCAGTTAACGTATGGTGTAGGATTTTAGATGGTAAATTTATAGGGTCTTTTGTTTTTGATGAACATTTAAATGATGAGCGTTACTTAAGATTCTTAGGAGATGAATTGCCTATATTATTAAAAGATGCTCCTTTAGCAGTAAGGCAAAATATGAGGATACGACAAGATAGCTGCCCAACCCGCTTTACAAATTAAATGATGCATTTTTTAAACCAACAATATGAGTATAGATGGATAGCAAGAGGTAGTATATTCCCGTGGCCGCCAAGATCTCCCGACCTTACTGTGTTAGATTGAAGAATTAAAGATTTAGTATTTCAGACAAGACCTGCAAATAGAGCAGATCCTATTCAATGAATACAAAACGAAATAGACAGTATTCCCAGGGCTGAAATAGAAGCTGCTGTCTTTTCTACCACGCATCGAAAAGGATGGGAAGCATTTCGAGCAGTATATTTAGGTTACTTTACCAGGTCAATGTAGTTCATTTTTGCTGTTTTTGTTACAAGTTTGTCAAAATCTTATTTTTATGTATACCTATTTTTTCTCGTATCTTCGCTTAGAAAATGGATATTCAGATGCGGTTTTTACCATTTTTTTGAGATTCCATCCTCTTACAAGGAAATGGTTAAAAATATATTTGAAGATTCCCAAAAACGTTGAAAACTAAAAACCGCCATCTAGCGACCGTTTTAACGACTGGAATAAAACGATGATATAATATTTTATTAGGAATTGAATTCCCTTTCAAATGATACTAAGTTTGTCAAAATTCATGAAGCGGAACTAAAGTTATAACAATTTTATTGAGTCAGATATCCCACTCATCCTTACCAGTTACTTTACAAGATAGAGCAAAAATACTGGAGCAAACTTACGTAAAATAATCTAGTGATTACGAATATTTAAATTTTGTGGTACTATAAAGGTACATTTATTATAGAATAATGATGTTTTTGTGCTATTATTGTGAACTACGGTGGTGAAAATTGGAAAATTGAAAATAATTTCCAGCAGTTTTTCGTATGCGAGTTTGTAATACAGATTTTTTTCTCTAGGCTGTAAGATAAATAGTTTCTGAGATACAGCGGGTTACCTCTCTTAATCAGACACCCGGTAAACTACTACTACACTACCAATATTGTAGTGGATGTAAATATTTTTACCATCGAAATGTCCGAATAAATTTCAATAATAATCAGTATTTCTAAAGAATTCTCTAACAAGCTCTTTAGCTCGCATTTGAGACGTTAAAAAATCTCGACAAATTATCACTTCTATAAAAACTACACAAATTTTTGTTGAAAATTAATGGCTTTGCTCATCCCACAATAGCTTGGGCCGCGCCCAAACATTTTTTTCTCATGTTGGTATCATGTAAAAGGTAACGGTGTGTTGAAACAACAAGGATCATTTTCCATTAGTAGTTAATAAAATAAAATAGCCTCTCAACGGCCGGTACGTTTGAAATACCAATTTTCTTAAAGCTGAATATATCACTGCTATTCAATGTCACAACATTACAGTTGAAACCAATTATTGCAGAATTGGTCATTGTTTGTTGTAAATAGAAAAAGTCTTTAAAAAAATTTGAGTGTTTGTAGCCAAATATTTTCTTTAAATATTAATATCTATCATAAGTCAATGGTGACGTTTCATAAAGTGTAAAGCTTAATACTCACTTAGGCGAAATTCGCGCTTTTTTCACATAATGTGTCAAATCCATATTTAAAAATACTCGCGGCGGGAAATTTTTAACTTTTCTGCGATTTTTACAAGTATCGTTTGTCATAAATGAAGGGAAATAAATAACCTAGAATTTTTATTATTATTTGTTGGTGTTGGTGCAATCTTTATAAAGAGAATATAGTTCGGTTTTTAAGTCACTCATAGTGTATTATGTACACAAAACAAAATATCTCTCAAGAGCCGATTTATGACATGCACAAACCATCAGAAAATGACACTATAAATGACAGTTATGACAGAAATTCGCAAAATAGTTCAAATCATTTCAACTTTTTTGCGATTCATCCGCACTTTCGCGTAGGCAAATTTCGCATTTGTGAATATGGATGAAATACGCGGATGTGCGACAACAATCTGGATTTGACACATTATGTCAAAACAACGCGAATTTCGCCTAACTGAGCCTGATTAAGCTTTACTCCTAAACTTAGTAATCCATAGGTTTGTTCCAACTGGTATTTATGAACCGCACTGGAATCGTTTCGAGTACTGTAAAGTGCACAAACTCGAATTTGGGATGGACACATCAACTTTATCACCCCTTCCAGAAGGTACAGTTTGTATTCCGTTCCAAGCAGTCCCAAAAACGATACTTTAATCAGTTGGAACGTGAAAGAAATACAGCACTTGCGCGGACGATACCAAAAACGGTTCTAACGCCAGTTGGAACGAAGCTATTAACTGATTGGGCGAAAGCGTTCGAATAGGTAATAAGGGACATATGGTAAAGGCGGGTATTTCGTACCGGTTGATGGTTGATAAATCGTACCTCTAGGTTATTTAAATGAAATTGTGAATTTGGCGCCATCTACTTTCATTCGTTGCAAAGTTTACCTTAAATTAGCTGGTCCGTAGCAATGTGAACGTGTTTCAGAACGAGGTGGAATACTTTAAAACAATCAAAAATTTACGTCAGTGCGAGTATAGTTCTTCAGCCCTTTCTATAAGCGAATTTTGTTGTCCAGGTAAGTGTTATCAGTTCAAGCTTCGGTATAACATGTAACTTAATTATTTTTGTGATAATATGGAACGATGTAACTGTTTAGTTATAATTTAGGTTAGGTTTTACCATTATTTGTGAAATGGGACCAAGCATACCTTTGGTGATACTATTTTTGTGTTACAAAATGAACCGTTATAGACCCCTTAAGCAGTTTGAACTTGAACAAGAGGCTTTAAATCTATATATTAGTGACTATTCATCTAGAGAAAGTGAGTTAAGCGAACATGACAGTGAGTCAGAGTTGGAGGAATTAGAAAATGAACGAGATGATAATGAAAATGTGCAAGAACAACCAGATTCTGATGAAAGTGGTCAAAAACACCTCCAGTAAGTGGAAAAACTCGAGCAGATAACACAATCAGATCACGTATACCTGCTATCATAGGTGATGCATACAGGAATAAACCAACAAAACCAGTAGAATAATGGAATTTGATTTGCGCCGATCATATGTTAGATATTATAATAGAACATACAAATGAAAGAATTACTGATTTGACGGTTTCTTATGGTGATGGAGCTTTAGACTGTCAATTCACAAACCATGTAGCAAAACCTGAAATGAAAGCATTTATTGGTTTGCTTTTGCTGTTTGGTGCTTTTAAATCAAATAATGAAGATGTCAATTCATTATGGGCTACAGATCTAACGGGTCGTGACATTTTTCGCGCCACTATGACACTGAAACGTTTTTGTTTCTTATACGCTATTAGCGCCACAAGAAACGAACGAATTCAGAATGGAGATAAACTTGCCGCCATTTCCGAAATATTTAACCTTATGATTGCCAACTGTCAATCAAATTATGATTGTGGTCAATTGATGACTATTGATGAAATGCTGGTAGGCTTTAGGGGAAGATTTCGATATAAAATATATTTGCCCAATAAGCCTAACAAATATGGTATAAAAATAATGTGTTTGTGTGATGCTGGTAAAGGTGAATCCCCTTATCCGAGAAAACTATCAGTTCCCACACTCAACGCCTGTCTTCACTACACCATACAGCGACAATAGAAAATAATGAAAAAAAACTTCCCCAAATTATTTGTTTCTATAACTCAACTAAGGGAGGTGTAGACAGCTTGGACCAAAAGTGCGCCTGTTTTAATGTAGGTCATAGAGGTAGACGTTGGCCATTGACAATATTTTATGTAATGGTGTTATGGGCGTCAATTCTCACGTTGTATATAACAGTGCTGTAGATACTAATAAGACAATGGACAGACGACAATATATTATTTCTGTGGGAAGGGAGCTTATCAAGGATCATCTCCAAATGAGAGCTGAACTAAGAAATATACCAATTGAACTTCGAGGTATGATAAGGCATTTTATTGGATTACCCCCCAGAAGAACCCAGACCACATAATCCCTGTGAAAACAAAAGACGGCGATGTTACATGTGTTCTAACGACAACAAACATTCGAAAAAATGTTCAATGTGTTTCAGGGGCATTTGTAAGGTCCATAGCATTGACGTCGTGAAATGTTTGCAGTGTGCGAGAGATTAAGCAATCAAATACAAATAATTTGAAGATACAAATACCCTAATACTTTTTAACTAAAATTCCTTTTTTTTTCTTATAAGATGTAAAACAATCAGTTTGAATAAAGAATTACCAGTTTGAACGGAAATTTTTTTAATTGTTATCATTATTTTCTTAATTTTTATAAAAACCTTAAAAAGACACACGATGTTTGCCTTTGCAGCATAATAATAAGATAATATTTTTTTTAGTGATTTTTTTATTTTATATATTGTATTAAAGATATAAGTAATAAAGTGAACTAATAGAAAAAACATGTTGTTAATTTATTAAATCGTACAGGCTCTTAACTCACGGGTCACTATTGACCCAACATACCTTAAGAGGTTAACAAAATCACCATACCAGTTGAGTGTTCTTTCTTAACTTTTTTTTATAGGTGTTACTACAAAAAATATTCATAAATTACGCTTAGACCTAGATTAAGTTCCAACCACTCTCAATTTTTCTTCATTCTGTTTTGTATCAATGAATCCTTTGAATACCATCTCTTTTAAAGTTAATTTTTAGTTTTTATACTCCAGCTGAAAGTTATTATTATTTTTTTATCTACATAACGTGCTCGGCAACTGTTTCCACTTGCACAGGGGCGATTACGGAAACAATCATCATTAAATCATAAACGTAAGGATGTGGTAAGAATGAAAACATTAAAAATTTCTTGATACACAGATATTTCTTTGGGAATAGCTGAGATTTGAGATTAAGCTGTCGCCTTGAATTTAATTTCTTTGAGAGGAGGGTCTGCTGCTTGAGTTCTTTAAGCAACTTTGTGTCAGTTTGGTGTAGCATATTAGAAGTCTTCGCAATATTGAGATTTATGGTTTGGAGAGTCCAGTGGATGGAGCCAGTAAACAGTGGTGTATTGTGATATGTACACTGCGGAACGACCCTTATCCCACTTTAGTGATTTTCCTTGGGTGACACACTGTCAAGAAGGCGGGTGTCAATAGTCTTAAGGTAGCGGGGTAACAAGATGTCAGACAAGATGTCAGATGTTTAAGCTATCCAAAAGTAAATATAACATTGATCCCATCCTCGTCGCCAATGCTATATTTACTTTTGGGTATGAGTAATTTTTGCATTTCAAACATTTTATGGGTATATTTGGGGAAGGAAATTTAAATTGGTCGTTGACAATGCTCCCTTAAAGAGCATATTTAGTCCTAGCAAAGCACTGCCTATCCTGGCTACAGAAAGATTGATTCTTTGGTCAATTTTTATTAGATCTTTTGATTTTGAAATTGAGCACCGAAAGAGTACCCTCTTAGCTTCAGCTGACGCTATGTCAAGATTGCCATGTGAAAACCAGTTAACTGAACCAATCCATAATATAGACATTCAATTGAATTTGCCTTTAACGGTCCCTGATATCGCAAATGCATCAAAAAAGATCCTGTCACCTGTAAAGTTATGCAGTTGACTTTTCAGGGCTGGCCAAACAAAAATAAAGTAGTGATCTTACAACCTTTCTTCAATGTTCGCTTTTATTTGTCAATAGAAAAAAATTGTCTTATGTTTGGAAATAGAGTAGTGATTCCACATAACCTACATAAACCAGTCTTAGATCTACTCCACAAGGGACTCCCGGGAATAGTCAGATGTAAAATGCTAGCACGAGAAACGTATAGTGGCCTACACTAAGCAGTGATATAACCTCACTGTGTCAGTCATGTTAAACTTGTAATATTGTAAATTTTAAATCAGTGACAAATCAAACGATTCCTTGGCCAAAAACTGTACAGCCTATGCAACGTTGCCATATAGATTACTTCCAGTTTGTACAAAACCATTTTTTGATATTAGTTGCTTCATATAGTGAATGGACAGAAGTTTGGCAAATGACTTCTTGTAAAGCAGAGCCTACTATAAACACCCTTCGAATGTTTTTTGACACAGCAGGAATACCTAGGAAGATGGTATCAGATAATGGTCCCAAATTTTATAGGCATGAATATTCACATTTCAGTTCTCAAAACAATATTTTACAAAGCTTTTCACCTCCTTAACACCTCCAGAGCAACGGATTGGCAGAACGAAGAGTGCAGACAGGAAAGAAAGGATTGAGAAAGTTAACATTAGAGCACAAAAAAGAAAAACACACCTATTCATTAACACAATTGCTGGTTTCATATCTGCTTTCTTATAGAACAACCCCAAGTACAGCAGTTAAATTTCAAACCACGCACACATCTTTCCTTACTAAATCCAAAACTTCAAGGATCGGACAAAACACAGTTTAACATACCCTTTAGAGAAGGAGATCATATATATGTGAGGTGGACTCCTAAGAGTCCTGTAGTTGAAGGTATTGCAATGAAACCTTTAGGCTCCAATAGGTTCCTAATTAGCATAAATTGTGTCCTAAAGTCTGTCAGTCTGACTCAGATTTCATAAGCTCCCTTACCACAACCTAAAGACATACCACAAACAAAAAGTAGTTGTAGAGACATTTAAACACTTTAATTCAAATATTAGCACTGACGAAACGAAACCAAAAGTTCAACTAATGACCTTGGATACAAACCTCTTGCAGAACCTAAAATAGATTCCGAAACAACAGAATCTGTCTTAAAAGGTACTAAGACGGTCGGGAAGAGAAAAAAAACCTATTGACAGACTGAATCTATAGCAGCGTAATTTCCTGTCAAACAGATAGGTCTCTATGTTTCAGAGTCGATTTTTGTATGTTTCTATTTTCTTTTTGTTATTGTTGTTACTATTTTCAGCTTAAGTTATGTTATATATATTTGGATATACCTAAAGAGGGGAAGGGTGATATGTACAGTGCGGAACGACCCTTATCCCCCTTTAGTGATTTTCCTTGGGTGACACACTGTCAAGAAGGCGGGTGTCAATAGTCTTAAGGTGGCGGGGTAACAAGATGTCAGAGTGAAATAAAAAGCCGTTTAATCTAGTGGATTTATCTATTTAACTGAATATAACATATTGATAAATGGGTGGATAGATAGTAAGGAAGTATTGATAGGGCTCCAGTGAGTTTGCCAAACACATCTGATGACTTTTTTGCATCTGCCTTGCAAAACTGGTTATAAGGCATTGTTGTGGCAAAAGTTGAAGCTGTTTAGGCATGGTAAATAGCCACTTGCCGTTATACCAATATGTTGGAGTATTCATATAATGGTGAGTTTGTTGTTTGAGGAAAAGAGGTGGTAGAGTCCGTTTCAATAGAGAATGGGCCACCTGCGTCACAGCAACATGCGTGGAAGGGACGTCATATATGAAGTCATAATTTGACGTTGGACCTTTAAATCATAGGCGTAACGATTTTAATGTTATTGGGTATCAGGGATATGGGAGTTAAATTTTAAATTAATTTGAATGAAATGATTGAATATTTGGACAAGCAGCTACTTTGTTATATTAAACCAGCATTCATTGATTTTCAATTTCTGTCGGGAAGTGCAAATAATTTTATCAGCCAGCAAAAAACTGTTCAATGGAGACCAGATGGAAAGGTTGACACTTTTATCATTACTTAGGAAAACAAGAATTCAAAAATGAAGAAAATATATATTTTTTACACAATATTCTTTTTTCAAGGAGATTATAAAAATTAATCAGGAGGTATACATCTTACCTTGTATTATCTATTTTATACAAGTGCTGTTATTATCATTTAAATAAATATTTGACCTCTTTATATAAAATTTGTGTGTGTGCTGAAATATTTTATTTTTGTCTTCCGCTAAAGCGTAATTCAATACCTATCGCAGCATATAGCCGAATGAGTAGTTGCTTCTGCATCGGAAGACGTTCATATATAATTTTGACAGGTGTATAACCTTAAATATATGAATGTCTATTATTCATTGATAAATTATTTACCGTTCTACATTAGATATTTTAATCTGAATGAAAGATGTTACTCGTTAGCTATTAATAACTTTTACAAATTTCTTCAGAGAATATTTAATATTTCTATTATAACATTAATTGAGTGGTTATAAATCTTCGTTATTATTATATGGCTCACAGCAAGATCAATCGACCTCTTTACCGGTTATTGTACGTCCCTTCAACTGTAGCAATTAATGATTTGGAACAATATTGTACAATACATCTAATATGGTTTCATAACGATAAAAGGATTTGAAAATTACCCAGCATCCGGTGCAAATGTCTTTGACTATGAAACAAGTTATTCGAAAAAAATGGATAATTACCTATTATGAGGAGTTGAAAACTATACAAAGATTTCTGACGTTCCAATTATCATATTAACTTATTAGAACATCATAAGAGTTACCTACAGTCGGTTCGTTCTCAAGAAAAACCGCACGTAAATGAAATCACGTGCATATTGAGTGACCTAGGCAAGTGAACAGGGGCGTATTCTGTTCCCCTAGTGCTAACATTTCAATGCGAATCGTCCAACACGCAGCCGACTTAGAATAGATCACGCATGGTCTTTGTTTACATGCGGCTTTTCTTGGGATCGTCCAGACTATACATTTTATACAGAGTGGTAATTTTATTAGTGTTATACAAAAATATTAAATTTAGCCTTGCACCGAGCAATTAATGAACTACAATTAAAACCATATTTTGTTTTTACATAACTAGTTGCGATACTACATCAACAATTTACAAAAGGGGCGAGACAAAAGTTTTAAAATTAAAAACAGAATTCAATTTATTGTGCAGAAGTGATGATTCCTCTTTTCCATAAGTGATTATCAGATACAGGAATCGCGGAATAGAAGAGTACGACTATTATTATGTTATGAGTATCTTATCAAGTTCAAGTGTAGTTAGGCAATAAACTGGATCCAGAAGACTGAGGTTGATAATTAGTTGATAGTACTTTGAAGCCAATTCAAACTTTACTCCCACCTGCTCCGGAAGATCTTCTTAACACCATTTTTAGTAATTGTTAAAAAAGCTGCGACGCAAAATGTGGCTGTGAAAAAGATGGATTATTTTGTTCATCGGCATGTATTGAGTGCCAAGGTCAGTCTTGCTCCAATGCTGAATGGACTGCAACAGATGAGGATCTTCAAGATGAGGAGTCAAAAGTTGCATGATTTACAGAATACTAGCAAGAAGAAGTAGAAGAAAACGAAGAAGGCATAACGTTTGGAGATTTGATGATTATCAGTCACATAAACAATAATTTGTGCCACATTAATAATTTTCAATGGTACCGCTAATAGATTATTATCGTTGAGTTGTCACTCAACGTTATTATTTAACTCAATCTTAATGGATCGTAGAGTGGAACTACTGGGGAAACCACGGTCAAATTTGTAAAATATGGTATATTGGAAGGATTTCTTTGTTCGATTAATAATAACTGTGATATTTTTTATGAAACAATACACTGTACATATTCAAACCATTATAGTTTTTTTCTTCAAATAATAAAAATTGTAATCGCAGCATAGACCATAAAATGAATTGGATCCTTAAACATTGAAGAACACGGATCCCAATTATCTGATCCTTTGAAAGTTCAATAGAGTGGCCAACCAGATTAGCTGATCCTCTTTGTTTGATATATTTTCATGTATTAGTGAGAATAAGAGAAGTCTTTGAAAGTAGATACTGTTTTTGATTTTGGTGGGATAATTTTTCTTGGTACATCTTGTTCATATAAATATATTGAGTTATTGTTTCAGGCCTACGGGATATAATGCGGTGCCTAGCACGCTATCTCGGGCGACTGCGTTTAGTGCCTTCACCTATTATATTGTTCTTCATCGTTTTGGTAAGTCCATTTAATATTTCTTCATACGTTTATTGTAATTTATAATACCTTAACCATTAATAACATAATTTTTTTGAATTTTTTCATTGTCCTTGTAATAATTGTAAAAAATTTAATTTTCAAATATTTGAAAAACGGTTTTTCTAAATATTTAAGTTTAATTAATTAAGCTCTAATTGGGTAGAATAGTTAAATTGCCTCAACTTTTTTCTGTAACTATTCAATATTAAAAAAATAGTTTTCAACAGTTGGAAGCGTTTAAACAAATTCTGTGTAACTTCTGATGGAAACCGATATGAGTACCATGGATTCAACATGTTTATTCTATGTGAAGACGTATGTATTCCTGAAAAAATATCTTGAATAGAGATGTTTGCTAGTATCTAGCAATTATCGTTGAGTGAGTGACTATGACAGCGATAAAATTAAGGATCTTTGATAGAAAAAGTTCTAAATCTACTGATTAAAATTGAATGGAATATGGTGCAGTCTGAATCTGAGCTTAGAGCTCTACTTGATTACACAAGTGCAATTTTCCAGTATAACTACACATTATAGCAATAAATGGAGTAATTTTTGTATTTTTTGTAGTACAAACAAGTATTCACAATAGAAACGTATACTAACTGGGTAACCAACCTCTTTTTTTTACAAAAATAGTTAAAATAATAATTTGTGTTATTTTTATTAGGCTTGTTTTGAATAAAATTATATTATTAATGGTAGTCGTCGGTTTTCTGATTACTTTTAAAAACTATACCTGCATCTACAGCGAAACCGTTCTCTCCTCTGCATGCATGATTATATCGTACCACAGGAGGCTCAATTGAAAATTTTTCAATATTAGTTTTTTCAAACTCAAATCCTATTTTATGTATCCAGTTGGCAATAGCTTTTGATACGTTGTACATCAGGAATTTCAACTCGGAACCGCTCACAAATTGTTTCTGCCGATATGTGCCGTACATGCCGTACATTTTATGCACCACTTGCTGTAAACTACTTAGATTAAGAGGTATGCCTCTAGTTTTCATTACAGTTAATTTTTCAGAGAGAGTTCTTTTTAATTTGGTAGTGATGCCCACGAGACGAGACGAGACTTTGAAAAATCTCGTCTTGTCTCGCAAGAAAAATAGAATGTCTCGGTTCGCAATAAAAGTCTCGTCTTGTCTCATGTCTCGCGCGAGAGTCTCGCAAAAGTCTCGCAAAATTTTCGAGTTTCCTGTCTAAATGAAATACACAAATAAAATTAGATCTAATTCTTATTTTAATGAACAAAAACCTAATAATCTAACAAGATAGATAGAAAAAAAAAACGAAAATCGATCATAGATACATGGAATAGAAATAATAAAATTTTCGCTTTGAATTTGTAATGAGGGTATCGAGTTGATCAGGGTCAACTTAAGGAGGCTATATAAAAGTTGACCTATCAAAAGATTCAGTTTTGATAAAGAATTTTTTTTCCAACATAAAAATTTTGTGGATATTTTGAATCCCTAGGTAATTCTTCAAGTCTACAAAATCGCGCATATGTGCCAAGGTACCACAATTCAAATAAAAACACTTAGGTACTTCCGCTGAAACTACTGCTTAGACTAGTAACAGATTCGTTATCTGCTGAAGTTTCACTAGCAGTTTCCGCTACCTGCTTCTGTTCTTGAGGTTCATAATTATCATCACTGCTTCCACTACTTAATAATAAGTCTTCTGAATCTAACTGTTTATAGGACATCACTTCTTTTGGTTATGGATTACTAAGATTACTAACATTTCGCTTCCGTTTTCGCATAGTTACGGGTGCACTCATATTTAATAATTCAAAAAATACGTTCTGTCCTAAGCAAAAGTAAGCTACGGCAACCGCCAAACGTGATGGCGAGCCCGCCCCCATGCGCACAAACTCATTTTCAATGTTACCTCCCAGTACAGTTCTTGCAAGACATATAAATGCTCTGTACAGAGGCGTATCATTAGTTGTCCTCCAATTCTGTTGGCGTTTGGCATTGTCTGAATGATTTTTGTGTTGTTTCTGAAAAAAATTCATCGCCTAACAAAAAACCAGTTATCAAGAGTCAGGCACGTGAAATAATTTTTAAAGTGTCCAATTATATTCAAAGTGTCAAATGTGAGTCTGATACGTTATCAAATTACAGTTACAGGTAACATTAAATAAATTTCAAAAATAACTATTTCAACACAAATCTTTATTTTGTATCAGGTATTCCGATAAGAACCATTGAAAGAGTGGTTAAAGAAGGGGAGCAATTAATTTCTGCAAATAACGTGCAAGTAAAATTTTCCACCACAAGAAAGAAGCGGCCTAGAAGAGCACCAATAACTGATATTCCAGGGTATGAGTATTCCAATATTAGACGGACTATTTACGACTTTCATAAGACGGAAGGGTGTCGTATTACGGTGAAAAATACAACAGAAAATTAATGACGTTTTGGGAATTGTGGCTTCCGGAACATCTCTTCGTAGAATTTTAAAGAAAATAGGTTTCAAATGGAGAATGACTGAAAATAATAGAAAAATTTTAATAGAGAAAATGGACATCAGAGCATTGAAGATCAAGTATTTACAAAAAATCAATTATTTTCGTAGCCAACAGCGACCAATTGTGTTTCTTGATGAAACATACCTTCATATTGGACATACATCTTCTAAGAACTCATAGGAACAGCTACTGATCATCACCGTCGAGTGGTCAACTCGACGGTTGTGTATGGGCTCACTTATCGCATCGACAAGGGATCAGCACCGCCGCGATACCCGACTATAGGCTTCATATTGTTAGAGATATTGTATTGGCACACCATCCGCAAAATATTCTCTCTGAGAAATGTGTTGTGGTTGAGGCGTTGACGTGCCTTGACGGTGCTGTGCTGATACTGTTAGGTATGCGCACTTACATTTAAATACACATAAGAAATAAAATCTGCTGGCGATGATCAGTCGCTGTTCCTATGAGGTGCTGTTAGGTGTGTTTCGACGTCCTTTTGTTTGTCTATGCCGATGCTGCTAAATAGTTTCTATATTTCTTTGAAGTAATCAAATTTATTGCCTCATTTTTAAAGATGATAGTTGTAACTTATTGCGATTAAAACAAATATTTAAAAAATTTTGTTTCTCCGAGGCAATGTTAGTGTGAACATGTATGTCAACATTCGCGATAATTAGAATAATCAATTAATATTTGGCATTTTTATATGCGATACTTCGAGACTTTTGCGAGATTCTCCAGTGAGATTCGAGACGAGACTTTTCTCGCAAGGAAAATTTAAAGTATCGTCTCGAAAACGAGACGAGACTCTCGCAAACCAAAATATCGTGGGCATCACTAGAATTTGGCATCATTGAGTCCATTTTTTATTTTTCATACAGTTTTTGGTGATATCCCCAACGCCTCTGCATTTAGTTCAGTCGCTGACTAAACATTTTTAAAAGATCGATGTATTTTTCGAAAAAAGCGTTTGCTTTCCGTATGAAGATCTTTTTTTCGTCGGTAACTCTTTTGACCATATTAATGTTTTGGGACCAGCTTGCAACTGCAATCTAGAGAAACATTTTTTGAATAACATATTTCGTATTCTTTGATTGCTGCAAACATTACAACTTTACAAACTATTATGCAAACACTCCCGTGCTCACAGATGAATAAGAACCAAAACTAGATAAAGCTTTTATAGCTCTGATGTATATAAACGTGACCCTAATTTTATTTCCTCAAACATCTCAATGTTTCGTTATTATGGCTGAGGTATAACAAGTGTACAAAAATATTAACATAGATATTATTCATCATGTTGAACAATTTATTAGATGAACATTATCATGTTGAATCGTATTAATTGAATTATATTCTATTTTATTGTTCTTATTCCACCAATTTCGATGTTCTCTTTTACATATAGTGGAAGATTAAATGAAATAAAGTTCCATGCAGTGATTCCTAACGGTTAACGAAATCATAGCGTTAAATATTTTTTTGAGATTTGGTATTAAACAATCTAATTAACTAGTAAAATATGAGTCTACCATGAAGTTAATAGTCTTTTTATTCACTTATTAATTAATAGAGTTGGTTGTCAATTAACTCCATTGAAAAAAAAATCTCGTAAAGTAATTTTGAATTATTTGATAAAGTACCAATATAAAATGTTATGTGTTATTGGATAAAGATGTATTTTTTTATCCGTTATCGTTTTATTATCTTTATATAACTTGTTTGTTGAAGTTTGATGTTAGTAAAAATCTAATATAAATGCTGTTGAATTAACAGTAAAAATCGATACAATCAATAGTAAAGTTACAACTGTTTTAAATCAATTATAGCGCTGTACGTGTGGGTAGTGGTTGTCAGACAACTACACAACACACTTATCGATCAATTTATTTATTTATTCCGTACAACAAACTCTATAACAATATTTAATGTATTTTAAGCTGACTAACCTAACTTCATATACGTTGTCTGCATTTCGATACTTTGAATTACTCATTAAGTATTCAGAAGATGGGTAGAGATAACGGAAGACTACAATGGAACAACATATGCACAATAGTTAACTAAAAGTAACTCTGTAGACTTTGATATAAATCAACACTGATATTATTGTGTGAATCCGCTCTTTTCTTTGTTATACATTGTCAGTCATTAGTTTTGCATGGCTTTCCCTCTTGGATAATTTTATTTCGTTGGTGTTGTCGAACAACTGGATGGCAACTTGGCAAATTTGCAAATCATCTAACCAACAATGTGTCTATAGGATAGTGATCACTGTTTCGGGAGATCCAATAGTCCTCTTTTCCTTCACTTCTTCAAAGTTTTCATCGGTTACTGACATGCTTGGGTGTCCACGTCGAGCAGCTTCATCATTGGCCTTCTTGCGCCACTCATAAACATTTTTTTTGCTGCTAGTCGACTCACCAAACGCCATTGTCAACATTTCAATAGCGTTGAAGCACTTACTTAATTTCATTTTTAGATAAAAGTTTAATGCATATTCTTTTATACATCTTTTCGAAAGCAAAAAGTCTCCAGACCTATATATGTCCAAACTAAGCTAAAAATGCAAAATGGCTAATAATGTCAACAAGTGTTGAGTACACGTCTACCAGCGTACCAATAAAAAATATTCATTGAACAGATTGATGTATAATCACATCTTTGGGATTTAGCTTAACGAAAATCCGTTAGAAAAAAAGTAAATTATAGAAGGTATAGGTCGACCAGAACAGCTAGAGTGTTAGTCAGCAAACTTCTTGTTACGCTGACGGAGCTCAGTCGATAAAAGTTTGTCAGACTAAGCACTTCGACAAATTTGCAGTGGCGTAGTTATATTTTTAGTATTCTTTTTAGTTCATTATTTAATAATCTTCAAGATTCGGTTTAGTTAGGTATCAGTTTAACATTTTTAATATTCTGTTCAATTTATTATTAGGTTTAGTGTCTGAACAGTATTTAAAATGACATTTAAGAGTAAAGTGAAATCAGAGTTTTAAGTGACCAAAACTTTTCTGTAGAGGATTGGAGGTCCAGATGCAAGCATGATTTGTCCGTTGAAAATGAGTATATGCAGAAAGAGCCTATGATTGATCAGATCGACGAAAAATGTATAGGGGAGGGTGATCCACAATGAGACATGTTCCACAATGAGAATTTACTAATAACTAAAAATATGTTTTACTTTTGGCAACCTTGTTACCTCAGTTTGTTCTTTACATGGAAATATATTCACAACCATCACAACTAAATTTTCTTCTAGGTAAAAAGGTTTAATAAGGGAGAATGATTGATATCTATTTGGTCGTTAATAGGATTACCTGAATATTTGTTTTTATTAATCTCAAGGGCTTCTAAAAGATTTAATTTTAAGGATTTGGGTTCTAAATGCAAAATTTCAAAATTTGAGTCGAAAGTGTGTTGGTTTGAATAATTGGGAATATAATTTGTTGTTGTCATAGCTACGTTTGTGTTCTGAAATTCTAGTTTTAAAATTCCTAAAAGTTCTACCTATATAAATTTTGTCACAGTTGTCGTTACCACATTTGAAAAACCTTTATCCCCTTATTAAACTTTTTACCTAGAAGAAAATTCAGTTGTGATGGTTGTGAATAAATTTCCGTTTCAGACTGGTTGGATGACAGCCGAAATATTTCCAGATGTTATTAAACATTTTATGAAATATTCCAATTCTTCAAAAGAAAATCCGTCCTCACTCGTAGATATAGTAATAAATTTAGTGCCGGTCCTCTACACAGATTTGTAAATATATAAAATAAAACTTTTGATTATTTAAAAGTGTACCTTATTATTTCATTTCATAATAAATATAGAATAAATATTTCATATTATTTGAATAAATTATTGATGATAATTAGATTAGTTGCATTATCAGCATCATCCGATTTTAGGAAATATTTTTTTATTTAAATAACATTAGCAAATATTTATCTCATTATAGGTATTTATAGCACATTAAACATGTTTAGCGTAATGTATGATTTCTTACCCGATTAGGTACTTTCTAGAATTAATGATCATTCTAGGACAAATATTAACTATTAGGCCATCAAAAAGATTAAGATTAATACTTATTTTATTAATTTAAATTTCAATATCAAGACCAGTTCTTGTGAAGAGATATATTCTCCGAATAAAAAGAATAATAGATCAATCTTGAATTAGAAACACATATTATTATTAGGTATAATAGGCTGTTTCTGAAATATTACAATAGAGAGGGTATATTATGTACCTATTATTTGTATTTGATTATTTTGTTGGTACGCTACTGTTGCAGAAAGCAAACGCGTTAATGTTCTACCTTTATTTCTGAATCTTTAACCCTATTTCTTCGCGCACATCCAACACTCTAGCTGTTCTGGTCGTATTATATCTCCTTCAACAGAAAACAATTAAACATTTCACTCGCAAATGCATAATGTGATTTAATAAAAAAGATTGAAAATATGATTTCTTTTTCGTCCCGCAAATGTTTTATTTAAATTTAACTAGGACTTATTGTATTTTTTTAGCGAAACTTAATTACAAAAATACTTATTTAACAACAAACCTAACGTCAAAATTCAAACAACTGATATATGTAAAAACTGAGTAATCCATAGGAAAAAAACTAATTCGAATGAAAATTATTTTCTCGACCTTGAACACATATTTTTGATTAATATCTTCTTTAATCAGCTTAATATCGTCTTCGGTATGATCTAGCGTTTTCATATAAAAATTAACTAGGAAAAAAATTAAATTAATTTGACTATATTCAGCGTACAAATTAATAATACAATAAAGGTACCTATCTGAAAAGTATGCTGAAATTTTGACAAAAAGTCGCGTAATTCGAACGTTTTTCAATACGATGCGAAGACAAGTCGGCGCATTCTCCATAACTTCCGCCCGTGAGCCATACTCCAGTGGTTGACTATGAAAAGTAGGAGAACACGGGGCGGAACGGCACACCTTATTTTACTTAAAATTTAAAAAGTTAAACAAGTTAAAATAAAGTTAAGGAATAGATGGCTCATATCATTAATCAAAATAAATGACCATAAAAACAAAATAAAACTACAATAGTTTGGAAATTTTAATTAAAAAAAAATCCGATTCTGCCCCGTGGAATTGGGCGGAATGGGATATTATTATTTTATTAATTTAAGATCCATAGAACGCCTAGAAAGGTAGAAGAATAATAGAAAATATAAAAAAATATTAATTGATACATAATTCACATGTGAAAATGCTTTCATCATCCTCGCTATCAATCTCAGCGCAAGAATTATGTGCCCACTTGTGACATAATGAACACAATATCCACCCTTCATTGGAAGTTGAATAGAACTCCTGGAAATATAAACATTCTGCCTCACTGACACTATCACTATCGTGGTCAACTAATTCTGCAGTTACAGCTGCATCACTCTCTTTTGTAGAATCTATTTTTCGTGTTGCACGCTCTATTTTATTAATCTCCTTAATCCTAGTTTCTTCTTTGGCCCTTTTCATTTCTTCCCAGTAAGGAGATGACGTCAAAATTGCTGTTTTCCCCTTTCTCCGAGAACCTCTTTTCTGATCCTGTTGAACTTCAGGTATGGGTAGGATTAACTGCGGAGAAGCAGCGAGAAATGTTGAGGTGTTAGCTGTTACAGGATTATTGTCTGGCATCTATGAACACTGAGGTAACATCGATTCGTTTTCATTATTTGGTAAAAATGTTTTAGAAATTGTTTCAGTGGACCACAGTATAATCATCATGTTGACTAGTTTGCTCCTGATTATTCGTAGCTACTTCCTGTGTTGGCAGTGTTGTTGGCAATTTATTAACATTATCGGGATTTGAACTATCAGCTAATTGGATGTCTGTTGGTGCAGATAGAAGGAAATCGTCATCAGTAAAAACACTATTATCTGGAGGCCATACTCCCGATTTTTTGAACGCATTCACGGCTGTTTTCGTTGTAGCTGCATTGATAAATGCAGCTTCAATTAGCGTTGAAATTTGAAATAATGTTATAACTTTTCCGGGGTTACATCTTAGCCATTTTCTCACTTCTTCCTCGTAATAAGCACTAATGGGTTTCATCAGCGAAACTTCTAAGGCCTGAAGACGGTGTGAGCAGTGGGGAGGGCAGTATGACTCCATTAGCTCGGGCAAGATCAAGTAGATTGATGTTTTTAGTATGAGTTCCTTTGTGGCTTGGAACCAAAGAAGGAAAATTTCGGATGTAATCCACCCTGAATTAGACACTTCTGCCCATCCTCCCGCTGGCAAACCCAACTCAAACTCCTTTTGTTTCCTTTTTCTAGGAAATATCAACATTGGGGGCATATAAGCTCCACTGGCAGAAAATAATAACTCCGCCGTCACAGTTTGACCTCTTTCAGATGATGTTAGTGCCGTTTTCTTTCCGTCGCGATTATTTTGGAATGTCCATTAGGATTTACGGTAATACCAGTCTCATCGCAGTTGTAGATTCTCTCAGGAGATTATTTATATTTGTCAATACTCTCTTTTAATAATGTCTGAAATTGTGCTAGGGCTACCAGGTTAAACCCCATGGCACGAGCTCCTGAGGTTGCCTCAGGTTTCCTTACACTTAAGTCAGGATGCCTTTCCAAAAAGCCATTTATCCAGTCTTGTGCAGCTATTTCTAAAGTTCTGTTAAACTTGTTTACTATGTTATTTCGTTCAGCTAACTGATATGCCATGCTACGTGAATCTTTCATGGACAAGCTAAATAATATTTTTCTCATATCTTTAAGGTAACTAGAAAGTTCCAATTCCTGCTGTTCATTAAAGACGCACTGAAATTTACCCCCTTTTTTATCGATTTGAGAATCTGGAGCATCTCGCTTTTTGTTCACATATCTGGACAATGTTCATTTTGGAACACCAAACTCTGTTGATGCTCTGTTTAAGGTAACATTATTTTCAATAACCTCTAAAACGGCTCGTTTCATAGAATCCACAGACCAATTTTGTCTATTTGTTTTTCGAACGTAGTTGCGAACCATCTGTAACAATTATTTCCTATTTTAAAAAGAATGTTAATATACGGGGCGTTTCGTTCTACCCCGTGTTATTGATCTCATTCCGCCCCGAGCACATTGCTTTGAACTAAAATGTATTAGAGATGTATGCGTTAATAGATAGCCAAAAAACCTACTTAAATTAGTACCTTATGCTAAATAAGTTACAAATGAAATAATATTGCTTACCTCTGTATAATAAATAGACAAAAATTACACTGTAATACGCAAAACTAACCAAAACTATAAATACAGACCTCTCACTTTATAAAAGGCAATGATCACTACCGCTTATGAACAGCAGACTAGTGATGGTACTTTATGCATATCATCGTAGATGGCGGCGCATGGCAGTCAGAGATAAACATGAATCTTATTCTGCCCCGCTGGTCCGTTCCGCCCCGGGTTTCCCAACATATTTTTGTCTTGCAAACCAATCGCTCGCTGAATAATTCACCAGCTAGCGATTCTTTTCGGCATTTCGCCAGCGCTCGACTATGAATACCACTGTTAATGTTGGGTGCGACATAGTTAACGGAAAGATCATATTTTATTGATGAAGCTTCAAACAGCGATACATATTTAAACTTTTTGGATAATAAATTGCCTATTTTATTAGACGACGCATTTTTCCAGTCAAGCTGGATATTTTTTTTGGAATATCTAAAAAACAAAACATTAGCGAGTGATAAAAACAGATATACTAGGTTTTTTTGTTAAAGAATCATTTCACAAAGTAATTTTTTTTACCAGTGATTTCCGCTCAACGAAACAAACCGCTTAACCAAACTAATTATTCAAAACATTCTAAAAAACAATAATTTGCGAGTAATAAAAGGTAAACTAGGGTTTACCTTTATAAAGAATCATTCTATAAAATATATATTATTTAAAAAAGTATGCTAGGATTGTTTTAATAATAATAATAACTCTTTATAATGTTTTTTTGTGAGAAATTTCCACTAACCGAAGTACATCTTTGTCTGTGCAGTTTTTTTTTCGAAAGTGGTTATTTGTAAAATGTAGGGAGGGTTGATACGGCGAATCCTTGAACTAGGAAATTGACATAAGTTTTCATTCAATGAAATCGGTTTCTGCGGCCTTTTATAGCCAACTAAGTTACAATTAATTGTGAGCAGTTAAAACATGTCAGTTTAGATTATGGTAGGAGATACCTGGTATTTTTTAAAAAACTGTAAGTGTATCAACCCTCCCATGGTAAGGGAGCTTTGAAACGGTGTAAAGGAGGTTTGATACAAAATAGATAAATCATAAAATACGCCAAACCATGAAATTTATTAGACCTAAAAGTACTCATTATTAATTGACATTGTAAAATTTATTAAATTTGACGGCAAATGATAATTTTCTTGTGGATCTGGCAGTCCCACCTACAAAATTTGGTGTCGGTAGCTTCATAACATCTTCTTCAGAAACTAGTTCCTTGGTCTTCCACATCAGGGTATACGAAATGGTATCCAGGCTTCTTCCGCCGCATAAAGTTTATTAAATATTCATCTCCCACTTTTTCTATAACTTGTCCAACATAGTGCTTTATTGTTTTTCTTGTTGTAAATCTTACTAGAACATAGTCCTTCGAGTTTACTACTCCTCTAACAAAATAATCTTCTTCTTTCTCATCTTCTATTTGGTCTTCTATATCAGTTATTTCATCCGATGATGATGGATCGAATACAGAATTATCAGATTCAGATTCCTCTTCAATTGCTTTTTGTTTCTTCACTTTAACAACATTGTTAGTGCCCATAAGGTTTCTTTTGAATTTACCCTTGTTTCTCTGTTCTTGCCTTTTTTCATAGTCATTTTTTATTTCTTCCATATTTGGGGTATCAGTGAGAACTTTTGTTTTTGCAGGTTTTCTTCCTGATGTTTGTTGTTTTCTTGGTGGTGCCTGCGGCAATGGCTTTATTTCTTCGGGAGTCTTGTATGAGCAGGAAGGTTCAGGCTTCGGCCTAGGAGTAGATTCTGGGGTATATTCTCTGCCGACAGGTAATGCCAGCGTATCATTAACTGTAGCACTTTGTGACTGATGAGGATCAGGCCGGTCAGTAACCTTTGCAGTGAGGAAGTCGTGATCATTAAATTGGTGGGAATTGTATGGGTAGATACCAGTTTTAGAAAACCCTTTGCTAATATTCAGTGGAGTAAAAGCTCGCTGATATGCATTACCAACAAGCGCGGCAATATCTTTCAAACAAATAGTTTGGCCATGATTTCTTACCATTAAATCATCGCAAGGTTCACTGAAGTACGTTTTGAACAGACCGTAAACCGCGGTGACTTGTGTGTGGCGGTATGGTTAATAAAACGATGCCATTTTGCTTACATATATCTAGACCACCAGGGGATATGTGGCTGTTGTGATTATCCAAAATAAGTAAGGATTTTTTAACTTTGCTACATTTTGCGAATTTCATGAAATGTGACAGATATAATTCGAAATTTTCAGATGTCATCCAATCGCTTGGATGAGTAGCAGCTTTGGATCCTGGTGGTGCACCAATGGTCATATAATCCTGTTCACGAACTCGCGGGAAAACAAAAAAAGGGGGATTAGAATTCCCTATGGCACTTATGGTACATAGGACTGTAACTGTCTGGCCTCGTTCTCCTGAAGTAACTTTTGATACTTGTTTTTGTCCTTTTTTTGAAATGATTTTGCTAGGTTTGTGGTCAGTCTGGACGCCAGTCTCGTCACAGTAGTATATATTGAATTCTCCTACAGTGTGCTGATTAAAAGCTGTTCCACGAGAAAGGCTCGTTGGTTCTGGTTTTCGAAGCGATAGTTCATTGTTTCTCTCCATAAACCCTCTAAGCCACTCATAGGAAGCCATTTCATTTTTTAGCCAATTTGAATGGACTTTTATTTTATTTTCCAAAGCATACAAATATGCAAACTTTTTTCTTCTTCGGAATTAAATATTTGAGAAGTCGCAAAATTTGGAAAAAACTTTGTTTCTTTTCCCTTTTCCTTGTATTTGGCAACATATCTTCTTAGTGTCATTTTGTCTAAGAGATATTTATTAGCCGTACTTCTCAATTTACCTCCGTCTATAACTTCCTGGACGGCTTTCTCCATCCGTTCAGGTGAAGCCGGTGTTCTATTAGTTTTTTTCTTCCATTTGAAAGGCATCCTGTAATTAAAAAAAGCATTTTATGTAGGTACAACCTAGAATTCTGGGAGAGTGGGAGTATGGAATGTATTAATCCTCCCGTACGTGACCTATTCTATGAAATTTGAAATATTTGTGAACAGAATCCACATTCAGGCATCTACTTAGTACCAAATTGTGTCTAAAACACCGGATTATATCATAAAAAACTTATAAATAGGTTAATCTCAACCAGTTTTTACTAAAATATTTACACTTACCTTCCGAAACTTTGTAATTTAAACAGTAAAAACAAATTTTCTGCGCTGATTTCTTAAAACCGCCTCCTAATACAGCAAACAGGCATCAAATGTGCTGATCACATGGAGACGTTCCACTGTTGCCAAATCTACCAAGCAACAAGTGCTTTAAGCGGCAAATTTGAAAGCGTATCATCCCTCCCATAGTATCAACCCTCCCTAGTTTCCCCTATATAGTAATAATTATATAATACTAATTTATAATTTTTTAATTCGTTTAAATCATATAACTCGATCAATTAATTTTGTTCGGGCTTTATTGTAAGAACAAGTGTAGAAACGAATGTGTCGAAGGTGAGTCATTTTTGTATTTACGTTTATCGTCTATGAATATATTCGGCAATTAAGGGGGCCTGACATCGGGAGGCAGTAAGTGTGACGTACAATAGTTGTACACGTTATTGAACCTCCATTTGATAGCCGTTTAACGTTTGGTCGCCGTGCAGTCTGAACTAAATTACTTACAGGGTCGGACTTTACGTAAAACAGTGAATTTGAATACACAAATTTTGTAATGCAAAATTTTTTTTCCTTTTATACATATTCAGTTAGTACTTATCTCTTTAAATATCAACCCATCGTCTTCCATTGTTTGTGTTCTTTTGTAAGCTACTTCATGACGCGTTCTATTCTTTCTTTCACTGTCACAATGATCTGGAATGCTGTTCTCCTCAAACTAGATTTAGCTTCAAAGAAGCAGCTGAAAGGAAGTAGAGTGGACACGGCAATGAGGTCATTATAATAATAGAGTTTTATAAGAAATTTCCAAAAATAAAAATTAAATTGGTTCGTGGAAGGTTTTGATAGAATTTTCACAGCAGCGTAAAATTATACAGACTGGTTATATTGATGAAATTCCACACTCTCTTACTTTTTACAGGATAAAGTAAGCTAAATTAATGAAGTATCGATGACTAACCTTATGGTAATGAATTGTCTACCAGCATATTTAGGAGGTTTATAGTATTTATAATACTTCCTTTGGAACTTTTCTAGGTTAACTGTTTGTGGCGCACCTTTAATTAACTGTTTAAAATGGCAAATTTTAAAGACGCTACACAATCAGAAACGCTTTCCGTTTTTGTGTAGAAATAAAGATATCACAATTTTTGTTTCAAGCTACTTCTGGTGTACCAACTATTTGACAACCATTCATTGGAACACAATAACGCGGAAGGATACAATACAGAGTTGCATATTCAATTCTATCAAAATAGATGAATGTTAAAGAGTTTAATTATAACTAATACCGTTGAGTGATAAATATATCACTCAACGCTAATACTGAAGATGGCAGAAAAAACTAGTAAAGCCCATAATCCTTCTTGTTCTGCTATTAACAGCCATATCCATAGTCGGTCGCTGGCGATACCTCAGAGAGTTATTCCGGCGAACGTTCTGGCAACTTGCTGGTGAAAGGACAGTGCATGTTTTGCTTTGCACATTCGATCTCTTTCCTTTCTTCTAGGGCATCGTCGAACGGGTAGAGCATGCGCAATTCATTTGCTTGTGTTATGTACGTGTGTTAACACTTGAGTAATTCAGATATTACGGTGAATTTTTCTCTTTTTTTGAAATTTGAACGTTTAAACTTTGATAATAAAATGTGAAAATGAATCTATCAATTTATGGTATTATAGCATGATTATCTTAAATATATTGGTAGAATAGTAAATTTGGTATTCTAGTTTTTAGTCTTATCTCGGTCCTTACAGAGGAAGAAGGAGGAAGATCAACATTAATGTTGGAAAAGCATACTATAGCTCAGGAAAGACGGGAGTTGATGGGTACAACCTGAAATTGATGATTTTTTCTAAATGTGTATCTTGATTTAAATTCAATGTTACTATACTTTCCCATTGGGTATTCCATGTCACGGATATAGTTACATTCATTTATTATTATTTATAATTGATTTAAGCATTATCATTTAAAATACCTACCGACGGGGCGGGGTATGTGTACTTCTAAATCCCAAATGTCTTTATTCGCATTAAAATCAAGATCCATGATTCTCACAAATCGAACCTAATTCAATACTGTAACGTTTATTCTAATTTATATTTACAATTAATTTATATTCACAGATTTATATGTAATTCAGTCCTTATTTAATAATTTATGTAATACACTAAACACAATAAATTTATATGAGAGTCACTTAATGAACACTTTATCGAGGCGCGATTACTTTCCTTCGGTATCAACACTGACTGATTGACTAATTTGCCTGCAGCGATGCTCGTGGCCTATTTATACTCGCGCGCCGTATTTCTAGAAGTCTCTCGACGTTCTGGCGGATGCACTGGGTATTCTCGATGTTTCGTATTTTGGATGGTTCTCGAAAATTGGGCGGAGGGGCCATAGTCGTCTCATACGGGGATTTCACTGGGGGCACTAAGTGAGCATATTAATGCAGTAGCTCGCGTAACAATACTCACTTCTCTGTTCGGTAAAATATGGTTTAAATGTATGCCGGAGATGGTTCTGATCGCTTCGCCAAAATGTAAGCTACTGCGCAATAGACATTATTCTGGCGATTGACTATGCACTACAAATCTTGCATGGCGAGCGGCGAAAGTATGGCGAGAAGGTGGCGATCGACTATGCATACGGCTGTAAATGTTTTCTGAAAAATTGAGGGATGAATTAAATAGTATGAATAACTTAAGTTTTCAATTCTGGATTTACACTTACTTAAAAAATAATAAGTAACAATCATTTAGATGATATGGAATGTGAAATATTACGTTGAAAATACCATACACTGAGGTGATAGATTCCAAAATCCAAGATTGTTTCGAAAAAAGTCACTTCAGCCCTTCAGAGTCTTATGTTTATTGCCTGATAACACGTTTTCGCTGACCTGTTGTGTTATTTTTAATTTCCTATCACTATCTTGTGGTATTAATATTGGAAATCACACGTGTCTACATTTACGCAGTTTTATCAAGATTCTCATATTTATGTCAAAGGCAAAAGCATCCAATTCAAGTATAAGAAAACTGAACAAATGCCAAAAATAAGTTTCCTCAGCTCTCTTTCTAGATGTGGCGCAATTCTTCGACAATCAACTTCATATATATATCAAACAGATTATTAAGAACTAAACAAGAAAACGAATACTCTGACTTACAAGAAATTCAAGCAGGATTATCTCAAGGAAGCATTATTGAACCAGTACTTTATCTTTTAGGACATGAGATACCGGAACTAGAGCAAGTAGCCCTGGCAACATTTGCAAATTACACAGATATGCTTACAACAGGACATGATCAAGAAAGAAGCCATGTGCAGATTCAGTCTCCTAGAAGAGGGAACTGTAGAGATTTCCTATTCTACTGCGACTGCTTGACGAATGTGCGGTTTTTTGTACTAGGCGATGAGAAACTACTGGCAAGAAACTAGATGAAAGGTTCAGTCTCAAGGCTGATCAAAAGGATCTGGAGAATCTAATCTAGATTCAGAGGATCCCAATAGATCTGGAATGGTCACAGAGGAATAGGTTGATTAGCTACCTCATCAAATCTATCTATCTATATTATTAGGAGGTTGTACCAAAGACAGCGACATAAAAATTATATAGACCCTCCTGAGTATTGCGTTATCGCTTCATGATATGTACGAAATGTAGACCTCCTCGGAGATTTTGGAATACCAACTGTTGAAGAAGATATCGAAAGGTCTGCTAAGAAGCTTCACCTTCATGACAACGCAGAAGCTCTTCAGCTGTTGGATTACCAACGTTTTGTTTGAAGATTGAATAGTGAACAATATTGACCAGAGAAACTAAGGACGATGATGATAATAAATGAGAATTAATGGTTGATCGTTAAGATCAGTTTTAATTATATAAAACACCGAACAGTGTTTAATGAAAACAAGTCTTCAAGTTTGTCTATCGTTAACTATCTTCTAGGGGAATACTTACATAATCTCTCTATTTTTTATGCTATTCGACAACTGATATCTTTTATTTTATTTTATCAGACTTTCTATAACTACTCGCAGCAAATCATCGCACCTTAAGTAATACAAAATTAAGTTTTATTAATCCTAAGACTTTTGAATCAGTATATTTGTATTATTTGTTGTTTTGTCTTTCGATGTCATTCCTTCTATTTGCTCCCAAAGTCATTATTAACTCTAGTTCAAATTTTTAGAATACAAAACGTGATATTTGTACTATTCACGCCAGATGTTTATTCCAACTGCATTATTTAAATATAATAATGCAGTTCTCGTCAAAAATTAACAAATGATACTCGTAAGTAGAATTTGTTACTCTTATTGATTCGATCTACTTACTCTATATTTTTTATACAGAGTCCACATTTCAATGGGAGTGCACATGTTTCCGGTGTATTCTATGAGAAGAAAACGTGCATTATTATACTTTTATTTACATGCCCAGAAAACTTATGTCTGTAATTGCATAACAATAGCCTTAATGTTCCACCTTCTTACTGTTATTGTACATATAACGTGTATCACTTCTTTGTAAGGTAATTTCATCGGTATTCATTCAAGTATGAATACTGAGATAATAAGAAACGCATGGGAAGAAGAGAAGTCAGTTAAGATGTTAGTTGACCGTGTTGTCATACTGAGAAGTCTATTAAAATAATTATTGTAGTAAATACAGTCATGAACAATTCTGTGAAAATATTTTATATATCGATTTGAAATTAAATCAGTTGATAGTTACGACTTATGACTTATTACGTTTTTAGTTTTAAATAGAGTATAATCATGTGATAATTTTTTTTTGTATATTAACCCTTTAAGGCGCAGTACTATTTTTCATAAAATTTCGGTAATTTTTATGAGTAAGAAAGTTGTTAGAGATCCCATTGATGTTTTCTTTTAGCCAAAAAAGTTGTCATATTTGACATTTACTATTTATGGGGTGGTTGATATTTCAACCAGTGAACCTTAAGGGTCCCTACAGACACACGCAATCAATAATTCAACCACTTATTTTAGTAAAAGAAAATCACAATTTTTAACTAAAAACTTTATTTATTGCTACTCATATAAAAGAAAAACTTTGACCGGAAGATGGTCACCAACATTTGTGAAGCGCCTAGTGTTTTCAATGGAAATCCCTCTACCACCAATTTTTTTAATTTTCCTATCAGCTGACAATTGAGGTCCTTTCCTTTTTCGAGTATTGTGATATGTGCAATCATTTGGTCTGCAAGAATACTTCTAAACTTGAAAAATGACATGGGCTTCTCGTTTTTCTTCACAAATTCCTTGTAGAGAAGATAGGAATTGACAATTGTGCAATCAACTAAATAGTAAAAAAAATTTAACCACCATCTTCTCGATTTCCACCAAATGGAGTATGTTGCCAGTAACTGATCAAACCTATCGACTATGACGGTTATAATCAGCAATGGCTTCTGGGCATTTGATTTTTTCACGAACACCAACCTTATTCGTCCTTTTCACAGTTGCAGTTAGGCTTGGATTATGCATGGAAGTGATAACAACCACAGATTTTTTCCCTCTATCCCTCCATTTCACCACTGAATAATCATTTGCTTGGGCAAAATCGGAATCACCAATAGTTTTCATTTCCTTGTCATGTATCAGAAGGGATTTGGGGTAATGTTGCCGGTTTATACGGAATGATCCACATGCAAAAGTGTTTTCTTGGAGCAAAGTACGCAATAGCGTGAATGTCGAAATATAAGCAATAACATTTTCCCCAGAAAGGCTATGAAAGTTGTAAAACGACTCTTTCACCTAAAGTATTCTCAGCGTTTTCTTTGAAATGAAAGCAAATAACCAACAGAGGAACAAGCTAATACCCAAATTTTAAACCCACGTTTGGTTGGTTCATGGGCATATATTGCTTCATTGAAGATCTGCCCTTGAAACCAACCATACTCTCATCTATGGACATATGCCTGGAGGGAATATATAAATCTTTGAATTTTTTATTCAAGCTTACAATTGAAGGCCTTAGTTTATGAAGTTTGTCGAAACCAGGCTCCCCTCTTTTGGGCATCTTACTATTATCATTCAAGTGAATGTTTCGCATAATTTGAAGAAATCTATTTTGAGTCATGATGTCAGCAATTCTAGACACGTGAAAATTTTGGTCAGTTGACCAATATTGTTTCAGGGATGGTACATTGTGAAAGCCCATTATTGTAAGAACACCCAAAAAAGCTTTTAGTTCTTCCAAATTCACCCCCAAGGATCTCCCATTCTGCAGAGCATATAGATTGGATTGTTCAACAATTAATTCCAAATTATCAATTCCAAAAGTTTTTTCGAAAATTTCATATGGTGAAGCCTCTGAAAAGATGCGTTTGGCCACAATTTTCAAGAAAATTGAATTTCAAAAATGTTTTTGGAGCTGATCCTTCTTTACATAAATCAAACGTTTCATTTTCTGGGCGTACCTCTTCAGAAACCGATTCCTGATCATTACTGATATTTTCCTCCTCAATCAACACGCGCTCTTGTTCTATCGGGTCAGTATAATCTGGATCGAGGAGAGAGTCGTCATAAGAAAAGTCGTTTTCTTTGTCACTATCATCTGCATGAATTGTTCTTTTCTGGCAGTGCCTTACAAGTTTTGAGCGTGAACATGATGCATTTCGTTCAGTACCATGACTTGGAGCCGTAGATGTTGAAGGCATACAATTCCTGTTTGTCTGATTATATTCTGAAGATACTACGTTGGAGTTCAAATAATAATTTATTGTGAAAACCTGGAAAGTTATCCTGGAAATTGGAACTTGTACTACATACCTGAAAGTAATTTTTAAGGCATATAAACAATTAACTATGTAATAATAACAACACCTGTTTCACTAAGCTTACTCACAATGTAACTGGAAGTGCACTGAGGAATATCCAACCACTTAATCGGTCCGCCCTCTACAAGTCGCGTGCAATTTTAAAGAGATGTTCGAAATAACGTTTAGAAGCCTTCCAGGTGGTGACACGAGTAGAATCTGGTTGATTTTTTCCCTATGTTACATTAGAAATGCCGATAACATAAATGGTTAATTAAGTGACCTCCGCCACTTAAAGGGTTAAGATTAACCGACGTTTTAAGATCATAGCTAACAATGTCAGAAGATCTAGGCACTACTATAATAACTCTATTCACGAGAATTTAAAGTTCTTCTTATGCGTGTAGGCAAATTCCAAACTTACCTTAGGTCATGTCTGAATTAGAGAACGTTTAATGTTGCAAATGAAGTTGTAACAACGTTCAAATGTTGCTAAAGAAAAAAAGAGAGCAGTTTCGATCACAGTCAGAATTCACCAGAATGGCTGATATATAAATATTAATCTAAACAGATTCCACCACCAGAATAATACATTTAATTCTAGCAATAAAAATACATGACGAGAGCTCCATACAAATATTAGGTTAGGTCTTTGGGGAGTGGGTTTATTTGGTCCTCTACTGAGAGTCGCAATAGTTTATTAATTATAATTAATTTTCTCAACAAAACCGATTCGTTTATTTGGTGAAAGATATTCCAGGTGCGAGAGAGAGACCCTGACGGAGACCAAGACGGAAGCACTTTGGAGAGGGAATAATATAACTATTAGAACTCTGAACACTGTTTACAATACTACTACACCAACACTAACACTTTACACTATCTTACGCGCGTTTCGATAACCAAGTTATCTTCTTCAGAAACTGAAGGTAAACTAATACTAGGGTGCTTCGTCATCCATATATACTAATCTTTTATCGCGCCAAACTAGTTAATGCGCGGGAACAAACCATTCTGGCGCGAAAAAAAAATTTCGCCAACGGTTCCAGTATTCATAACTTAACCATTAGAACTCCTTGAAATTCCCGTCAAACTAGTGGCCTAAATAGAAGACACGAAGCTTCTGGAATTGAAGTAGAAAATATGGGAGATACTACAAATATTAGTTCAAATGCTTGTGCTGTTGAGCACAACCCAAACAAATGAATGAATTAGATACCTGACTCGAACCACAGCGGGCCATTCACAAAGTGTTTCCATCATCTTCCAGATTTTCCGACAGCCTCACCATATAACGTAGGTCATGCCTGCTATAGTCTAAAACTTGTTTGGAGACTTTCTTCGAAGAGATCTAGACCAGAGATACTTTGTTGAGTCTTTCTGTTGAGGAGAGTCTTTTTTGCAGATTCCTACGCAACACCACAGTCAGCATTCACCAGTAATCAGCTTGTAAGGGTACAAGAATGACTCAGAAATAAATATCAGTCCAAAATTTCCCCTTCAGAATAATAAGTTTGTCTACACAAGCCCGCCTGACAAAGTCTTCGATAACAGTGCAGCCGAATGTATTTCCATAACATCTAGTCCAGCACCTTTGTCCTTTCAAATAAAAAAGTACTTTTGTGTTATTCATTTGAAGTAGAGAACTTTGTTCAGAACAGCACGCTACTGGCGACGAAAAGACACAAACTACAATGTTGAATTCTTCTCTTTAACTCTCATTATTTGTTTCCAAACAACGTTGGATAAGATTTACATGCTTTATATGAATTATTAATTCAGTCTTTTGTGTTTATTGATTTAAGTTGAATAATAATGGAACACCACCGCTGACAACTTATTAATACGATAGGCTTGAAGACAATAACTAAGAATAACTGAAGTAATCGTTTAAAATAATTGTATAATAATTGTTACAAAGATTCTAAAGCGATTAATTATATTTACATTACAATTGTGATTGTATTTATTTTAGTAAAAATATCCTTTAAAACCTTTATTTTTTTCAAGAAACATTTTTGAAGTAAAACTTCTTTACGCACGCTTGACTTGGGGAGTTAGCTGGTGAATGCGTGACGAGGGCGTTACGAAAAGTGTGATCGGGCGAGGCGAACGAAAGTTGAGTTAGTGAAGATAGAAAGAGAGAGAATTACGTTTCGTATATTACTGTAGGGGCAAGAGAGAGCAGTGCGCGCGCACATTTTCTTTCTCTCTTCCTTTCATATATATTGTATCTGGTATCAAATGTATGGTATCAAATCATTAAAATAAAAGTATAGTGGGAAATATTTTTGACATTTTTTTATAGTTATTGAAATTTTTTTCAAAATTTTAACAATTTTCGACCATTTTACAAAGTTTTAACAATTATTGACCATTTTTGACAGTTTCTGACAATTATTGACCATTTTTGACAACTTTCAAAAATTTTGTCAGTCTTTGATCATTTTTCAAAATTTTAACAATTATTGACTATTTTTGACCATTTTTTAAAATATTTGACAATTTTTGACAGATTCTGACAATTATTGACCATTTTTGACAATTTTTCCAAATCTTTGACAATTTTTAACAATTAATGACCATTTTTGACAGTCTTTTTTAATTATTGACCATTTTTTCAAAATTTTGACCGTTTTTGACAATTTTTGACAATTATTAACCATTTTTCCAAATTTTTGAAAATATTTGGCAATTATTCACCATTTTTTCAAAACTTTGACAGTTTTTGACAATTTTTGACAATTTTTGACCATATTTCAAAATTTTTGACAGTTTTTGACAATTTTTTAAAATTTTTAACATATTTTCTAATATAATCTGACAGTTTTGTGACAACTAAGTAGGTATTTAAAGATGACAATAGCCTACTAAGTTTTTGTCGATTTTATTTGATTCTCCATATAAATATATGTGGCGTGGGCAAAGTGCCGTGAGAAATATTATTTCTCACAGTATGAGCAATATTTGGTTTCGAAATCAAGTAAGGTATGAGAAATACGTCACTTTTCATAGCAGTTGTAGAAAAAGTATTTTTGTAAACGAAATATAATATTCAATTAAAGAAAAGTATTAGAAAGTTGAAAACTCGAGATTGATCCATAAAATTGAGGAGGAAAAGTTAAAGTCAGGTTTTAAAAAGGGGAAGGAGGTACATACCTGAAGGAAGTCGTGGAGTTGGTCCGTTGTTCCAGGAGAATTTGAATTGGTAACATTCCTGTATAAATTGAGAGATTTGAAAATACTTCATCAATTCAGTGTTCCGTAGATAGTAAGGTTAGTGATATTTATTGGTACCAATAAAATTAATAGAGTGATAATTGATAAGATGTACATCTATAAAAGGGTTTAAATTATTAACAACTTTGATTTGTAATTAAGTTCTAAATTTAACTCACCTCAAATTTGAAAGCACTTTTTATTTTAGGTTAAGTTACTTCTCTTCCATAATTTCTTTTGTTATTTGTCACGTTATTAATTGATATTCATGTAATTTTTCCTATGAATGCACTCATCATATTTTAGTAAATTGTTTAATTGAGATCGATTGCATTTTATTTAATATAAATAGTGAAAATTTATCAAAACTCATAAAATTGTTGTAACCATGGAATATAATTGATTCAAAGTTTTAACATTAATATAAAAACTAAATAATTTGTCAGCGCCGGAACCCAAAGAGAGTCATGTTACCGAGTTATAGATGAGCTAGCTTAAAAAAGGGTGAGTTAATACAATAAAATAATACATCTAAATAAAATAAATATAATATTAAATCATAACAATATATATGTATATATACGCACTGCTCTCTCTTGCCCCTACAGTAATATACGAAACGTAACTCTATATATCTATATTTCTTTTGCGAGTTTGCTAGCGTTACGCGAACGGTGATTTCTTGATAAGTTTGTTTCATTTCGTTCTTGAACAATTTTATAAATTAATATTTTGTTCAATACATTAAATATTTTACGTTTAAAGTGAATAAAATTGTATAGATGAAGCGAAAGAAGTTTTGCTTCAGTTGTGTGGTCTGAAGCATACCCTTTTTTATTATTATTAGGTATCTTCTTTTTTGCAGATGACTATTATATTAATAATTACACACCAACTAAACGATTTTCAATTCTGAAAATTACAAACAATCACAGTAATAAAGCTTTTATTACTGTTCCAGTGTAATAAAACTTAAGCAGTACTTTGTGCTCATCTGCAAATACAACTTTAACAAAAGACTATTAATGAACAGAGTCATATTCTTCTTTTATAGTTGGGAAGGTATTCTTATTACCTATGATAAAATTATGACAAAACGTATCACTTTTATGGTTGACCGAACAAAGAAGATTCTAGAAGTGTGAATAACCAAATTGTCTGATTCCAACATAAAAATCCAGATAAATTTAATTATTGTTTCAATATACAGGATACCAAAAAAATTGGAAGATGATAGAGAGACTAAAAATAATTATGCTACTGTAAGACGCAGTCGCGGTTAAATGGTAGCTTATAGGTAATACCGAACAGAACATTGGTGGGTAGGAATCGTCCTTAGTGCAAAGGGCTTTCTAACCGAGAGGTTCAGTTTTCAGAATATTTAGCTTATATATCAGAAGTGGGATTTGATCTACGAAATGTCCACATGAGGCCATAATATGATGTGATAGTGAGAGGGGGTGACTGGAATGGACGTGCAGGGGTCATGCTCGCCAGGAGAGCGAGATAGGCGTAGGCAGGCAAGGCATCGGGAGCACGAACGATCAGGTGAGATAAGTGTACGCACAAACGTCAGGTCCAGCCATTTAGGTACCTTGAGGACGAGGAGCGGAGCAGAATTGCCGAATGTAAGACGCAGTCGCGGTTAAATGGTAGCTTATAATACCGAACAGAACATTGATGGGTAGGAACCGTCCGTAGTGCAGAGGGTTACGTAAGGGATTTCTAACCGAGAGGTCCCGGGTTCGGGTCCCGATGGTTTCGCTTCTTTAATTTTTAGTATAGTTAGCTTATAGTAATTCATATAAAATGTTTTCCCCACGCCTTCCGTTAACGAGCTATGAGGCTCTAAAGCTGGGAATAGGAAATGGTTTTTTAATTTCTAATTATATAATTATTAAATGGCTTATTGGAAATTAGTAGAATTTCAACCGTTTATAAACACCTTAATTGCACACTTATGGGCGTATTAAACAAGTCCATACTATAGGTTTGTTCCAACTGGCATTAAGGAACCGTTCTGGAATCGTATCGAGTACCTACTGTATAGTACGCAAACTTGAACAATGTGCAGAATTCTCCTAAATATATTAAATTCATTTACATATATTGAGAGTCCAAAAAATATTTTTCAATTTCCTATTTTTGAAGTATGTTTAACTCTTGATGCTTTATACAAACTTGTGAGGTATCTGGTTTTGTATTTGGTGTTGGAGATATCAAGTTTTTGATGTTTGGCAGGGTATCACTCTCTCACCCTCAGAGCTGAAATATCATTTACCAAATAAATCAAGGAGCTAAATCATTGTTGATGAACTGACCTAATCCAAACCTAGGAGTATCCTTAATTATTTAGATGTTTTGCATAATGTGATTTGAACACTGTTTACTCTACCACTACACCAACACTTACACTTTACACTATCTTACGCGCGTTCCGATAACCAAGTAATATTCTTCAGAGACTGAAGGTAAACTCTAAAATATTATCGAAACGCGCGTAGTATAGTGTAAAGTGTTGGTGTAGAGGTAGTGTAAACAGTGTTCAGTGTCGAGTATCGCCAACGATTCCAAAATTCCCAATTTAATAATATGACTTCTCTGTTTGTGATATTTTGTAAGTATTAGCTGTGTTTTCAAATTTTTTAAGTGTGATCAATAAAGTCTGTGACATCATCTCACCTTCAAAGAAGTTGGTTTTACACCACTGGCTATTAAAAAAGTCAAGTTCAATAGGTTTTATTATGTGGATTTTCTTTACTTTGTTTGCTATTCTTGTTTTTTTATGCAGCGTCTCATCTATTAAATGTAATGGGTGTTTATTTCCTTGTTAAAATTATTCTCAATCACTGGACCTGAAAATGCTCAGTGTATCGTTGAATATTTGTGAGAAACTGGATAAATAGAGTTAAACGGTACGGTAAAATCAGTGTGCGTTTGTTTTATGTTAATTGAATAATTTTGTTTCCTTTCTTTTCGTCTTGTTTTCAGATCTAAGAAATTAATTGGTTTTCTTTAACTTCTTATTTGTTTTAATGTTAACTTCAAAAATAATATGATAGCTTACAATATTATGTTTATATTGTGGAATATTTTTCTAATAATTTCTTGTTTCAAATGTAAAAAACAGTTTTTCTACGACAACCTCGATAAATGTTCATTTTATAACCGTAACTTCAATCATAAACAAGCACTTTTTGTACAGAATTTCATTTTTGCATCGGTTGCTAGGCAAGTTGCTAAGCAACAAATGCGAAATGGAATATTTCGTGTTAGGTATAGGTTCACTCTAAAATCAAGACGACTACGGCTTGTCAAATTATGACGTCCAGCGACAAATTGATGAAATGTCAGCAGATCGTTTCTGTCAAAGTTTTAGTAGGTAACGAGTAATTTCATAGTTGTTTTCTATAAAAACTATTAATTAAAATGGAAACTAATAGTGATATTGACTTAGATTTGACACCTCCGAATATAATAGAAGCAGCGAAGGTAACAACACTGAATTTATTACCGGAAACGTCGAAGAGTATGTATTAACGCGCTTATAACCTTTTTTTTGAATGGAAGGTAGATCAAAAGACAAAATCGTATGTTATGATGTTATGTTATGATATGTTGTCATAGAAAAAGTATAGTATGCAACTCGCAACAAAATGGGCATCATTTTGTGCTCATTGCATAATATACTATTTTCTACAGTCGCGCGTAAAATGACTAATTACTATATTCAAATGAAATCGTAAAGTCGACAAATGCCGAGGATTGTTACTTTACGCTCTAGCGCAAAAAAGGAATCTTTTTCGCTCGCTTATTTAATCAAACCACGCCCTCCGAATTAACTCAATTGGTGAATAATTAACAATTTATCAGATTAGAAATTAAATAAAATTATATGAAAATTGTCAAAAAATTTGAAATATGGTCAAAAATGGTCAATAATTCTTAATTATTGTCAAAAACTGTTGAAAATGGACAGTTTTTGTCAAAAACTGTTAAAAATGGACAGTTTTTGTTAAAAACTGTCAAAAATGGTCAATAATTGTCAAAAATTGTTAAAAATGGTCAATAATTGTCAAAAATTGTTAAAAATGGTCAATAATTGTCAAAAAATGGTCAAACATTTTCAAAAATTGTCAAAAATTTTAATTTCCTTTTGAAAAATGGTCAAAAATTTTCAAATATTGTCAAAAACGGTCAAAAATTGTTAAAAACTGTCAAAAATGGACAATTATTGTCGAAATTGGTCAATAATTGCCAAAAACTATCAAAAATGGTCAAAAGTTTTGAAAAATTGTTAAAATTTCTCAAAAATTTGGAAAAATTGTCAAAAATTGCCAATAATTGTCAAAAATTATCAAAAATGGTCAAAAATTGTCAAAAAGGACAATTATTGTGAAAAATTTTCAAAATTTTGGGAAATAGTTGATAATTGTCAAAAATTGTTAAAGTTTTTGAAATATGATCAAAAATGGTCAAAAATGATCAAAAATTGTTAAAATTTTTGAAATATGGTTAATAATTGTCAAAAAAAGGTCAAAAATTTGGAAAAATGTTCCATAATTGTCAACAATTGTCAAAAATTATCAAAAATGGTCAATAATTTTGAAAAATGGTCTAAAATTTTGAAAAATTGTCAAAAATGGTCAAAAACTGTCAAGAATGGTTAAAAACTGTCAAAAATGGACAATTACTGTCAAAATTGGTAAATTATTGTTTAAATTTTGAAAAATAGTCGATAATTGTCAGAAACTATCAAAAATGGTCGATAATTTTGAAAAATTGTCAAAAATGGCCAATAATTGTCAAAAACTATCAAAAATTGTCAAAAAAGGACAATTATTGTTAAAAATTGTCAAAATTTTGAAAAATAAATGATAATTGTCAAAAATTGTTAAAGTTTTTGAAATATGGTCAAAAATGGTCAATAATTGTCAAAAAAGGTCAAAAATTTGGAAAAATGGTCCATAATTGTCAACAATTGTCAATAATTTTGAAAATTGGTCTAAAATTATGAAAAATTGTCAAAAATGGTCGAAAACTATCAAAAATGGTTAAAAATTGTCAATTATTTTTAAAAACTGTCAAAAATGGACAATTATTGTCAAAATTGGTAAATTATTGTTGAAATTTTGAAAAATAGTCGATAATTGTCAGAAACTATCAAAAATGGTCAATAATTTTGAAAAATTGTCAAAAATTGCAAATAATTCTCAAAAACTATAAAAAATGGTCAAAAATTGTTAAAAACTGTCAAAAAGAGACAATTATTGTTAAAAGTTGTCAAAATTTCGAAAAATAGTTGATAATTGTCAAAAATTGTTAGAGTTTCTAAAAAATTGTCAAAAATTTTGAAATATGGTCAAAAATGGTCAATAATTGTCAAAAATTTGTAAAAATGGTCTAAAATTTTGAAAAATTGTCAAAAATGGTCAAAAACGATCAAAAATGGTTAACAATTGTCAATTATTGTTAAAAATGGACAATTATTGCCAAAAACTGTCGAAAATGGTTAAAAATTGTCATCATTTTGAAAAATTGTCAAAAATTTGGAAAAATGGTCACTAATTTGAAAAACAGTCAAAACGGTCAGTTATTGTCAAATATGGTCAATAATTGTTAAAATTTTGAAAAATCCATTGTGGTTCTCTAAATCTAGAGTACATTCTCCAGCCTGAGTTTTTTTATTTAGCCAATCTGCTTTGAGAATGAACCTTCCCCGTAGTTTTTTGCCTAGTAGAAGAAATAGCGCATTCGCCAGACAGTTACGCTGGCATAAAATGTATTTTGCAGTTTTTCCCTCTAGGTGACAAAATCTGCAAGTGGCTTCGTCTGTCAATCCCATAAGATTTGCCTGCCTATTAGGCTTGAAGTAACCCGTATCATACTTACAACGGCTTTGACAGCTTGACCTTTTTTGATTATTAGGTACGTTTGCCGTAAATTTTGGCGAATGTCTTCTAATGAACTGTTTCGACCGTCTCTGTCCTGGTGAAATTTCCTACCACTCTAGAGTTTTGTGTGCCACTCACTTTTTTGTGACCACGTATGGTTCCGGCATTGTCTGACCATCACAGCCGTCTTTTCGTATTCTCAGGCTCCGTGACCTTACGATGGTCTCCGAGTGAGTTTAGGGCACGTACACAATCCTAGCTTCATATATACAATCGAGTGCCATTGGTGCAGCTTGGCTCTCTGTGAAAATGGCTACTGAATGGTAAGTTATTTCCTACCTTCTAAATTTCCTCATGGTAGTGGTGAATCGCCGTCACTTCTGCTCGGAAAATTGTGATGTCCTCCGCTAGGCTTATTGGAATAGTCATATTTTGCTTTAGCCCTAAAATTCCGGCTTCTTCATCTACCTCTTCTTTGGGTCCGTCTGTATACCTATCTGTAAAGTTATTTGAAACTTATGGTTAAAGCTGTTGCTGTTTCGTGGATGTATTGCCCTATCAAATCATCCAATTTTAGCTACTCGATAAGCTTTTGAAAGTCACCTCTGTGCGTCGTTTGTTTAGGAAAAGTTACCTGTGACAGTTTTCTTCTGGCAATTTATTTATAATAAAGTTCAAATATCACTCAGATTGGTTAAACCCTTCAATTTAGCGGTAGTACGGTGAAAATAAAATTTAAAAAAAAACAGTATAAACGGTATTTTTTTATTCTTAGCCTTAAAAATTTGTGTTTTCTGTTGATTATATTCTTTCTTAATAATTTCAGAACAAAAAAAGAAATGGATGTTTTGAACAAACGAATAATAAAACGATTTTAAATACCGAAACACTAATATTGATTTTTAAGGTTATGAGGTCAGTTTACCTGCTTGTACTTTTAAAACAATATACCGTACGTTAAAGTGATGATTCACTTTTAACTAAATCCCGACTTAAGTTTGCTCAACTAAATTATTCTTTCTGCGTATCTGAACATTTCTCATTCACTGGAAAACCAAATTCCTCAAGCATTACTAATTCAACATGATTGTAATGGTCAATAGTTACTTTAATATTAATTAGAGTTAGTAGGCATATTGAAGATGCGTAGACAGAGCTACTGAAAAAATGATTAGCTATGGACATTTTTTTGAGGCAATTCAAAGAAATCAGCACATATCAATGACTTAAGTATTAAGCTGTTCAAATTTTATTTTCCCATGAGACAAAAAGTTACTTTTTAAATAGGAAATAAGAAAACATTGGGATTAAAATCTTTTATCTGACAAAATATAAAATAATTATTTATTGTTGGCTTTTTATCGCATATAGTAAAATTTTAGCGGTATCTACTTGCGGGGAAGCCGACGATAATCAATGTCATTATCATCTTCAACATCAATCGTTTTTCGCCGTCATCGTCAGTCCAATCGTCTGCCCCCCAGAGGCGGGCAAATCGGGCGCGGTAGCCGGCGGGTTCTTGACCTGTTTCTCCAGCAAGTTCGACTATACATGCACACCCATCACATGTACACATTCCCACAGATTACTACACGTATTTACACCGCAACGTTTTGTCTATATCGTTTACCGTCATTCTTTTATTACTTGTCAAACAATTTGATTTATACCGGATGTGGAGGGTTATTTTTTAAACTAACACAAACCAAAATCATTTGGTATATTTTTGTGTAGCACAAAAAAAACACGAATTGAACTGCAAAATTCATTCGATAAATCATTTTTTTTCACCACGACCAGTTGACAAGCAGCTTTAGAGGCGACAAAACAAATTTTGGTTATTGTTTTGTATTGAGAATTTGTTACCCCAACAGAGCGGTAGAAATACTCTAAAAATAGCCTCAGAAACTTCCCGACTCCAGAAAATCATACACACAATATATTAAAGCCTATTGGATGGATTGCAGACATACCTACCGGTCTTCGTAGAAACAACAATAAAACACTCCACCAGTACTCTAGCTCCGAAAGCTAGTGCGAGAGAAGAGGAAACTGAACCGAGCTATTGACTTATGGACTAGATGGCATAGACTCAGCGCATCTGCAGAAGTGAAAATACATCTAGTTTCAGTACTTTACAACTGCTTGAAAAGAGATCTTATCATCTTTATTACCAAACCAGGTGGATATTATGCCAAACAAAGTAATCCAGGATAGTAACTCCGTCCGTTTTTATGTTAAAGATGATGAAAAAACTCACTGAAAACATGTGAGTAAAAGCTTTTTTATTTAATGGCCACTACACTACTTCAACAAAACTCCTATCAATCAGAAAAATTCTGTTACACAGCTTTACACCTATTGGTGCTCAAAATAGAGGCTGCACTAAGGAATTAAGAAATAGTATTAGGTCTAGTCATATTGTTGAAATCTAGAGTAGATGGAGAAGATTAAAACATTACAAAAGGGGCGATTACTAACTGAAAAGAAGAAATCACACTCTTGGAAAGAAAGTGTTTTGTTGAACTTATTTGTAGAGCTGAAGAAGAAACTTATAAATACAATGATGAAATAATGAGAAAAATGTAGAGATATACAATAAATATAGATAAAACAATCCTAACTGAAAAATCTGAAGACGGAAAAAGAAGTATAGAAAACTGTAAATAAAAAAGAAGTTGGTCTGCATGTATTTTATACAAACAGCTCATCGATGAATGTAATAGTATATTATTCAACAATCATATAATGATGGCTATTATTCACGAAGATGCGTTTATGTATTTTATACACACAGCTCATCGATGAATGTAATAGTATATTATTCAACAATCATATAATGATGGCTATTATTCACGAAGATGCGTTTATGTCGCGAGCCGCAGGCGAGTGACTTAAACATCTAAGTGAATAATAGCCATTATATGCAAGTAGAATACTATATTTTGTTCATCACTATTAATTATCTATTTGTAAATGAATTTATTTTTTTCTCTTTTCTCCAATTTAGGGAAGATACAGCTATAATTTTTTCGACTTTTCTGGCAAATTTAATGATACTATCTATTCAGCTTCTCTCATTTTTGGTGAGGTAACATTCATTTCAGTGTCTGATTCGCTCTCCATATTATATTTTCTAGTAATTTCAATTTAAATTCAGTATAATAATTAAAACTCTTGCAATCAGCTATACATTTTTTAAAACGTCACTTTCTTATTTTGACATCATCATACGTTCTATATACAACAGCTTGATAAATTATTATAGTATATGTCTCCGTAGCGGAATAGTTTAGAGGTCTGACTGCGTGAAATGAAGAAATGTAGGCATAGGGTCGAATCCTGGTCGCGGTGACAATTTTTATTTATTATATTGTGACATTTGTAAATAAATAACCTTCAATATAGGTCCTACTTATCCGTGTCCTGTGACCTGTTCATTATCCACACCTCTGGCGAATAATGTACGTCATTATACTTGAAGAAGCACACACATCAAATAGTCGTGGACAAAATAATTTTCACATTGGTTCAAGGATCATATCGCTGGACATTGATGATATTTTAGGAATCACAGTTACTTTTGTCATAGTCACTGCAATAAGGAAGTAAACAAGAAAAATAAAGACAGAATATGTGTTCTTCCTTAGAGTCCGCCTCCAGGTGTTATAGTGCTAGAAACATGAGTTATCTTCTCACTTCTGAGAAATTATAGGTGACCTCTCCTATACGTATTAAACCCCTAAAAAAGGTCTTGTATGGTATAATTTATAGAATATAACATCCCCAGGTCAGCCAATTTTCAATTAACACTCGATATTTTGTGGCATATGCTTCAAAGCATTTTCTCCGCGCCGATTGATTTACCTTCAAATCATGCATTTTAAGAGACAGATCGCTTTTATGATGACGAAGAATGATTTGTTGTGGGCAACTTTATTTCTTTATTTCACCAAATACGTCTGTCACGATGACATTTAGTTTGCATACCAGCAAGGTTCCCACATTATTAATAACTATACGTGCAAATGCATGTCAATAGTGTGTAAATAGGAATGGCCCGAGTAACGGCACCAAATCATTTGTATACAGATTAGATGGGTCTACTTGAATATAAATGTTATTTTTAGTTAAAATAGGACCTGATAATATATTTTTGAAACGAAATAAATTTGAATTTTTATTTGGAGACTTTCACAGCTTCGATAATTAACCACAAGGAATAACTCGTTAAGAGATAAGTAAATTGGAAATAAAAATATTCAAAATATATTATTACACTTTCTCCGAAGGTATTTTCCGTTAATGGATGTAAAACAGATAAAGACATTTTGTTTTATAGTTTCAACTTTTTTGGTTGAAAACTGAATGATAAACAAAAAAATTACAAAATTTACCGATGTAACATTGTTCACAAGTTACAGGATATGGTTTTATCTATTTACTTACAAATTTAAATTTTTTACTATTCAACAAATAATATTATTTAAGACTGTGCTGATTAATAGGGTGTTTATCTTTTTTTAGAATCTGCTTATGACCTAATGAAAAGAAATATTACGTCCATAAAAACGTTGTGCATATTTTGTCAATATTTGGCGTGTTTAATACTTTTTGATTCTCCTCCTTACGAAAATATTATTTTTTGTCCACGACTATTTGAGGTTTACATTTTTTGTGTGCTTCTTCAAGTATGGAGAATGTATAAGGAGATCGGACTCCATATATTCCAATTTATGGTCATGGCAGAGGGCGCCAGTTTAAATCCAATACCAAAAACATCTGACTGCAGAACAGCCTTGCATACACTTTGAATTCATGGTGTTTTATTGGCTGCTAGCTAATTTGAGAGGATTTTAGGTAAGTGAGGTTAGGAAACAGAAATGAAAAGTTTTCGTTTTTGTCCTCGTCTCTCTACCAATTACCCTCCTCTTCCACTCTCCCCGCCCTTTCACATTACACATCAATCATCCCAGCCATGCTGCCCTCACTTTCCCCTTCTCTGCCGCCTTCAACATATGAGTTTTGAAGGATAATTGGCTATCCAACCACACCCCTAGGTCTCCACTAGGACTCCTCCATACGAATTCTCCTTCCCTTCACCATCACCCCCACTTCCCTCGTCTTGCTCCGTCCCTTCACTAGCAACCCCACCGTCTTATCTTCCGCCACTTCCTGTCCGCACCGCTCTATCTTCTCCACAATCTTCCTACACATTATCTCAGCTTTTCTTTCTATCTCCGCTTCTACCTTTGCCATATATACCAGACACACATCGTCCACATACACCGTAATCTTACATTTCCCTTCACATACTAAGCCACAAACCTCATTAAACACACACTTCCAGAGCGTCGGTCCAAAAACCGAGCCCTGGGGCACTCCATCCTCCGTCTCATACCTCCTCCCTCTAGAGTTTACTATCACACGCCCCGTCAGGTAGTCCTCCACCAGGTTAACCAACCCCTGCTCCACTCCAAGCCTTAGCAACGCGCTTAACACTGCCCGTTTGCTGACACTGTTCAACGCGTTCCCGACGCCGAAGAACACGAGTAGGGCCAAGTTCTTGTTCCTTGAGGTGCCCTCCCTAGCCCTTTTCACCAAACCCATCACCATGCTCAGTGCCTAGATGCAGGATTTCCCATTCGTAAACCCTTGCTGGTTTACGGCCCTCACCATCGCCATTTTCATCACGTTTCTCTTCCTTACCACTTTAATCACCTTTGTCTCTTTCCCAATCAATTTCTCTATTTTCCCCCTCACCCCTTCATCTTCCATCCACGGATCTATCCCTACCATCTTTATGGTTTTTGTTCCTTTACCCGCTACCACCACCCTAGCTCCTGTCATCCTTTCCACCTCCTCCAGAATTCCCCTCACCTCAACCCTCTCCTAATTTCTTGAGACTCTGAGTCTATCCACCCACTCTCCTTTCATCTCCCCCAACCCCTTCTTAATTCTCGCAATCCCCTCCTGATCGACTTCCCCGATATCCTTCAGGATTTTCGCCCCATTCCTACCCTCCTTGATCTTTTCCCCATCTGTATAGATTGTTACCTTCGCCACCTCTCCGTCACCTCTCATCCAAGCCACCATCTTATTCAGGACCTCCACCTCTACCTGCTCAAGCCTGTGGAGTTCAATGCTGTCCCTGCTCCCCACTTTCCCTCATCAGCTCGAATAGCTTCTTCTCATCCCTACAATCTCCCTCCATCCGACAGATCAACTCCTCCGTATTCACCCCTTTCCTTCCCGTAGTGCGTACTTCCTTGACCCACTCCATTTCCTCTCCGTTTCCTCCTAGCATCGGGTACCTATCCCTAAACATCCGCTGTATCTCCTTCTCCATTCCACTGTCTTCCTTGGTCACCCATACCACCTTTACCTTCTCATATGCTTTCATTGGATTTCCCACCTGCACCTCTATTCCCTCCCCCTTTTTACCATCCCAGTTCCTATCCCTAACCTCCTTCCATCCTTCCCAGTCTCTTTGCCCCACCTCCCATCGTGTTTGCATTATCTCCTTCCTATCATCCTCCTTCCTCAACCTCTCCAATTCCTTGACCCGCTCCTCTGCCGCTGCCTTCTGCTTCCAGCCTTTCCACCCTCTCCTCCAGCCACCTTACCATATCCTCTATACTACTTACACTCTCCCTCTCTTCTTCCTTCCCATTCTCCACCTCCTTTCCTTTCTTCTTCAGGCTCCTCTTCAGTTCCTTGTCATCCAGAGGCGATACCTCCTTTCTATTCACTCCAGTATCACTCCACCCGCTCGTCTCCCCCGCCTTATCAGGCGTTCGATTTCCTCGATCTATAAAAAATTACATTTTCTTGCTTTCCTTCATTCATCACCTCCTGTTCTATTTCTTCTTTTCCTTTATCCATATTCCATCCCACGAGTAGCTAGGGAATTGAATGTCTTCCAACACAGAGCCTCGCTTATGGTGGTAAGGCTGGGTACTCCGGGAGGTTACCAGGTATCCCGGAGGCACCGTTTCTGACTGACTTTCGCGCAGCCATTCATCCATTGTCATGGTAGCTAACAACGTAGATTACGGATTGTTTTATCGATATTTATTCCTCTAGGATTTTGTCACGGTTGCCTCCGGACGCAGTGGCCTCCGCTGCCTACAACAATCACACAGAAAAGCTGCCTCCCCTATGCTGCGGTTTTTTTTATCGAGGTTTACTCCTCTATTCCTTTTGGTCCGCGAGCAATCATTCGGGTTCCCAAACTGGATCCTTATTTATTGCTTATCCCGAGGGTTGGTCGGTCATGAGGCCCTTACATTTAAGTTGTTGTTGTTGAATAATGTACTATTATTTTAAATATTCTACTTTGCCGCTTGATATGAAAAGTTGCTTAGTGGATGACAGCAATTTATCAAAAGCGGCAAACAGCTTTCTGCTCGAATCAATCCCAAGATTGTTTCTATGATCACATCGCTCATTGGAAACAATAGTGACACAACTAAAAAAAATTTAGTTTTCCAGGAAATACATTTTAAAATGATTATTCCAAGGAGAGCTTGCCTTTGGATTACATCACAATAAAAATTATTCTATCTTTACTATTAGACCAAATGACAAATTGTCGGAAAATAATGAACGAATAATCTATTTCAATATACTGGAGATTGATTCAGTGAATTATCGATATTTTTAGATCATAATATTATACAATTTATGTATTTTTGTAATCTTATCAAGACAGTATCAATTTTGATTTTAAATAATTAAAAAAATGGGTAAACTATAAAGATATGTTGAAATTATTCAAATTTTCAGGCCTGGGGCTGTAAATAATTTAAAAAATCTTCAGAAATATGTGTAAAAGAATGCACACGTTTTATTGATGGTCGAGTCGGTAAAAGAAAAAAGACAGCGTTATGTTGATCAGGTGCCTTTAGGTCAACGGTCAGGTAAACACCTTTAACGGTATAAGGAAATTTTAATAAATTGCAATTTTATACCGAAGCATTCTACGGTGACATTTCAAATAAAAGTGTGAATATATAAACAAAGTAACGGACATATTTATTCAAATTCATACAAAAAATTTAAGTTCTAAACTGCCGATTGAAAACTAAGGAAGCATACAATAAAATTTACGACGGATTTGTGAACATATTATCTGACATGCGCAAAATTGTTTTGTAAACATAAATATAATCTACAACAATGTTTCGTGCATGATACAATGTAAATACATTCAAGCAGCACATGTAGATTTTGTTAACACTATACTTTTACTTTTGAAAATATTGCATTATTTATTTTTCCTAAATTATTTCCTTAAAGAATACGTGCCAGAAAGCCTTTTACGAAAACCATAATTACCTACCATGATCATTATGTGTCAGCATAAAATTAAATCCTCAACTAACAAGTAACGACATCCAATTTATTGCTAAATAGTAATTAACTAAGAGTACTTTGAACGTAACTTAAGGGCGATTAGTAATCTAACCACCTGTATATAATTTTGTTTTTGGAAATTGCAAAGGCTTTATCTACATATTCTGACAATTGTGACGAAATCTATTTAATTCAACTTTGAGAGTTAATCGTCTGGATAGTCTCAAATCAGAACTTTTTAACTCTACTACTGAAGTTTTGGCTCTTCTCTTTTTGCACTCCCAGGTTTACGCACTTCATGCCTTTACATCAGTTTTTATTTCCCTGAAAGTAATCAGTTCTGAAATGGTATGGGAATGCCCAGGAAAACTCAATGATGTGGGCCAGAATAGCATCGTCAGCTCACTCTGCGGGTTCCTGAAGAAAATAAAATAACAGATGAACATTTAGATGAATTATCAATATATATCGAAATGGCAAATAATTGTTAAGATATAATTATCCTTTTCGAAACAAAAAATATTGAGAACATAATCAATTTTCTATACTAAATTCTACTCATTTCTATAACGAATCAACCATCAATAAATGTGACGGAGTACTGATATATGGAAATAATTATATATTCGCAGATGTAGTAGTGGAAGGCAGTAAATGAAAGTCAATTTCTAAGGATGATATTTTCAACTAAATACCTTTCTAAAAATAATTGAATAGGTCTCCCGCAACAAAAAGTCGTAATTACATAAAAAATTTAGAAGAGTATTTATCAAAATTAAAGAAACAGAATATTGAAACATATATAGGAGACATCAATATAAATATTGAACTTACAACTATTTAGATATTTTGACACCCCATGGATTTTTATCATATATTAACCTACTAGAGTCACCAAAGACTCTAAATCGACAATAGATCATATTTTCCTGAGAAAAGAAAATTGTTTGAAATATAAGGTATCTATCACCCCCATAATATTCCATCTAGATATTACTGACCCCTTTGCTCCTTCCATGGATATTACATTCCTAGAACGTAAACCTAATAAATCAAATGCGAAGAAAATAATAACAACAATTAATTTTAATAAATTTAACTCACTACTACTAGATGAAAACTGAGAAAATATTATATCCGAAACAAGCCACCAGTTATGTTATGATATGATATTTTTATTAATAAGCTTAATACTACAAACAGTCAAATAATAAAATCCAAATCATGGGTTACAACTAGTCGAATAAACTCGATAAACAAAAGAGATAGTTTAAAGCAAAAATGATTAAAAAGAAGAAATCTTAGTAATAAACTTAACACCCTACTTAAACAAACAAAAAATTAATTTAACAAAACACAAATTTCTGAGGATGGCACGAATTATAAAAAAAATTGGAGTATCATTGAAGATGTTTGTGGTAAACGCAAGCAAAGTAATAAAATAGTTCTGTGTTAAGTGATAACAAACAAAAAGCCAATGAATTTAATAATTTTTTCACAAATATAGGTAAAACCATGTGTAAACGTATTGATCAACAAGACTTACCCAAAAAAGATTTAAACGTCAATCAATAATTTTTTTCCGCCCGGTTACAAACAATGAGTTAATAACCGTAATTTCTAATCTTAAAAATAACACTGCCTAGGCACAGACGGAATCACATCAAAAACATTGAAAACAATTCATTCTAGTATTTTAAATCCTCTAAGACACATAATCAATCAATTATTTTCAACTGGGACTCTTCATTATCAATGGAAATGATCAATTATCACTCCTATATTTAAATCTGGTGAGAAATCACAGTTTGAGAGCTACAGACCCATATCTGTTAAAAACAATACTGCCAAAATATTTGAAAACTGTATTGAAAGCAGATTAATTGAATTTTTAGACAAGAACCATATAATGACAAAGAGACAATTGATATTAATAAAAAATAGTAACACCGAAAATGCCATATAAGACAGTGTTGCCACCTTCCATACCTACAGTTTCGGTAGAAAGTTCGGAAAAAATCGGTAGAATTCGGTATATTTTTGAAATACATACCTTTTCAACTATTTTATGGGTTATTCAAGTTTAAATACCATCCATCCGAAATATTGGGAATGAAGGTTATTACGAATGAAGCAGAATTGAAAATAGATTTTATTTATTTTAAAAATAAATATTTGAAAAACTAAACTTTTGAACAAAAAATGAATATTCTAACAAAATAAATAGGTATTCAAAAAATTAACACCTATTGAAAACAACAAATATGCAAAAAAAATAATCACAATTATGTATCAAATTATGTTATGGTAAGGAAACCAATAAAATAATATCGTAAGAGTTATGATTTCCTTGAATATCAGAACATACATTCACTCCATCAAATTTCGGTAGATTTATGTGCTTTTTCGGTAGATCGGTAGATTGAGAAGAAAATCGGTAGATTTACCGAAAAAGATCTACCGAAGAATCGGTAGAGGTGGCAACACTGATATAAGATTTTGCTAATACCGCTGTAGAAGCCGTCGATAAATCTAAAAAAAACACTGACAATAGACGTCAAAAAATAATAGTTAAATACTATTAAACACTTTACAAAATTAGTAAAATGAATTTCCAAAGAGCAGACCGTTCACTAAGAAGCAACAACTACTTCTCGGGCTATATGCCCCGACAGAAATTGCAGTTATTAGTCTGAACTTTCTACTGGTGTACCACAAGGCACGGTTTTAGGCCCAATACTCTTTCTCATTTATATTAACAATATAACTAAAATCATGTTACGCATACGATACTGCGGTTATATTCACGGGTCCTACGTGGGAAGAAACTAAACGTATTGCTGAGACTGAATTAAAGAACATGTATAAGTGATTAAATAATAATAGGTTGTCTTTGAATATCAGCAAAACTAAATTTATAATTTTTCTGCAACCAAACACGATCAACCAAATGATTTAATTATTAAATTAAATAAAGCAAATTGTAACAACCACCAAGTTTGTCACTGCCATCTGATTGAAATAAATTATAGATCATAAAAACTAAAAAACACGCTTTAGAGGTAATCGAACTAAAAAGGTAAAAATAATTCTTAAATTAAGAATGAAATGATTAACGAGAAAATTAATGTCATTGTGGTAATAGCGTGGGGGGCTTTGTACTACATTTATACACTAACTCTGCATTTCGGAATAGAACTAGTAAGAAATTGTAACAGTTTATATTGAGAACCCCACGCTATTACCACAATGAAATTAATTTTTTCGTTAATCATTTTTTTTCTTAAATTAAGAATTATTTTTTCCTTTTTAGTTCGATTACCTCTAAAGCGTGTTTTTTAGTTTTTTTTAACTATAATTTATTTTTCACTTTTTAGTACTATATAAAAAACTTTCGAATTAATCTGAGCGTTTAAATTGGGTAAAAATCGAGTTTAAAGGTTGCATTATAAATGAAACACCCTATATTTTACTACTAAATTGTATTGTCATCGGTGCTTGCCGTTTGCGCAAAATTTCGAATTAATCTGAACGTCTAAAGTGACTAAAAATCGAGTTTAAACGTTGCTTTATAAATTAAACACCCTATATATTTTTCAACACGCAAAAAAAATTTTTTAGCCGTGAACGGGATAAGAACCCACAACCGGTGTATCCGACGTCATCGAAGACGCGCTGATATTGTTTGGATATACTAACAGTTGTAATACAAGCCACTTGCTAGGAGAGTTACAAACAAGCTCACAAACACACAAACTCACATACAGGTGAAGCTAATATAAGCGTGTTAAAAAGAAAGTTAATAAAATATCTCGGCATCTTACTTGATCAACATTTAAAATGGACTAAACATATTAGTTATGTTGCTAAGCGTTTACGTACTTTGATTTATAAATTCCATGAACTGCTTATCTAAGAAAAATCTATTGATTTTGTATACCTCACTTGCAGAGTATATTATTTCAAATTGCATACCAGCATGGGGAGCAGCTTTTAAAACAATACTCAATACATTACTAGTGGCACAAAATTTACTAATTAAAATTATTTATCGAAGAAACAGACTATACCCGACTGATCTATTGTATAAAGAAACTTAAATATTCAACATTAATTTAATATATATTTATAATTGTTTAAAAAGAATGTTTTTGAACATAAATTAGTCGTAAACTAAGTACAAAATCAGACTCGTTCTGCCCTGAACTTGGATGTTAGAGTCAGTTTTTTTTCACAAAACTACAACTCAGCACTCTTCCACTTTCCAAGGTCCAAATATTTTTGACATTCTGTCAAAATATCTAAAAGAAATGAAAAAATATCATACTTTTAAGAAAGGAGTAGAACATTTTATAGACTTCAAAAAATAATAGTTCAATACTATTAAACGCTTTACAAAATTAGAAAAATTAATTTCCAAAGAGCATACGGTCTGCGCTTTACAAAATTAGAAAAATTAATTTCCAAAGAGCATACGGTCTGCTCTTTGGAAATTAATTTTTCTAATTTTGTAAAGCGTTTAATAGTATTGAACTATTATTTTTTGACGTCTATAGATCTTTACTAATATGACAATTATTTACAGGTAACTGTAATTAAGTGAAAACATTTTATACTTTCAAATCAAGGTGAATTTACTTCATTATAAAGTGTTTGTCACCTTACTATACAAACATATATGTGTTATATTGTATTATACCATATTTTTGTTCTCATGTTCTTATGTCCTTACACATCAGTGTATATATATATAGGAAATAGTTCGTTGCCGATACTAGTTAGGTCTAACTATTATTGTGGGGGATGAAGAATTAGTAGGTATTGTTTTATAATTTTTGTTATTATTATTATATTATGTTATAACCACCCCGATCGTTTTATTTTAAATTTAACCTAAAAATGTTTTTTTAATGTCCTAAATATTATAGAATTTTTTTCATGTACCTATAGGTAATTCCTCTCTTATGATTTTTATTTCGAATTTAAATAGCTTTAAAATTTTTCCTGATTTTAATAAATTGAAATTTACTTCCCTTGATAACTACTTCCTCTTGCTACAATTTTAATTCTTCATACCATGAAGCTCTTTATCAATTATTTTTAATTTTCTTCTTATTCTGATTGAATATTTTTAAATCCAACTGTGATTCTAACATTTTCTGATCTGCATCAATATTTCAATATTATTATTTTTTTATTTTTACTTTTATTTTAAATTTTTCTGACTTTCCTAATAAATTTTAAAAATTAATTCCATTTAATTTATATCGCAACGCCCTTCAATTTTTCTTTTGAGCACCCCTTTTTCAAATAAAAATTTTTTTTATTGGTTTATTTAGAATTTTGACATGCGTTCACATCTGGATGTGACTTTATGTTCTTCTTTAAATAATTGACAAAAAACTTCATTATCTGTCCTATCTAAAAGATTAATTGCATAAAAATATTTATTTTATTATAGTGACACATTGATATATATAAAAAAAACTTTTATTTTACAATTCCATATCTATACAATACATGTGGATTTGTTTTATTCTATTTATATATTATATTTGTACATTTTTGACGAATATAATATTTTACAAATATTTTATTTATATAATGTAGTAAAAGCTATTCTAATCAATGATTCTAGTTTATTTCTTATAATTTGAAGTTCCCAATTAAGTACTTGAACATACCGTACATAGCAAAACAACATCGTTTTTTGAAATAGTTTCCTAACAACGTACATTTTTCAAGTAGAAAGTGTCTGGTTATGCCGCCAATGGCACTTATCTTGTTTTTAAGACTAATGGTCGTATGCACCGTTTACACTTGGTATGCACCATCGATTCTATGGAAGTTAAACCAGATTAAACTTAAACGCCCAATATTGGAGGTTTAACTTTAAACTGTTCTTTTTGACATTTGGGTAACTTATGTCAATGTCTCATTAAAGAATGTTTAGATTTGATGAGCTGACAGTCAAGAAAAAGTTGTTGATCCTAATTATTTAAAGTGTTGCACGTTTTATCAATGAAATACATATAATTCAACAACCGTCACGTCCGTAACTGTAAACGAGAGTACTCAAATAACGTCAAGCAGTGGCACCAACGAATTGGCACCAACGAACCACAAAAAAGTCCCAAAATTTTTTGTCGTTGTCAGACTTCTTTCAGGTTTAACTAAACATCATTCGGTGCATACCAAAGTAACATAAACGGCGTTTAACTATTCAAATTTAGTTAAACGGGTTTAGAACTACAAACGGTGCATATGGTTATAAATGTTCTTTAATCATAAACACTTATTAAATTTCTCCTTGTGTCCCGATGTTTAATTTCTACATTATTATTATAAATAGTTCAAGCAAACAAGACTTCAATTATCAATTTTTGTTTCAGATTATAAACAGATCAAACAGTACTAGTGACATATGGCCTCTGGACAGACCAGACGGCATGCCAGCCATCCAGTCTCTGGAAGTGATGTGCGGCAAAGATCATATGGATGTTCATTTAACGTTTTCTCAACCGTTCGAGGGGATTGTGTCGTCGAAAGGCCAGCACGGTGATCCACGGTGTGTTTATGTTCCACCAGCGTCTGGCCAAACTTTTTTTTCCTTCCGAATAGCGTACGCGAGGTGCGGGACCAAACCCGATTTACACGGACAATTTTACGAAAATACGGTCGTTGTACAATATGATAAAGATCTACTCGAAGTGTGGGACGAGGCTAAGCGGCTAAGGTGCGAGTGGTTCAATGACTACGAAAAAACTGCTTCTAAACCCCCTATGGTTATTGCTGACCTTGATGTTATACAACTGGATTTTCGTGGTAAGTGTTTTCGTTAAATAATAAATAATCAAACACAAAGTAAATTTACCTTACAGAATTATTACAGTTTCCTGTAAAATTGTCGTATTTAGTAAAGCGCGTTACCAACAGATATCAAAGCATAAAAATATATTATTCTTCGCTTTACAACTAGTTTTGAAAAATATTTTTCAAAAACAGTGACCGTTCAACGAAGAAGAAACAACTACTTCCCGGGCTACATGCCCCGACAGACATTGATTTACACTTCTAAGTCAAACGGGGTTGGTAAATCTACAAGCAACCATTCTGGTTTGCAACTAGAAGGGACAACATAACTTGTAGACCGGTTTCGGCGTATTGCGCCTCATCAGTACAAGGTATATGTTATCGTCCGAGAGTTAATACTGGACTGAAATGTGACTATAATCAACAACTGTACATATCTTCCAGTTACGGAAATGTTTTAGTTGCGAAAATAGCGACATCTCACCTCTAAGTCACAAACCAAAATTCGAAATTTGACAACAAGCTCGTTAGCTTGAAACATATAGAATTATTACAGTTTCCTGTAAAATTGTCGTATTTAGTGAAGCGTGTTGCCAACAGATATCAAAAAATAAAAATATATTATTCTACGCTTTACAACTAGTTTTGAAAAATATTTTTCAAAAACAGTGACCGTTCAACGAAGAAGAAACAACTACTTCCCGGGTTTGTGACTTAGAGGTGAGATGTCGATATTTTCGCAACTAAAACATTTCCGTAACTGGAAGATATGTACAGTTGTTGATTATAGTCTCATTTCAGTCCGGGATTAACTATCGGACGATAACATATACCTTGTACTGATGAGGCGCAATACGCCGAAACCGGTCTACAAGTTATGTTGTCCCTTCTAGCTGCAAACCAGAATGGTTGGTTTAAATATTGTAGATTTACCAACCCCGTTTGACTTAGAAGTGTAATTCAATGTCTGTCGGGGCATGTAGCCCGGGAAGTAGTTGTTTCTTCTTCGTTGAACGGTCACTGTTTTTGAAAAATGTTTTTCAATACTAGTTGTAAAGCGTAGAATAATATATTTTTATTCTTTGATATCTGTTAAAATTACCTTTCCAAAAACCACGTCTAACATTGCTTAGAACTAAACTAAACTCATGTCAATATTTATTTTATATAAATTCTTTTCAAGATCTTATTGTGTAGAATAACAGAAATAATTATGGGCAAGGAACTAAAACTTACGAAAATTCAAAAGAATTTCAAGTTTCTCATGTGAGATGTGATGCGTAAAGTGATTCTTCCTGGTATTTTTGTCGACAAAAGTTGAAGTGATTATTTTTGCCTCAACTACAAGATTGTTGACTTCAAATTCTTTTGTTTTGAAGTTTTTGCATGTTCTGCAGTTATAATTGAATTATATTGAAAATGCTCTCACTCTTTTAGTTTTTCCAGATATCTATATATACATCACCCTTGCCGACTTTTTCCTTTGATCGGTATAGGTCCGTCCAGTACTCTCCTAGGTGTTGTGCCCTAGGATTCTGAATTTCTGTGGATGTATGTTTCTTCTTCCATGCCACAAAATCTACTTTCCTCTTGCTCCACTATTTTGAGCTCTTTCTTGAGATATTTCCAATGGTCAGTACTTCTCTTTCTTTCGTCTTTGCCTAATTCTTCCAATATTTCATCGGAGCTGATACCGTAAAAGGGTTCCGGCCCCCAAAATGGTGTTGCAGCCCCTTTCTTTGCCATTTCATCTCCTTCTATCCCAGTGTGTCCTGGAATCCAATATTGAATTGGACACACTTTTCTATAGCGTGAATTTCCACTTGAAAGATACTTGGGGGTTTACCCAAGCTTTCGTAGTGTTTGGTTCCTGGCACATAACGCTCTAAGAAAATCTTCAGTCCACATAAATTGTGGCGATATTGTCAACTAAGGAAACAAACCGTCGAATTGAGAAAATTTACACATCTCTTAGCACATGTTGTACCTTACTAGGAAGATGGATTAATAGAGCCCTTCCCATGTGATTGTTATTGCTGTTGTTATTCCTGGAGGATGTAAAAGCCACCAAACTTTATTAGATCTATGCATGCCCTTCTACAATTATTGGGGTATCTTACTCACAATACGTTTATGATTATTGAGTTTAGGTTTGGGTTCCTGGTCATGTGGTGTCCATGGATCTATGTAATGTAACAGCTCCAGTAGTAAATACATATACAGATTCACCTTTTATTCAAATACTGCTAACTTTGGAATGAGTCCCATCAGACATAACTACTTATCGATAAGAATGGCTTTTGTACCGAACTCAATTGACGGAATGAAAGATTTTTTTTTAATTGTACATACCCTTCACTGTTTGGCAGATCAGCCTCTGTTCGAACCGTGAAAAATTCAGGGTATGGTTAATATTTATTATCGAGGTGAATATCCAAGTAAATTAAAGACTGGTTTAGATTTTAATTATATTGTAATTATTATCGTCTGACCTCCTTATGAACAACACGAAAGTGACTAAACTGTCAGTACCGGACTTCATTCTTTACATTCTTCAGTCTTCGTCGTAAAACAAAAACAAATAACTATGGTAAACCATTGATGGTTTATTATTGATAGATTTCCATAGGCGCAGCATGATTATTATTTCAATGCTATCGGTGTAATATGTATATTAATTTCTAGCTGGGTATGTTTAAAGTGAATTAATAAATCAACTTCAGATAAAGAAGTTTATAGCTTCAAATAAATTCAAGAATTATATGTCTTCGCTGAACATCCACTGAGAGTAGTATCGCCTCAAAAAGCTTTTTAATTCTTTTTTCAGGGTGGATCAATCCACTATTTCTTCCTGTAACTTGTTTTTTCCATCCACTGTCTTATTCCTATAGTATGGATGTTGCTTACCACCTGCTGTAACCACGGGTTTAAGGTCTTCCTCCTCTTCCCTTCACAAGACATCAATTCAATCATTGAATATATTGTTGACTTTGTACCATCTTATTCTTCCTTCTACTATATTTTTCCCTATTTTAGGTGCGTTTTCCATGTGCGTTTGTTTATATTCATCCTCCATCCTTTTTGGTCCTAATAGCAGACTCAGTATCTCACGCTTTTGTATTCTCAAATTTTTCTGATTTTTTTCGGTTTTTGTTCGTTTTAAACTTATGAATTCACGTCTTCACGTAGTACTTTATTGGCATGGAATGCTCTATTTTTTGCTGCTGTCGTTTCTTGTGTCCTTCGTTGAATATTGTTATTCTACCTCTTGAAACGTGTGTTCTTCATTATTTCAGTACTTATATCTTGTAGCATATTTTCCAAAAATGTTATCTTTTGATACCAGTGCAACGTTACCAGCTTATGCTATTAATGGACCTCCCTTTGTTCTTTAGTTTCCTCCACTTATCTTTTTTTAATGCGTGATCTCCCTGCCCTTTGTTATATTTAAATTTTCTTGTTGTTTCATTCCTCGCTACTGCTTTTGTCAGTGTCATTTTTATTAATCTTCCGAGCTTGTCTCATACCTTTTGTTATTTGAATGACTAAAATGTTTTACTGTCAGGTGATCTCCATGTATGCTTGTTCCATGTATTATTCTGAAATTTCTTTCTACTAATAGGCAATTCAGATGTAATTTGAGCATGTCACCCACATACCTGTTATATCATTTCACGACTTAAGCATTTAGGAACCCTAATAATAGTGTTGCGTCCTGTTTTGGTAGTTCAAGAAATCTTCTATTTTCTCATAAAATATTCTTTTCACTTCATCTGATACGACTTCTGTTGATCCATATACATTTAGTACTGAGAGATGAAAATATTTTTCTTCGAATTTCAATTTTTTTTATTTTCTTTCAACTTTTCTCCTTTCTGCTTAATGGCGTTTTAAGTAAGATGGACAGCGTACAGCTTTCGATTTATACAGACATTTTCCACTCTACGGGGCTAGGGACTGTCCAATTGTGAACATTTGATGTGGTTGGAATCATTCATAGAAAGTGTTATTTCCTTAAGGTACGTTTTCCAACATATTCGATTGCTAACTGCGACAAAAGTAGCAGGGATTATATAAGTTGGCAAATTTTGTGAATATACGTTTTCCTCCGATCCTATCTCTTCAATATTCGTCAACGAATATCATTTTAGCAGTATCTTTTATAATAATAATATTGTATTTTGGAATAATCGGGTACATCGGTCCAAGTTATAAGACCGAAAAGTTTAGAATTTTTTAACACAAGTTCGTTCTGAAATTTCCCTTCCCCAGTGGTAGGAAGTTTTTGGGTTGGCTACTAAATTTAAAAAATGAATAGATTTATCAAAATAATATAACCTTAAAGCGCTTTCCTAAGGTAGTAGAGGCAAATATGGCACAGCGGGTAATAAGGCCCAAAATCCCTAGCGCAAAATCTAAAACATTTATTAGCAATCTGGCAACATCACATAACTGCCTGTAACCTTCACTACCAAGGTCAGTTTGAGCGACTGCTTGCCGCCACAGTTTTGCACGTAGCGTGGTTTCTTACTGCCGGGTTATTCTTGTGTTGTTATAATTTTTCGGCTGATTTGTTGACTACCTTTTCACGCTAAGAACCAAAGGGAACGGTCTGCAAAATTAAAAGAGGCAAATACACGTTTTTAAGTATTTTTGCATGGAATGTTTATTCGCTAGTGAAACTCTGTCTTTTTTTTTCAATTTTTATTGTCTCGATGTCCTTTCGGTTGATATGACCCACAGAAGTAGCGGGTTATATGGCACTGGGCCATATAACCCGACAGATGGGCACATTACCAAACTTGACTAAAAAAAGATTAAAATTTTTTTTTAGTTTTGAGATGGGGTAAATATACAAGAATTTACGCAAGCGATGGTCTCAAGACCAAGTTGAACAGGCCATAGCAGGTGCCAGAAATGGATAATCCCAATGAAATATTTGTACTAGATTTCAAATAACGAGGCGCACTTTACGGCGATATTTACATCGGGGATTGTCGGAAAAGAAACTGGGTCGTCCAAGCATACTGAATCGTCAGCAGGAAAGAGATTTTGTGCAGCGGACTAAGCGATACTGTCAAATTGGATTACCGCTCACTCCCAAACTTGTCCGACATCAAATGTTTCGATATTGTGATATAAACAACATTCGCAATAATTTTGACAAAACAAAGCAGCTTGCTGGGAAGGACTGGCTCTATTTGTTCCTGAGAAGAAATGGTGATTTATCTGTACGAAAAGCGCAACCTATGAACCCTGCACGCGCTTAAAAACTGAACAAAGCAATTGTTTCTGACTACTTCACCAAGATATCCGAACTTATGGAAACGATGAACATTAAAGATAAACCTCAAAATGTATTTAATATAGACGAGAAAGGCTGTCGCCTCACCATAATCCATCAACAACGTGTTATCTCTGAAAAGGGAGTACGACGGGTTCATTTGGTTGCCCCTGGGCATGAAGAAAATGTCACCGTTGTGGCTTGTTGTAACGCTATGGGCAACTCTATTTCACCAATGATATTGTTTCGAGAAAAATGTGTAAAACCAGAATTTTGCGACAATTTACCCCATGGATCCCTTATAAAAATGGCATATAAAGGGTCCAAGACGACGCAACTCTTCAATGACTTTTTAAGACATTTTGCCCAGTATAAATCAAACGGACCTACACTATTCTTGCAGACAATAGTGGAAACTCCGAAAGGTCAAACGGTGAGATTTCGTCTGATGATGATGTTCCATTGGCAGCTAGAATAATTAATCCAGTTTCTCAAGAATCTTCTCCAAATAGAATGAATAAGTCTTTTCACGAAATACTTCCAACTCCTACTGATGGGAAAAATATTGAAGTGAAAAGAATTAGGCGTAAGGGTTTGAATTACAAAGCTCAGTAAGTGACCTTCTGATCTCAGATCCGAAACATCCAGTTCCATAAACATCCAAACAGAAAAGTTTTATCCCACAGTCTACATCTAAGCAAACTACACAGGAGTCATGGTTATGTACAGCTTGTGTTAAAGAGGACCAACTTGACATGCGAATGTGTACAAAATGTCTTACTTGGTACCATGAGGTATGCGTTGGCCTCGAGTCGGACGATGATGAAGAATTTGAATGCTGTTGACTTCTTGTTTTCATCTTTACATTCTAAGTTAGTTCTTCTGTGCAAAAGCATGCAAGCATAAGCATTTGATTTATTTTTCAAATGTGTATTGAAATATTACTTAAATTTCCTAATGGTTTTTGCTGTGTTCATGAAATGTTCTAATATTTGTTTAAAAACAAAATTCTATCATGTGGTTGAAAACAATATTCTACTTCCATGGAAAAAAAATTATATTAAGTTGGGCCATATTTGCCTCCATTACCTTACCCGACAAATCGTTACGAATCTGGACCCCAATTCTAGAACGCCTTCCTAAGCGAATTATTTTAAATATTATTCTTAAACACTTTACCCACTGGCTTGTTAGTGTTTGGAGCTGGGGGAAATCAGGATAAACATTTCCGGGCTCTACGCAATCTTTCGAATCCGTGTACACAAATGAATGACGCGGCTTTAATAAACTATTTTTGTGAAATTATTTGTGAAGCACTAATCATATCATAACTTGCTGGTGAATATTTTACTATCATTGTTCATTGTTTTTCTGAAACATTCGATCCACGTCCGCGCAATTCATCATTTGTGTCTATTTCATACGCGAGTTTCAAACAGACATAAAATATAACCATGAAATTGGGATAATTTGAAATCGTCAAGAAGCAGGACCGCTTTATTTGCATTGCTGCCAAATTCTTCGCTCAAGGAAGCCCTCTAACGAATCAATTAAAGAATTGTATAGTTGTAAAGCCCTCGGTAACTACTGTTCGTTAGGCTAGGTAATCACTCGATAGCCAGTGATGCCAAGAATTGGATTTATTGCCCGTTTAAATACGTGAACCGCTGTCTTGGCGAATAAGGGCCGGTTGTACAACATAGGTTTAAACTTTGTTCAGCGCTGACGGGAGTTCAAAGCCATTCTCACAGCTGTTCAATTCAAGTTCAAAATCTAAACCAAGTTCATGAATTAGTCAAGTTGATCTCTCGATTTCTGAAGGTTAAACTTCGTTTCTCTGTTAATCTAACCTTAGTAACTTTTATTTATTTATAAAAAAATTATACATACAATAATATATTGCAATATTGCAAGATGAATATTCCTGAAGATCTGACCGACGACGAAGACTTTTTAGAATTTGTTGACATAATAGTAAATCCTCGAATGTCAAGAACCTATAAAGAAAGGCCAAATAACTTTTTAATTTGGAATGTTACACAGTTTGTACAACGTTTTCGTTTATCTCAGCATACTGCGCAAATGTTAATCGATGAAATTCGGGAAAATATTCAAAATGCAACTGAGCAGTAAGTATTTATTAATATGCAATATACATTAATATATATTTAAATATTTTATATACATTTATTTGTTGTAGAAACCATGCTCTCATCCCTGAGGATATGGTATTTGTGACACTTCGATTCCTAGCGAGCGGATCCTTTCTACAAAACGTCGGTGATATGCAAGGAATTGATAAAAGCACTGCAAGCAGAGTGGTAATGAAAGTTCTGAGATGTATTGCTATACATTTTAAACATCTTATAAGTTTGCCTGAAACACAACAATATTGCACGATTTCCTAAATGTGTGGGTGCAATAGATTGTACCCATGTGAAAATTGTATCACCAGGTGGAAAAGATCCTGGAAATTACAGAAATCGAAAGGGCTTCTTCTCTTTTAATGTCCAGGCCATATGTTCAGCTGACTTAAAATTTTAAAATATTGTTTGCCGGTGGCCAGGTGGATCTCACGATTCCACTATATTTGCAAATTCTAGAGTAAAAACTCTTTTTGAAAACGGTCATTTTGGAGATAATGGGAATGGTGTTAAACCATATTCAATAACTCTACTATTAAACCCACAGACACCTTCCGAACACCTTTTTAACGAAGCTCAGATTAGAACAAGAAACCCTATTGTAAGATCTTTCGGGGTTTGGTAACGCCGTTTTCCTATACTGGCCCTTGGAATACGATTGAAAAAACATAAAGTGGAAAGCATTGTGATTGCAACAACTGCTCTGCATATTCTTGCAATTATTATGAATAATCCACTGCACCTGCTAGATAAAGAACTTGAAGCAGCTATTAACTTTGTTAATGATGTAAATGAAAACCTTGTGCCACGCCAAGATCAAGAAGTTCTAAATAACATAAATAGGGCTGCATTGATAAGATACCCACTATGAAGATTTACTCTAAATTTTTGAAGCTTGTATCTTAAAAATAAATAACTACATTATATTATTTGATAAATTTATTTTCTTTAATAGTTGTAAATAATAATATTATAAATAATGTATTCCTTCAACTTTTGTAATTTTAAAATTTCAATTCGTATTCTGTGTTCCGCATTCTCTCTTCTCTGCCTTTCTTCATATTCCTTTTTTAAAATGTTCACTTTCTTCTCATGCTCTTGGCGCATTTCCTTTCCTAACTCGCTTTCTTCAATTAAACGTTTTGCCCTACAACTCCGGCTCCTATCTACACCTACTTTTGCTTTGGAGCCAGGTTACCTTAGCCTACATGGATGCATCCTTCTTCCAGGCTTCCCTACAGTTATTTGAATTATTAAAATTATATCTTGTGGTTGGTGCGACAATGGGTTATCCCATTAAGTCGTCCGCTTCTAGCTCCTCGATAAGCTTTCGATAGTAAGCACTGTGCGTTTGGCTTATGTGTTGTTGACTGAGTGCTACAGATCTGGCTTCGCCTTGTATAAAGATATGCAATGTTGATAAATTCAACAGAAGCCCCATCATAGGTCATACATATAAACTGTTATCGATATAATATATATATTTCAAGCACTAAAGCGTGCCTAAAGAAGTTTTACTTCAAAAACTCTCCAATTAAGAACATCAACTGTACAGAATCAAAGCAAATTACCACAGCGTTACATCGCCTTTTCGACCTTCGACCTATGCCCGAAGCTAATTTATAAGAATTTACAAGTAATGTACAAATCAAAATCAACCCCAAATTCATTTAGTCAAACCCACAAAGTAGTCATAGGGCCTACTTACAATCAGTAACAGTATACTACACTGAATTTAAATCAAATAATGAGAATATGGTAAGCATCTAAAATAAATTGTTTTTGGTCATAGCCAGGGTAGGTTTGAAGAACCACCCACGAATTATAGTATGTTAGACTAAAGCGGGCAAAGAAGAACAGAATATACACAGGGTAACAAAATAGACTGTCTTACAGCCTTCTTAATCAAAAATTGCAATCAACAGGTAATATTTTACCACCAACTGTTCTACCTACAAAAACTACAAATCTATGAGACACACCTTTTCCAAAAAGGGTCCAATACTCAATCCAATACTGGGTGGCAACCAACAAATAATGAACCAACAACAACATGTGGCACACCTCCAATTCCAAAACTTCGACGTTGGCAGTTTCCTTTAAATAGTGATAAATAGATAGTGATACGAAATCAGGAAGTAGAGAAAAGACTTGCAATCGTTTTAGTGAAATATATCCCCTATAAGGGTTTGTGAAAACGGCTTCCAAAACAGGACGGAATTCTCCAACAATTCGAACTCCCGTAGAACAAAATACTAAACCGTATATTCCACAACTAATTCAGTACGAAAACCTATAAAACCCAGCAAGGGACGACTACCCCCCAGTCATTACCAAAATTCTGATTCTCGTTCGATGCACTTTTGGAAACTAAGCCATCTAGTAGGAATCACACAGCAAAAAAAAGTGACTGACTGACACTTCCTCAACTTCACTACCGAATACTACCATAGAGAAACTTACCCGAAACATACATCCGAACTACACTGCTCACTACACCGATAGTGTTCCGCACATATCAAGTCATAAAGTGCTACACTTCCCTGAACGCTTTCATCCAAGACAGGACTGTCACGGCCAATTGTCAATGTCATCCAACAAATAAACACTTGTAAACATTGGACAGAAATAATAGTGTATTAGAAATTATTCAAATAAATTTGAGCAATAATAGTACCACAATACCCTCCTGTCAAAGTGAACAAAGCAAGATCAAACACTCGGATTTAACATACAAAACACATGGCGATAAACAGCTAATATATTATAAGTAGATGTTCAGAATATATTCGAATGCCAACCTACACAGAAGATTTCTAACTAAGTAGTATGTCATTACTCAAGCCAAAAAATGGTAGATAAATGAAGAAAATATGCCTCTAAATCAAAAGTAAAGTATGTCTACATGGATCAATAAGTTTTATCGAACCTAATTACTACTTTGAATGCTTTAGACTTCAAGTCAAGGAGTCGGTAATTTATAACTGAACCCTAATAAACTTTAGCGTATATCAAGCTGAAGCTGACAAAGTATTTGGACTACTGTGGCTACACCCCAAAAGTGATATAATCAAAGCCAGAAAAAAATCAGTAGCCCCACGGTAACTAAAAACTATAGTAAAATCCACAAGAGAGAAGACCACTTACTACCCTTAATGATTAATTATAACAAACAAAAAAACTAACATGAATCTACCTACGGACATTTACATGATATACGCTCGTTTTGTATCATACGATCACAAAACTTACATTATTTACACTACCTGGCGACAAAATATAAAATTGTTGTCATGATGTGAAGATAGGTTTAGTTACAGCCTGCACCACTTCACCGGAAGGATAATGGCAGAATAGTCCCTAAAACACTGGGCTGACAGAAATTATTTAACTACTGAAGTCCTTTCGTAGTGAACAAATGATGTTAGAAACATAGAGACAAAATCCTTCAGGTAATTACTATATACAAATACTTAATATATACAAAAGACTTAGTGACAATTTCACTCGTTACATCACATCATTGACATTTTCTTCGAGTATGTTCTTTTCGGTTTTATCTTTATTTACATTATCCAGAATATAATCATGACCACTAATACCGAGACTAATACAGTCATATCCGTGGTCATTTTGGATAGAAGTTTCTGCACCAACTACTGGAAAAAAAATATAAATCTCAACCCAGAATATATTGAAAAAAATGTGAAAACTTACCTAATATGGCATCATCATCTAACTCTGAATTCAGCCCATCAATTCGTACCCCCAACATCACAGAAGTGAATGTTACATTTTCAGGGGGACCTCCACCTGTATAAAATATGTTATTTTTACTTCAACTGTAGACAAAATGACCTTTATCTTCTGCTTAGGTGTTTTTATTATTTCGCAGCGCTTACTCATTTTGCTAACCTGTTAATCTACATGAGGTTCAAGGGAATCTTATTGTTATTATTAAAATAATGTAGGATTATTATCTCTAATTAATTTAAACTTTGCGAAGTGGTAGTATTAAAATAAGTTTCACATGTGCGACATATAATAATTGGTCGCTGATGTTCTCACGATATGTTTAGCCTTTAGGTTTGTTAAGTTTTACGTGGGTAGATACCTTTTAAAAATTATTTAAAAAAAGTTGAAGATATGATACCCTCACCATTACAACAGTGTTATAAACCAACGACACTCCCACGGAATGCTGATTCATAATTGAATTAGTCTTTATCAAAACACTATCAATTACCGACAATAAATTGGTCAGCGTCCATAAAATTTGATGGCCGTTATTATTTAATAGATAATTTCGAGAGTGTGTGTACGATAGACCAAAATTATAAGCTTGAAAAAAACCCATATTTATGACATTCAGTATGATATATCGGTAGAATTAACAGGTGAATGATTAAAACTGGAATGTTACTAAACGAATCACGAACCAAACTGTGCAATTCGTTTTAATTAATATTTTTTTGGATGCTCTCTTCATATTTAGTATAGTAGGCGAGAGGCACACTCCCAAAAAGTCGATTAGAAACACGAAAAAATAACCAGATCATTTCTAGTCGCTAAAAATCATGTTACTTCATGCTTTCGAGGGTGCTGGATATGAATATGATGTTTGTTTTTATTCTAAAATTGGGGGAACACTGTTAAAATTCATAATGACGTCAAAAATTAAAAAAAAATCGCAATTTTCGAACTTCAACTCGCTGTAGTTAACGGGATAATAAATATTTTTAGAGTAAGGAGATTTTTGAGCACAAGAACAAAAGAAATTTTGTAAATATTCTATTGCTGTAATCCATTATAAAAATCAAGTAACACATTCGCAACATCGATCAACCATCCATATTCTTCCAAGTTTTTTGTCAAAATGGTGGAAAATGTCGCCTGATTCCATTCGTTGATTTGCCAAATGCCTTATGCATTATGAAATTCTAGGACGATCGATGAGACGTTATTCTGCATAATATTTTAGAGCAAACTTCAAATGTTTTTGACGTTAGCGCTTAGCGTACGGCCGCCATCTTCAATTTTTTGAAATGGTAACCTAGGTTAAGTGACGTATCACAAAGAAGCCTATTTTTTTCTCTTTCCAAAAATAATAGCAATGTATCACCTTAATACAAAATGTCTTATAAAATATCGGTTTTATTTTTCTAAATTAAATTGTACTGTAGGTACTAATGATATGGTCTTGTGGGTTTTTAAAATTGAACAATAGTAGGCATTAAAAACGTCAACATCATTATTTATGTACAAATTGTCAAAACTATTAGTACTTTCAAATAAGCACGAAGTTTAAAAGTAAATTGAGAGTAATGGCACATTTATCGGAAAAATAACGAACCGAAATCTTAATGTTAGATCGTAAACCTTCCCATGACGAAGCAGATCATCTTTTCAACGATTCAAATCCTGAATGCCCTCCTATAAGTAGATCTACAGTGACACGAGATTTATAAATAAATTTAAAAGTTAACTAATGAATATAAGACTTTAGATGTTCAAGAAAAACCTAGAACATCTACAAGTGTATTGGCAAGAAATCATGGTATTTGTAGACAGTCTATACAAACTATTCTGCTTAAAAATAACTTTTATCCGTATAAAGTTAAAAATTTCCAAGAATTGGCTGAGGATGATTTTGATAGACGATTACAATTTTGTGAAACAGCTAAAGAGAAAATTAGGATGCAGAACATTTTCTTAGATTTTTTGGTATTCAGTGATGAAGCCACATTTTGCTTGAACGGTTCTGTTAACAGACATAATTGCCGGTACTTGTCAAATTGTAATCCGCACTTGTTTGATCGGTCCTTTTTTTATTGAAGATACGTTTACCGGTGCTAAATATCTCGATTTAGACCAAAATTAAATTATACCTGAAATAAATCGATAATTTCCCAATATCAAAGAGTAGTTAGGCAATATTTAAATACAATTTTCCCTCAGAGATGGATTGGTCGAAGAGGTGCAATTGAGTGGCCGGCATGATTCCCCGACTTGGCACCACTTTTTTCTCTGGGGCTACCAGAGACCGCGTTTATGTTAACAGACCAAGTAATTTGAACGATTCGAAGAGAGATTGTAACATTTCCAACAAACAAATGGCCAGCATTTTGAGCACTTATTGTGATGAATGAAACTTGAATGAATGTTTTTCCAGTTTTGTTTAAAATTACAATTTTAATATTTTTCTTAAATGTCTCTTATAATTTCCGACTGAAGTGAAACATTGCTATTATTTTTGGAAAGAGAAAAAAATAAGCTTTTTTGTGATACGTCACTCGAATTATAGATGGCGGTTAGACATTTGCTTTAAAATATGCAGAATAAAGTCACATTCATCGTCTTAAAATTTCATAGATTTCCCTTTATCCGTTTCAAAGATAGTCGCCTGGTATGACACTTTTCAGCAACGCTCAATGTGGATATTCATCTTCTTCGATTTTTCTATTCGTATATCAATATTGTGAACATTATCACTCATTTACAATTGCAATAAAAATTTCAGAGTAGGCGTTTATTCTTGCGCACCTGTCCATTTCGCCGATTTTATACCTATGCAGTTAACATAAATTATTATTTTATATGTTAAATATAAAAAGATTCGACGTAGTAAGGATTGAAACACACTGTTCAACAATTGAAGTGGATAATTATAACTTTTGCAAGTATTTCATTGAAAAACATTGTATGCTGTGTATGACCATTAATAATATAGTCAATATTTTTTATAATTTTTTTTTCTATGCCTTGGCTCGTATCTTTTTACCTAAAAAATATGGGTATTTTAGTCGAAGAGAGAAGCTGATATCGGCTGTATTACTGTTCTTTTTACCAATAAGTTATGCCTCTACGACGATTACAGGCAGTGCAGCTGGAGCAATTAGTGCGTTGGATACTTGAAGGTGTACCACAGCAAGAAGTCGCTACGCGCTAAAATTTGCCACAAAACGTCGTCAGTCGAGCATGGTATCGACATGTTGCAAATGGGAATACAGAGGACGAGAACGTGCCACAACACAAGCTCAAGACCGTTTAATAGTCCTGACTGCTAGGAGAAACCCAACATTCACGGCTTCATGAATCAACAGCTTCTTTAGACAAGCTACTGGACTAGTTATTTCTGGCCAGGCTAGAGAAAGAGGACAGCGGTATAATGCAAATTTAATGGGGCCAACCACTCCTTTCGGTGGACGATCAGTTTGTATGTGGGGCGGCATATGTTATGATGGCCGCACTGAGCTGCTGGTCTTGATTTAGCAAACAATGATTGCTGTAAGATATCGCGACATGGTTATTGAGTCGTACCATTTGCTGGCGCCATAGGCGCAAGCTTTGTTTTTATTGATAATAATGCTAGTCCTCACCGAGCAAGACTTGTGAACGACCGGGTAGAATATCATGGGTTCACTAGTATGGAGTGGCCACCTTGCTCACCAGATATGAATTGCATCGAGCATGTTGGGGCTGAAATGTACAGGCAATTAAATCGACTTGAACAACCTCTACAAACATTACACCAATTAGCTAACTCATTGCAAGTCATCTGGGCAGGCATTTCTCAGCAGTTCATCAATAATTTAATGGATAGTCTCCCAAATCGAGTAACAGCATTAAGGCGAGCCCGAGGTTGTTGTAAATATCTTAATAAAGGAACTTTGTATGATTTTATTTTACTTAATTTGGAATTTTTCTTTATTGAATATTTGTGTTTTTGGGTTGCTTTTGTTATTCTCTGAATAAACTTCCATTCCACGTAAACACCGTTTTTTCTTTCAAACATTTATAAAGAAAATTCAGAAATTTTTATAATATCCACTTCATGTAATTAATTATGGCGTATAAACGTAACACTAAATTGACTATTTATTTATTTCAGGTGACAATGTGGACTGCTGGATGGAAATACAACATGGGAAGGGACCCTGGGCACCACCAGTTAGTGGAATCGTTCCATTGGGCTCCACATTAACCCTAGTCGTTGCAATTAACGATTACAGAGGTATGTGTTTAATTTTTAAAATTCTTATTGTGCAGTTAAAATTTAAAAGTTCCTACCTTCAATATTCATTAGCGCTAAGCAGAAGCATAATATATTAAAGTTCCAGATATGATAAATTAATTCTTCAGATTTGGGTATGGAAATAATCCTCGAAATTAGACGAGAATGTAAAAAGAGGTGGGAGCTTCGTCAATTTCATGCAAGAGCAAAATGCCAAAGGAATTGGCAGATCAAAATTAAAGATAAATTCGGAATTATAATCTCAATACTCGTATGAACACTTGTTAGAGTATGAAAAATAAAAATCATCCTCTATCCAAGTGCGAATAACAATCATTTGCTTTGTTTATTTTCAATCGAAACACATTGTTTCGATTTTTCATAAGTTTATTTCGGAATAATAATTTTTTTGTAGCTTTTTCCATTTTTCTCGTTCTTATTTAATAATCAAAATTTTTTTTATAATTAACCCATCAAAGGTTATTTACGTTTATTTCCAGCTCCTGGCTACAAATCCAATCTTATAAATTCAAATGATTCAATTATTGCATCTAAATATACTTGTACAATAAACATATCAACAAAGCAGCTCGAGATGTCCATAACCAAGATGGATGGTTTTGGTTAATATGATACAAAAACAAACGTTAACGAAGTATTTAATGATCATTTCTTTATATCTGATTAGATACTTTTATCTAGAAATCAATCAAGACGTTGCGTTTGGCCGATATATTTATATATGTGTTCTTCGAGAAGATTTACAATGAAATACGACTTTGGCTGTCAATGTGTTTTCATATGTTACTGATAAAATAGTAAAGATCTCATTGGCGATTACACAACCGGATTACAAAAAAAAAACAGAAAAATCCAAAGATATACAGTGTGCGACATAGAAAGCGCAACATATTGATTAAGTTGAAGACTTTTTTTATTTATTGAATGTTAAGGATATAATCATCGTACATCAACTAACGACAAGTAGATTCACTTGCGTCGGAACGTTTGAAATTTTTGGCACATCGTCTCTCTGGCGCCATAGTCGCCCGTTATCATAATCAAAGATTACATCATAATACAACAATTACGAGGGACATACGTGTGGTTAAATACGTGTATGTACTGATTTGCAGTGACCATTATAATACAGGAATATTAAAATAAAATTTAAAAACTTTTAAATCAAACTACGGTGTAATCGAACAAGCTTCTAATGAATATTATTGATTAAATTGTTATGTTTAGCATAGTAATTATTACAAATGTTTAAGTATACTTAGTTTGGGGTGTTGTTTCTGTAATTTTTCTGTTTTAATGTTACGATTAGCAAATTTTAATGTATATTAAATACGTAATCTTGTATACAATGAATAAAAATAATCAACTGGGAAATTTGTACAAGGATGCCACAATTTAACATTCTTAAAGCTATTTTTAAGCTTCATACCGACACCATATTCAGAGGCTATTTTATTAAATTTATTTATAAATATGTTTTCCAATTCTATAACGAGTTCCACAAAATTTTTGGGAGGCACAACCAAATTACAAATGTTGGATGAAACACTATAATCTTTATATTTCATAAAAACGGTAGCGTCTCCTTCTAGATTATCTATCTTAATAAATTCTAAGCAAGTGTTACACGAATGCTGCAATAAACACTTTTTAAGTAGGTATCCAGTAACGTATACCAGTGCATTTCCATCGATACTTTTTATATTTCTATAATCAGTCGTAAACACTTTTAGAGGAGTATAGATATTATTTGTAGTCGTAGAACTAACTGAACTATTAAGCAATTCAGATTTTGTATTAAGCAAAATTTCATTTAAATCTTGCATGCAGTTTGCTCCTTCGGAGTAATCTAAATATTTAAGAGAAGTAATTTTTTTAAACGCTCTGCAGAATTGGATTGGCGTAGGGTTTCTTGCATTACCACAACAATTTCTGATTTGCCCAAAAAAATTTTCCAGACAATCCTGGTTAAGGTTTCTCGTTGATAAGAAAGTGTAATTTTTTGTTTGGTGTAACATTTCCCACAAAATAAAAATAGCTTTAATTGTCAACTTCCACCCAAATATAAATTTAAGTTGTTTAGTAACATTTTTTCCGTTAGAACTGAAAACTTGAAGGTTGCTAAACATTTTGAGCATATCTCTAAGAAAAGTGTTTTGCTTTTCAGTGCCCATAAAGGCATTGAAATTATTTAAATGACACGAGTTTAGAATGTCAAAGAGATCGTTCATATTTTGTATGAAAGTAACTGTAGTTCTGGCTGATGCTGGTAGAATTTTAAAGTCAATATAAGTACTCAATGCCACGGCTACAGAGTGACTAAAAACTTGGGAAGCAAGTTTTACCTTCATCTTTTTAAAACTGCTGGGGTAGATATGTTCATTAGTAAGTCTGGGTGCCAATCTGAATTCTTTTTGTTTCTCGTAATTATACATCGTACCTAAATAGGCTTTGTTGGTTTCACCATTTTTAACTATGAAATTGTATTTAAAGAAATTGTTCCTTGTCGATTTCAAAAGATGGGGTACGTCAAATAAATAAACAATTTTTATACTATCCACAAAAAATACCGGATTGTCCTCAGTTAACTTTAACGAACTTTTCACCAGTTTTTGAAAATTAGATCCTTGATCAGATATTACTCCCAAAACATTTAATCCTGCATTGGATATTTTTCTGACACTTTCAAATAATATGTCTCTTAGATCATCGGCGGATGCCGAATTTTTATAAAAAAAAATAAGCAACAGGCTGTTTCCAGCTAGTTGCTATACCTAGCCATCACTACCAGTACACTAGATGCGATGTCCATACTATTTTGGTTAGTTTCTTTAAACCCAACAATTTTGTAAATAGAAATATTATAAAATAAATTGGATTTGGTTGACATTTCATCTAGACACAAAACACAATCTCTTTCCTTTTCACCTAACAGCTCGGATCTTGATTTCATTAAATTGAAAATTGAATCATTAAATCCCGGTTTTAAAATCCAGCGTCTAAGAAAACGATGAAGTGTTGATATTGAAGACATTGTACAAACTGTTGACATTTTTCTGTAAGCTTTCGGACCTAAGAAGTAAACACTCAAAGCAAATTGCTTAAATTCGTCAGTATATCTTGCTCCTTTTGGAGCTTTATTCAGTAGCTTAAACTGACATTCTAGAAAGTTGTATGATTTTTTGGAATAGTTTTTTTTTTAAGAATTGCAAAACGTCTTCAAAATTAATGTTCGTTTCTAGAGACCTTTTGGAATTAGATAATCTGGCAGAGGTTCTCTTGAGATTCCTAATTTTTTTTCTATATATCTTTTTCCTTGGTGTAGAAGCTGAAAGCTTTGGGCACGTCTGAACTCCAATATCTATAAAGTAAGTTTATTCATTTTGTTAAGGTTTTTTAAAAATATATTTAACCATACCTATTTGAGCACTAGTTGTTTGAATAGAAACGTCACTGCAGACTTTAATAGGAACGTCACTGCAGGCTTTAATAGGAACATCAATATATTCGTCGTTATCTAAAACAAAAGTTTCACTTTCATCGTTTATGTTCAGATTTTAATAGAACCAATTCAATCAATAATTAATTAGTTCAACTTGTAACTAAAATTAAAGCAATAAACACATAGAGAAAATTTCTCACCTTCAGTTCTTTGTAATAATAAAGAAGGAATTGCGAGACAGTTAATTCGATTCTTCAATTCATTTGTGAAACTATTGTCAGTAAAATGCAAATTACAAATTTTTATCCTATTATAACATTGTTCCACCGTTATATTGGCATATCGGTGGTTTCCTTTAAAACCCAAAACATTTTTCCAAGCTTCACATCTGCAATATAATATAGAAAATAAAAAAAGTTTACTTGTATACTACTAAATTACCTCTTCTCTTACCTAATTTTGTCTTTTGGGCATCTAAAAAACGATCTCTCTTTCACTTTACTGCGACAACCATCAACAGAACAATACACCACTCCAGGCATTTTGTAATGAAATAAGTCACTATAATATTTATACTAAATACAAAATTATAATAAAAATATGTATAAATATTTTAATATTTTGCTCACAAAAACGAAAACAAAAAGCTTTAATTATATTTCCGAAGTTCCGATCAGCATCACATTAACACTGCGCGCTACCCCTGTATTCAACACTTTCTCGATTTAAACTCGCCAGAACTCAGCAGACGATAGAAGGGGTAAGGAAATTTTCGGTAACCACTGAATCGACGAAGTGAATTTACTTGTTGTTAGTTGATGTACGATGATATAATACAACTTCTAACTATCCGACAAGAGAAGACTGGAATGAGGATTTAACAGGATGGAATCTCAGTCTTTACAGATGACTATGTCATGAAGATTACCATCAGAGCGGGAATCTACTTCGAAAGATTGTATATCCAGAATATACTTATAATTGAAGTAGCAGTCAAACATATTTGAATTTAGCATATTCTTTGATAATAAGGTTGCACTAAAATCTCTAACAACAATTGAAACACGATCAAATGCATGAAGAGTTGTGAAAACTCCGTAATTGCAAAGTGGAACTAAGCTGGTTCCCAAATCACAACAATGTGGATACGGCTTCACACGAGACCAGAGTGGGCAAGAGTATCAAAAATCTCGTCTCGATCTCGTCAATTCCGAATAAATTGTGTCTCGTTCAAGACTCCGTCTCGTCTCGTTACCGGTTGTCTCGTCTCGTTCAAATCTCGGTCTTGTCTTGTTACCGATTGTCTCGTCTTGTCTCGCTTAATTCTAAATATTGATAATAAAATCCATAAATAATTTTTTAAAAGTATATCTATAACAATCACACTCGTTGACATTTTAATGTAACTGAAGTCCAAAAATCGAAGCAAACGAGTGAAGGTATAATGAAACATTTTTAATTTATACAGTGCATGGATACGGAATTTTAAGAATATTGACAAAGTATTACAAAATGTTTACATGGAAATAAAGTACAAAAAATGCCTAAATACGGAATTCAACGAATATTAACAAAATTATTGAACAAGTTTCATAAGGGAGAATGGTTGATATCTATGTGGTCGTTAAGAAGATTACCAGATTTTTTTTTATTTATCCCAAGAGCTTCTAAAATATTTAATTCAAAGGCTTATCATATTAATGAAACCTCAACCATTCTGCTGAATTTCACGACCCTATTGTATTTGAGGCGATACAGGAAGTGTCAATTTAATTTTGGTAAAACCGACCTGTTTTATCATTTTATTCCACATAGAAAAAAAGAAAGACTCACCACTAAATTTACAATAAAATATTTTACAGATGTTCACCAGATTTTTTATATAGTAAAATGTATTGTTCTCTATGTAGACCTTTTCTAATTTTTCTAATAAAAACTTCTTAAAAAAAATTTAACGATACCAAAAACGAGACTATCGGGTTGCGCTGTATGTGGTCTCGGTATCGCCCATAATATTTTCAAAAATGTCTCGTCTCGTCTCGCTTTTTCGAGACGAGAACGAGACTACACGAGAATAATCTCGCTCTCGTGAGAAGCCCTAGTCTCGTCTCATCCCGCCTATTCGAGACGAGGCTCTCGTGTGACGCCCTAAATGTGGAAGAGAACAATAAAGCGAATGAACTCGCAAAGCAAAGAACGGAACACATAGCAACGGCAGTAACTACTACCCTTCCTCTTACTTATCCTCATTAGACCGTATACTGGTAGTCTGTGGAGAGCGAAGATAACAGCGCGAAGTGCTTTCATTCAAAATTAAAATAGATTGTTCATAAAAACGTAATAATAGTGAATTTGACTTAATTATTTCAGTCATTTCACAAGTAAGCTAATTTCACTGAGTATTTCACGCACTTGTCAAATGAACCAATCAGGAGCTCTAGACAAGTTCGGATTATCGACAACACCAAACTTGACTCTTGATCCTGATTGGCCTGACAAGTTCGGTGTTTTCAGATTTGTGTATGTGACAGTTAAACGTCAAATATAAATAATCCCGCCGAATTTCAGATTTTTTACCTTTCACTTTGTTTGTGAAATAGTCTAATAAAATTCCACTAGTGACTGAATTTATCTTATAATTCTGTCTTTTATTTCACAACTCAACTGAGTTGCTTTCAAGCAACTCAGTTTCGTTATAAAATAAATCGACAGACTTATTGCGAAAATTTAATCACTTGAGGTATTTCAAATTATTGTTTGACACTTCGGCACTGAATACTGCTTCTAAACTTCGGCGGTACCTAATTGTTGATCTTTTTGAGTAATTGATGAATTTCGAATTCATTTATATACTTCTTGAGTTACGAGAATGGAAACTTTGTACAAAGCTTATCACCAGAGAAAAATAAAGCCAAATACTATAAGGTAGTCTACATGTATGGTTGTAAATAAAGTGATATGTTTCTTCACATAAGCTGAAAGACCTATAGTAATCTCGAAACGAATACTGGAAGTAATGTACCTAAAGGAAGGAAAGCGATAAGCTCCATAGGCAAATTCTTAGTTTACTTTTTCCATATCAAACTTTCTTTTTATATCTTTTTAAATTAACTGTTCAAAAATATATCTCTGGATATAGTCTTTCCACTTTTAACATAAATATACACTAAGCAGGGACGTATTCAAGTATCTGCCGCATCTGGGCAGTGAAGTTTGCCGCCCCCTCCTTGTCAGCTCATCAGAGAAACTCTCTTCAACATCTGAAGAGTATAAGTTCACAGAACGGTTCTAGACATAGTGTTAAATTTATGCAGACAAAATGAGCAGTACTAATATAAAGAATGAAAAGATGATGCAAAAGTTCAGCTCATATTTTGACTTACCTTATACGAACTTTATTTTTTCCCATAAGTGATTAAACACCGTGTATAAATTAACATAAACTACGGTTGTTTATTTGCAAAATATAATCTAAATATTATTTATATTACCAAGAAGACGAAAACGTGCAATCATAATATAGTCACATCTTTACAATGTAGCTTATAGAATGTAAACGCTATATTAATTGACATAGTCGTTTTCGATTCGCTCGTTTTATTGGTGTAATATGCAAAGTTGATAATATTTTACAAGATCACCGGGAAGCTTTTCTATGTAGTTATACTGTTAATTTTTAAGGCAATAAACATATCTTTTAAAACCGTGTTTATATCGCAACTGCTCTAACGAGGTATGAGATATAAATAACTATTAGTTTCGGATTGAAATTGCATTCTTAGAAGTTAGAAATATTCCTTATTTAGTATTACACATGGAGAGTAAATCTTCGTATCGTACACTGGCAGTACACAACTGTGGTGAGATCGATGGTTATCTGTGGAGTCTTAGTTTGATGGTCAAAAACAGATCAAAGGAAAGCTGAAATGGAGCTATAAAAACTTTTGTGCATAATCGGTGCCATGAATAGCAGCCCGAAAGCGTCAACGGAAGCCATTTTCAATATGTCACCACCTGCCCTGTGCATCAAGGCGAAATCGAAAATGGCTGCATATTAGCTGGAAGGAAATGAGAACTTGCACGAAGGAATCATCACACAGTGACTCCAGAATAACAGATATTATCACTAACTAGTTTCTTGAAATGAGAAGTGATAACATGTTGGCCAGAAATAATGACAATCAACCACAACAACCACAACTACAACATTCAGCTAAACTGGAATTGGTTGAAAATTTGGAACGGTGGTGTAATACATTGATGGATCTTGAATTGATAAAGAAACAGGATCTGGAGTGTATGGTCCAAGCCCAGGTGCAATGTTCACGCATCTTTAGAGAATGTTGCATTCCAGGTGGAGATTCACGCTATCGACACGTGTCTGCCAATGAACATCGGAAGGGGGAATATAGTCAGCTCGCACTGAAATCTTTAGCGTGCCCTTAGATTAGATCTAGACGTGTCTGAGATTGTCTTTAAAAAGTCTTAACCCTGGCAAACCATGATAGGTGAACTGGAGCCACGTGCCAAAGCTAGGGTTTCACACGAGAGCGAGATTTTTCTCGTCTCGACTCGTTCTTGTCTCGAAAAAGCGAGACGAAACTAGGGCTTCACACGATAGCGAGATTTTTCTCGTCTAGTCTCGTTCTCGTCTCGAAAAAGCGAGACGAGACATTTTTGAAAATATTATGGGCGATATCCACACCACATACAGCGCAACCCGAGAGTCTTGTTTTTGGTCTCGTCAAATTTTTTTATGAAGTTTTTATTAGAAAAATTAGAAAAGGTCTACATAGAGAACAATACATTTTACTATAATAATATATAAAATCTGTTGACCATCTGTAAAGTATTTTATTGTAAATTTAAAGTAGTGGAAAAAAATGATAAAACAGGTCGGTTTTACCAAAAATAAATCGACTCTTCATGTATCGCCTCAAATACAATAGGGTCGTAAAATTCAGCACATTGGTTAAGGTTTCAGTAATATGATAAGCCTTTAAATTAAATCTTTTAGAAGCTCCTGAGATAAATAAATAATGAAATTCTGGTACGACCAAATAGATATCAACCATTCTCCCTTATTAAACTTATTTACCTAGAAGATAGGCCAGGAGTAATTGTTATGAATGAATTTCGAGGTGAGCTTGTTCAATAATTTTGTAAATATTCGTCGAATTCCGTATTTAGGCATTTTTTGTACTATATTTCTATGTAAACATTTTGTGATACTTTGTCAATATTCTTAAAACTCCGTATAGTCCGAGAGCTAGCCACGTAAAATGCATGTTAAACGGTTCCACCTAGATTTTCTTTTTAATCGATGCTCTATGAGCCAAAAAACCCAAAGCCAAATTTCTGCCCACAGGTCGGACTGCAATAGGGTGTGGCGGGGGGGTAAACACGACTTTTTCATTAGGGCGATTGAGCACATGTGGTTCCACTCTGCAAATTGTTTCTATGTGTAGTCTAGCCCTCCATTAGAAGCGGGAAAAAATGGCAGAGCATTTCCGGTCTGCGAAGTGCTCGGCAGAGTGATGTAAACACGACTTTTTCATGTGTCGATTGAGGTCATGTGGTTCCACTCTGCAAATTGTTTCTATGTATAGTCTAGCCCTCCACTAGAAGCCAAAAAAAATGGCAGAGCATTTCCGGGCTGCGAAGTGCTCGGCAGGCCTCGAGGGCGGCGGCCGCGGTGATCGAAATTCGACTAGCGATGAAAAAAAAAAAATCAATCGGTACCACTCTGCGGGTTTTTTTATCGCATTTTGCACACCCCGTAGACCAATAATTAATTATGGCAGAGCATTTAATGGGCGGCAAACACCTTGGCAGGTCTCGGCGAAAGGCAACCGAGGTGCAGAAGCGGTGCGCACACTTGGGTTCGGTGAAAAAAAAAATGCGCATTGGTTCCACTCTGCCGTTTTTTTCTTCGCATTGTTTACATCGTAAACAATGTATTTGAGCCCCGGCAGAAAGTTTTACGTTGTTCCGGGCCGCGGCAGACCCGAGCGAAGGCGGCCACCCGGCGGCGCGCTACGAACTTCAATACATTTTTTCGCTATAAAAAAAAACGAGAGTTGGTTCCACTCTGCCGTTTTTTTCTTCGCATTGTTTACATCGTAAACAATGTATTTGAGCCCCGGCAGACAGCTTTATGTTGTAGTTCGTAGCGCGCCGCCGGGTGACCGCCTTCTCTCGGGTCTGCCTCGGCCCGGATCAACGAAAAACTGTCTGCCGGGGCTCAAATACATTGTTTACGATGTAAACAATGCGAAGAAAAAAACGGCAGAGTGGAACCAACTCTCGTTTTTTTTTATAGCGAAAAAATGTATTGAAGTTCGTAGCGCGCCGCCGGGTGACCGCCTTCTCTCGGGTCTGCCTCGGCCCGGATCAACGAAAAACTGTCTGCCGGGGCTCAAATACATTGTTTACGATGTAAACAATGCGAAGAAAAAAACGGCAGAGTGGAACCAACTCTCGTTTTTTTTTATAGCGAAAAAATGTATTGAAGTTCGTAGCGCGCCGCCGGGTGACCGCCTTCTCTCGGGTCTGCCTCGGCCCGGATCAACGAAAAACTGTCTGCCGGGGCTCAAATACATTGTTTACGATGTAAACAATGCGAAGAAAAAAACGGCAGAGTGGAACCAACTCTCTTTTTTTTTTATAGCGAAAAAATGTATTGAAGTTCGTAGCGCGCCGCCGGGTGGCCGCCTTCGCTCGGGTCTGCCGCTGCCCGGAACAACGTAAAACTTTCTGCCGGGGTTCAAATACATTGTTTACGACGTAAACAATGCGAAGAAAAAAACGGCAGAGTGGAACCAATGCGCATTTTTTTTTTCACCGAACCCAAGTGTGCGCACCGCTTCTGCACCTCGGTTGCCTTTCGCCGAGACCTGCCAAGGTGTTTGCCGCCCATTAAATGCTCTGCCATAATTAATTATTGGTCTACGGGGTGTGCAAAATGCGATAAAAAAACCCGCAGAGTGGTACCGATTGATTTTTTTTTTCATCGCTAGTCGAATTTCGATCACCGCGGCCGCCGCCCTCGAGGCCTGCCGAGCACTTCGCAGCCCGGAAATGCTCTGCCATTTTTTTTGGCTTCTAGTGGAGGGCTAGACTATACATAGAAACAATTTGCAGAGTGGAACCACATGTGCTCAATTAGCGATATGTAAACGTCGTGTTTACATAACTCTGCCGAGCACTTCGCAGCCCGGAAATGCTCTGCTATTTTTTTTGGCTTCTAGTGGAGGACTAGACAACACATAGAAACAATTTGCAGAGTGGAACCACATGACCTCAATCGACACATGAAAAAGTCGTGTTTACATCACTCTGCCGAGCACTTCGCAGACCGGAAATGCTCTGCCATTTTTTCCCGCTTCTAATGGAGGGCTAGACTACACATAGAAACAATTTGCAGAGTGGAACCACATGTGCTCAATCGCCCTAATGAAAAAGTCGTGTTTACCCCCCCGCCACACCCTATTGCAGTCCGACCTGTGGGCAGAAATTTGGCTTTGGGTTTTTGGCTCATAGAGCATCGATTAAAAAGAAAATCTAGGTGGAACCGTTTAACATGCATTTTACGTGGCTAGCTATCGGACTAGTACCTAGGCAATGTATACCTTCACTCGTTTGCTTTAATTTTTGGATTTCAGTTACATTAAAATGTCAACGAGTGTGATTGTTATAAATATAGTTTAAAAAAATTATTTATGGATATTATTATCAATATTTAGAATTGAGCGAGACGAGACGAGACAACCGGCAACGAGACGAGACAACCGATTACTAGACGAGACCGAACGAGACTCAATTTCTTCGGAGATCGAGACGAGATTTTTTATACTCTCGCCCACTCTCGTCTCGTGTGAAGCCCTAGCCAAAGCAAGAACCTAGCAAACTCCTCTTGTATAAGATCAAATATTTTGCTGCTTATTTGGTTCCATAGCATTATCTACTGCTTCCATTATCCACTCTAGCCATTTAATGTGAGTTATTAGTAGGTATAGACTAATAGTGTTATACTATTAACGCCTTATAAGAGTTTTGGAAATATTTTCAAAAACGTGACCGTTCAATTAGAAGAAAAAACTACTTCTCGGGCTATATGCCCCGACAGATATTCAATTACACTTCTAAGTTAAACGGGGTCGGTATAATCTACAAGATTTAGTATTTATTTTAGTATTAGTATTTTACCATCAGTTCTGATAAATTGGGATGTTAGAGCAACCCCACAGCACCTAGGCCACCCTTTGTGTATCCTCCTGAAAATCGCTCTTAGTCCATCACTCAGCCTAAGGTTTTAACATAGTTTTTAACGTACCCAATAGGAAACTCTACACTCGGTACCATAGGATATTGGAGAGAGCAGCATTGAGATTGGTGTGGTGTGGTGTGGTTATTTATGTATGAATTTCTTTGATTATCGTTTATTTTTTGCCAATTCCTCTGCTTCTTTCTCTTTCATCCAGTATTTTCCCTATTACTTTGTCCCATCCCTTCATTAGTCTATCTCTAGATTTTTTGTATGATTGCTTCCAAAACTGTTTTTGTAGCCTTTCCACGTCCATTCGTTTTCAAATTTTGTTAATTACATTAAATACTAACGTTTACGTTTTGTGTGGCATTTGTATACGTTTAATGCCAATTTATTCGAAAATAAACTTCAATAATCTCGCATTTAATAGTTGTGCTTGTCTAATTTAAACTGTTTATAATTTCAATTTTAAGGAGAATTCGACATGCGAAAGAAGTCGTGCGTAGCATTTAACGGCGCCAGTCATGTCACGTTTAATTTTTTAATAAATTTAACCAAGTTCGCAACTTCACATAATGTTATTTGTACAAAAGGTTACAGAGATTAGAATGAGGAATTATGATTTCTTAACAATACGTTGATTCTAATTCTAGCGAGTTTAATTTTGATATTGATAGAATACCAACAAGAATTAGTTGTTACTGTGGAAATAATATTTGACCCCATGTTCTTTGGAATCTTAAACAGCGTCGCAAAGTTATAGCATCGTAAAAATTAACTGATTGTTTTGTTTCAGGAGAATTTGACATGCGGGTGAAATCATGCGTAGCCTCTGATGGTACCGGTCATTTGATTCAACTTTCAGACGAATTTGGTTGCGTGTTAAGGCCGAAAATGATTAGTCGATTCCTAAAGGCACGAGGAGCGAATGAACGAGCATCAGTTATTACATATGCCTTTTTCCATGCTTTTAAGTTTCCGGATGCGCTTAGCGTTCACATTAAGTGTAAGGTGGAAATTTGTAGGCATGGTTGCCTGGATCATTGTCAGTTACAACCGGACGGTACGAGTGATATAAATCCAGATCTGTCACATTATGTAAACCATCTAGAGAGAAAAGATGATGGATTGTCGTCGGAAGAAAAGTAAGTCTGTGTTTTTATATTTTTAAAGTAAAATAAGTAACACAAAAGCTACACGATAATACTGTTACTTTTGCGGGATTTTTTCATTTATTTGAAAGATACTCTTCGATCGTTTATGATGATACGATTTTTTGTTAAAATGGAAAAACAGTGTTACAATTAATGCCCCGACTAGTGCACTCCGACGCAGGGCACCAATTCAATAATTCTGTACGCCATCACTATTATTTGAAACGGCAACAATAGAAAAATTAGGGAAATCTGCATCTGCACTGACCGTCAAAAAATCCGGCTACTAAAAATTTTCAAAAGTGGGTGTCTCTTAAACCACTCATTAGATTTTGAGGCATTTTTTTGTGAACTGTAGGTGAAATCTCCTGTGGTTAAAATTTCGATGAAGAGTTACATTTTAAAATGTATAATAAATGTGAAGATGCTTATTACCCAAAATTTCAAACACCCTGTAGGAAGCCGTAACTACAATACGTTATAAAAAAAGTTGTACACCCTTCTAAAGGATACCCTTCAAACGCAGTAGTCGCCTGCAAGAATTCTAAACGATTGGTTTGGCCAGCTTGCAGCCCTATTCTCACACTTATTAAGCATTTCTGAATGCTAGATTCATCTAGTCAGCTTTTCTTCAACCCATTCCTCAGAATTATCGTAATTCAACTCGTCATGATAATCACCAGGTTTACAATTTGATTTCCATCATGATAAATATTAGCAATAAATTCATGTCTCGTCCATTTACACAATGGGTCCATTTTTCTCTCTGTAAAATATTATTTTTCTTAGCACTACTGAAATTGTTCGATTTGTCCTTACTTTTTTTCAACGGTATCCCAATTGGTAAATATTTTTTCTCAATCACTCTCTACTCCTTTTTGTACTGAATACCATCGCAAAATTTTTTGTATACGATTTTAAGAGCTGCTACGGTCTTCTCAGTTATGTGATAATTTGGAATGGTTATTTAAAATGGTCCAGTGATATTTTCGTTTTTCTTCTGTAGTTTTGACATAACATTTATTTTTCGGTTTTGACCGAACAAAACTTAATTTTCAACTTCACTTCTACCACAGATCCCTAAAAAAAAAAATTAGGTGAGCGGTCGTCGGACCGCCGACAGAAGCTTGCTTCTAATGCACAATAGAATGACCATTTTTCGAAAATTTTGATAATTTTTGACAATTATTGACCATTTTTTGACAATTATTGATCAATTTTGACAGTTTTGAATATTATTGATCATTTTCGCCAATTTTTTAAAATTTTTGACCATTTTTCCAAATTTTAACAATTATTGACCATTTTTGACAATTTTTCCAAAATTTGGACAATTTTTAACAATTATTGACCATTTTTGACAGTTTTTTATAATTATTGACCATTTTTTCAATTTTTGACAATTTTCAATAATTAGTGACCATTTTTGACAGTTTTTTATAATTATTGACAATTTTTCAAAAATTTTGACAATTTTTAACAATTATTGACAGTTCTTCATAATTATTGATCATTTTTCCAAAATTTTAACAATTTTTGACCAATTTTTCAAATTTTAACGATTTTAACTTTTTAAAAATTTTGTCAATTATTGACTATTTTTGACCATTTTTTAAAATATTTAACAATTTTTGACAGTTTTAGACAATTTTTGACAGATTCCGACAGTTGTCGACCATTTTTGACAATTTTTCAAAAATTTGACAATTTTTAACAATTATCGACCATTTTTGACAGTCTTTTATAATTATTGACCATTTTCCAAAAATTTTGACAATTTTTGGCCATTTTTAAAAATTTTAACAATTATTGACCATTTTTGACAGTTCTGACAATAATTGACCATTTTTGACAATTTTACAGAAATTTTGACAATTTTTAATAATTATTGACAGTTCTTTATAATTATTGACCATTTTTGACAGTTTCTGATAATTATTGACCGTTTTTGACAACTTTCAAAAATTTGGACAATTTTTGACAGTTTCTGAAAATTATTGACCATTTTTGAAAATATTTTAAAATATTTAACAATTTTTGACAGTTTTAGACAATTTTTGACAGATTCCGACAGTTGTCGACCATTTTTGACAATTTTTCAAAAATTTTGACAATTTTTAACAATTATCGACCATTTTTGACAGTCTTTTATAATTATTGACCATTTTTCAAAAAATTTGACAATTTTTGGCCATTTTTAAAAATTTTAACAATTATTGACCATTTTTGACAGTTCTGACAATAATTGACCATTTTTGACAATTTTACAGAAATTTTGACAATTTTTAATAATTATTGACAGTTCTTTATAATTATTGACCATTTTTGACAGTTTCTGATAATTATTGACCATTTTTGACAACTTTCAAAAATTTGGACAATTTTTGACAGTTTTAGACAATTTTTGACAGTTTCTGACAATTATTGACCATTTTTGAAAAATTTTCAAAAATTTTGACTATTTTTGACCATTTTTCAAAATTTTAACGCAGCGTTGGTTATATAGTATCGGACGTTATTTCAATTCGTCTCTCTCTCTATCTATCTATCTCTGCACTGAACGTACACTATGGCATGCGTTTCTCTCTCTCTCTCTCTGCACTGAACGTACACTATGGCCTGCGTCTCTCTCTCTTTCTGAGTCATCGCGTGACGAACGCTTTTTCGTAACATCACACGTTTCAAGAGTTCACTAGCCTTCCCAAAAGTCCTATGTTGTGCATTAAGCATAGGAGAATAACAGCACATATGCATGATAAAACATACACCGTTAGGACAACTAAAGGATGTCTTCAAGGTGGAGTACTTTCACCACTTTTGTGGAACCTAGTTGTGGATGACTTGATCTGTAGGTTGAATGATCAAGGCATATGGAAATTCCCAGAGGTGGTTATAAATGTCCTACAGGAAGCACTGCGAATTGTGGAGGAATAGTGCCTTAAAGAGGACCTTTCAGTTAATAAAAAAAAACACTAGTTGCTTTTAGGAATAGAAGAGTTCTCCCGCAGGGTAGAGTACTGTTGTTCAGAGAAGAATTAGAAATATCCAAACAAGTTTAATATCTGGGAGTGACCCTTGATTCCAAACTGAATTGGAAGGCACACCTGGAAAAAATTATTACCAGGGCGAATAGGCTTTTCTGGCAATGCAGAAGAGTTATGGGCAGAGCCTGGGGAATACGACCTAAGGTGGTTCACTGGATCTACAAAACTGTGATAAGGGCAACGATCACCTATGGAACAATAGTCTGGTGGAGGAGAACAGAAGTGTCCTCTGCAGTTAATATATAAACATCAATCCAAAGACATGCCCTTTTTGGTATTACCGGGGCAATGAACAGCACGGGGACGGCATCAATGGAAGCCGTTATTGGTCTTCCTCCTCTAGAACTTTCTATAAGTGCGGAGGCAATGATGGCAATTCTTAGGCTGAAATCGGGAGACTTATGGTCCCCGAACAATGTTCGAGAAGGACACACTGATACAACTGGGACATTACTAGAAACCCATCTTTCACATGAGTTTGGATAGCATGACACCAGAGAATATATTCACTGAGTGAGTGAATATCATCATCCCATCTAGGGAACAGGTGATGCACGGCATGGCTCCAAAACAAACCAAGGCACTAGGGCTGGTATAAAAGGACCTAGAAAGAGAATGTTCTTTGGCCTTGGTCGATATATGACTGTGTTTCAAGCAGAGACGTTATAGCCCTATATTGATGAAAACATCAGAAGAGGATATACCGGACAAAAAATTGAAATATTCACTGACAGCCAGGCTCTCCTTAAAGCTATCAGTAATCCAACAATTAGGTCTAGACTGGTGAAAAACTGCAAAGAATCCCTCAACAGGCTGGCAAGAGACAACAAAGACTAATAAGGGTGCCGGCACATGAGGGGATTGCGGGTAATGAAATGGCGGACCACTTACCTAAAGAAGGCTCAAAAGGAGACTTCATAGTTCTGGAACTGTTTTGTGGAATCACAAAAGATTGCATAAGAGGGGAAATCAGTAACTGGCTAAATAGGGAACACCAATACAAATAGAGGGTGACACAAGGGCACCTTCATACAAAGAGTTTACTGAACAAGGTAGAAAAGGAACTCTCAACCAGGCTACTGAAACTGGCCAAGAGACATTTCAAGACAGTTACCGACCTGGTGACTGGACACTGCACTTTGAGGAAACATCTGTACAATATGGGCAAAGTTAGTGAACCTACGTGCAGAAAATGTGAACTTGATGATGAAACACCTACTCACATACTCTGCTTCTGCGAGAACTTACAAGAACTTAGACGGAAGCACTTTGGAGAGGAATTAATACAACTATCACAACTATTGAAAATCCCTCCAGTCAAACTAGTGGCCTTTATAGAAGACACGAAGCTTCTGGAATGGAAGAAGATAACATGGGAAATGGTATAAAGATTCAGTTCAAGTGCCTGCGCTGATGAGCAAAACCCAAATATATGAATGAATGAATGAATACACAACCTATAAAAAAATTTAACAGCAGGGCTTATTGGCATAATATGAGCTCTCCAAATATTTCAACCCACCTGACAATTGCGCACCCAAACCTCAAGTCTCAAGCGATATTTTCCAAGCTGTATTTATTTCTAAGAAAACAAATTTTTTATGTAAGGCAGCCTGTAATTACCCAAAATAATAAGGTGTATGAAGACAGAAACCCTATTAGAGCATCTTTTTGGCAGAATCGATGTTGGAAAAATTAATCAATAGCACAAGAATGATTAAAATAGTATGTTGTATAATTAGTGGGAAAAGCATAATATTCCCAAACGACTGTGATAATTACCAGACGAGGGGCGTAGCGACGAGTCTGGTAACACAGGGGTTTCGGAATATGCTTTTCCCACGAATTATACATACTATTTTTTCTTCGATCGTTGATTTACATTTAAAAAATTAATTAAAAAATATTTCATTCAAGATGTAATCAAGTAAGTTTAGATAGGTTTCTCTATGTTTATATTGAAATATACAAGTGGTAACCATGGAAATTACTTTGTTATGACAAAAGTAAAATAATTTTCAAGCCGGTTTTGTTCGATTCGTTGTATTTTATAAGGAATTAAAAAATAATTAGTAAACATGAACACTGATACTGTTCAAGAATATCGTTATAAATTAGATGTTTCTTTTATTTCTTTTATAATAACTTTATCAATATAAGAATTAAAACCATACTTTGTTTCATTTTATTGTAATAATCCATTTGTAACATTACCGCACGCTACACGGTAATATTCTTACGGCACTGTTATTTTCTAATTGCTTAGCAACTGCCCACTATTCTGGAATGTTGAGCTTTGCGCATAGAAAACAGGTCAAAATAGTATCACTTTTCCCACGATCGGAGAAAAATAGTATATTGTGCAGCAAGTGAGAAAAGTACTTTCCCCACATGTTGCACACTATACTTTTTCTACAACTGCACACATTTAAAGAATACAAGTAAAGTAACTTAATATTTATTTATATGATTTGTAAAACTAAATTAACACTAAAGTATCCTATCTCTAAACTGTTAAATAATTTTATTTAAAATTATAGTGGATGGTGAAATTTGTACAATTTTGTATGGTCAAACCCGGAACGTCATTTCTTTTCACTAAATTCTTCGTTAAATTAATTAATCTGAAAGTTTTGTGACAACTAAGTAGGTATTTAAAGATGACAGAAGCCTAAAGTTTTTGTCGATTTTATTTGATTCTCCAAATAAATGTATGTGGCGTGGGCAAAGTGCCGTGAGAAATAATATTTCTCACAGTATGAGCAATATTTGGTTTTGAAATTAAATAAGGTATGAGAAATAAGTCACATTTCATAGCAGTTGTAGAAAAATGTATTTTCTCGATTTTCACCAAATTTCAATATTTTTTTCACTTTATGGCAAGGCGCGTTAAGGAGCTGGTATTTTTTAAATAAAAAAATCACATTCCGCGAATCCAAGACATTTGAAGAATTCTTTTTCTACTGTTGTCTTCTGGATAGTTCACTGATCAAAAAGGAATATTAGTTAAAATTTGGCTTAAACAAGTGTCATTTGTAATATTCTCAAATGCACCGTTCAAGCAAAAAACGTATAATTCCGATCCTGTAAATCTATTCCTCATCCTAACTTGGTGTCAGTGCTGGATTATCATTCCTGTGAAATGAGTCGCACCAAAAACAAAAAAATTATTTTTAATTGAAAAACGTACTGTTCAATTTTGGGCCACAGTGAATTTTGTACTTTTCGAGGTTAACATAATTACACAAAAAATATATTAAAGATAGGGAGCTATAGTAAATTTTATACCCATTTAGAATAAGACCATCCTTATTTATTATTAATAAATCGGTTGAAACAAAAAATTACCAACAAAAATGAACGTCGTAACTAATTTATTAGATGTCACGTTTTTGAAGTTACGTCAAATTTTGATTTCATGTTAATGTCATAACGCAAAATAAGATATAAAAATGCGATATTCTGATGAATCCAAAAAACTTATGCCTAATGTAGTAAACTATTTTCAAAACGATTTAGGATCTAGATTTAAGGCAATTTAAAAAGCGTCCGAAGCACTAAAAGTTCCAGAAAGCACATTATATTATCTTGAAAAACCAAACAGAGCTACAGATTTCGAATTTAGAAGAAATATGTCTGCAAGCGTTTCCCGGAGCAAAACCCGAATTACAAAAAATACCCTGCATTGTTTGAGGGAAGTAATTTATAAAATGTATGCGCGAAAGGATAAAATCACAGTAGAAACTATTTTACGGCAATTTATCGAAGAGTCTCCAGAAACTAAGATTTCCAAAGGTTCGTTATATTTGGGAATTAAAAAAATGGGTTTTCATTTCAAAAAACAGGATGGAAGAAAACATTTATTGGAAATGCCTGCAGTCAGATTAAAAAGAATATTATTTTTGAACAAATACCATGCTGCTAAAAGCGAAAAGCTCTTTACACCTGTTTTTCTGGATGAGACATGGGTTTGTAGTAAAAGCGGGGACAGAAGAATGTGGCAAGATGGTACTAAACACAGTGATTTAAAAATAACTGGAAGTGGGACACGATATGTAATTGTTCATGCCGGTAATAAAAAAGGTATTAATTTTACATATATGCAAACATGCTTGGGAAGAGGGGCATCATATTCAATGGGATGCAGCGCACATAATATTGAAAGAGCTCAATAGTAAGGGACGAAAAATCAAAGAAACTAAATGCGGATAAATGTGTAGCTAGTATTTCAGCCGAATGTAGTCAAATTTGGTCATCAACGTGAGAAAGAGAAATTTCCAATAATCAATTACCTGCGTTATCAGGATAGTATCATAAGTTTTTATCCAGGATTTCCTCTGACTTTTCATTGGAATTGTTGTTAATCAATAGGTACACACTTCAATACACAAAATCACAAAACTGATTTAGACATATTTAAAACAAAAATAATCATATGACAAAAAAAGTAACACCAAACGCGTTTTATTAACAACATTTCCGAAATAAGCAAAAAAGCGCCATGATAAAACCGTTCCTGGAACGTTCACTTCACTTGATCCCATTCCTAGTGGACTATAGTGTTGTTACAATGTCATACAAAAAATATTTTGTTTCACATTTTTTCAGGGATGTCTACTAACTGTGAATGGACCTTAAAAGTTTGACAACAAATTTTTTGCAGTCTCAAATTTCAAAATATTATTGATTGTCTATTTGTCGAATTTTTTCGTTAGTGTCAGGTAGGGACCAGAATTTAAAAATTTAATTGTTCTTAATAGCAGTAGCTGGAACGCTACCTAAACGTTGAAATAAAAATTTTTAAAAAAATTATGGTTTAATTTCCCAAATTAATTAACAACAAGAATAATGAATACACCACAAAGAACTTTGATTTATGGTAAATTAGGTTAGTGTACAAACTACAAAAAATTTATGATGTAACTGAAAACAAACTATCCGAGAAGGTGTATTTGTAATAGAAAAAATAAACATGAAAGTATTTACGACTATAACAGTAGATAAATTTGTTTATCGTTAAGCTGCGAAAATTCCCAGCATAACTCTAAGAAATACCTATTTCAATATAGGATAATGAAACATAATGACCATTTGTCTGTTTGTATTGTCTTTTCAAAAATGTTTTCATTTATATGCAAAAGTGTTGGGAATCGAATAAGATAGCTGCAATACAGAATATTCAGATTTTATAATTTCTTCATGACAATTTTATTGCCACAAAAACTGCATACTATTTTCATTATAACCTGATATAAATTACTATATTAATGACTTGTTATCTTATATAATTATAATGTTTGTTTGTTCGTATCGCACTTGCTGAAAGGTTATAGGATTGTTTTTATCACAGTGGTATACCATAGATAAGGGGTACAAAAACCAATATAACTCTTTTTGATGGAACACCATCGAATTTTAGTTATTGGGTTATTAAAGATTTAAAATAATAGTTATGCGTTTTATAAAAAAAGGCAGGCATGGAATATTATGGTTTTCATTGTATTTTATTGAAGTAAAAACTTCTTTAGTTGTGATGAGCAATTTTTGGTAGGGGCAAAACTTATCGGCTCGCGTCACCGACCTGCTCCATTGGCATACGAAAAATGTTTCATTAGAGATTAATAAATTTGTAAAAATTTCCTTCCGTCGTAGGGGTGAAATTATTTGTAAAACTTTCGATCATAAACGTACATTTTTGTGGGCGATTAACTTATTTCTATATCATGGGCGATCGATAGATAAAATTTTAAAGGGGGTTAATATATTTGTGAAAATTTCCTTCTACCATGGGCGTACGATAAAATTTTCAAAAGAGATTCATATACAGATACATTCAAACACAAACGGAACATAGGAATTTTAAGCATTGTATCAGAACTGCTTTTGAACTAGTCGACCAACATCCTCCTTCAACAGATTAAAAACACGATTATTACAATCGTTTATTTGGACACCTCTAACATATCGTACAATTCCCACCACTCGGTATTCTCAACTGTGGGCGGTCCTTAATTAGCGTCAGACAGTCAGTAAACAGCAGTCGATGGGTGATAGTGTTCAAGTCCATAACTTTGTTTCAATTTAAAGAATCCTATTTTGTTTTATTTACGAATTTATTTTTATTTTGAAAGCCGTTATTGCCAAAAGAAATCAAAACATATTATCTTAACTCGAAACATTAATTGTTAGAGAGAATTTAACAATTAATTTTCGATTGTAACAACATAAAACGTAAGCATATTGTTTCAATACGTAGCGACGTTTACTACCCCCATCAAATATAATTATTCAATACTAAATAGCAGTTCGCACACATCGCACATAACTAACAAATTTTGGAAGGAGAAGGGGCAAAAATTTTTCTTTCGCTTATTGCCAATAAATATCCAAATCTCCACTTCTTACCATTATGATATTTCTGCTACTAGTGAGTTTTTTAAATTTGAAACCGTTTTGTAAAAGAGACTTCCTTAAAGTCTCTTTGCAACACTGGATACCAGTTCCATTCTTTTTAAGCCTTTGTCAAAAATAATGGAGAGCCTATTATTATTAAAATGCCAAGCTAATTCATGAGATGTTTTAATCCGGAATATTTTAAGACATACACACTTTTTTTGCTTATCTATATTTCGAACAATAGGTAATAATGAAGGTCGTCGGCTTATATTGATTTACGACCTTTCTAGATCTACGGTCGTACTTTACATACCTTTTGTTTAGTCCGCATCCTATCGCCAACATTATCATTAAAATTTCAATTATTTCACTTTATTTAATTGAATATGATAATTTAGATTAACAATACGAAATTTTACTTGGATATTTATGTCAGTTTTTAACGTCAAAGTGAATAAAAAATGGCTAGAAATACTTTTAAACATTTAGTCGAGCGGCACTATGTAGCCAAATCGACTTTAGTTGCGCATTAGATAAAAAGTGTTTCCAAATTGGGAGATATGAGCTATATAAGGGTTTTCGAGGTCGTTCAAACCGAATCAAAAGTCAAAATTTCAAAAAACAAAATGGCGGACGAGATACAGAGGAAAAATATCAAAAAAAAACAACATAATTAGGCATATAAATATTGCCAAATATGTTAAAATTTTTGAAAAATTGTCAAAAATTTTTAAATATGGTCAAAAATTTGGAAAAATGATCAAAAATTGTCAAAAACAGTCAAAATTTTGAAAAAATGGTTAATAATTTCCAAATATCTTCAAAAACTGTCAAAAATTGTCAAAAATGGTCCAAAAGGATCAATAATTGTTAAAATTTTGGAAAAATCGTCAAAAATTGTGAAAAACTGTCAAAATTTTGAAAATTAATTGCCAAATATTTTCAAAAATTATCAAAAATTTGGAAAAATGGTCAGTAATAGTCAAAAATTGTAAAAAATTTTGAAAAATAGTCAAATTTTTCGAATAATTGTCAAAAATTGTCGAAATTTTGAAGAAATGGTCAATAATTATAAAAAACTGTGAAAAATGGTCAATACTTATCAAAAATTGTCAAAATGTTTGAAAAATTGTCAAAAATGGTCAATCATTGTTCAAATTTGGAAAAATGGTCTAAAAGAGTCAAAATTTTTGAAAAATTGTCAAAAATGATCAATAATTATCAAAAATGACCAACAATTGTCAAAACTGTCAAAATTGGTCAATAATTGACAAAAATGGTCAATAATTATTAAAATTTGAAAAAATTGTCAAAATTTTTAAAAAATGGTCAATAATTGCCAAATATGTTCAAATTTTTGAAAAATTGTCAAAAATGGTCAATAATTGTCAAAGACGGTCAATAATTATCAAAATTCGTCAAAAACTGTCAAAAATTGTCAAAATTTGTGAAAAATGGTGAAAAATTTACGAAAATGGTCATTCTATTGTGCATAACAAGCCTTCTGTCGGCGGTCACCTTTTTTTTATTTTCAAATGATATTTCATAGAAATTAGAGGATCAGAGTTAAAAAAAAGTCGTTGCATTTAATCTTGCAACGCCTTTTTTTGTCACATTTTCTTGAATAATCCCGCCGAAACTTTTTTAAATATTTGCTTGAAGACTCTTGTGCATCTTCCGATAACATACCAATAGGTACAACACTTGCACTGTGGCGTTTTGGCATTCTTAAAAGTATGAAAAATATTCTGTTTAACTTATTTGCAAATAATTCAGAGGATTGTAAAAAAAAATCTCAAATACCGGATTCTATTGGATATTTTATTTAATTTTTAATTTTTTTATATAATAAGTAGAATAATTATTTTTAAATGGTTTATTTGATAAGTACCTAAATATTTCAACAGTTTAATAAGATTCATGTGCGTAAGATTACGATTTTCATTACCTACAAAATCTCACATAAAACTGGCTGAGGGGTCTAATTTTTTATTGTTTTTTTAGCAAAATTATTGTTTAAATAGATTCGTTATTACTATATCATTAATTGATTTTTTGATAAATCGATTTACTTGAAGTTATAGTACATACCTGTAGGAGTAGAATCCATTTTTCAGAATTGAAATCGGTTGATTTATCTGGTTTTGGCGTCACTTTGTAGGCAAGCGTTTTGCCTCTCTCTCTCTTGTACGGGCAGCGTCAGTTCCTGCGGCGCTCGACAATTGAGCTCAATATACTGACAGTTCCACCTACATGAACTACCTAAAGTTACAATTTCGATGCTTATCAGCACCTCATAGGAACAGCGACTGATCATCACCAGTAGATTTTATTTCTTATGTGTATTTAAATGTAAGCGCGCATACCTAACAACATCAGCACAGCACCGACAAGACACGTCAACGCCTCAACCACAACACATTTCTCAGAGAGAATATTTTGCGGACGGCGTGTCAATACGATATCTCTGACATTATAAAGTGAAGCCTATAGTCGAGTATCGCGGCGGTGCTGATCCCGTGTCGATGCGTTAAGTGAGCCCATACAGAACCGTCGAGTTGACCACTCGACTGTGACGATGCTTGTCAGGTGCTGTGCTGATAAGTGAGTTTCGACCTTAAGGCATCAGGGAAGCCAACCCAACTCATCAAAAGTACAACTTTAAACATTTTTTTTTCGAGATTTGCGCACCTAATGTCGATTTGGCTACATAGTGAGCCGCTAGGATTTCTTATGAAAGTGGATAAATACATTGCTAAAATAAGAAACTCTCGCATTTTTGTCCATTTCAATTTGAATCAACTTGTGATATATTTTTTGGAATCAGCTCAGCAAGGAAAATCCGCAAATTGAAAAAAAGAGGTTTTCATTTAAAAAAAAACTGGTGTTGACTATATTGAATTATTTACAATTACAAAAAGGTGAAGATAAAGTAAATTTTTGTATAAAATCTTAGATACAAGATAGTTTTAGTTTATCTTGGATATAATAACATACACTGTCTATTCAACAGTAGAAGTTAAACAAAATATAGGACTAGCTGCGTCTGGGTAAGTTAATCGTACACTTTTTGCACCTCTCTTTTATCAGTCTCTCAATAGAGAACTAAATTAATTGATTTAATAATAATTCATTCTAAAATCACTCATCGGTGATAACAGTTATTTGAAAAGCACTTCGACATATACAATGTCAAATTTAGTAAGTGTACGTCTAGCAGGTGTTATGAATAAAACAGTAAAAATACCCACACAAACGATTAACAGTATTTTTTTACATTGTAGAAACATATTTCACACGATAATAAAAAATATCGTTTTGCCTTCATTCTTTTGTTACTGAATTTGTTTCTGAAAATGGACAATACCTAAAGAGAATTTTGCTTAATTGGTATGATTGTAATGGGTGCTTGAAATGATAATTTTGAATTTGCATATCAAAACGAACGCTTTATCATACGAATGATTGGATTTAAATATTCCCATTTATCTCATTTGGTCAATTGAATGCTCTGAACAAGTTTTTAGCAATATCAAAAGAAATACAAAGTTAATAAGCAAATAGTTGTTTTATTCGCAAAACACTCAGCTGAAGTGTTTACACTAAACACATTAGCAATAAATGATACTCCAATAGAATAGTCTGAAAATGATAAATTTGAAAATATGTTACCAGTTAAACCAAAAATAATCCTGGAAGAAATATAATCAAAACTGTATCTAAAGAAATACAAAATAAAAACAATCTCCAATTAAAGCTTTCCTTAAAAATGTAAAAAATATTGTACAAAAAAAATACAAATGTGTCCTAAGTTCGTTCTATTAAATAATTATAATCTGTTATCTGTTATAAATGTTGATGGCTTGGGATGTCGTCTGTTAGGAAATCGATCCATAGATTAAAAGCTTATTCTTCATAGGAATTGTTGCGTGGATTAACTCACTGAATTTAATTTTACATAAACTTTATTTACATAAAAATAAAACATAAAATTGGAATTATAGTGACAAAATGAGCTGTTACAAATTTACGTGATTCCTCCTTTGGTGGTCGGAATTTGAATGCTTAAATTATTGTCTTCACGGTTGTTTCCATGGTTCTAGCGGAAAATTATGTAGTTATCACGCGCTCGCTAAAGTCGAGTTACTTAACCCTCTGAGTACCATGCTAAAAAAATTACGTTAAGCACCAAACGGGGTCGTTCAGGGACCCCAACTAAAATACATGTATTTAGGTATGTTACCATAACTAGGGGTTCGAAAATACTTATTTCTTACTATTTAAAGTACATTTATTGAGATTCCAAAGTACAATTTTTTTGAATTTTTTCTTATTTCAAAAAATAACTCCTAAACAGAAAAATACAGCAAATTCAAAACACAAAATACAAAACAAAAGTACAATAAAATTTTAAAACTAAGTTTATAATTTGTTTTCAAAACAGCTTGTCATTTTAACTTCGTTCGATGCGAGTACTTTTATTGTAAAATCTTTAAAATATCGAAATTTCCTCAAATCCTCTCCGTGAGAAAGCTGCGGGGAAAAAAGATCTTCGTATTGATACATCTGATGTCCACATTTCTTTCGTGGATTCTTTTCCACATCGAAGAGCTCCCGCTTTCATAGGAACTCCAATGAAACAGTCCAACTCGTTTTCCCCCTTTACCATGCAGGAGATCTATTATGTTCTGAATCTAGCAAAAAATAACAAAGCCACTGGCGATGATAACATCTCTAACGAATTTTTGAAAAATTTACCCATGGATTGGATATATTATTTGAAAAATATATTTAATAAAATTATTTCTGAAGAGAGACTTCCCCCTACTTGGTCAATAACTAAAATGATCCACTTTCATAAAAATGGTCCATTAAGCGAGCCAAATAATTATATCAGCATAGCTCTGCTTAATCATAAAACAAAATTATTTTCGCAGCTGATTAATGTAAGACTCACAAATTATACTGAAAATGCTGAAATACTCCCAGAATGCCGAGCAGGATTCCGTAAATTTCGCAGCTGTGATGACAACGTTTTTGATCTACATACAATTATTAATAATTACCTTCGCTTACCGTCAAGAAAACTTTTCGCTCTATTTGTTGATTTCAGGAAAGCCTTTGATTCCTTGGATTACAGCGTCCTCTGGGAAAAACTTTATTTACAGGGGGTTGGTGCAAAAATTATCAGAATTCTCCTAAATTTATATAACTCAGCTTATCTTTATATCGAAGGAAATGGCAACATTTCAGATAAAATCAAAATAACCAAAGGAGTTTTACAAGGTGACTCACTGAGTCCACTTCTTTTCTCAATTTTTGTTTCAGATCTTGATAATTACTTTATAAACCATAATGCTAAAGGTGTTATACTTGACGGGAAAACTAACATCAACATGCTAATGTATGCTGACGACCTTGTCCTCTTTGCCGAATCACAAGTTGAAATGTCCCGAAATTCAAGAATCTTAGAGTCTTATTGCCATAAATTTAAACTGGAAGTTAACCCTTCAAAAACGAAAATGGTCGTTTTCCGTAAAGCAGCCAACATGAGCAAACAACCCCAATTTACATATATCAACTCTAAAGTAGAACTAGTAAACTCTTTTGAGTACCTAGGAGTAAAATTCACATTTAACGGAATTTTTTTAAATAATTTCAAATTCCGCGAACAAAAAGCAAGATTATCACAGGGAGTAGTGCTAAAAATTATAAACTCCTCTCATATAGCAGACTTAAGTTTAATCAAAACGTAGTTATACCCACCTTCACATACGCAAGCAGTGCTTGGGCTCTTCGATACTTGGACCAAATTGAAAAAATCCAGAGCAATTTTTGAAAAACTTATTATTTATACAAAAGCGTACAGCTGTATACATAATACGAACAGAAGTTAATAGTTGTAAATTAGGCTATTTTATTATAGAGCAAGCGCTGGAACTTTTGAGTAGAATGGCAAAGCATGAAAACACCAGGTACACCTATAAAGCCCTTACGCGTTTAATTAATTTATATGAAGCCGCTAATGTTAATATAAAGTATAATTGGATATACCAATTACAAATTTGTTCACAAAAATACTGCCAACTCGAATTATTTACTACCAATATAGATTTAAATGATAAAGAACAAATCTTGACTAGATATTTGAACCTTACTTATGAGGAAGATTTAAACAAAATTTTGCTTAGTACTTACCATCCACAATATAAATTTCTTTTAAGAGAATACTCACCATCTGTAACAACTAACTATCTCAATCACACACTTCCCCTCTATATCAAAAGATTCGTTCGATGCGAGTGCTTTTATTGTCAAATCTCAAAAATATAGAAATTTCCTCAAATCCTCTCCGTGAGAAAGCTGCAGGGAAAAAAGATTTGATACATCTGTTGTCCACATTTCTTTCGTGTATTCTTTTCCACATCGAAGAGCTCCCGCTTTCATAGGAATTCCAATGAAACAGTCCAACTCGTTTTTCTGTAGTGGTATCTATGTTTTTTTATTATCTGGATTTGTTTTGTTCCATTCATCGTAACATCTCAACGCTTCTTGATTAGTATGAAGGCAAATTACTTCCTTCATATCCGTAGTAATAAATAAATTTAGCATTTCAACAAATCTATTAGAATTTCTGCTGGAGCGTTTACAGAGTTTCTACCTCTCCTTCTGGCTCTAAGAAACGGGCGAGCATTCCAATCTATGCCCGATTTTGAAAGATATTTTGGACAACTTCCGTGTTCTTCTGCATCTTCATCATCAGCGTTTCCTGTAGGTTCAGCGTCTTCTTCTTCGCCCTGAATTTGTAACACGTCCTCGATTTCGGAAACACATTCATCAATACAAATATCATTTTCATTCTCGTCAGGAAATGCACTGCCATCATCCTCCAATTTATTTTAAAGGATTTGCTTCAAACGTATGAATAAACCCAACCATTTGCTTAAAAGTGCGAGCACTTATTTGAGAAAAAGTGATGCTGCTATCACAGCTGTCACTATTATAGGTTCCGCGAATTCCACCTGGAACGGTTCTGTGATTCCAAGTAAAATGGCTGAAATGATAAATCTCCGAAGTGTCAAGTACTACAAGCAAAGGCGTACGCTGCTCACAATTGATTTTAAAAGCATGTTCCGGTTTGAGCAGGAGAATGTGGAGTGGTTAGCTCAAAACTTTCTAGGCGATAGTACAGAAAGGCGTGGTGGTGCATTATCAGCTGTCCAGAGAATGAAAATATGTTTAAAATATTTGGCAAATCCAGGTTTCCAAAGCGGAATCGGCGAGGAGCTAGGCATTGAACAGTCTACCGTGTCTCGCACTGTGCGATTTGTGGTTACAAAAATTATTCAGCAGGTCAATCGTCGGATTCAGTTTCCTACAAGTCACCATGCCGTAATGGAAGCTAAAGAGATGTGGGCCAGACAGTTTAGATTTCCGACTGCTATTGGAGCACTGGACTGTAAGTACACATGTAAAGATCGAGAAACCTAAAATACATGGAGACCAGTACATAAACCGCAAATAAAAAGCAACTTTGAAAGTAGAAGCTACCGATAGTATATTTTCACCAGTGTGGATGTGAGTTGGCCGTCGATAGTCGAATCTGGAAGAACTCCAACGTGTAAGAAGTAATGCGACGTACACACAATACTGTTCTCACTGCTGATCAGGGCTATGGAATTGAACCTTGGCTTATGACTCCTTTTCGAGAACCTGTCGACACAGACGCAAATAAAGCTTATAATAAACTGTTGTCAAAAGAAAGGGTAATAATCAAGCAGTGCGTTGGACAGCTGAAACGGCGTTTTCCTATTTTGAAATATTGTTGTCGCGTAACACTGGCTAATGTTCCAGATATAATTGTAGCTTGTGTCATTTTGCACAACATCGCTAAAGCCTTGCAGGACTCAGATTTTGAAGGCAGTGTTGGACATATGGAAGATATAAATAATGGAGGTGGGGAAGAAAGTGAAAATGTACGTGTCCAGGATAGGAAGTCTGTGAAGCTTCAACCAATATAATTGTAAATTATAATGCACAGTGATATATTTCTTTATAATCTTTAATGTAAACTAAATGTGTAATGCTTAGTTCTACTGTGGATAAATTTTGAGTTTCTGCTGTTTCACTTAGCAGTGCTGTTGCAGCTCGCTTTTGCCGTGGCAATTTTTCGACCTTATCCACCTCACTGTAGGTTACTGTCATAATAGCTTCATTGGAAGTTGAACAGGATGGAGTAATATATTGCCCCAAGTCTCCGAACAAAGTACTCTGAACTGATACGTCCGATGAAGTACCATACGACTGAGCACCTGGCATGAAAAAAAAAGTTAAAATCAACACAACGGAAAACACCTAAACCTAAACAATTAAAAGTTTCAAGATTGTAGTAGCCTTACCATGGTTGGATTTGACTCTCCCTCCATGGCCTCGTAGAGAGCTTTTTCCCATGGAAGAAGTTTGATCAGTTTATTACCCGTTTTTGTAACATCCGTCTACTTTTTTAAACGGGTCTTCATGTTATTAATTTTTTTCATTAGTTGTCTCGCGGTGATTGCGTGTCCCTTAACAGTTTCATATAATAGTAAGATTATTTTTGTCGCGACTTCTTTCTTTTTCTTAAACGGCGGTGTCTGTGATTTACTAAGAATCTCAGGATGTTTGCCGACTTGATTTGCTATAAATTCTAAAACTACCACCTTACCATCAGTTTCATGATCATCTTCGGAAAACTAAATAACCGTTGGGTGTACAGCAGCCCGCTACAGCTGCATAGAGGGGAGGTTTCAACAAGTAAAATTCCCAGCTTTTACTCGTTTTTATGAAGCATTTGCTTGCAAGTAGAAGGTAATCATTATTCATACTGAACGAAGCAATTGCTTTTACTCCTAACTTTTGTTCTAAGCATTTGCTTTTACTTCCGACTTATGCTTATGAGCATTTACTTTATTTTTATTCATATGGCCCATATATCAAAAACGCTTAAGATTGGGTATAGGAAAGTGAACATAAATTGCCCTTATTTTCGGCCTTAGAATTAAGTGAAAGAATGAAAATATGATTGTTTCACTTTAAAAAATTAAGATGTTTAACATTTTTGAACTTGAACTTTTCATCATTTTTTAACAGCCCTGTATGCAAAAAAGAAGTTTTCGACATGTTACCAATTACCTTGATCGTCTTACCAATCAACCTGTCAGTTTTTAATAAAAAAAAATTTGGAAATCGGTTGACCCTAAAGGCCATCCCTGTGCAACTTCCCGCTAAATTCAATTTTCAAACGCATGCGATTTTGACGCTAGTTGCGATGTTTTTGAGCTCTTGGAGCTCAAAAATTTAACTTTTGTGTTATTTTGAGCTCTCCGAGCTCAAAGATAAAGATATTCGATACTTTTGAGCTCACACACACACACACACACACGGGGTAAAAACAATAACTTCCCGATTTTTCGAAAATCATTAGGAAGAATCATTGATTTTCTTAGCGGGAAGTTAAAAATTATATCTCGATAAGCATAAGTTTTAGATATAGGGTGTTCTACACAGAGTGACATTAAAATTTAATGTAGAATCCGATAGTGTAAGCTCGACGTGTATATCCAAATTGTACTTGGTTGTCAGTAAATGTAATTTTAATTTGAAAATTAATATTTTTCGTAGAGTTCATGATTCTCCAAATCAAAATGTGGACGACGAGGATTTGCTTTATGAAGAAGTTATCCTGAAAGCAGACGGTGGACCGTTGTCTGAGGGTGCTGTGAAGATGTCACTGAGCGGTGGCCAGTTAGGAAACAATAGAATTCAACCGAAGGAGAAGCCGGATGGAATAGTGGATTCGAATGAGGAGACAGAACTCGATTTAACGGGAATGACAGATAAGGTATGATGTTTGTATTTAAACAGTGGTGGTACGTAGGGATTTGTCTAAATCAATTATAATGAGGAAATTTGTTTATTTAGCAAAATCGAATTGACTGTCAGCCTATTTCAATATTGAAAATTAGGAATTGTGGCAGCTTTACATTATTTTTACAGTTCAGTATAAAAGTAGGAAAGAAATAACCATATTAAACGGATTTGTAATTTGCCAAATAATCGCAATTCTTTATTTTTATTGAAGATCCTCCATAAAACTTTCTCAGTAATGCAGAAGGTCTAGAATTTTTTTCCTTGAACCCATCTGACAATGTCTCCGATAACACCGCAGTCGAATGACTTCCAGTCCAGCATCTTCGTGCTATGTACCGGTTTGCACTGATTGTTGGTGGATGTTTGCTAGTTCTGCGTCGCTTTGCCAAATAGTGATAATCTTTTACGATGAAGCTTCTCTCATGTACACAGTATACGTTTCACGGACTCCGTTTTCTTACCGTATAATATTCATGTAAGGTCTTCGTTCTACTTTTAATTGGTTCAGGTGTTTCTTCATTGGTGCATGATCAATCGTGAAACATTTGTAATTATCAGCTGGTTCCTGTTTAGTGTGAGTAGTTTCGCTGTACCCTTTATTGTATTTGTTAAGGATATTTAAGGATTGTTTATGTTTACTTTGGGAGCGAACAAATAGAAGATATTTTGGATTTAACTAATTTATTTGTTGAATATCAATAATAACACAAAAATCTTAGTTTCACCAAATTAACGATTTAAATGTTGGAAATGACCTCCATACAATGATATAATCTACCTGCAAATCGTTTTCACCCCGCCAATGAATTGAAAATACATTGTTTTTTGCAAAAATATCAATTTTTGCTATTAGGCTAGGCATATTAGGATTTTCAGAGAAAAGCTTCGCTATAGTTTTGATTTCATCACCCTCAATGTTTTTTGGATCGCTGAACACGACTTTAAAGTTTGCGGGCAAAACTTTGGCCCGGAACTTTGTTTTTTGGGCACTTGTTCACCAAACTTTGGCACTTTTTTTTAGTTTTCTATCTATATCTCAAAAAGGAAGCGTTTTTTTCGACAAATCTATCCAATAAATTTCCTACATTTTTTATATGTAACGATTTTTTGTTATACTAACCGTTTCGCCGCTAGAGCGAACCGAAAAGGGATTTGGTGAAGAAGTGCCAAAAAAAAACAAAGTGGGCAAAGCGGGCAAAATTTTTGCATGTACACTTCAAATTCGTGTTCAGCGACCCAAAAAACGCGGAGACTGAGGAAATCAAAGAATAGAAATCGTTAAGCTACCCTATAGAAATAATTAGTGTGCTAAGGCTATGGCAAGAAGGCAACCAACCACCCGGAAATAAACGTAAGTCACCAATACATTAAACAATTAATAGATAAGTTTGAAGCCTCAGGTCACGTTAAAAACAAAAAGCACTAAGTAGAACGTCCAGTGGAAATGAAGCAGTTGAGGTGGCGGTATTGGTCATTAACAAATGAACAGACGTCAGTCAATCAGACTATCTCGAGCATCTAGTATTTATCGAATTGTTAAATCCTATAAATTTCACCTTTCACCCTAAACACATTACTGTATAAATTAAACGAAGATAATCTTTATCATCAGCTTCAATTTTGTGATGAATGAAGATGAATAAATAACAACTCACATCAATTATTGTACAATACGTGTTTTTCCGACGAGTGTACCTTTATGTTAAATCGTGAAGTTAATAGACATAACTGTCGTTAATAAAGTTAGAGTAATCCTCATTTATTAATAAACATACATAAGAATTTAAATGTATGGGTTGGCATTTTAGGGAATCGCATTAATGGACCATTATTTATTAACGGAAATCTCAATTGAACAACTTATTTGGTTGTGTTAGAGGACATTATTGACCCAATGTTGTACGTTTTTATCAGCCTCCCGTACCAACCAATTAATCTATAAGTCAACAAACTATGAAAGTAAAAAATCTTGCGACCCCTGTATATACGTTGCACGTGTTTTTCTGCGACCGTTTTTCGGCATGTGTTTATAAGCGCGACATGAAAGCGCCGACCACGAGTGAACCTACTATTGATTGTTTATGTACTGTGCGTCAGTTTTCGCTACCAAGGCAATGTGATCTTTTTATACGCTTTTATTTAGCTTCACCTGTATGTGAGCTTGTGAGTTTGTGAGTTTGTGACTTTGTTCGTAACTCTCCTAGCAAGTGGCTTATTACTGTTAGTATATCTAAACAATTTAAATACGTTCGTTGGCCGAGCGGGCGAAGGCGCGGTTCTTCGATGACGTCGGATTCACTGGTTGTGGGTTCAAATCCCGTCCACGGCTAAAAAATACTAGTATTATTGTGAAAAAAGCGTGGGCGCTTTGTGCCATATTTTTCGTATATCGAGCTCCCGATGCTTTTTTCACAATAATACTAGTATTTTTCGTTCATTATTGCTTTAAGCTTATTTTAAAAATTATTTTGAACATTTTAGTCCGATATTATTTAAAAGCGTGTTTTTTAGTTTTTTTAAACTATATTTATTATATTCACGTTTAAAAAAAATTTGGGCATTACGTGCCACGATACATGATAATAGACACTTGAGGCAGCACACACACGTAAACGTATTGACACGTATCGTATACCCAATACGTGTTTCATTGCAGCTTAATAAGAGTTAAGGCTATTGACGCCGGGTTTGTGGTTTGTTTACATCTTAATCCATTGAGAGTTCACTTAACCCAACAATTTTTTCTGTATTTTAAGTAAAGTATGTTAGCAATTTTGAATTCTGGTGCGTTAATAGATGAGCCTTGGCTTTACTTATTGTTTATGATGAGGAGAAATTGGGCAACAGCACACTCTACTAAATGAAAATAAGAAAAATAAACAAGTTAAGTGACACGTGTGGTAGGTAAATCGTTTATATTCGACTGTTCCAAGTGCCTAACTCGGCTCAATAAAACCTACGTTTACGGTATACGTAGAAACACGCAAGTTTACGTTGAACGTATCTAAATACGTCTGAGAAGTACTTACTGCGCACGCGCTCTTGTCCAATGCTGCGTTTACGTTTACGTATCAATCATTGCCTTATATATTAAGTGTCTAAGAAAGAATGACGGAAATGTGAGGTGCTCTCGTATATTATAGTTAACCACAAGTATACTCGCAACAGATTGGTTTTAAGACGAGTACCTACTCGAAGGCGGAAAACACCGACAACCATAGGCGTGCCCACGGGGGGGGCAGGGTGGGCCATGGCCCACCCTAATCGGTCTAATTCCTCAAAATATCAATATATTAAAAACATTTTATAATTTCAAATTTTTAACGTTCTTCTTTTTAATGCTTTGGATAATGTTCTAAGATCATTGAAATTGAAGTGGGAACAAGTAGTTTTGACGGAGCTTCGACCATGTTTGGAAATATTTCTGGTGTTCAGTCGCGATGCAAGCAAAATAACCCTGATATATTATAATTATGTTCACTGTTACGCACACTGTTTAAATTTAACTCTGGAAGATGCTTGCTGCTCTCACTCGAATAACAAGTTAATATTTGATTTTTTTGGAATTATTCAATGTGTTTATTCGTTTCTCGAAGGTAGTTGCGTAAGAATGCAATTCTAGAGAAAATAGCTAACAGTATAAATATGTCACTCAAGACATTGAAAATCGTTGTCAACAACTAGATGGGCATGCAGATCTAGAGCGGTTTCTGCAGTAAAGGATAATTATGAAATTTTGATATTAGCTCTTCAAGAAATTATTGAAACCTCCAAACAATCTGATGTTAAAATAAAAGCTGTAGGATTACTGGCGCAGTTGAAATCATTTAATTTCTTGATTTGTTTACATAGACTGCTCCTATTCTAGTAATGATACTCAAAGTAAGCAAAGCATTACAAACGGAAAATTTGAATTTACTGTCCGCAATCTATTCTGTGAAGAGTTTACAATCAAGTTTACAAAAATTGAGACTGGGTTCTGAAACTTTTTTTAATAAAATGTATGTTGAAGTTGAAAAAATATTAGACAAACATGGTATTACAATTCCGGAAACTAGGAAAAGAAAATTTCCGCGTAAAATAGATCAGATGTGTGATAATCAACATGAATTTGGAAATATGAAAGATTTTGTTAGAATAAACACATTTTATCCATTTTTAGATTCACTTGTCTCCAGAATAGACCAACGTTTTAGTCAAGAAACGACAGACATTCTTAAAAGTGTGAACGAAGTACTATTATTGAATTGTGAGGGCGATTTCACTCCAATTGATTCAATATATTTTGTTATATTACTTATAATTGCGTAATTACTAAATCTTTCAATTAGAAATGGGGCAACGACGTTTTTTTATTTCGCCGATGAGCCTGCAATGGACTTTTGCATTATAGAAAAGGCAGCGTTATTGCTTAATTATCATTTTTAATAGGCATACTCAAATGAATCAAGGGCCCCCCCTAATAAAAAAGTCTGCGCACGCCTATGCCGACAACCACAGACCACACAAGTTGAGTTAATTTACTGTAACTTTTTGGAGGAATTGTATTCAATCCTATCATGCATAGACATCGATATTTTACCAGAATATTATAGAGATGTTAATATTAATAGTATATGAAACTGTTCAGACGCTATAATAAGGAAAATAATTTTCGCATACTACAAATTCTTGTTCAATTAACAGGATTGAGGTAAAACAAGGTGTTTACACTAGCGGTGAGAAAAGCAGCAAATAATGTGATTAAATATAAAATCTACTACTAGAAATGACAACCAGTATTCTTGACTTAATTCAAATAAGCCGACTTCCAATAAATAGGCCGGAACAAATACCGATTAATATTGTCTCCAACAGTAGAATTAGGGCGTATATGATATTGACATTAGACATATGCAACTCGTTTTACAATGTAGGTATTATAATTGAATCGAAAATTGTATCTGAGCTTCGAAAGTTCGTTTTATTTATTTGAAAAAATGGAAAAAAGAATTTATTTAAATATCCCATACCCAATTCAATTTCCAAAAACATTTTTTTTCGAGTTAACATTACCTACTTTCAATTTTAACAATCAAATCTCCCAAAACAAGAGCTGAAAATATCGCTAAAGCCCGGTTCTAACGATGCAATCTCGTCTCTGCGACTTGCTTCGGCTACGAAATTGTATGAAGTTTAGGTGTTCGCACCATGCAACTTATCAATGCAATCGAGTTACACCAAAAGCGAACTGGTTCTAATGAAAAGTTTTGTTTTATAATTGAAATACCTACAAATGCAGTATAAAATACATTAATACAAAAAATACAATTAATGATAAAAAAATACAATACAATGATAAAAATGAATACAGAAATGAAAGGACAATTTAGTAAAAATGGTAAAACAAACAAAACAAAACAAAAACAAAAAA